>OZ007587.1:371585285-373036535 GCA_963931845.1 Maratus michaelseni
CTTATTTGATTTTTTTCGTAAACAATAATATCTGCAGAAAAATTTAATTAAAATTTAATTTTTTGACCACAAATTTGAGGAATAAATAGAAGATTCTAACGTGTTTTCATACTTTAAAGCATTAAAGGATTTTTTTTTCAATATTTATTGTAGAATGCGGTAGAAAACTAAAAAAACAAATATTGTCAGAGTTCAAAAATTATGTACGAATTTTTGAAACTGTTATACGTTTCATTTAATCTTAACTATTCATTTCCTAAAATGTTATATTCATCTTGCAGAATGACATTTCTCTTTTGATTTTTGTTTTATCTTCGAAAAAAATAAATAAAAAAGCCTTAAAACTACTCGCGTATATTTTTGCAGCCCCTTCTCCCACTCCCACATACACACTGTTAGAGCCGAAGAAATCATCCAAAAGGGCGCCAAAAGAAACAATAAAGTACGGTATGTAAGAAATCAATATTATAAAAGTATTCCGTAGTTGATAATAAATTTTTAATTTTTGAGGCATTTATTTAAAAAAGTTTTTTAAATAGGTTTATATATAAATTTGCACTGTTTAATGTTAAGGAGTACTAACGTAAGCCAATACAAAATCTGAAAAAAAAAGAGAATAATTTGATTATAATTTTTTGATAAAACAAATTCTACAAAATGTTGCTATATTGTAAAAAACAATGAAACGTTTAAACAACAACGAAGTTTTCTATACTTAAGGTATAAAACATCGTTTGATTTACGAGTTCTATTATCTTATTATTAGACTACCAATTTTTTTTTATTTAAAAAAAAATATTAATAAATTTCTAAATTTCTAAATACAGTAACACCTTTCCATTTCTATATATAAAAGATTATATATTTCTTTAGCGGCTGATAACGACTTCATTTCGCATTTCTGCAATGCTCCAAAATACGCTCTATTATTCTGTCTTCTAATTCAACTGGAGTGCATCTAAATGACAGATTATTTAACGCAAATTAAGATTCACAAAAGATGAATATATGCAAGAAATGAATATTCCAAATCTTTATTAGCTGGTTGATAATAATTGACAAATTAATTTACGAGAAATGGAATTTTATGAAAAGGTATTCATTATGTTGGATGGGTATTCATAATGAAAGCCAATTCAAAATTTGAGAAAACGAGATACATTCAATGACTCATATGAAAAGTCTGCACAAATCTATAAATTTGAGAAAATAACCGACATTTGAATAATAATAAATCACAAAAATTACAGATTTCAAATATTGTTAAAATTATTATCCCTATTATTTTATAATAAAATTATCAAGCTTTTTAGTTTAAAGAGAATGCTCGACAATTTTTATTCAATTTGCGAATGCAATAACATTTCTTTATACGATTACATTTGTCAATAGAGATAGGATATGATATATTTCATCAGCAACTGCCAGAGAGACGATTACGGAACCCGAGGATGACTCCGCTCACATCTTTTTAACTTAAATTTTCATATATGTTAATGACAACGTATTTAGAAGATTTCAAGATTTACTGATGAAGAATATCTATAAGAAATTAATATTGCAAATATTTATTAACTTTTTTATAATCTACAGTTTAATATAGGAGAAAATTTATTTTACGTATAAATTTGTGTTTTATCAGAGGTAAAGTTTTAATGAAAAAATAATAATCATAATCTCTCCTTTCTACACTAACATGATAACAAATATGATATACATTTTAATATAGGAACACATTTTAATACATAAATGATTCCCTTGATGCATTAAAGGCAAAGCACGTGTGTATTTCAGTCAAATAAATAATCCCATATTATATAATTGTGAAGTCATCATAATACTAATTAAAATGACAAAATTATAAAATCAAGCTAGTTGATTAAAAATTGGGCTTATCAGTTTAAATGAATTAACTTTTAATAAAATTAAATATAAATATACAACTTACTTAATATATAATACATTTCATAGTCAGTGTAACATTGAAATAGTTGAGTTAATTTTAACATTTGTTATATTGTGGAGAAAATGCCTTTCTCGTATATGACAAATTCAAAATTATTTATTATATATCAAAATTATAATTTATTTTAAAATTTTAGCACTAAATTAGGGATAAAACATAACTCCTGCAGCTTCTTGTGTATAGTAACATCTGTCAAATTCATGAATTATAGGTAATTTTTTATTCTGTTAAGAGCAAATTAATATACTAATGACAATGGGATTAATGGATAATATTATTATTTGTAATAAAATTGAATGTAAATTACATCGAAAAATTTTTAAACTTTGATGTTGAGGATTAAAATTGAACATTTTACTTGTTTATTTTTCTTTCGACATTAACATAAATACAAAAGTAATCGAAATATTAAAATATCTTGCATCGTTAAGGTGCCTGACTACGTACGGAGCATTTTTTTCCAAAAAAGCTATTTAATTATTTTTTGAACATATTTTTATTAAGATTATGGCTAGAAACTGTAAAAAAAAGCAAAAAATATTTCATTAATTCATAAAATTTTGATAAATGAGGGATTTTGTGGTAAAATTTAATGAAATTGGGCCCAATACGCAAAACGCTCTAGAGAAAATTCTGTTGTATGTATCTTAATTTTCTTTTTACACGTCATACTTATGACACTGATGAAGGCAATGAACTAAAATATAAGAGATATTTTAAATATATCAAAAATTATAGTGTATCGCATCTCTTTAGATGCTGATTTTCATAAAATTCATCGATGTCATTCCACGAAAACATCCATAAAACAAAAAATATTTATTCTAAAATTAAATCTTTAGTTCATTGCCTTCACAATAGTGTAAATAACCTGCACTTCAAATTTCATAGTCATATTCTTATAACTTTTTGAGAAATCGTGTTTTGCGTATGGAATTTTCACCAAAAAGTACATATTCCAAAAGAAGCATTTAAAGTTTAGATTTATGTTTTACTACAAGAATGTACGCAGTAATATGCATCTAAAAATCACTGGTTTTATGAGCCATACTCTTTTTTTTCAAGTACTGAGCATTTGTTTATTTCTAGAAGACCATATTTTTGCTTCCCCCCTGCCAGTTAGTACCTTTAAATAGTATTTCCGGTCCTTTAAACAGTACTTCCGGTTTGAGTGACAGTTGTTGAGTAGTTAAAAAAACTGCTACAACTCCAGTTCTATTTATCGTACAATAAAAATTAATACAGTATTGGAAATGTAAAAAGTTGGGTTTTAATAAAATGTAATAAAATCGTTTTGACAATTTTGGTCGAAAACTACTTTTTAAACGTAGTCAGATACCTTAAGCGATATTATCTTCTTATTGCAATAAAAACAAGAACTGAAGCATTTATCCGCAGAGACTAAGTGGTAGGATCACTTGTTTTTCTTTTATAATGTTACTCTATTGTATGAGTGAATTTTTGTGACTTTGTGTGCGATCGTGTTGTCATGTATCGCTGGCATTTTTAAATGAATGCGAAATCTCTTTTGTTTCTCATTAAGTTTTTCAAATGTGCGTATGAATCTCCGTAAGCATTTGATACGCTTATTTTGTAAATATTTGATAATTAAGTGTTTGTGGTTGTGTGTAGTGGATATATACATAGTAAGTTATAAGTTGAAAATTTTCAATTTACAGTAAATTTTACCGATAAGAATATCTAGCGTTTACCAAGACCTGTTGTGGAGGTTTCCCTAAAGATCAACACAATACTTGGAACGTGGACAGTATATTAAAAGTAAGACTGCTGGGGTGTTGGTAAAATACTGTGTTATCAAAAACTCCTGGACGTGTACACCATATAAAACTTTAATAAATGAAATAATGTTAAAATATGCAGAAATTGCAAAATTGATGTATCATATTAAATATATAAAAATTACATAAAAACAAATATCTACAAGTTTCGACCTACGATTCAGGCCATCATCAGGATAAAAGTCAGTCGCAAGATGTTTCTGACTGTACTGTCATTGAGAATTCTAAGATCCGAGCATCTGAACAAACAGCTTCAGCAAAACTAAACTGCATATCAGACAACCAACGCCATCTATTAACTTAAATTATTACATACCAAACTGAAGAAATAATCCGATAAATACAAGTTACCATAATAATCCAAAAAAAGCCAAAGCAATTTGCTTGTGCTATTCCAATGTTGCTTTTTCAATGGTTTGACTTTTTTCGGGTTTTTATGGTCACTTGGATTTCTCGGATTATTTCTTCAGTTTGGTATTTAGCAATAGTTTAAATTAATAGATGGCGTTGGCTATCCGGTATAGTGTTTAGTTAAGTTGAAGCTTATTGGACAGGTTTTCGGATCTTGGACTTCTCAACGACAGTACAGTCAGAAACATCTTGTGATTGTCTTTTATCAAGATGAAGACTTCAGATGTAGGTCGAAACTTTTAGATATTTCTTTTTAACGTAATTTTTATACACTTTAATGCGATACACAAATTTAGCGATGTGTGTATATTTTACCACTATTTCATTTTTTAAAGATAAAGTCTAATAAATTTTAGTCTTTTCATCTACTGAGAACAAAGTTATTTTTACGCTCACAGACCTTACTTACATGTTTAGCATACATTAAGGATTGCGTTTCTAGGAAAGAGAAATGATTTAGAGACATTTTTACGTTTAGTGTAGGGCTTTATCGAATCGAGAAAGAATCTTATTACTTTTAAAAACAAATCAATCCCTTCATTGCTCTTTCTTTTTAAAATGTGATTTAATAAACTGTTGTTTTTATTGTTAAATTGTCATAATCTTCTCATTTCAAGTTCACACCTTGGCGAACATGGTACAATTATAACATAAAAAATCAATTTACATTCTAAAACATAAATAGAAGTTAAAAATAAATAAACAAATTTATATTAATAATAAAGAAAAAAAATTAACCGGAATAGAAGATAATAAAGTCATTATTCTTATGAACAGTAAAATCCGTTTATTTTTTTCTAAATATTACATCCATATTCCTAAGAGATTTAAAACATCTGTCAGATCCATACATTCTCAATGATAAATTACAGCGTCGGGACAGCGTAATAGACTAACAAGAATGCAATTTATTCCGGAACATATTGTTATATTGTGGAGAAAATTTCTTTCTAGTATATGACAAATTCGATCCTTTATTTCTTGTGTATATGTTTTTAAAATAATAGTACTAAAATAGGTATTAAACATAACTCCTTCAGCTTCTTGTGCATAGTAACATGTGTCAAATTCATGCATCGTAGGTAATATTTTATTCTGTTGAGAGCTAATTAATAGACTAATGGCAATGAAATTAATGAATAATATTATTATTTGTAATAAAATTGAATGAAAACTACCTCGAAACCGTTTTAAACTTTGATGTTGAGAGTCAAAATTGAATTTTTTTACTTGTTTATTTTTCTTTTTACATTAACGTAAATGCAAAAGTAATCGAGATATTAAAATATCTTATCATTAAGCGATATTATATTCTTATTGCAATAAAAACAAGCACTGAAGTATTTATCCACAGAGACTAAGTGGTAGGATCCCTTGTTATTCTTTTACAAGGTTACTCTATTGTATGAGCGAGTTTTTGTGACTTTGCGTGCTATTGTGTTGTCATGTATCACTGGCATCTGCAAGTGAATGCGAAATCTCTTTTGTTTTTCATTAAGTTTTGCAAAAGTGCGTATGAATCACCGTAATCATTTTTTGCGGTTATTTTGTAAACATTTGATTATTAGGTGTTTGTGGTTGTGTAGTGGATATATATATAGTGAGTTGTAAGTCGAAAATTTTCAAATTACAGCGATTTTCGCCGATAAGATATTCTAGCTTTTACCAAGATCTGTTGTGGCGGTTTCCCCAAGGATCAACGCAGTGCTTGGAACGTGGACAAGATTAACAGTAAGACTGGTGTGGTGTTGGTAAGATACAGTGTTATCAAAAGTCCTGGTCGTTTACAACATATAAAACTTTAATAAATGAAATAATGTTAAAATATACACACATTTCAAAATTGATGTATAGTATTTACATTAAAAACAAATATCGGCAAGTTTCTACCTACGTCTGAGGCCATCACCAGGACAAAAATCAATCACACGATGTTTCTGACTGTACTGTCGTTGAGAATTCTAAGATCAAGCATCTGACCAAACAGCTTTAGCAAAACTAAACTATATACCAGACAGCCAACGCCATCTATTAACTTGAACTCTTACTAAATAACAAACTGAAGAAATAATCCGAGAAACACAAGTTATCATAAAAATCTGAAAAAAGCCAAACCAATTTGCTTGTGTTATTTAAATGTAGCTTTTTCAATGATTTGACTTTTTTTCGGGTTTTAATGGTCACTTGGATTTCTCGGATTATTTCTTCAGTTTGCTATTTTGCAATAGTTTAAGTTAATAGATGGCGTTGGCTATCTGGTATACTGTTTAGTTAAGTTGAAGCTTATTGGACAGGTTTTCGGATCTTGGACTTCTCAACGACAGTACAGTCAGAAACGTCTTGTGATTGTTTTTTATCGAGATGAAGACCTTAGATGTAGGTCGAAACTTTTAGATATTTCTTTTTAATGCAATTTTTATACATTTTAATGTGATACACAAATTTAACGATGTGTGTATATTTTACCACTATTTCATTTTTTAAAGATAAAGTCTAATAAATTTTAGTCTTTTCATCTACTCAGAACAAAGTTATTTTTACGCTCACAGAACTTACTTACATGTTTAGCATACAGTAAGGATTGTGTTTCTAGGAAAGAGAAATGATTTAGAGACATTTTTACGTTTAGTGTAGGGCTTTATCGAATCGAGAAAGAATCTTATTACTTTTAAAAACAAATCATTCCCTTCATTGCTCTTTCTTTTTAAAATGTGATTTAATAAACTGTTGTTTTTATTGTTAAATTGCCATCATATTCTCATTTCAAGTTCACACCTTGGCAAACATAGTACAATTATAACAAAAAAAAATCAATTTACATTATAAAACATAAATAGAAGATAAAAATAAATACACAAATTTATATTAATAATAAAGAAAAATAATTTAACAGGCATAGATGATAATAAAGTCATTATTCTTATGAACAATAAAATCAGTTTATTTTTTTGTAAATATTACATCCATATTACTAAGAGATTTAAAACATCTGTCAGAAACATACAGTCTCAATGATAAATTACAGCGTCGGGAGACCGTAATAGACTAACAGGAATGCAATTAATTCCGGAACATATTATTTGTAGGAAAGTTCATACATATTAATCTTGATATATTTTTTAATTGTTAGTAAATTATTCTTTATTCTTATTTTTTTATAAATGGAAAATCATTAGAAATGCTGTGTTTTAGTTGCAATAGAGATGCGCATTTTATATTTTTATACATAAATATAAAGTACGTCAATGTAGCTTATATTCAAGAAGCTGTATAAACATATTTTTATAAAATTTTAACAAAAAATGAGATATAAAAGCTTGCTGATTAAATTTTGATTTTGAAAAATTATGTTCCGTCTTTTATTATCATAGGGCGGTGATTTGTCATCAAAATTTGACAACTATGAAAATATTAAGGAAAGTATCTAGAAAGTTTTTCTTATATAATGATTTCTTTTTGTTTTATTTTTTCAAAAAGTGAATAAGCATTAAGCTGCTCATGTTTTAAGTTGGAAGGAGATTACTTAAATAATTCTTTTAGAAGCTTTTTAATTATTTTACACAAACTTAATCATAGCTGTATAACGATAATTATGGAAATACATACAGTACATAGTTACCTTTAAGCTTAAGCAGAATGGACAGAACTTTTACAAATTTCCTCTGATAACTACAATGTCTAACGATGATGTATATTAGCAATAAGTATATTTTTAATATTTTAGTGCAAGTATATTGGCTTGCCTAACTTTGGAGCAGTGTTTTTCAAAAAAATAATATATAGGTAAAACGAATAGATTTGTTTGTAGTTGAATTCTGATATAAAACTATGAAACAAGGTAAAATTTTATTTATAGTTTCCCATTATTTTTATTGATAATACGGAACAGAAATAAAGGTGAATTTATATGTATACGCTAGCCACTGAACACACGATATATTTCAATTTCATTTTTTAAATATTGTAAAATTAAAAAAAATCAAAATTTTCATTAAAAAAGTATTGTTTAAATGTCCGAAAAATAAATAGTTTCCCACGTAGCACAAATTGTTGGCCCATCGTTGGCAATTTGTCGAAACCATTGGGGAATGATACGGTTGGGAATGGTAAGTAAATGGTAAATACAGATATTTCTGTTAATTTGGAGAATACCTGAGCAAGATTTTGAGCAGCTAACGGTTTGACCACTGTGGGGTCTTTGTTGGCTATTGGTACCGCAAGGTGGACATTCCTTACTATGGACAAACGTAGAAGAAAAATTAGCCAACGTTGGCCCAACCATTTTTTGCAACTTGGGTTTGATCACAAAGATCAACTTCTTGCTTATTGCACAGATAAATATGTACAAAGGAATGGGAATAATTTTCAGTAGAATATTAGCAAAATATTTTGAGTTATTAAAGTTGCTAAACAAATTTTTCAAAAAGTGCATTTAAAGTTCTTATCTTTAAATAACAAATTGTTATTTTTTTAAAGAATAAGTTAAACTCTTAAGAGGAAAACATCCTTAACAGTGTTTTGTTTAATATTTAGATAAAAATAAATATTAGAAAATGAAAATAAATTAAGTACATAGATTTGTTTTTTCATTTTAACTATAACCTCCATTTATTAAGATTTCATTTCCGGCGCATTATATTAGGCTTTATCTTCTTAATTAATAGATGTAAAAATGAAAACAGTACTTTTGGAAACACAATCGTTAGCTAAAAAAGAAAAAGTAACTTTGAATTTGAAAATTTACGAAAAAATGGTCATTTGAACTTTGGCCATGCTCTAAAGCGATAGAATTACGTATTGCTTTCAATTACCGAAAAATGTCTTGTCCGGTATCATAAAAATACCTTGATTTTCGAAAAAAGACAGTTTTTAAGCGGTTGCTATGCTATTGCCGTTACGACATTTAGTACAAATATACTCCAAACGTTTGGGTAGAGGGAGGAGAATCAAGAAGAGATATTTTGTTCAAAATAGGCTTAATTTTTTTAAAGCTAATTTGGAAGGGATTTATCTTTTCTTACATAGATAAGATAACTGATACAAACAGGGATTTTATGTTAGCTCTTTTCATGTTATCAATCGCCAGAAAAGTATCATGTTATCTATAAAAAATGTATCTTGATCATGAAAAGAAACGATTTTTGTGTTGTAGATGAAGACGTTGAAAGATTTTTCATTTGCCATCAAACTTCTTTTGTTAAAAAAGGGTTTTCAAATTTACATATTGATTGATGCTATATGTATTTAAGAATATTTGTTATACATTTTATGTAAATATATAAGTTTGTTATAAACATGTAAAATATATTTATGTAAGCATTTATGTAAAAAAAAAAAAAAAAAAAAAAAAAAAAAAAAAAAAAAAAAAAACGTGCGCATACATTAAGATAATGTATTAAATATAGATTAATTACCATTAACATAATTAAAAAAATAAACAATTCATTAATCTTAACTACACTGATGTATAAAAAAATGTCTGCCAATATGACTGTTTCTTTCCTTTTTGATTTTTTTTTCCTTTTGCCATTTTTTCTATATAACTAAAATAAAAAATAACACTTTTATGTAACATCCAAATGTCTATAACAATATATTTTTTATATTTTTTAATTTATATTTAATTATTTTATATTACTTTTTTTTCACCCTTATAAGAATTTTGTATTTAAATATTTATTATACTTTAATTTCACACAGAAAATGTCAGAATATACTAAGAATACCGGTTTATGAAACGATTAATAAATGATCAGGAAGCTTTTCTCAGGCATCGGAGCAAATTAATTCTTGCATCAAAGCCAGGTGTTGTTACCATTATTTCCTTTAACGTTGTGTTTGGTTTTCAGCAGTGAAATATGAAGTGAGAATAATAAATAGATGCTTGGAAAACGTCCAACAATATTTAATATTCAGACGTGCATAACTATGGTCTTTAACAAACAAAGTAGATTAACTATAAATTTTCCATTACCATTTAAAATTATTAATAATAATTTTAACTGATATAGACTTTATAAAATACTTGTGTGATTAAATTTGTGTTAGATAACATATTAAAAGCCTATATATCAAATAATTAATGCACATATTTTTAAAATAAAAGATATTTATTGTCAACTTGTTTACTCAAAAATATTAGAACCAAACAAAAAATTCTTTATAAACTCATTTCTTAGTTATACGCTTAGATTCACACTTACATTTACGATGAAAATTTCACTTTCGTATGGAAAAAATACGTGTCATTTTTTCCACAATCGTAGACTGTATTTTGCTCTTCTATTAGTAAAGTGAAATACAGTGAAGCCCGTTAAAGACAGGAAAAGAGAAGATAAAATTTTATTTCTCCCTTGCCTAGCAAGTCAAATTTTTATACAGGAGCTAACTTTCCCTGTACTTACATACAAATATGTAAAATCTTTCTAACAATACTTTTATTGTTTTAGAATCTAGAAAAAAAAATCTACATAATATTTCATATAACGGTTTAAAAATGCTTGGAATTTGATAAAAAATATTTTTAATATAATCAATAGAAAAATGTTTTTTTTTATCATTTAATACTCATTTCAGTATTCCATTAACGAAATGAATATTTCACGAATATAAGATAGGTCAAAGTGAGATATTGACGAATATGGTTTTTCGTCACTGGGTATTAGTTTCGACGCGAAAATCCCAGCCATTGTTGAAGAAATGGAGGTTACAAAGAGACGCCTCATAAAAATTTTTCTCTTAATCTGCTTACGAACAATTAATTGTATTTATAATATAGAATATTATAATAAAGGAAAATATTAGAAATAAAGGAAAAATATTTCTTTTAAAAGTGATATTATTTTATTTTAATATTTATTACTTATGTATTAAATTTTTTTTTTTATTCTGTTAATAACATAAATGAATGAAAAGATATATCAACCCAGTCTTTATATGTTCACATAACTAATATTCCTCCCGCTTATTTCTTAAATTAAATACAATATTGCTATTACTTTATTCATCTAAACTATGTTATTTCTGACATTTAACACTTCAGCTAATCTATGTGGAGACTAATTGAAGATTGCAGTGAACTTGTGTTACCAAATTAGCAAGTTTCTTAAATTACACGGATCCACAAGATGAAATAAAAGTAATTGTTTTCCTTACCTCATCCTTGCCTTTATATGTTATACACAGTCTTTATATGTTCACATAACTACACTGTAAAAAGTGATAAATGTTTCTTATTTTATGAAAATACGCTATAACCACGAACGAAAATATAACATAATCTTCTGAGTTATCCGAAATTTTGAAAAGTGTGTTCCATTGTCTTTTGAATCCCCAGAAACCAATACATTTCTAAAATTTAAAGAATTATTTATAAAAGCAAAGCACTGTTTGCTGCCCGTATTTTTCAGAAACGTTTCCGAATAGTTTTTATGGTGTATTAATCAGTTTCCTCAGCCTGGAATACTTGTTTTTCGAATGTCATTAATTTTCAAGTAAACGTTTTCAGCTGCATAAATTAATTTATACATGAAAGAGTAAAGAAATGATAATAATTTTAATGTTAAAGTTAACGCTGTTAATTTTGCATGTTTGTCTGTTAAACATATTTGTTGAACATGAAAATGTTTACTTGAGAATTGATAGCATCGGAAAAAACTATATTCCGGGCTTAGAGAATTGATTAATACACTTTAAAAGCTACTTGTAAACGTTTCGGAAAATTACGGTCAGCAAACGAAATTTTGTTTTCATAAATAATTCTTTAAATCTCGAAATGCCATTGATGTCTGAGGTTTCTAAAGATAAAGAAACACTTTTCAGAATCATGGTTAACAAGGATGAGTTTATATTATAAATTTATTCGTGATTATATTATATTTTCGCAGATTAAGAAACATATGTCATTTTTTACAGTGTAATATTCGTCCCGCCCATTCCTTAACCCATTCGGGAACATGGGTGCATATATGCACCCTCAAAAAGAGCATACAGAATTTGTTTTTGGCACCAGTAAAAAATAAAAGTAATATTTACTTTCTCCAATTACAGCATTTTTGTGATAGTTTAAGTAAAGGTAGCTTTCTAAAAAGAAAGTGGTGCCAACCGAATAAAATTTGTGTAAAGCCGCCGGTCATTACTTTATTCAGCTAAACTAACGCCTTTATGACATTTAATACTTCCGCTAATCTATCTGCTGGCTAATTGAGGATTGCAGTGAACTTATGTCACCAAATTAACAAGATTCCCTAATTACATGGATCCACACGATCAAATGAAAGTAATTATTTCCCCGACCTTATCCTTGCTTGAATTGAAAGAATGTTTTGATGTACGTATGTGAATAAAATATGCTGTGAATTAGTCTAACATTAAATGTATAATATTTTGAAAAGATTTTTAATACGAAAATAGATTTGAATTTAAGCGATAACAAATCATTCGTATTCATTTAAAAGCCTGAAGAAATACAAATGCATATCATTTTTATATTATCATAACAATTTTGAAATGCAAGCGGTAACAATCTACCTCTTATTCGTTACAAACCATAAAGAACACATGAATTCAATCTTTCCGTATTAATATAAATAATCTTCTTAGTAGAGAATTATTCTATCCTAAATTAGATAGAATATTACTACTAATTAATCTAACTGAACTATGTTCTTTCTCACGCTTAATTCTTTGACTCATCTTTCTGGAAACTAATTGAGAATTGTTCTGAATATATGTCACCAAATTAGTTATAATCTTAGATTATATAGATCCAGGTTGTAAGATAAATACAATTCTTAAATTTCTCTGTGTGTCTTAGTTTACACTAAAGAAATTTCTGACATACATATGAGTATTTAATAGAATTGTTAACGTTGTGTTTAATTTATTTTTGTAATAGAAACTCTTTTGAAAACTCAAATGATTATATTCATGTGTTGCTTTGTAGAAGTAAAACTATTTAATTTATCAATGACTTTATAATAATTCCTCCACTTTGTTGAAAATATATTTTAATATACGTATTAGAAAAAGTGTAGCAACATAGAGAATATAGCTGATTATTAAGATGATACTTAGCGCTCTGCAATATAACCAGATAAAACAACGTTTTAGGAACCAGAACTATGTTCCATACATAACTTTGTTCCACTACTAGAACTTTGTTCCCCTACCAGAACTTTGTTCCATACAGAACTTTGTTCCACTACTAGAACTTTGTTCCACTACCAGAACTTTGTTCCATACAGAACTTTGTTCCACTACCAGAACTTTGTTCCACTACCAGAACTTTGTTCCATACAGAACTTTGTTCCACTACCAGAACTTTGTTCCACTACCAGAACTTTGTTCCACTACCAGAACTTTGTTCCACTACCAGAACTTTGTTCCATACAGAACTTTGTTCCACTACCAGAACTTTGTTCCATACAGAACTTTGTTCCACTACCAGAACTTTGTTCCATACAGAACTTTGTTCCACTACCAGAACTTTGTTCCATACAGAACTTTGTTCCACTACCAGAACTTTGTTCCTCTTAGGAACCAGAACTAATTCCATACTAAAAGACTGAAAACCAACGTTAAAAATGCACAAACAATACACAAAAAGCTGTTTCGAATCCACTTCTTCCACGAGATTCTTCTTCAGTGCGAAAAAGAGCAAAGCACAGCGTGCTGGAATAACGACAGAGACGACAGACTGGGCAAAACGACAGAGACGACAGACTGGGCAAAACGACAGAGAGGCGGTCGCTTATTATATACCCAATGAGGGTAAAAAACGCAAAAAAACCTAGGGAGAAGAAAACAGCCTGAAACAACTGATTGTGAATAAGTAGAGATATTTACCGGTGAACGAAAGAAACAAAAGGAAACCAAAAAAGGAAAATTAAATTAATGCTTTCCAAATACTTGGAAAATTGAGAGTACTAGATAAATCATTGACTAAGGAGTGAGAATTTTTAATGATGTGGTTAACGTTGGTTTTCTGTTTTCTAATATTCTTGTACAAAGCATTTATTTGCTATATTTATATAATTCCATACTAGTTCCGGTAGCATTCAGTGTATATCTACATAGATGGAATATTGCATCATTAAATACATAATGTTTTGAAATTTGTTGAATTAAAAGTTATCAGAACTAAACTATAACACGTCACTCTTCTACCTTGAGCAGCATCAAGAAATGCAAATACATCTAACTCTTTAAGTGTCATTATAAATAATCTTTGTAGAGATTGAAGTCAATTTTAACTATTTTAATTCTCACGTTTAATTCTTATATTCTGACTTTCTGGAAACTAATTGAATATTGCAGTGATTATATGTCACCAAATTAGTTAGATTCTTAGATTACATGTATCCGGGAAGCAGATGAATATACTTAATTAATGAATTTCCATATGTTGCTTTGCTTACAATATAGAAAATTCTGACATACATATGAGTATAATGCTATTTAGTAGAATAGCTAACGATATGTTTAATTTCTTATTTTGAGAGAAACACTTTTGAAATGATAAATTATGAGATTCAATTGTTGCTTGCTAGAGGTAAAAGGTGATTAATTTAACCATGATTTTATAATACTTCGTTGACTTTGATTAAAATATATTTTGATTTATGTGTTTAAACAAAATGTACAGCAAAATATTGAATATTGCATTTTAAATTCTTATAGTTTTGAAATGTTTTTAAATCTTTCTAAGTCAAATTAATGCTGTTGCTAAAATGTTGAAATGATTGCATGTCAACATAATTTAAGAACAAATTAATTTAAAAGCAATAAAACGCTTTTCGTACTGTACAATAGAATAGAAAATTTTTATTAAAAATTCCAGGTATAAATTTGGCGTTTAGGAATTAATAAATAAGTAGGTCGTATAATTCCTATTGCCGTAGAAAGGATTAAACAACCAAAGAACTATTAAATGTAAACCATAACACTTAACTCTTTTTTATGAAACAGCATTAAGGTATGCAAATACATGTAAATACAGTCTTTATTTATTATTACAAATAATCTTCTTTGTAGAGATTTCAGTTATTTTTAAATTAGATACAATGTTACTGCTACCTAATTCAACTGAACCGCTTTTTTTTATGTTTAATACGTTAAATTAAATTTATCTGGAAACTAATTGAGGATTGTAGTGAATTTATGTCACCAAATTAGTTAGGTTCTGAGATTACATGGAAACATAAGGTGAGAGGAAATTTATTAATTATTCATTTTATCGTAGTTTCATGGATTATATAAAAGAAAATACCGGGTGTCCCAAATTTATCTTTACAACTTTGATCCTCCGTAAAACCTGAACGAATTAAGATAGCGCAGTTCGGTTTTGTGTGCGTGTAAAAAAAAAACTCATAAAGTTTTATTTGTACTAAAAATAATGTTTTTGCTTTCAGGTACGACACAGTAATATCCATAACTGTTGATGGCTACACCACAAGGAAAAGCCCAGTGTGTGACCTGGTTCATCGGGACGAAGTCAGATACACAAGTCCAAAGCAATTTCCTTACAAAATACGGAAGTCACCCACCATCGAGGACCTCAATACGAGCGTTGTACAAGACGTTTATGTAGTGTGATTCATGAAAAAGGTACGTGCAACCAAAGATGTTCATGTGGAGCTCTTCTATCATCATATAAAACTTTGGAATTTAGTGTTCATGATACAATAAACAGATTTTTTGTTATCTAAGTTTTATCGAGGATCAAAGTTATTCGTTCCCCTAAAAGAAAAAATAAAACGGGAATCCCCATTCTATTTTATTACCAAATAGACGCAGAGACAAACAAAAATCAATATTCGATTGGGAATTATGTAATCTTTAAATATATGTAAAAAATCAATAATAGTTATATCTCTATCCAAAAAGTCGCTTAATAAAACTGTTTGCATCAGAATTCCTTGTTTATGATTTTCTATAATATAATTGTAGGAAATTTAACGGGAAAATATAGTCAAAAAACAAATAGGGGGGGTTGTATACATAATTATTTTATACGAACAATACAATTCTTTCAAAACCCTATATTTCTTTATGGCTTTCAATTTTTCTCGCCGAATATATCCCAAATACAAACTCTTTCTTCAAATCACTCGAAATATGCCTAAAATATATTCTGGGACTTTGTCAAAATTGAGAAACGCTTTTTGAAAACTGCTTCATATTGCTGCTAAAAGTGTTCAAATGATGATATGTGAATTTGTTAATGAAAATAACATTATTCTTCAGGAAAATCATAAATATTTTATTTACAAGCTATATGGAGCACGCATGAAACAGTAGAGCAATTTGCAAATTTACTGTCAAATAAGGCCTCTTAAAGTTATTTTACATATTCACAGATCCACTGACCACTGACCACTGATTCACTATCCACTAACAACTAAACTAATGGTCACGAGCAGACTTGCCAAGTCTCCGGCTTTTCGAACACCAGTATTATCTTAGAGAAAATGTGTTCTTTTAAATCGCAAAATGTTCCGATTACATAAAACAACATTTTCCGTACTAAAATACTGGTGTCCAAAAAGCCGGAGACTTGGCAACTCTCGTCACGAGTGAAAAGAAAAAAGTAAATATTGGTTAATTTTTGACTATGGGAATTCAAATAAGATGAAAAAATATATATTTCTATTTATATTTTTTTACTAATCGCATTACTATTTAATTACAAGTAAAAACTAATTATACAAAATATACATGTACGTCGGGTTTGAGCTTTTATAGAGTGTTACATAAAACTAAACATAGTGAAATGCATAAATTATTGCTTTAGCTATGCCTAAATAAAGAGAAAATAAACTTAGAAATTTTCCCATCGAGCCAATTGTACTGCATTCTTAAAGGTTGAAACATTATAAAAATAAGTAATTACAGGAAAATACATTTTTTCGTCATTTTAAACCTTGGACTTGTGCCCTTTAATTCATGAAATTTTTAAATTATTTATTTATAAGGGGATCCTTCTTAAAATCATAGAATGTCCATTAACAAAACACATATGAATTTAGTCTTTTCATATTAATATAAAAAAATTCCATGTTAACTTTTGAATACAGTCTTAAAATAGGATTTACATTATTACTACTATATACTTAATTCAACTGAATGCGTCCTATCTTACGGTTAATATATCAGATCATCTATCCGGAGACTAATTGAAGATTGTAATGAATTTATATCACTAATTAATTAGATTACTTGATTTAAAGAATTCAGATGAAAATAATTAATTCTTGAAATTACCATTATTCCTTGGTTTATATGAATGAATATTCTGAAACACATGTGAATGAAATGTATATAGCTGAATGGATTTTATTATGTTTATTAGGAAGTATTTTATGTTAATTTTGTAAGAGAACAGGTTTCAAAAGCTAAATGGTATTATTAAATGCGTTTTGTTAGACTAAACAAAATACAATTATTTAAAAAAAAATCAGAGCTTTATGAAGGAGGAATAAATGCTCGAGAAATAGTAAAATAATCTGAAAATATTTCATTAATATTTTAAAATATATTTCAAAATAGAGTATTTCGAAATACCATCTCTTAAAAACCAGCATATAAATCTATATCAACTAAATAAATATTTTCAATTGTTTTAAAAATATTTATTGACGGCAGAGAAGATATTTTTTCTGCCATCTGACAATCAAAATTGGTTTTATTATAAGAGAATAAAAGTCATACTAGATCGTATTTTAGCGACAGACATTTAGACAGAAAATTAGAAAATTAGACAGAAAAGATTTTATTTTACTTTTGTAAAAGAACATGTTTTAAAAGCTAAATGGTATTATTAAATGCTTTTTGTGAAACTAAACAAAATAGAATTACCTTAAAAAAAAAAAAAAAAAAAAAAAAAAAAAAGAGCTTTATGAAGGATAAATAAATGCTCGGGAAATAGTAAAATAATCTGAAAATATTTCATTATTATTTCAAGATATATTTCAAAATATCATCTCTTAAAAACCAGTATATAAATCTATATCAGCTAAATAAATATTTTCATTCAATTGTTTTAAAAATATTTATTGACGGCAGAGAATATATTTTTTCTGGCATTTGAAAATCGAGATTGATTTTATGATAAGAGAATAAGAATCATACTTGATCGTATTTTAGCGACAGAGTGGCTATTATTTTTCTTTTTTGAAAAAAAAACTTTTACTAAATTTTATAGCATACTGCAAGTATAGATGATTCTTCAAATAAAATTCAAAGTATTTTTTAAGATTTTGTGAAAATCATATTCATTTAAATACAAAGTGTCCACCGATAGTGAATAAAAAAAATAGTGATTTTGTATATGATATATCATATGTTAAATTATTTTATTCAAACGTTTTTAAATATTTTGTAATTAAATATACTGACAAAAATATTAAAATATTTATTTGAAAAGATATTTTTTCTGGTCTGCTTTATAGGACGGAAGAAAACCTCAGTCATAGAAAAGTTGACAATTACAACCACTTTGGAAAGGCAACGAATAAAAACTACAAAAAAATACCCTGTCAGGTGAAAACCTTACAAAACTGACATGTCTGCAGATTTTTCATACATCCTATACCTAGGGGTGACAAAATATATCATTAAAATATCAAAAAAATATTTATGAATTTTAGCTCATTTTGACTCATAGACAAATACTGTTTATAAGACCTCTTCATTATAAATCTACCAATCCACCTTATGAAAGCTGAAATCTACTTCTTCTCCCTCCCTCCCTCTCCATATATATATATTTTATAAGCGTACTGACTTGAATTATCAAGTGGTAATGTTTTAAATACAGAATTAAGATAAATATTTAAATTTAACGTCCACATAAGTGGAGAAAATCTAGACAGGTAAACGATATGTGTTGTGTTTGTTTGTTTCCAAAACAAAAATTAAAACAGCATTTTTCCAAAACAAAATTAAAGAGCAACCCTCTTAATAATTTATACAAATTTAAGAGATCTGATGTTTAGATTTAGTTGATATTTACATCACAAATAATATCTTAATTTAAAAAATAAAACGAATAATCCATCTAATAAGATTCAACTTTGAAGCTTAGTTACGTCGATGCGCGACCATTTAGATCGTGTTTCATCATTTAACCGTCTTGTCCGTACTCCGTTAGTTCTAGATGGAAGAGCTTGTTTGGTAGCTCGCTAGTTACTCAAACTTTTCGATACTAGAATTTTTGAATATTTAATCTTCCCTTTATATAATGACCAAAATTCCGCATTTGAATAAAACGATCATTTCTGAGAATTGGTATTATATCCATGTATTTTTCCCTAATTAGTTTATAATGTTGAAAAGAAATAAACGATTAATGTCTTAAAGGTTTTCGAGTTGTGTAGATTAGGATAGGAATGGAACTGTGGAAACTGCATTATAAAAGTACGGGCATTTTATTTCTTAAAGATATAACACATATTTATGTATAAATATTGTCATTTTATCATCGGTTATTTCAATTGTATTAAATGTGAAGTTGTAGAGATTTGCAATTTTGCGTAAATCACATAACAAGATTCTTCCGTATATTCAGTACCGGTGGTATTAATATATGCCATGATACATGAGTATGAATACCCCGTATGAAAAAGAAGATTTACCTTCATACTACTTCGCTAAAGATGTTTGATGTAAATCATATAAAGAGGCTGCGCAGTATACTCTGAAAACGCAAATTTTCGATATTATTATTTGGCACACAGTATTCATGTATAAATGGATCGACTCTCCCATTGCAATTCCATCCTCAATGGTCATTCTTGTCGCGGGAATTAGATACGTTTGCAGTACATGTAATCATATCCTCACACCACTTAGCAAAACAACAGTCCGGACAAGGCTTTTTCGTTCATAATGGCTCCTCTGTAGTTTCTTAAAAAATGAATGAATCCTTCTTCACCATATTTAATTATAGTTCATATATTTGTTTTGGTTGCTCAATGGAACGATTGAATCGCTTGAGCTCTACTTCATTAATAAAACTTTATTCATTAATTTTGAGGAATGTTATTAAAATTGGAAAAAGAAGGAAAAATCATTATAAATGCTTTTTTAAAACAAGGAAAATATTTCAGGAAATACAACACACAAAGTGTTTAAATGAATATTACAAATTCTCATAATTATTCAGATATATGATGTTGTGTTTATTAAGTTTCACACGGAGTTTTATTAAGTTACATATAAGTCTAAATATGAAAAGCGAGAATAAAAAAAGGTAACAAATATATTTTTTAAAGGCATAAAACATACCACAAATATATTTCAATTATATAAAGATAAAATATTAGAAAATGGTAAAAACTTTGTTTCATAAACTAATATGTCCCACTTAATATTAATTTAATATGTGTGCTGTGCTGAGAATAGTTAATTAAAATAATTTTTCTTGAGTAACACCAAGAATATGTACATTTTTTTTTGTTATTTTTGCATTAAAATTATTCTGTTCACTATCTTCTAATATGTCACTTACACCAAACTGCTTTCAAACACATAGTTTTAATAGGTATTTAATAACCCATTATATACGTATTAATCAATCACATGTTTCCATATTCGTGTTAAACTATGCTTGGGTAATCAAGAATGGATTAGGATACACGTCATAATTTCATCAAATATCACAAGATGTTGCCATCAATTTGAAGATTTTATATTAAATGCTTTAAAATTTAGAAATAAATATATTGTTTTATTAAACCAAATAACGTATAATAAGTATTTCATGTTTTCCTCTTACATTGGAAAGTCCTAATCTGATAAAAAAAATAGCAGAACGTTTTTTTCTAAAATTTAACTTCACTTAATTATCCATGAATAATTTATACAGCTCTATAAAGTAAAATCGAAGTAACTTACATTAATATGTGAAATTGCATGCCTATTACAATCAACTCACATCATCTGTGACTGCCTTTATTGACACCAATTTATTTACTTAAAGTTTAAGTTTTATGTCTTGCTTTCAAAATATATGTTCATTAAAATATAGTGATAATAAAGCTGAAATACTTTAAAGCGAATACCAGTCCATAACCTCGCAAGTATTTTTTTCTTGCTTGTTTATTTTCCTATGTATTTCCTCACAAAAGACATGAGTCATGTGAACTTTTGGATTCAGACATGCATTATCAAAATATTCTAAAATGCTAAATAATAGCCGGAAAAAATTATATTATTTCCACTCAAAACTTTGCATAATTGTATATTAATGTCCTTAATATGTGTTTTGCTCACCCGTGTTGTGTAAAGATATCAACATTTTTTTTTATAACATGGTAATATTAAATATTTTGAAACTAATGATCTTAATTGCTCAAAAAGATTCTCGAAAAATTAATATTTTCTTGCGACTAAGTTTAGTGTTTTACGGTAGGCTGTGTTTCGGGAAAGATATATCAGTAAGTGTAGAGTTGGGTTGATTATTGACGGCCAATTATCGACACGAGGGATATAGGCCCGGGGGGAGTGCCCTTCGTGGGGGTCTTTCTAAGGGAACCTAATCCGTATTTACGCATGGAGAAGATCCACGGCTCGAAAGAAAACCACGAAAACTCCGAGCGATTAGGCCGACGGGCGCGATTGGGATCGAACCCAGCACCTCCCGTCTACCAGCTTCGAGAGCACAACCTCTCAGCCACTGGTGGGGCCAGTAAGTGTAGATTAAAAGCATTAACGAATATTTGAAAAATCCACCACAGAATGAGCAATATCAAATTTCATTACATATCTTTGTGAAAAGGTTTTATATTCAACTGAATGCAATCTATTTAACACATAGAGAAACAGTTTTTCATCTTGCCGTTACATACATCATGATTAATTTTAATTGCTTTTTTTCAATGTATTGACAAACAACTGCTATTTTATTATTTATCCATTTGACTCAATAAATTCACAAAATGGCTTAGCTAAAAAAAAAAAAAAAAAAAAAAAAAAAAAAAAAAAAAAAAAAATGCTGTATAAGACGTCTGTTAAACTACGTTTCATAAAATATAGACCCTCCACCCCATATATTTAGTAATGCAATACACCATCATACAGACTGACTGTGATATCCAATGCATTTACTGTAATAAAAATCCAAAAATTTTTAGTAAAAATTAGTTTTTGTGATTGAAGGACAACAGTTGTGATATATATTTTTTAATTTTTCCAATACTTCTTAAATATTTTCATCGTCTTTGCTAAGATATTTATGCATTGATATTAAAATTAATAATGGGGTATATTAATAAGCCTATCCTAATAATATTATAAATCTGATTGTGTGCAAATGTTAGGCTGAAGCCAGCGTTAAAATGGAGCATTTAATGATCCTGTATCTTTGCATATACGTTGATTATAACCCTCAAATGAACATAGGACGCTTTTTGTTCATTTTATTCAAATATTTTTCTTAATAATTCAAAATTTTATTTTCATAGAGAATAAAAGGACATTTTCGCATAAAATGTAACCATTTTACTTTATCGTTGCTAGGGCTTTGATCGTTGCCAATAAATAAAAACACGGAAATATAATTTTTCCTCAACAATTAATTTTCAATTGAACGATTTTCACGTAAAAAATGAAAATGAAAAAGAATTCAAAAGAAGGTGAATTTCCGTGATGTTTGAAACAAAAATATGGAGTATTCGTTATTATATATGAATTATGAATATCGGTTACATTAAAAAGATCTTTTTCTGTCAAAAAACTGCGTTATAATTAGAAGGAAAAATGAACAATAATTATATTCTTAAAAATAGATTTCGCTTGGACCATGGAACTACGAAAAGGATCCTCCTCGGCTTTGACAAATATGACGTCATAAATAAAACATGTATTTTCAAATAGTCGTAATAATACAAGGAGAATGAATATCAGTGTATAATGAAAGTAGATAGATAATGAACGTAATATTTAAGATGAAAAACTGAAATATTTTTTATGGATACTGATTAATAATTAGCTTGAGTACCAGTTACATACAAATGTGAGTTTTCCGCTAAAATTTACGTCCTGATTGCCAGAAAAAGAAAATTAACGAGAATTATGGCATTAAAAAGAGATTTCTCTGAGCAAAATGTGACGTCATATTTGAAATAAAACGGGAATTTTCGAATGTGTTTTACAAGGCGCGGGAATTAATTCCGTACATTAATAATACAAGGATAAGTAAGTATAGAAAGTAGATTAGCTTCACGACATATTCTAAACGAAAAATTGAAATGTTTTTTTATCTATCTATACTGATTATTAAGGATGAATATCAATTACATACAGGTGAGAGTTTTTTGCCCAAAACCACACCATGATAAATACGAATCTATTATATTAAAATCTGACCACCTGTTTGTATTTCGCAATAACTCTTTTCAGATTGTCGAACACAACGCGATTTACTTAACACCGGTTATCATTCCTCCGAGGATGTCATAAACTCTCAGAATTAAAAAAAAAATGATTTAAATTCCGAGATAATAATAATAATATTATTATTTATTATTATTATTATTTTATTTATTTATTTATTTATTTATTTTTGTAAATTTTAACGAAAATTCTCTAAAAATGGCAACTAAATTATTCCATTTTTGCAGATAAAAAAGAAGAAATAAAACGGATTAATATATTTTTTCTCATTATAACTGAAAAAAAAAGAATTTATTTTCAATTTGAATAGATGGCGAAAGAAAAAAAAATTGATTACAGTAAAATTTTTGAAAGATAAAAACGTATTTGCACATATTCAATTTTCATGAATCAATTTATTCTGGAGAACAAAAATCGTCTGTCAACATATTTTCATTTAGAAAAAAAAAATCAGTTATCGATTAAATCTAGGAGGCAAATTTAAGCTCCTTGCATTTAGGTCTACAATAATTGCTCCCTATTCACAAGAATTGAATTTAAGAAAAAGAATATACTATTTCCATTATCTTTGAAGGTTGACTATTAAACGTTTCACAAAGGCGTTAAAAATAAAATGGTTTACCAGGTAAACTTGACATATGTTTTTATATAATTCGCCGCTTTTTTCATTGGTTGCAGTTTTTTTTTTCGTGATTATTTGTCACAAAATTTCACTTTTTTAAAACTTAGTTAAGTCAAGGCCTCTATAACATAGAAATTCTGTATTGCCTCCTATGGAATGTGATAAAGAGTTAGTTAATTATTTACGTTTCTAATTATCGGGAATGAAATATTTTGCTTAATTAAAGCATTTATTCTTCTTTTAATGATACGTGAACGAAGTCACGGGTAACAGCTAGTATAAAAATAATTATGAAGAATTGTTTTTTTGGAATAAATCTGAAGATAACTTTGATACATGAAATATAGGTTAAAAATCTACACTTTGTAGTTTCGTAAAAATGATGAACTGCCATCACAGAAACAATTTTTTTTTTTAACAAAAATAAAATAATACTTTTTTAAAGCATGTTAAAGTGTGCTTTATATCACAAAAATTGAAAACTTTAATAGTTCAAAATAAATTTAAAGAGCGTTTATCATTTGTTTAACATAGCCCAAAGAAGAGTTAAATGAAAGCTTATTAGATTAACATATTTTTTCGCGAATTTGAAGAATGTTAATTAAAAATACAAATTAAAAAGAATAATTTTTAAAATGTATTATTTTGAATTACAAAAACTGAACATCTTAAAAATGTAAAAATCAAATGTATTACACAGATTGAAAAAAATTTATTTAGTATTTCTTTTGGTTTAAACATTAGATTTATTTTTTACTTAAATCACATAAACTTTTATTTTAGTAACTTCCGGGTAACTAAAATAATATATTTTATTTATTTCTTTTCCCAAGGACAGTTAAAAAGAATAAAATCTCGACTGATAACTTCAAAATGGGCTAACAAAACACTGTTATCTAAGGTATAAGAAGTTAAGACGAGATAACGAGAAGCAAGTTCAGTTTTTAACTCATTCTTACCTAATAAAATAAATTCATTGGTAAATTTGAAAGAGTTTTTTTTTGTGTGTAACATAGCCTTAAGAAACCTTAATAGAAATCTGCTTAGATTAAGATATTTTTTGTGATACTGAGGGATGTTTTTACTGAAATACAAAATAATACAATTTTAGAGTGTATTCTTTTCAGTTACAAAAGTTGACTGTTTCAAATTTTCAAAATTGAGATACGTCACATACGACTGAAATATTTTATTTATTCTTTTTTTTTAGTTTCAATATTAGATTTATTATTAACTTAAATCACATAAACTTTTAGTACCACCCTTCCGGTAACTAAAATAATGTATTTTACTTGTTACTTTTCCCAAGGACAGGTAAAAAACAGACTGCAAACTTCAAAATGAGCTAACAGAAAACGGTTAACTAAGCTATAAAAAGTTAAAAATAAGAGGAAATTGTTCAATTTTTAAATCATTCTTACTTAATAAAAGAAATTCATTGGTATTTTTTTTTTTGTGAAGATAGCCATAAGAAAATTTAAAAGAAAGCAAATTAAATTAGGGTATTTTGTGAATTTTAAGAATGTTTTAATGAAATAAAAAGGAAATAGGTACTTTGGTGACGTACCCTACCAGGCAATGCACTTGAAAAGAGGTCACGCAACAATTTGTAAAAAGAAAAACAATTTATTTAAAGCAATATTTAGGGTATTTGGCAGTGGGGGGAGAAGACTTATAAAGACGAACCAATGAATATCTAAAAACTAACAAACAGAGGTTCCGAGGTCGGCGTCACAGAATGCGGTGAATATTTGTGTATCGATAGAATATAGTTAGTATATAATTATATCAAAGCCAGAGCTATGATGTCATACACTCACGCACAGATTTTTTTTTTTTAAATCGGTTATAAAAAGGAAAAGAGTCGCCAAATTTAGGGGATTTTTTCCTTTAATGGCAACCTAGCCATTGTATTAAGTTATTTGTTTGGCGCGGTCTTGAAAATCGCGCAAACCAAAAAGTCGCCAAACTTATGTTTATATGTTTGCGTGAGTGTAAAGTGTCTGTTCCAAAGCCAGAAAGCATGATATCCAGGGTGTCTTGAGAAAAAAGATCTCAAAGTTTACGTTATAGTGTATAATCGGATAAATTCCATACTTCGGCGAACGTCTTCGCAGCCTAGTCGGTAGCGCACTGGCTTCTAGATTTCTGTGTTCGGTTTCGAATCCCACTTGGATCTGTTTTTCCCAATGAACATTTTTATCAATTACTTTTGAACTACAATTAAAAAAAATATGTATAAGCATGAAATTTACGAAAAATATAAATTAAATATACAGGGTGTCCGAAAAAGTTTGGACTGATTTGAAAGAATCATAAACCTAAAAATAATTGAGTAAATGCAATTACTTTCTTTTCAAAGTACTCGTCAAATATACAAGATTAGTTAGATGTAGCTGTTTTAAAGTCGTAACATTCAGACGATGCGCAGAATCGATGATATGTAAATGCAAATCGCCCCACACATTCGCAATTTCTTCGATGATTCCGGAGTGGAAAGCGTATAAGTCTAAAACTATTAGAGTTATGGGAAAATTTCAATTAGAAAGTTCTTCAGCATCTTTCGATTTAGTAGGAAAGGATCCACTATGCACACAAATAACCTAAACAAAAGTTTAAAATTGCGAATGTGTGGTGCGGTTTCATTCGATTCTGCGCATCGTTTGAATGTCACGATTTTAAAACAGCTACATCTACAAGCAAAATCTAAAACTGAGTATCTTATTAAATCAGTAGCTAGGCACCATGCTGAAAATTGAAAAGTATTATTTTACATTGCAAAGTCTGAACATTTTAACAGTTCAAAATTCAGATCTATTACATATTCTTAAAACAATATATTTAGTCTTGCTTTTTGTGCTAACGTTAGAGTTATTTTTAACTGAAATCACACAAACTATTAATATCAACCTGTCCGATAACTAAAAATGATACTTTTCACTTGTTACTCTTCTGAGGATATTTTACAAAGCAGAAGGAGCTATCAGGAAAATATTAAATTAAAATGAGAATAACAGAAAATTGTTCCATTTTTAACTCATTCCTATTTAATAAAATAAAATTATTGATGAAAGTTAAAGAGTTTGTATTTTTTGTAAGGCATAGCAATAATAATATTTAAAAAGAAAGATGATTTGATTAAGATATTTTTTGAGAGTTTTAAGGTTGTTTTTACTGTTAAAAAAAATTCAAAGCGTATTATTTTCAACTACACAAATTGAATTTTTTAAATGTTCAGAATTCGGATATAACACATATAATTGAAACATTTTATTAACCATTTCTTTTGGTTTAAAAATTAGATTTATTTTTAACTTAAATCACATAAACTTTTAATATATTCCAATCTGATAACTAAAGATAGTATATTTTACTTGATTGTTTTCCCAATCGCAGTTACAAAATCTCGACTATTACAAGGTCTATTACTCGAAAATGAACTGACAGAAAACCGTTATCTAAGCTATGACAACATAAGACGAGAATAAGAGAAACTAGCCAGTTTTAAACTCATTTTTACTTAATAAAATATATGGATTGGTGAATTTTAAAGATCTTTTACTTTTTGTATGACATAGCCTTGATCAAATTTACAAGGAATGCTGATTTGATTAAGATATTTTTTGAGAACTTTAAGGATGGTTTTACTGAAATAAAAACAATACACTTTAAAGCCTATTATTTTCAATTACAAAATTGAATATTTTAAAAGTTCAAAATTCAGATTTTCACATACGATTGAAACATTTTATTTACTCTTTCTTTTGGTTTAAACATTAGATTTAATTTTAAACTTAAATCACATAAACGTTCAATATCGTTCTATCCGATAACTAATCTTTTACTTGTTTCTTTTTCCAAATGCAATAAAAAAAAACTGCAGATCTCGATAGATAACTTGAAAATAGACTAACAGAAAACCGTTATCTAATCTACAAAAAGGTAAGATGATAAAAAAAACTTCAGTTTTGAGGTCATTCGTGTCTTATAAAAGAAATTCTTCCGTAAATTTAAAAGAACTTTATTTTTTGTATGACATAACAATGAGAAAATTTTAAAGAAAGCTGATTGGATTAGGATCTTTTTCGTGAATTTTAAGAATGTTTTTACTAAAGGTTGTTTTTACCGAAGTAAACAAGTTGGAAATTGTACGTCAAACGTTACAAACGAGGTGCGTTCGTACGCACGTTTTAGAATTAAATTCATGATATCCCGTGCGTAGAACGGGTTAAACAGCTAGTTAAGTATATATTTTATGACACTGTTCATACAAATATCTTAACTAGTTATATAAATATTCAGATATATATGTATCAGCTAGTTATATAAATATTCAGATCTTGATGATTTTTAATTCTGTGAAATGAATTATATCGTCTGCAGATTAATTTCTGTCATAAAATAAGTATCTCGGTCGCTTGACGATTAAACCTCGGAAGCTCCTATAACAAAAAAGCACCGATTTAAAAAAAAAAAAAATTAAATTTCTTAATAAATATTTTTATTAATATCTCCTAAAGTTTTGATTCGATTTTAATAAAATTTGAAATGTCTCGACAAAATTCTGCAAAGATAATATATTTTAAATTGCAAACCATTTGGTTGGGTAGTTTTTGCGTTGTTATATGCGGACAGACAGACAGACGGACGGACAGACGGACGGACCAAACGACGGCTATAGGTGCTACGTATTTATATAATTACGAACGCACCTAAAAAGAATACTTGTTTAGAGATATTCATTTTCAGTTTTTTTTAAATCTACGATCTTTCATAAATAATACCATTTTTAATATAATAATTCTTTGCACTACCCATTTACACAGACATTATTTTATTTTCAAACACATTACAGGTCTAAAAGCCTTAAAAAACACCTTTAAAATTACACAAAACTAATCCATCTGTTAAAAATTGTAAAACAGGAAAAACAGATAACAGATGGCGCCATATATTTCTAGAGAAAAGCAAAATGGAAATTTTCAACGGAAGGACTGACCAAGCAGAAAACATAGTGATTGAGGACGCCTGACAACGACAGGTGAAAATATTTTTACTGTTTTACAATTTTTAACAGATGGACTACTTTTGTATAGTTTTAAAGGTGTTTTTTAAGACTTTTAGACGTGTACACTGCTTGTTTATGTGTTTGAAAATAAAATAATGTCTGTGCAAATGGGTAGTGCAAAGAATTATTATATTAATTTTCAGTTACTAAAAAAATATTATTTTAGTAGTTTACAATCCAGGTCTATTACTTATAGTTAAAGCTATATATTTAATCTTTCTTTTGGTTTAAACATTATTATTATTTTTTACTTAAATCACACAAACTTTTGATATCATTCTATTCGATAACTAAAGGTAATATATTTTACTTATTTCTTTTCCCGTGGGCAGTTAAAAAAGAAGTTCTCGACGGATAACTTGAAAATGGGCTAACAAAAAACAGTTATCTAAGGTATAAGAAGTTAAGACGAGATAACGAGAAACAAGTTCAGTTTTAAACTTATTCTTACTTAATAAGATAAATTCATTATTTATTGATTACCTAGATAAGTTATATAGAACTTGATTTAGTTAATGCCATATGTTTCTATATTTTGTTTTCAAAATTGCAGCTGTGTGATGTTTGTCTTCTGTTATTTGTGCTGAGTTTGATTCGAGTCAAACCTTCTATTTTTCTTCAAGTATAAATGAACACATCTCAAAGTTTTAATAATTTCATTTAAATTTATGAAGAAATGATAAAAACCTTATTTCAGTAATTAAAATCGTAATTTGTATCAAATTATTGTTAAAAATCCCCAATTAAACACGTTTTGATTCAAACGGAATAAAAAAAAATGACAATTAATAAATGAGGCGAATATTAAATTCAAACAACACAATTTTATAATGCAGAGTAAATTGTTCAGAAAAAGTTACATAAATACTACGTATTATGTATGTTGGGTGTATAATATAAATCAGAGCTTCTTCTAAAGATATTAATTTAATTTCTTCTAAGTATCTCATTCAGTTATCCCATCCAGTCATCGATATTACTTTACAAGGAGGAGCTTTAAAATGAGATTTGACTTCTCTGGTTAAGAAAGTCTGCATTTATTTGTAGAATTATGAATTAAAGATCTTAAAATCTTGTCAACCATTAACTTTACACTGAAATAAATGTTATATCGCCTTCATCTAGAACGAATAAGTAGTCATTTTCTAAATCCCTAAACTAGAAATATAAATTTCCGTGTTATGCGAATAAGATAAACAAATAAACTGGATAGACGAAATGATTGAGATAGGTGATGAATCGATACATTATATCATGGATCGTTTAAATAGCGAGAAATTATCACTTGGTTTCTAGAATAAATTCATAAACTATAATTATAGTGACTAAAACTAACCTCTTGTGTTCACGTTTATTTGCAGGGATTTTTAAATAAGTTTGACCACGATAACATAGGAAAACGCTCTTGAATTTTAATAGGGGAGACGAGAACTCTCCAGAAAAGGGAACTAGAATTTATAAGGATGATATGGAACTATTTTTTCTAGAGTCACAATTTAGTTTCTAGATGCGAGTGGCAGAATTTTTTTTTCAGAGTACCCAAATTCTAGGTCAAAAATTCATGTTTGGAACCAGGCATTTTATTTAATAAAAGAAGTTAAAAAATACTGTACGAAAACAAATTACATTTTATTAAATAAAATTTCTTGTGAAATATGTTTATCAGATTTAATAAATTAAACCTCCTTCACTTTGACGCAGTTTATAGAGTTATAGAATAAATTCAACATAATTTAGTGTTTTTTCATAAGTATGGTAGCATAGAAAGAATGCATAACAAGCTATTCTTATAAGTAAAAATGACATGGTAAAAATTTATGATATGGTAAACACAAATTACGAACATTTTAGTAAAAATTGATTTGAACATCGCAAGTATTAGCTGTGTAGATAACAAGATATTTACATGCACAAATTCTTTTTTCATACAATTCTATATCGAACGTATTTGCTTATATATTTATAAGAATGTAAATGTTGCATTTGAAATGCAAATGTATCACCGCTTGTAGAGTACTTTTTATTGGTAAATATAACTTAAAATGCAGGAAGGATATTTCTGGTAGAAAAATATTTTTACATATATTTTACAAGACATAAAAAATATAGGCATATATTTTTAGAATAGGTTTTTCTTTTTTAAAAATGAACAAATTTTGGAGATATATATACATGCATTATTTTTATTTGAATACTTTGAATGACATACAAACACAAAAGAAAATTCTCGTGAGTTTTTAAAATTTATTTATTCAGTGTTTTAATAGATTTTAAGCTTTTCAAATCGCAGTCAAAAGTTACCTGAAACTTCAAATAATTGTGATACTCGTATTCCCGTATATATGAAATACACTGCTCAAAACAATTAAAGGATATTGCAGTTTTAGGTGGATTTTGTATCTGGGAAACTTTTTAGCTGATTGATACATGGTCGACAGACATAGTAGGTTATATGAGAATAAATTACACATGTTTGGCAAAAAAAAAATGCATTTTATTGCGCATTTGTGTACAAAAGGAAAAAAACACAATTTGTGCATATGAGAAAAAAAGAATAAGAAAAGGTGTTTTCTTCAAAGAAAATCATTTTCAGTAGGGGGTATGGTTTCCACGGGCGGCCAGCAACGTTGAACACCTTTGAGGCATGGACTCAATGAGGCTATTAATGACGAGTTGGGGTATTCTGCCCCACTCTTCCAGAAGAGCTCTTTCCAGTTCTTGGAGAGTTTGTGGGGGTTGTTGGCGGCCAGAAACTCGTCTTCCTAGAGCGTCCCAAACGTGCTCGATTGGATTCATGTCTGGAGAACACGCTGGCCATTCCATTCGAACGATTCCTTCCTCGAAAAGGAAATCCTCCACCAGGTTTGCACGATGTGGCCTGCAGTTATCGTCCATTAAAATGAAGTTATCTCCGATTGCTGCAGCGTAAGGGACTACAATAGGTCTGAGGATCTCATCCCTATATCGGCAACCAGTCAGAGCTCCATCTCGAATGATGTAGAGGTCAGTGCGCCCGTCAATGGAGATGCCACCATACACCAACACTCCTCCACCGCCAAATCTGACACTTTCGTGCACGAACGCAGGATTATTCCTACTGCCACGGTCCCTCCAGATGAAAATACGCCTATTATCCGGATGCACAGAAAAACGGGACTCGTCAGAAAACAGAATATTGCTCCATTCATTTCTCCTCCAGTTGACATGCTCGGTTGCCCACTCCCTGCCGTCGCGACGATGCCTTGATGTTAATCTAACACATACCATCGGTCGGCGAGCATACAGACCTACAGCATGGAGCCGGTTTCGGACAGTCTGAGTTGAAATCGTGGTGCCTGTAGCCGAGCGAAGGTGTTGTTGGAGAAGAGTAGCGTTCATGTTTCGGTGTCTCCGAGCTGTTAACGCTAAATACCGATCTTCATTGGGCGTTGTTGCCCTTCTACGACCTTGCCCTTGTCTTCGGCCTGCACATCCACTCTCCAAAAAACAGTTCCAGATCCTGGAAATGACACTTTGTGACACTCCAATGGCTTGCGCTACTTCGGCTTGAGTTTGGCCCCCTTCTAACCTACCAACAATTCTCCAAGCTTCTGAATCTGTCAAAAGACTTCGCTGAGACATCGAAACAAAGCAATCACTGAATGCCGATCATCCTTGTCTTCATTCTCTTTTATCCAGTTGAAAGTCAAATTTCATTCGCTGCCGCTGAAGCGACGTTTTTGACGTCGAACTCAAAATTTGCATACTCCACAGTTTGAAAACCAGAAAAATTTGCATTTGTGATTCTCTTTTTCTATTTTCGGCAAAAAAAATTTCGTTTATATCTTTATTGTATATAAAACTTCAAATATCCTTTAATTGTTTTGAGCAGTGTATTTGTAAAATCACATGAGTGCATTAACTTTTTGCAGAAAGATGTGGAAAATGGAAATAAATTTATAATTTTGTGCAAACTGTGGATCTTAAAAATCTTCCTTTGTTTCATAAGAAAATATATTTAAAATTGAAAGTTATTTAAATCAGTAGAACATTAACATTAAATACAATTAAAACGTTGCTGTAATCACTGTTAATACTGCAGGGCAGGGAATCACCTATAGGGTGCATAATGTACTACTATTTGTGAATAATAATCATCGCCTCATATAACCACATAATTTCTGAAATTAAATAATACGAAAATAAATACTGGAAAAAGTGACAGTCAAAATATTAAAAATGGATACGGTATGCTAGTCTTGAAGGCGCTAAATTAATTTTTAAGATGTAAAATTCGTACCTGATTATTGATTTTGGTAATGGTAAATATTAGGATTTTAGAGTATTCTAATTATGGTAAAATTTATCTGAGATGCTTTTAATTCCTGTTTTATCATAATTTAGAAATAGATTGTCTGTCCAAGATCTACAATTTAGCACTTTGGACCAATGTGGAGTTTTAGCATTTTCCCTTGCTTATCACCGTCTCTGTACACCTGTTTACAGACCAGTGGGGTAACTAAGACGTAACTTTAGTGGCAAATACATAGTTTCGCGAAGATGAAAAGGGCCCTGAAAAACGGAAAGTTAACAGCAAAAATGCTTTATTTTCGCGGTTAAAATAATCATAAACTGCGAGAAACGTCATGGCAGAAAGATGGTAATAGGAAAAGTTTAGGCAAAATCCAAGAATATATTGTCTGTACGAGTCTATGTCTCTCTTGTACTAAATTACATTTTGTGTTTAAATATTTGCATCATTTAAATAGTTTTAATAATGTGAGAAAATGTACTTAACAGACGTATGAATAATGAAATATGTGATGTTATGGTGTTTTATAATGCTGCGTTGCTAATCTCTTTCAAATTTTTAATTCTCTTCAAAACAGCGCTATTTTGTTTAATTCAAGTAATTAATGCAACCTAAAATTTATTTCCAAAACTATTATTTACGGTTACAGTAAAGAATAGGGCTCGGGTGTCTTTGGATTTGCAATTTTTTCAAAGACTTTCGTAAGCTTTTTTACGCGTTTAAAACTGTCACAAAATTTTCTTTAATCTGAATGCAATTAATGTGTATTAGCCCATTTTCCTTTGAAATTTCTTTCTGATCGAATGTTTCTTGTCATAATAAAATTCAGGTAAAAATGTTCCGTATTTGCTAACTTTCATCAAATAATGTAAACTGATGTTCCATTTTTCAATAAGAGGAGATAACGTATTTATCACACATTGCGTGCTAGCAAGAAAGGTACCGGTAGGGACAATCTCCAAAAGGATGATTAGAAAAATACTGACCACTCTTGTCAATGTACACAATTATGTATTTACTTACACACTGAATGCGTTAGAAAAATTAGTGTTTTATTATTTGGGGATTATGATCACTGTCGTTTGGCAACGTAATGCCTTTATAAAAAATATCGTTTCAGAAATTCAATGTAAATGGTAGATTGATCGTAAAAATATCGAAAATATAATGAATACATTTTCTACCAAAAAAAATTATTTCTATTAAAATAATTTTAAATTAATTAATTTCCTTTCTCCATGAAAATATACAGAAATATCATGAATTTTTAAAATACTTTGGTTTAAAGAATTGTAATTACACGTTTAACTATATCATAAGGTACAACATTCAAGAAAAAGAAGAACTTTTAATCCTTTCTTTTAATGAATTGTAATTACACGGTTAACAAAATAATTAAAGACAACATATAAGAAAGTGAACGATATCTTATTTTTTACGTAACACATTTAAAATGAAATTTCATATTATGTTTTTTTCGGACATACTTTTTATGAAAAACAATTAATTTGAAGTTAGTGTTCAATTTTCATTCTGTCAGAGATTGTCATTTTCTCAGAAAATTAAAGGAGTCCGTTCAAACGAATTAAAGTACGAAATATAAGTTTTAAAATTATCATTACCAAATAAATAGTCAGGACAAATATGAGTATGACTCGCACCCTGGAGGCTCCGTACCGTTATTCCATAGTACCGTAATGCTTAGCAAGTACCTAGTTTCTTGACATATATACAAAAATCCAAAGATCATTATTTTATGATTCTATGTCAATTTATTACATAAATTTTCCATAATCGGTATGCTGGAGTATGAAAATTCACGAGTTTGTCACGTAATAAATCGCCGTAGAATTACAATTTATTAAATATCCTGTAAAGTAAATTATAATATAAATTAAGTATCCTAGAAAGTATCCGTAGGTTACTTGTCGTTGACCCAGAACCTTGAAATTCGACGTGAAGGAATGTCTTATAGCATATGTAAAGGAAAAAAATCTGAAATTATAATTATATGTGGATTTATTACGCGATAAACTCATGAATGTCCATAATCGGGAATACCGATCACGTAATAAATCGACATAGAATTATAACTTAAATATTTTCGGATTTTTGATTTTACTGTATAAGACCTTTCTTTGAGCCAAATTTCAATATGGGTCAACGAGAAGTATTTTACAGGTTTTACTCTCAAAACCTATAGGGAACTTGCCGTTCACCTAGAACATTGTAATTTTGCACGAAGGAAGGTTTTTGCAACATATGCAAAGGAAATCTGAAAATCACTATTTATAACTTTATATTGATTTATTATGTAGCAATCTCATTAACTTCCATAATCGAGAATACCGATCACTTAATAAATGGAGATAGAATTACCACTTATTTATTTTGGGATATTTTCCTTTACAGGTGCCTGAAGATCTTCTTTTGTGCAAAATTCCAATATTCTAGGTCAACGGAAAATATCTTATAGATTTTACTCTCAAAACTTATGGAGTACTTCCCGTTAACCCAGAACCTTGAAGTTTGGCACAAAGGAAGTCTTATACCATATTTAAAGGAAAAAATTCAAAAATTAATAATTTGTAATTTTATGTCGATTTATTACGTGATTTTACCTAATCAGGATTTCCCAAAACGTTGCTTTAATGCCGTAGAAGCGCGAAATTTATACAAAATAATAGAATCATGAGTTTTATTATTTGATATTAATTTAAACTTAATACTCTCAGCTGTTCCGGAGAAAAGGTCTTGACATACAGGCGGACAGCGAGACTAAAGGGCTCCATTTTTTTCTTTTGGGGGTAAGTAACAATAAAAATCAAAATTAGTGTACTAACAAAATTATATAAAAACAAAATAAACAGACAGGAAGTTAGCTTTATTTCGTAAATCAGATTTCTATGAAATTTACCCGATTTTGATTTGATAGTGTGAAAAAAGTGCTTACATGTAAGGACCACTATTTCGGATAGCAATCTTCGGTTTATGTATACGCAGAATTTGTATGATTTTTAAGTAACACCTGCAATTAAATAAAGTGTTGATATCTATTTGGAAATAAAGATTATCAAACATAATGATTATATGCACACTGAATGAATACTACTGATAAAATGTTAAAAGTTTGAATTTTAAGATTTTAGATTTTTTACGCTGTAATCAAGATAGCCTTCTGAAAATCATTCTAAAATACCACAGTTGTTTGTTGTTTTACAAACATATCTTAAGTATTAATTTCTTTAAATAGATTTTTTCAATAAGTTTGAAAATTAGAAAAAGAATTACTTTAAAACATTCATATTTCTGAAGTATCTCTATATGCTAACTTCAAAGTGTAAAACAGACCATATCAATTGATTTTTAAATGTTTTTTGATACTTACAAACTTACTACTGAATCTTAAAATTGCCATTTTAAGATTTTTGAAGAGTTGAATGATTTTTTCCCCTGCTATACATCTAGTTTCAATATAAACGGGGTAGGGAAGGGGTATGATATTCAACATAAATTGGAGTACTGTGCCTAAGTACTAATGGGTTTTCATTGATTAATCTACGTATCAATAGAAAACCTATGTCTTTGTCTTTTTTTTTTTTAGATTTAAAGCAAACATGTTAAACAAAATTTGGAAGGACTTGAATAAGCAAAAAACTCATTAGTAAAAAGAATTAGCAGTCATTAGCAAGAAGTCTTAAGCCGAGTGTAATTATATTTCATTGAAATTAAATTTAACAAAGCTTCTGCACACCGTTGTAAATTTCAAGTTATTCTTTGAATGTATCCAGATAGATCCGATTGAATAGATCTAAAATATTTTTTAGACATCCTGTTCTTTAAAGGAATCTAATTAACTTTTCGGCTTAAAAGGATATTTAAAAGGATTGATATTATTTCCTAGATAAACGTCTTGTATAAAAAAGGAATAAATTTAATTTAGAATACTACTGTACGTATGTCTTTAAATCACTTGGGGTGCAGGATAAGAAGATTGGAGTGTAACGAATTTACAAGAGACTATTCATTTTGAATCAATATAACTACAAGAAAAATAATTAATCGATGTGATATAATATGAAACGATAATTTAAATACTTTTCATGAATATTTAAACAATACATTTTCAAACTATCAAATACTTTATTTTCTAATAATTGTTGCGTTTGTTGAACGTCGTAAACGTACCTAAGAATTGATTAGATTCCTTGATTTGACATGTTATCAATACAAAACTTTTTCCTTTTTAAGTTTAGATCAAACACATTATACAAAATTAAGACAAATTTGAAACGAATGAATAATATGTTGCTAGTAAACACCATTGGTAAGCATTATCAGGCGGATTAAATTCAGTTTCATTACGTTTTATAAAAATTAAATTTAACAAAGCTTCTGCATGTCGTTTTAAATGAAAACAATTTTTAAATGATTCCAAATGAATTCCAAATTGAATAGATCTAAAAAGCATCTTAGATATCCAATTACTTTAAAGAAACTAGTAGTTACTATATGCGCTTAAGAATGATATTTTAAAATGTTGCCGGTGCACTAGATAAAGAGATAAAGGTTCTAGATAAAGGTCACATAAAAAGTGAATAAATTGGATTTAGAATGCAACTGTGCCTAATTTATAATGGAATTGTTACTGAGGCATAAGATGATTACAATGCAACGCATTTACAAAGGGCTTTTAATTTAGAAACAATAAAAATTCAACTAATAGATACGTTGTAATCTAACATAAAAATTAAATTTTTCATTAATACGTAAGCAATACAATTTTCCAACTATCGATTTTTCTGTTTTTTTTTCAATAATTCCTGTGTTTGTTGAATAATATAAATGTTCTTAAAACTAATGAGTTGCACTGATTATTCTGTTTATCAATAAACATTTTTATTTTTATCATTTTAGTTTAAAGCCTACACATTCTGCAAAAATAAGAAGGAAATGGGAATAAGTTAAAAAAAAGTTCATTAGCAAACACAATTAGAAGTCATTAGCAAGGAAGTTCAAATTTAGTTCAATTATATTTTATTGAAACTAAATTTAACAAACCTTTTCATACCGTTGTAAATCCAAAGCCATTCTTTGAATGCTTTCAAAATAGATTCTCAGATTGAATAGATCTAAAGCAATTTTTTCAGACATACAATTCTTCAAAGGAACTTAATCATCTTGCCGACTTAAAACAGACTTTAAACACTCACTAGTAATTCTTAATGAAATACTTGTAAAAACTGAATTATTCTATTTAGAATAGGGATTGCATCTTCTTTCTTCACTTTATTCTTTTGTGTTTTAAAGACTGTTTATAATAGAATTTTTATGAAATTTAAAGTGCATTACAGAAATATAATCTTATAATGAAACAATTAAATACTTAAAACCAAATGATAAATTCAGCTGCTAGGCATGGTCCAGTAGGTCATTTGTCTGGCGTCGCCCTATCACGCTTCAGGTATGAATTTAGCCTTCGGATTTGGGCAAGGTTCTCTTAAAATTTCATCTTTCGGGGATCGATAAAAACATTACCAAGCTTGCTTGGGAACTATACACTGATAATTCCGCGTTAGACTGATCACCTGACACAAAAATATCTTAACTTGCTCCTAAGGGCAGGATTGCCAGTTTGGTTTCTTTTTCTATTAAGAAATAACGAATACATACCGGAAATTTCTAAAGAATATTTTTTTCTTTAAATGATCACGGAATGTCTGTTAAATAACCGTAAATAGTGAAAACATTATTATTCGTAATTTCTGGTATATATATTGAATTTTTGGATAAAAAAGGAGGCCAAATTGACACACTCGCTTATTGCCAATGGTCAAGAAAGCAGAGTTTGGCATTGGCAGCCATTATCCTTAATGCATAGTTGCCAACCTCCCGATTTTTTTCATACCAGTATTTTTATGAAAAAATATTTGTTTTATTTAATCTTGCAATTTCTGCTTTTTAATAAAGCGAAAATTTTGTATGATTTTACTGGTATTCAAAAAATCGGGAGGTTGGCAACTATGTTAATGGATTATAGCGCCGGATAGTTAATTTTAGTTTTAGTTTATAGAGGCAAAAAATAAACTGACTAATGTCACATATAATTAAAGATTTTGGAGAATTGTTTTTAACACCGAAAATAAAAGTAAATATGTGGAATAATCTCCAAATATTTCAATATGCCAGAGAATAAAAGAAATCAGAGCAAAACCAGATTAACCACTGACACCCTTCTCTCGCCAAATGAGAAAAAAAAAAACTTCATACTTCTTTTAAATGACAAATGAACTTTTATCTTCTATTTATGATGTTATTCTACCCAAAGAAAATCGTGAGACAGTTCTTTGTTTAACTATTCCCGCATTACATAAACATAATTTTCCAATAATGACTAAATACAGTGAAACTTCCATTTAACGAAGTCTCATCGTTACACTTAAAAACTTCGTTATGAAGAAAATTCGTTAAATAGAAATAAACTTAAATTCATGAAATTTTTCCTTCAGATATGACAAACAGGTATGGGATTCAGAAGCATTTGATTCAGTTTAAATTATGAAGCTGTCTTTTACAAAACAGTTGTGTATACGGTCGATGAAATCATGTCACGTTCCCAAGCTTTGGCTCAAGCTTTCATCAGCTCTGATATACACGTTCTCAAACCAATGTTTTCACTACATTGTCATTTTCGATAATTTACTTCAAGATTTTTCATTATTCCTTAGACTAACGGCTGAAATTTAGAGGTTGTATTGGCAGGAACAAAAATAACTTTGATGTTCTTCGATTTGCATTTTGAAGCACATTCTTGTGGATGTACAAAGCAACTGTCTATCAGCAATGGAAGCTCAGAATGGTAACTGTCTGACTCTAATTGATATTTTTTGCTTCAATGCATCTGAAGCCAGTGCGTCACTGTATCTTCTATATCATTACAGGTAAAAAGGGGATTTTCACTACCCCCAACTGTCAGCGCTGGCGTCTCGGTGTGGGAGAGTAACGATAACAAGTGTTTTTCTTAGTGTGAAAAAATTGTTTTATTTAGCACCAAGCACAATGGAAATTATTTAAATGTGTTCATTTCCATACAATACGCTGAAATAAATTCGCATATCCATCGCAACAGCAACCTCTTAGTTTGAAATCTGTACACGTACAAAAGTGGAATAAACTTTGTTATATAGAATATATTTTTCGTAATATGAAGATTAATTTACATGTTAATGATGTTAAAGTCAAAGTTCTGCAGAAAATTTCGTTATGTAGAAAACTCCGTTAAAGGGAAGTTCGACTGTATTTTGAATTTGGACTAAATCAGAGTTTCACGTGGCACATACATAAAATTTATCATTATTTTTTAAATGTGAGGAAAATTCTCATGAATATAGCAAATTGTCAGTGTAATATGGATATTAAATTCTTATCTACTTCTAATTAAAAAACTTGTATACAGTTTATAATAATAGAGATGGCTAGGCATTGATTGATTCTTACAGAAAATTATTTGAAGGGTTCGGGTGTAAAATATTGTAACTGAGATTTTTTTATTTCTTTGTTATTTTCATGTAAATTTATTTAGCTCTATCCTGACATCTTTTTTAAGTTATAAGGTATTTAATTATCAATATATGCAATCTTAATCAAAGATAAATTTTAGTCAAGCGCATAATCTTTGCGTATAAATGTTTAATATGACGTATAAAATAAAATCTATCAGACAGAAAATATAAATTGTCTGACATATATCTTAAAAGAAAAATGTATATTGCTCAAGATGTGATCAAATTATAGCATATACTATGTGGGTGTTTCGATTCTGGAAAAGTTAACTAATTGTTCAGTCATAACAAATCAATTGTTTCAAAAGAAGCAGTCACAACAGTTCTTTTTGTAATTTTCTTTAGAAAACTTGAATGCTGATTATCTTGTAACTTGAATTTTGTTATTAACCAAGTTTTCCAATAGAGTCTTTCTCTTCTAAAACGTTGAAGGATAAATTTGATTTTCATATTAATAGTAATAAAAGTTCTAGCGAATATATAGACCACCAGAATTGATAATATGTTCCAAAATTTGTAATGAACTTTTATGTCAAATATAAATGAAAATAATAATTTGCATTTGTTTCAAAAACTTTTATTGAAGAATTCTTTCAAGCTGTAAAAATTCTTCAGCTAATCATTTACCTGATGTCTTATGTAAATGTATAGTTAGTTAAAAACCGAAGTTCTGTAAAAAAACAAAAAAACAAACAGAGGAACTATTCTGTAAATTTACGTCTATAAAAGTAATTAAGATCCTGCATGCATAAAAATGCATAAAAGTTTGTTATTTTACATGAAAGAAAAGTCGAAGACTAATGTGATTTTATTGTTCATGCTGTGATAAAAATATAAAATACTGTATGTGGGTGTTTCGAATTTGGCAAAACGAGAATATTTTTGAAAAACTGGTCAGAAAGGATAAATGTCCACTACACAGGTTTTTGGCCGAAACGAATTTGATGTCTTTAACCTGTGTACGGTAGAAGGAACCTATAGTACACAATTTTGGTAAATTTGGGAAGGAGGTACACAAAACACCATTTTTAACGCCTCAAATATTTTTTTAGAATAAATTGCACATTTATATTTATTTTTTTTGATATAGTTAGATATTTGACAGTATAGTTTATGGCATATTTTGCTAAAGTTGTTTCTGTGCACTGTAGCCACATGTAAGGGAGCTAAATGTGGACACGATATAATACTGATTACACAATGTGGGGTAGACCAGATAAATGCAGATACATTATTGCATTTTTTATTTTGTAATATTTACGAAAACATTTTTGATATCGGTGATATGATCTAAACTTGAAACATTTCCCGTCTATTGCATAATATTCTTCTAATTAAATATAATGGAAGTACTTAAAAAAATGTAAATGCTAGCAAGTGTTGGTATTTCCCCGGGTAACGGGGTAATAACAACATGCCTATGGTGTATTGTCGACATGGGTTGATTATTGAAAAGTAATAAGTAAAATCCCGAATAAACTTCAATTTCTTTATCCGTATAAATTTCTTAGAACAATTACGCAATATTTAGATGTAATACAAAGAATATTTTAATACTAAAGTCCTAGATTTATCCAAAAGTTTAAAAAGTAAAATATGTGCTTAACTTGTTCAAGGAAAATAATTTTTTTAGGAATCAAGTGACAGAAGGATAATTTGGCAAGTGATTTACAGAAAACGCCACGCAAAAATGTGCGGTCTCGTCTTAAATATGAATTAATTCGAATTATTTCCGAAAGAGTGCGACGTTAAGGAAATGGGAGGTTCTTACATTTCATTGGGCAGAAAATATCCTGGCATCATGACATTTTACGTGTTTGGCAAATCTGCGGCTCAGCCTGGTAATCACAAAACTGTAAATGAAGCAAACTCAGCACTTTTACTCTTAAAGATAAAACACTTTTGAACTTTTAAAGTAATAAATGCTACGCTGTAAAGAAAATAAATAGGGGCAATTTAAATTTAAGTACAAGTTATCAAAATTAGAGAAAAATTTGAGAAAGGTTTAAATTTTTATCCTTCCATATATATACTAGATGGAACCCGTCAAAACTTGACGGGAAAAAATTACTCTAACAATATCAGTAAAATAAGCTTCTTTATTATTTAAGAGGGGGAGAGTACATATGTATGTGTAGATATATAATTATAATTTGGCTTATATTACAATTTTTCTCAATTTCAACTTAAAATTCATAACATTAGTAGGATATTCTTTAAGAAAATCTTTTCTATTAGACAATCAAAAAAAGAGTAGTACTTTAACGTTCTATCAGGAGAATAAAATGATTATGTATAACTCACTACACAATGTTACAACCCCATAAATTATATATATATACCAATATAGGTCTCTCTACTCTGAATATTTTACCTAGAAACACAGCTGTCGAAGTTCACTGGGGCGCAATAACTCGCGAAATTACCTAAAATTGCCTTGCCAAGTATTTCACACGGAAAAATGCATAATAAAACTAAATCGCTCGTACTGTATTTGTAATATCCCAGTATATAAAATATGTGATAACATATATATCCTTACGCAGTATTTTAAGGACTATTTTTAGCTTAAATTTTCTGTATATAAAATAATAATTTTACCATTACCTTTCTTTTTAAGACATTTTAAATATTTAGGAATAATTAGCAATAACGCTGTTTCGTTGAACATTATACAAGTATGTTTATTTTTTGTTAAATATAAAATATATTGTATATATATAAAAAATAATGAATTATTTAAAAATGTATTTTCACCCAAAGGTGGAAGTTCAAAGTCGAGATTTAAAAAAGAAAATGTACATGAAAGTATTTTTTTTAGTGGTAACTTGGGTGTTTGTACCAGTATTATGACAATAAAAATAGCATTTCATTTATTTATTGAAATTTTCACACTTAAAGCAACACAAATATATAAGGCTTCTACATATTTTCATTTACATTTTTCTAACAATAGTAAAACAAAACTAAAATTCATTTAAAAATATTACTCTTTGTTACTGTAAAAATAAATTTATTACCAGAAACGTGAAATATCGTACAAAATATATTAATGCTTCATTATTCTAGAGACTGCTGTGTCTAGAAATTGCTATGAAAAATGTGAAACTCCTATGTCCTGTGGTGAAGTGGCCACAGATCTATAAAAGAACTCTTATATATCTTATATATATATATATATATATATATATATATATATATATATATATATATACTGAAATATAAGACAATACATCTTATGAATTCGAAAGTTCTTTGTTAGAACAACAATATTCAATTTAATTTAATATAATACAGTTATACAAAAATTTCATGAGACCATCTCACGAGTTCAAACAATTTGTGCTGCTACAGCACAGATCTCATCAGCTGTAACTCAAAGTTTAAATATACAGTTTCTATCTCATCTCCACACTGCATCAAAACCTTTCACTGTCGGTCTGTCATCTCTTTCCAACCCCCTTTACTCCCCATGGCGCAAAGGAAAGCTCGATCTTCATTGGTTCCTCGTAACATTGTGGATTTTGTACATAGGTTCTAGAAAACACTACACTTCAACTCTTACCCCAAATTATAGCAATTCCTATCTATTAAGTAGGGTGATTACCATCAAGTTGAAATACCTATAGCTTGAATAGCGTTGAGTACATGAGTTTAAGTCCTGGTCTTTGTAATCCGTCGACAAAAAGACACCCTTTTCTGTTAGGAGATTATTTTTTGCTACCAAAGATAACAGTGGAATTCAGGATATCACAGCTCTTATATCTTACCACAAAACGAAAATAAATATTCATTATTTTATACTGATGCATAATAATAGAACCACATTTTTTTCTGTGACAGCAGAAATATTGGTTTTAAAAGTAGCAGTTTCAAATAGCTCAGCGGATTCACATTGTATTATAGCTGAAAGTTTTAGGAATCTCACATACTGCCATTTCCTATTAATGTTTAATATAAATGAATATATATCAGCTCACTTTTTATTACATGACATTGAAAGTTTGATTTTTAGGGCAAATCAAATAGTTTTTGTACAAAAAGTTCTTTTTTAAATAATACAAGTCCAGTGAAGCAGCTACTCAACATGCATTTCGGAAATGATTGAATTATGAGTCGTTATTTTCGAACAGCCTAGATATCAAGATCACCTGAACTCAATCCTTGTGATTTGAAAAATATTGTATTCAGTGGTATGAATGACAAGTTAGCTGAATTGAAGACATGCATTTTGCAACACATTCACAATGTCACTACTGATACACTCCGATCTGTTGAGGAATATGCTGTTTCTTAGTTTCAATTTGTGGAAGAAGGTGGTGTACAGGATATTCAACATTTCTTGAGCAAGTCTCGCGACAGTTAAAAACCGATTCATAGTTGTTTTTACTGCGGTTTGTGGCCTCAGGACAGTAAAAAAACGATTGTTCCCATCCGATGTGACAACACCTTGTAGTGGTGGATGTGCTTTCAACTTAAGAGTGCCACAACTTCTGAATGACTTGGCAGTCTTTTTTTCAGTAAGAAACAGATAGAGTCATGCACATCGAACAGTACAGTTGTTTTAACCTGAAACTCACACAATAACCGTTGCATTAGGATTCCAAAGTCACTGGTAGCTGAACCCATTTACGGTATAACAAGTAAATTGTCATCTATTGCTAAAATTTTGAACTATTTTTTTCCTTATGCCATACCATTTTCTTTGTCTTCGCGTATATTCAGGTCAAATTTCAGGTCATTCTTCAGGTGGTTCTTTTTTTTAAAGCTTTTTCAAAGTTGAACTTTAATTATAATAACCCTGTATTTATTTTCCACTGCCATATGATTTTTAAAATTCAAAGTGTGGCAAATAATAATTTGGAAGATAAAAAAAAATCAGAAAATCAGAAAAGAAAACGAAATTTTGAGCAAATATAGTTATATTTCAATGAATGAATCATTGTGTGATTTTATAAATATTCAACTATCAACTAATAATAAAAATTTATTTACTTAAAAAAATTACATTTTATGAATTTATAGTGGTTTTAGTCTTGACTGGAATTTATCTAGTAAAAATGAATTGTTTTAATGAGAGCTGACATCTTAAAAATATACATTGAACTATTCTACATATATATTCACTTTTATTTTATAAGCAAAACAAGTTGGAAATTGTACGTCAAACGTGACAAACGAGGTGCGTTCGTACTATAGCTGTTTATAGAAATATTCAGATCTTGATCATTTTTAATTCTCTGAAATGAATTATATCGTCTGCAGATTAAATTCCGTAATAAAATAAGTATATCGGTCTCTTGACGATTAAACCTCGGAAGCTCCTATAACAAGAAAGCACCGATTTTTTTTAATTCAAATTTCTTAATAAATATTTTTATTAATATCGTCTAAAGTTTTAATTCGATTTTAATAAAATTTGAAAGGTCAAGATAAAATTATGCAAAGATAATATATCTTAAATTTCAAACCATTCGGTTGGGTAGTTTTTGCGTTGTTATATGCGGCTGGCAGACGGACGGACCAGACGACGACAATAGGTGCTACGTATTTATATAATTACGAACGCACCTAAAAAGTATGCCGTCTAACTGAAGCTTAGATAAAACAATTTTGCTAAACTTCAAAGGATAATACTTAGAAGTAGAATGTACTTCGCATGTGATATTGAGTGTGCATGTACAACTTTATTAAGTTTAAAAACTGCTTTTTTGTTAGATGTAAACATAGGCCTGCATTCTTTTTAACACTTTCCAACTTAGTTGAAAAGTGTTTATGACTTCGATTTGCCTGCCGTATTGCCGCATAGCCGTCTGTCCGTCTGTCCGTGCTCTAGCTCCCGTAAATATGCTCGGATTGCCCTGCAATTTTTATATGTTATTGTCGTTATCTATAGCATGTTCCTTATTACAACTGAAGTGTGTAGCACTTATAGTTTTCTTACAGAGACACTCAAAAGAATTCCATTACATTACGGTCTATGGGGAAAATCATTTGCGGTTTATTTTGATGATGTTACACTATTTCAAACCCATTGTAATTGATATATATCACTAAGCTGCATTAAAAGCAGTTTAATACAAAATAGGGTGTGCATAGCACTTATAGTTACTTTACAGGGACAGTCAAAAGAATTCCGTTGCATTACGTCTATGGAGAAAAATCGTTTGCGGTTTAATTAAATAATGTTTCACTATTTTAAACGCATTGAAATTTATATGTATCACTAAGATGCATTACAAGATGCTTACTACAGAATAATGTGTGTATAGCAGTCATCGTTCATTTACAGGGACACACAAAAGTATTCTCTACTGTCTGTTAACAATAATTCCTGGAAGTGCGTTTTAAGTTGCTGAACGCGATTTTAAATTTAACTCACTTTTTGGCTATTACTTGGTGTGTATAAATTCTGTAGATCATGTACAGGACAGCACAAAAGTTCGCGAACGCATTTCCGTTTATTGACAGAAACTCCAGAAGGAGAATTTTAAACTGTGCTACGCGTTCCCTAACTAGACTAAAATTTAGCCTCCAATGTAGTATATATACAAATCTATAGATCATATACAGGGCTGAATAAAAGTATTCGGATATTTTTTCGAATATTGTATATGTTGGAAATATATGTTGGAAATTGCTGAAATTACGTTTTTAAATATGTTATGCATTTTCCAAATTGTTTACTTAGATGTTATATTTCAGCTTATTGAACGGTAATGATTTGTAAAATTATTTTGGAAGGGTTGGAAAGTGTTACATAATCTATGCTTGACGCATGATTTTTCGTTCCTGTTTTCTTTATATGTTTAATCATTGCTTCCTTTTTCAGGCGAATGCTGGTGCAAAATGTCAAAAATAAATTTCCGAACTATTGGAATATGCTAGTAAGAAAAAGAACATTTTACGTACATAAAAATATCCTCATCCAATATTTGCAAAGTGTTTCATCTATATAGTTTTATTAATGCTCGATATTTCATGAAATTGTTTTCTGGAAGTTTTATATAAACTGTCATTAATAAACGGCGTTGGAAAATAAAAATGCGAATAAAATTAAAACAACCAATTATCTAAAAAAACACGGTCTCAGGTTTTTAAATTATTAAGTAATGAAGACACATTTATGAGAAAGTATGTTATATGTATATTGTAAATCAAGTAATGTTTTATCAATTCTTCTTATTTTTTAATTAATAAGCAATAATTTCATTGATTGTATTCTAAATATTCATCTATTTATTAATAATAATATCTGTATTTTTCTAAATGTTCATCCATCTGTTGATAATGAAAGCACGTCTTATTTTTTTAATATTTGGTATTTATCTAAAGTTTTAAATGGATAAAGGAATATCATTTTAAATTGTTTCACATTGTACGGCATAATTTCTTTATAGTACTGCTAGAAATCAGAAAAAGCTTATCTAAAACGTGAACTGATACGTAAAAAAATATTTTGATATTATATTTAAAATATTTTTATATTATTTTTTTCTTAAAGCACCTAATTTTGGAAGCGATAATTTTGTTTCTTTCTGATTTGTATTTGATTATGGGCCAGGACTGGCAACTATTTTTATATTCAATCATTCCACAATTTACAAAAGTAGGTCATTGTCATAGACTTCTCTTGAAAATATTCTATAATAATTGTACGGTAGACTTTATTTTTCAAAAACTGGTGCGAATAGGAATCAAAAATATATTCCATTGGGACGTACGTTTCCCGTCCCCTAGCCAAAGAATTAAGCAAAAAATTATTTTATCCTTTTAAATGTAGTATATATGTGTCTGTAAGCTCTAGCTAGCATTCACTTTTATCACTACTGCCTCTGGATTTGTTGAAATAGCACATCTAAAATGGACCTCATTTTTCATTTTCATGCAAATAATCTCGCGAAAAACTTAAATTTAGAAAATCTCATATTTGCATACAAGTGAAATCACTAGTGAAATAATATTTTTTTATTTTTTATTTATTGGTCAGCTGTCGGATAACCACAAGAATCGGTAAAAAAAACAGCATTCTAAACTTCCCAGAATCTATCTGTAGGAAAACAATTAAATCACTGAATATCAACAAATATTTATGGCGGGTTCTCTCTAGAAATTCTCTGATTTTTTTTTTTTCAATTTCCGAAAAATGACATTCACTAAAATAAACAAAAAGAATCAAATTTAAAATGCTTTTGATACAATGAAATGAACAAAGCACACATATTTCATGACTTTTGACACAATTAATGAGTAAAGCATACGAATTTTATGTACATTTGATAAAATAGATAAACACAAAATGTATATGCATTGTGCTTTTGATACAGTAAATGAACAAAGCATACGTATTTCATGTGCTTTTGATGCAATGAATGAACAAAGCATACTTGTTTCATGTGCTTTTGATACGATTAATAAATAAAGCATACACATTCTATGTGCTTTTGCTACAGAGATCTCAGAAAGTTCAAAGCAACACATCTCTTGAAGGGAGTTATGAAGTTTCATCTACTACTATTAGTTCTACTATTAGTTAGTATGTTCTTGACTACGTATTTTTTAAAGTTTATTTTGTAGCACAGGAAGTTTGGATTTACCCAGCAAAAATTGCTAAATAAGTATGGAATCCATACTTTTAAATATTCCCTTTTACGGGTTATTTTGTTATAAAAAGCGCATGTTCTTATTTTTAATATCTTACACATACTTTAAATATTACGATTTCTAATTTCTTTCGATTTCAAATATGCAATGTGTTTTTCTAAACTGAAAATATGTAAGTGTTACAATTAATACCCTTTTTATTATATAAAAAAATAACCATACATCAAACTACCCCATGGGTGAAAGAATTCGGCAACAAAAAATATGTGTACATACAAATGTGCAACATAAAAATATACGTGTTTTATACCCTAACTATATTTGTTATCCCTCTATAGATTAATTTTGGGAAGTTAAGAAAAAAGGAAGATATTTTACCGTTTCTTAATGAAACTTTATGAGGTCTGAATCTCTAAGATGAGCAGTATACACTGGTAAGACCTTCTTGACACCTTCAACAACCATTTTTAGATCCTTCCCATAATATTTCATTGGTCTTTCTTTGCCTTATATCCATGTGAGGGTTATCTGAAATAGAACAACTTTTTGAAGTTTGCCGATTTAGTTCTAGAATTAGATTTTCTATGCCCATATTTCTCTGCATTTTATAAATTACAATTATATACTAAGCATTGGGATTAACCTTAAATTTTTAAATCAACCTATTGTAAACACATGTAATGTAAACATACCTGAATTCGAAATCTGTAGATCAGATGATTTTGTAATAACGAGCTTTTGAAGTTCATGCTTCTGCTGACAGATTTCTACAGGCATACAAGGTATATATTTTATACAATATAATCATTGTTTTCTAAAAACTTTTCAGGTTGAAACCATGAGAAACATAGTATAAACATATGGCATAAATTAAATTATTCAAAAAATATAATGTTGAGTTTTATAAAATTAAAATGCAATTTATACTTAAATTACCCCAACGAGGAAATTTCCATCAGAAATGTCAGCTAAATTTAAATATAGTTGAACTCGTTTAATACAAGTTTTCCTATTGGACACTGTTTTTTCTCAGCTAGCTATAATAGTTTTCATTATAACTGTCTCTCAAAGTATAATAATTTGTCTTTTTTACCAGACATAATTTCAACGTTCAAGGATACCCTCGCCTTTCAACCCAAGAAAATCTAAAGAAATGTCCAGCAATCTTGAAAAAATTGAAGAAAAAAAGGGAAAGATAAGGACGTTTAAAATACCGTCTCTTTGTAAGATTTACATCTGAGTCATTAAAACAAAACAACATAGAAGAAAACTTTTATCTGTTTTTTTCCTCCTTAAATCCGGATTCTGTTCCATATAGAGACAACCTTTTAATGTCTGTAATTGCACTGTGAATGTGTGTTAAATTGAGAGGGATATATAAAATCACTAGCACGGAAATTGAAGTGACTATTGCCGTGTTAGCTGAGTTCTTCCGCGAAAAGTTAAGTGATCAGAAGCATTGCAGTGAGTCGTTTGTGTCCTTTGGAATTACTAGTTCTTTAGAGGATTTGATTTTGCTGTGATTTTGCCTAATGAAAATGACATTCACAGAGGTAAGATTGAATATTTTATGATAACTTTATGATATTAAGTTAATTTTATAACTGAGATAATTAAAGCAATTAATCGAAAAAAAAGTTTAATTATGTGTGTACTTTTAAGATTTTTATTATCTTCACGGATATTACGAGTAACGGTTAACATGAGGCTTGCCTTGGACATTGCTTGTCGTATTATCCGAGTTCCACTATATATAAATATGTACATGCCTTATTGAATTATTAAAAAATCATTTTATTTGCCACAGAAATTTTAGAATCCTTATGTACATTCATATACTAGAGTTTCAAATTTGATGATTAAATTTTCAACTAATTAAAAAGTAAATAATCTTTAAAATTATTTTTAAAATAATAAAAATAAGAATGTTTAAAAAATACGTTTAAAGAATTTTTTTGTCAAACCTAACGATTAATTCGAACATGAACTACATGGACATACAAGGTTTTAGTACAAGTATAACGCAGTTAAACGCACACTCTAATTGGGGCTGACGAATGTATTATGTGTAACTAAAAATGTGTAAATTAATTCCATCATGTTTAAGTAAACATCAAATACGTGATTAAGTAAACATAAAATGTTTGATAATTTATATTTTTTAATATAATCAAATTGCAAAATAGTTGAAAATCCCATCTTTGTATAAACCACAGATATTTTTCTACATACTTTAGATAATAGTGGATTATTGATATTTTGTTCTCCGAAAATATGCATTGCCGCATGCAAAAGTATTTATAAATATTTTAAGATAAGTGTTTAGATTAACAGCTAAAAAGCGATTGTTGCGAATTAAGTACGAAAGTTATTACAATTTTAAAATGATCTCGAAACCAATTTTCTACTGTTTTCTTAATTCTTATAAACAATTTTAATTTCAGTAATTTTTTTAGTCAAAAACAATAAAGTCTTTATAAATTAAATACAAAATCGCCTAACATCATTCACTTAAATCAACTGATTTAATTTTCACAAAACATTCTTACTAAAATTTAAATTTCAGTCCCACAAAATTAATTGACCCATCTTTCTTAGGGAACTGCTCTCACACATTTTAACGAATTAATGACATCCTAGAGATACGGAAAATTTTCAATTAATATTAATTCACTTATCACAACTTCTTCCACTTTCAAAGTTATTATTAATTCCGGTGCCGTTCGATGACAAAATGACACACGTAATATTCTGTTTTAATTAATAATGTGAATATGTACCCCGGAAAGCACAATACATTCTATTTTATCTTTGACAATAACGAAATTTAGTGTAAGTATAACGTAATTGTTCTCTAGAACTGAAATCGAAGGGAATAATTGAAAAGAAATGAGTGAATTATTTGCTCCTATTGTAATTTGGGTAAGTATAAAAACGCCTGTTAAGATACATATTTTTTAATAGAATTACTTTTATAAGAAATAAAAATCTTATCTATATAGAAACAAAATATAACTTTGTACTTTGTTTGTAAATTAATAAAAGATTTAGTAAGGTATATTTGTAAGGAGGGACGGTTTGGTTAAGGAAGATATTTTATGAATATTACTTTAACTTAATTCTATACCAGCACCGCCCGAATTGAGTTTGGGCAACCGATTCTCTCTAAAATAAGCAACAACTGTGATTACTCAAATACAATTTCAATTCAGCATTAATTTAATATTTTATGTGAATTCTGGGGTGAGTTCATTTAACCCATTTATGCCTAGCGTCCCAATTTTGGGACGCTTTAGTAAAATGGGAAAAAGTGCATTTCACACCACTTTTTTTTAATAGAAATTTGTAGTCTTATTTTGTAGAGGAGTCCTCGATAAAATAAGACACCAAACTTCTATTTTTAAAAAAGTGGTGTGAAATGCATTTTTTCCCATTTTACTAAAGCATTCACGCTAGGCATAAATGGGTTAACATTTAAATGTATAATTTATCATTTAAAATTTAAATATAAAGTAATAGACGTTTAAATACTAATTCATTATTTTTGTGTTATTGTTATAATACTTCGTAGGGAGGAGGGGGATCTTGATAAAAAAAATAAGGGGTTAAATTACTTCTTTAAATTAAAAGCTAAAAGGCCACCGCTAAAAATTTATGAATGTGATTACTATTTTTAAAAGATCACCAACGCATAGTATTCTGTTTTTCTTATTCTAATATTTTTCTAATCTTATTCTAAGTTTCGCAAGCAATTTTTAAACTTAAGTGATAAATAAAGTTTTAAAAAAAAATCATTTATAAAAAGAATCGGATGTCACAAATCCAACTATCGAACTTATATAATCCCCTCATCTCCCCCCCCCCCAAAGAAAAGACATATTTCATTATATTTTTCTTCTTCAAAACGCGCTTTTAATTACAAAATAATTTATACTCCATCGAAGTTTTAATTTCAATCCCAGAGAATTAATTCAGAGGTCTTTTTCACAAAAGTGCTGTCAAACTTTTTATAAATTAATAATACCCTAAAGATTAAAAAAAATATATATATATATATTAATTCGCTATTAAGTACATCTTTTACAGTCGGGCAAAAACAACAACAACAAAAAAACAGAGAGAATAAACCCTTACATTTCTATTACTAATTTGTCGCAAAAAGAAAAAAAAAGAAGATAGTTTTTGAACTGGTAATTATGTCTTCTTTCAATTTATGCTAAAAAACGTAAGCATAAATGCAGCTAACACTAAAATTTTCAACAGGAATACGTAATTTTTACATATTAGATGCGATGTCATACCATAAGTGTTTTTTTTTTTGGCAAATCTTATCTTGGGATACCGATGAAAAGTCATTTGGCAAAGACTTTTAGGTATTATATACATTTAAAGCTTTGAATTCCTAATGTTAAATTCATTATTATTAGTTGAAAAAGAAACTACATCACTGTAGTTTTTAGCTCACAGGTTATCAAAGCCTGAGAGCTAATGTGCCCTCAGGTGCTGTATATAAGTATTTACGTATGTACGTAACGCGATAACTCTTGATAGAAATATCCGATTTGCTTCAAATTTTATATATAGGTTCATTCTGATAAGGCACTTCCCTGATTTGTTTTGGGGGTTCATTGGTTAAGTACAAAGGGGGGAATGGGGGCCTAATCACCCCCCTTAATTTAGATAAATGGGTTTATCATGCAGAATTATCCGATTTCCTTCAAATTTGGTATATAGGTTCGTTGGGGGGGAGGCTAATTCCTCCCTTAATTTAGATAAATGGGTTTTTCATGCGCAATTATCCGATTTGCTTAAAATTTTGTATATAGGTTCATTCTGATAAGGCGCTTCTCGGATTAGCTTTTGGAGTTCATTAAGTATAAAAGGGAGGGGGGTGGTGGTGTAATCCCCCTTAATTTAGATAAATGGGGGCTTCATGCTGAATTATCGATTTGCTTTAAATTTCGTATACGGGTTCTTTCTGATAAGGCGCTTCCCTGATTAGTTTTCGGGGTTCATTGATTAAGTATAAAGGGGGAAATGGAGCTTATCCCCTTAATATAGATAAATGGGTTTTTCATGCAGAATTATCCGACTTTCTTTAAATTTGGTACATACGTTCATTCTGATAAGGCGCTTCCTAATTACTTCTGGGTGTTCATTAGTAAAGTATAAAGCAAGGGAACAAGCACTAATCCCCTTTAATTTAGTCATACGAGATTTTCATGCAGATTATACCGATTTGCTTCCAATTTGGTATATAGGTTCGTTCTGATAAGACACTTCCCTGATTAGTTTTGGGGGTTCATTGGTTAAGTATAAAGGAGGGGAACGGGGGGCTAATCCTTTCTGTATTTTAGATAAATTAGTTTTCCATGCACAATTATCCGATTTGCTTCAAATTTTGTATATACATGGTGACTTTTAATTAACCTACAACTTTTAACTGAAATAATCCTTGAGTCATTACAGATAGCACTACAAAGAGTATTTTATTGAAAAGGACGTGGAAAAGGAACTTATTGGATAAGATTTTCAAAGTGAGAACCTTCAGAGGTGATACAATAGCGCAACTTAGTCACAAAGTTGTCAGTAACAAAATCGAGCGTTTCAATTTTTATGCTTGAAAATGAGACAGTTGTGGAACTTTTGAGGCTGATAAGGTCTGTAGGTTTCTTCTTGTAAACCAAATCTTTTATATGACCCCAAAGATAGAAATCACATGGATTCATATCTGGTGAGTAAGGTGGCCAATGAAATTCACCAGGATAACGATTTGGGTATTGATAGGTGGTAACTCGGGGTCCAAACTCATGGGGTCCAAACTCATTATTAATGGTGTCAAATCATTATTCAGCAATTTCACCACATAAATACAAATTTTTAACAATAAAAATACGATTTTCAATTGAATATAATTTTTTGGGAGACATTTTCAAAATTGCGTGGAGCTGACACTAAACAAATTCCTTTTATGCCTTCTCTCTCTGCACGCATTCCTGCCGCCATCTAGTGAGTCTCTGAGAAATTATTTCAGTTTAAATTTGTAGGTTAATTAAAAGTCACCCTGTAGGTTCATTCTGATAAGGCGCTTCTCTGATTAGTTTAGGGGGTTCATTGGTTAAGTATAAAAGAGTGAGATGGGGGTTTAATCCCCTACCTTAATTTAGATAAATGTGTTTTTCATGCAGAATTATCGATTTGCTTCAAATTTCATATAAAGTTTCGTTCTGATTAGGTGCTTCCCTGATTAGTTTTGGGGGTTCATTGGTTAAGTATAAAGGAGGGGAGAGGAGGCTTATCCCCGATGTGTTTTTTGTGCAGAATTATCTGATTTTCTTTAAATTTGGTATATACTTTCGTTCTGATAAGGCGTTTCCCTGATTAGTTTTGGGGGTTCATTGGTTAAGTATAAAGGGGGAACAAGGGGCTAATCTCTCCTTTAATTTAGATAAATGCGTTTTCATGCAGAATTATACAATTTGCTTCAAATTTTGTAGATCGGTTCATTCTGATAAGTCGCTTCCCTGGTTAGTTTGGGGGGGTGGGGGGTGGAGGGCTAATAACCCACCTTGTTTTTGATAAATGGTTTTTCATGCGGAATTATCCGATTTGCTTCAAATGTTGCATATAAGTTCATTGGTTAAATATAAAGGGGAGGAATGGGGGGTTAATACCCCTTAATTTATTGTCGATTTCTTTATATTTCGATGGGCATTATTTTTTGAAATAAGAGTGTAATATACAATTAATGTGAATAGCCTGTGAACTCAATGCCACCAGTTTAACTGGGCACTTTGCTTTTTTATTTAAGCATTACTCAAAAATTATTTTATGGAATGAGATGATATTTTACATATTTAAATTCGCATATTTGAAGCTTCCAGAAATACATTTCTGTTAAAATATTTATAAATTACAATTCATTTTTTATGGGAAATATATATATTTTTTAATTAAGTTTCGAAAAAAATATGAATTGTAATCTATAATTCTCCTTAAATAGAAATCGATATCAGGCAAGTAGTTTTTGAGTTATGCTTAAAATTCGTCCCGCATTGCAATTTATTTCCCATCGATTACAAATTAATTTAGTACGAATAGTTGCAAATTTTAAACATCATAATTCTGAAGCGACTTGACCGAACGACTTTCCGTTTGGTATCCTAAAATAACGATTACCGATGATGTCAAAACTTGTTGTTCGTTTTGAAAAGTTTTGATTTTCATAAAAATTCAGTACGAAGACTTCCTATAAAAGGGCTACTTCACTCCAACGAGGACATTCGCTGGCTAAAATTAATCCTATGAGAGAAAAATTAAAAAATATCTGTATTGCATTTAAAAAAATTTATTCTTATTTTTTATTTTTATTTATTTATTTTTATTTATTATTATTATTATTATTATTATTATTATTATTTGCATTGGATAGCCAAGATTGATTGCTACGCAGGAGGTTTTTATTTTCCCGAGTTTGTTTGCATTTGTAATTTTTTTTAATGAGGATAATTTCGCTTTCGAAACCTTTTCCGAAAGTGAAAGCATCTTAATAAAACAAAATATTGTAAATAAAATCGAAAAAAAAAATCTTTTGTAAATATTGACCTCATTAATCCAATGCAAAAACAATCATTTAAAAATATTGAAATGTATGTGAGATATTTAAAAACATTTCTCCCATTGGATTATCATTAGCAAGCCAGTGTTTTCGCGTGAGTGAATTAGACTTTTAGGCATTTTATTATTAAACATAATTTGAAAAAAGACTTAATTTCTAGTTGAATGTCTATTTTTCATGGGGTTTTCGGTGACAAATTGGATATTAAATTTTATGGAGTGTTCTTTATTTCGTTTTTTAGGGTTTCGTTCATCTCACGAAACCCTATTACCCCCCCCCCCCCCCTCCGTTGTCTGTCCGTCACAGAGCCATTCTCAAAAAGTATGTAACTTACAGAGTTGAAACTTGGCATTATTTTTTTGTATAAATCTAGTAGTTTATAAATCTGAATAGCAGCTGTGAAGAGCTCAAAATATTAAAATTTGAAAAATTCGTATTATTTTAATAAATAGAGATAAAAAACCTAAATTCTAACAGCCTTTTCCTATTAAATTGAAACATTTTTCGTTATAGCAGATGCCAAAGATTTAAAATCCACAATGAAATTCTTTCTACAATTATTAATTTTCTATCCGACGATTTTCACGTGAAAAATTAAAATGAAATAAAAAGTTTCACCAATTGAAAAAAAGATAAATATGAAATAAAATTGATTGACGTCATAGTCGTAATAAAACGGAAAATGTCTAAGATTTCTCAATAGTACAAGGAGTATGATGAGTATGTGTAAGTACACAAAGCAGATTAATATCACGTCATTAGAGAATTAAAAAGAAAATCTGACGTCATATAGGAAGTTTAACTAATTTTTCAAATGTTTGAGAATAATACAAAGCGAGTATCAATATAAATAATAGAGAATAGTAAATATGGGAGTTTGAGAAACATATTGAATCGTGATAAAAATCCGATTATGGAAATATTTGCATATTTTAAAATTTTGAAGGTGTACAATTTGTTTAATTTTGAAATTATTTTTTTAAATATTGAATTTAGTCCGTATGACGGATATTATTATGACAGAATATAATAGCGGGCTTGGACCGCTATCCGGCTGGTTTAGATAGTCGAAAAAAGGAAAAAATATACCGGTACATTTTTACTTTATAAAAAACATCACTTTTTTGGTGTTGTTGCTAAATGAAATTTGTTTGAATTTATTAAAGAAAGGATAAAGTGTTTTGAAAGGAATATTAAACGAAAACCCTTTGAGCGATCTTCGATCACACTTACCACTTGTTTCGTTTTGCCGATTGTATTTTGAAGGTTTTTGTTAATTCTGATATCGTAATATAACAGAATGACATAGGTAATATTCTAGTTTAATTAATATTGTGAGTATGTAATCCTGAAATATTCATACATTTTGCTATTCCTGCGAAATAAACGATATTTAATATGAGCATAACATTATTTTATCCTAGGAATGGGACAGAAAAAATAATAAAAAGGAAAGGTGAGAAGTGCTTCCACGTTAATTAAACAGATATAAAATGCGCGTTGATGTAGTTTTGTCAATGTAACATCTTTGCATAATAGATACGAAATACACATTAATATAACGATTAGATATCGTATTAACTCATTCACGGCGTCAAATTTTTGTATTGTTAATAGTAGGCCCTGCCTATTTTCGTTACTATTGCATGTGGAATTATTATAACAACAATATTATCTACATTCATGTTTATATTTCAAATGTATATACATGAAAATAGAACTAGAGAAGGACTACTAACGAAACAATATTAATATGGTGTCACGACTTTGGAACTAAATGGCAGCTGTACAGCTACGCGCGTGGTTCTGTGCAGCCGGCGAGAATCCCTGCTAAGGCAGCGCCACCTTCAACATCAAACCGAAACTGTATATCAGATACCCACCAGACAATTTCAATAAGCAGACGAACTGGTGACGTAAGAAGAAGCTATCCTACATACCTATTTGAGACATTTTTCGAGGAACGATGTTTTTCTTAAAAGGCTATTTCGTTAGAAGTCCTGATCTAGTTCTATGTTCATCTGTATACATCTAATAATTATACTGTTTCCAATCGTTATATTTATATGCTTACACTGATTTTAAAAATGCGAATGTGTTATGCCTTTTCAAGAAGTAATGCAACATATAAAATACACAAATGCACGTAGGCGGAGTTACAGATTTTCTAATGATATAAATTTTCGTCAGCAGCAGAGAATGTTTTAATATGGCGATATTTAAAAGGAGTATTTATTAATTTCATTTAAAATTTAGATTGAAGGATATAATAGAAACGAAACATGTATAGTACTGCCGCTGAAATATATTAAACCTAAAAGGCGTGTTAGTGTCGTTTTGTCAATGTAATCACTTTGAATAATAAATGAGTATTTTATCTCTATAGAAGGAAACGAGAATGAAAAGTCATGCATCGGACATAGACAGACCCTTTCCAACAATAGCAGAATATTATTAAAAAATTAATTTTTAATGAAATAAGATATCTAAATATGCAATATAATATATCTATTTCGAAGTGTAAATACATTTTCAGCAATTTTTGTCCATCCTGCAGTATGTGCGAATTCTTCGTGCAGCCCTGTATATGATCTATAGAATTTATACACATCACATAATGCACTAAAAGTTAGATAAGTTTGAAAATGTGCACCACAGCGGAAAATCACTTCTAGGATTTATCGACGATAGTCAGTCCGGTAATCGAATTCTTTTATACGTCTCTGTAAATGAATGAGAAATGCTACGTACTCTCTAATATATAGAAAAATATTGTATTGAAGTTCAGACATCCGTTTTAATTTAATTATGTGACACGTATAGTATAACATCCTTAAAATGGACCGTAAATGATTTTATCCTTAGATCATAATGTAAGGAAATTCTGTTGTACATTGTAAAAAATTTTGGTCAAAAATTACGGTACATATACTGGCAACTTTGTGACCAGTATATATACCGTAATTTAACTGGACGGTATACGTACCGTAAAATATTTAAAGGATATGGACCGGCTGCACTCCCCCCTCTCCTCAGGCCTGCACGCATTACGTAACAAGATAAAGAACATCACTTCAGGGGTTGCCGTAAACCGAGGCGGGGCTACCAGTTTTTTCTTTACTGAAAAGTAATTATTTTATGGTATAAATAGCGATTTTTTACTCAAAAACAATCATTTTACGGTATAAATACCGTTTATAATAGAATTGGCACATATACGGTTTTTTTACGCTTAGTATACCTTAGAAGTACGGTACTCATACCGTAAAGAGTGAAAACGGTACAAGTACCGTTAATTTACGGTACATCTACTGAAATTTTACGAAACTTTTTTACAGTGTACGTCCTTGTAAACGAACTATAAATGTTATTTCTTCTATACTCTAGAGAAAGCATGGTGTAATCCAACTTAGTGATGCATATCAATCTGATCATGTTTGGAATATCGTAAAAACCTTAAAATGCACCGCAAACTATTTTTCGCTATATACCATAATGTAACCGAATTAGTTTGCATGCCCCCGTAAACAAAATATAATTACTACACACTTCATTTTCAATACAGTACTTGACTTAGTAAACCACAATAACATATAAAAATAACTTGTGGCAATCAGAGTATATTTACGAGAGTAAGAGAACGGCCAAATGTTAGATAAACCCATTTCTTAAACACTTTTGAACTTATGTTGGACATTGTTGGAAAATAATTTTCTGAAATATTATTATGTCATAGAAATTAAGTAGACTATTTTTTTTACATAGATATGTTTTGCCATTTAAAAAATATTTAATGAATAATAATGATTTAAAAATATTTCTATGTTTGAAAGTTAACTGACTAATGTAAGTTAACTGATTAATATTGCTTTTTCTTACTTTTTATCCAAAAATTTATTTTCCGTAAACATGTTTTGGCATTCAATTATAAAAAATATTTTTCAAAATCTGTTCTATCAAAAGTTCGGATAATTCTAATAATTCTAATTAACTAAAATAGCTTTCATAAAAAAATAATCAATCAGCGTGCGTTGAGATGCTTACATTTGACTAGTAATATTTAAAAAAAAAATAAGTTTCACGTTACTTAATCGGAAAATTTCTCCATTAAATATGGCTAAATTTTCTAATCGGAAATAGCTGTAGTGAAATCCAAGCAACTCTACCCGCTTCGTTTATGTGTCAGTAAATTATCCCTTTTTTCATGAAAATGTACTTTTTATTAAATTTATTACCATTTACACAATTTACTATTTCGCTTATCAAACTTTCACTTCTAATCCCGGCGACTTAATTGACGCATCTTTGTTGCAATAAAGTTTTATCACACACTTGCTGAATTAATGATAGCCTAGAGATTCGAAAATTTTCAATTAATATTAATTTACTATTCCTTACTGTTGGTATTTTATTAATTACGGTGCCATGAGACAAAAGAATGGCATTCATAGTATAATACTTTAATTAATATTGAGAATATATACATCTGAATACAAAATACTTTGTATTGTGAATATGACAGTAACGAAATTTAGGGTGAAAGCAAGGTACTTTTGGCTCTAAAAGGTGAAATCAAGGTAATTTTGGCTCTAAAAGGTGAAAGCAAGGTAATTTTGGCTCTAAAAGGTGACAGCAAGGTAATTTTGGCTCTAAAAGGTGAAAGCAAGGTAATTTTGGCTCTAAAAGGTGAAAGCAAGCAAATGTTGGCTCTAAAAGGTGAAAGCGAAGGAAATAATACAATGAAAAGGGAATTGATTCTATTGCAATTATAGAGCAGAGAGAACTAACGCTGCTACTCGATGACCAAGCCTCTTTCATTCAAGACTGCTTCGAGCAGTAGTAGACCCAATTATGGAATATCCCATCAGAAAAATTAAAAGCTGAATTCAATAAGTTTAAGACCTCGAGCTGCGCTTCTGGGAGTATTGAGTCGTTTAATACTTAGACGATCATGGCGGCTTCAGTGTTAATAATTTGCACCAAACTGTTCAGTCATTCGACCGTTTTCCTAGACAACGGTTACATAACCGAAATTTAATTTTATTCTCACCATAATGTCGTCAATAATATAGTCAGAAATGCTTAAAAATATGGTAAAGTAACCATTATTTTTAAAAACGGTCGAATGACTAGACAGTTTGAGGCAGATATTTAACAGTGTTCGAGGTCATTCAGAGCGCATTCATAGTTCAACATATTAAACATTCAACGACTCGTATATTTTTAATGCAATCTCCTTCCATAAGAAAAACAATCATATCTATCTATATTATAAATGACAAACCTGTTCGTGCGTAACGCTGAAGTCATTTTGCGAATGGCAACACTTGACGATGAAATTTCGGTTTTTGGCAATTTTTGCTACTGCAATTTTTTTAATTCCTAAACATCACATATTTTTAATTTTTACACCGTTATATAGGAAAAGAATCTACTTTCAAATGCAATTTGTTAGAAAACTGTATCGCAATTTACTCATTTATTATAGCATTTAAAGTAAATTTCAAGCATGACTTTTTTTTTTTTTTTTTTAAATCTATATCACTTGCAGACGATTACAAAATATTAATCCGTTTGCACTTTAAACAATATAAAAAGTTCAGCATTTGTTCCCAGCTAATATTCACTAATGGAATTAATTCATCATTAAGCAATCAATAAAATAGTATAAATAAAATACAAATTTAACAGACATGTAATTGAAATAAGCACTTAAAACCGCTTAAAATATCAGAATAATAAAAAAAAAACTTCTGTAGATAACGAAATTTTTAACGATTTTTTCGGCGATTAACTCTTGGCACGAGGTCAATACTAAATTACCGCTTTTAACAAATTTCAAAATTTTATTTGACTATATAATTGGCATATTTCATATAAAAATGCTCTTTGGCGTTGTTAGGGTGCAATGTAAAAATAAATATCAAATGTAAAAATTCTATTACACTTTTCAATACAAAAAATAAAAATAAAGGGTTTTCCCATATATTCTATATTCCGAAAAGCTCGGGTTAGATGCCCTTGTTTATTTAAAATTAAAGCATAATTTTGTGCATTCTTCATAAATTAAATTTCTATGGCCGTACGTTTTACCTTATGGAAAATATTTTATGAATATTACTTTAATTTAAATTACTAGATTAGATTGACTACAAAAAATCGAACACTGTAAATTAAGTATAAATGAAATTACTAACGCAAATATCACTATTTACTCCCGCAAATTATATGCTTTTCTTATGTTTTTTTTTCAAAAAAATTAATTTTCTTAAACATTTTTCAAAATTCAATCATAAATATTATTTTTCCAAAATATTTTACAATAAAACTCGGATATGACAAATTATTCTTCTCAAGTTAAATAATTTTTATAAAATAACAATTTTATTTGACAATAGATCCTCGCTTCTTAACCTAAACAATTAAAGCTTATTAAAAATCATTTATGCTCCAGACCTTTCCGCTTATTGAAATGTCATTTTCAGTACTGGAGAGTTAAATGACACGTCTTTGTTATACGAATGTGTTATCACACATTTTCCAAATTAATGATATCCTAAACTTACGGAAATTTTTCTATTAATATTAGTGCACTATTTGCTACCCGTTGTACTTTGAAGGTTTATTAATTGTAGTTCCAAATGACAAAATAATGTCAGAATATAGTAGTTTTCTACTTTAATAATTAAAGTTAATATTTACCCCTGAAAGCAAAATATATTGTACTACAACAGTGTGATAAACGAAATTTAATATCATAGCAAGATAATTCTGTAATTACTGAGACAGAAGGAAACAACTGACAAAAAATGTTTGATGTGCTTCTATACTTTAATTAAATAGAGCAACAGACATGCTACTTTCTAATTTTACAATACAATATTCGCTTTCTGTAAAAATGAGAATTGTATGAATTCTATTGTTGAAACTGGAAATCTCATACCATATAGGAGGTTTAACCCACTGACTTTATATCACTACCTTTCTTCCAGTAAGAATATTTCGTTGAGGATTTACAGGTTGTTTGTATGGAAAATTAATTTACATAACAATGCAATGTTATCAGCGAGTTCAGGCAATGTGAACTTTTGTTCACATCCATAAACGAAGTTTTTGCTTTCGCTATGTATCAAGGAATTGTAAAACTTGTCATCTGGAAAACACAGATGCTCTATCCATTTAAACATCCCTTCGATGTTATATTGCTTGAGTTATGATGAATATTATCGTATGCCACCCCATTGCAAGTTTGAAGAACATACAATGCCTTCCTCAGCTGCACGATTCACAACTATTTACTTCAAATTTGACGTTAGTTAACATATCCATTTTCTTCACACAGTTACTCTAAAATTATGTAGCTAATACATAGTTGATACGTCTTTTGACCCTCCATTAAGCAATAAGCTAATGTAGTATGATAAAGGAAATTTGTGATATTGTTTGTTTCGCACTATGCATGATGGCATTTATAGTTTTTTGCATGCAGAATGATCGTTATCAGTTAAATAATAGTCAAGGTTCTTTATGTCGGATTACATTTTTTTCGTATAAACGATCAATGAATTACTATAGTAAAGATCGTTTACAGTACATGTACTATTAATTTTATTTGGCAGTTTTCCGGAAATTATCTAGAAGCACACTAATCTGATATTTATATTCTCAAGCATTTCAAGAATACCTTGCAGACCACAGCATATACTTCATAATTTACGTTCTCTGCATGGATATATAAATTAATTTTCTTCGAATATGTTGGTAACTATTTTCAGCTTTGATTGAAATAAACTGAGAACATGGTCCTATTTTTTTTTTCGCAAGCGATATGCAAGTTATTTACTACAATCACTTAACAAGAGATTGAGTTTGGCTTGTAAATCCAAATTATATCAGACATCATGAAAAAGAAATAAATTTATTCTATTTCACGTTCCACCTGGATCTATGACACAATTACTGCAAATGTTCCTTACACATTTACTTGCTTTGATTCATGTCATCTGTTGGTCTAAACGAATTCATATACTTATTAATACATCATCATCATCCCAAAACATGGTTTCAGGTTATAATCCTGTTCCGGCCTCAATCCATCTTTTTCGCAGCCTTCCTCTGTCTCTTTTCCCCCTTGGCTTATAATTAAAGGCTACCCTTGGTATACGATCTGTATCCATCCTTTCGGTGTGGTCCCTCCATATCCGTCTGTAATTTCCTATTTTATTTAATACTGGCATGCTACGCACGCTGCGCTGGGCCATTTTCCTAAATGTACCTTAAATCAAACGAAATGGCTTTGTATTTTAAAGGAATATGGATATTTACCTACGGATGCTACTCTAGTTAAAATTTTCAAACGAACCTGGAATCAAACGAATTATATCAATGGATTTGAACATGTATTTTGAAGCAATAGGTACGTTCACCTGGTTTTGCCTTCAATATTGCTGTAAACGATGCGAACGACATTGCGTTATATTATATTATACAGTTGACAAAATTTGGGCTAATAAGAAGCAACTCATTTATTGATTATTTATAGTAGAGTTTGGTAGGGAAATGAGGCCATTATGAGATTATGACAACAGGAACTAAAATGTTCTCTAGTCAACATACTACTAAAAAAGAGAGCATTACAATGATTGTATAGATTGACCATTGAACTTAAGTAATGTTCGGGTGATTCATTTTCATCTGTAAGTTCTTGAACCACGTCCCTCTTTCTTGTCTCTATGTGAGGTTCTAGTAACATAAGTACAATCTCACTCTATTTTACGTTATATTTCGTAATATACGTCCTTTTCTGGCAAGTCTACTACGGTTTTTCATCCCTCGATTCCAGCTGAGTAAATACGGTGAAAAATGTAATAAATTGTTTGCACATAAAGAACAGTGTTTAACTTTCATATTTAAAACAAAATGGTGAAACATAAAAAGTGCATTTTTAAAGCTGAATAGTTTGAATAAAATTAAAATGACGCCATTCTCACTGTCTTTCCTTTTTTAGACCAGTTGCATTCGTGTAACCATTAACCTAAAAAAAACCCGATGATGAACTCTGTAGAAGAATAAACCTCTAGTTTGTATCCAATAAAATCTTCCTAATCTTCCATAATCTTGTCAATATTCAAGTTCGACGTCAAACATTAGAAGTTCTTGAAACGATATGGTTACTAATGTACAAGAGTTAGTTACAAAACGAAGTTATTTACGCGCCATTGTTCCATTAAATGTTAAACTATGTTCCATTAAATAATGTCAAATTGCTGTTAATTCAATTATAGATCTTTCATTGACAAAATTCCATACCTTAAATAAAACTGACAATGATAAAGTTAGTTATGCAAAATGTTTAGTCATAATCTTTTCGGTGAATACTTAAACCGAAGATTTTCTTTGCATTTCTCTAAAGTGTATAATAACACGCAGAAATAAATTCGTCACTATGTTTAGCCTAGGTCTGTATGTAAGTCGAAAATGCTTTATAATGATCGAAAAGTTATCTAATCAGAATTTTAGGTACTCGTTTTTCTTATCCAGGCTGAAATGATAAATAGACAAATATTATTTATTTAATTCGCCAACATAGGCATTAAAAAGTTTTTCTGTACATTAGAAGCATTGCTTTTGGTAAAACTTTGCTTCATAATGAAAACCCCCCATAAATTTAGCAATAGCTAATTTCAAAAGTAGTCTAATCTTCTGTGATCTGAATCGTCGTCAAGAGTAACCTTCAAACACAAACAAAACATCCAAAAATATAATAAAAATGCCAACTGGCAGGTGGCCGGAATATGGACGATTAGTCCAATATCTTTTAAAAACCTTTCTGAAAGAAGGATGGATATGCAGAAAAAACTAACAAGAAATGACGAATCAAAACGAGCATAGAAAATTATTTCAGCAAGCAATTTTTATTGCAAAATGTCGCCTTTTGTCATAGTAGTACCGCATAATTGCATACATCTCCTTAAGAATATTCTTTAGTTCCTAACTTTTAAGTGAATATTTCTATAAGTGAAATTGGCGATATATTAAAAAAATAATAATAAAATAATAGAATGGACAATATTCGCTGATCTGAGTTCGAGGCTATAAAAATCATATGTTTGGTGAAAACAAACCGGCATGTTTCCGTAGTAAATTTTTAAATGTCTAAAACTTAGTTATTTTACAATATGTGTTTGAGTGGCAGACATTCACTAAAATTTAAATATTTGATCCCATATTTATAACAATAGCTGCTATTTATATAATTTGCATTTGAATATAAAAATTTTCTACAAAAATGATCATGTATACACGAAAAAACACTTTTATTGCTAATATCGCTCAAGCTGATGTCACGCTTATGCATTTTTGGCTTAAAATCACATTGTTTGGCGACAAAAATAAAATCAAAATCGTAAATAAACAAATAACATGTAACTCATAAATACAGTCATTTTTACAATTACATCTGCTAGTTCCTCCTGTAAGTCATATAGAAGAGTTATATATATAAAAAAATTAACAAAAAGAAAAAAAAATGTCACTCATATTTCATTTAATCAAATTATCGGATGCATTTTTGTTAACCTGACACAAACGATAAATCGCCAAATATTGACTTAATTCTAACCTGATGCATTTCAAAAAGCATTTCAAACATTCCTTTGGGGTTTAAATTAAATAGTTTCGCTTTATAATATTATCGCTCATTAAAACAGTTTTTATTCTTTTTTTTTTTTTTTTTTTTTTTTTTTTTTTTTTTTTTTTTTGCGAGGCGGGGGGATTTTAAATAAAATTAATAACAAAATGTTTATTTTATTTTTCTATGTGTTTGCATTATTTTCTGATATTGCCGTTTCAATTCGTTCGCCAATGATAATGGTCGCCAGACAAATGAACTATAGTAACTTTATCGTCCAAAATAACAGAACTTTCCATCATAATTCTATACCTAATCTACGTACAACTATATGTTATATACTAAAACCTTCCCTGAAAAAATATCTATCCAACAATGCAAGTTTCATCTCCAAGTTTCATCATGCAAGTTCAGAACTCCAGTTATAAAGGAACGGAACGAAATTTCCGTTTGTGTTTTATATATATACTAGCAAGCTACGCCCGCTGCGCTTGTCGGTTTCTACAAATGAGTCTTGAATCAAACGAAATATATCGTTTAATTTGACCTTGTGTTTGAAAACAATCTGTATATTTACCTGGAATATCCTTCCACATTACTGAAAAATGACGTAACTGCGCTATTATATTTTGTAATGTACAGTCAAAATTTTAGCTGTTAAGGACCAACTCTTTTATTTGGTCATTTACAGTTAAGGTTTCCTAAAGAATAATGAAACTATATGCAATATACTAAAACCATCACTAAAAATTGTCGAACTAACAATGCAAACAAATTAACTAACAAAATCCATTCAGTAGCAGTTTTTATAAAGGATAATCTTTGATAATCGGGTTCATCTGATAATAGAACTTTTCCACATAATTCTAAAACTAACAGAACAATATAAAATATACTAAACCCATCCTTACAAATTATCTACTTAACAATGCAAGTCCAAAAAATACGCCCAGTAAAAACTTTCAAAAAAGCTAATCTTTAGGAATCGGGTTCACCTGACTATATAACCTTAACTGTTTGACACATAACTGTTTGACTAAGCAAGGTAGAACAATATGTAGTACATTAAAATCATTCCTGAAATAGCATCTAACTAACAATACAATTCTCATCAAAATCCGTCCAGTAGAATTTTTTTCAGAAGGCTTATCTTTCATAATCGTAATCAAATATTGAAAAGGTTAATATTTGATAAAAAAAATGGTCACCCGATTTTCGAATTTCCCCCTATAATTCTAGAACTAAGCAACGTAGAATGCGATGGTATATAATAAAACGTTCCCTAGAAAATTATCTAACAGTGTAGGTTCCATCGAAATCCATTCGGCAAAATCTTTTAAAAAGGCTAATATTTCATAATCGGATTGATCTGATTATAGAACTTCCCAAAATAATTCTATAACTAAGCTACGTAGAACGATATGTTATACAATAAAACCTTCCCTGAAAACTTATCTTACAGTTTAAGTTCTACGAAAATCCATTCAGCAGAACTCGAGTTATAAGCAGCCGGAACGAAATTTCATATATGTAGAAGTAAATAGAAGTATATTGCCATTAATATAGTTTGCATTTGAATAAAAAAAGGTACTTTTCGGTTAGCCGGGCGCCAGTAATATATGTACACACACACACACACACACATATATATATATATATATATATATATATATGTATATATTCATACATATAAGTGTATATATATGCATGTATTTGTGTAAATATATGTATGTATATAAATGTATTTGTGTAGATATATGTATATATATATATATATATATATATATATATATATATATATACATGTATATTATATCACTGGCGCCCGGCTAACCGAAAAGTACCAAAAAAATACTGCAAAAATGCAGTCGTACACTTAAAAAAAAACACTTTTTGGCTTAAAATCTCTCAACAAAACTGATTTTCTTTTTTTTTCTTTCTTTCTTTTTTTTAAAATAAAATTAATAACAGGTTTTTCTTTTATTTTTCCAGATGTATAGCCATTTCAATTCTTTCTGCAACAAAAAAAGACACCTTTTGGCTTAAAATCAAATTGTTTGGGGTCAAAATCAAAATCAAAATCGCCAAAACAAAAGATACATCGCCAAATATTGTTTTAATATAGAAATCTTGCCCCTTGAATAATTTTTTAAGCATTACGAACATTCTCAATCATGTTTAAATTAAATATTTTCGTTTTATAATATTCTCTCATCAAAACGCTTTTTTTTCTTTCTTTTTCTTTTCTTTTTTTTCTTTTTTTTAATAAAATTAGTAACAGTTTTTCTTTTATTTTTTGACATGTATAGCCTTTTCATTTCTTTCTGCAACAATAATGATTGCCAAAAAATTAGCAATGGTAACCTTTTCGGCCAAAATAACAGAACTTTCTATCATAATGCTATAACTAATATATGTAGAACTTTGTGTTATATATTAAAACCTTCCCTGAAATATTATTTCTCGAACAGTGTAAGTTCCATCAAAATCCATTCGGCAGAACTCGAGTTATAAAGGAACGGAACGAAATTTTCGTTTGTGTTTTTTATATATATAGTAGAAGTAGATTGGTATAATTTCAAGCTCTCTTCTGATGTAATCATTCTTTATTTTGTCTATTATTGAACATCCCTTCACACTCCTCAAAAATTTTATCTCTGAGGACTGTATTTGTCTTTCATCATTTTTTGTGAGTGTCCATGCCTCACTTCCGTATAATAAAGTTGGTTTTGCCATTGTTTTAAAAAATTTTATTCTTGCGTCTTTTCTTGTATTTCAAAGAATTCTTGTTATAGTACCACAGATGTATTGAAATTTATAGAGCTTATTTTGTATATCGTTGTCATAGTCATAAGATATATCACATCCTAAGTAATTAAAATGTGAAATCTGCTCTATTGGTTTATTTTCTAAAATAATTTTCTTTCTTATAGGATCTTTGACGCTAAATGCCATTACCTTTGTCTTATTCTTTGAAATCCTTAAATTATAATCTTTTCAAATTTTGTTTAAAGTAAAAATTGCACGTTGTAAATTGTCTTCATTATCCTGAAATAAACAAAGATCATCAGCAAATAATATATTGTTAAACATGATGTTTCCGAGATCTATTCTAGTTTTGATTTTATTTTTCCAAATTCTCATAACATAATCAATATATATATTAAACAGATGTGGTGATAAACTACATCCTTGTCTTACACCTTGATTAATGATTATCTTCTCTGAAACTTTAAAACCCAGATCCAAAACAATGAAAGTTTCTTTATATAGGCTCTTAATACATTTGATGAGATGGGGAGGGTATCCCATGCAATCCATAATTTCCCATAATTTTCCTCGATCTACACGATCAAAAGCTTTTTCGAAATCTATAAAAGCAACATCCGTTTCAAGATTGAATTCTCGACGTTTTTGAAAAAGCTGTTTCAGAGTGAATATACTGTCTATACAAGATCGTCCTTTCCATTTTGTTCCTCTAGTAATAGAGAATGCGAGATATTTTTCAACCTGTTACTTAAAATTCTTGAATAAATCCTATATCCAGTGTTCAGTAGGCTAATGCCTCTGTAATTATCACATATATTACGCAGGGATGAGATTTATCCGCTTTTTTGCAAACCAGAATAATCTTAGAGAAAACATTGTTTTCTTAAATCACAGAATGTTCCGTTAGAAAAAAGAACATTTTCTGTAAGATTATACTGGTATGCAAAAAAGCGGAGAAATCTCATCCCTGATTACGATCTCCTTTTTAAAATAAAGAGATAACTTTAGCGATTTTCCAGTCATCAGTAATTACACATTGTTTCCAGCACAAGTTAATGAGACGTAACAATCTAGTCTTTATAATAGGGTCTGCATATTTAAATAATTCAGAATTTATTCGATCAGTTCCAGTAGCCTTTCGAATTTTTAGAGATTCCAAAACTTCATCAAGCTCTTTTTCCTCTATAGGATTCACTTCATCAGAATTCACAATTATATCCTCTGTCTCATCTGTTGTTGCTTCTTCATTAAACCATATTTTTTTATAATATTCAATCCATTCCTTCTCATTAATCACATTAATATTTGCTGTATCTCGTTCTCTGCTATTTAAAAGCTTTAATGCCTTATAGGCCATATTCTGTGAACCATGAATATCATTCTCTATGTTACTTACGAAACGGTCCCAAGAGGCCCTTTGATTTTTTCTTATAATTGCTTTAACTTTATTTCTATTTACTGTGTAGGCTTGTCTTGATTCCTCTGCATGTTGTTGTAAGCGAATCAAGTAAGTTCGGTGTTTTCCTTTTATAGCATTTGCTATTTCTTCATTCCAGACACGTAACCTCCTTCCTGCCCTTTTTCGCTATCTGGTTCCAAGTGCCTCTAAGACTTTATTAATACATTGCTTGTGATATTTTATTACTTGGGAGAAGAAATGTTTGTGACTAAATTGGTTAAGTACTTCAGGTGTTCCCGCATTTCTAATTTAAGGTTCAAATTTAAATTTCATCACCTGTTTTAAAAGTTAATTCCATAGCTTCCATTGACTACAAAAGGAACATATACTTGCAACTAGTGGGCCGAATACATTGATAAAGCTTTCTCACTAACCACCGGTGGGTTCCTTTAGCTGATATGAACTATAATTAAGTAAGCATGATTTGTGCCACTTTGTCTTACTATTAATCAATAATTTTATTATTCTCCTTCATACAAGCTTTTAAAAATCATGATTTATGGGAATTCATCCAAACAATGGAGCTCTTCTAAACTCCCGGCTCGTGTTTCATACCTTTTTTTACGTTATTCAACGTTCTTTCTGAATGCACACGATTTTCACCTGTGTTTTACTGACACAAACAACATTTTATCCAATCATTTGTTCTTGATGGTGTTTGTCTGCCTATGGATTGGGTGGAGGCTATGTTCATTCTTTTTGTTGATTACATATCAAAACTGAGATTTCACATATAAAAAATCAATTAAAGATTGTAAAATAATTCCCATTAAGTAAATTCAAAAACGCTTGATGCAGTCATATTGATAGACTGTAACTTTTGCATTGTCTCATTATACTGTCCAAAATTTGAATTCCAAGAGAACCATAAGTTTCGTTTGACCTACAATTCGTGTTGTACGAGTAAAAACACATCACAATGATACCAAACACGATACAACGTGGCGTTTTGAAAAATATTTCGCCTAAAAACAACATATTTAATTCTAAGGTAAATTTTGAATGCCTCGACTTGCGATTCGTATTGTAAGAGTAAAAACATATTTAAATGACACCAAACACGATACAACATGACTGTGTTTGGATAATTTTTACCAGAACACGCCATTTTCCAAAACAGCCGCCATCTTGAATTATAAGTAAAATTCTAAACGTCTTCCCTTTCTAAATTTTTATATTGGGTACTTACCAGGCTTTGTGAATAATATTCGCCACTCGCCAAATTTCGAATAGAAATCTACGTATGATTGATAAAATTTTACTCATACCAGCAACGGAGGTGAGAACCTATTCGTGTACCGTTTCTTAAAATATCCGGAGATGTGAAACAAAAAGTGTTGGACACAGTTTTTTACTAGTGAGAAAGGAGAGAGCAATAAAAATTTGCCATTATTTCCTTTACCTCAACAAAATTCTGGAAAATAGGAGGTAAATGTGAATTTCCTTATGAGGGGCACAGGAAAAGCAGTTTTTTTTCAATCATTATTTTATATGATAACTTCAAGTAAGAAAACTCAAAATGCAGACTACGAAATGAAGACTACGAAACTGATAAAGGTATTATTTGCAATCCCCAACAAAACGCAGCACCATGTGAAGAACGATTTTCATTTGCGAATCGCATTTTCAACTTCGCTCCATGAGGATGTATTAGGTGGTTTTTGGATATTCAATTCAAAGAAGAATATATTTACCTTCAAGAAAATCTGTGACATTATGGTGCTGAAAAATTAGTGATGTTAAAATACGCGCTCTACCTTACAAAATATAACTTTATTTCGAATAACTGCGAATAAAATTTGTGTTGTACAATAAATAGGCTTTGATCATTTCTCTTTAAAGACACTTAATTATTTTAACACAATCATACTGATTGGTAAAGAAATCTTGCACGATGTCATTTTCCAACTGAGGGAAAAGGGTCGAAACTATTTTCACTAGGGTGAAAAAATTACATCTCGTTTGATCTCTTTAAAGAAATTGTAAATCATTAAATCTAGTATTCTATAAAACTTATTCTTCACCTTTGATTAATGGCTGGTAGTTGTTTTCGACTGGATAATATAAACTATCATTGAAAAAGCACAATGGTTTGTTGAAACCGTTGGAAAATGGTAAGATTCTTAAGGGTAAGATTGGAAAATGCTTGGGAAATGGTAGCTGTAGAGATCCATGAAATTTAGAGCGTATCTGAGAAGGATTCTGAGCAGCGAAAGATTGGACCACTGTTGGTATTTTGTTGGCAAATGGCACGTCAAGGTGGATATATCTTAATGTGCGCCAATGTGGAACGAAAAGACGCAATTAGCCAGGGATCAGCCAAGAATTAGCCAGCATTGGTCAAACCATTTTGTGCTACTTGGGTATGGCATCACCTTTCGTTCTCGATCAACAACATAATTTCATTTTCGCTAAGCCTGGTTCTAAATGTATTCGTGCAAAGCGGCATTCAGTGTTCAAAAAAGAGCAGTATATGCATTTTCGCTAAGCCTGGTTCTAAATGTATTCGTGCAAAGCGGCATTCGGTGTTCAAAAAAGAGCAGTATATGCATTTTCGCTAAACCTGGTTCTAAATGTATTCGTGCAAAGCGGCATTCGGTGTTAAAAAAAGAGCAGTATATGCATTCATGTACCATCTTTACTAGTATGTATTTGAAAGAGTAGCTTTAATAACAATATTTGGCATCTCAGGTATAAAACATCATAAAACTTCAAGTAAGAAGACTCAAAATGCAGACTACGAAATGAAGACTACTTACCACAAAACTGATAAAGTTATTATTTGCAATCCCCAACACCGCAGCACCATGTGAAGAACGATTTTCATTTGCGAATCGCATTTTCAACTTAGCTCCATGAGGATGTATTAGGTGGTTTTTGGATATTCAATTCAAAGAAGAATATATTTACCTTCAAGAAAATCTGTGACATTATGGTGCTGAAAAATTAGTGATGTTAAAATACGCGCTCTACCTTACAAAATATAACTTTATTTCGAATAACTGCGAATAAAATTTGTGTTGTACAATAAATAGGCTTTGATCATTTCTCTTTAAAGATACTTAATTATTTTAACACAATCATACTGATTGGTAAAGAAATCTTGCAAGATGTAATTTTCCAACTGAGGGAAAAGGGTCGAAACTATTTTCACTCAGGTGAAAAAATTACATCTCGTTTGATCTCTTTAAAGAAATTGTAAATCATTAAATCTAGTATTCTATAAAACTTATTCTTCCCCTTTGATTAATGGCTGGTAGTTGTTTTCGACTGGATAATATAAACTCTCATTGAAAAAGCACAATGGTTTGTTGAAACCGTTGGAAAATGGTAAGATTCTTAAAGGTAAGATTGGAAAATGCTTGGGAAATGGTAGCTGTAGAGATCCATGAAATTTAGAGCGTATCTGAAAAGGATTCTGAGCAGCGAAAGATTGGACCACTGTTGGTATTTTGTCGGCAAATGGCACGTCAAGGTGGATATATCTTAATGTGCGCCAATGTGGAACGAAAAGACGCAATTAGCCAGGGATTAGCCAAGAATTAGCCAGCATTGGTCAAACCGTTTTGTGCTACTTGGGTATGGCATCACCTTTCGTTCTCGATCAACAACATAGGCGTAGCCTCGGGGGGGCACGAGGGGGCACGTGCCCCCCCAACTTTCTGAACATCAATTTCTAAAATATGATACAGTCAATTAAGACTTGTCTTGTATTGACCCAAAATGGAAATGAAATAACTACTTTAATTTTCATTTTATATTTCTTCATATTTTTTTACTTAATCAGATGTCAGATCAGTATAGATAGCTCAGCTCTTTTTCTTTGAAGTAATGAATTTGGTAGCAAAAATTGTGTTGTGCAATACAAACCCTGATACGAACATTCATTAAACGAAAGTTTGAACTATCACTCTCTTACAGCTGCGGACAATTTCAATGTGTCAGCTGTTTTTCCGCTGTTTGCGGTTAGTATCTACGTGTGCTTTTTTTTTCTTCTCATTCCGTCTGTAGACTTTAGAAAATGTAGTTGTGTTTATCAGAGAGGGAGTTCTGTTTCCCCGCAATATATATTTCATTTAATTTGTTGTAACTTTAATTATAATTTAATCAAGTCATAAATATCCTGCTTTTCCAAGCTGTGTCGCTGGAGTTATTTACCAATGGAATGCAACCATACATCACTAAGATTATTAAAAATAATTAATATTTTCTTCATTTAGTTATTAAATATGTTCCTCTCTCTTACTTATTATTTTTTTTTATTGACAGCACTTAATCTTCTACTATACCTTCGCATTTTTGAGATGCAATGGTTATGATTTTTTTTTCAAAATGTAAGCCTTCTTGAATGAGCTGTTTTATAGTTAATATATAGCTGTACCTTGGTAAACGATGGTAATCCGTTCCAGAAATACCGTTGTTAAGCAAAATCGTTGCTATCGAAGGTGCAATTTTCCATACAATTTTGCAGGCGCACATACCTTAAATGATTAGTTACTTCTGAAAAGTGCTGTTTAAACTTATTTCAAATGTCTTAAAAGTTTTTAAATGTATTTTATTTATTATCAGGGCCGTATTGCGGGCGGTGCCCCCCCCCTCCCCACCATGCGCCAGATACAGTTGTTGTGGTGCTGTTTATTATATTTATTACAAAGATATTAATTTCAATAAAATGATCTAGCGGAGCTTTCCTCATTTACTTGGTCGTTTATTTTTCCCTTGTGAACTTTGAATTAAATGGACCTGGTAGTGTGGTCCAACTGCTGTCAACAGCGTACACCCGTGCAGGCTACGCCTGATCTGGTCTCAAATCGAACTAATCTTGAATTTTTTAAAATTTTTATTTCGACACAAATTAGTTTAATATTTTGACCATCGTAATTCACGTTACGACGATTTGTATTCTTCCAACTTTAATTTAATCGCAGGAAAGGAAAATTTAACATAGTTCTTTCCGTTTAAAAAAAAAAAGGTCAAAAATTTGCCGAAAAAGCGAAAAAACACTAAAAATTTTGCGAGCAATTCAAAACTTGCAGAGGACAAAATATAATATATTGGTCTAAAAGCTTGAAAACGAATTCATTTTACAAGTGTTAAAAAATTGCCGCTAACCGCGAAAAACCGCAGAAAATCGCGTACAATATTTTATGTACACGATTTTAATACAATATATATAAACCGGATTCCTTTTACGATCCCTCCCGGATTCCGTTCGCCGCAGAATGCAAAGAAACGCTAACAATCTCTCTCTCTCTCTTTTTTTCTTTTTTTTTTTTAATTGCAGAGGATAAAATTTACTATATTGGGCTAAAAGATTGAAACCCTATTCTTGTAACAATTGTTAAAAAAATGCTGCAAAACGCAAAAAAAAAGTTAAATCGCATGATAAATTAAAATCATTGTGCGGATTATGAATAAACTTTATTGAAAAGATAAAAAAAATTACTGTATTAGATTAAAAGATTGAAAGTGGATTCTTTTCATGAATGTGGAAATATCTCCACAAAACGTGAAAAAAAAAAAAATCCACGAAAAATTGAAAAACCGCAGAAGACAAAATTTACTATATTGTGTTCAAAGATTGAACCAGATTTCCGTTGCGAATGTAGAAAAATCGCCGCAAAACGCATAAAAACGTAAAATTTGCAAAAAGTAATCGCGAAAAACTTAAAAATCTCAGAGAACAAAATTTATTACATTAGGTTAAAAAATTGTAGCTGGATTCCTTTTACGAATGTCAAAAAATCGCCGTGGAACGCGAAAAAGCGTTAAAATCGCATGAAAAATTAAAATCATAATACGGATTCCGAATAAACTTATTGGAAAGAGAAAAAAAAATTATTCTATTGGCCTAAAATTTTAAAACCGGATTCTTTTTACGAATGTGAAAATATCTCCACGAAACTTTAAAAAAAAAAAAAAAAATCACATAAAAAAAGTCACATAAAAAATCACGAAAAATTAAAAAATCGCAGAGGACAAAATTAACGGTATTGTATTTAAAGACAGAAACAGGATTTATTTTACGAATGATAGAAAAATCGCTTCAAAATGCGTAAAAACTGAAAAAAAAAATTTCAAGAAAAACTTTAAAATCGCAGAGAACCATATTTATTATATGGGTTAAAAGATTGTAGCTGGATTCATTTAACGAATGTCAAAAAAATCGTCACAAAGCGCGAAAAAACGCTAAACTCCACATAAAAAATTCGCTATAACGAGTTCTGAATAAATATTATTGAAAAGAAGCCAACATTTACTATATTGGGCTAAAATAATTTGGGCTAAAAAGTTATAATTGAATTCCTGTTACGGATGTTAAGAACTTCCACGAAACGCGAAAAAAAAAAAAAACCCGCAAAAAGTCGTATGAAAAATTCGCGATTAAAATCAGTGAGTCCAAAATTGAGTACAAAATGTAATCGCAGAGTTCAAAAATTAGTACAATGGGCTGAAAGATTGAAACTGGACTCCTTTTACGAATGTTTAAAAATCGCAGCAGAACGCACAAAATATCTCATAAAAAATTTATGAAAAATTTAAAAATCGCAGAGGACAAATTTTACAATAATGGGTAAAAAGGTTGAAACTAGATTTGCATCACAAATGTTAAAAAATTGCCACAAAACGCGGAAAAAAACTAAAAATCACATAAAAAATTTATGAAAAATTTAGAAATCACTGAGGACAAAATTTACTATATCGGGCTCAAAAATCGTTTTCATGTATTTTACGAATGTTTAAGAAAATCGCCGCGGAACGCTTAAAATTGCATACAAAATTCGTGCAAAAATATAAAAATCACAGATCACAAAATTTGCTATATTGGACTAAAAGATTGAAGTTGGATTCCGTTTACAGATGTCAAAAAATCGCCGCGAAACCCGAAAAATCGTATAGTAAATTTTCAAAACATTGAAAAATCGCAGAATAGAAAATGTACTTTATCGGCTGAAAAAATAAAACCAGATTTCTCGTACGAATGTTTAAAAAATTGCCTCGGAAAGATAAAAAAAAAAAAAAACGCTAAAAATCACATAAAAATTTCGAGAAAAATTTAAAAAACGCAGAGGACAAATTTTACTATATTGTGTTAAAAGATTGAAACTTAATTCCTAAGAGAAGAAATTGAGAAAGAGAAGAAGTTAAGAAATTGTCGCAAAACGCGAAAAAACGCTAAAAATCACATAACATTTCGCAAAAAATTAAAAAATTACTGTACGACGAATGTTTAAGAAAAATAAATTTTTAGGTCTAGGGGGCTAGAAGATCGAAACTGAATTATTTTTACCCAATGTGAAAAATTTCTGCGTGGCCGTTTTTAACCAAGATTACCACTGTATGCGTGCGTGTGGAATGTGTGCCTGCGCGCGTGTGTGTTTAATAACAATTTGTGCCCCCCCAAAAATTTCGGTCACGCTACGCCTATGATCAACAACATAATTTCATTTTCGCTAAGCCTGGTTCTAAATGTATTCGTGCAAAGCGGCATTCGGTGTTCAAAAAAGAGCAGTATATGCATTCATGTACCACCTTTACGAGTATGTATTTAGAAAGAGTAGCTTTAATAACAATAATTGGCATCTCAGGTATAAAACATCCCATTATTTTGTAAAACTGGCAGCTAAAATAATTGTTGGAAATTAAGCAAAAAATTGATTACTATATTTAAAAGAGTGGCAACATAATCTTTCCTGCTTGCCTCATTTTTATCAATTTTAATTTCTATAATTACTTTTTAAATTCAATCATAAATGTATTTTACAAAAATTTGTTTTCTTAACAAAATATCAAATAATTCTAATCATTTAAAACAGCTGTAATAATTTCCATTAGAGAATCACCAATTTTACAATAATTTTCCTATTTTTTCAGTTGAACATATTCATTATAAGAAATCCTTTATGGCATTTATTAGTTCGCTTATCAAAATTTAATTCTACTCTCAGAGAGTTAAATGACACGTCTTTGTTGCAAATGTGTTATCACACATTTTCCAAATTAATGACATCATAGAGATACGGAAAATTTTCAATTAATATTAATTCGCTGTTCGCTACTTCTTGTACTTTGAAGGTTTATTAATTCCGCTGCCATAAGATGGCAGAATAGTATTCTACTTTAATTAATACTGTGAATTTGTACCCTTGAAAGCAAAGTGCATGCTATTATGATTCTTACAATAACGAAATTTAGTATGAGTCTAATGTACTTTTATGCTAGAACCGAGACTGAAATAAATATTATAAAGGAAAATGAATTCCTTTCATTATAATTGCATAAACATAAAAGCTCAGTTAAATTTTATTTTGTTAATATAGTCACTTTACATAAGAAATGAAAATCTTATTAAAGGAAAAATAAAAATGAACTCTTTATACATTAATGAAAGATTGAGTAAAGTATTTTGTAATTTATACATATTTTGACACCTGGAATTATGATATTAATGGAATTATGATTGCAATTCCAATTTACGTAACTGGATTAATTGAAAGCTAAATGAGAAATGATAGAAATTAAGTTTTAAAATGTTTGTTGTTTTTATATCGTATTTTCTAAAACCAGAAAATTTCTTAATAAGAAATGTATACATTAAAGATATTATTAACTTATCTTGAAAATACAATAACTGAGCAAATTAAATACGTATATTATATAAATTAAAATATGCACTCTTAGTTAAAACATATAAAGATGTAACAATGCGCATGAAGAAAGGAAAGTTGAAAACAAATAAACGCTATGTGTTTGATTGTTGAAGTAATTGAAAGCGATAATAGTATTACCAAAGCGAAAAAATACTTGGTCTGAAATATTAACAAGTTCTAGTTACAATACAGTTTTTCTGAGCTGATACAAGACGTAAAATTGACATCGATAGATGTCCTGTAAGATTCAAGCTATAGATGCACGCATATCCTAAGTGATTTCGTGCGAGATACTAGTTTAGATCATCCGCATTTTAGTCCGAAAATTGCAGGATTTCGATTTCGACTTCCCTTATTGTGCCATATATGTTTTAATGGCGGTACTTCCAATAACTATGCAGGCTAAGAAAATAAAGAAGCTTGTAAGAAAGTACCTTGCTAAAAGTAACATATTAAAATCCATGATAAAAATAGCTAAGTATTAACACGCTTTAAACATCGTCCAAGACGATATGGTTTAAAACTGTATACTCGTGTAACTGTAAGAAGTCCTGAATATACTTAAATCAGTTTTAAAAACTACAAAAATCACATATTCAAAAATTTTCAGGAATCGATCAAAACAGCGCCATACGCAAATAGTTAAAAATTTAAAAGAACTTTTATTGTACTCTTTATATTTTTAAATCTTAATCGTAAATTTTTGTATTCAAGTTGTCTGTTGTTTATCCATTATTTGCTTTGTTGTAATAAAGTTGAAAAAACTTAATCAAATATTTTGAGTTTGTTTCGGTTAAAACTTAAATTTTGTAGTTTTTATTCTATATTACCCTAAAATTCATTGTACCTCGTATCAGAACTAGATACATAGATATGAGACTTCCACATATATACGCAACTAACTGTTAAATACAAACTGAAATATTCATTGAAATACAACATGTCTATAAAGCCTTTTTGCAATTTCACGCTTTCATTACAAACAAAAATAAACAAATATATGTATGGAAAGTAGCACAATACTAGGAGTAAATATGGAAGTTTTTCGTATCCATTAATAAACCTCCATATGTGCACCATTGGTTGCACGAAGCACGTCAACGTGATAATCAGTCGATGTTTACCTTTGATACCCTTTTTCGTCCAATCTTTGCTTTAACCAATAACGAGCCGATCTCCATGAATTTCTTGTGTTCACGTCCATCCATTCGTGAATGGCACACGAAATTCATGGAGACCAGCTGAGTATTGGGTAAAGTAAGGAGTAAACGAAAAAGAGTATCAAAAGAAAACGTTGACGATTTTCACCTTGACGTGTTTCATGCACCCCATATGTTTATATATATTCATCTATAGTATTTTAACTTCATTTATTCAATAACATGAATGTTTTAAGCATTTTTCTGTGCAATATTGGGTTTTGCTGCACAGTTTTGAAATAACTGATTAAAACGAATTATTAAATAATTTAAAGATAAATTATTTTTAGAATCTGTTACAGTAAGTATAGTCTAGTATAAATTGTTAGTATGTAGATTAATGAATATTGTTTTGTCGGTGTGTGTCTGTGTGTTTGTTTCTTTGCGATGGATAGGGAAATGTACTGCAGGAAGAGGTCTAGAAATTTGGTTACAGATAGACAAGCGCAGGTCTAAATGTACACAAGGTTCAGATTTTAGAAATTTTGTTCTATTATATTGAACTGAACGATTCGGATATTGCAACCATTTTCCACACTTGCAGGCAATTTTCATCCATTCATAAAAGTAGTTCAAATTCAATTTCAATTCGAAATATTAAATGTTGCTCTCTTTCCAATAAAATTTACCCGAAATTCGTACAGAAATTTTTAAATTTTTTGCGGTTTTTTTAAAAGTGCCCATTTTTTCGAAAATGAGAAGTTTGATATTTTTCAATCAGGAAATATTTGATACTTTATCCATGCAATCTTATGTTTTTTAGACCTGTATGGGGCGTATCTTCGTTAATCGTTTAAAAAAAATGTTCAAATATTTTTAAAATTATTTAATGAAGAAAGTAATACAATCAATTTTTTTCTAAAACGCTGTTCGTTATCAAAATAATTCCTTTATGGCAAAAAACTACTTCTATAGCGACGAACGTCACCTCGAGATCGGGTGCTTTTTTTATTAATCGGACCATCCAAAAAGATTCGTTTGAAAAGAACGATGAGCGTAACGACACATAATTAAAGTAATTCCGGTAAATGGTAAAGTGACTTTAGGAATAGTTAAGATTATTATCCACGTCCCAGGCAACGCCACGCCGGTCACGTCTTCTAGTATTAAATATAGTATAATTTAGTGTAGAATAGTTCATTTTACATTATAGTAAAAAATACAAATTAATTATAGCAGATGACAAGTTAAATTCTGGATTTTTAACGGACAGATTAATTTCACAAGTATGAAACTTTTTGTAAATCAGCAGCATTTTACTTCACTCCTTATCAATTTTTATTAACACTTTCCAACCTAGTTGAAAAGTGTTTATGACTTCGGTTTGTCTGGCCGTCTGCCGTCTGTCCGTCTAGGCGTCTGCCGTGTGTCCGTCTGTCCGTGCTCTAACTCCCGTAAATATGCTCGGATTGCCTTGCAATTTTATATGTTATTGTCGTTATCTATAGTATGTTCCCTATTTCAACTGAAGTGTGTAGAACTTAATTTTTTTTTACAGTGACACTCAAAAGAATTCCGTTACATTACGGTCTATGGGGAAAAATCATATGCGGTTTATTATAATGATGTTACACAATTTCAAACACATTGTAATTGATATATATCACGAAGGTGCATTAGAAGAAGCTTAATATGGAATTGAGTGTGCATAGCACTTATAGTTACTTTACAGGGACAGTCAAAAGAATTCCGTTACATTACGTCTATGGAGAAAAATCGTTTGCGGTTTAATTAATTAATGTTTCACTATTTTAAACGCATTGAAATTTATATATATCACTAAGGTGCATTACAAGAGGCTTACTACAAAATATTGTGTGTATAGCAGTCATCGTTCATTTACAGGGACACACAAAAGAATTCTCTACTGTCTGTTAACAATAATTCCTGGAAATGCGTTTTATGTTGCTGAACGCGATTTTAAATTTAACTCATTTTTTGTCTATTACTTGGTGTGTATAAATTCTGTAGATCCTATACAGGGCTGCACAAAAGTCCGCGAACACATTTCCGTTTATTGACAGAAACTCCAGAAGGAGAACTTTAAACTGTGCCACGCGTTTCCTAACTAAACTAAAATTTAGCATCCAATGTAGCATATATACAAATCTATAAATCATATACAGGGCTGAATAAAAGAATTCGGATATTTTTCCGAATATTGTATATGTTAGAATTATATGTTGGAAATTCCTGAAATTACGTTTTTAAATATGTTATGCGTTTTCCAAATTGTTTACTGAGATGTTATCTTTCAGCTTATTAAACGGTAATGATTTGTAAAATTATTTTGGAAGCGTTGGAAAGTGTTACATAATCTATGCTTGACGCATGATTTTTCGTTATTGTCGTTATTGAATCTCTGAATCTCTTCTTACTGCTTAAAGTTATCTTTCAAGTTCCGATATAATGTCATTTTAATAGTTTCTTATACAAATACTAGCTTTACGATAAATTTATATTTTGCGAATAATTCCGAAGATTCATACTTGACATTAATGCATATCTAATAATTTTCTAAGTAACGAATATTTAATAAATGTAGTGCTGCAGATGGCAGACACAGAGGAATAATGCAGAAATTGTGACAGCATCTGATGACGAGTGTTAGCTTTGATCTGTCCATGATATTAATAATTAAGTTATCTGTAGGCTATTCAGAAATGTGTAAGAGTCATAAACTTAAAGTATTGCTAGAAATGATACTCTCTGAAATATATTATATTTCGTACTCCATTAAAAAGGATTGGCAAAGTTTGTTACAGAATTAACTCTGTCAATCAAAACTTATATTGAATTCTGATTATTTTTTAATCAAAAGGTGGGATCATGTTACTGTTGTCAAAGATTTAAGAAAAACAAGGAGTATAACATTTGAAAGCACTCGTTTATATTAAAATAGTGTAAAAAAGTCAATTCGTTGTACAAAAAATACAGAAAATGAGCTCCAATAAAGAATATTGAAGTTAAAAACCAAAAAGAATTAAACATAAACTGAAAATATTCTTAGTGTTAAAATTTTGTGGTTTTTTTTTTCTTTAATATGGGATATCGGACATAATTAATTAGATTATAGACTCTTATCTCTGGAAAAAATTTTAAACGTATGTACCTGATTCATTTGATGGAATTTAGAAAAAAGAATGTTTTCCAAAGTCTTCTTAGATTTATGAGGGCTGCTGAATAACGAATGACCGATATTTTTTATTCAACAAAATTATTGTACAGAAATTTAAATTACTGTGGATTTAACTTTAAAATATACACTAAAACACTTTTTAGTTTGCTTAAAAGACGTCAACATATCAATATAAACATTAAAAGTGTTAAAATTTAAAATTTACTTGTTTCAATTTGTTCATCAAATCGTCATCAGAATATACACAAACCACAAATACCATGTACATAAAAACCAGAGATTAAATTAATTAAAAACCAGAGAGTCTGAACAGTCACTATGTGAAAGAAGGTACAACGCCCTCTATACTTTTAATTTTAACACCGCTCTTAGATCCATCTACAGACCGCATCTCACTATTATTAAACCACTCAACTCAAATCTACTACTACCCAAGTCTACTGTGGATTTGTTAGCTTAATGTGAAATGAATATGTGGAATTTTTTACATTTATTTCTTTTCAGTAGTACAGAATCAGCCATGAAATTTCAGACACGTTTAGTATCGCTTATGGAAATGGTGGAGGCAATATGTCTTTCGAGTGAAGAAAACCGTCAACCGAAACCTAGGACATAATGCTGCAGTAATCTTATAGAGAGCCTGTATTTTTTTCTATAACACAGCTGGGATATGGTTTAGAATTTTTAAGGATGGGAGACAGTCAAATTAAAAGGAAGGCTGACCCGTCGACTTGGTCACAGCGCTTTTAGAAATCCACATTAACAACGCTTTTTCAATTGTCAGAGAAAATCGTCGAAGAACATTACGAGCACTATCAGAAATATTGGCGATATCATTTAGTGTCACCCACACGTTAGTAACATAAAAATATATAATAAGACGTTATTGTGCGTGTTTTTTTCCTAGACATTTTGTTGCCGAAAAACAGAACGTATCCATGCAGGTGTGTTCGCAGTTGAAGGTGATCAGGCCCGGACTAGCCAGGTCGGCTGTTCGGCGAGTGCCCAGGGCCCCCGGCAAAAGGGGGCCCCAAAGGGATCCCAAAAATGGATATACAAATTTGTTATTAGTTACATCAGAGTAATTTGACTATTTCTCAGTAGTCTTACGCGTTTACAATCAATTTTAAGGGGTTCATAATCAATTTTTAGTTTAATTAAATCAATTTTATTAGGGCAGTTTTTTACGAGATTCGTATGAATTCGAGGCTACGATGTAGTTAGGAGCCTGCTAGCGGTCGCATTCCATATAAACTAGTTTCATTGTCCCTAAACGCTGTTTTTTTCTTATCAGCGTTGCGACTGGCGATTATTGAGGTTAGTGAGTAGTGACCTTGATTTATAAAAAAAATCTTATAACAATAATCGCTATGTAGAGACGTAGTCATAGTTTAGTCTAAATTAAAAAAAGTAATAACAATAACACAAAATGTTTTTAGTGCAATACATCATAAGATGCACACGCAAAAATAATGTTTTCAAGAAAATTTCGACATTTTTCTTTATATCCTTCACTTTCCTTTATTTTAAATGATGCATCTAGTGTCATTGTACTGATATGACTAAGTATTCCATTTAATAATAAGTAATTTTTCAGTTTCAACGACATTAATTATATTTTGCAGCATTTGTTTCAGGGCCAGAGATAAATATGTCAGGAACAGTAACCACGTTTAATTAACTCTTCTCAGGAAATTATTTTTCTGTGTTCCATTATTCATTTAGAATTGTTTGTTGTTATAATTATCCTAGGCTACAGAAATTAGAAATTAACAAAGGTATTCTTCGTTTTAATGTGCAATAAATGCTGCGGTTTTAAATGTTTTAAAATTTACTTAGAAATATTTGGCAGAAACTTTATTTTCACTAAGCAGTAGCGTTTTGACAAATGTTCGCCTATTAAGTGTAGGAATATTATATAGGGATATGCAAAATTTTGAAACTGTGATTTCTAATTATATTGTGATTTTTGTAAATAAGTTTATTTTTTACATGACTTAACACAAAAAATCTCGAAATGCATGACGTACAGAGAAATTAATCAAATTTTGAAAAATGGAAGGGATATTCAAGGATAATATCTATTATTAATTAAAAAAATATGTTAAATTTTGTGTTCTTAATATGAATTAAAAAAATTAACGAAATATGTTTCCAAAAGCAAAAGTTGACTAATTTTACATAATCTGTCATAATTTTTTAATGATAATACTGTCAATCATTACTAAAGGCTAATAATTAGCATCAGAAATATTATATCTCACACAAAATTCTGATAAGCTATCTCATACATTCGAAATATTTTTTATAATATGCGGCAGTTCCGTTTTAACAGTTTACAACATATTTGAAAAGTGCTTATGAATTCGGTTAGTCTGTCTACTATTTGGCCTTGCTCTAACTCACGTAAAGATTCTAGGATTGCCATGCGATTGCTATATGTTATTGAGGTTTACTACGGCTTGTTAGGTATTGTAATTGAAGTGTGTAGCATTTATAGTTCATTTACAGGGACACTCGAAAGAATTCCGTTACAATACGGTCCATGGAGAAAAATTGTTTGCGGTATACTTTACACTATTGAAATTGATATATATCACTGCGGTACTTATTATAAAATAATGTTCACATAGCTTTATTTCACACTTTTTTTCTTATTTATTGAGGCACATAGCATCGTTCATTTACAAGGACACACAACAGAATTCGGTTATAGTACTTTCTGTTAATAATAATTGATTAATAACTGCTGGAAGTGCTTTTTTAGTTGTTGTAAGTGTTTTTAAATTATTTTTAACAATATCTAACAATACTTTATTTTTTCTTAAAAGACAACATAAATATCTAAAATATAAATGACCTCTTCAGATGTCCTTAGAACCTGATTTTCACAACAAAAAATAGAGTATGTGTAAAATTGGCTAAATACCGTCTGCCAATAATTGAAATATAGAATTAATAAATTCCAAATAAACGACGAGAACTGTTGAGAAATCACATGAAAAATAACCGACATTGATGAACGTTTTTTCAGAATCTATAGAAAAGATTTCAAGACTTTAAAACAATTGTTTTGGCAGTAGCTGAACTATAAATTGAACGTTCGTCAAGAAAAAAAAATGCAGTCATGCAACTTCGCAAATAAAATAAATGTAGGGTTTGTTTTTAAATTAACATGACTATTACTTTTAATTATTTTATTTTTTCTCTCCACAAAAAGGTTGATATATGTCAGCTGTTTTACATACAACTATTGTTGTTTGTGAAATTGCATTTTTCTGTTGTATTTTTTATTTCGATTTATTGCCGAACGATCATTCTATAATTTTTCTTTTGCGAAAACTATCAAATAAATACGGCAATCGTTTCAGTAATTACCGGGAAAAAGGTACATTTATGTCAGCCTGTTTTACTTGAAATTTTGAAACTTTTGCCCGTTTAAACAAAAATATTAATATTGACTTAAATACAAATTTCAAGAAAATTATACTTTTAAAATTTGTTTTATCGTTTTTATTTATTTATTTATTTATTTATTTATTTCCTGACATCGATCACTATATTTCTCAGTTCAAATGATTAATGTTCGGATAAATAGGTATTAAAGTGGTTTCAATTCATTCCTCATTCAAAATATTCTTCAATATTTACAATATATTCTCGATAATTACAACACAAACAATAGGTATGTTTAATTATTTTTATTGCATTCGAAGATACTATTAAACTTAGAAGTTCATAAACCTATTCAACCACTATAATCATCAAAGAAGCACTGCAGTACAAATTGTTACTCAGAAAAGGACTCCAAAATATCCCGAGGTAAATTTCATTTTGTAAAGCAGTTACATTAAAATAAAGTTTTAAAATAACTTTTCAAGTGAAAGTAATAAGCAGGAAATTGAATGCTTTAAAACTGCATTTCTTGAGTACCTCTAGATTTCAGATTATTATTTCAGTTTGTTGCATGTATAGAACTAATTCACTTTGATATAATACAAAATTTTCAAATTATAACATAAGCTCAAATGCCTGATTAATATTAATATTAATAATGTAATATTTTTTTTCTTCTTGTTTTGCGAAAGAAGTTCTGGTCTAGTCAAATAGAGACAATTTGTGCATTTAACATTTTTATTTCATTTTGTTAAAAAAAATAGTATTTTAAAAGATATTATTTCACAATAAGTAATGCACTACCTATTTTAAACAGACAAGTTATTTATATTATTTTTAAGTATATTATTATTATTAAGTATATTATTATTAAGTATATTATTTTTTTTAAACATACTATAAAACAGTGCACTTGTCCAAACGTTCTAAAAAATACCTTCAAATCACATTAAAAAATAGCCAAAAAAATGTACAAAAGCTTTAAAAATACTTTTACCTCTTGGTCTGGCATCATCAGTTACTGTTGTTCTGTTTCTTCCTCGCTAGTCATCTTCGTTAAAGTATTCCCTATTTTTTCCTATTCCTAATAATATATAATTCCTATTAACAATTTTTGCATGCATCATATCATTATATATTTTATATTTTGCTGTGATTATTTCTATGGCTTCCCTTTGTGATGCTTAGTTTAAATTAATATAATTTGCCATTTTACGACATTGCTAAAGTCTATTCTCATTGGGGATTTATTGTTTCATATAAATAATAACAGCAAAATCTGAAATATCTAATGATATGATGTATGTAAAAATTGATAATAGATGACGCCACATATTATTAAGAATGGGAAAAATAAGGAATATTTCATCGAATGTGTTTAGCGTGGAAGCAGTAGAACAACAGTAACTGATGATGCCTTAGAACAAGAGGTGAAAATATTAAGTTTTTGTAGTGTGGTATGAAGGTTCTTTTTAGAACTTTTGGAAATGTGCACTGTTTTTTAATGTGTTTTTAAAAATAATATAATACCTGTTTGAAATAGGTAGAAGAAGTATTTATTGTGATTAATAAATGACATTATGGAAGATTGTATAATGTATATAAAAAACAGTTATTATTTCTTTCACTTAATTGCCTTAGTTTTAACTATTCATGTGGAATTTTTCTATCTTTATAAATCTTTTAAATGTGCGGAAAATAAAACCCAATCTTTAGAACCATAAGAATAATGAACCAGAACGAAAAATCATGCATCACGGCCGATATTATAAAAATCAACACCATTGCATTATTGTTTTCATTTTTTATACAATAAAATGAGATAGCTAAATCAAAAATTAAAAAACACATAACATTTTCAGCAAATGTCGTCCATAGCCGGTAATGAGTGCAAATTCTCCATTCATTCCCGTATATAATCGACGAACTTCGTAATGCACTGAAATTAGTTGAGTTTCAAAATACATATCACAACTGAAAACCAGCAGTTATCACTCATAGTCAGTCCTGTAATCAAATTATTTTGCATGTCTCTGAACGATAAACGATAAATTCTACGCACTCAATGATCTATAGAAAACATATTGTAGTGCTTTTTAGTAGTGTATATCAATTTCATGATTTTTGAGATAGTGTAACATGATTAAAATACATTGCAAACAATTTTTCCACTTTTATCATAACTGGAACATCCAACCCGGGCTTTCCAGAATAGAAAATATATGTGAAAAACATTTTTTTAAAAATTAATTTTGAAAACTCTAATAGATTTTTTACATTTAATATTTTTTTTAGATTGACCTCTAACAACACCAAAGAACATTTTATATGAAATATGTCAATTATATATTCAAATAAAATTTTGAAATTTATTAAAAGCTGTAATTTCGTTTTGGCCTCGTGCCAGAAAGGAATAGCCAAAGGAGTCACTAATAATTTCGTGATCTACATTTTTTTTTATTATTATTCTGATACTTTCAGTGATTTTAAGTGCTTATTTCAATTAAATGTCTGTTAAATTTGTATTTTGTGTACACTATGTCATTTATTGATTAATGAAGTTTTAATTTCGTTATGCAATATTAGCTGGAAACAAATACTGAACTTTTTATATTGTTTTAAGTGAAAATGGATAAATATTTTGTAATCGTCTGTAAACGATAAAGATAGATTTAAAATAAATCATGCTTGAAATTTATTTTAAAAGCCATCATAAAGCAGTTAATTAAAATACATCTTTCAAACAAACTGCATTTGCAAGTACATTTTTTCTCCCTATGCGACGGTGTAAAAATTAAAAATGTGCGATATTTAGAAGTTTAAAAAAAATTACAGTAGCATAAATTTCAAAACAGAAATTTCATCGTCAAGTGCTGCCATTCGCAAAATGACGTCAGCGTTACTCACGGACATGTTTGTCCTTTATAATATAGATGTACTAGAAATATTTTGTACACTCTTGTAAATAGACTAAAATTGCTAAACACTTCATTTCGTATACAAATCATATTACATTAAAACTTTATGACATATACCAATTATATAACAATACGAGTATATTTACGAGAGTTAGAGCACGGCCAGAGAGACAGAAAGATAGGCGGACAAACAGAGAGACAAACGGCTAAACAAACCGAAGTCATGAACCTTTTTAGGTGCGTTCGTAATTATATAAATACGTAGCACATATAGTCGTCGTCTGGTAAGTCCGTCTGTACGTCTGTCTGTCCGTCTGTCAGCATATAACAGCGCAAAAACTACCCAATCAAATGGTTTGAAATTTAATATATATTATCGTTGTAGAATTTTGTCCAGACCAAATTTTATGAAAAACGAATCAAAACTTAAAAAGATATTAATAAAAGTTTTCTTTATTCTATTATATCCTATCAATACGTTATCTACATAATAAAAGCGCTAGTCACGTGACTGAGGAAAATAAATTCGGGCTAACCACATCTTTTTCCATATGCCAGGCGGCTATTTTTATTCAAAATTATTTTTTTCGAATAAAATCGCATAAAAGTTACATTTTTAGAAACATCATTGAAAAAAAAAATTGTTTGTGTGAGAGATGAGTTACATTAAAAAATGTATAGATTCTGAGATAACTTCAGTGTAAATTAGGTTAACAGCCGAATATCTATATCATTAGAGTAAATAAACACAGGAGATTCGTTCATTATGAGTCATAAAAATATTAAACTATGGACGTAATCATTCGCAAAGCACGATCTGCATAGGGAATTTTACAGTGCTGCCTGATGTAGGAAAAAATATATCATTTGTAAACATGGCATACGTAATAAGAAAAAAAGGCATGCTAATTTCTCTCACAGAAGATGATATAATTCATTTCACTGAAATAATAAGGATGTTTTTTTACATTGTGAAACTAGTTATAAAACGAAAAAAAATATCATTTGTAAACGTGGCATACGTAAAAAGAAGAAAAAAGGCATGCTCATTTCTCTCATAGAAGATGATATAATTCATTTCACTGAAATAATAAGGATGTTTTTTTACATTGTGAAACTAGTTATAAAACGAAAAAAAATATCATTTGTAAACGTGGCATACGTAATAAGAAAAAAAAGGCATGCTCATTTCTCTCATAGAAGATGATATAATTCATTTCACTGAAATAATAAGGATGTTTTTTTACATTGTGAAACTAGTTATAAAACGAAAAAAAATATCATTTGTAAACGTGGCATACGTAATAAGAAAAAAAAGGCATGCTCATTTCTCTCATAGAAGATGATATAATTCATTTCACTGAAATAATAAGGATGTTTTTTTACATTGTGAAACTAGTTATAAAACGAAAAAAAATATCATTTGTAAACGTGGCATACGTAAAAAGAAGAAAAAAGGCATGCTCATTTCTCTCATAGAAGATGATATAATTCATTTCACTGAAATAATAAGGATGTTTTTTTACATTGTGAAACTAGTTATAAAACGAAAAAAAATATCATTTGTAAACGTGGCAACGTATTAAGAAAAAAAAGGCATGCTCATTTCTCTCATAGAAGATGATATAATTCATTTCACTGAAATAATAAGGATGTTTTTTTACATTGTGAAACTAGTTATAAAACGAAAAAAAATATCATTTGTAAACGTGGCATACGTAAAAAGAAGAAAAAAGGCATGCTCATTTCTCTCATAGAAGATGATATAATTCATTTCACTGAAATAATAAGGATGTTTTTTTTTTACTTTGTGAAACTAGTTATAAAACGAACGCATCTCCTATGTCACGTATAACGTACAAACTCCAACTTGTTTAATTATAATGGAAATTATTAAAAAGAAGACGCTTATTTTGAACTACTTTATATAGCTTATTAGTCACTAAAATTTATTAAAGTCTTAATATACTTGAGTATGTTCCCGATATCTAAGGTTACAAACAATATGCATCATTAGCTTTTATATGAAATAATTTTCCTTTATCTGTTTCATTTAAATGTCTTTCTTTGTTAATGGTGTTTCAGAAATGCTATAATTAGAGCTTAATAAATTTATTTCCCCATTACAATCAGCAATAAGAACTGCCGCAGAAATGATTTTATTGAAACTATCCAGTTGTAAATTTAATTTTGTGAATCATTAGATTTAAAATTATGTTCCTACATAAATTCACAAGTGAAAAATAACAAAACAAGGATAAAGATGAGTTTAAGTTGTTGGTCATAACCATATCTCCATTTCTTGTTGAAATCTACACAGAAATTAGCTTTGAAGAAGAAATTATCAAATTAAAAGCAAAAGCACGGAATTTATGATACTTTAAAATATAAAATGTTATTTGTATTATTATTTTATTCCATTACATAATAATGAAAAAAAGAAAAGATACTTTTATCATATTTATAACATTATTTCAAAATACTACGTAATTCATTTTTTGAATTTATAATAAAATTAGCTTTATTATAACAAATAGTTATAGAATTAAAAAATATATTTTAGCACACAAGCGTAATATAAGATATTTTAAAAATGTAAAAAATATGTTTATGTTTTGTATATTTCAGTTTCGTTTTTATGATTTATCACAAATTTCAAGTGATTTACCTAGTGTTATTACAATTATGCAACAAAATATCTATTTTAATAGAATGCAGTATTTTAAACGTACAGCATTACTAATGTTGTGCACTATCAAGGTTAGGCTAGTGACAAATGCGATAAAAACAGTACGGCATTAATTAACTTTTTTTCGTTTTTTTTCTATGTTTTAACCAATCATTTGAAATTCTTTATTGTTATTATTGTTTTATCCCAACGAAGTTTAAAAACGAAACAAACATATTCCTCGTTACAATTAGCTAGCGGGATCTCGGCACTAATTATTGTTTTGAAATGACTCAGTGGTATCAGGAGGTAAATTTAATTTTGTAATGCAGTAGCGTTCAAATTATGTTTCAAGATAACTTCTCAAGTGGAAATAATGAAACAAGGCAATTACTATTTTTTTTCCCATTTTCATAACTAATCATATATTTTAACTGATTTATTCAGTGTCATTCAAACATGTACCACATAGTATTTCTTTTAATTATTCATTATTTTTTTTGCTTAAATTTTTTTCTATGTCTTAACCAAATATTTAAAATATTTATTTTTATTATTGTTTCATTCCAACGAAGTTTAGAAGCTAAACATACATATTCCCTGTTACCATTAGCTAGCAGGATTGCGTCACTAATTATTGTTATGAATATGACTCAGGTGTATCAGGCAGTAAATTTGATTTTGTGAAGCAGTAGCGTTAAAATGAGTTTCAAGATAACTTCTCAAGTGGAAATAATGAAACAAGGAAATTACTATTTTTCTAACATATGATAAATTTTCAAAACTTATCATACATTTCAAATGATTTATTCGGTGTTCTTAAAAATGTATCACAGAGTATTTCTTTTAATTATTAATTAATTATTTTTTCGCTTAAAGTTTTTCTGTGTCTTAACAAATTACATAAAATAATTCATTTTTATTATTGTTTCAACCCAACGAAGTTTAGAAGCTAAATAAATATATTCCTCGTTACCATTAGCAAGCAGGTTTCCAGCACTAATTATTGTTGTGATAATGACTCAGGCGTATCAGGAGGTAAATTGAATATTGTGAAGCAGTAGTGTTCAAATTAAATTTCAAGATCACTTCTCAAGTGGAAATAATGAAACAAGGTAATTACTATTTTGTTTTCATTTTCATAACTTATCATACATTTGAAATCGTTTATTCGGTGTTATTTAAAATATATCCCAGAGTATATCCCTATAAAATATGTCCCTTTAAAATATATCCCTATATCTTTTAATTATTCATTAATTAATTTTTTCGCTTAATTTTTTTTTATATCTTAACCAATTACTTAAAATCATTTGTTTTTATTATTCTTTCATTCCAACGAAGTTTAGAAGCTAAGCATACATATTCCCTTTTATCAATAGCAAGCAGGATTGCGTCACTAACTATTGTTGTGAAAATGACTCAGGCGTATCAGGAGGTAAATTTAATTTTGTGAAGCAGTAGCGTTCAAATTAAGTTTCAAGATAACTTCTCAAGTGGAAATAATGAAACAAGGAAATTACTATTTTTCTTTTCATTTTCATATTTTTTTATACATTTCAAATTATTTATTCGTGTCATTCAAAATATATCACAGAGTATTTCTTTTAATTATTAATTAATTTTTTTCCGGTTACATTTTTTTCATTGTCTGAACAAATTATCTAAAATCACTCATTTTTATTAACACTTTCCAACCTAGTTGAAAAGTGTTTATGACTTCGGTTTGTCTGGCCGTCTGCCGTCTGGCCGTCTGGCCGTCTGCCGTCTGGCCGTCTGGCCGTCTGCCGTCTGCCGTCTGCCGTCTGTCCGTGCTCTAACTCCCGTAAATATGCTCGGATTGCCCTGCAAATTTTATATGTTATAATCGTTATCTATAGCATGTTCCCTATTTCAACGGAAGTGTGTAGCACTTATAGTTTTTTTACAGGGACACTCAAAAGAATTCCGTTACATTGCGGTCTATGGGGAAAAATCATTTGCGGTTTATTTAAATAATGTTTCAATACTTTAAACGCATTGAAATTTATATATATCACTAAGGTGCATTAGAAGAAGCTTAATATGGAATAGGGTGTGCATAGCACTTATACTTACTTTACAGGGACAGTCAAAAGAATTCCGTTACATTACGTCTATGGAGAAAAATCGTCTGCGGTTTATTTAAATAATGTTTCACTATTTTAAACGCATTGAAATTTATATAAGGTTCATTACAAGAGACTTACTACAGAATATTGTGTGTATAGCAGTCATCGTTCATTTACAGGGACACACAAAAGAATTCTCTACTGTATGTTAACAATAATTCCTGGAAGTGCGTTTTAAGTTACTGAATGCGATTTTAATTTTAAATCGCTTTTTGTATATTACGTGGTGTGTATAAATTCTGTAGATCCTATACAGGGAAGTACAAAAGTTCGGGAACACATTTCCGTATTATTTAACTCCAGACGGAGAATTTTAAACTGTGCTACGTGTTTCCTAACTGAACTAAAATTTAGCATCCTATGTAGTATATATACAAATCTATAGATCCTATACAGGGCTGAATAAAGTATTCGGATTACTTAGATGTTATCTTTTAGCTTATAAAAGAGTATGATTCGTAAAATTATTTTGGAAGCGTTGGAAAGTGTTACATAATCTATGCTTGACGCATGATTTTTCGTTCTTGTTATTGTTTCATCTCAACGAAGTTTAGAAGCTCAATAAAAATATTCCCCGTTACCATTAGCAAGCAGGATTGCAGCACTAATTATTGTTGTGAAAATGACTCAGGCGTATCAGAAGGTAAATTAATATTGACAAGCAGTAGCGTTCAAATTAAATTTCAAGATAACTTCTCAAGTGAAAATAACAAAACAAGGAAATTACATTTTTTTTTCATTTTCATAACTCATCGTACATTTTAAATGATTTCTTCAGTGTCATTCAAAAATATGCCAGAGTATTTCTTTTAATTATTCATTAATGTTTTCGCTTAATTTTTTCTATGTCTTAATCAATTACTTAAAACATTTATTTTTATTATTGTTTCATTCCAACGCAGTTTAGAAGTTAAACATACATATTCCTCTTACCATTAGCAAGCAGGATTGCGACACTAATTATTGTTGTGAAAATGACTCAGGCTTATCAGGGGGTAAATTTAATTTTATGAAGCAGTAGCGTTAAAATTAAATTTCAACATAACTTCTTAAGTGGAAATAATGAAACAAGGAAATTACTATTTTTTTTTTCCTTTTTCGTAACTTATCATAGATTTCAAATACAGTTTCATTCAAAATATACCACACAGTATTTCTTTTAATTATTGATTAATTAATTTGTTTTTGCTTAATTTTTTAAGTCTTAACCAATTATTTAAAATCATTGATTTTTATAATTTTTTTCATCCCAACGAAATTTAGAAGCTAAATGCCTCCCAGTATTTCGAGATAATTTCTCAAGTGAAAATAACGAAACAGACAAATTACAATTTTTTGTTTTCATTTTCATAACTTATCATAAATTTCAAATGATTTATTCAGTGTCATTCAAAAAATATTACAGCGTATTGCTTTTAATGAAATCTAATTTTTAAATAAGGTAAAGCCAGGACTGATGGCGCGTTCAAATAGATTGCGCACATAGAAGTTCAGGGGGAAGGAGTAGAGTGAGCGCGCAGCGACTCCAAGTAGTTGTACAACAACAGTAGTGGAGTGTCTAATTAAAAGTGCACGTTGATTGCTTTGAGCATCTAAGATAAAGTATTGCTATTTTGTTTTGTTTTCCCAAAGTAAGTGCTTGAATTTTCATAGCTATTCATCAGAATTTCTATACAATGTCAATAGTACAAAATATTTTTAACTTAAACGATTTCTCATAAGCTACTAATCTAGACTAACAATGTGAACATCAACGGTTCGTTTTAGAAGAGGTCATGTTTAAATAAAAGGCCGCGCAATCTCTCCTACCGAAGTTGGAGAGTTTGTGCATCTGCTACTTAGGAGAGATGGCGCAGTGTTCCCATTAGTTTCCATGCTAGGAGAAATTACGCAGCTTATTGGTAATTTGCATAAAAAATGAAAAATGAAAATGGACTAATCTTAAGTTAAACGTGTTATTAAGTAACATAATTTTATCTTGTAATCTTATCTGGACTTGCTTTTTCTGATTTTTTAATTTTTTTTCTTTTAATTAAAATTTTTTAATCATTTTTAAAGTTATTTCCTTTTTCTGATTCTTTAATCATTAGGTTGAAATATTCACTCCTAATACAATAATATTTGTTCTCAAAAACCTTACAGCAATGTCATTTAAGTGTAATTATTATTGTTAACAATTTAATTGTAGTTATTATTAGTAACAATCTCTCCTACCCATGTGCGCAATCACACCAACCCTGTAAGGACAGATTGCGTAAAATAACTTTCTTGGTTTTATTACAACTGTTCTATTAATTTGCAACATAACAACAAAATAGCAAGGGAAATGCATAAAAAACAAATGAAGTAAAAATTATTCATGAATACTTTAGCAAAAAATTAATATTTAGATTTTTTTATTGCTATTCTTTTGAATTGTGCGCAGACTATCCTAGCTTTACCTTATATGACATGTATTAATCCTCAGTTTTAGGGATTTTAATCAATAAGATAGAAACAGTACTCAGTTAATTCAATTTTTACCATGAAATATTTTTATAGTTTCCCAGCATTTATTTAAATCCAATTATTCTTATTATTGTATCAACAGCATTTAAAATGGCAGTGAACTCTTTCAAGAGAAAGTATTTCTATTCGTAAAGTGCTGAAATGATTGAATACCACAAGAATTTACAAACAAATTTATTTGAAAATAAGTCAACGTTTTTCTTCACGTACATAATATAAAAAGAAAATGTTCATTCCAAAATTCTGGTGCAAATGTGGCATTTAGGGATTAAAATTAAGTGGTCCAAAAATGAACCACCGCCCTTCAAAGGGTTAACAAAGAATATGCTTTGATTATAATTAACAAGAAATAATGCAGCAAAAAATATTCTTCAGAATATGACATAGAAATATCCCAAGTAAACATAATTTTGTGATTCAGCAACGTTAAGTTAATTGTCAACATAATTTAGTGTTACACTTCACAAGAAAAATTAATAAAACTGGACAATATATAATATTGAAATTTACTTACAAATTGGCGACTGAAAATAACCTTCTATGCCAATGTTTTTAACGATGACCATTCAGTTTATGCAAAAATGATGTAACTCATAATTAATATTTTTTAATATGAATGCATTAATAATTAATAACAATTATAAACAAAGTTTGTTTGACTGCCACTGATTTTCAGAAACGTTTCTGAGTAGTTTTTATAGTGTATTAATCAGTTTTCTCACACCGACATATCGGATAGTAGGATGCTATCATTTTTCAAGTAAATATTTTTAATTTCAAAAACATATTTTACAGACAAACATGGTAAATTAACTACATTAACATTAACATTAAAATTAATGCTATTTTATTGCTCTTTCTTCTATTACGTGACCAAATTCAATTACGCACCTGAAAATCTTTAATTGAGAATTGATAGCATTCTAAAAATCTATATCCCGGTTTGTTAAAACTGATAAATGCACTATGAAAACTACTCGGAAACGTTCACGGAAATCTGTAGCAGCAGATTTGTGGCTACGCACCTGAAAATCTTTAATTGAGTATTGATAGCATCCTAAAAATCTATATCCCTGTTTGTTAAAACTGCTAAATGCACTATGAAAACTACTCGGAAACGTTCACGGAAATCTGTAGCAGCAGATTTGTGGCTACGCACCTGAAAATCTTTAATTGAGAATTGATAGCATCCTAAAAATCTATATCCCGGTTTGTTAAAACTGATAAATGCACTATGAAAACTACTCGGAAACGTTCACGGAAATCTGTAGCAGCAGATTTGTGGCAGCAAAAGAAAATTTGTTTTCGTGACTGCTTCCTTAAGTGTCGACAATATATTGTCTGCGGTTTTTAAAGATAAAGAACGATTAAATATAAATATTTAGTATACGTTCACCATAAAGATGATACAATGGTCAGATCTGTGTTGTCTACAGGTCTGTGTTGGATCATACACTGAGTGACTAAAATATTATGACCACTCCTCACTGAAACGTCGACTCGTCTGTGTAGTATGTGCGCTGATGCAATTAATTGGATTTCTAAAAGAAATTGTCCTTTATTAAAAGCACTAGTGAACTTTCCACTATGCCTATCCATGGGAAAAATAAGAACTTTCAGTGACTTTGAAGAATACATGATTATGGATCGTCATTAACGTCGATTCCAGTTTATCAGAAATCGGTAGGTTTTTTTGGCTTTTCTTTTACGAGAATGTCTCGAATCTTCAAAGTATTACATCTAAGACAAAACATTTTTATTGAAATGTGGAATTGCGTGCGAAAATTGTTTGTGAACAATAGAGGTGCCAGGCGACTGACATACATTGTTTGTATCAACAGAAGAGATATAACACAACAAATTGTAGCGTATTACAACTCAGAATCATCGCAAAGTATCCCTGTATGATATACTAGACGGATCTTAAAACCTATCTTAAGGTTTGAGCGAGAAGTGGTCATAATATATTGGTCACTCAGTATATAAGTATGACACTTTATGAAGTGAATAGCAGATGTGATTCGAATGACCAGTGCGTTTACGTTCCAATCACGTTTGATATTCACCCAATGAAAGATCAGACTTATATGATCCGAAACAAATGTATAGTTCTACTAAATTTATCAGGTTTAAGGTGGTCTTATACAAAATTCTTATAATTTAAGAACTAAATAATTTTAATCTGAAAATCATAACGACCATCTGCATTTCGTAGAATTAACTGTATTCTTATCTGAAAATATAAAAAATTAAATCTAAGGCAAACAATTTGTAGTGAAAAGTGGAGTTGTGGGCAGAAATTGCCTGTGACCAATTGAGGTTCTGAGTGACTAACAAACATTGTTTGTAACTATAGAAAGTTATAACGGTACAGATTGTAACGCCATACAACTCAGAATCATCGCAAAGCATATATGTATGCTCTGCTAGATGGGTGTTAAAACATATTTTAAGGTTATTGGTTTCAGTGAGAAGTGGTCATTATATACTGGTCACTCAATGTATAAATATGATACTTTATGAAGTGAATAGCAGCCGTGGTTTGAATGATTTGTGTGTTTACGCTCGAATCATGTGTGCTATTCACCCAATGAAAGATGAGATTTATATGATCCAAAACAGATATGTAGTATTACCTTTATCATGTTTAATCCGTAACCAGAGACGGGAGTCAAGTTAATTCCGCATTGTTCATTGGCCCTGTTATCATGTGGGTTTTTGTCCTTGAATACAATCATTTCCTCAGTACCGTCAAGTAGTTCTTTTATCAGTATGTTGGCAGAAGTCCAAGTTTGAACATGTGCCTATAACCGAATTATTGTTTTTCAAAGTTTTCGTTCCTATTTATGGAGTCACATTGACTCCACATTTCTGAAGCTGTTATTGAAAAAATATATAACGCGCCAGTTAATTTCTACGTATTTCGCATTGCAATACACTTCCTTTGTCTCGAATAACATATGGTTGTTTAAAAAGAAATGGATAATACTCAACCAAGACCTTCCATAAAAAAAATTTGGTCATGTGATCCAGATTTTGATAAAACTCTAATATAATAGTTTGAAGAATGCGAAGTGTCGGAAGATGATTCTGATATTAGCAAAGGAGAAACGATTATAAGCGATCATGAAGAAGAAAGTGAAGAAAATTCAGACGTAAATTCAGAAGAAGAGGAAGACGACATGGTTGACATGGAAAATTATTTCTATGGGAAAGGAAGAACTAGATTCAAGTTGTCCAAGAATCCGTTAGTGCGTTCACATTCCTGGATACCTCAGCACAATATTGTTTTGAAGCTGCCCGGAATTCGTCCTAATTTCCAACGGCTATCTTTGAGTGAAAATAAAACTTGGACCTACATTTTCTCGACCGACATGTTGCTTATGATTGTGAAATATGTAAATCTTAAACTTACTGCAATTAGGCAAAACTATAAAGATCAAGAGAAGTCAGATTTGCGTGATTTGGATATAGTGGAGTTACGTGGCTTTATGGATCTACTATTTTACACTGCTGCTTTTAAATCAAACCATGAGGATCACAGTTCGCTGATTGCAACAAATGGCACGGGTTGAGACATTTTCCGGGGTATCATGAACATGAAACGCTTTGAAGTTCTACTCCAATGCTTGAGATTTGATGACCCAAATACGAGAGAAGAACGATTAAGGGAAAATCCAGTGGCATTAATATCAGAGATTTTCAAAAAATTAATCATAAACTCTCAGTCAGCTTACAGCATTGGAACTTCAGCATGTGTCTATGAGAAGATCGTTACTTTTAGAGGAAGAAGAAAATTCAAGATGTACATGCCTAATAAGCCATGTAAGTATGCACTGAAAATAATGGCTTTAACTGACGCGAGAAACAATTACTTCTTCCTTGGCTATCTATATTGTGATGAAAATTCTTATGGTATGACGCTTTCAGAAGAAAATAAAATGTTACAAAATCTAACACAAACAGTTGTCCGCTTACTTCTTGTATTGCAGCCAACAACAGGGTTATAACAGCAGACAATTGTTTTTCATCAGTTGAGCTTGTAAAAGTTTTGAAGGGAAAAAAATAATCCTATGTTGGAACATTAAAAAAAATCAAACCAGAAATACCTAAAAAATCCCTTCCAAACTGAACTAGAATAGTCGAGAGTTCAATTTATGGCTTTTCGAAGGATTTAACCTTGGTATCATATGGTCCTAAAAAAGACAAAGCTGTACTGCTAGTGTCGTCTATGCACTCATCAATATCCCAAGATACAGACATCAATAAGCCGGAATTTATCACTTTTTATAATATTAACAAATCTGGTGTTGATGTCTTGGATGAAAAATGTGTCATGTATTGTACTGGTCGAAGAACCAGAAGGTGGCGAATAGCTATATTTTTTCGCCTTATAATTTAAATAGTTTTTCGCCTTCGGATATAAATGCAGTTAACGCATTTATTATTCATCAGGCCACACGAGACTATAGAAAAGAGTCAAGGCTAGATTTTATAAAGAACCTCACAAAGCAGCTCGCCAGTGAAGAGTTAGAAAGGAGATTAACAAATACCCGTCTTTGACAAGAAGTGAGATTTTCAATTAAAAATATACTTGGTAAAGGAGATTAAAAAGTACAAGCAGATAGCAATGGAAAATTACCTACTAGAAAATATCGTACCATTTGCCCCCAAAAGTTGAAATGACAACATCGACTCTATGACATTCTTGTAAACACCTAGTGTGTGGACAATGTTCGTAGCCGTATGCCCCAACTGCATTTGAATGATGTTAAAAGCTAAAAGAATAAAGGAATATTCTTAAGTTAATATTTTAAAATATAGTCTTCATCATTTTTGTTTGTTAAATTCTAACAGTTGTTAAAATTAGGGTCATCCCATAATATCGAAAGGAAGTTAGTACTCATTAAAAAGTTGTTTAGGTTTTTCTTATAACATCTTTCCAACATTTAATATTATAACATTTAATATTTTTAATATTAATATTTTTGGTAATTAAATAATTTACAGAATATATTGCGTTGCCAAAATGAATTCCAATACTGTTTACAAAAGACAAAAAGAAAAATGACATTGGAGTCTTTTTGACTCTATGTCTCTGACCGCGTATAGAAATTCATGTCTCCAGTTACGGATGAAGTCAGTCTTATATAAAGTTCTTATCATATATTCTAATACGAGCAAATCTTGTGGGTGGTTATATATATATATATATATACAGGGTGATTCATAAAAGATGGGCAGAACTTTAAGGGGTTATAGTACACTTAAAGACAAATAATATTAAATAGGAGACTAAGGGTCCCAGACGTATTCCCAAGGAGATAGGGGGCATTAAAGTTTAGGGTCCGAAATTTCAAATGATTATAAAACATGGAAAAATTGGTCGATTCGTTTGCGGTTTTTGCAAAAAATTTTCTTTATGCCAGTATTTTCTTGAAATAAAATTTTAAAGTTCAATTTCAAAAAATGCCGATAGGGGGCGCTTTAGACTTTGGAGTAACAAACAACTATTTTTTAACGTTATTTTTTGTATTTCTTTAAATGATTTCGAAAGCTTAGACTTAAACTTAAATTTTGATCTAAAAATCTGAGTCCTAACGAGTAGTTAAGTAGCGTAAACTGAAATTTGAAATTTGAAACCCTTCTCCCCCCAGAACAAAAATCAGTTATTCCCGATCTTTGTGTCGTAGATTAGGCTCTAACTACTGCCGCGTTTTGCTAAAATTATTCTTTATGTCAGTATTTTCTTGAAAATAAATTTTAAAGAAAATTTTCAAAAAATTCCGATAGAGGGCGCTTTAGACTTTGGAGTAACGAACAACTATTTTATACCGTTATTTTTTGTGTCTCATTAAATGCTTTCTAAAGCTTAGACTTAAATTTTCAGCCCAAAATCTGAATCGTTAGACGTGGTTAAGTTTCTGGGGAGAGGGGTTTGAAATTTCTACTCCTGAGCACAGTTCAGTTTACCATGTCCACACATTGTGTGCTGTGATACGAGGTAAAAAGACACAAATTAGGATTATGTTACCAAAGCATATTTATTAACATGTAATCACAATAAATGTTCAAAATTGTGACCACCAGAGGTTATGCACGCAGAACAACGGCGACGAATGGAACGGCGAACATTCGCGAAAACATCAGGCTTTTCGAGCACTTCCCCTACAGCGGCGGAAAGTCTGGCGACCAGTTCCTCGGGGGATTCAATGGGTGTCTCATACATAAGAGCCTTCAATCGTCCCCAAAAAAAGAAATCGAGGGGTGAAAGATCTGGCGAGCGAGCAGGCCAAGCAACAGGACCACCTCGACCAATCCATCTGTTCGGAAATGTGATGTCCAGATAGTTGCGGACGTCTCGTACGTAATGGGCTGGCGCTCCATCGTGCTGGAACCACATGACCCGCCGGATGCGTGGAGGAACAACGTTTAACAGGTCTGGCAGCACATGTTGCAGAAATGTGAGGTATGTTTTACCGTTGAGGCGTTCAGGAAGAAGGTACGGTCCGATTAGGTGGTCTCCGAGGATTCCTGCCCAAACATTGATGGAAAAGCGTCTCTGATGAGCATGTGGATACGTAGCATGTGGATTGACATCCGCCCATACATGTGCATTGTGTGTGTTAAATGTACCTTCACGTGTGAAGGTACATTCATCGGTGAAAAGCACAGTTCGTCCAAAATGTGGATTTAGCGCGTTCTGCTGCAGAAACCAGCGGGCGAATTCAATACGATTTGGATAATCCCCTGGAGACAGTTTCTGGACTCGTTGCACATGAAACGGGAGCAAATGTTCATCCTTCAGTACCCTCCAAGTCGTGGACTGTGAGGTATCCACCTGGCTAGCCACTGTTCGTGTACTTGTACTTGGCTGCGCCGCTACTACATCCAGAATGGCTTCTGCAACAACTACTGATTCGTCCTTTTTTGCACGACCTGCATTCGACCGGGAAGCGAGAAATGATCCCGTCTCACACAACTGTCTGTGCAAGCGCTCGAAAGTTTTGCGGTTAGGCAACCGCCTGTTAGGAAATCGCTCTCCGTACATTCGTTGTGCCTCTGCACCATTTCCATCTGCCGCTCCGTAAATTAAATGCATCTCAGCCTTTTCCTTATTCGTGAAGGGCACCATCTTCCGATTCATTACTACAGCGACTTACACTTGACTCACCGTTCAGTGGTTTTTATGCCTGAATCGTGTCGAAATTTTGCATACGTGTTCTTCTTCTTCCCCATTTGACATTTGCATACTTTCTGTTTCCTTCTTCACCCGGTGACTAGCGTCAGGAATGGAGCTTTAACGTTTGCATGAGCGACGTTTCCAACTGTGCCAGTGCCTTTATGAGTGAATTCCGACTATGCAGTCCTTGACGAAAGTTGTATTTTTGCCTCGTATCACAGCACAGAATCGTTGGGCATGGTTAAGTAGTGCAAACTGAACTATGTTCAGAAGTTGAAATTTGAACCCCCTCCCCTCGCTACTGAACCACGCTCAGCGATTCAGATTTTGAGCTGAAAATTTAAGTTTAAGTCTAAGCTTTAGAAAGCATTTAATGAGACACAAAAAATAACGGTATAAAATAGTTGTTCGTTACTCCAAAGTCTAAAGCGCCCTCTATCGGAATTTTTTGAAAATTTTCTTTAAAATTTATTTTCAAGAAAATACTGACATAAAGAATAATTTTAGCAAAACGCGGCAGTAGTTAGAGCCTAATCTACGACACAAAGATCGGGAATAACTGATTTTTGTTCTGGGGGGAGAAGGGTTTCAAATTTCAAATTTCAGTTTACGCTACTTAACTACTCGTTAGGACTCAGATTTTTAGATCAAAATTTAAGTTTAAGTCTAAGCTTTCGAAATCATTTAAAGAAATACAAAAAATAACGTTAAAAAATAGTTGTTTGTTACTCCAAAGTCTAAAGCGCCCCCTATCGGCATTTTTTGAAATTGAACTTTAAATTTTATTTCAAGAAAATACTGGCATAAAGAAAATTTTTTGCAAAAACCGCAAACGAATCGACCAATTTTTCCATGTTTTATAATCATTTGAAATTTCGGACCCTAAACTTTAATGCCCCCTATCTCCTTGGGAATACGTCTGGGACCCTTAGTCTCCTATTTAATATTATTTGTCTTTAAGTGTACTATAACCCCTTAAAGTTCTGCCCATCTTTTATGAATCACCCTGTATATATATATATATATGCAAAAATTATCTTAAAAACGGCTCTAACGATTTTGACGAAATTTCGTATCCCACTGTTTTGGGGCACCAGAAAACCATTGGGCTAGGTCACATGCTCGAGAAAATTCGATTAGCGGGTCATTTTGGGTCATTTTGGGTCATGGTCTAGCTAATTGTATCTAAAAAACGGTTCAAACGATTTTGACGAAATTTTGTATCCGACCATTTTCGGGCATAAAACGTCAATTGGGCTGGGTCACATGTTCGAAAACTTTCGATTAGTGGGTCATTTTTGGGTCACCGCGGGTCAAATTAATTTTATCTATAAAACGGCTCTAACGATTTTGATTAAATTTTGTGTCCTACGAGTTTCGAGCACGATAAAAGCATTGGGCTAGGTCGCATGTCCGAGAAAATTCGATTAGTGGGTCATTTCTGGGTCACTGTGGGTCAAGATCGAAAAAGCGGCTCAATTTACACTAAATTTTGCATCCAATGGTTTTCGGGCACGAGAAGACTGTTGGGCTAGGTCACATGTTCGAGAAAATTCAATTAGTGGGTCATTTTGGGTCATTTTGGAACATGGTCAAGCTAATTGTATCTAAAAAACGGTTCAAACGATTTTGACGAAATTTTGTATCCGACCATTTTCGGGCATGAGAAGACTATTGGGCTGGGTCACATGTTCGAGAACTTTCGATTAGGGGGTCATTTTTGGGTCAAAGCGGGTCAAATTAATTTTATCTAAAAAACGGCTCTAACGATTTTGATTAAATTTTGTGTCCTACGAGTTTCGAGCACGATAAAATCATTGGGCTAGGTCACTTGTCCGAGAAAATTCGATTAGTGGGTCATTTCTGGGTCATTGTGGGTCAAGATCTAAAAAGCGGCTCAATTTACACTAAATTTTGCATCCAATGGTTTTCGGGCACGAGAAGACTGTTGGGCTAGGTCACATGTTCGAGAAAATTCAATTAGTGGGTCATTTTGGGTCATGGTCAAGCTAATTGTATCTAAAAAACGGTCTAAACGATTTTGACAAAATTTTGTATCCGACTATTTTCGGGCACGAGAAGACTATTGGGCTGGGTCACATGTTCGAGAACTTTCGATTAGGGGGTCATTTTTGGGTCAAAGCGGGTCAAATTAATTTTATCTAAAAAACGGCTCTAACGATTTTGATTAAATTTTGTATTTTACGAGTTTCGGGAACGCGAAAATCATTAGACTAGGTCACATGTTCGAGAAAATTCGATTAGTGGGTCATTTCTGGTTCATTGTGGGTCAATATCTAAAAAGCGGCTCAATTTGCACTAAATTTTGCATCCTATGGTTTTCCGGCACGAGAAGAGTGTTGGGCTAAGTCACATGTTCGAGAAAATTCAATTAGTGGGTCATTTTGGTCATGGGTCATGATATTTGAACTCAAATTTAATTTTGACCGAGCATAGCTCGGTCTTCCCTGCTCGTAATTTAAGAAATAAATACTTTTAATCTGGGGTTCATAACGCCTATCTGGATTTCGTAGAATTAACTGTGTTTTTATCTGAAAACACAATTAATTCAACCATCATACAAGATGAAATTATTGGAATGGATAAAATTTTTAAACACAAACGCGTACCACGTGGTAATTTTAACAATGTTAGATTTTGAATTAATTTCTTTTTGGTTTAATAAATAAATGAAAGATTCTTTTTTTATTTCCTGTATTTTAACAAAAATCAAGAATTTTCACTTACTTTTTTTAAATTTAATTTTCTGATGATAGACGTTCGTTTTGTTAAAATTATTACTTTGCCCACTTCTTTATCACAGTTCTCTCATAAATGTCACTTTAATATTATCACGTTTGCAATTTGAATTCATTTGAATCTTCAAATCTTAAAAATAACGAAGAAATAATTTTCTAAATATGACGAAAGAAAACTGAAGAAAATTGAAATCATTGTTGAACTATTTTATAAAATTTATCATAGTACAAACAAATTTTCAATACAAGTTGTAGTAAAATGTAAGACTTGGAGAAAGTTAAAAAATCGTAAAAATATTAATGATTCTTATTCATTATCATCATTTATGAGAGAGGTCAAATGATTTATCTAGTGACATTTTAATTATACTACAGAGTGTATCTTTTATTAACAGGACAACATTAACACACTGCATTATTTGCTTCAGGGTGAATGATAAATTATATAGAAACAGTTCAAAGTGTAATTTTACTTTTTTCACGGAATAATGTTTCCTTTTTCCAGAACTTATTTAATTTTATTCATTGTTATTAGTGTTTCAGCGCAACTAGAATTAGAAGTTCAGAAACATAATCTCCAATTAAAATTAGCAATAACGGCTGCAGAACAAATTATTATTCCGAAAATGACTGAGAAATAACCCGAGGTAAATTTAATTTTGAGAAACAGTGATGTTAAAATTAAGTTTCAAAGATAATTTCTTAAGTAATAATAAAGAAATGGGGGTGGGGAATATTGCTAAACAGTGGTTCGTAATTATATTTGGATTTAGGAATAAAATTTAATTTCTTATTTAAATGCATAAGAAGGTTAGCTTTTATATAAGAGGAAATTAGATAAATAAATACATTTTTTAACCACAAACAAATGATGTATGATAATTTTAATGAGGTATAATTTTATTTTATTTTTTCTTGCGTTAGAAAAAAAGAATTCTTTACATATTCTATATTAAAAGAAAACAGGTAAATTGCACTTTGATTATCATATTTAGTTTGCTAATGCTTAAAGTCAGTATTTTAAATTTTATTATGCGTTTCAAAATAAATATAACAATTAAGTACATAAACATACATGATATATGATAATTTTATTAATATATATTTTATCTTTATGTTGTTGTTTTTTAGAAAAAAAGAAAATGTTGTTTTCTGATCATACTTTAGGGAAAAACAGACGAATTTGCTTTTCCTTCATCATGCATAATTTTTTAGTGCTAGATTTTCGCATTGTTATTCTACCCTATTCTAGTTATTATAGCCAATGTTATTTAGTTTCTCACATAACATAACTCTTTGTATTACCATGTTTTTGTCTCTTCATATTTAATTAAAATCAATTAAAAGTAAATCCATGTTTTAGGACCGCAATATCAATGTAGAAAGATAATATTATTATTTACCATATTTCATAATAAAATGTGCAAAAAAACGCGAAATTAAAAAAGGCCATAAAGTTTTTATTTGTTTTTCATTTTTATCATGTAGTAAAAACGACGTCAAATGATTTATACACCAATATTCTAGGTATGCCACGCATTATTCTTTAAAAACATGATTTTTTTTTTAACTATTCACAATTCATAAAGCTCTATATGATGCACTTTGAGCTCAGTTTTTTTTTTCGTAAAATAATTGTTCAGTGTCTCAGCATTTGTTTAAGTTTAATCATTGTCATTTCAGTGTCACAAAAATGAATTGTTAACGAATACATCACCCTCCTCCTTATTTACAATTAGAAATAATGAATAAAACACACATTATGATTAATTTTATTTAACTATCATTTAAATTAAGATTAAAGATAACTTCTTAACTGCAAATAAGGAAATAAACATTTTAAAATCATGTTTCGCATACACAAGTGTAGATTTAGTAGTAGTATTTAGGATCTTATTTGAATGCATAAATTTTATTATCTAATTACTTAAGAGCAAAAAATGTAAAGAATGATACATTTTTAAGCACAAACACATAATATATGATAATTTTAAATCTGTGCAATTTTAAAGTAATAGCTTTCTTTGTCACTTGATCCCAAAAGTAATACAATAAGGTAAAGATTATTATTCTGAAATAGTGATAAAAAAATGCGGAAAAGTTGGCAGATATGGAATATAAATGTAGGGAATGTTTAGTGAGCCATATCATTCTCGTAAACTTACATTTGATTTTTTTAAGCAATCTTCGAGCACGCAGTCCTCCTATACCGAAATGTATAGTTATGAGTATGCCTGGAAGTGTGGGCAAAATACATAAGTATATACAGTTGAAAACGCACAGATATTTCATGGATATAAATATGTTTTTAAATTTATTTTGGCACCTCGAGCAAAAGATATATCAAAACTTCTTTGTAACTACTAAAGATACAAATAATGAAAGATTAAATTAGAAAATCTTGCATTATTAATCGGCATTGGGTCATTTAATGTCTTTTTACCATAGATTTCACAAAACTATAAAGATTGAGAATTTTCTTTTAAAATTCAATAGTAATCAATTCTTACTATATATTTTTCTAGTAGTATATTTATTATTGTAAATTTATAAAGAGTTCTACACAAGAAGAAGGATTGTGGGCGCAAGTGTATGAATTAGCGGTGGTTGACGACCACTTATGTAGTGGAATTTAAGAAATTCAAAACTATTCAAGTACTTGCTTTTATAGCTTTATGTTTTTGATTATCTGTATTTGAAGAAATGTCATAAAAAATTGTGTTTAGAGCAAAATGAATTATCTAACGCTTTTAAAATTATTACTAAGATTTGGGTATTATTGTTCGAAAATTAAACTTTCCTATCATTTTAATAATGGAAGAATGTACACCTTCAGCAAGTTTATCAATAATTCATGGTAAACGTTATTCCTAATTATTTTGGTATAGGTGCCATTTTTAACCATCAATTATGTCCGGTAAATTATTTATAGAGGTATCACTGTAATGATACCTGACAGTATTTTTTAGAATTGTAAGTGGTAAATGCACCTATATTCAACCGCGTGTCCATGGTGAGCCACTAACTTTTAAAGTTAAAAAACTAGATTTCATCATATTTTTTTAAAACAACTACAAGAAATTTGAGCTTAGCTATTAACTGTCCATTAATTGTTTTAAAGAATTGTTTTGCAATTTTAATGGAGAAGTTTTTTATCTACAGTGTCTTCAAAAACTTTTATTTTAGCAATTTTTTATAAATTTCTTTAAAGGTAATTTTTTATTAAAAATATTGTTTTGTTAGTAATATATTTCATTTTGCACTGAAATGTCGTTTGTATATTTAACTAAACTCTAAATATTTTGTTAAAAATGCCTAAAAAAAAGATTTTTTCTATTGATTTTGAAGGGTTACTTCTGGTGAAATTCTGGATCATTATTTTTAAATTGTGCACTAGTATGCATCAAGATAGAGATCCACTGATGGATTATATGTTTAAAATAGGTTTTAAAAAGTTAAAGTCTGTGTCAGTAGCAAAAAGAAAAGCGGAAATTTCTGTTAAAAAAAGTAGCAATTTAGTTAAATTATTATTTGTTTATTGTAACCACAAAGTAACAAATAAGGAGAAAATATTAATATAATTAAAGACTTTTAAAGATTTTAAATTTTGTTTAACAGAGAAGGCAAACGCATAGCGATAGTCTTTGCAAAGAAAGTAGGGGTGAGACATTTTTTAAAGTAAAAATTTGGAACATTTTAAAAGTAATCTGAAAAACAGGAATTCACTACTTAGCGAAAACACTGGGCTCTTTCAAAAAACAGGTTGCTTCGATGACTACTACCTTTAGTTTTAAAAATTCATAAATTTAATTAATTGCAACACTGGACTTCTGAAACAATTATTAATGGGTTCATAGCCTTTGAACTGGCTCAATGGAAACCAAAGAAGGTAATCACAAAATAAATAAATACAGAAAGGCATTATTTCTACTGAAGAAAAGGGATTTTTTTCTTTTTTTAAGAAATCTTTGAAGAAAAAAAAATGGAAATTGAAAATTAAAGAAATTTTATGAAAATTGAGGGGAGGGGAAAAGCCCAGTCATACAAACTGGTGTGTATTATTTATGATTGGAACTAAAGAAAAAACTTATATAGTATATACCATACTTTCAGGTAAAATAGTTTCTCTTAGCTTAATTGCATTTTGATTTCTCAATTTTCTAAAATTATTTTTAATGTCTTGTTTGCTTCAGAATGCATTACTCAATCCAGTTAAAACAGCAAATATTGTTAAATTTGTCGAATCGGTTAAAGAGGAGCTAATGGAAAAAACAGACATATTTGAAATAACAAACAATGATTAATTCAGCAAATACGAGGGTGAATCAATAAGTAATACTTCCATTGTCTAAATTTTATTTCTTTCAAAGCTACTGGGCTATCTATGCTTGATATTATAGAGGTAACCCTACTCTACTTATATAGCAGTTTCTTTTTAAGATTGGCAGATTAGAAACATAGACCTGAAGCTAAAAGAATGAGTCGTCGTAGAATTTTTGGCAAAAGAAGGTTGTGCAACAAAGGAAATTCGTAGATGCTTGAAGAATGTTTATGGAGACGCTGTAATGAACATTAGCAATGTGCGGTGTTGAATGAAGAAGTTTGGAAACGAAGAAACAGAAATTGCAGATAAAACGAGAAACGGCCGGCAGACAACATCAGTCACAGATGCAAATCGAGAACGTGCTGATGAACTGATTCGAGGAGACAGACGTATTACAGTTCAGGATGTTCCTGATGCATTGAACGTCTCGTATGGCTCTGCACAGAGAACAATTATTGACTTAGAATATCACAAAGTTTGTGCTAAGTGGATTACCAAGCGGTTGACGTTTCATAATCGGAGGTGGAGAGTGGAAGTTTTTCAAGAGCTCCTGGACGCATTTGAAGCAAACAACAGGACTTCTTCAGGAATGTGGTCAGTAGATATAAGACCTAGGTGTACCTGTATGATACAGAGAGTAAAGTGCAATCAAAAGAATGGCGTCACATTAGTTTTCCACGTCCCAAAAGATTCGAGTCTACCAAATAAGCACAGAATTTTTCCAAAATCGTTTTGATACCTATGTTAATCGATGGCGGAAATCTGTGCAAATTCTTTGTGACTATGTTGAGCAGTAGTTTTGTGTAGAAGACAGTTCAGGTTATGATCTATAATAACTTTTGCTGTTATATGTTCATTAATAAAGCTTTTAAGACATAGGAGGCATTACTTATTGATCCATCCTCGTATATTTCAAAAGAAAGGAGAAAATATACTGTTGGGTTGTTTTTTAAGGCTATTTTACAACAAATCCCTGCCTCCTTAAAAATGTGCAAACCATATTGGACCAATTAAATTCCGGGTGTAGTTTCATTCCCTCAAATGTTGCAATGTTTTACGAAATATAGACGTTAAAATTGTTAAAGCTGAAAAAAAGAAAAGAAAAAAAAGGTGAACGAACAAGAACAAAACGCAAAGCAACAGAGTAGGCGAAAATGTTTGGATAAAAATATAGGAGCTTGTTGAAACTTTAACAGAAAAGAAGTACTATAGAGATAAATCAAGATTCATATTTTTAATAATTTGATTATTTATTCATGAACTTATGTAAAGTAGCCAAAGATAAAAATACCTTTTCTTTATTGTGCATAGTTCAGATCTATGACTGGAAAGTAAATTATGACTTTCGTGCCATGTATACTAAATTCAAGATTTTAGTGGCTCACTTTTGGGGGTCCAGCAGTGGCACATCGGTAATTAAGTATGCACACTACTGGTCTGTAGCGAAGAGTAAAAAGTCTTATATTTTTTGTTTACATAAGGATACATATATATTGCAATTTTGATTGTTTATTTTGATAGATGAAGGTTATGACTACTCTATAAAAATATGTATCATTTGGAGTTCAATAAACGTTCAATGATAAATAAGTAAATGTCCTTCAGTTGCCCACTATTCGTTCATTTGCATTATATTTTTAAAATATACTATTTTAAAAGCATAAAACAGTAAAAAAGTATATAATTTCAGAAATGCCGTCTGTCTCAAACAGCGAAACCGCCAATTAACTTATTTCAGGAAATGATATTTCCGCTTTCCACCATTTATTTTAAATCATTTATTTTTATAATTGCCCTAGCGCTATAGAAATTACATGTAATAATTTATGTGTCAAATTATGATGAGCCATACAGATTTTGAAACAATTATCATTGGAAAAATATCTATGAAATAGCCCGAGGTATAATTAATTTTTCTGTGTACTAAGATTTAAATAAGGTGTGATATAAACATTTCCAATTAAGGCAATAAAATTATGAGATTTTCTCTTTCAAAATGTTGTTCATAATTACGTAATGGACTTCCGAGTTTAATTGAAATTCTGGTATGCCTTTGTAAATTTTAACAAATAAAATAAAATTATTAGGTAATCAAGTAACTAAAAATGTGTATAGATGTAAAGTGAAGCAAGTATTAATATTTTTAAATAAAGAAGATGTACGCTTTAAAACTTATGATTATGATATATGCGATAAGGTGTAAGTTAATTGACAGATAAACTTTTCGAGATAAGGCTGTGAAATTTTAATTTTCTAAATGCTGTTCATAATTATCTATACTAATAAAAGAAAGTTTCGCTCTGTGTGTCTGTGTGTGTGTGTGTGTGTGTGTGTGTGTGTCTGTTGGCGATGGCTAGGAAAATTTAGCGCACCTAGAAGTCTGTAAATTTATATTTAGGTAGTCCAAACACTCTCCTGGTATACCTGAGCCTCAGAATTTTAAAATTTTGAAAATTAAAGTAGTTATCAATAACAAACTGATCAAAGATCACAAATAAAAAAGTCATTATTCTGAAGCAAGCTGGCGCATGTGCAGAAACCAATTTCCGGATCTTCCGAACAGAAGACAGAAAGCAGAAGACATTCCGTTTTTGTTTAAAGTATTTCTAAATTCGCCATGGATAAACGGCTAAAAATACGGAAAAACCGTCTACATATTCTAAAAGAACATACTTTTACGTCTCGAACGATCTGGTTGGTTTGAAAAAATTTTAAATATATCCCTTTCAAAAAAAAAAATAATCAAAAAGCATCGAATTCGTGTTTTTTATTTTCTCCCGTTTTCCGAGCCTTGCATCTACCGGAATACAAAAGATACGGAAAAACGAAGGTCACCAAATTAAAGAACTGTTTTGTCCTTTTCAAACCCACCTTTGGTTTTAAAAAATATAAAAATTAACCCTTCGAAACAGTATATTTTCTGTATGCAGTTTTGCGATTTTTGCGATTTTGGCAATTTTTAAAATTTCGCATCGGAGATTCAGAGACAGGTACGAAAAACTAAAATAGCCAGACAATATCTACATTTATTCTGTTTTCGACATATGTATTTGTTTTTGAAAAATACGAATATTAACCCTTCAAAAAAAAATTCGAGCGAGGGACTCTCTTTTGCGAATTCCGATTTTCTGCTGTAGATTAAATCTGGCATCGGCTTTCTAAAATAACCAAACAAAAAGCAAACACATCTAAAGACATCTACGTTCTGTCGGGTTTAGGCAGAAACCTTTAGTTTAAAAAATAAATCAGTTTAACCCTTTCGAAAACGTTTTTAACCGTAAGTCAATTTCGCTTTTTTAACTATTTCTCCTATCTTTAAAAATCCGATTTGGCGTTTATAAACAAGATACGAAAAACTAAAAATACCGTTCCTAATCTATATCCCTTTGTTTTTTGAAATCTGGTATCCGTTTTGAAAAAAATTAATTTTAACCCTCCGAAAAAAAATCCTTTTCAAAACTCACTCACGCGAATTTCCTTTTTTTGGTCCAGATTTAAAAATCAGCATCGACTCGGGAAATGCAAGTACGAACAAACAGTAGACTCCAGATCATAGACACGTTCATTTTCTTCAAAATGCATTGTTGGGTTTAAAAAAATATCTACATTAACCCTTTAGAAACCGATCGATTACGTAACCCACTTTCGCGATTTCCGCTATTTTAGCAATGTTTACCCGTAGTTAAATTTCAATTCTACTAGGGAATTTGGTTGGGTCGAGTGTTCTGAAAAGGCCTCTTCCAGAACAGACTTCGCCCCTGGCGGTGGAAAGTGGAACTATATGAGTTGAGTATATCTGGTTCTATTGGCCCGATTACGACGGGGTTAGGCTAATTCGATTTGATATCTATAGCCTTAAATATTTTGGCTGCACTTTCGACCGCCAGGATGCGCTTTCCTATCTTGGGTTTTATGAGCCAGATTACGACGAAGTTTGCCTCATTCGACTTGATTTCGATAGCCTTACAGATTTCAGTCATATTCGTATAGAACAGATTATTAATATTTCGGGCCCGGGCACCGCCGGGCGGATTAGCTAGTATAATATATTTCTCAATACAATTGAACTTCTTGTATGTCTTTTAAAAGTTTAATTAAACAAAATAATTAGGTTAATAATTTACAAAGAATTTATAACAATAGAAAGTGAAATTAAAGTAATAATATTATTAACGAAGAGGATATACTCTTTAAGATAAATTATTGCATGATATGAAATACACGATATGTATTCTCTTTAATATATATGATTTATTTTTATCAGCTGTCCAGGATAATGTAATTGTTCTGGTAAATTCATAAAGAGTACAGTTATCAAACTGTGTATGTTTCACATCCCCTGAGGTAGTGAATCTTAAGAAGTTTAAAATATTCAAAAAAATATTTCCAATAGATCATATTTAAAACATTTTAGTTGTATTACTTTTAGGAATTCAGTGGAAGCTTGTATATAAGCTAAATAAAGAGTACCATAGAAATTTAAAAAGTATAATTTTAGTCTATTTATTGCAATTAGAAATTTAAAAGTTTATATTCAATTTAATATTTGAAGAATGGTGCATCTCAAGCGAATTTTATTAATAAAAATTTCATTAATAAAAATCATAGTTGACGTTATATCTAATTGTTTCGTTTGAAGGAATATTTATAGTGGAGAATGTATGTGGAAATAATATTTTTTTCACAGGACTGTAAATAAAAAGCTTTTTTTTAGGTGCGTTCGTAATTATATAATACGTAGCATCTATAGTCGTCGTCTGGTACGTCCGTCCGTCCGTCTGTTCGCATATAACAGCGCAAAAACTACCCAACCGAATGGTTTGAAATTTAATATACATAATCTTTGCAGGATTTTCTCGAGTTATTTCAAATTTTACGAAAATTGAATCAAAACTTAAAAAGATATTAATAAAAATACTTATTAAGTAAGTTGAATTAAAAAAAAAATTGGTATTTCTTTGTTAAAGCAACTTCCGAATATTAGTCGTTAAGCGACCGAGATTTATTGCAGTTATCTTAGATTATCATGTTATAGTCATATATGACGTATATGACATTTTATAACATCTAGGACTAAAATATAGTTACATTCTTCATTCTATTAAATCCCATCTTACGTAATTAATTCAATGATATTACATGATAGTTAATGATTCTAGGTTGCCATGTGATTACATCCTATTTAAGATGGAGTTATATTATTTCCATATTAGTGAATTTAAAAACCGACTTGGTACATTAAAATTGTTTAATTATAGCAATCATATAATCTACTGACAGTTTTATGGATAGATGTTTCCGGAGAATTAGATATTAAATGGAAAAAGAATCTAAATATGGATTTCAAGTTCTGAAAATTTCAAAGCTAGGCTGAAGTTTCCCATTGGAATTTCCAGTAAATGTCAACAAAAGATAAAATGTTGCAAACTTCAGTTGGTACTTATTTTATTATGGAAATCAATCAAATCATAATAACAGATAATGTAATTCATTTCACTGAAACTATTTAAGTACGAACGCACCTCATTTGTGACGTTTGACATACAATTTCCAACTAGTTCCATATTATTATAGACTTGAAACAAATTATCTTGTATCACTACAATGATACTGCAGAGTTTTTCTTTTAATAATATGCAATTTATTTAGCGTATGACAGCTGAAAAATTAGTAGCCTTTGCTTCAGGGGTTTTTGCCTTCAAAAACAGTTCGACGTTCAATTAACTCATTTCAGGGAAGAATTTTTTTTTGTTTTTCTCCTTTTATTTAAGATCATTTATTGTTATAATTGCTCTACTGCTACAGAAATTTAGAAGTTAACAAATGCGACCCAAACTATAATGAGCCATAAAGATTTTGCTCCAATTATCATTCTGAAAATGTCTCTGAAATATCCTGAGGTAAAATTAATTTTCCTATGCAGTAAAGTTTAAATTAAGTTTCGGATGAACTTCTCAAGAGAATGCAATAAATTACGGAAATAAAGATTTTTAATGTGTGGTTCATAATTAGATAATGTGTTTTTGAATTTGTTTTAATTCCCAGAATGTTTTTTGCGAAAACAAAAACATAGAGAGATGTGAAATAATACAATTGTTATCCTACAAATAATATAAATTTCTATTTAAAACATATTATGCTATGCCATGCATATTTAACATTTCTAGGGCATCGAACCCGAGATCCCCAGGTTGGAGAATATAGGTGAAAACCATTTATTTTTTTTTAATTGAAAACTCCAATAGATTTTTTACGTATAATCATTTTTTAGAATGCCCCCTAACAACCCCAAAGAGCATTTTTATATGAAATATGTCTATTATATATTGAAATTAAATTTTGAAATTTATTAAAAGCGCTAATTTCGTATTGGCCTCGTACCATAAATTAATAGCCGAAAAATTCGCTAAAAATTTCGTTATATACAACATTTTTTTTTCTGATAATTTCAGCGGTTTTAAGCGCTTTTTTCAATTACATGCATGTTAAATTTATGTTTTATTTATATTATTTTATTTATGGCTTAATGAAGTTTTAATTTCGTTATTGAATATTAGCTGGAAACAAATTCTGAACTATTTATATTGTTTAAAGTGCAAACGGATTCATATTTTGTAATCGTCTTCTCGCGATAGAGATAGATTTTTTAAAAAAAATCAGGCTTGAAATTTAACTTAAATGCTATAATAAATGATTAAATTGCGATACAGTTTTCAAACAAATTGCGTTTGAAAGTAGAGTTTTACCTCTATATAACAGTGTAAAAGTTAAAAATATGCGATGTTTAGAAATTTCAAAAATATCAGTAGTAATAATCGCAAAATCGAAATTTCATCGTCAAGTGTTGCCGTTCGCAAAATGACGTCAGAATTACGCATGGACGCATTTGTTCTTTATAATATAGATAGTAAGACAAATTTATAAATAAAATAAATAAATAACTTTTTAGCTCACAGGCTATCAAAGCCTGAGAGCTTATGTGCCCGCCCGTTCTGTATGTATGTATGTATGTATGTACGTATGTACGTACGTAACGCGATAACCTTTGACAGAAATAACCGTTTTGCTTCCAATTTTGTTTGTAGGTTCCTTGTGATAAGGCGCTTCCCTGATTAGTTTTGGGGATTGATTGTTTAACTATAAAGGGGGGAGCACGGGGGCTAACCCCCCTTAATTAAGATAAATGGTTTTTTCATGCAGAATTGTCCAATTTTCTTCAAATTTTGTATATAGGTTCATTGTGATAAGGTTCTTTCCTGATTAGTTTTAGGGGTTCATAGGTTAAGTATAAAGGGGCTAACGGGGGGGGGGAATCCTCCCCCTTAATTTAGATAAATGAATTTTTCATCAAGAATTATCCGATTTTCTTCCACTTTCGTTTATAGGTTCCTTGTGATAAGGCGCTTCCCTGATTAATTTTGGGGATTGATTGGTTAACTATAAAGGGGGGGGACGGGGGGGCTAACCCCCCTTAATTTGGATAAATGGTTTTTTCATGCAGAATTATCCAATTTTCTTCAAATTTTGTATATAGGTTCATTGTGATAAGGTTCTTTCCTAATTAGTTTTGGGGGTTCATAGGTTAAGAATAAAGGGGGTAACGGGGGGGGGTTAATCCTCCCCCCTTATTTTAGATACATTATTTTTTTCATGCAGAGTTATCCGATTTTCTGCAAATTTTGTATATAGGTTCATTGTGATAAGGTTCTTTCCTGGTTAGTTTTGGGGTTCATAGGTTAAGTATAAAGGGGGTAACGGGGGGGGTTAATCCTCCCCCCTTATTTTAGATAAATGATTTTTTTCATGCAGAGTTATCCGATTTTCTTCAAACTTTCTATATGGGCTCATTGTGGTAAGGGGCTTCCCTGATTAGTTTTGGGGGTTCATTGGTGAAGTGTAAAGGAGGGAAACGGGGGCTACCCCCCCTTAATTTTGATAACTGGGTTTTTCATGCAGAATTATCCAATTTACTCCAAATTTTGTATATAGGCTCATTGTGGTAAGGCACTTCCCTGATTAGTTTTGGGGGTTCACTGGTAAAGTATAAAGGGGGGAACGGGGGGGACTAACCCCCCTTGATATAGATAAATGGTTTTTTTAAGCAGAATTATCCGATTTTCTTCAAATTTTATATATATGTTCATTGTGATAATGCGCTTCTCTGATTAGTTTTGGGGGTTCTTTGGTTAAGTATAAAGGGGGGACGGGGGGCTAACCCCCCCCCCCTTAATTTAGATAAATGGATTTTTCATGCAGAATTATCCGATTTTTTCAAATTTTGTATATAGGTTCATTGTGGTAAGGCGCTTCTCTGATTAGTTTTATGGGTTCATTGGTTAATTATAAGAAGGAGAAACGGGGGATGGTTCCCCCCTCTTAATATATTGTCGATTTCTTCATTTTTCGAGGGCTTATTTCAAATTCTTTGAAATAAGAATATAATTTACAGTTAGTGTGAATAGCCTGTGAGCTCAATGCCGTCAGTTTAACTGGGCAGTTTTCTTTTATTTATTTTTCAAACAATAAGAACTTAATGTGGAAGCATTTTGAACAGAATGTTTTCAGCAAAATGACAATACGTTTTATATATATATTCACACGCATTTATTTAAAAAATGCGTTTCCGTATTTTTTTTATGTTTTCATTTATGAAAAGCATGATAGGCATAAAAAAAAAGTATGTTGTTATTTTAAGCTTTAATGGCAGTAGATTTATTTCTTTAGAAACGATTGTAGCTTCTTTTGAACATTTATATTTTTTTTTATAAATTTCATCTTAATTTGCTCATACACGTTTGTTTATTATTCTAATATTTCTTGTACATATTTTCAACAAAAGCAATGATTACTAATTTATAAAATCAATTATAATGAAAAATGTATCTAAATTTCATATTATATAAATTTTTGATTATAATTTAAAACATTACGGTAGATAATATTTGACGTGGTGCAATTTCTTATTTATAATTTAGTGCATAAAGGGTTAAACATGATTATCTACACGACTTAATATTGAATAATTGATACATTTCCCCATAAAATACTACTCCGGACATTAAAGTACATTTTTCTATGTCATTCTAATATACGAACTAAAATATTACTGTTACACACTAACATAGGACTGTTACATACTATGAGTATAAATGATACTACATTTCTTTGAATTTAACATAGCGTTATAGCTTATATTTTTAGAATAAAAAATATAGGAAAACAGCGCCCATTATATTCAAAGTATCAAGGGAAAAAATGAATCAAAATTATATATATTAATAACATCAAATTAAAAACTGTTTGAATTTCTTTCCAGTAAGTACCGACAGCTACGGTTATACAGTGATAATGCTTATCGCATAAATCATAGCAGAGAAGCATTTCTCGCAAATAGATCAAAATTAAATCCAACCAACATCATTTTTAAAAACATAGCGAAACAGTGTCCATTGTATTCAAAGTATCAATTCAATTCAAAACCAAAACTGGATCGAAGTTATATATACTAATAAAATGCGTCCCAAAAGTTTATAGACAACCATTTTTTTGGATTAAACAGATAACTAAACGAGTAAGAAAGACGGAATAAATTTTGAAAATATATACTGATAAAATAAAAATAATAAAATACTCAAACAACTTTTAACAGTCATATATTTAATATAAAAAAAAATAAAAAAAAAATCCTGCCCCAAAAATATATAGACAACCGGTGTTAAAAGCTGATTTAAGTACTGATATCCACAATTTGCGTACTCCAAGGTCGTGTACGAGGCTAACGAAAAAGACTTTTCGTTAGTCGTTAGCCTCGGTCGTGTACTTGTGACGCAAGAGTTTCCTGAGACAAAAGCGAGTCTGTCTTTCCGTTTCCGACTGATTGTAAAGATAGAGGAAGGTGGCCGAAAATGATTGTAGCGGGCAAAACGAACCACATACGTTTTCTTCCAGACAGGTAGCGATATCTACCGGGTAACACAAATTAGCTGTGCCAAGTGAAGAAGTAGAAATGGTGGTATACAAGCGATCGCAATGTTACGCGTCTGACTAGAATTCTTTGAAAAATTAGGTTTTATAACATTTGTTATAAGATAAGCACTAACTTTCATATTTATTTAGATATACAGTCTTTCATGTACAGAAATATGACATGGTTATATTTAATGGAGTATGTTTTTAGATGTGAATTACACTTATGTATTGTCATAATTACTTTTATATCCCATATTTCGCCGATAAAAAACAATTTACAATTATTTTTAAATGAAGGATCATTTTGCTCTTTGATGAGGCTAAAATGATCCTTTGGACACTTTTTAAAAAATCTATTTTTTTCATTACTCAATTCGGGTTTAAATTATTATTAAAATATGTTTATAATGCAAAATATAGTGTTAAATATACTAGCAAAGTGGAAAAGTTTTATTTAAACAGTTATGTTACTTTACACAACTTTTCCCCTTAAAGGGATCATTTTAGACCACCTTCCCCTACTTAGCAATATGCAGCTTTCCAAAAAGTAAATTTTGAAAATCTATCGTTTAAAAGCTCATGGATGGAAAGTTGTGGGCTTTATAAGAAAAACTGGATGCAGCAAAGTTGGTATTTACCGAGTTCTGTGAACAGGTGTCAATTTTGAAACAAAATCTCATTGTGGATGACCAAAGTAAATAACTAATCGGCCAGACAGAGAGATTTTGAGATTAGTTTCAATCGACAACCTGTCTGTACAGTATGTTTCTTAGGAAGTAAACATTCCAGTATCAAAATCAACGGTCCATCGATGGCTGAAGGTAAGTATATTTCTTGATTATCGCAAAATACGTCGTTCGCCAAAGTTTACAAAACGGCATAAAGACGCTCGTGTTCAGTCGGCCCGAAATCACATGAATTGGACTAATGAATGGTTGAATGTTCTTTTCAGTAACGAAGAGAAATTTAATTTATATGGCTCAGATCGTTGGGCATATTACAGACACGATATGTGCGAGGAACAACGAACTTTTCTCAGGCGACAACAAGGAGGGTGTTCACTCATGATGTGGGGAGCATTTTTTTATAATGGAACAATCAATATTGCTTTTTTGAAAGGTGTTCAATGTTCCGAAGATTACGAGAAAACGACTGAAAGACAGTTACTTCCACTTAGAAAGTTGCTAGGCTGGAACAAATGGATATTCCAAAAAGACAATTGCTCCAGTCACGTGTCCAACTTTACTATGCAGTGGTTAGAAAAAACCATGTGACTGTTATGGACTGGATAGCCATAAGTCCTGACCTGAACGCAATAGAGAACCCCTGGGGAATATTAGCTAGAGACGTATAGGCTAATGGGCGTCAATTTGCAACGGTTTAAGATCTAAAGCGGCAAAATGGACGAAATTGATTTTCTTTAAAGCTAGAATTTTTTCCTACTCGTGTTTTGAGTATGCCTGATCAAGTATTTGAATTGGTTAGAAAAAACGACTTAAAAAATTGAATATTAAAGAAAAAAAAATGCGCTGTCCATAAACTTTTGGGACAATAAAATTTAAGTTCTAATTTTTCTCACAAAGTCTGTGAATGTGCAGTATTATTTTTGTATGGTATTATTATTGTCTTGATATTATTTATAATTATAAATTGTTTTGAAATTGTTACTCCTCTTTTTCAATTGTAAAATAAGAAAACCCTGTTGTCTATAAACTTTTGGGACACATTGTAACATCAAATGAATCTTATCTGACTTTCTATCCTGTAAGCACAGATAGCTGTGATTTTACAGTTGTAATGCTTGTTTTAAGAAGCTTTTTATATTGGCCTCTTTTCTTGACTAAGCAAAACGTAACTTCAATCAATAGAATTTTTAATAAAAAATAATCTTAAGTATTAAATTTAATGTGGCATACCTGTGTCACATGTTGGGAAATATGTACAAATTTACATCAACGAAAACTAAATATTAAGTTCGGTTTATTTGTTACAGAGATCCCACAAAATTTGTATACCACTCAGACAGACATCGGTACTAAATTAATGAAATCCTATCCAGGATATCCTAAAACGTTTAACTCCATTAAAGACTGGTAGTGGTTAATTTCCAAGAAACCAATACCTTAATCCAATATTTATAAAGAAGAAAATAAAAGTAAAACATACTTCATTTAATTTATTAAGATAAAAACTTTTTTCACTTTCCTTCTTTCTTAATCCCAGGAGAGATAATCTACTGATAGTGAGTGTCGGTCAGCTTTTCTTTGACGATGAAACATTATTTTGTTTTCATTTTTTTTTTACTCTGAATCATTCATTTTCTTTTGCTAAAATCTTCTTTCTAACTTCTAGATATGTGCTAATGCATTTCCCATGAATTTTTGTGACTCAGCAAGAAATAGAACCAGGAGCTATGCATTTATCTTAAATACAGCCATGCAAAAAATTATAAGGACACGTTGAAAAATGAGTAATATGTATTAATGTAATCATCTACTGAAAACAAAATCAAACATAATTTACTACTCGTTTTAGGAAATATTAGGAACCTATTAACATGAAATTAAATTACAATAAAATTTATAAATCGCATATTAATATACATATATGACGTGAAACATGGAAAAAATTATAAGGGCATAATGAAATATGTCTGCAAATAAATTAATATTCTACAAAATCACCTTTTTTTCTCAATGACCTTTATTAATCGTGCAGTCATTGACTTAGAAAGTCCAGTTAAAATTTGTTTATAAACGTTTTTCAACTCTAATTCGATGGATGATGTCAAATCGTCTGCATTTGCATATTGTGTGCAATGCTTATATACTTCTCTAGCTAAAATGCCCCACAGATTCTTTGTGGGGTTTAAATCATGGCCTTTTGACATCCAATCCAAAAGTTGGACAGAATTGGCCCCGAACCATGAACGTGATGCAAGAGACACATGGCAACTTGCATTGTCTTGTTTAAACAAATAATCACTACCTGTGATAAGGGGTAGGCAAGAATATTTTAGATGGTATATCCACATATGATTCTGAATTCATGCGACCTTAAATGGACATGATTGGTGTTTTTCCATTGGCTGCAAAACCTGCCCACACCGTCACAGAACCTCCTCCAAATAGACGTTTGAAGAAAGAAAGGTTTTTCTTTCCGCAAGTCATATCAATAATGGCGAAAACCATCTGTTCCGTCCAAATCAAATTGTTTTCGTCTGAAAATACCACATCTTTCCAGCGAGATGCAAAAGAAAAGTGTTTCTTAGCAAATTCAAATCTATGCTTCTTATGTAGTTTTGTAAATGGTGAACTTGACCGTAGTTTAGCACATTGGGATTATTTTGCAGAATTTTACGCACCGTTCGGCTAGTACATGGTAGATTCATTTCTGTTTTAGTTTGAGTAGAAACTTGTTTTTTTTAAGTAAACTCGATGCGCAATTTCACGTTTCTGGCGCATAGTCAGAGAAACAGGCCTACTTGTATACTTCCTCTTGCTATAATCTTATGGATTCCTCAAAAAATTATAAATTGCTGTTTTAGATCTGCTTCTATTACTTCCAATTTCACGTCCACTCATTCCACATTTTGTCTAAGGAATAATTTTTACCTTTTCAAATTCAGATAATTGTGTGCTCTTTGGCATGTTGATGAACCAGAGAAATTGAACAATCTTCTGCGCAACAGTTTTAGGCAACTTTAAACAATCCTATGATATTAGCAAGTATGCAAAATTTTGTTTGCGATTTCAAAAGAAATGCGTGTTCTTATAATTTTTTTCGAGTAGCAAGCTATTAAAACCTTTTTAATTTATGCCTTTTAATGATTTTTCAAATTTTTAATTTAAAGTTTGTTTGGAAATGTTCCGTTTCAAACATTTTATCATACAAATATTTGCATAATTTTCTAGCCAAGCGGCTCCTACATTTGGTGATTTTTCGTTTGTCCTAATAATTTTAACCATGGCTGTATAAGAACATGGTATTCTAACAAGACAGTTTTATGAAAAAAATATCGACATTAAGGGATTGTTTCCTACCTGTGCCAGCACTTCTTTGCATTGGTCGGATTATACCCGACCCGAAACCGTATTATATTCAAAGTAAATTCGAAACCCGATTCGAGCCCGACAACAAAAATTTTTGTTGATCTAAAATCCGAACAGAGCCTGACGAACTGCAACATGAATTCGACACAAAATGTAAGAAAATTAATCCTTATTTTAATGAATATATATATAAAACTATATAACTTTGATATAAATTTTATCTTTTATGTAGAAAAATAATCATGTATATACTTATTTATACTCAAATATACTGTTTTATATCTGATACAATAATGTTGACTGTCTTTACAAAAATATGTCAGAAAACCCGACCCGAAAAAGACTCGAATCCGAAACATTTAGAGTCAACTTGATTCGAACCCCATCAACTACGAGGAAAAAATCACCGAACCGACCCGATTCGAAATTTGGATTGTGTCGGTTTCGGTAAAAATTTGGTTAACGACTCTTATTTCCATTCATTTTAATTCCCTTCTTTGTAAATATCAATGTGATGATATAGTAATAAAATATCGATGATTTATTAAGTGTTTTGACATGTCTTTTAAAATATTATGCAATAGAGTAGCACATATCTAAACATCTTACACTCTCAAAAAAAAAAAAAAAAAAAAAAAAAAGGCAGCAAGTTGCCATAATTCCCTTATGGACTGAAAGGGTTTTTTCTTTATGTGAAGGAAATTTTGTCTTCTGACTAGATGATTTCAAGAAATGTTTAGCTTACATTCTTGAATTTTTCGTTTTTTAAGGAAAAAGCTATATACGTTAAATTCAGTTTCTAAAACGAAACAGCACTATGTAGCACAGTTGGGCTGCGCATATATATAACGTTAGCATTTTAAGAGGGAGGGTGTTGCCGGCACTTGATATCGTAAGATATATGTAGGGGGAGGAGGGTATTTTACAGCCAAACAAATGTATTTGTAAATTTATTTGCAAAACAGTTTTGAGCCAAACTTAAATTTATTTATTATTTTTTTATTGTTATTATTTTTTCAAAAAAATTGTCTTTTATCTATTTTTATAAACATACAAAATTATTATTAAAATGATTAAAGAATAATTTTATTCCAAAATATGGAATACCCCCAACGCTCGGCATTCCTGCTCTTCTGTCATACGTACACATAATCTGTTGTTGGAGAAACACGTGTGAAGTATGTTTGAAATTATACTTGTTGCGTTTATTAGTAAAGAAAAGAGAAAGGATGTTGTGCACCAGTTTTGTTGTTGTGAAATTCTGCCTGCCCCCTCTCCGTGCAGGGGGCAAATGCAAGAAGACATTATTACTGATGAATGCATTGTGTAACAAGGCTATTATCAAATACTTTAAATAGTATCTATCTCTTTTAGGGGTTATTTGATATAAAGTTATTTCATGTATAATAGTAATATTTTATTGGCTTCTTTTGTTCAATTGAATCAGTAAATTATGCGAATAATAAATGTATAACCATGTCTATATATCGCTCCAAACGTATAAAAAAACGTAACAAAAATGTAAAAAAAAGTAATAATTTTTAGACATTGATAACTATATCTATATACTATGGAGAGTGGGGGGGGGGGGGGGGTCGAGGAATGATAACGTATGATATTTTAAGGGTGGGATAGGGTACAAAATTACCAAAAAGTTGATAATGCTATACACCCCTTGCTAGAATAAACTCTGTGATTTGACGATAATGCAGCTTTGGATTGGAGAAATTCTGGTAATTTTTATGTTACATTGGTGACTTTTCTGTATTTCCGCAAAAAATGGGCAACTCAAAGTGAAATTTTAATATTTAAATAATACGTAATTAACAGAAATATTCGTTTAATTCACGGATATGTTTGAGCTCAGCAAAATTTCGTGAAGATTGGATCAAATGCTAATCAAGTTAAAGTATATAAGGTGAATAAGAGAACAGAATGCGCGCCGAAAATGACTATTTTTATCGGCACCGCAAAAGAAAGTTGCCTATTTCCGAGCAACGCCGAGCAGATCAGCTAGAAATAGCTATATTTTAAATAATATTGCGAAAACCCAACGTCCTGGACCGATGATAACATTTTTCAATACATGAAAGTATATCTTAATTCGAAAAATATGGAATGCAGTTTCGCAAAGTTACACAAAAAGCAGCATAACAATATTATGTATTTTTTTTTTCTCAGAAGCATTTCAAACTTTTTCTGTATCATTCTTGTCACAGTTTTTAAAACTAAAAAAAAAAAATTTATGATATTGCGAAAACACATTGTCAGTTCTTAATAGGTTAATCAAATAAAGCTACGTAAACAATCGTATTATACAATAATAATATTTCTTTGTTTGCAACAGCTTAAAAAAATCAATATTATTTGTTACAAAAAGTATGCATATAATACATTAATTCATGTAAATTTATATTTGAATTTGCTTTTTTTATTTTATGGACTTGTTATAAAAACGAAGTGCTTAGTTGTAGAAAAAAATAAAATAATTTATTTAGGAGGAGAAAACGTTTTTAAGTATTTAAATGAACTCATATAGTTTAGTTTTTTTTAATTTTGATTTTTCTACCCATAAAAATAACAGCATTGTCGTTATTCTGCCCGTTATGCGGCTGAGAAAATTACTTAAAGATTAAATGACATGCACAGCTTAATGTAACGACTCTGAAAGTCATTAGTTGCAATAAATGCAACATCTGCTTATCTTGATTTTCGTTAACAAGACTTACGTGTAGTTTTATGATGTTATTTTACCATGTTCCTAATAAGTTCTTCAGAATAACATTTTAATTCTTTAGAATAGCTTAGGAAATTAGTATTAGAGTTTCGTTCAAAAACGAGATTTCCTAATATTAACTGTAAAATTATGCCTTTCATTGCGGAACATAACTAATACGAGTTATTGATTAAGTTTAATGCTCAATTTAAACTCATATAATTCCTTTTTAGATCATTATAATCTGTTTACGTAAAGAAAACTAGTCTGATAGCATACTATATTAAAGACATTAAAAAACTATAAGTAATAAGTTTTTAAAGATTCGATAATTAATAACAATTGTGATTTAATAATAAATATATATACAAATAAATAAATAAATATGTATGAGTATATATATATATATATAACTTTTAATAACATTTTTTTTTTCGATTCGAGATAAAAATAAAAACATCCAAGGTTTACACTAGGCGCTAATGTTTTAGGGAATTCACAAATTTCTTGCATAAACAATACAAAAAAAATTATAATAACCAATAAGATAGTGGCGAAATAGTTTGAACTACACGGATACGCAAAACACACCCTACACCACAGATGGACAGATGTGAAAGCTAAAAAAAAGACAGCGGATATTTAGCGGAATGGTTGTCTGATGTAGATGTGGTAGAAATGTTTAGAGGAATGTGGTACGTCCGACATTAAAGTATTTGTTTTATGATCGCCTTTTGTAGGTCAACAGACATCTGTAATAGTCAGTAGGTACTGCACAAAATAGAGAAAATTTATAGAAGTGGATTGTTCCTAGATAGCGCAGAACTACTATCAGCATATTGGAAGTGTTGATTCATTCGTGGGAAGATATAAAATGAAAATGTAAAAGATATGGTACTTTAAAATTTTTTACGATGTTGTTATAATAAATTTTGTTTACTGTACAGACGGATTAGAGAGAAGAATCAAATGTCAACACTGTTGAAGCTGAAATATTTAAACGGAAGTCTTTGCATGTGTTGTCCATCGATAAATTAGGTAATGAGTCGACTATTTTCTGCATCTGATGACTAGATTGAAATGAAAAAAGTCGAATACGGCAATCCTTCTTCTTTGTGATGTAAAGAGATTTTGAATGCTTCCCTTTGTAGAATCAGAAATGCCGATGGTTTACGTTTTCCAGATGCAAACGGAAAAATTCATATCATGAGAAAAATTTTGAATTTGAACATTGTCTCAATATAGACAATAATTTATTCTAACAATTTCATGGGGGGATTAAATTATGCTAATTAATTTATTAGTAATTACTTTATTCTACTTTTCTTTCGTTGTGTCAAAGTAATTACAAATTTCAAGAAAGTAAAATTTAAAATACTCCATATATTTCTGTGTGCTATCAAGTAGGATTGATCAAAAAAAAATGAAAAAGGAAAATGCATGTCATATTAGAAATGCAGTAGAATATTACATTTCCTGCTAAAATTCTTATGTTTGAATTTTTAAATTATTTTTGCTATAGTCTAGATAGTAGAACATAAATGAAATAACACATATTTTTGTGCTTAAGAATAAAAATATTTCGTGCGTTGTGAGGTTAAAGGTCGTTGGCACTCGTTGGAAATACTCTCTTATGTGAGTATTTTATAATAAAATTTTGGCCTTTTATTACATGGTTTTATGAAGGAAAGCGATTTAAACAAGAAACAAATGCAACTATTCTAATAAAAATTAAAAAAATATATATAAACTTAAAAAAAGATTGAAACCACAATTCTCTCTTAACTTTGAACTTTTTGCAACATTTTTCTTTTCGTAATTTTTCACTCATATGCTCTATAACTGTGAGGACCAGATTTCCAAAATGTTAATTAGTCTAAGATGAAATAATTAAAATGGCATGACTTATCTAAAAATAGAGTAAACATAACTATTTACTTAACATTATTATTTTTAATTATATATAGAGAGAGAAAGGAAAAGGTCCAAATACCAGCTATCACTATTATTTTCAATCTAGATCCTACAATTTTGAAAGATAGTTTTCAGAATATGTCTTCGTAGGGTACCCTGATATGTTTCACAGCCTCTTAGAAAAAGAAAATTCAGTTAAAAAAAAGTTTTTAGCTTGTAAAAAGAAAAAATTCCGAAAGTCTACAAATTCTGAATTTTGGAAATAAGGTCTAAATACGGACTACCTCGGTTTTTTCCCAACTGAATCAAAAAAATACGCTTAATTTCGCTAATTAAGAGCGAATAATATTTTTAAAATAAATGTTATTGATAATTAACATTTAATATGCTCAGAAGAAAGAACATGAAATTTTTAATAAATAAGCATTTTTGTGAAATTTATACAAATCTTAACTACTATCTCTGACAATTCTCTTTCTATTCTAGTGCTAGTTTTGTTTTTACCGTGTTCGGCAAAAATATTCTTGCTGCTTGACATGTAGATTACTTTATCTAAAAAAAATCACAGACATAGTAATCACTTTCTGCGTCTGTGCAATGACCATGGGCCCACATACTGCATTCTAAGCATCGAACCAGGAATTTTTCCTTCTTGTCCGCGCAGAAATCATCGTCGCAGAAGACAGAAATTGAATCATCTTCCTCTGTCGAATATATTCGTTTTTTACCTTTTTTAAAGTCCAATTCCTGCCCCTTTTACCTGCATTTTCTTATATTTTCATCTGTCCTTTTTCTGTTTTATTTTCCCATATAATGCGAACTTTCTTCACTAACATTGTAACAGTCATATAACGCAAGAAAGTCATGCAGTATCCGTGATATCTTAAATTAATTTATTTACGGAACAAACCTACAGAGGTCCAAATACCGGATAAACGGTATTAGACTACACTGGGTGGCTGGTATTTGGACCTTCTCAGTGTTTAAGTTAAACTGCTATTATTCATTCATATAGTAAAATACCAATAACGAGCCTGTGGGATTTAGGAGCTACATATGGCTAGAAAACAATTTAATCGTCAATTCCGGACAACATACTGCCAGTATTTAAAAAATAATAATAAACACATGCCAGAAAAAGTTTTGATATATCAGATTTCGTCGTGTCGACACTTTTATTCTTACTGTTTGTAAATTACACAGACATAAGCGAAGTATTTATCGTGACATTTTCTTTTCTCAATTAAAGGTAGAAACTCTACCTATCGCCGCTAGGCTGCGCTGCGCTCAGTTCTCAGAACAACTACTAGCCAGTAATTGGGCTCCATCCGGCATTTGGACCTTCTCTTCTATGATTTTTTCTATTATTGAAACTCTGATACTTAATTTTATGAAATTCATCATAAGGATCGCACATTAAAAATATCAAGTCATTTCAAAAATGTATCTTAAATTTTTAGCATTTTTTACTATTGATACACTGAAAAAACTAAACTAAAAGAACTTTAAAGGGAATAATTTAAAGGGGATGCCGAACAAAAGGAATGTTGGACCTTTGCAAAACTTCGTCAGAATATAATAAGGATGTCCCGATACATTTTAAGAAAGAAATTGGAAAACGGATATTTTTATCCACAATATGAAGGGTACCGAGTATTGTCCTGCATCGAATCGGAAAACCCAATTTTACACGAGCTCAACTGGGTTGATGCTATTATTATTATTATTATTATTATTATTACTATTATTATTATTACTTGCAATGTTATTAACTTCTAAACATCGCACAGTTTAAATTTTTTATCTTTAAACAGTATAAAAAATTGATTTTAAATGCAATTTTTGTGAAAACTGGATTTCAGTAAACAGATTTTTTTATATTGTATAAAATAATTTTTAAGCATGATTTTTTAAAAATCGAACTCCATCACATGCAGCCAGTTTATGCAAGATTAACCCGATTCCACTGAAACCAAGTTCAGCATTTCTTTTCTTCTAATGTTCTAAAACAAATTAAAATTTTAAAAAATAATATATATATATATATATATATATATATATATATATATATATATATATATATATATATATATATATATATATATATATATATATATATATATATATATATATATATATAACACGAATAAAACAAATATGCCGAACCACGCGCATAAACGCTGAAATAATCAGAATAATAAATGCTGCTTTAGATAGTGAAATCTTGGGCGATTTATTTGTCAATTAATCTATGGTGTCAGGCTAAGACGAAAATATCGCGCATTTAATAAATTTCAAAACTTTATTTGAGTAGTAATTAGTATTTTTCGTTTAAAAAGGTTTGTTTTTGTGTTGTTATTGGGCTATTAAAAATGTTAATGAATGTAAAAAATAAGTTAGCGTTTTCGGTTTAAATAAGGAAATGGTTTTCACCAATATTCTGTAAATCGGACAGTATGATCTGTAACCTGGGAAGAACGGCTTGGATCGCCATGTTAATATAAAAATAACATTTTTGAATATGTCACTATAGAGTGATTTATGTAGAGGGCTTTACAAATTTTATAAAATCTGGTAGCCAGCAAAATATTCTAGTCACAGTAATGTATATATATATATATATATATATATATATATATATATATATATATATCATCATCATCATCATGAACAACAATTTTGAATCCACTGCTGGATGTAGGTCTCCCCCAGACTTTTCCATTATTTCCTGTCTAGTACTTTAGTCATCCAATTAACACCGGCCACTTTTCTGATTTCGTCACTCCATGTTACTTGTGATCGTCTTCTTGGTCATTTTACATCTCTGGGATACCACTGTAGGGTGTTTGTTCTCCATCTATTGTCGTGTCTTCTTGTAATGTACCCAGCCCATTTCCATTTTAGCCGTTTAATTCTCTTAATGATGTCACAAACTTTCGTCTGACTTCTTATCCAGGTTATTCTCTTTCTGTATCTTCTAGTTATGCCTAGCATACACCTTTCTATACTTCGTTGTGTTGTTTGTAATCTTTGTACCATCCGTTTTGTTAGCGTCCATGTTTCTGCTCCATACGTTAGTGCATTCTAAACACATTGGTTAGACACCTTTCTTTTCAAACAAAGAGGCATGTTACTCTTCAGAATAATATTGTTCTCCCCAAAAGCACTCCATCCATTTCGTCTACTGATGCTATTCATGATACTGTTGTCCGATGACATTTCCTGTCCAAGGTACACATAACTTTGCACTTTAATCTCAGTGTTGTTGTATACGATTTTCTTTTTTGATGCAAATAAATTGAACATCACCTTAGTCTTTTCTAAATTTATTTTTAATCCCACATTAATGCTATCTTCTGCCAAATCTTTTAGCATATTTTCCAATTCTTCAGGGCTATTACTGAAAATTAAAATGTCATCAGCACACCGGAGATATAAATAGGCTTAAATATTCCCCATTTATTCTAATCCCTTTGTTTTCCCAATCCAGCTTCTTGAAAATATTTTCTAAAACAGCAGTAAAAAGCTTAGGCGAAATGGTGTTTCCTTGTCTTACTCCTCTTCCAAGCTTGATCTTCGCTTCAAAAATAAAAAAATCATAAATTAATTCAGAAAAGCGTAGTTGAGAGTTATTAGTAACATAGTTTAGATTATTACATAATTTAGTAAGAAAATATAAACTAAGTTTTCGTTTTCAAATATTACTTATTGAAATTATATATTTCTGGAAAAATATACTGTAAACGTTTACCTAACCGGCATGTTTGGAAAATGCTGATTGCCGAATGATTCAAATGTCCGGATAGATCACTACTATAAAATCGATATCTGATAAAGTGAAATCGGTGAAATAAGGAAGCAGAAAAACAATTTTTTGTACAATTTCATTTCGAAACTAGTGAAATATGATTTTGTTACTATAAAATTTCCATTTTATGAACTTCTTTTTGCCAAATTCACAACAAAAGATATAAATATTTTTGGATTGAATATAATTTCTATGTTTATTTCGTAATTTTCCATCATTTGTAATGAGGCATCTTATGAGAAATGAGAGAATAGATACCGTTTGGGCTCATTTCTTAAGCCAATTTTTGTACAAAACCCCCCGCCAGGTTAAATAACTTGGGCAACAGATAGAAAAACTTGGTCGCCAGTGGTGAACTGGCAATATGGTCCTATGTATGTATAGATTAATAATTTATTTTACAGATATCGAGACTAAAACAAATATTCCGATTACGTTTTTCCTGTCACTTATATGATAAATAGGAAATAAAGAAAAAACTTTGTATTTATTCTTCTATCTTCTAGGCAAACGAAAATAAACGTTGCATTCATTTCTGTGCCCCGGGCAAAATACGACTGCTCGCTGTTTTCATCTATTCCCAGAGATGCAAAAGAATAAATTAGAAATGTGCAAAACACATAAAACTTGAAGCAAAGAAAACAAATATTATCTGTCTTATTGATCATAAACTAGAGATACAGAAGAAAACCTTTTTTGCATATCGTAAAATAAGTTTTTATTTAATTATTTAGCGAAGGAAATTTCCATAAATAAAAACAGATTCATGACCGTATCTCCCAAAAAAGCCCTGTGTATTTCTTTTGAAAAAAAGTTCATTATATTGATAATTTATATTGTAAAATTGTTATAAAACTATTAAAACGATTAAAACAAACAGATTTTTTTACATTATACATATTTAAGAAAATCTCAATTTTTCTAGAAAGTATAAGTTTTTTATATTTAAGCCAAAAACCACTCACTCAATTAATTTCTTATTAAGAGAATGCCAATCTGATATGTATCTATACAATGAAGTAAAAGCATTGCATTATTTAAAAATTTGACTAGCAATGAATAAATTAAAAACTAAAAGATGTAAAACCATATAAAAAAACACCAATTGAATGGGTGCCAGGTTGCAGGTCTTATGTTACAAAATTTGGATTTTTTTTTTTGTAAAATGACCTAACCGGAATTATTGATGATTACTAAGTATTTGAAAATAAAAATGAAACAATAAAAATGAAATTTTTACTTTCCTTATATACAAATTACTTATATTTCTTATATTCCGGATATACAAATTTGTTTACTTTAAATAAAAAAAATAAAACAATAAATTAAAAATAATATTATCAGTTTCCTTATCAACCTTAGCTACTTTGTTATGGTTCTGAGTCAATTGTCAGTTCGTCGCGGAACAATTCATCGCTCACAATTCATCGCAGCGTCAATTTGTACCAGCTCTAATTCGTCGCGGCGTCAATGCATCTCAGCACCATTTCGTCGTGGCGTTAATGCCTCACAGTGTCAATTCGTCGACCTTAACATAACTGAACGTTATCTACTTTCTGCTGAATGTTAGTGTTTAATTTCGTTAGCACAGAAAATTAAAAGAGTCGCCTTCAAAACAATGAATTGACGCCATGACGAATTGACGTTGTGACGAATTGATGCAGCGACGAATGGACGCAGCGACGAATGGACGCAGCGATGAATTGACGCAGCGGATAATTGACGATGAGGTGAATTGTGCGCGACAAATTGATGCGACACCGTTTTTTATTACTCGTCAATACTCAGCATGAAGAGAAAAGTGAAGGATAATTAAGATTGGAAGAAGGGCGTGTTTTGCCCTAGGTTCTCAGAATATCGCTAATCAATGACATCAATAGTTTTTCCAATATCTGTAACATTATAAATTTGTAGCGTAGGCTCTCATATATGTATACACCTATATATATGTATAGATATATTTCGTTAGACAAACAAAAAAATAACAATCATAATACATTTAGTGCACTTAAAAAAGAAGATTGATATGACATTATAAAAACATGTAAGACTTCATTTAAATTTTACGTTACTTTTACAGAAACTAAGATTTTTTTCTTCGTGTTTACGCCAGTAACGCTACTTTGAATTATTTGATAATTTTTCTATTAACAGAATGTCATTTTGATATATTTCTGTATAAAGTTGTAAAGGTTATGAAATATTTCAAAATCTGACTGACATAATCTATTTTTTGTCCAAAAAAATCACAATTTCTGCGTAATTTTGTTGTTGTTGTTTAAAACCGTATACATTTAAAAAGTTTTTATTTCCCTCAGAGATTAATTTTTAGCTTGTTTCAGAAACAAAATGCATAAATAAAGCGGGAAAGTTCTATTAGAGCATCTGTAAAAAACTTTTTCAATTATCAATATTGCCACATACCAAACTTTCAATTTTCTTTTTTCATGGAAAAAAATTAAATAATTTTCCCAATATTAACAATATTACTATTATAAGAGATTGATCAAACTAGTAAATACGATTTTGTATGTAATTTAAACATATTAACAAAATTATTCCACATAAATATAATAAATTATAACACCTTGTAATAATACATTTGTTTTGAATGCTAAAAGGTGTAAACTAAACACATAATATACACTAAAATAACTTTTATTAGATTGTTGACATGTTTCGGCTCACTCCGATCTATTATCAAAAACAAATCAGAATATTCTATAATTGCACGGTCTTTGAAGTTATTATTTGAAATGCTATCATTTAATTTCCATGTACTTTTTAAAATTATGCACGCTATTTTTTATTTTTACTTGGTTGTTTATTTCCATATTTGTAACCACTCGATCCACACTTTCGGTAATTTAAAATGTTGCATAGTTACATATTGTATTTTTGCGTGTTACTATCTCTATGGTTTCTCTTATTATGGATGGACAGTACAGACTGGAGGGAAAAATTATTTTACTTCCATTGAAATTTATTTGCATGGTTTCTTCTTGATATAATCTTGCCAAGGCTATGGTTTTTCTATTATACTTAATATCAGCTATATGCTCCCTTTTTCTGTAACTAAATTTCCTGCTTGTCATGCCAATATAGACATTTTTTGATCCGTCTTTTTTAATAACAGGTATTTCATATACTCCTGAATTGTTCAGGATATTATTATTCAGAGTATATGAAATACATTTTATTACAGAAAACGGACTAAAGAATATTTTATTCCACAGTTGCAAAACAAATGCATTAGAATCTCTTTACAACAAATATCACTTTTACGAATCTTTTTTGTATTGTTAAAAAACGTTCCATACATTAAAAAAATATTCCCTTTAATGAATTTCATATTAACGATATTTTCAAATTAACGAATTTAATGAAAGCTTAAAAAGAATTGTTATTTCAGGCTTACAAATGTTGAGTCGAAAAAAAATAAATAAAAAAAAATTCTATTGAAACACTGTAATTTGGAAGAAAACTTGTATCGGAAACGAAATGTAGGGGAGGCAGACCACTGTGAAAATGTAGCTGGTGATGATTGGCTATCAAGTACCGCTGATTCTGTTGTACGATCAAAAGGTGCTTTATAGAAAATTGAAACTCTTAAAAAGTAATTGTCGCAGTAAAGAAATGTTCCGAAAATATTTTATACACTTTGTTTTGAAGAAATGTATTGCCAACTTCAGTGCAGAAGAAAAAAACTTTCGATTTTTTTGTAAATAAATAAAGTAACGTTGACGGCAGATGTCAGTAGGGTTTTTTTAATCCGTCAGACATCTAAGATAAATTATAATTCTTTCATAATACTATCGATTACAATGTTGAAACTTTAATTATCTACTTTCTAAAAAGTAAGTTCACAATTCATTAATACTGTATATTTATTATTTACTGACATGTTTGGATGTTACCCGAAATTTAATATAAGTGTAGTCATAATATATTTTTATTCAATGCACATGCAAATTTCCTTCTTTTAAAAGCGCCATATTAGAATTTCAAATTAACGAATTTTTCAGTATAATGAATTTAATTGTTGGTCTCCAGAAGTTCGTTATACTGAGATTTTACTATGTAGAAAAACAAAATAAGTTTAAATTTTAACGTTTTTGAATACTTTAACAAGCGCTATGTATATATTAATGTTTTAATTCACATAAATAGTGCATAAGATAAATATTCCAAATCGGGTTTTTTCTGTCAGAGATATGATAAATAGGAACAAAACAAAATCTATTGTATGTAGTCTTATTTCTTCCAGGCAAATGCAAATATACATTGCATTCATTTCTTATCCAAGAGAAAAATGCGAGTTCTCGCTGTTGTCATCAATTATCAAAGGCGCAAAAGAATGAATTAGAAATGTAAAAAATCAAAACAATATAAACAAAGATAAACAATTAATGTTTATCTTATTGGTCATAAATTGAAATGTAGAAATATTTAATACTTTTGTGAGAAATTAAAAAAATATATATAAATTTTTGGTTCAGGAAATTGAAACAAAAATCCCCAAATTTAGGAAATCTTGGTAACAATCTATGTTCCAAGATTTTTTTTAAAAACAAAATGCAACATATTAGTATAATTAATTGATTTATATTTCAGCCGCAATATACAATTACAGGGTTGCTACAGGTCAGGGAATTTTTCGGAAATACCAATATTTTTTTATAGAAAAACTCGTCATATGTAATCGCGCGATCACCTAAGGTGAGTTTTCCTGAAAGAAAATACTGGTATATTTCCTGAAAAATTCCCTGACCCGTATCAACCCTGCAATTAGTGAAACAAGTAAGCATTTCTTGTTGTAATGTTTTGTCTGAATATTAAAATAATTTGAATACAAATTAGTGATTTTTTTAAGTTAACATCAACAATTTCGTACTCATCTTCAGTTTGTATATTTTAATTTTCTTCTATGCATTTTTTATGCATTTCAAATCTAAACAGACTGAAAAGCAATCCACTAATTCTAGAATTCTACAAAAATAATTATTATGATTTATTACATTAAAATATCATATCAATAATAAGGTAGACCCTTATTTAATTCGCTAAACTTTCATATTTCTAATTGGATCACTGGTCAATAAATACAAAATTAGTTTGTAACAAGTGCAAGGAAAGATTACACTCTCAAAATAAATTTCGTCAAAAACCGTAAAAAATACACACAGCAAGTTGCAGGAATACCCCTGTGATTGGAAGAGATTTTTCTCTTATTTGAAGAAATTTCTGTCTTGTGACTGGGGAATTTCAGGAACATTTGACCTTCGTTTCTTGAATTTTCCGTGTTTTAAAGGAAAAAAATATACGTAAAAATTTCCTTTCTAAAGTAACTCCTCGCTTTATTTATCTTGTTGGAAACACATGCATTATAAATTAAAACCAAGTGTTGTAAATCCAAGTATGTAGTTTTTGTTCTTAAAATTTCCATAATAGTAAAAACATCAATTAAAAATGAGAGACATTTTTTATAATATCAATACATACTATCAGAAATAAAAGAATTAATTTTGAAAAATTAAACGTATTTGCATTTCTTTTATTCTAAAAATAATTTCTGATATTCACAACTCTTTATTACATTACACATTAAAACAATTTGTTATAACTGCCTGATCAAATTAAAAAGTTTCGCCAAAATTCCGAACTTATTATTCATCATAATTTTAATAAAAAATTATGTTGTTTAAAAGATTCCCAAATTTAGTTTCATATAAGTATCCAATGAAACTAAAAATAAAGAGGAGGAGACATACAGTATAGTGTCTGCCAGTTGCGAGTGAAGTAACTAAGGATATATTCACAAGATGGCGTTTGGTGTTTGTTTAGATCGAATCAACAGAACCGGATTACCGCCGGGGTAAACTTCCACCTGTAAATTTGAATAGAACTTTTGGCCTCATTTATACGCCTTTTTCATGAAAACTTTCTGTCATAAATAAGGTAAAAAATTCTATTCAAATTTACAGGTGTCAGTTTGTCCCGGTGTCATTATAATCCCTTTCACTGACATTGACAGAACAGTTTATGTAGTCAGAATATGGTGGAACCAGGGCCTGACTACCGTCAAGGAAAACTTTCAATAGTAAAAACAAATAAATATTTTCGCCTTAATTATGACAGAAATTTTGCATGAATAGCGTGTTTAAATAATGAGAAAATTTCTATTCAATTTTTATAATAAATGTTTGACTCGGTGGTAATCAGCCCTTGCGGTATAGGTTACACTTGAAACTTCAACATTTGAGGAAATGCCAATTTCTTCTTATTAATAGTTCCCTGAAATATCCTTGCTTGTTTCATCAATATGTTGAATAAGAAAATATTTTAATACGTTTAGGTATGTCAGAAATATGATTCAAATAAACAATGTACATTTTCAATTTTCTTTTCTTTCATCTAATCTAGTGAAACACATAATGCATTCATTTCTGAATGCACGAGAAAAATTAGAATTCTACCTACTTTCATCATTTCTCAAAACTCCATAAAAATACACTGGAAGAATATAAAACGCAAGGTATGGAGAAAACCTATCAAGAAAATAAATAAAGCTTTAAAAACGAATTATTTTATTGTCTTCATTGATAATTCGTCTTTTATATTCGTCTAATATTGTCTTTATATAAACAAATTGAGAAATTTTTCAAATATTTGAAATATAAAACCGGAGAAATTTTTTTTAGAATATCTGTTCATTATAAAATAGATCATATGGCAGATCACACAACATTTTTTAAATTGTTATATACAATACTTTATCTTATAGTTTTTTCTATTACATTTGAATATTGAAAGAATCATTTTATTTGACATGTTTGTGTTCAAACAAAAGAAGTAAATATTTATAAAAATATTTTCAAATTTTATATCAATAACACTATAAAAGTCGCATGCAATTTCAACTTATGATCGAACGTTCATATATCTACGTATATTACTTTTAGGAAATATATGCGTAATGAGAATAAAACAAGTTTCGCAAATTTAAATGTTATTCCAGATATACACATAATAATTTAATTTCATTTCTTCCTTAAGCCCTCACTAGAGATAGCTTAACATCATGAACTCATAGATTCAGCTTAAATTTAAGATATATTAAAAGCCAACTATTTTAATTATATTTGTAAATTCCATTAAGTTTGTTCTGGTATAAACATTTTATTAAAAAAATTCATTTTAAAATAACATAACAATTGATATATCTTTTTTATTCTAAAACAAGATTATCAGTTTTAAATAACTTATAAAAATCATAAGAACGCATTTCCGGCAGTTATCCAAAAAACTGCCAGGTTAAATCCATTCGAAAATTTATCTGTCAGGCTTTATTCTAATATTCATGAATCGGAAAACTAAAACATAATATGCATATGTAACCCAGGTGAATAATTTTAAATGCTTCTAAGTTATTTTCGTTAATTTGATTCACACATATTCCAGCTTTTTTTTTATGACGTAATGTTTTTCAACAAATTTTGGATGAATAACCAACCAAATTTCACATACGTCACTACCACAGCAATACACTTTATTGAAAAAGAACACAATTAAACAATAAACTGTCTCTCAAATTCTATTAATTTGTTACGTTTTTTATATCTGTTACAAAAAAAAAATCATTATAATGCCTTTTTAGGGTTGTGAAATGATCAGCTCTTTGCATATCATTATTTCCCAAGAAAGATTTTCGTGGAAGGTTTTACATTTGTAATAGTAATAAACTTCTGTACAGGATTCCACAAAATTTCCCAGACAACCAAAAAATGCTTTTATTTAAATTTTGTTGTTTCTTTAAGCCGTCCCTAGAGACAGTTTAACATCATGAACTGACACAAATTTGCAAATAAAAAAATTAACTAAAGGCTAATTATTTTAATTGTATTTGAAAATTCCATTACGTTTTTCCTGGTATAGAACATTTTATTAAAAAATTCCTTTTAAAATAACATTGTGATTGATATATGTTTTTTATTCTAAAACAAAATTATCAGTTTTAAATAGCTTATAAGAATCATAAGAACGTATTTCCGGCAGTTATTCAAAAATTTGGAAGGTTAAATCCATTCGAAAATTTATCTTTCAAGCATTATTCTAATTTTTTCTGTCTTAAATCTGAAAACTAAAACTTAAAATGTATATGTAACCCATGTCAATAGTTTTAAGTTCTTCTAATTTATTTTCGTTACTTTGAATCAAAAATATTCCAGTTTTTTCTTTATCACTTAATGTTATTCTACAAATTTAGGATGGATAACCAATCAAATTACACATACGTGTCTAGCACAGTAATGAACTTTATTGAAAAAGAAAACAATAAAAAAATAAACTGTCTCTCAAATTCTATTAATTTGTTAGGTTTTTTATATTTGTTACAAAAAAATCATTATAATGCCTTTTTAGGGCTGTGAAATGATCAGCTCTTTGAATATCATTATTTCTCAAGAAATATTTTCATGGAAGGATTTACATTTGTAATAGAAATAAACTTCGGTACAGGATTCTACAAAGTTTCCCAGAAAATCAAGAAACTCTTTTATTTAAATTTTGTTTCTTCCTTAAGCCGTCCCTAGAGACAGTTTAACATCATGAACTGAAACAGATTTGCAAATAAAAAATATACTAAAGGCTAATTATTTTAATTCTATTTGTAAATTCCATTACGTTTTTTTCTGGTATAGAACATTTTATTAAAAAACTCATTTTAAAATAACATTGTGATTGATATATGTTTTTATTCTAAAACAAAATTTTCAGTTTTAAATAACTTATAAGAATCATAAGAACGTATTTCCGGCAGTTATTCAAAAATTTGCAAGGTTAAATCCATTCGAAAATTTATCTTTCAAGCATTATTCTAAATTTTTCGGTCTTAAAACCGAAAACTAAAACTTAAAATGTATATGAAACCCAGGTCAATAATTTTAAGTTCTTCTAATTTATTTTCGTTACTTTGTATCAAAAATATTCCAGCTTTTTTCTTTATCACGTAATGTTTTTCTACAAATTTAGGATGAATAACCAATCAAAACACACATACGTGTTTAGCACAGTAATAAACGTTATTGAAAAAGAAAACAATTAAAAAAGAAGCTGTCTCTCAAATTCTATTAATTTGTTATGTTTTTCATAGTTGTTACAAAAAAATCATTATAATGCTTTTTAGGGCTGCGAAATGATCAGCTCTTCGAATACCATTATTTCCCAAAAAATATTTTCGTGGTAGGTTTTACATTTCTAATACAAATAAACTTCGGTACAGGTTTCTGCAAAAATTCCCAGAAAAACAAAAAGACTTTTATTTAATTTTGTTTATTTCTTAAGCCGTCTCAAGAGACAGCTTAACATCATGAACTCAAACAAATTTTTCAAATTAAAATTATATTAAAAGCTAATTATTTTAATTTTATTTGTAAATTCCGTTACGTTTATTCTGGTATAGAACATTTTATTAAAAAAATAATTTTAAAATAACATGCTGATTGATATATGTTTTTTATTATAAAACGAAACTATCATATTTAAATAACTTATATGAATCATAAGAACGCATTTCTGGGAGTTATCCAAAAATTTGCAAGGTTAAATCCATTTGAAAATCCATCTTTCAAGTTTTATTCTAAATTTTTCTGTCTTAAATCTGAAAATTAAAATATAAAATGTATATGTAACCCAGGTCAATAATTTAAATTTTGCTTCTAATTTATTTTCGTTACTTTGATTAAAAAATATTCCAGCTTTTTCTCTATCAAATAATGTTTTTCAACAAATTTAGGATGAATAACCAATCAAATTACACGTACGTGTCTGCCACAGTAAGAAATTTTATTGAAAAAGAAAACAATTAAAAAACAAGCTATATCTCAAATTCTATTAATTGTTTTACGTTTTTCATAGTTGTTACGAAAAAAGTCATTATAATGTCTTTTTATGGCTGTGAAATGATCAGCTCTTTGAATACCATTATTTCCCACGAAGGATTTTCGTGGTAGGTTTTACATTTATAATAGAATTTAACTTCGATACAAGATTCTACAAAATTTCCCAGAAAATCTAAAAACACTTTTATTTAAAAAAAACTCTTATCCAATAAACGAACCATTTGGGATACTCGACTTTTCAAAAATGTATAGCAAAAAACGTTCCTCTCCCCTTTTATTGTAGTTTGTCTTGTCTACAGCTTACGGACGTTTCCTATGTACATTAGGGCTGTATTATTTATCAATATATGGGTCAAATATTGATATTTTTTAATTATCGCAATAACAATATCTAAACTCTGATTCAGCTGATATATCCCAATAACAATAATATTGTTTTGTTTTACGATCACCGGGATTTCGAGTCACGAAAAACAGTGACAAATATCCCGTACCAATATGTCCTCCAATCCTCCTTCTTTCATCTGATCCGTCTACTTATTCACTGCCCTTCCTCATCCAAAACAGAAAAAATCGTCCGCTGATTATCTCTCTATTATATCTCAAAGTAAGGAATATTCCAATATATCCCAATACATTCAATCTTTAAAAACCACAAATTCTACTGTTCGTTACAATAAATACTGACTAACATTTTCGCTACTGAATAACAATAATCGCGCATTCCTTCTTTGGCTGCTGTGATTGATCCAGACATATTGCAATAACTCTGGGCTTTTGAAATGTCATGTCAAAAAAGATTAGCGTTGATTATTGCATAGTGTTGATATGTTTTATTTATAGAGTGTGATTTCTTGGATTAGGAAGGAATTTAAATTTGAGCTTAAAATGAGTGTATCGAATTGGGTAGATTCGTTTTTTTTTTTTGTTGCCCCGTTCATAAAAAGGTATTTTAAATACATTGAACATTTTTACACTGAATTTCACTAGATTATCGAAATTTAACTTATTGCTTATTGTAGTGGATTTTATTAGGAAATTAAATTCCTGAACGGATGTCTGTCAGTTATTCAGCAAAGACAGTCAGTTATTCAGTTATTCTGTTTTTTTTTTCAATGAGAGATACATTAAATAATTTAAATAATGTTAGACAATAATCAACGCAAAAAAAATGCATGGTTAAATTTTGTAGTAAATCGTAAATTTCTCAAAATACGCGATATTTTTTTATTTTTTTAAATTCATATTTTTAGTCATCCAAGGTAATCCTTTGCTAAAATAAAAATAAGAAACGATAGTGATCATTGATAAAATAAAGTTTTTCAGGATGGAATGATTTCTTTATGCCAAGATTAAACGAAAGATATACGTATGACGAAAGGATCGCGTTGTGTCAGTGGTTTGGCCCGGACCCATTTCGGATACAGAAAAAACGAAAATTGTATGCATTTTTATGTGGACAACTTCGAATTTCATTTTAATAATTGGCTTTTTAATCATACATTAATCATATCATAGTGGTGAAAATGAGACTTAAAAATATATATATATTAATAGAATAAAATGAGAAGAATAGGAGATATATTATCTTTAAAGAAAAGCTTTATGAAAGTAATGGTAATGCAAACAGTTATTAAACAGTTAGGTTTTTTTTTTTTTTTTTTTTTTTTTTTTTTTTGTAAGCATAAAAAATATAAATTATGTTCTATGAGCAAATAGATATAAAAATTTTAATTCATGGCATTCAACTAGGTTTGGTGTTTAAATTGTTAATACCATAGCATTTATCTTAAAATAGCAAATGCTCTTACTCTCCCCCCCCCAACCCCTTTAAATTAGTATCGCGATATATCAGCAATATTAACTTGTTGCTATATTGCGATATTAAATTTCTGATATCGTCCAGCCCTAATGTACATAGGGGAAAAAAATACGCTTTTTAATACCATTAAATTTTAATAGAGTTGTTAGTGTTATCGCAAATTTAAGCAATTTACAAAGTAAAAATTTTATTTTAAATTTTAGTGGTAAGAAAAAATCGTAAAAGTACGCAGCTATGTATGTCGCAATCAGCAGTAATGTGTATCATATTTACTAATCACTGGGGTCTTTATGATTACATTTTTAATTTACCAATTAGAAATTCTGATGCCTGTAAGACAAAATATTTAAATTTGAAAGACTCTTACTTACTTACTTAGAAAGACTAAAAAAGAAATACGCTTTTCTCTGGAGAATATAATGTTATTGCTGGTGTGGCGTAATGATTTTAAGAGTTACCTACAGAAAATAAGTATGGAAAAGTCTTCAAATTCATATTGCATTATTTTTACGTTCTATCTAAAATAGAAGAAAATATTGTAATCTAAATATTTTTCAACTTCTCGTTTAAGACGGCTTTACTCGCTTTAGGGAGCATAGACCCCCAAAATATGTTTCTACAAAATATCTGTCTATCCGTGTGCCCGTGTGCCTGTGTGTCTGTTTCTCCGTGCCCTCTTTGTATCATTAAAAAGTGTATGAAGTTATTCATTGAATTGAACCAAATTTCAGTTATATGTTTTTGTCTGTGATCAGCAGTTCCCAAATGAATTTGGGGATATTCCGCCAAAAGGAGGGGGTCCTGTGATAGTGATTTTTGTCCCGTTTTCATTATTCTGTCATCGAAAAGTGTATAAAGTTATGCATACAATTGAACCAAATTATATATTTTTTGTCTATGTTTGAATTTGAGGATATTCCGCTACAAGGGGGCGCTGTGATAGCCATTTCTGTTCCATTTTCATTGTTGTATCATCGAAAAGTGTATGAAGTGTATGAATTCAACGTGTATGAAAAGTGTATGAATTCAACCAAATTTTATATATATCTGTTTTAGACTCTGGCCTGCATGTATCAGCTAAATTTGGGAATATTCTGCCGGAATAGGGCACTGTGACAGCAATTTCTCTTCCATTTTCATTATTGTATCAGAGAAAAGTATATAAAGTTGAGCGTAGAATTCAACCTAATTTCGTATGTATGTTTTTGGCTGTTGCCAGCAGGTCCCAAGTGAATTTGGGGCTGTTCTGTCATAAAGAGGACGCTGTGATGGCAATTTCTGTTCCATTTTTATTATTGTCTCATAGAAACGTGTATAAATTTGGGCTATGAATTGAACCAAATTTATTGTATATGTTTTTGGTTATTGCTAGCATGGCTCAAATGAATTTTGGGCTATTCTGCCAGAATGGGGAGCTGCGATAGCAGTTTCTGTTCCATTTTCATTGTTGTATCATGAAAAAGTGTGTGAAGTTGTACTTAGAATTCAATCGAATGGCATATATATGTTTTTGGCTATTGTCAGCAAATCCTAGGTAAATTTGGGGTTATTCTGCTAGAAATAGAGGCTTTGTGATAGAATTTTTTGTGATATTTTTTGTAGTTGTGTTGTACATCGGCTGCTTGTGCAGCGAAGGGTGTTTCGCCTCCTGCTTACCCCGTGATTCACAAGCAGCTGACGATAATAGAATTACAAAAAATATTGATTTTATTTCCGCTGTGGTATCGAATTTTGAAGTATTAACATGTATGATATAGAAAGAACTTTAGGGGTTGGCACATCCGACCGGTAGGGGAAAGAAATAGTATTAAATAAAACAAGACTTTCTTTTTTTATTTTAAACTCAGACATACATCTAAGTAAACCGACAGCATATAATTATTTTTAAAAAAATACTCTTTGAATGTTTTAGATTGCGTAAAAAACAAATTTCGGAACAAGTAAAAGATTTTCGTAAATAATTTTGTTGCGAATAATAATGAAAAAATGTGAGACGTTTTATTTCGAATTTGCATTAAAAATAATTACACGTAGACATTGACTCTTAACTAAAATTAACTTAGGATAACTTATAATATAGGATGTACATAATGAAAGTTCACCTATTGAGAGCTGTCTGTAGTTAATCAGAAAAGTATAAAATCTGGTATGTGTATAAGTAAAGGGATAGAAGAAAATGTATGTATGAAAATGTTTTTAAAACAATGGCCACCAGAGGGCGTATTATTGCTTTTTTCAATAATTTTTAAAAAATACAACTGTACATAGTTATGTATATATTTCACTTTTCATCGTCTTTGTTTCTCGCATCAAGGTGTATGAATACACACAGAAAAGTAAATGTATGACAATTTGTATAGAGTATGCGTATTACCTTCATCTAGTATAAAATTTCTACTCATCGAATAAAGATCACATTAATCTAATGCATTGCATCATATTTTCATCTGGTGGTGATTTCCCATGCATCTCATTTGTACTTCCTCATTGTGCTTTAAATCATCATATTTATCATTGTGTTCTTCCTTGCAGTTTACAAAATATTGTTTTCATTATATACATTACCATCCCGCCCTCTGTCGCGCTTACCGGCGGGATCAGCTTCGGTTGAATTATGTATTTTTTATACCTCAATAAAGGTTACCGGGAAGTACATTTATGCTCTATAGACTTGGTTTTCTAGTCTAAGCAGTCCTTCTCGGGCAGTAAAAGTAAAAGCTTAGACCTCTAGCATCGGTTTATCAAGACAAATACCGGTCATTGTGTTATTATCACCATTATTTTCGAGTACCACTTGAAATCCCAAAATAGCACGTTCAACAGTCACGCGAAACAAATTCTTGAAAATGTTGCGAGCGTGGTGATAAATGCTATCCCTGAGTTCTAGCAATATTCCGTTTGCAGTCACTGCACCTCTACGAATATTTTTCAAAGCTCGAAACCACCGCAAATTTTGTGGTGCGGAATCCCTATTTTGCTGAAAGACTTTCACCAGTAAAGTACGAACCTGAAAATGACACGGTATTTTCCGGAAGAAAGGCATGCTACTTACAAGGGAAACACTTTTGGTACAGCTTGCACCTAGCATCGAGACTTTGTGCCCTATACATAAACGTTAGAGAACCGATAAAATTCCTCTGTTAAAATCATATTTTATGTATTTTTTTATACTTTTAATATTTTATTATTGGTTTTTAATTATTAATATCATGCCAAAAGGGACTTAAGTCTTCAAATATGGCGCTAAAAATCTAAACCACTTCTCACTCACACATAGCAGAAGATTGTTGCATTCAGTCCGGGTTGCCGGGAAAACTGTATATGGTAACGATTAAAGCCAATGTCACGCAGCCAAAAATGCAACGTATCAAAAAACTTTGACCTCGACATTTTGATACGTTGCATTTTCTATGTGTTGATATTATTGAACTGTGAATTACGTTAAGAAAAATGTTTGTTGATGAGGGATTTTCATGTAAATCCGAAACGTCCAATTTTAATATGTTTTTAATGTTTTATGTTATTGCAATGTAATGTCTGTAATTTTAATGATTTCAATATAAATACAAATATGATCACACGTAATATTTTTGTTTACTTCAATTATATAATGTTGTATTTTTTCAAAATTATATTCATAGGTTTCTAAAGGCATTTTTGAATTTTTTTCAATATTTTATTTATATTATTAGCTAATTTGTATTTTATAGTATTTTTCTCAAAAAACTTCCATGTTAATATTGCGATAAGTGGTTTTCAGTGAGATTTTCAGAAAATTATGCTGCTGTAAAATAAAAAAATATATATATGATTTTAACAGACAAATTTCAGCGATTGTGAAACTTCATAATATAGGGCTTTAAAATGCACCAGGTATCAATTCTAGGTGCGAGCTGCACCAAAAGTTGTTTTCGTGTGAGAAGAGATGCATTGAGTATTTTTATTTAACATTTTCATTGTGCGCGGGCAGATACATCACGTGGTTGTCAAAATTTCCATATAAGGAGACATTTTATCAGAAAACGCCTTCTGGTGAGCATTTCTGAAATGATTTTTTTTTTAAATGTCTGTGCATTCCTTCATTTAGACGCATACCAAATTTCGTACTTTTTTTATGCATAGTTTCGACCAGAGACGGCTTTGATTAGGTGAACTTCCATTATGTACTCCCCGTATATTATTCTTAACTTTCGAAAATTATTTTTTATTTATTTTAATTTTCCATTTTATTAGGAGACACTCGACTCTGCTTATTAACGTGCTGGTGCTATTACATATTATCAGTAACTTGAAATATGTCCTTAATTATTACAGATCGCAAATGACACAAATCTGAATTTCATATCACTTTTAATGTTTGACAAATTTAATTTTCAGGATTATATAGAACTAGCCTTTGTATTTCAAAGGGAAGTATAAAATTATAAAAAAAATTTCTCATCTATCTTTTTTTCTTTTTGATATTTTTACAATATAATTTCGTTTTAATTAGAAACAACTATCTACATTGTAAAAATTTATACATTATAACTTTCAGATGTCACATTTTAATCACGAAAACCAATACAAATCATATACTATGTAAAATAAATGAAGATCTGTAAGGGACTTTTTGGGATCTCTCTTTTTCTTTCTGTTGTCCGTGTATTTCTTCTATCTTATGGGTGTCAGATATTTACTTTCGTCTTGAAAACTTGACTTCTTTGTTGTACTTCGTAGGACTATTAATGTAAGAACTATACTAGAACGTTTTTCTCTTTTTGTCTTGTGTAAATGCGGTATTTTTACACTCCTAGTTGGGAGAACGCACATATTTGTCTTTAGTATCACACTACAATTTCTGACTTAATTTATAAAAGTGCGTCACAGTGTAAAAGCTACATAGGACATGTTTCATGACTGGAATTTATTTAGTAAAAGACAATAGGCTAATTTCATGCGAGAATATAGTGTAAGTCACATATCCGCAAATGTTTACGGTTCTTGGCCACCGGTATTTTTAAAACAATTCTTCACTGTATTTAATTATAGATATATCGGATTGAATAGGTAAAATTTCCATTTACTACAATACTGGTAGCCAAACACCACAGCCATTTACATCTGTGTGACTGACACTATATCCACGCATGTATTTAGCGTGTAAAAACTTAAAAAATTCTATAAATGTCGATAAATTAAAAATGAGTTAATTGAAAGGGAAATTTAATGTTAATCATAAAATTCAAATACTAATATAAATATCAACAAAATGTATCTGCAAACTTTTTATTGCAAAAAAATAATAATTATCCAAACAAACGCTATTTTCACATGTGTAAAAACCTTAAGGACATCACTATTTTTTTTTATAGAAATATTACATAATTATTATTGATTTGCATGTTAAAAACTCTTGTGTATAGTGATTTTGATGACGTTTTCCATTATGAGTTTTGTTAATTTTATAATGCCAAAAGCAAGTAAACTATGTGAATATAAAAAAGGTATTGTTGAATCTTTTGCATTCTCAGAAATGATTTGTCGGTATATTGCAAAAAAAATAGGAAGACCAAAAACCATCATATACAATATTTTAAGGTTAAAAGGTTTATGGTATGGACAAAAAACGCTGGAGGAAAACCAAAATCCTTGTCCCGCAGAGATGAAATGAGACTTTTAAAGCTAGTATCCACTGCAAAATACTCAAGGAAAGAAATTTTACTAATGACTAGATTCAATGTGTTCAAGAAAACAATCTGCATTACATTTACTCGATCGGGGAATTTCCAATACACAGCAGAGTTGTGTAAACCTTCTTTACTGACTAGTTACAAAACCCAGAGTTTGGAGTGTGCAAGACAATTAATGATTTCTGATGAAAAAATGCTGCAGATTATTTTCTCCGACGAAAACAATTTGAATTAAGATGATTCTGATGTTTGGAAATATTATTGGCATCATTTGCGAAAAGTAAAAGAAATTTTCTCAAAACATCAATTAGGTGGCGGATATAATGACATGAGGCAGCTTTTCGTTTAACGGTTAGGGCTCATTTGCATTTATTTCAGGAAAAGTTAATTCAAATCATTAATGTATTCAAATGTATTGTACATCAGAAATTCAATGCTTTAATAGAATGTCTAATCAGAAGTAATTTGTTTTCCTTCTGAAACTAATAAAAACTAATACATAATTAATAAAAAAAATAAAATAAAAATTTTTTTATCACAAAAATATATTCAACGAAATGTATATATTATCCTTGTCAAATAGGCATGTATATTGGGTTGTTCGGAAAGTTATTTACGTTTGGGTAATTTGCTTTGTACCGGAAAATTCTATCATTTAATTATTATACAATAATTCCGATATGTATTGTATAATAATTGACAGTCAAAATTTTCTGGTACGAATTGGTTTTTCCAAACGGGAAGGAACTTTCTGAACAATCCGATGTAAGATATGTTTTTTCAGACATTTATCGAAAACACTTTGTAAAATTGTATATGATAAACATTATGAGACTGCTGTGGCATTCGTTATCCAAATGGTACGAAATTTAAGAAATGGTATGAAATGTAAGTTTTTAAATAACACAGGAACTAGAAGAAGTTTCACTTAAATCATATAAAAATAATTCTCACCAGAAATGTTGTTTAATGCTGTTTAACTTACATATATAACTTATTTTTGGTAGGTTCATATTTGACTTATTAAATGAAAAATTTTTTCATTCATTGCCAATTATATTCAATTGGTCCTGGTCAAAATGACCGCTGTGATCGTTTCAGTGCTAAAGGGAGAAACGACAAATCTATATTGTTGAATGTCAAACATCCTACATGTATGTGATTAAACTAATATATAGTCAATATTTTTTATCGTGGAAATATATTCAACGAAATATATATATTGTCCTAGAATATTAGGTATGTACTATAAAGTATGTCTTTTTAGTAACTAATTGAGAACACTTACATGTATAACAAAAGATGTGTATAACAAACATCTTGAGACTGCGTGTGTCGTTCGTTAGCCGAATAACACGCAATTTATGAAATAGTATTAAAAGTTTTTTTAATTAACACGACAATAGCTAGAAATTTCACTGAAGGCATATGAAAATGTGTATATTAACCTTTTCTTGTAGTAAATAGAAAACACTTAGTAAAATGTTATACAATAAACATTATGAGACTGCCCTTGTCGTTCCTTATCTGAATAGTACGGAATTTAAGAAACAGTATGAAATGTAATTTTTTAAATTAATCACAAACTACCAGAAGGTTTACTTAAATCTTATAAAAATATTTTTCACCAGAATATTTATTTAATATCATTTATCTTTGATAAAATATACATTAAAACATACTTAAAAGGTGATAAAAAGATGTTCAAAGACGTTAAAATATAATCATTTATACCCCGAGACCATTCGATCGCTAACGCGATCATCATCAGTGGGGAACTTTTGACCTACTGAATCAAACCTGCTGGTCAAAAGTTCCCCACTGATGATGATTGCGTTAGCGATCGAAAGGTCTCGGGGTATAAATGATTATATTTTAACGTTTTTGAACATCTTTTTGTCACCTTTTAAGCATGTTTAAATGTATATTTTATCGATTTAAATACAAGGTGAATATTTCATTCCACTTCAATTTCGTTTATTTCGAATTTTTCTGTTATTATTTATTTTACACATTTAACTTTGTTTGGTAGGTGCTTATTTGATTTATTAAATGAAAAAGTTTCTCATTCGATGCCAAATACATTCAATTGATCCCGGTCAAAATGACTGCTTTGGCCGTTCTAGCGTCCACCCGGAAATAGTCGGGTGCCACTCTTTTTCCCGCCCATATCCATTACTGTCCTCTAAGCCACTTGCTTTTATAAATGCAATAGAGGGATATCATGTAGCTGGACTTAAATGTTTCTCTACTGTCGTAATTTATATGACATTCTAGCGATTTTCCAAGTATATATTGACCAGAAAAGTGTCCTCTAAGCCATTTGCCCTTATAAATACAATAGAGGGATTTTATGTAGGCCTTAAATATTTCTCCACCGTTGTAATTACGTTATCTGACATTCTAGCGATTTTCCAAGTATATATTCACAAAAAAGTGAAAATTCGTCGAAAACATCATTACATAATAACAAGCGATCATCTTTTTAATTTTCACACTTTCCAAATATTTCATAGCTCGTAAGAAAACTGACTAAATTTCCGTAAAATGCAATTTTTTATCTTCATTGAAAAATAGTTAAATAGTGTTAAATAATGAATAAAAACTATTTTACCTTTTTCCGCCGCCAGGTAGAACCAGCCACAAAAAAGACCGAACGCGATTAGAAACATTCTAAAATACACGCGACTACTCTCTTGTTAAAAGAGAAAACGGCAAATCTATGTTCTAGAATATCAGACATCGTACATGTATGTGAAAACTCCATTACATAATTACAAGTGACAGTTAATTTTCACACTTTCCAAATCTTTAATACCTTTTGAGAAAACTGACTAAATTTCTGAAAAATGTTCACCCGGTAATAGTCGCGTGCCATTCTTTTTTTCCCCGCCCATATCCATTATTGTCCTCTAAGCCATTTGTCCTTATAAATGCAATATAGGTATTTCATGTAGTTGGCCTTTAATGTTTTTTTTTACTTTCGTAATTAAGTTATATTACATTCTAGCGATTTCCCATGTATATATTGACAAGAAAAGTGGAAATTCGTCGAAAATTCCATTACATAATCACAAGTGACAGTTAATTCCCGTAAAATGTTCATCCGGCAATAGTCGCGTGCCGTTCTTTACCCCGCCCATTCCCATTATTGTTCTCTAAGCCTTTATACATGCAATAGAAGGATTTCATGTATCTGGCCTTAATTGTTTCTCCACTTTCGTAGTTAAATTATATGACATTCTAGTGATTTTCCAAGTGTATATTGACATGAAAAGTGGAAATTCGTCGAAAACTTCATTACATAATCACAAGTGACAGTTAATTTTCACACTTTCCAAATATTTTATAGCTCGTGAGAAAACTGAAAAAAATTCCGTAAAATGCAATTTTTTAACTTCATTGAAAAATAATAGTTAATTAATAATTAAATAAAACTATTTTACTTTTCTCTACCAGCAAGAACCGGCGCCAAAAAAGACCGAGCGCGATTAGAAATATTCTAAAAATACACGCGACTACTCTCGGGTTAATAGAGAAAACGGCGAATCTCTATTCTAGAATGTATATATTGTCCTAGCCTAGTACGTACGTACTATAAGGTATGTCGTCCATATCGTTCGTTAGCGAAATTCCACGAAATTTATGAAAGAATATTACAATTTTTTTAATTTAAATTAACACTACAACAACCAGAAATTTTACTGAAGACATATAAAAATAATTCTTATTTAATATTATTTTACATATTTCTCTGTAGTGCAATATATGGTAAAATTTCTGGTTCGAATACAAATATATTCAATTGATACCAGTCAAAAAGACCGCTATGGCAGTTCTAATGTTAAGAGCCTCCTACACTTGTCACGGGAAGAAACACTCAAGCTAATGTCAAGTCTATGGGAAAGTTCTTGGCAGATTTCTCGCTCGCATTTTAATATTTTTAAATTATTTTTTTGCATAGAATAGATGAGGCCGATCCCTAACGTTGTTAGTCTTAATTTTCCGATTTTGTTTCCAGTTTTTTATATGAGGGTACTTTCAGTTTCAGAACCGGTTCAAACCGGTTATTAAAATTCGAGCGAGAAATCTGACAAGAACCTTCCCATAGACTTAACATCAGCTAGAGCGTTTCTTCGCGTGACTAGTGTAGGATCTTAAGTAGGAAAACGGCATCTATTGTAGACTGCCTGACATCATATGTGTGCCATGTCACAGACAGGACAAAATATGAATTCAAAATCTTTTATCAATCTTTTAATTTAAAATAATAAAATTTTACGAATCTTGCTCCATTTTAAAAAAAAATATATTTTTACATCGCAAAATATAGTTTTTACAAAAAAAGCATGTTTGTCTAATGATATATTTCATTATACCTAAATAATTTGGACAGAAAAATATAAAAAAAAAATATTGAGATTTTTTAAATTTAAATTGGAAAAAAGACAAATGAAAATCTACACAGAGTTATTCATGAAATTATTTATAATTATTGTAAAGAGGATTTAACTTCACATATTCCACTTTCATAAAAGTTCATTACCCCGCCCCCTTACTTTTTCTAAATTTTCTTTCTTTAAAATTAGTTTTTTTGTTGTTGTTTTGAGTTATAAAATATAGCTACTCCCTATATTTCTCTTTTATTAACCTTTCTCGAATTCATTCGGTATCATTTCCTTACCACTTAAAATGCCCTGTAAAAAAAAAAAAAAAATTATTCCTATTGTAACTCACTCTTTTCGATAGGCATTCAAACTTTTCCCAGATTCTTTTCGCCAACACTTTTGTTCATTAAGGTTTCATTTCTTTTAACTTATTAGATTATTTTTTCTCAGTTGTCCAGATGACTTTTCATTTAATATTTGTAACGAACTTCTTCTATTTTTAACGCTGGCTCTTAATTCTTTAAGGTAACCCTCCCATGAGAACTGTACTATGTGCTTTCGCTAGTTTACCAAAATTCCATATTTCCACTGTGGCGCTAAAATTCATAATTTTCCTTCATCTCTCTTCCGTAAGTTTTTCATTAACGGACATTCACCGCCTATCTCTTGACACATTGTTCTCGCCAAAACAGTACGTTATTTGGCTAATTGGCGTTATGTAATTATCGCCATGCCTTCACTGCAATCACTAAAGAGATTGTGTAATTGTATTCAGTCTCTCTCGAAGGTGGCGTTTGAACATTGTGCGTAAAATTTAAGCATCTTCCTCAATTGGTCGGCGACTTGTGTAACAGAAATTGGTGTCAACTACATTATAATAAAGCCGATTCATATTGGAAGGACGTCTGCGTTCATTCATCTTCTGGCAGCCCTTATTTCTTACAGATTGGATTTTCGGATATCTACAACCTACATATGTAACTTCAGCTAAAAACTATGTCATAATTATCAATATAGTTTTACTGTACGAATATATTTTTTCGATTTCCGGTTTTCGACGCATTTACACGTTTTAGAAGTCAAAGATCTCGAAAAACATGAATTTATAAAAAATCTGTCTATCCATGTGTGTATGTGTGTAGTCATTAGATCATTGAAATGTGTATGAAGTAATGCATAGAACTGAACCAAATTTTACGTATATCTTTTTGGCTACGGCCAGCTGGTCTCATTTGCATTTGTGGCTTTTTCGGCGGCATGGGTCGCTATGATATAGTTTTTTGTGTGGTTTTTATTATTGTGTTATGGAAAAATGTATGAATTCATGCACAAAATTGAATAAAATTTTATATATATGTTTTTGTCTACGGCAGGCAGGATATTGGATACAATTTGTTTTCTAAAGTTACTTTCATTTTTTGAACAAGTTTCTAAACTGAAATTAGTCTCATTAAAAGAAAACTGTAACCAAAATCAAAAAAATACAAATTAATAACGTTAGAGATCGACCTCAGCTATCTTATTAAGAAAATCATTTAAAAATATTAAAACGCAAACGAGAAATTTGAAAAGAACGCTTCCATAGTTTTAACATTAGATTGCGAGTTAGAGCCTACACCAGTCATGCGAAAAAACACGCAAAGTGAATATTAAGTTGATGGGAAGCTTCTTGGCAGATTTCTCGCTCGCATTTTAATGTTTTTAAATGATGTTTTTTTGCATAAGATAGCTGAGGTCGATCTCTAACGTTGTTAGTTTTTACATTTTCGATTTTGGTTCCAGTTTTTTTATATAAGGGTACTTTCACTTTCAGAACCGATTCCAACCGGTTCCAAAATAAAAAATGTCCGCTTCTAAAAAACTGTAACCAAAATCAAAAAAAGTAAAAACTAACAACGTTAGAGATCGACCTCAACTATCCTATGCAAAAATAAAATAAAATAAAATAAAATAAGAATATTAAAATGCAAGCGAGAAATTTGCCAAGAACCTTCCCATAGACTTAACATTCGCTTGAGCGTTTCTTCCAGTGACTAGTGTATCTCCTTAAGGATATACGGTATCAGTGTTGCTAGTCCACTCTTTTTTTTTAATCTAGATTGACTAATTTTCACCATTTTTTTAAATAGTAAAATCCGCCTCATATAATCTGTCACTAAATAAAACGAATATTACACGTTTCAAAAAGTGGTCACTAACAAATTTTAATGTGACTTAAAAAAAATAGTGGACACTGTACTGAAGGATACTATACCGGTATTCAAATCAAAGAACATGTTATTTCTATCGAAGTTTGGAGTAGACTTACACACTGGAAAATAAAGTATATAAATATATACACATCTACAAAACGAACTCAAAAATTCAATTCACAAAAAGCTTAACAGTTATTTCAAAGAAAGAAGAATTAGAACATCATCATTTTTTTCCATACCTCGAAAATTCAAAACCTTTGCATTCATTCGATATGCATACACACATAAAAATTTCCTTTTTTACTTCCTTAAGCCGTCTTTAGAAACAGCTTAATAACATGAAGAAGTCTGATTCAACCGAAAAAGATAATAATAGATAATTATTTTCATTACAGATAAACATTCCAATAAGATTGTCCTGGTATGAAACATTCTTTTAAAATTTTTATTTTAAAACACTATGGCGATCAATGCATCCTTTTTACTCTAAAAGGAAATTATTAAATTAAAGTTTAATTATTGTTTAAAGGGATAAAAACATAACACAAAACGTTTAAAAATACCTTTTAATATAGATTACATTTGTTTCCTTCGCTCTAACGGCGACATTTTCAGATCAAAATGATAAAAAAAAAATATTCTCGCAAAGTTTTTGAAAATGGTAAACATAAATGACGAGATCACATGTCCAATGCAAGCAGGTGCTTAAATTGGTCAAACTGGAAAACGCTAAAATTATTTTTTTTTAACTATTATTTTCATGTTTTCCAATTTGACCAATTTAAGCACCTGTTTGCATTGGACATGTGATTTATGTTTACCTTTTTCAAAAAGCTTTGCGAGAATATAATATTTTATTTATCATTTTGATCTGAAGATGTCGCCGTTCTATATTAAAAGGTATTTTTAAACGTTTTGTGTTACGTTTTTATCGCTTTAAGCAATAATTACCCTTTAATTTAAAGTTAAAAATGGGTTTTATTATATTATTTACAAAATTATTAGTTTTAAATAGCTTATAAAAATCATATGAACACATTTTCGGTATTTAATATTTTAAAACATTCGAATGGATTTTACAATAAATCCATTCGAAAATTTATCCTAGAAGATCTTTCAAGCTTCATTCTATTCTTGTCTATCTTAAATGTTAAAACGGAAACATTAAATGTAAATGTAACACAGCCAAGGTGGCTAAGTGTCAGGGAATTTTTCAAGAATTGCACCAGTATTTTCCTGTTAAAAAAACTCGCTTTATGTAATTGCGCGATTACATAAGGGGGGAATTTTTTTTACAAGAAAATACTGGTACTTACTTTGAAAAATTCCCTGACACGTAGCAACCCTGCACAGCCAATAATTTTGTTTGCTTGTAATTTGAGTCATAGTTTTTACAGATTTCCACAACCACGTAATGTGTTTCTGCAAACTTAGGAAACTTAAACAAATCAAATTCCACAGATGTTCTAGCACAGTAAAAAACGTTATTGAAAATAAAAACATTTAAAAGTAAGTTATATCTTACCCCCATTTTTATTACATTTTTGATAGCTGCCACAAAAACAAAAATCATTATAATGCCTTTTTAAGGCTGTGAAGTGAAACACTCTTTAAATACAGTGAATTCTGTCTAAGGCGGACTCTGTGTAAGCCGGAATTTTGTCTAACGCGGAAATTTTTTCAAGTCCCGGCAAACACATAGGGAATAACATTAATTCATGCTCCATAAGCCGGAATTTGCCTAACGCGGAAACGGAAAGGTTTTTAAAGTCCCATCGAAATCAAAATTTTGCATAAGACGGAAAAAAGGTTAAAATATGAAAGGCATTTGGTTTATGAAACTTCAAATCTGATTACATACATCAAATGCTCAACATTCGTAAAATAGATTAATAAAGTTGATTCATCAGAACGGAAAATGTTTAAATATTTAAGGAATAATTTTTTATTCCATTATTTCTCATATATAAGCAAAATGTTTTTCCTCTTAAAAAAAAAGAAAGAAAACACATCATACCAAGTACATTTTTTACATTTATCTCAATTAATTATTCAAAAAAAGAAATTGATACAATAAAATCCCTATACATTAACTTTTCTCTCTTTTTCATTGTATTAACGAAATAATATCACTTTTTTGCTTGCTTCGGATTTTGAGTTCTGATCATTGTGCAATCAGTCATTTCGTCGCCATAACTCTTTGTCTAATGTGAGAAGGAGAGGGCGGTGAGGGGGAAGCTACAATCATTTACATTCTGTATGAGGTGTGGTTTCAGATGGGGAAGGGGATGGAAGATGAATTCGAAGTGACGTATGTTTTATTACAATAAATCACATGGTCAGAAAACGAGGTCGTTGCACGTGTTATTTGTTCTTCTCATTATATACTGTTTACTGATATTACTAAGTGATAGTAAAAAATGGCTTCAAAATCTAAACTCAATACGCTATCTCTGCGGGATAAAATAGAAGTTATTAAATTAAAAGAAAAGATTTACTCTGTAAAAGATCTTTGTATTAAATTTAAATGCGGTAAAACACAAATTTATGATGCTATAAAAAGAAGAACAGAGTTGGAAAAGGAATTGGAAAGCAAATCATCCAACAGAAAGCGAAAAGGTGCTGCGAAAAATGAAGACATTGATGCATTAACTAACACTTGAATGGTTTTCTAACGCTAGAGCAAAAAATTTGCCCATACCTGGAACACTGTTGCGTGAAAAGGCGAAAGAGATAGCCGAAAAATTAGGTAAAGCGGATTTCAAGGATTCTACTGGATGGTTAATGAGTTTCCTTAATCGACACAATATTGCCATGAAGCAAGTTTGCGGAGAGTCGAAAGACGTCCCAGACCAAGAAATTCAGGAATGGAAAGTAAATTTTCCTCTACTGATGAAAGGATATCAAGCTAAGGATAGATACACTTGCGACGAAACGGGACTATTTTATCTTGCGTTGCCCATAAGTCCCTTGCAAAAAGAGGAAGTGAATGCCACGGTGGTAAAATCTCCAAAGAGCGTGTCACTGTTTTGCTTTGCGCGAATATGGAGGGCAGTTTAGAAAAGCCCTTAGTGATAGGAAAATCGCAAAAGCCGCGATGTTTTAAGAATGTGAACATTGATAAACTGCCTCTGATTTGAAGATCTCAAAAAAAATCTTGGATGTCGACTGCCATAATGGAGGGATGGCTGACTGAATTCAATAACCTTATGATCAAAGAAAATCGAAAAATTTTGTTATTTCTCGACAATGCACCTTGTCATGCCAATTTCGAACTATCGAATATAAAATTACAATTTCTTCCCGCAGTACTACTGCAGTAACACAACCTATGGATCAAGGAGTTATAAAAATGATGAAAACCCATTACAAAAATATCTCTTGCGGTCCATTATTGCGCCTTTAGATAATTGCTCTTCTGCCACCGAAATGGCAAAAAATATAAGTGTTTTAGATGCTGTCAAATGGATTGCCAAATCGTGTTCAGAAATGTCGCCTGAAAAAATTGTTCATTGTTTTAGAAAAGCTGGTTTTGTTTCAGAAAATGGCCATGAATCAGTTGACCAGTTGGAAGAAAATGAGTTACAAAATCTAATAGATGACTTAAAATGTGTTCACAGCAATGAGAAAATTAATGAAGAAGAATACGTATCAGCTGACAATATAGTGTGTACTACTGAAGCTAACACTTCTGTGGACATTTTGATTCAGCGATATCAAGATTTGGAAAGTGCTAGTGAAAATGAAGTTGAGCACGATTATGAAAACCATAAAGACAATGGAGGAATTCAAACGTATCAAGACGCCTTGAGAAGCATTAGGTATCTCGAAAAAAAATTTCTTGCTCAAAAAAATGAAGAATTGATACCCATAATAACGGACTTGCAATGTGCTACTGAAAAATGCTTGGTAAAAAGAAAGACAAAACAAGCATCGATAAAAGATTATTTTTCGACTGTTTAAAAACTACTATGCCACTATGTGAAGTATGAAGTAGTTGTTAAGGTAAATGATTTTCATTAACTTTTAAAATGGAAGAAATTTATCATTGGTACTACTATTTATTTTATTATTCATATAACGTTTTTCAGATTAATAATAAATTTAATATGACGTATAATTTCATTTAAAAAACTGTACTGAAGATTACGAACGTAAAAATAGGACTTGCGCATATGTATTTTATTTATTTATTTTGGCTGTTTTGCATAAGGCGGAATATTGTCTACGGCGGAAAGTTTTCTCGGTCCCGACTGATTCCGCCTTAGACAGAGTTTACTGTACCATTATTTCCCAAGAAACATTTTCATGGTAGGTGTCACAACATTTAAATTGAAAATAAAATCGGTACAAGTTTATAAAACATTTGCAAGAAAAATCTAAAGAGAAGAGTTTTGCTTTTATTTTTACTCAATAAAAGAAGCATTTGGGAACCATGCCTTTCTAAAAATGTTATGGCAAAAAAGTCGTAACTCCCCTTTTAGTGTATTTGTTCTTGTGCACTGCTTACGGACGTTTCCTAGGAAGCAATCAACAGTAGCATGCTATCATATACAGGGTGTAACTGAAATGCTTCAACAAATTTTGAGGGATGATAGTACTCATGAAGACGAACAAAAAATGCAATGGAACATGGGGTCGCAAATGACGTTTAACCCCTTCAGGGGCAGTGGTATGTTTATGAAAGCGCTTAATTTTAATTCCAAAACGCCATAATGGCACCAGAATTTTGCTAAAATCTTTTCCATTTAATATGTATGTGAAATATAGCCTTTTTCTTATTTACAAACAAATTTTTTTATAAATTCCGGTGCCAGTCATTTATTTCAACATTTTAGTACTAAAAGTAGTTTGCCCCTAAAAGGCTTAAAGGATAAAAATAGAGAAAATGCGTCTGAAAATGGACTGGCACCGGAATTTACAAAAAAAATTGTTTGTAAATAAGAAAAAGGCTATATTTCACATAAATATTAAATGGAAAAGATTTTAGCAAAATTCTGGTGCCATTGCGGCGTTTTGGAATTAAAATTAAGTGGTTTTTAAGACATACCACTGTCCCTGAAAGGGTTAAATGTCATTTGAGACCCCATGTTCTATTGCATTTTTTGTTCATCTTCATGAGTACTATCATCCCTCAAAGTTTGTTGAAGCATTTCAGTTACACCCTGTATATTAATTTTTGGTGTATTTATGATAATATTTGTAATTTACCAATTGAAAATTCAGATGCCTTTAACACGTTCACTGCCGGGTTAAAATTACCGGAATTTTATTTTATTTAGAAAGTTCGAATTCATATGAGAAAATGCTAATAGCAATATGTACTTTATTTAATTACAGACCTTTCGTGATTACATGAAATAAAAATTCTTGTTTCGAAATTTGCGGTACGAATTTGTAATTTTAGATTGAAAAAACACGAGTATACTCGTGGTTGGCAGCAAATGGGTTAAGACTAGGTTAAAAATGAACCAACCAGGAATAAATTTTCGATTGGTTTCGAAACTTTACGTAATAGAGTTTTTTTCCTATTTTTATTGAAATTAGCACAAGAAATGTGAAAAAACTAACCTTTACTCTTGAGAAAATAGTTTCATTGCTGGTATGTGTAGTGATTTAAAGCGTAGTATCTACAGTAAAGAATTCTGAAAAAGTTTTGATATTCATGTTATTTATTTTCAAGTTTTTAAGTGACGTATTTACTTTATGATGAGTATACAATTATTCAGTTTCAGAATATTTTATGTAATCGCATTTTTAATAAACTAAGACAGTTATATAGCTGTTTTTAAACAAATGAGATTAAATCCAATTTTCCTTCAGTAAACTACACTAGTTATCGTTAACAAAAAAAAAAAAAAAAAAGTCTATAATTCATTTTTAATGCTTCTGTTAATCCAGTTTTCAGATAAACTTGAGTATCCAAACAGGGCTTCCCGAGTTACATACCATAGGTGTAAACTACTTTTTTAATTGAAAACTCTAATAGATTTTTTACATTTAATGTATTTTTTAAATGAAAAATATCAATTATGTATTCAAATAAAGTTTTGAAATTTATTAAAAACGATACTTTCGTCTTGGCCTCATGCCAGGAGTTACTAGCTGAAGCTATTTCCAGCAGTCTGTTTGATTCTGATAATTTCAGCAATTTTAGCCCGTATTCGATTACATGTCTTATACTTGTGTATTGTTTATATTTTATTTTATTTATTTATTGATGAAGTTCTAAAATTGCCATTACATATAACCTGGAAACAAATGCTGAACTTTTTATATTAATTTAAGCGCAAAGGGAATTCGTTTGTAATCATTTCGTAATCGTCTGTACACGATACAGGTATAATATATGTGTGCTTGGAAATTATTTTAAAAATTCATAAACAACGAGCAAACTGTGATGCAGTTTTCCAACAAATAGCATTTGAAAGAACGATTTTTTTTCTCTTTTGGACGGTGTAAAAATTGAAAATGTGCAATGTTTATATTTTTAAAAAAATTGCAGTAAAAGCGAAATTTTATCGTCTGTTGTTGCCCACGTCAAATTGATGCCAGCGTTACGCACGGACATATTTGACCTTTATAATATAGGTACTTCTTACTTATTTTTTTAATTTCATGTCTGTTCAAAGGATGCACAATACCTTTTATTTTGTTTGTTTATATCGTAATTACAGCCTATTCAAATTAACTTCCTCGTCTCCAAAACAACACCCTAAATCATAGCTAAAAAATTTTATGTTTTGCTAATACCAATAAAATTTAATAGATTGGTTTGTGTTATTTAGCCTCAAATTTAGGCAATTGAATAAGTAAAAATTTACTATTAAATATTCGTGGTAAGAAAAAAGCGTAAAAGTTGGCGGCTATGCCTAACACATATAACAAACCTTTATACTATAAGTAGTATTTAATATATGGTTGATTAATATGTGAACTTTTTTTTTACTCACCAGTTATTATCAATTTTGAAAATTACAGGTCTACCTCAAGAACTTTGAGAGAAACAGGATATTTTTTCAGATCCAAAAGGTTTAATAACATAAAAAATTAAAAAATGTCTTTTAGCTTAATTGTTTATTTTTATGATGTAAACTGATGTAATACAATATTCAGCGTGAAAGTAAGTAATTTTTATCAATATTTTTAATTTAATTTTAACATGTCTAAAATTTGGTTATTTGCCAGAAACAAGTTAAATAAATTTCAATTAACGGCAGATGCTCGTCTGGAAAACCGTAAGGATAACGAAAATTAATGAATCCCAGACTACTAGGGTGTGTTCTTTGTAATTTTCTTTCTTTTAATCTCATCTCTATCTAATCAATATTGCTCGAGGTAATACCGTTTTGTGTTTGTGGTAATGATGAGGTTTTGAAAATTTAAAATCAGTGAATTACGAATTATTTGTATGGTTAAATTTCAATTTTTTTATCTAAATAACACTATTTTCTATCCTAACGATGTAGCTTGAAAAATAAAACCTCGTATTGAATACTTTAAACATAGAAATGAAAAACAAAATGTTTAGACAGTCCCTCAAGAAAAGGAAACGGCAACTAAAAAATAGATAATTGAAATCAAGAAACTTTTGAGCTTTGGAAATTTTATTCTAAGATTTCAAACCTAAATATATGACTTTAGTTGTATTTTTAATCTATCAGTTGAATCGTTTGTTTTACTTTTTTAAAGTAAAGGAAGTTGGCTGTAGAAGAAAACCCTTACTATAGAAAATTCTCAACAAAGTCTACTTACAACAGGAAAATACTTAAAAAATGAGACTTCTCTTAAATTTTCTTTGTATTTAGCATAAAATGTAATGTGTAGTCCATGTAAAAAAAGTCTAGACATCTTTATTCGCAGATTAGTTGCAATAAAATCCTAACAAACATGTCATTAGGCTCGTAATAATCTCTGATTTTCGAATAGGGATTTAATTTGTATACAAGAAGTCGTTCGCTTATAAAACAAAATTCACGAACATTTATTTTTCAAGTTATCAGACACTACTGACACTCTTTAAAATTAATTTAATCAAATCAACACGGAATACCATATTGTTTATAATTTATTAATAGAAAACTTCATAGAAATAGAAAGAGAGAAAATATGAGAACATTAATGTTAAATGCAGGTGACAAACTGGTTTATCTTTCAGAGTTTGACCCTACAACTGCGATTGATAAGTGGTATTTCGGTGCAGAAAGGCAGCGTTACACAAAAATGAAGTGCTAAAAGTACAGGAACTTTTTTTTCAAAACTTTTTAGTAGTATGTGATAATTTCTGTAACCATTGAAACCTTATGGAAACCTTATTTTGAGTTAATATATATTTTTTTCTTTTGCAATAAATATGTTTCGATTTTTCAATTTCTACATTGTTTTACGATTTTGGTCACCAGAAAGTTTTTCATTCTACATCTGTTAACATTTAAAAAAAAATTCATCTTTTTCATGAATGTAAAATACTCTGGATTTGACAGACAGCTTCTTATAACAATGGGCAATTTAAATTCAGTTTGTCATAAATAGTTCATTTTCTGGGCAGGTGTTTGTGGCCGACGTTGTTGTCTGAATGAATGTAAAATAGTGGCGAGCAAAACTTTTAGTCCGGCTAGTAACTTTTCAACTGAAATTTCATACCCTGACTTACACCTTTATATAAGTTACCACTTTATATATTATTTTTATATATAAGTTACAACTTTATTTTTCGAGATGCAAAGAAAATTTACATTTTATATTAGAAAGTTACCGTCTCTAGTTAATATTCAACCACAAAACAAGTAAATTGTAGACAGCAACCAGAAATATTTTTTTAAGTTTACATATAATTAAAATTCGTTTATCTTGTACTTATATAGTCTGTATAATTTTCCTGGGAATTCGCTGAAAGTCTCCTGTGCTATCTTAATTAATGTATTTATTTATTTTTGTAAATTTACGGATGTACCACCAGCACATTTCCTTACGTAACACTGTTAAAATATAAGAAAAAGTATAAATACGATACGTTTTTACAGGCTCTTTTGATCCAAAGAACTCAAATATATTGTGAAACGTGCGTGTGGCTATTTGAAAAAAAAAACGATTCTGGTACATACTTTAATAAATATACCATTCTTATTTTAAAACATTGCATTCATTTTCTGAAAGTCGACCATATTTTGAGTCTAATGACATCCTTTATCTGTTTCACTTTTGAACGATCTGCGAATAAAGTCGATTTTATCGTCCTTTTTTTTATGCGGGCTGTGCTTTAAAAGATTTTTTTATAAATTTTGCATAGACATAAACTTTAAAATGTATATGAATTATTAGAGTACTATATTCTGTTTATTTGTCAAAAGCTGTGTATGCTCTTAAGAGCCTACACTAGTCACGCGAAGAAATGCTCACGCTAATGTTAAGTCTATGGGAAGGTTCTTGTGCGATTTCTCGCTCGCATTTTAATATTTTTAAATGCTTTTTTTTGCGTAGGATAGCTGAGGTCAATCTCCAACGTTGTTAGTTTTTAATTTTTCGATTTTGATTCCAATTATTTTATATAAGGGTACTTTTACTTTCAGAACCGGTTCCAACTGGTTCCAAAATTTAAAATGCCCGCTTATAAAAAAAACTTGCAACAAAAATCGAAAAAGTAAAATTTAACAACGTTGGAGATTGACCTCAGCTATCCTATTCATAAAAAGAATTTAAAAATATTAAAGTGCGAGCGAGACATCACGCTAGAACCTTCCCATAGACGTTTTTTCGCGTGACTGATATAGGCTGTTAAGTTGATACCATAATTTCTGAATCACTATCTAGATATTACAACTAATATAGCTGAGAAAACATAAATAGCGCATAAATAAACGCATAAATACACACATTCTTTAATGTAAAAAAAAAAGTTTAAATAAAATTCCGAAAACTAATGTTTGTGACAATTAAACGAAGTTTTTTCATGACAAGTCTTCATAAAATGTGAAATAAATAAATTGGCAAAATTGATAACTACATAAAAGTCGTAAATAATCCCAATAAAGTATAATGTTAAAAATAAAAAAATATTCATATTCTCATCATTCCATATAAGTTGTGTTTTAGTTATGTTTTTTAAGGGGTAAAGCATCAAATATTTTATATACTCAACAAAGCCTTTTCCAAATTTTTATATTTTCTGAAATTTATGTTGGTATAAATCTGGTAAAAAACTTGTATCATATTGTTCATACACCATGGTGATATTCAGTTTATTAGAAATAAAAGAAAGAAATGGAAATATACATAATAACCTGTTCCATTTTAATTAGGGCATTTAATATTTAATTTTTATGTATTGTTACTTACTGTTTGAAGTACTTCATATATATCCCAAAGCAAGATGAAATCATACTTGCTAAAAATGTGTTCTAACATTTTTAAGCAAAGAAAAAAGTACTTTACGCATATAAAATTGAAGTGTAAAGGAATGATTTATTGAAGCATGTCATAAAAAATTCAAAATTTCCATCAATATTTTTCAAACCATAATGACACTTTGAAAGGCTCTTAAAATAAAACCTTTAAAATCTATTTTCTTTAGTGGAAATCGTTACGTTTATTTTTATTTTTATGCTTACTTTTAAGAAAATATAAGACAATATTCCATATTTTATGAAATACGTTTATGTTTTGCAAAAGTTTTATTGCGATTTTATTTGTACGGTTTTATTTTCAAAATACATTTCATTTTATTTCCCTTTAACTTTAGAGTTTTCAGCATCGATGCTGTTATCTCGAATTATCCTGCAAATATTTTTATTACAAAGATGAATGAAATATAACCGAGACTTTTTTTAAGCAGTAGACGGATTATATTCTAGTTGCCATGAGAACCATGAAAAGTTGTTTACTTATTCAAAATTTGTTTGGGCATCGTTTTATTATTTTTAAGTTCATTTGTTTAGTCACGAGTTTTATGCATGGAGTAACTAATCAAGTGCAGTTGCACAAAGAAAAATTATAATTTTAATAAATGAAAATATCAAACATATTGAAATTTGTGACAGATTGAACATACAAAGCGAAAATAACACTCTATCAAAGTCAGAGGTATGCATCTACAAAGTGTTTTAAAAATGGCCGTGAAAAATAGAAGTATCGCCGCCTGACTTTTCCTTTGGCTGCGGTACCCATTCGCAGGAAAGAGTTCGATGTTAATCTATTGTTAAGATTTTCCAAGATTTAAAATCCTCCATTTTTACTTTCTTCTATCTATAATAGAAGAAAGTATTGGAATCGAATTTTTTTCGACTTCCGGTTTTCGACGGATTTACACGTTTTAGAGATCATAGATTCTGAAAAGCATGTTTCTACAATATGTCTGTCTGTCCGTCCTTATTGTATCATCGAAAAGTGTATGAAGTTACGCTTCAAATTGAACCAATTTTTTTTCTATGTTTTTGGCTATGGCCAGCAGGTCCTACTGGAATTTGGGGATATTTCAACGAAAGGGGGCGCCGTGATTGCGATTTTTGTTCGAATTTCACTATTGTATCATCGAAAAGTGTATGAAGTTATGCTAATAATTGAACCAATTTTTTTCAATGGTTTTGCTTATAGCTTGCAGGTCCCAGTTGAATTTAGGGATATTTCGACGAAAGGGAGCACTGTGATTGCGATTTGTGTTCGATTTTCCCTATTGTATCATCGAAAAGTGTATGAAGTTATGCAGATAATTGAACCATTTTTTTCTATGTTTTTGACGATAGCCTGCAGGTCCAAGTTGAATTTGGGGATATTTCGACGAAAGGGGGCGCTGCTATCGCGATTTTACGTCGATTTTCGCTATTGTAACATCGAAAAGTGTATGATGTTATGCAGATAATTAAACCAAATTTTTTTCTTTGTTTTAGGCTGTGGACAGCAGTCCTACTTGAATTTGGGGAAATTCCGCCGAAAGGGGGCGCTCCGGTAGCCATTTAAAGATTTCAAGTTCAAAAAGATGTGCAAAAAATTTAGAAATCCTAAAAGTTTTTAACATTAAATGTTTGGCCTTGATCCGGAGAATCCGGAGCAATTTTTGTTTTGCCTCTATCTAAAAAAATGGCTGAGATATTGCAGTTTGAAATTTTAGGGTAGCTGACATTTTCAAACAAGACAGCAGAACTCATCCATAAACGGGTTTAATTTATGAGTTTTAGTTAACATGGTTTCGGCAAATTTTCTTTCATTGTTGTAACCATTGTTCCTATTCTTATATGCTTAACACTATATATTTACATTTGTCAACGTCAAATTCTCGCCAAGCTTGGCGACAGTTGGCGAAATATCGCCATATTTGGCGACAAAAATAGGTTGCCATAAATGAAGCCAACTTGGCTGTAGAGGACTAATTTGGCGATATTCTTATTCAAATTCAATGTTGACGAGAACTGGGAGTGAATCTTCTTGAATTGGGTTCCACGCATTTTAGCTTCGTGTTTTCCAGTAAAACTAGCTAAAATCGTAAAACCAAGGAATAGGGAGGCTATCCGTTCCTGCCGGTACAGGCCAGAAGGACTTTTCGTAGTTTAGTATAATACATCGTCTGCTCGCATCCCGGTAACTTGACGATTCTCAAGAAGCTGGCGTACAACCGAATGACGAAAAATGTTGATTTTATTCGTGATGTGATAACAAATTTTGAAGTATTAACATGACTGCGATAGAAGAAAGTTTTGGGATTGGCACATGCGACTAGTTTAGAATTGTTGCCACCAGCACGACGAGAGAAGATTCAGTAATGTGCCTGAATCTTAAATGGATGGTGAGTACAAGGAAATTTTCAGATTATCCGATGACATATATTTTTAATTGTCTTTTTAATATAATTTTAAATTGCACGTAATTTTTTAAAAGAAATAATATGTTCATGAACGTAGAAATTCATAAAATCATAAAAAAACGTAGATTTCTCATACTGATATTTCCTTTATTTGGGAATTTATTATTGTCACACCTAAGGTATAACTTGCACACGTAACAGCAATATGTATTAAAACACATTACTAGTAAGTAATTTCTTAAAGATATTATTATATTACAATAAATGTTTATAAATCTCCATTTCAATTTTCTTTGACGTCTGACAGTATATTTGACACTAAATCGTTTAGATGTACATTTCTCTATTGTTCAACAACTTACCTTACTTATTACAAACGAAAACGATTGCAGGACTTAATCAAGCTGTCAGAGCAAAATTCAACTGTACGAGATTAATGAAATCGTAACAGAAAAAGATTGAAAGAGCAATGAATCGGATATCAAAGAAATATTTTGTCTTCGTTCCTTGTATTTTGAAAGACAAGTGGTGACAGATATATTAATAACATTTCTCTAGAAATTGCATTATGTTGTGATTGATATTATTACATATTTTGTTTTTATTTTTATCCTAGTTATTATTTTATCCTAGTTAAAATCATAAATTCAGTAAATGTTATTTAAAAGGATATTCATAGGTCTGTAAGTCATTCTCCGAAATAAAGTTATGCATAAATAATAATGTCGGTAAAAAGTTCGGTGTCAGTTTAAAATAATAATGCATTTAATAATGACAAAAAATGTAAATAATTTAAGTAAGTAATACTTTACGTTAAGTAAATACTTTGAGCACTGCACTTCCTGTTTTAGTTCTAAACGTGATCGTAAACATATTAGTGGCTATTTGTTATGCAATTTGTTATACAATTTGTGATACAATTTGTTATACAATTTGTTATACAATTTTTATACCTGGAACATGACAGTTTGGTAAAAGGAATTCGCACTTAGCAGTGGAAATGTCAAATCTGGAAATGAGTAGCAATTATATAAGAGTAAATTATATAATGAGTAAATTATATAAGACTTCTAACCGGTAATAAAAATTAAGTTGTTATTAGTGTAGCAAAATATTTAAATATATTCAATGTCGGGGAGAGAGGCAATGTGCGCTCACAATTTTGCATTGCAGGTTTCCATGTGAACGACCGAAAAACTTTTGGGTATTTTCCGGTAATACCGTATGGGGGGTGCAACAAATGTTTATGGAAAACAGTGATATCGATGTTAGCAGAAATAATCGAGGGATCTGCCATATTATATCTCAGAATCAGATAGCTTCATTGCAATTCATTGCAACAAACTGTAGTGGGATATCCTAAATCGGCATTGTTTTGAAATGGAAACATGACAAAAATTCGACTTAAAAAACAAAACAGTTTATTCAATCAAATAAGAAATATTTCAGTTGGAAATGACCGGACCATTTAAACTAATTTAAATTCACACCTTAATCAATAAAACTGGAGGAATAAAAAGTTACTTTGAACATTCAACTCGGATTGTATTAAACAAGACCTTCTCCTCAACTAAATTTTTCAATATTCTAAAGATTTTTTTTTCTATTTAAAGAACACTGGATTTTTTAATATGTAAAATGTATTTACTTCTGGTCCTAATCTTAATTCAAGAACAACACTACAAAATTTTCTCTAACGAAACTCCTTGAGTTCTATTCAGACTTTATTAGAACAAGTTATTTTCTTATCTATAGAAACTATTCACGAGCACTTTAGAAAACCGCTAAAATGGCGTCTAACTCTGACTACCGAGACACGGCTCGAAAACAATATCATTACTAAGGAAGTGTGGATAGATTCGCTGCAATAATATGTTTTTTGCCAGTGAAAACTTTCCACCTTATATAGCAAACAACAACTTGAAAAACTAATAACCATAAATTCGCAACCCAGTAAGAAATATGTCAATTCCAAGGAGCCTTTTTATACTTAATGATATTCAAAGTGAAACAGAACGAGATTTACACTGACGCGGAAAAAATTATTTCGAAAAGCACGTATACATTAAAACTGAGTCGCGCACTAGAGTACACATAACAGTGAGTAACATGCACAACGTTAATACAAAATCACTTAAGAATACATGAAGGTGAATACACAAAACTGTATTTTTATTTGGATAAACTATAGGGTTATTTATTTGATCGGAAGTAGCTGAGTATCTTGAAAGAGGTTAACAAATTTTGATACTCGAAACGGTAAGCAATAAATACAAAAATACACTTTGTAGAATTCATGTTTTCTTTTTATTGAGTCTTTGACCTTCTCTTAACAATAGATATTAAATTTATTAATCGAATAATATTAATTGAATTATGGATTTATGTATCTAAATTAATAAAAAACAAACTCGATTACTCTATTAATTAAATAAAATTTAAAAAAATGATGTTTTGAATAAATAAATAAATTACCGAATTTTTAACTATTGAATATTCATTTATGCATAAAATTCGCATTTTTGAGTCGTCATATTTCTCACTTGCTGCTAACAACAGAGCCCCATTTAATTATCATATTTTTTAAAAAATATTTCAACATCAGTAGCATTATTCGTTCTAACACTATATTTATCGGATCTGTATTTTCAGATTTTTTTAAATCTAAAGCAGAACCTAGAAGTTAATTTAGAAGTCAACATAGGAATCTCTTCGGTGCAGATTTTAAGCTAAACCTAAATACTGTACATTTTTGGTAGAGATATATGTCGTATTTATGTATTTTTTAAACCTTCAATGGAAAAATTGCTAATTTATAGTAGTCACTGTTGTTTAGATTTGTATAAGAAACTAAGGATGGGGGAGAATAAAAATAATAATGTGATTTATTATCTGACTGCAATTCATTTTGCATGAAAATCTAAGTAAAGCTACATTTATTTTTTCAAAGTACTGTGAAAGTAAAATGAAATTCAAATCCGCGGAATGTATTGCACTGCCAAGTTTTTTTTTTTTTTTTTTTTTTTTTTTTTTTTTTTTTGAGTTTTATGAAAAATTATCCAAAATGTATTCACATTGCAATGGTGACGAGTGCTGGAGTTGGAACTAGAATGGTGGATTTCCCGAAACTCCCAGCTCGCCAATATCCAGTCTCTTTACATTCAGGGTCAAAAACAATAAATAGATTGCAGGGCCACAAGTTGACGATATTTCAAATTAATTTGAATTTGCTAATATATATATATTGCTAATAACATTGCAATTAATATTGCTAAATATTTATAGCTCTTCTAATAAATATTCAACAAACAAGGCCATCGTCGTTGTAAGGTCGTCGCAACAAACGAGATTATTTTTAAACGTTTGCAGTTATATCATTTTGGGGACGCATGGGTACTTTGTCTGTAATTTTATACGAGAACAACTAAATATAAAGACACGGTGAAATGACTCAGTGAAAAATATAAAGTTAAAAAAAAATCATGTTACCACGAATAGAGTTAAGTGAGGTTTTATCTGTACGTTGAATTCAAACAAGTTTATAATTTACATTCTTTGGAGAGAATTTAATGCCTATTATAAAATATATTTTTTACGTCACTCTTATTTTAATCTGGCTTTACAAAATATACATGTATACATAAAAATTTACTTTATCAAACAATGCAACAAATCTCTCTTTCATTTTCTATCAATTTAGGAAGAAATTATCATACAATGAAATTATAAAACAAATTATTAAAATTATGCAATAGATTTATATTACTTACCCATCATACGTAGTATAGGGTAAGTCTTGTAATCGTTTTGAAAATCGAAAAATTTTTTTTGACGGATTTACACGTTTCAGACACTGGAGATTCCGAAAAACATATTTTTAGAAAAAAAAATTTGCCGTCCGTCTGTGTGTCTGTGTGTCTGTGTGTCTGTGTGTGTGTCTGTAAACGCTCTATCTCCCGAACAAATTGAGATAGAGACTTGCAATTTGGTATGTACTTAGTATGTAATAATGGGAAGAAGCCTATTTCATTTCAATAACCTCGATTAAACGGAACATTTTTTTTCGGACTCTCGAAATATTCGTTCTGATGAAAGGTATATAAAAATTTTCGAAATTGTTTATTTTAAGGAGTAAATATAAAAGACAATACTAAACCATAAATTTTTCATAAAGAAATGTTTTTCATAAAGATGTTTTTTTAAGAAATTAATATTAAAAAGAAAATGCATAAAACATGAAGTCGATCGGAAAATTAGTTGCCGAGATATTTGTAATCCTATTTTCCACACTCTTCGATTTTTCATGACCCTGTATTTCATCCAAATTTCACTTCAAATATATATTTTAATTGGAAATTTGACGCTTAATCAGATGCAATAAACCGCTAGTTAATAGGAGTATTATTTTTGGAGTTATCAGGAAAAACCTCTTTCAAGCAATTCAGTAATCGAGCCTTTTTATGACGTCATCAAGCCACGATTTTATTTGAATATCAATGCATTTTATAAGTAGTTTACACATTTTTATTTTAATATTTTACATTATACATATACATGATGGGTAAGTATTACGGTGGCCCCCAACGACTAGTTTTGTCTTCTTGTAAATGAAACTTTTTATCAGAACAATAAGCTTCCGAGCCTAGACGCATTTAATTTTAAACCTGTGCATATAAAAATTAAAGTAAGGTTTTGAAAATGAAAAATAATATGTTTTTAAATCTATTTTTTCTGTTAGTATTGTTTAAAGTAAACAACATATTTGCATATTAAGCTAATACTGATTAAGAAAAGATAATTAGAGTGCAATTAAAGAATATCGCAGAGAGAAATTTATTCCTCGACATTTTATTCTCTTTGTGTTATGATATTATAAAAAGACCTTTTTAACAACTTCTTTCGTTGAAGAAATCTTAGGCAGTTTTTCAGACACCAATTATTTTTATGAAGTCAAGCAGACACTTATAATGACTATTGAAACGTTTATCAAATGTCGATGTATTTCATGTAGATACAGCTTATTGCTTACGTGTAAAAGGGTAATTACAAAATAAATTCAAGTAAATGTAAGATGTTTACGAACATTTAAAAAAATGACTAATGAGCGAGTTCTTTAAAATAACATACAGGGTGCGTCATAAAAATGTATACATATACTGTTTAACGGTCATAACTTTCTAATTTTTCTTTCTTTTCAACGTGTAATTAATTGGAAATTGTGAGTGGACCAAGATTACCTTTCAAAAAAGAAAATTTATTTTAAAATATTATTGTATGTGGGTCATTCCATGGTAACTTACGTTTCATTTAGAATAATTGACTTCAGTAATTTTAGTAATATAACACTAAAAAATATTCAAAATGCAATGTTTCTATGATTTGTTAATTAAACCTAACAAAGATAAATTTGGATAAAAATTAATTAAATTTAGTACTATTTCTTGAACGCTAAAAATGATATTTACCATGGTAACTTACGTTTCTGACAAAAAGAACGTAAGTTACCATAATAAATATAATGGCCAGTGTTCAAAAAATAGCACTAAAGGTAAGTAAGTTTCATCCAAATTTCGCTTTGGATAGATTTAATTAAGAAATCCTATTAACATTTTATTTTCAATATGTTTTGGTGTTATATTATGAAAATTACTAAAGAAAATTATTCTAAATGTAACGTAAGTTACCATGGAAGGACCCATGTATGAAAATGTAGCAGAAGTACAAAAACAATATCGCAGGGAGTTTCAGACAGATCCACCTATGCGATTTACAATTACTTCTTCGGATAAAAGATAAGTAATGGATGTTCGCAGACAACGTTCCGGAACCGCAATTGAACAAGAATGCGCCACAACACCAAAAGAAATGTTTGTTGAAGACTGTGAATGAATAACCCACCGTTATCACCAGTGTATTGACCAGAACGGTAATAATTTTGAACATCTGCGGTAGGAAGAAAAGTTGTACATTTTATGCAGATTATTTTTTGTATTTAAATATTAATTAAATGTGAATAAAAACTGGAGTTATAATCATTCAAATTCTAAATACATTTTTCTGATGCATCCTGTATTTTATGTCTAGTGACTGTTTATGTCTTATGTCTATTTTATGTGTAGTTGAGCACATTCTAGGGTGTATATATAAATAGGAAGACTGTTAAAATTTTAATCAATAAAAATTATTACTATGTGATTAAATATAGTAATTAGAAATTCTTTTTAAGTATCTATTTATTTTCATTCTTTGAGGTACGAATTTCCTTAAAACATGTACTTCATAGTAAAAAAAATATATCTTTTATATTTTGCGTACGAGATATTTTTAACAAATTACAATAAAGTCGCTTTGTTATACATATTAATCAATTGTGGTTTAAAGATTTATGTTCTTTTATTATTATTTTCGACAATAAAAGATAAAACGGAATATAGAAATATAATTAGAGAATATGTTTTCGTAATTACGTTAATGTATAGATTTTTTTTTTAATTTATTTCCGGTTTCGCGTTGAAGTAGGTTGGGTTCGGGTCCGTTTTCGGGTTGATCTCAAATAGAAATTTTGAGTTCGTGCATGCATAATAATAAAGAAGTGTTACAAAAAAAAAAAAAAAAAAAAAAAAAAAAAAAAAAAAAAGAATGCATGAAACAAATTCTTAAAATCGGTTTTAATATATATATTTTTTTTCAATGCTGATTTTAAACCTGGTTCTTAGTAATCTCCAACATTGCTGAAAATTGTTTTTGCATTCGGTTTGCTTGTCTGTCTGTCTGTCCGTGCTCTAACGCACGTAAATATACTCGGATTGTCATTAATTGCTGGAAGTGCGTTTTCAGCTGTGGTACGTATTTTAAATTTTACTAGATTTATGAATTTTACTTGGTGAGTATAATTTCTATAGATCCCATACAGGGCAGCAAAAAAGATCTCAAGTATATTTCCGTTTATTGACGGAAATTCCAGAAAGGGAATTTTAAACAGTGTTTAAAATGCGTTTCCTAATTAGGCTAAATTGTAGCATTCTATGTAGTATATATACAAATAGGGCTGCACAAAAAATTCTGATTAAAATTGGTAATTCATCGTACAGGGTTCTTAAATGTGTTATACGTTTTTGAAATTGTTTACTTAGGCCTTCTTTCACCTTATTAAACGGTAACGATTTGTTAAGGTATTTTGGAAGTTTTGGAAATTTAACATATTCTATGCTTGACGCATGATTTTTTTCGTTCTTGTTATTTCAAAGTAGGATTGTTTTATATTAAAAAGTGTCAGATATCGTTTTTGGTTTTTTAATTTTCAGTTAAATACCAGTTTATCTATAAATTTGATGCAGAATAAAACAAAATAATTGGAATGAAACTGAAAGAAAAGAACAAAAAACTTTGTCAGAAGATTATTATCTATTTATATCCTAAAAAAAATAAATTCTTAAACTGGAGGAGAGGCTAAAAATCTCTTCACCAGCAATTATTTTTAAGCAGTCATGCAAATATTTGTAATAGCTTCTGAAACGTTTATGGAAATTTTTAAGCGTTGTATTTCCAATGCGATTTCAATTATCAATCAAGACAATAAATACTGCAGAATTGACAGAATGTGTAAGACGATTAGAGTTTTTATAAACAAACAATATAGTATTGTTCAACATAATCTTTTTCGTGATTTAATGACTTTTATAAGAAGCATTTTTTAAATCATTTTTAAAGATAATGTAACAAACTTTGAACTTTTCATTTATAAAACCTAATTTTAATATCATATTTAGATTCTTCGGTAAATATTACCTTCGGACACCAAACAGAAAGTCATTCAGGTTAGCAGTTTAGGAGTTATTTAAGCTTAAAGTTTGTAACTATAAAAATATTGTTTTCATTTCTAATCATTGCAAACTAGTTTCATTGAGGGTAAGGGTAGGTTTTTTTTTTTTTTTTTTTTTTTTTTTTTTACATAACTTAAAAACTACCCAACGTGAGCTGTAACTTTGGATTTCTGTATTTCAATTTTTGAAACTTTTAGAAATAGATTTCTGCTTAAATATTTATTTGTTATATTTCATAATTTTTTCGAAAGTTTTTAAAATTAGTTTTCTAAAAGAAAATATAAATTGTAACCTATAATTTTTTTTTTTTACAGAATTCGCTTTCAAAATACTAATGTATGCTAATGACAATTCACTCCGCCCAGTAGTTTTACACGAGTTATGTTAAAAAAAAACTGCCCTCATTGGAATCTGTTTTGCAACGATTACAAAGTAATTAAACATTGTGTTTTTAAAAACATTAAACCTGCATAATTTCTAAACGACTTAACTAAATGACGTCCCGTTTTCTATCTGAAGGTAAATTTTACAGAAAAGTCCAAATTGGATAACAGAAGTGCGCGTTAATATTAAAAAAAATAATTTTGTTGCAGTTTGTTTATGTAGACGTCCCTCTAAGAACATTTAAGCATAACATTAATTAATGTTATCATTAATCGATTGTTACCACTCGCAATTTTTTACGATGATTCGAGGTAGAGTTAGTAAGCGGGTTTCTTTCTTTCCACGGTTGTATCTTAAAATACGTTATATTTAAGCATTGAAAAAATCAACAAAATCTAGCATTTCATTTTAAAACTGGACAGAACCCGTACGATCGTGACATTTACATTTTCTGATAGCATTTCATTTGCTGATCACAAATATTAATGCCACCCATGCATTTATTATATATATCTACTGCTGAAGGACATATTACTGTTATAGTGTCGTGTTCCTTTATGTTTCCTGCTTTTAAAATATTCCATTGTTTCAGTGCCGCAACGATTAGGTGCAATAATCACTGTCCTGCAGTCCTTCCATGTTATATACATGTAACATATCTGAAACATGTTCTATACACGTTCCGTCATCCCTTTTATCTGCACAAACTACTTTTAAACAGCTAATACGATTATCCATAATAATGCCTATTCCATAAATATTCAATTCATTTAACTTTTCTAACAAAGGCAATGGTGGTAATATACCGATTGAAATCCATTTAATGCCGAATCCGCACAGACGATTGGGTAATGAAATATTACGTCCTTCGAATAAAACAATTAACAGTTAATTCATATATTTTTCTATTTTTCACTTATTTCAATATTAAATTAAAAGTTTGTGTCTAAGCAATTAAAAATATACTGATAATTACCGATTCCGATAGATAAATAATAAAACTGTTTAATATGCTCTTGTTAACATTGGTTTGAAAACCGACTGTAACTGCACTGATAAAAATTTCACCGTTGGATTACGGGAAAAGCTTGGCAGCACAGACTCCAAGATTTTCCTGTAATATTACAGTTTGTACCGTAATCTATTTAGACTGTATTAGACCGTAAATAGCAGTAAATTTCAAGAACGTATCTGACCGTAAACCACAGTAACTTTCAAGAACGTATCTGACCGTAAATAACCGTTACTTTCAAGAACGTATCTGACCGTAAATAACCGTTACTTTCAAGAATGCACCTGACCGTAAATAACCGTTACTTTCAAGAATGTATCTGACCGTAAATAGCCGTTACTTTCAGAATGTATCTGACCGTAAATAACTGTTACTTTCAAGAATGTGTCTGACCGTAAATCACAGTAATATACAGGGTGTCCCAAAAGCCTCCGTACAACTTCAAAAATTGATTAAAAAAATAATAGGCCTACCGCAAAAATATTTACAACAGTACACAGAGTAACTTAAAAAGTTTTTTTTCTACTACCTTAGTATACTTGTAAATGAGATCCTTTTGTTGCACGAAGAATATCAAGTTGATATTCCAATTCCCTTCACGTGCGTTTCAGCATGCTAACATCAACAGTAGTTACAACTGTTTGATGAAATAAAATGTTGAATTGAAGATGTTTGATGAATGAATGAAAAAATGTTTGATGAATAAAAGTTAATAGTCTCATGGAATTGAAACAAAAGATCCAAACAGCAGTAGCTACTGTTGATGTTAGCATGAAAAACATTTGTGGATTGAATTGAAATATCGTCTTGATATTCTTCGTTCTACGCAAGTATCTCATTTTGAAGTTTACTAAGGCTGTAAAAAAATTTTTTTAAGTTACTCTATGCACTGTTGTAATTATTTTTGCTGTAGGCCTATTATTTTTTTTAAAATAAATTTCTGAAGTTGTACGGAGACTTTTGGGACACCCTGTAGATTATAAATTATCGTATATGGCTGTAATATCAAGATTGTAAATAAGCATAAATGCCCATCATTTTCTACTCATTTACATATATCGCTGTAAATTGCAGTAGTTATCAGAACTGTAAATGACCATGAAATAGTTATTTCAAGAATTCGCATGATTACTTCCAACAGTAACTGTATATTTATACATAGGATGTCAAGAAATGCAACATTTTATTTCTGTATCAGAGATAAATAGTATAAATTGCAAAAATGTCCATAAGGTACAAAATTTCAATTCTATACTTTTCATCTCCATGGAGATATTTCCAAAATTAGTTTTTATACATTCTTTGTAACCAAACAGGTGGCTTCAGTCCCTCCAAAAATCAGGAATTATCTCACTTTGCCATGCAATTCGAAACATGGAATCTAATCATTATTGGAGAATAATGTCTACAAATCTGATATTTAAATGTATTGATCAATAATAATGTGTTGATGTAATTGATGGTACATTAAATCTTAGTTTGTAAACATTCGCCAAGCTTGAACAGATTTCACTTTTCAAATTGCATGCAAAGTGAAGCAAGTCACAATTTTTGACTCTCTGCAACTTCATAATGTTTGGAGATGATTAAAACCAATCCACATTTTTGCAGATTACATTATTTATCCATCTCATATAGATACAAAAATAAACTGTATAGTTTTTTTTAGACAGCCTGTATATTTAAAACTTTATAATATTTCTAAGATTATTCTACCACTACATATATATGGTGGTTTGCATATAATTTTTTTAAACAATTAGCGACTTTCTCAATATTACATACTTTTTCTATTTACAACACTATACAGCTTACAAAATAAAATTATATTTAGCATTGAAAAATGACATGTGTATAAGTTTTATTAAACGTGATTGTTTCATATTTCCGAAAAAAAAATGACGTAAAACTTCATATACAAGTGTAGTAATTTTTGCCAACATCTAAGTAAAATAAAAATTAACAGACACTTAAGCAATATTAACCAGGCAGAATAACAAACACTTATCAAATTTGTTACAAATCACAGGCTAAATTTGTCCAAACCCTAACACAATATCAAGTATAACTCTTAGCTCAACAATGCACACCTTTGAAAAATATAGAAAAAAAACAGAATTTTTTTTAGTACTTATCTCTTATTTAATATCATACTCTGAATATTTACGATTATGTATTTGTAACAACAAATGAACTTATTCATGATTTTTTTTAATGTAGTGAGGAAGATGATTATAATAAACTTTTGCATAATAATGTATCAAAGACATAATTTAATGAATATCAAAATGTTAAAATTATTTCTATTTCTTTCAATATAACTTTCGTTTTAAGTTTTTTGAGAATCACTTTGGTATTTATCTACTTGCACATTCTTTTGCATTTTGATGCCTGGGTTCTTTTGGTTTCTACCCAAACCCAAGTGAGATTAATGTCGTTTTAGCTAATAATGCAGGAATAGAGTGTAATATTTGCCTTTTTAAAAAATCACAAAAACACTTCTGTTTTGTGTTAAACATTTTACTTGGAGATAGTATAAAACATGGATTTATCTGTAAAAATGGGAAATTGTTCAGGATCATCAGAGAAAAAAAAATTCTTGGTTGAAAATACTACAGCCAAAATAAACTATTTGTAAAAATGCAAATAACTTAACCACTTCAACGGCCATTTAGATAGGGAAACAGTGTTATTACCCCCGATTTAACTCGAGTCAGCTACTGTGGTTAAATAATGAATGTTTACAGACTGGGAAGTACTATACAGATTTTCGTGTTTTGGGAAGGACAGGATAGAATGCTGAGTCATCAATTTCAGTAACATCCTGCCTTTTGTTCTATGACTAATTTATAAATGTCCAGAGCACCCTGAAATAATGAACAATTTCATCAATTTTCAAAAACTAAAAAAACTAAATCCTAATTTCAGGAAAAATTTTAATATAACAAGGAATGATCTTCTAAGAACTGTTCAAGAAAAATCTTTAAAATATGTCATCACACATATTAAAAACAAGCATTTTTTTAAATAATTTTAAAAAATTCACAGACAAAAATAAAAATTTTAATTCAGGAACTCTGAAATTATTTATTCTGTACATATTTTACATAAGATACGACAGGTTTTAAACAATATGACATCTAAATGCTGCTAATTTTGTCATCAACTTCCTGACTTTATTTATATTACACGATTTTGGATTTTTCTTTGCTTTTGAACTTTTTTCAGGATTGATGTCCAAAAAAGCTCTGAAAATAAAGAAAAAAATATTAATAGTATCACATCTTTTAAAAAATAACATTACTGTAAATACATCAAGCCATAATCGAATGAACAACTAATCTCGTAATTATCAAATTATAACAGATATTAACTCCTCAATAACACGTGCATAGAATGTCTACAAAATAACATTCATGAAGAAAAACTTTTTGTGCTTTATAAGCCCTTTATTGTTTTTCTCATCTTTAAAGCCAGAACAAAATGGATTAATTAGCATATATGACAGAACTCAATAGGCCACTAGTGTCAATGAGTGGTAAGAAATTTCATTTGAGCTAATTCATTACTGAATACATGTTATCTAACAGGTTATAAGTAACATTTGTTGTAGGCAACTACACTGCACCATGAATTTAAAATTTTTGATTTGATTACCAAGATCTGCAAAGTATGTGAAGAAAATAGTGTTGACACTAGACCAAAAGTTCTTTTAACTGATCGACAAATTTTGCATTTTTTCTGCAACTGATCGACAAATTTTGCATTTTTTTCTGCAACTGATCAACAAATTTTGCATTTTTTTTTTTTTTTGCAACTGGCTAAAGGATTTCCTGATTTTTCCCCACAATCAACTGACAAATTTCGTGATTTTCTCTCACGATAAATCGACAATTTTTGTATTTTTTCCATGCGACAGATTTAAGAATTTCGTGATTTTTCCTTGCATTCAATTGACGAATTTCGCAACATTTTTTAGATTTTCCCCTCAATTAACTAGCAATTTTTCCGATAATTTGTCGTACCAATCGAGGAATTTCGAAATTTTTTCCGCCATAATCATGCCTTTTTACCCTCAACTGATTGGCAAATTTTGAGATATTTTCCATCAACTGATCTGGTCATAAAAAAAAAAAAAGAAAAATTAATGTTTTTGATTTGTTGGAATTTTCCAAAGTTTTTAGTTTGTCTTAGTATCTTAAACACTATTATGCCAAATATAAAGTATATAGAGCTGTAAAGTAATATAGGACAAAATTAGCACTCGCTATCCGGCGAGTAATACTGAAAATTTGGCAACTGACTTTATTATTACCACTGGCCAAACTTAATAGCCACACTCACCAACTGTGATGATTGAATGGAAACAGATTTTTTTTCCTGCTGTCGCTCATCGAATATCGAAACCATTTGGCGAATTTCACGATTTTTCCCCTGAAACCATTCAGATTCTTTTTTCTCGAAGCCATTCGACGATATTCGCACCCCCCCCCCCCCGCCCGCCCGAGACAATTTGATGAATTTTGCGAGTTTTCTGCTATTAATTGTTGAATTTCGTGATTTATCGACTATCGATTAACGAATTTCATGACAAATTGACGAACTTTGTGGTTTTTTCCGCGACAGATCGACAAACTTTGCATTTTTGTCGCGATAGATCCATGAACTTTGTGTTTTTTCAACCACAGATCGACGAACTTTACATTTTTTTTTCACGACTGATCGACGAACTTAAGGTTTTTGAAGCGTCTGATCGACGAACTTTTCGCTTTTAAGCGACTGGTCGACGAACTTTTCGCTTTTTAAGCAACAAGTCGATAACTTTGCATTTTTTAAGCGCCTGGTCGACGAACTTTTCGCTTTTTAAGCGACTGGTCGACGAACATTGTGTTTTTTCTGCGACAGATCGACGAACATTGTGTTTCTTAAGCGACTGATCGACGAACCTTGCGTTTTTTGGGGACAGATCGACGAACTTTGCGTTTATTCCGCAAACGATCCACGAAATTTGCTTTTATCCCACGACTGATCGACGAACTTTGCTTTTTTTGGTGACAGATCGACGAACTTTTCGCTTTTTAAGCGACTGGTCGACGAACTTTTCGCTTTTTAAGCGACTGGTCGACGAACTTTTCGCTTTTTAAGCGACTGGTCGACGAACTTTTCTCTTTTTAAGCGACTGGTCGACGAACTTCTCTCTTTTTAAGCGACTGGTCGACGAACTTTTCGCTTTTTAAGCGACTGATCAACGAACTTTGCGTTTTTTCTGCGACAGATCGACGAACATTGTGTTTTTTAAGCGACTGATCGACGAACCTTGCGTTTTTTGGGGACAGATCGACGAACTTTGCGTTTATTCCGCAAACGATCCACGAAATTTGCTTTTATCCCACGACTGATCGACGAACTTTGCTTTTTTTGGTGACAGATCGACGAACTTTTCGCTTTTTAAGCGACTGGTCGACGAACTTTTCGCTTTTTAAGCGACTGGTCGACGAACTTTTCGCTTTTTAAGCGACTGGTCGACGAACTTTTCTCTTTTTAAGCGACTGGTCGACGAACTTTTCGCTTTTTAAGCGACTGATCAACGAACTTTGCGTTTTTTCTGCGACAGATCGACGAACATTGTGTTTTTTAAGCGACTGATCGACGAACCTTGCGTTTTTTGGGGACAGATCGACGAACTTTGCGTTTATTCCGCAAACGATCGACGAAATTTGCTTTTATCCCACGACTGATCGACGAACTTTGCATTTTTTGGTGACAGATCGACGAACTTTGCGTTTATTCCGCAAACGATCGACGAAATTTGCTTTTATCCCACGACTGATCGACGAACCTTGCGTTTTTTGGGGACAGATCGACGAACTTTGCGTTTATTCCGCAAACGATCGACGAAATTTGCTTTTATCCCACGACTGATCGACGAACTTTGCATTTTTTGGTGACAGATCAACGAACTTTGCGTTTTTTCCGCGACAGATCGACGAACTTTGTGGGGTTTTTTCCGCGACAGATCGACAAACTTTACATTTTTTCGGCGACAGATCCACAAACTTTCGTTTTTTCAACCACAGATCGACGAACTTTGCATTTTTTTCATGACTGATCGACGAACTTAAGGTTTTTTAAGCGACTGATTGACGAACTTAAGGTTTTTTAAGCGACTGATCGACGAACTTTTCGTTTCTTAAGCGACTGGTCGACGAACTTTTCGTTATTTAAACGACTGATCAACGAACTTTGCATTTTTTAAATGACTGATCAACGAACTTTGCGTTTTTGCTGCGACAGATTGACGAACATTGCATTTTTTAAGCGACTGATCGACGAACCTTGCACTTTTTGGGGACAGATCCATGAACTTTTCGTTTTTTAAACGACTGATCAACGAACTTTGCGTTTTTTCTGCGACAGATCGACGAACATTGTGTTTTTAAAGCGACTGATCGACGAACCTTGCGTTTTTTGGAGACAGATCGACGAACTTTGCGTTTATTCCACAATCGATCGACGAAATTTGCTTTTTTTCCCCGCAACTGATCGACAAACTTTGCATTTTTTGGTGACAGATCGACGAACTTTGCATTTTTTGGTGACAGATCGACAAATTTTGCATTTTTTGGTGACAGATTGACGAACTTTGCATTTTTTGGTGACAGATCAATGAACTTTGAATTTTTTCCGCGACAGATCGACGAACTTTGTGGGGTTTTTCTGCGACAGATCGACAAACTTTACATTTTTTCTGCGACAGATCCACAAACTTTCGTTTTTTCAACCACAGATCGACGAACTTTGCATTTTTTTTCACGACTGATCGACGAACTTAAGGTTTTTTAAGCGACTTATCGACGAACTTTTCGTTTTTTAAACGACTGATCAACGAACTTTTCGTTTTTTAAATGACTGATCAGCGAACTTTGCGTTTTTTCTGCGACAGATCGACGAACATTGCGTTTTTTCTGCGACAGATCGAAGAACTTTTCGTTTTTTAAACAACTGATCAACGAACTTTGCGTTTTTTAAATGACTGATCAACGAACTTTGCGTTTTTTAAATGACTGATCAACGAACTTTGCGTTTTTTAAATGACTGATCAACGAACTTTGCGTTTTTAAAATGACTGATCAACAAACTTTGCGTTTTTTAAATGACTGATCAACGAACTTTGCGTTTTTTCTGCGACAGATCGACGAACATTGCGTTTTTTGGGGACAGATCGACGAACTTTGCGTTTATTCCACAATCGATCGACAAAATTTGCTTTTTTTCCCACGACTGATCGAGGAACTTTGCATTTTTTGGTGACAGATCGACAAACTTTGCTTCTTTTCCGCGATCGATAGGTGAATCTCAATCAAATAAAATCTAAATTCAGAAATTTATTTAACAACCTAATTGTTAAGGGTCCTTAACACATTTACTGGAACTTGAAAAATACACTGCATATATAAAACTTAACTTTCTTCCCTTTTTTATAATAAAAATAAGCATTTTACATAATCATTCTCAGTTGACTTAATTTTGTCAATGGTATTTTGTCATGTCTGCATTAATGTAATTCTTTAAATAGAACGTAAAATAATAGTGGGGTTTAAAGATTTTTTTCTCCCTCCCAAACATTACAACTCCCCTCCATTTAAAAATGTTGGTAGGGAGGCTCCCCTCCTTGTTAAAATTGAATTTCAAGCCCTGTAAAATGTTTGTTTATATGCTGGGAGGAAAGCAATAATTATACAATGAGTTTAATTAAAAGCAAATAAAAATTAAATTGAATTTAAAGGTATTATAACTCTGTAAATTATATCAAGGGTATTAATACTCTATATGAATGCTTACAAACCAGTATAAAAGATAATTAAATTATGTGCCCATAACTTTACATAAAATTGACATTTAATACAGGATAAACAATAAACAAAAGAAATTAAGATATATTTAAACTGTAACTTTACTTGTGACTCATAAATAACATTCTCTTTTTTACCATGTCTACCATATACATCCCAATTTTCCATTGTCCAACCGCTAATTGTACTAAAACTCATATTATAAATCATTACTATCAATGGCCAATTAAAAATCAGCTTTAAAACCCAAATAATGAAAAGATGGAATACCATTGGTCAGGAAAGATTCTTAAAAGTTTTCCTCTATCTGTCAAAAGTGCTTGGATACATATCGGGTTCTTTTAAATAGAATATTTATTAATATTTGCTTCAAAAAAGAACTAAATTTTCTGACTGGAGATATATGTTATCAGGGGTCGATCCAGGCAAAATTTGGGGCCTTTTTAAGGCCCCGTCACAAAAATAAATTTAATAAAATGGTCCCCTTCCCAAAAAATCAATCTGATAAAATGGACCTCTTCACAAAATTCCTTTTACTAAAATAGGTCCTTTCACAAAATTCAGTTCCATAAAAGTTACCATTTAATATTTATTTATTATTTTGTGATGTTTTAAAATGTGTAATTTGTAAACAAACAAGTTCCCTAGAGAAGAAAACTTCAGTAAAAGGATTTTAAAAAGTTTTTGTTTATAAATGCTTGGTTCAAATTTGAGTATAACTGGATTTCAAATTTCATTACAAAATGTTATTTTTCAGAAAAATATAATAAATTTCACAAAAATAACCTTTACTTTTCACAAAATGGGCCCCAAGAAAAAAAACCTGACTCCTGGTTATTGCAGAAATGAACTAAGTTGCCCTTTTTGAATTATCAAAACAAATTTTAATTAATAATTAAAAATAGAAAATATTAATTTTTTTTAAAAAATCCAAAGGAAAATAAAAGTTTAATTCAAGCATGATTTAAATTCCTAAAATAACCAAAAAATTAAAAATTTGTATTTTTAATTAATTTATTAAAAAACATCGAAATCAATGTTAAGTGAATGTAAACAACTTTACAAAGCGATACTCAAAAAATAATTTATTTAAAATATTAAAATGGTTCCATTAATTAAAATTTTAGACAAGTAAGATGAGTAAAAGGTTACGCTAACTAAATTAAAAAATATATATACTAAAAAAAATTATATTAAAGATTATAAAAACAATGAAAATTTAACGTAAACAATATAATGTTAAGTCTATGGGGCGCCATTTGCAATTTAGAATAAAACAAAAATATAACTTATACATATTAAAACCCATCAAAACTAAAAATAATTAATACTAAAACCATGTATACGTATTATAAGCTAAGATGCCATTAATGTTTAAAGTTGTTAAAAGTATGAAAACATATTAAAAAGTGGGTGCACAAAAGGAGGATGTTAAATGAAAACACCACTGGAAAAACATGAGGAAAAAATGAAGTTTTGAAAATTGCATCAATACTATAGGTGCAGATTCCCAACATTTGGAAGGAGTCACTGGCTCCTAAACCCAAAAAATCCAGTGGCCACAATTGTAAAACAAATGCATAAAAACAATAGTGTTTATATAGGGTAAAGAACTAAAAAAAAAAAAAATAATAATAATTAATTCAAAGTGTAAAGTAATTTATTTAATATAAACACGTGTACAACAAAATTTGAATATTAATTAAATCTTAAATCATGTACAGTCAGAAGATAAAGTTGGGCAAGATACGGTTTAAAAAACAATATGTAGATAAGCTAAGCAATCATGATAGCGGGGAATATCAGAAAAACAATATTTCTTATTTTGATTTTGCCAGACAAAAGTACATATGAAAGAAAATCTGAATTTGTGAGAATATTTTGCACTATAAAAATAAAAACACACTTTACACATTTGTTTATATATATATATATATATATATATATATATATATATATATATATATATATATATATATATATATATATATATAATGCGAAAACCACATACCATACTTTCAATCCCAAATCTACTGAAACGGTAGAGAAAACAAACAAATAACCATAAAAATTCGAACTAACAAAACTTTAAACAAAAACTACAAACAGAAAAAACACAACCAATGGAGACAGGCTGCAGGGCTAAAGACCTGCATGCTGGGTTATACCGGCATTACACATGAAACTTCCCCCATGCCTGTCACAACCAAACTAACCATAGGAAACATTAAACCAAGATGAAAAGAACGACACAGCCGGATGAAGCTCCTTATAAAACCTACACTCACTTGGCGATATTTTTAATCGCCAGAAGGAGAGTATCACTGTATTCTTTACCTTTGACAAAACTATTCACCAAACTATTTAACAAAGCAATAGGATAACTTTGAACCATTGCACCATGATAGAGATTTATTATGTCACTCATTATACTATCATGTTTAGAATTTAATTTTGTTATCCTAATTAAACTGTTGATAAATATATTTCTAAAAATTGAAATATGTACATTAGAATTAAAATTTAATATCTTGATTGTTTCAAATTTGTAATCATTTCTCTTATCGTAAATGCAAGTACGCAATTCACCCCTCTCGATGTCGATAGCAAGGTCTAGATAATTTACATGTTTTGTGTTATATGAAGTTCTCTTTAATGTCAAACCTTGGGGGTAATAATCAAAATTTAATTCACTGTTGGAATCGTTAATCTTTACCAACAAAACATCATCAATATATCTGAAACTTAAAAAATCCTCGTTTAATGTATCATTAACTTCGTATAAAAATAAATATATATCTGCAAGAACCGAGCTGCAACTACCCCCCATAGGTATACCCTTAATCTGCTGAAACACATGTTTACCGTCAAATAAGTAATTTTCATTAACTACAAAATTAAATAAATTTATTAAATGATCCAAATCTTTACCCAAAGTATTGTAACGCTTAAAAAAATCAAAAATTTTATTTTTAAGATCTATTAAATCAATGTTATTATATAAATCTTCAAAATCATAAACATATAAACCTTTGATATTACTCAAACCTTTCAATCTATTAAGTAACTCAATACTATTTTTTATAATACAAGTGTTATTATGTTTTAATGCCACATCAAATAAACTCTGCAAAATATCCAAAAACTTTTTATTAGCGACTTCTAAATAAGTTCCAAAACCACATGTAATTGTACGAAAGGCAACAGGGTCCTTATGAAATTTAGGAATCAATACCATATAAGGTAATTCTTTACTACGTTGTGTGTATTTTAACCTTTTATAAAATGCGCCAATTCTTTTTTCTGTCTCTTTTACATTGGTATTTAATAACCTGTAATAATGTTTTTTATTATAACTTTGTTTTAGTTGGTCACTGTATAACTTTTTGCAAATAATTGCAAAATTTGTATTAGCTTTATCTATATAAGTTATAACAAAATTACTCTGTAAATCCTTAATAGATTCTTTTAATGAATTATAATCTTCTATCGAAATCCCCCCCGTTTTACCGCAATAAATTGAACTCAAATCCTTCAATACGTTATGTTTCCATTCCAAAAAAGCAATTTCCGGCAAGCAAAACTTGCTCATTAATTTATGTATAAACATGTCAACGTTGATTTTTAATCGTTTTTTTATAAAATCCCTTGTATTTATCCTTTTTAAGCGAAATTTTGTACCGTATTGCATATAATTCCTCAATGTTTTGTCCTTGACAATATCTAAATTACCAGTCAATACATGACCGTGATCCACATCCACGTAATTACTATACCTTGGATCATGACAATGACATAAATTGTTATCATTGTTTCTACCAATTTCTTTTGAAAAATTATTATAGTTAAAAACTGTACGTCCTAAAGGTTTATCATATTTAAAAACCTTGACAATTTCTATGTCTTTATCTGGAAGCAATTCATTGTATTTATTCAATACATGACCTATATTAATACCACGTTTTTTATGTTCCATGTAGTCCATTACAAAATACATACGATTGGCCAATTTCCGGCAAGCAAAACTTGCTCATTAATTTATGTATAAACATGTCAACGTTGATTTTTAATCGTTTTTTTATAAAATCCCTTGTATTTATCCTTTTTAAGCGAAATTTTGTACCGTATTGCATATAATTCCTCAATGTTTTGTCCTTGACAATATCTAAATTACCAGTCAATACATGACCGTGATCCACATCCACGTAATTACTATACCTTGGATCATGACAATGACATAAATTGTTATCATTGTTTCTACCAATTTCTTTTGAAAAATTATTATAGTTAAAAACTGTACGTCCTAATGGTTTATCATATTTAAAAACCTTGACAATTTCTATGTCTTTATCTGGAAGCAATTCATTGTATTTATTCAATACATGACCTATATTAATACCACGTTTTTTATGTTCCATGTAGTCCATTACAAAATACATACGATTGGCCAATTTATTGTTGTTATTGCATCTCCTCAAATATTGCTCCAAATGTTGTGATCTAATCCTTAACCTCAAAATATCTAAAGCCAAATCAATATTGTAATTACTCTTATATAAATATAAAAAGTTTAACAAATCACCTATAAAACGTTTTTTCACATTAAATATAATAAATTTTATATTTCTTACTATACCATTAAAATCACTCTCAAGAATTGAGCGTTTAATTTCATCTATACTATCATATCCTTTCGAATTACCCCATGATCCATCTCTGTAATGAATCCATAACTCATGGGATGTTCGATACGTTCGTATATTGAAACATCCAATAATGTGTTTCTTAATTTTTTCATAACGTTAGTTCCATTGAACATAACATTTAACCCGTAAGGGTACACAGTACCACATTTAATCATCATATCATTTTCACATATCATTCTTTCCCTTTTGTTAGGAACTATCTTTAAAATCGTCAATTCCATATTTTCAATACCATGCTTGTTAAAATGTCTAATTTCAATCTCCTGTTCTTCTTTATTAGTTTTACAATTTCTTATGTCAGACTTATGGTTGTTAAACCGCTTATTAATTGGGTCAGAAGTTTGACCTATATATGACATACCACATATCTTGCAACTAAGTTTATATACACTATTATATACCTTACATACCTTTAAATACCTGATGTCCTCAATAGTGTTATACTCTATTCCCACACTCAGGCAAACTATACATCGTTTATCAGTACATTTCCTTAGTTTAAGATTACTGAAACTTATCTCCTTTTTTAAGTTTGTGTTATAGAACGTTCTAGTTTTATATTTTACCTCAATATCCTTACCATCACCACCATCGTAAACGTCATTAATTAAAACACTATTATAAATATATCTGGTGTTATACCTGATCGAATATCTTTTTCGTATACCTTCAACCTCCCCTCTTTCCAAACAAATATCAAACTCACAATTTTTTTTATATTTTTTACCGCAATTTTTATTATTTTTATAATTTTTTTTATTTTTCTCAATAACTAAACTGGACAAACACTTTTTACAACTACCATCATCAACACCTTTCCTACCGTGGCCGTTTCCGCTTCCATCCAAATCCAAATCCAAATAATGGTTACTTTTTAACGATCCATTCCCTACCATTTTATCGGGAACCGACCGAGCACAATGGTCCTCCAATGAATTCCATTTCTTGCCGGTATCTAATATTCCATTTTTTGTATAATCCATAATTTATATTTATATTCACATTAAATACATATTTTTATAAAATTAACCAAAATAGAAACAAAAAATTAAATCCAACACTATAAACAAAACTATAAAAATTAAATATAGAACGTGAACGAATAATATATAACAAAATTAAACTGAAATAAACTAAACTAAACTTTATGAAACAATATTAAACTGCATTAAACTAATAGGGAAAACTTTATAAAGGAATAATTATAACGTCGCAATATGCCTGACTAAAGCCTAAACCATATCCAAAACGTTTATCTAGACAATTCATAAAATCCAAACCTAAATGTAAAATAAACCACTTGAAGACGTAGCCATGCCACCAAACTACAAAGGTTAAAATAATGCGAAAACCACATACCATACTTTCAATCCCAAATCTACTGAAACGGCAGAGAAAACAAACAAATAACCATAAAAATTCGAACTAACAAAACTTTAAACAAAAACTACAAACAGAAAAAACACAACCAATGGAGACAGGCTGCAGGGCTAAAGACCTGCATGCTGGGTTATACCGGCATTACACATGAAACTTCCCCCATGCCTGTCACAACCAAACTAACCATAGGAAACATTAAACCAAGATGAAAAGAACGACACAGCCGGACGAAGCTCCTTATAAAACCTACACTCAGTTGGCGATATTTTTAATCGCCAGAAGGAGAGAATCACTGTATTCTTTACCTTTGACAAAACTATACACCAAACTATTTAACAAAGCAGTAGGATAACTTTGAACCATTGCACCATGATAGAGATTTATTATGTCACTCAATATACTATCATGTTTAGAATTTAATTTCACAAGAATATCGTCTCTTTACGCATGCGTCAACTTTTTTTTGAAGGATTCTCCCCTCAAAAACGATAAGACTGATTGATTAACCTGTTTAGCCTAGGGGGATGGAAAAGGGTTGATTGAAAACGGATGGAAATATATTTTTGCTCTGAGGTTAAAAGCTAAAGCTTTTTTTTTTAAGAACTCATGTTTTCACTACTAAATATGCATATATTTCACAAAATTTTAAAGAGAGCTTGGAGATGGTTGTATTTATAACCGACTGAAATGTCAAAGAGTTCGGACGATGAGGACTATTTTTTATTGCTATGTTAAAGGAGCCGACGAGAAAACAAACAAACAAAAAAGCAAGAAGAAAGCATCTCTTTTACAACTGGATAACAATATTTTTTCCTGAAATTTGTACACGGGCTGTAAAACCGTTTTATTTATCACCCATAAAGATTTTAAAGAGTTAGGACAAAAATAACTTTTCATTTTAAAACTATGAAACGATACTGCATTAAAAAAAAAAAAAAAACAAGAAAATGAGTGCTTTTATCACTAAATATCAATATCTTTTCACGAATTTTGCATCTTAAAATATAATTTCATACAAAATCGAGTTAAAGATGTAAAATAATAAAAACTTGATTTTTCTTTTATTTATTATCACGGGCCCGGGCAACGCCGGGCGGGGGTCAGCTAGTTTTTTATTAAATTAAACTGACTAAATCCCTTTTCACATTCAGCAGTGCTAAATGGCAGGTTCACTATAAAGTTTAGAAGTTTGCATAAATTAATAAATTCATTTGGATTTGTACACTCTGCTAAAATTCACTGTCTAACTGTCTCACATTAGAGTTTATGTTTGGTGTGAGACCAAATTTTCAAAAGCGGGTGATTGGCAAAAAGTAAGTGTTAAAAAAGCTAGGCGTCAAATTTCACATCCAGGAATAATTTTGTAGTCGTCAAATGCTATAATGTAATAGTTAGTTGCATTTGACGACTAACGACTGCAAATTTCGAACACTGTCTACCCTACATAAACTTTGATATTAAAATTCATTTTTAAATTAATAAGGTTAGATAACCAGATAAATAAATACCTGAATAAATCCGGTATTTCCAAATTTTATCAATAGCTTTACCTTTGTCATGCTTTTACATTTAGAAAATTTTGAGGATGTATCAGAAACTTCTGCATTGTTGAAGTGATAAAAATATTTTGCTTGAGAAGTATGATTTGTTGTAAAAAGATTTTGGCCTTATAGCTGAATATTTTTTCAATAAAGCTTATTTTTCATCAGCTATGTTTTGAAGTAATCATCTGAATAAGTGTCAACATGAAAAATTATACTTTGTGGCATTTGTGCAGACAAATAAAAATAATGCCAGATTTTAAATAATGCTGTAATATAGCTGGTGTTTTTCAGCTTTTTGGTTGGCGCGATTTTCAAGACCGCGCCAAACGAATAACTTAATACAATGGCTAGGTTGCCATTAAAGGAAAAAAAAACCTAAATTTGGCGAATTTTTTTCTTTTTTAAACCGATTAATTTTTTTTTTCTTTTTCTGCGTGAGTGTAAAGCAGCTTAGCCTTTGATTTCATTTAGTTTCACATTTAATTTTCTCCTTTAAAATCTGGGCTTTCTTCATTTCAATCTCTGAGCTTTTTTTCTTTTGACTTTGTTTTTCCATGTATACTGCTGAGAAGCTTTATGTGAATTCTTAATATCATTTAACAAGGAAGTTGAAATAGGTGCTTTACTCACACCTCTATAATTTTTAACAGCATCTTTTCCAAATCTCAATTTTTTTATCGTATGTTCATTGAAACGACCTTATAGCATACAACTGTTTATAGAAAACTCCCTCTCAGGATCAGCATTACCACGAGGTAAAACAAGTAGTACAGTTTTAATTAAACTTAAAAGTTACAATACATTCGCATGTGTTTGGAGATGACAAACATATTTTTTAACGCAATCTGTTAAGTGACACACTCAAAAGATAGATAAAAATTGTAACTACTAAAAATAGGCAAAGAAACATAGCAGCAACATACCTTATTCCTATGCGAACGAAACTTCACATCCAAGTATCAAGATCAACAACAAACAACGTGTTGTGTTGTATAGCGGCTGCGCCAATTCCCCTGGACCGTGATCCGCTGTTCAGATTTCACTGTTCGATCACGGTTTGCGGACGTGAATAACAGTGATTTACTAGAATAACCCGTTTTTGACCGTAAAAAGGATGTGTTCATTTTCTCTTCAACGTAAATGACTGTTAAAGCGAGGATGATACTAAAAAAATGATCAGTTACGGTGAATAACGGATTGTTATTGCCAAAGACTGATATTTAACGGGTAAATGCAATATTTACAGAAATACAGTAATTCACAGTAAATTATGCGGGAAAGTACTGTAATGTAACAGCTATTTTTAACAGTGTGAAAAACGCGGAGTGAAGCTTCTATTCGTTGAACAAAATAGAGTTTCTGGAAACCAGCATACATACCTTTCGATTGTTACATACAATTAATCAAGAAGCAAAATCGTCTAACCATCCCGATCATACAGTCTTGGGATTAAAGGGATATAAAATAAAAACATTTGTATTAAATTTTATGTGAATCGATTGATTTCTGAAAGGATCGCACAGAAAATTCATATTTCGTTATTTTTTTCATAAATGTATTTTCTTTACCACCAAATTAATCTGGATGTTTTCTTATTAACTGGTTGAATATTTATACGAGAATGAGTTGAGAATGTTATAAGACCGAAACTGGATTCCTTGTATAATAGTAAACAACTGCTAATGAATAAGCACATTGTCTAAAAAAATGTAATTAATAAAATAGTTGATTAAGAAGACATGCTTAAAATAGTGAAGTACCATAAAATTTGAATTACCTTTTTAAATTTTACAGATCCTTTCACGAATTATGAAAAATTATATATAAACTAGCATACATATATAATATATGCACAATAAAATGTCCTACAGTTCCCCGGGTGATACTGAACTCTTTCTTTGTTATCGTGTAAGATAATAACAATAACAAGGTTAATTAATTATTTTTTTATTTGTTTTTTTTGTGGGGGAGGGGAGCAATTATTTTATGCTATACAAAAATATTCGAAATATCCGTGTCAAACTACTACTAAACTGGATTTTTAATAATTAATTGTGAAAATGTTACGCAACCGATTGCGAATGCATGATTATATCAGAAATGTTATGAATAATGTATTTTTAAACTTCAGAGAATTTTAAGTGAAACCTAAAACAAATTTACACACTTTCTGTCTGTATTTGCTACTTTTAATGAAGTTCATGGATTTAATTCAACTTTTCCGAAAATGTTTAATGATATCTAGACTGAAATTCTAGACTAAAACTTTTCCAACGATGGAATGCATTTGATATAACAAGTTTACTTCGTATCTGTAAAGGAAATAGATACAGAATGGGTATTACACTTGGATAATTTTAAAACTTTTAATAATGTTAAAGCCGCAATTTCACTAATTGGATTTGTGAAAAGTAAAATTCTAAAAGAAAATGAAATGTTCTAAAACAGAAAATTTATTAATTTACAACATAGAAAACATTAATAATTAATACGAGGAGAAAATGTAATATTATACTTTAAAAAATATATATAACTAATTACATATAAGATTACATATATAATTATACATAGGATTTTATTAAATGTTATATCAATTACTTGGGTGTCAGAATTTACGCTTTAAGTCAGATAAATATGTCTGAATTTTTATTGAATAAATAAAGTAAAACTAGTACTCTGTTTCATTAAATAAACTCAGCACTAAATTTATTAATATTTTTTTTAGTTCAAAGTATGTTTGGATAATTTAATTAAACGTAGAAGTTGGTATCTATGCATTTGTAAGAGATGTAAACGATGATTTTGAAAACACTTTTAATCACATTATTTTTATGGTAAGAAAATGTCTACGTGTACCAGATCAGAAAGAGTGGTATGGTCCTCGCATGTCTAATGCCCCTTATTTTAAATGTTTTTGTAAAAAAAAAAAAAAAAAAAAAAAAAAAAAAAAAAAAAAATCATCCTAGAGAAAATTGCAAAATTGATGATTTTCAAAAAGCGTTTTTATATTGCACGTATTCCCTCCTCAAAACGCAATTAAACAATAAAATAAAACAATTTTTAATTTGACGCACAATGGCACATATCGGCATATGTTTTGTACAGTTTGCAAACACACAAATTAAAAACTGTTTCATGTTAGTCCTAATATTACAATTGGCGTATAAAACAATTCCTACATCATAATATCCGAATTATTTTGTGTAGCCCTGTATATGATCTATAGATTTGTCTGTATACTACACAGTATGCTAAAATTTACTTGAGTTAGGAGATACACAGCACAATTAAAAATTCCTCTTCAGCAATTTACGTCAAAAAACGGAAATGCACGTGAGATCTTTTGCACAGCCCTGTATAGGATCTATAGAATTTATATACGCCAACTAATATGCACAAAATTAGTTGCATTTAAAAACGCGCACCACAACTGAAAACAAGCTACCGACAATTATTGTTTATAGACAGTACTATAGCCAAATTCTTTTAAAAGTCCATGTAACTGAACGATGTTCTATGCACACCATATTCAAAAGTAAGCACCTCAGTGATATGTATCAATTTGAACAAGTTTAAAATAGTGTAACATTAATAAACAACAATTTTAGCCCATAGACAGTAATGTAACGAAATTTTTTTATGTATTTGGCAGAAGAACCATAAATGCTACACACATAATTTTCAATATCAAACATACCATAGTAATCTACAATAACATATATGAATTTCATGGCAATCCGAGTATATTTACGCGAATTAGAGTACGGACAGACGGCAGACATACGGCAGACATACGGCAGACAGACAGACAAACCGAATTCATAAACACTTTTTAACTCTGTTGGAATGTATTAATAAGGATGAAAAATATGTTATACACAAAAAAAAAAAAGGAAACGAGAACACATGATACGCAGTTCAAGTTTTAGAAAATAAAATGAAGTACGGTATTGATTACAATTTAAATATTTAAACACGGTAAACACTTTTTTTTTTAGCATTAATCGATCCTTTCCTCTTTAGGAAAATTAAAAAAGTGCAAATGAAGGCAATTCCACCTTTTTTAAATATTTTAAATATAGTATTTTAAGGTATTCGATCGATAAGAACTTAGTCGAAAATCACTTTGACTGTAAAAGTCACATGTGTTTAACATTCACAAATAGCGAGTTTTTTTTTTTTTTTTTTTTTTTTTTTTTTTTTTTTTTTTCAATAGTGATCTATATTTAAAGTGTAAAAAGTAACATATAGTTTAAGTGTCTCGTTTTGTGTTTTAAAATTTATATATATATTTAGAGTGTCGCGTCAATTCGTCGTGCACAATCCATCGCGGAACAATTCATCGCGCACAATTCGTCGCGGCGACAACTCTTCGCAGCGTCAATTCGTCACGACGTCAATTCGTCGCAACCAAAAAGTTTTTGAAGGTTATGAGGATAACATAAAGATAATTTAGTAAAATTATTTAATGATAATTTGTTTTTTATATATAATCGCATGTAAATTGTTAGTTATAATTCTCTATTTCTAAAAAATTAATTATCATTAAACATTCTTACTAAATTGTCTTTATTTTATCGTCATAGCCTTCAAAAACATTTTCGTTGCGACGAATTGACACCACGACGAATTGACGCTGCGATGAGTTGTCGTCGCGACGAATTGACGCTCCGACGAATTATGCGCGATGAATTGTTCCGCGATGAATTATTCCGCGATGTATTGTGTGCGACAAATTGACGCAGAATCTATATTGAGTATACGGCCGTATTGAATGTGCTAAAATATATATATTATTAGCTCAGTAATTTTGTGGGATGTTTTATTGTAATAAGAATAATAAACAAATTTACTTAAATTGTACCATGATCCTCTCATATCTTATTCCCTTATTTTAGCTTGTTTTGTAAAATTTTTCATCGTACAGAAAATTGAAATTTTTACAATTTACAAACAATTTATACTTTTCAAAAATCCTCTTTTTTTTTAGACTGCGTGATTTCCCTTCCTCAAAATGAAATTAAAGAATAAAATTAAATAATTTTTAATTTGGCGCACATTTGTACAGATTGGCATATGTTTAGCACACTTTTCCAAACATACAAATTACAACAAAAATGTTTCATATTAGTCCCAATATTGCAAATGACGTATACAAAATTCCTTATTTTTAAACTAAATTAGTTCTCTATCAAAAATAACGATTTCCCTCCCGCAAAATGAAATTAAAGAATAAAATGAAATCATTTTTAATTTGGCGCATATTTGTACAGATTGGCATACCTTTGGCACACTTTGCCAAACACACAAATTAAAAAAAAATGTTCCAAATTAGTCCCAATATTGCAAATGGCGTATAAAAAATTCCTTATTTTTAAACTAAATTAGTTCTCTATCAAAAATAATGATGATAAATATATTATACATAAAGAAAAGAAACGAGACCACATACTACGCTATTAAATTTTTACGAAATAAAATGAAGTATGGTATTGATTACAATTTAAATATTTAATCACGGTAAACTCTTTTCTTTTTCTATCGTTAATCGATCCTTTCTTCTTTAGGTAAATTAAAAAGTGCGAATGAGGGCAATTCCACCTTTTTTAGATATTTTAAATATAGTATTTTAAGGTATTCGATCGATAAGAACTTAGTTTAAAAACACTTTTACTGTAAAAGTCACATGTGTTTTACATTCACAAATAGCGAGATTTTTTTTTAATGATGATCTGTATTTAAAGTGTATAAAGTAACGTATGTTTTAAGTGTCTCATTTTTTGTATTAAAATTTATATATAAATTCAGTATACGGCCAAATTGAATGTGCTTGAGGGATGTTTTGTTGTAATAATAACAATAAACAAATTTACCTAAAGAGAACTATGATCCTCACATGTGTAATGTTCCTATTTTAACTTCTTTGGGAAAATTTTTCAACGTACAGAAAAATGCAAAATTTATGCTTTTCAAAAAGTCTCTTTTTTTTCAGACTGCGTGGTTTCCCTTCCGCAAAATGGAATTAAAGAATAAAATTAAATCATTTTTAATTTGGCTCACATATGTACAGATTTGCATACGTTTGGCACACTTTGCCAAACATACAAATTAAAACAAAAATGTTCCAAATTAGTCCCAATATTTCAAATGGCGTATACAAAATTCCTTATTTTTAAACTAAATTAGTTCTCTATCAAAAATAATGATGATAAATATATTATACATAAAGAAAAGAAACAAGAACACATACTATTCAGTTAAATTTTTACGAAATAAAATGAAGTATGGTATTGATTACAATTTAAATATTTAATCACGGTAAACTCTTTTCTTTTTCTATCGTTAATCGACCCTTTCCTCTTTAGTAAAATTAAAAAGTGCAAATGAAGGGAATTCCGCTTTTTAAAAATATTTAAAAGGTATTTTAAGGTATTCGATCGATATATGGGCTTAGTCGAAAATCACTTTGACTGTAAAAGGCACATCCGTTTTACATTCACAAGTAGCGAGTCTTTTATTTTAATGATGATCTATATTTGAAGTGAAAAAAAGTTACAGATATTTTAAGTGTCTCGTTTTGTGTGTTAAAATTGTTATTATTTTTAAGTATACGGTCGTATTGAATGCGGTAAAAAATAAGTATTATTAGCTAAGTTATTTTGCGGAATGTTTTGTTGTAATAATAATCATAAACCTATTTACAAGATAGTGTTTTAAATATGAATTTTAATTCAGTGTTTTCTATTTTCAAAAACAATCATTATTGAGGTTTAATGATGGTTTTAAAGTTTCTCAAAATGAAATACTCTATAGGAAAATTAAAAAGTGCAAATAACGGCAATTTTTTTAAAAAGTTATTTAAAGTTACTCGATCGATTAAGATTATTTGAAAATCCCTTTGACTGTAAAATGAGTATTCATGTTACATTCATAAGAAGTGGGGCTTTTATTTTATTTTAATGATGATCTGTATTTGACTTGAGAAAAATAACAAATATTTTATATGTTTCGTTTTATGTATTTAAATTTGTAATTATTCTGAATGTACATGCGTAGTTATTGAGTTAATCATTAAATATTTCTTCTCAAAGATATTTTTGTGGAATAATCCTGAATAGGAAATAATAATAAACAAATTTTACTAGAAAATATATTACATAACAATTTTGGTTGTGTGATATCTATTTTCAGATAAAATCACAATTTATTTTATTTATGTATAGCTGGCAATTTTTATGTATTTGAAACCACTAAAATTAAATAGAATTTTTTGCCTTGTTTATTTGTAGTAATTGACGATTAAACAATGCAAAATTTTCTATTAAATTTTAGTGGTCAGAGAAATTATACAAGTTGGGAGGTATGTTTATGCTTGTCTAAAAGAATATTAAAATGTTCATTGTTTCTAAACGTGTTTTTATAGTACAAAAATACTTTATTTTGAGTGTAGAAATAATTATGTACTGTTTAGTATTCTATTGTTAGGATATATATATACAGAGAGAGAGAAGGAGAGAGAGAGCAATGGAATGTATAATAAGAATAATATAGTACGTCAAAAAATAAGATTTTATTTCCAGGAGTAAGTAAAAATGCAAACGTGTTTTTATTTTTAAATCTCAGAAGGTATTTGTGTCGCCAATTTGCCTATCACAATGTAGGTTAGTAGAATACCAAACGTAGAAAACAACTTTGAAGGAATTAGGTGTTAACTCTAAAACATAAATAAATAAAAATGAATTCAAGTATCTTGCAAATTCTGCTTAAGATGTTTTGTTGCACCCATGGAAAAAGCACCATAAATAAGTGGTTGTAATGCCGGGATTCTGTCTGGACGGTTTGTGTCCAAAACCCAAGCAACCTTTTTACTTCAGATTTTTGTTTTCTAGTTTTATTTGTTTAATAATGTTTCATCAGTTGCTTTATATTTTTCGTGATAAATTGAATGTTCTCAATAAAACTAATTTTAATATTATCCCGCTGAAACCACACTTCTGTTCAGCATTCCGTACTAGTGCGATTTGGGATTCATAACTTCAAACACGTATAACTTTGTTGGCAGTATAGTAATAATAAGACGTGATTCCTATACAAAATTTAATAAAGAATTGAACTGTGATATTTAGTTTTATCAAAAATGTCGTTTTGTTAATGAAAAATGAAAATTAATGAAGGCATATTTTCGAAACCCAAGCAAACTTTTCACTTTAGTTTTTTATTTTCTGTTTTTATTTGTTTAATAATGTTTTATCAGTTGCTTTACATTTTTCATGATAAATTGCGAAACATCTTCATAAAACCAAATTTATAATATTAACCCGCAGACATTACATTTCTGTTCAGAACTCCGTAGTAGTTCAATTTGAGATTCGTAACTTCAACTGCGTATAACTTTGTTGGCTGTATAGTGATAATAAAATATAACACATGATTCCCATATGTAATTTAATGACGAATCAATCTATGATATTTATTTGTATCAAAAATATCGTTTTGTTAGTGAAAAATAAAAATTTATGAAAGCATGTTTTTAAAAAAAAACACTGACATTTGAAATTTTGGTCGATGCGAATTCGCATTAGTGTTCACTTGTGAGTAATACTTATCAGATTATTATTATTATTATTAAAATAAAGTACTTGTTTAGATATGATAATATGATATCTTTAATTTCTATTCAAATATTACATTGCAGCTTCTTTTAATATTTCAAGTTTCATTTCAATGGAATGTTATTAAATTTGCTAAATTTGGCAAGCACATACTAAATAAAGAACTGTGCGAAAATATTCAGTTGCGAAAACGGTAATTTATAGAGATAATTTTTTTATGGATTTCTAAAGATATGTTTAATAATAATTCCTAGATTTATTTCAAAACAAAAAGGAGTACTTTTATTTACGTAAGATATTATATAGTTACGAGTGGTTTGTCGTCAAGATATGTAAAGATTATCATATCGTTAAAAGGTAAAACATTTTTTTTTAATAATACGCGAATATTTTGCATATGCTAAGGTGGTTTCTGCTGTACTACTAGTGCCATAATTATTTGCTTCTCAAGGTTTTTATGACGTATATTTATTCTTTTGTTTTTATTATGTCACAATGCATAATCGTAACATACTATAAAAAAAAAACTACATTGACAGTCAGTACAATTTTTGTATTTTTGCCAAATTATTTTTCCTTCGATTAAGTTATTTTTGCTAAGGCTTTCTGATTTTATTTTGAAAGATTTTTACACACTAAACAGAATTTCTGAATTTTTCAGTTTTTTTGTTCTTTTACAGTGTAAGAATAAAAATAAATCCCACAGGTTTATATAAAATGGAAATTCTGTGATTTCTGTCAAAGGTATTCTGAAATCCATACTTTTAGGTACATTTACGGGACCAATTCCATCGGGGAAAGTATTTCGTAAAAATATGGGTACTAATCATACGAGTAATAATCGAAATTTTTTGTTACAGTGCTGAAAATGAAAAAATATATAATATCACAAAATTTACCTCAGAAAAATAATTTTTAAGAAATTTATCTATTAAAATTTAACTCAGCTCATTCAATATTTAGGTTTCATCAATGTTGTTATTGAAAAAGATTTTGTAATAACATTTTAGAAGCTCTTTTTGACACATTATCGCAAATACTTTATTTTAATAATCAAAATAGATCTAATAGGTATCGATAATATCAAAATTTAGTTTTGTTAAGAGCATGCCATTTAACATGAAATGTATATAGAATCTGAACGAACGATATTAAATAAATAAAAAATGAAAAAAGCAATTTGTTTAAATTATTTTTTCTTTTTTATATTTGATAATGTTTACCTAAATATTTCATGGCTGTTAAATCGGTGATCCCAACGTCTGGTGCTCTCTTTTTTAGTAGAATACTTTTCATTGTTTATCAAGTATACTACTTTAGAAATGTTATAGAATCAATTAAGTGTAAGAAATAAATGTTTTTGAATTTCGACTATTTATTGATACTTTTACACAAAGACTTATTTACGTTTTACTGTTACGTTTTGGAGTATCTTTGATAGAAGTGATGCATACGGTAAAAACATTCTTTATAGCTTTTGAAAGGCATATTAATTCAATTTAAACTACAATTAGAAAGTATTTTTATAAAGGCATGGCAGAATTTATTTTTTAATTAGCAAATTGGATTCTTTAAAACAATTCACGTATGCTCAAGAAAAGCTGTTTTTTCATTGAAAAAAGTAAAGGAATTTAATAATAAATGATTCATAATTTCATTAAATTTCCAAATAGCCCACTTTCACAGTACAATTACTGTCTCAATCTGCTGCAATAAATAACAGCACAGCTGGTGTTTTCAATTATATCACAAACTATTTACAAATATCATTCTTATAAATAAATAACACCCTCTCATCTTGAAAAATTAATTTATTAATGCTCCTAAGATGAAATAAATGAATACATTCTATAGTATTAAAGAAATATTTTATAAACAATCTTTATTATTTTTTTAAATGCTCATTAAAATAAAATATTGATTGTTTAAAACTTTTCACCTTCCAACTTTTGATTGATTGAAACGTTTTGGGATATCGAGAATACTATTTTCCTCTTTTTTGATCGATACCTAACTGTTTCTCTCTGTGTTTATATGTTTAACGTCAGTATTTTTGTCTTCTACTCAAATATTGTGGGTACTGCAACTCAAAAGCTAATGCACCGAATTCCATGAAACTTATATTTTGTTAGATCTTTACATAGTTTTGCACTGATTAGAGTTTGGTGCATATCAAACAAGAGGTAAGGGTGCTATGTAGTGTTTCTATGATTGTGATCTCGCTATATCGTGGCCTGCGTGCACTTTAAAAGAAAAAAATCCTTCCGGCCTGTACCGGGAGGAAAAGGTAGCTTTCATAGTCCATGTTTTTAAAAATTCAACTCATTTTACACAAGCACCCGAAGCTAAATTGCTTGGACCCCATTATAGAGGATTCAATCCCGGTTTTCGTTCATGCAGAATTTGAATGCGAATTTCAGCACGAGAGTTACAGTATAAAAAAAATCAGATTGTTTAAAAATATCTACAACCCTGGAATTTCAAGCTGCCATATCTCAGCCATTTTATAAGGTAAAGCCAAAACAAAAAAAATCCGGAATCCTTGTATCGCTTTCTAACACTTAACGGAAATTTTTTTTTTGATTTATAAAGTTTTTGTACATCTTTTTGAATTTTAAAATTTTTTAAAAAATGTGACTGGCTGCCATTTTGAAACAAGGTGGTGGATCAAGATGGCCAACGAACTCGGTCGAGACCTTCGTATGTTCTATACACATACTCAGTTCCATCCGAATCGGTTCATAAATAAGAGAGTTACAGCACGACATACGTCAGATATATATATATATATATATATATATATATATATATATATATATATATATATACATACATATATATATCAACATTTGAACGGGGGGTTATTTTGGCGTCTGGGGGTCATGATTGGTGAAAATATACCAAAATTTTTTGGAATTCCTTTCCTCCGACGGCTTTTTGTAATGAAAGCTACCTAAAAGACAAACGTTTTTTCGAATCTCTGAAAATATAATATAACAACGAATTAAAATATACAATAACCTCTATGATTCCGAAAAAGTGTTCCTTATTATTACAAACCTCATCGGAGCTTTGAAGAAACAACAAAAAGAAAAACAAAGTTTTTTTTTTGTTGCTACTGATTTTCTGAGTAGATTTCGTAGTGTATTAATCAGTTTTCTAAAACCTAAATATCGTTTTTAGCATGCTATCAATTCTCAGTTAAATATTTTAGGCTGCGCACTGTTAAAAATGACCAATGTTTCTTATTTTATGAAAATATTCTGTAACCACGAACGAAAATATAATTTAATCTTCTGAGTTATCCAAAATTCCGAATAGCGTGTTCCATTGTCTTTTGAATCCCCAGAAACCAATACATTTCCAAAATTTAAAGAATTATTTGTAAAAACAATGTATTTTTCGCCGCCCGTATTTTTCAGAAACGTTTCCGAAGGTTTTTTATAGTGTATTAATTAGAATCCTCAGCCTGGAATACCTGTTTTTCGAATGTCATCCATTCTCAAGTAAACGTTTTCAGCGCCGCATAAGTTAATTTATACATGAAAGAGTAAAGAAATAATCTTAATTTTAATGTTATTGTTAACGCTGTTAATTTTGCATGTTTGTCTGTTAAACATATATTTTGAGCATGAAAATGTTTACTTGAGAATTGATAGCAATCGAAAAAGAGGTATTCCAGGCTGATGACACTAATTAATACACTATAAAAACCCTTCGGAAACTTTTCTGAAAAATACGGGCAGCGAAAAATGCTTTGTTTTTATAAATAATTCTTCAAATTTTGGAAATGTATTGGTTTCTGGTGATTCAAAAGACGATGGAACATGCTATTCGGAATTTCGGATATCTCAGAATATTATATTATATTTTAGTTCGTGGTTATGGTATATTTACATTGGTCAGTTTTTACAGTGCGTAATTGAATTTATGCATGCAAGAAGAAATAAACAATATTGATTTTAATGTTAATGTTAATGCTGTTAATTTATCATGTTTGTCTGTAACATGTTTGTTGAACATGAAAATGTTCAACTTGTATAGAATTATATTAAAACTGTTAGATTTTTTAACAATATTTAACAACTTTGACAGCTATATAACATTATATAACATTCTTTTCTTTTTTTCCTGAATGAGATTAAAGTATACGTTTCTAGTTCCACATAAGTACACTAGTATACTTGTAATTGAGGACCGGTGCGAGGATTTTGCACTGCAATCTAATATTTTTTACAAATATCTAATATTCTTTAGATGCAGATTGTTTAAACTTCTAAAGTAAAATTTATGAATTAAAATATTTGCAAAATACATTAGTCATACCAGAATATCATCTCATATATTCCATGAAAGTTACAGTAAAAACTGATCGGAAATAGCAAAAGGCATCTGCAAAAAAAAAAATAATAAAATAAAATAAAATAAAATAATAATAATAATAATAATAATAACAATTGTATTTTAACAGTATTGGAAGACGCAGTCATCGCTTCGGGAAAAACACAGAACAAATAAAAATAAATCGGATACACATAAAATACAATTTTATTTACCGTAACAAATAATACTTTTTAGGCCACACGTGGAATACAACTATTTCGATCGTTCGATGGTCTATTTGTCTTCTAAACATTTGAATTTGAATTTTGTTTGTAATCATAAATATAAATAAACCCGTGCAGAGACGTTCTACTTTATCTTTTTTGTATTTTTTTTTATATAATCATTGTTGAGCACGATACAATGCGTCATTTTATTTCTGTGGCAACATTGATTTGAGAAAAACATATCATTTATGAGAACAATGCTCTTTTAATTTATATTTAACTGCAAATTTTAATCAAAACACATGTTTAAGAAAATATTAGTGTACTATGTCAGAAGCCGGTTCAAAAACCTTTCAAATGATAGCTCATTCATTGATGTATATTTTGTAAATGAACAGAAAAAGGTATGTTGAGAACATAAATAATATATATGACAAATTATACGTATAGAAAACGCTGTAAACTTCTGCAGAATAATCGCGATAACTATTTCATAATATCTGAGCATCCTGTTAACACATTTGTGACCGCTGATATGAATTCAGATTTTTGCATATTTCTACCTGCAACTCTGAGCCATACTTTTCCCTTTTATCAATTACATCATTATTGTAAAAATACTTAATATTTAGATTATTCAACCAGGGTACTATGAACATAAACGGTCTATTACACAGAAAATAAAGACAAATGTTTCTTATATGGGAAAATATAAAATAACCATAAACGAAAATATACAATAACGTTTCCGAGTTACCCATGATTTTGAAAAGCATTCTTTAGCTTTAGAAATCTTAAAAACCGATATAGATTTATAGAAACGTTTAAAAAGCCATTTTTTGATGCGTAAATACGGGTTAGGTTCCATTAGAAAGACCCCCACGAAGGGCACTCCCCCCGGGCCTATATCCCAAGTGTAGATAATTGGCCGTCAATAATCAACCCAACCAACCCATTTTTTGATTTGCCACCGATTTTCGAAAACGTTTCTGAGTAGTTTTGATAGTTTATTGATCAGTGTTCTTAACCTGGAATATAGCTTTTTCGTATGTTATCAATTCTCAAGTAAACATTATAATGTTCAGCAAACATATTTTAAAGACAAACATGATAAATTAACAGCATTATCATTAACATTAAATTTGATATTATTTTGATACTCTTGCGTGTATAAATTCAGTTATGCAACTGGAAATGTTTAATTGTTAATTGATAGTATACTAAAAATAGGTATTCTGTATTGAGAAAACTAATAAACATGCTACAAAAACTACCAAGAAAAATTTTCGAAAATATATCACAGCAAAAGAAACTTTGTTTTTGTAAGTGATTCTTTAACCCTTTGAGTGGCAAGCAATTGTGTTCCTGTAACGTCGAATTCACACCGGTATTTACGAACGAATTTAGTTCAAAATAAGGAAAAGCAATTTTTCAACTTTTTCACGTCAAAAATAAAAAAGTACAATTTTATTAAAAGTTTCTGGTTTGAATCGGATTAAAATTAGGTGGTATATAATATATACCACCGCCCCTCAAAGGGTTAAATCTTGAAATTATATTGCCTTTAGAGGTTTATAATGATAACGAAGTCTTTTCGAAATTATGGTAACTCGGAAGACGTTATTGTATATTTTTGTTCGTGGTTATGCAGGGTGATCAAAAGACCTGACACATTTTAAAATTTAATATAAAATCAAATAATAATCGACGGGAGTGCAGTTTGGACGAAAATGCTGCTCACGCTGTAACGTTTTCTTGAAGCGAATAAAAAACAGTTGCAAACTTAACCCATATATAGTGCTGTACCTTACATTATCACAAAGAAGCATCAAAGATTCAAGACGATCAGTTAAAAATGATTTATTTTGTCCCAAGCAGTCGCAGAGCATTAATTTTTCCCAATCCATTACCATATTTCAATGCGTGCGCCCGTAGTAGCTCGTGCCACATCCAAACGGTACTCCAGTTCTGGAATAGACTGGATTACATGCGTCAATCTCGTCTCCAGTACTCCAATATCAGTTACAGCGGAAGCATATACGTTGGTCTTAACATATCCCCACAAAAAGAAATCGAGTGGGGTTAAGTCTGGAAAACGAGGTGGTCATAACAATGTATCATTTCCTCCAATCCATTGGCTAGGAAACTCCTTATTCAAATAGTCGTTACACTTTTACCCCATTGTGGAGGTGCACCATCTTAGAGCCAAAAAATGTTCGGGTGCAAATGACAAACTTGAGGGACAGCAAAAATTTGCATCATATTCAAGTAAAATCCTTTTGTGACTGTAGGCTCATTGAAAAAAAAAATGTGTCAATGACACGATCAGACATAAAGCCACAACACACGTTAATTTCTGGACTACCGCGTATTATTTAAACTACGTGATGCGGATTTTCCAATTCACATATCCTCATATTGTGCCTGTTGATTTTTCCAGACAAATGTAAAGTTGTTTCATTTGTAAAACAATGAATCATAAGAAGTTAGGACTTGAGACTGCTCAATGCACATTCAAGTATATCAATAGCAAAGTTCAAACGACGTAGCATGTCATCCTGCTGTAATTAATCCAGCAACTGCACTTTGTATGTCCGAAACTTTAGTCATTTATGCGAAACTCGATGCAGTGTTGTACGTTGAAGAATATCTAATTGATGCATTTATTGTTGAGGTTAATGGACTGGAAAGAAATGCTTGTCGAAAGCGTGCAACATTTACTTATGATGTACTTGCCCTCCCACTTTTTTGTCTATCCAAAATGCTTCCCGTGGCTAAATATTTTCTATTCCAATCCAAAAGGCTGTTCCAAGATGGAGGTTTTTTAATGCTTGGCTCGAAACTTCCTTTGAATTGTAATCATGGATTAGTTTCAATGTACCAACCTATGCAATCAGCAGTTTCGCTGGGAGTCGTGATTTCTACATCACAGCGTCAAAACTAATCTGAAAATCGAAATAAACATATGCTATAAACCAAATATAGTAACAAGGATGATCCAAATATAGGATATTCTAACCCCATTTTTTTCGTTTATAAAAACCTTACATTGTGAGAAGCATTTTAGTCCAAACCGCACTCTCGCACAACAATTACTTAATTTTATATTGAATTTTAAAATGTGCCAGGGCCTGTTGGACTACCGTGTGTTATGTTTCCGTAAACTAAGAAATATCTGCCTTCTTTTACAGCGCAGAAACAATACATTATTATATATATCCATTTTTAATAAAATCACGAATAAAGAAAATCCTTTCATTAAATATTGCTACATGAAAGAGTAACGCCTGTAGCGAGAACTTAACTATTAAAAAACTAAAAGAAGAAGTCGAATGTATTATTTTTATTACCAAACTTCAAACTTTCAAAGCACTAAGGAAAAATCTATTACTACAAGTTATGGAAAATTCGAATTATAGAGATAGAAAGAATGTAATATTTCTAAGGAAACGAAATGTTGTATATAATGTAACATACCAAATGTACTGTAATAACATGTAATAAACATGTAAAAATAACATGTAATGTAACATACCAAAAATTCGAGTAACATAATCTTTTAAAATTAAAATATTGAACTTTCCACTGACTGGCATAAATGTAAATAAATTTAAAACAGTAGAATTAACTTTCATTCTAAAAACAAATATTTGAAAATCTGAATATTTATTTTCTAAATATATTTTTCGTTTCAGTCTGTTAAGTGTTATTTTTAAATAAGTGTAAAATAAAATTACACTTCTATAAACCAACACGATCAAATATGTTGTCAACCACATACACAATTTAACATGAACACATTTAATTGAGCATGGCTGACGAACATAATTATGCAAAAGTGTGTGAATAGCTTTTTTTTATTTCAGAAAAAAAATATTGAATAAATAATGAATAAACTTAAAAAAATATGCATAGAACTGATAAATAATTCTGGTATATATCATTAAAAAAATATTTCACATTATTTTTCGATTCGTTGTCACAAGCTAAAAACTCCAGTCACAGATTAGTATATATTTTTTTTGGAATATATTGTCTAGTAACATTTGTGCCTGAAGAATTCGAATTCTACGTTACAGCAAACGGAATATATGCTACAAAGAAAAATAAATGGGCTATGAAGAAAACTTTGAAAGTAACTATTCTAAAAAAGAAATCATTAACTACTGAAATATCAAAAAGTAAGTTTTAAAAAATTACTATCGTTCTATAATATTTATTATTCGAACGAAAAACGTTTTAGCGTAAAATATTTCTTTACTGAAAATTTCGAAAATGTTTAGAAATTTCCATTTTTTCGTTGTAAAGCAATGTAAAAAAAAAAAAAAAAAAAAAAAAAAAAAAAAAAAAAAGAAAAAAAAAACGGTGTTTGGAGTTTGACTCCGATTTATGTAATGTTCAGTCAACCTTTCATCCTTTCGAAGTCAACAAAATAAATGGATATCATGGAAAAACACCAAGAGTGCGTTTACGGACCATAACCGGAGTTATGTATGGTAATACATGAGTAACCCGTAGCGTTCAGAGACCGATATCACGTCATTTTTTTCAGGTTACTCGTAGCTTGCAGAGCTGGAAATTACCCAGACTTCGAGGAACCCACATTACTTACATAATTTTGCAAGGTAAAGTGATCACATGGTTAGGAAACCTGATTTTTTGTTCACTTTATAGCTAACTGCAACTATTAACTGTCATTCTTTATGACTCCTGCTGTACACTTGAATTCTGACCCTTTGATTCGTCTACGTTTAAGAGGTTTATGATATAATTTGTCAATGTCGGCAGGACTATTCCTGCAATGATGGCTATGATAAAAATGCAGTGGTATATTGATTGACGGAAATGTTTGTTTGTAAATATGACCACAATTTTGCCTAGTTTGTCGATCACAAGAATAGCTCTCGCCAAAATGTCTGTGCCTGTCTGTTGCCATGGAAACAAGACTCGCTCCATTTTCGACAGGGAAAGCCAGAAGATATGCATTCACATTGGTTTACTGAGCGCCTTGAGGGCGTGTTGGCGATGTTTTTATTATTATAACTTTTTATTTTGTAATTATTTTAATCGATTCATCGAGTGAAAGAAAAAACAAAAGCAAAATTAAATCAAAAATAAGGTAACGCGTGCAACTGGTGATACGAGAAGAAGAATGACGTGAGGTAACCTTTTATTCTGCGAATTCTTCACTCGCGTATTCCCCATTCAAAATGGATAGGTCTTGTTACTATAGCGACCGCCACCAACCAGACTTCTTGGCGGGAGCTATTCTTGTGGTCGACAAACAGATGCGTTCATAGCCGTTTTAACCAATCTGTACCCAGAGAAACTCATATGACGTCAATTCTAAATTATACGAGGTCACGTGGAAAATATGAGAAACACAATAAAATGTTTTTCTTTCTATTATTTCTCCGGCCTTATTTGTTGTTTTCACTTTTCATTTTAGTCTGTCCAGCGCCGCCGATTTCCGTGCTACAGGTACTGTTTCAATGCTTTTTATGATTTTAGACTATGAAGATCATATTTTAATAAAACAAGTTGGTGTTGCGATTAGAAATTTTCGAAATTTCGTCAGTGTAACCGTAACTTTCGAGTTTAATGTTTGTTTTTCATATGATTCTTGAGCGCATACCTCACAATACTTTTAATCAAAATTTCATTTAGTTTCTGTGAATGGAGGAAATACATATATCGGGATAGTTTTTTTTTATAATCACCCTTTATATCAAATGTCACTACTGTCCCCTGCCCTCAACCCATAACTTAATCATTAAAACCATCAACAAACAATAATTATTAAACAATTTTGAAAAAACAATGCATTTATTATATGTATGGATTTCATAAAGCATAATAATACACTGCTCAAAACAATTAAAGGATATTGCAGTTTTAGGTGGATTTTGTATCTGGGAAACTTTTTAGCTGATTGATACATGGTCGACAGACATAGTAGGTTATATGAGAATAAATTACACATGTTTGGCAGAAAAAAATGCATTTTATTGCGCATTTGTGTACAAAAGGAAAAAAACACAATTTGTGCATATGAGAAAAAAAGAGTAAGAAAAGGTGTTTTCTTCAAAGAAAATCATTTTCAGTAGGGGGTATGGTTTCCACGGGCGGCCAGCAACGTTGAACACCTTTGAGGCATGGACTCAATGAGGCTATTAATGACGAGTTCGAGTATTCTGCCCCACTCTTCCAGAAGATCTCTTTCCAGTTCTTGGAGAGTTTGTGGGGGTTGTTGGCGGCCAGAAACTAGTCTTCCTAGAGCTTCCCAAACGTGCTCGATTGGATTCATGTCTGGAGAACACGCTGGTCATTCCATTCGAACGATTCCTTCCTCGAAAAGGAAATCCTCCATCAGGTTTGCACGATGTGGCCTGCAGTTATCGTCCATTAAAATGAAGTTATCTCCGATTGCTGCAGCGTAAGGGACTACAATAGGTCTGAGGATCTCATCCCTATATCGGCGACCAGTCAGAGCTCCATCTCGAATGATGTAGAGGTCAGTGCGCCCGTCAATTGAGATGCCACCATACACCAACACTCCTCCACCGCCAAATCTGACACTTTCGTGCACGAACGCAGGATTATTCCTACTGCCACGGTCCCTCCAGATGAAAATACGCCTATTATCCGGATGCACAGAAAAACAGGACTCGTCAGAAAACAGAATATTGCTCCATTCATTTCTCCTCCAGTTGACATGCTCGGTTGCACACTCCCTGCGGTCGCGACGATGCCTTGATGTTAATCTAACACATACCATCGGTCGGCGAGCATACAGACCTACAGCATGGAGCCGGTTTCGGACATTCTGAGTTGAAATCGTGGTGCCTGTAGCCGAGCGAAGGTGTTGTTGGAGAAGAGTAGCGTTCATGTTTCGGTGTCTCCGAGCTGTTAACGCTAAATACCGATCTTCATTGGGCGTTGTTGCCCGTCTACGACCTTGCCCTGGTCTTCGGCCTGCACATCCACTCTCCAAAAAACGGTTCCAGATCCTGGAAATTACACTTTGTGACACTCCAATGGCTTGCGCTACTTCGGCTTGAGTTTGGCCCCCTTCTAACCTAACAACAATTCTCCAAGCTTCTGAATCTGTCAAATGACTTCGCTGAGACATCGTACTCATCGAAACAAAGCAATCACTAAATGCCGATCATCCTTGTCTTCATTCTCTTTTATCCAGTTGAAAGTCAAATTTCATTCGCTGCCGCTGAAGCGACGTTTTTGACGTTGAACTCAAAATTTGCATACTCCACAGTTTGAAAATCAGAAAAATTTGCATTTGTGATTCTCTTCTTCTATTTTCGGTAAAAAAAATTTCGTTTATATCTTTATTTTATATAAAACTTCAAATATCCTTTAATTGTTTTGAGCAGTGTATAATTTTTATATGAGTGAAATGTGTAATTTTTGTTTGTTGTGTTTAAAGTTGTGTCCCTCACTTTTTTGGGGACTACTTTCCTGATGTATGATTTTCCTCATATTTCCCCCCAGATGGCAGCATGCTGTCATTTTCAGTATTGTTTCCAGTAGCGGAGCACATGTTGTTCTTAAAAGTAGCCATTGTTTGTTGTTTGTTCATAAGGCAGATTTTCTGGATGGAATAGAATTAGGAAGAGGTAAGCGTACATTTATTAACCGTCACTAATCTCCCCATTGTTAAATTAAATATTGATATTTATAGAATAAACAACATCTATACCTTTAATCGTAGATTTGATATGTCTTTGTGAAAAAATAGCACATACACTATTTAAAAAATGTTCTTTTTTAAGTACAGTGGCAAAACTGCAAAAAGTGTCACTACTTGTCCTTACAATTTGTGTTTTGTCTGATAAAGACTGCAATATTTATTTTTAATACAGTGTGTGTGTAATACACATATAGGCTTAGAAAAACTTTTGAAGAAACAGATCTAATAATTTCGTACACAGAATTGGCGATATTTTTCAAGATCATTAATAATAATTTAAAAAAATCGAATATATATATATATATATATATATATATATATATATATATAAGTATATATATATTTTTGCAAATATAATTTTATTTTTTCATTATTGATCTTGAGAATGTTGCCGATTGTGTGTACGAATCTAGTAGTTTTGTTTATTAGAAGCTTTTTATAAGTCTTTAAGTGTAATGTAATCAAATTTTTCATATGTATTTTTATTTTAACTATAATAAGTAAATTTTCTTATATAATTATACAGAAGATAATTTTACGAAAATATTTAGCTAACTTTTTTATTTTAGAAAAATTTAAGAAATATTAATACCATGCATTTAGAAGGATATTTAAAAGAAATTATTTAAAAACCAACAGTTCTGAAACATTGGCATAGTTCATCTTTTGAATTATTTCACATAATTAATAAACATGAAATAATTGGACAGATGAGATAAATAAGAAACAACTTATATTTAGCTTTCATAAAACACGTATTTAATTTCATTCAAAGATAATGTTTCAGACTTTACTTTATGTTAAAGTATTTTAACGAAGTATTTCTGTTTCACTTCATTTGGAAAACGGAAACATATCTAGATAAAGAAAAAAAAAATGGCTACGAACTTAACTTTTGCAAACAAAAATAATTAACCAATTTCCAATAAAGTTTCAAACTTTCTATATTATTAACTTTCGAATAGAGTTTCCCAATTATTTCTTAGATATTTATTATCCTGAAAAAAAAAAAAAAAAACATTTTACAAAAATATACATATTTTTTTTTTACTGAAAAGAAAGTTCCGGAAAATAAATCTTAACTGAAATTTTAGAAAACGTTCTTATTTTCTTCTGGTCAATTGTTATTTAAATGACTAAGAGTATTGGTTAGTGAGGGCTCAAAAGCTAATGCTAAACCTATGGATGTGGAATGCATTCGTGTCTTAAAATATCATTTCAGGAATTTAATATTTTTAACTTCTTTTTTTTATTACTCTTCTTAAGAAATGTCTCATTGTATAATTATATAGAAAATTATATAATTTTATGGAAATGTATAATTAAATAATTTAAATTATAAAATAAATTATACAGTGTAATATTAATATAATATAGTAAATAATACAATATAATTAATAATATAATAATAAAATTAATAACATAATAATATAATATAATAATATAGTAATATAATAATATAATTAATACTATAATTATAACATCATTAAAAAATATTAAACTATGGATGTGGAATGCATTCGTGTTTTAAAATATCATTTCAGGAATTTTCAGGGGTACTTTTTTTAAGCAATGTCTCATCTTTTTTCAATTCTCAAAATATTTCTTAAACAGGTATATAATTTTATTTGAAGTGTTTTTACCTTATTCACAATTATCAAGTTTTCTAAGATTTTAACATGTAAAACGTTAAACTAAGCATATATTTTAGAAATATTTTGTCAACTAAGAAAGAAAGAAACAACCTTTAAGATGAGTACTACGAAAAAAAGAAGTTACAAATATTAATTTCCTTATGATATATTTTAAAAATAGGAATGCATTCCATTCTTATTTGGAAAATTAAAGACAATGGTTAAACATTAGGTTTAACATTAGCGAGGGGAATTTAAGATCTCCCGGACCAGCATCATTAAACTGGATAATATAAAGTGTTTAACACATCTATAATTTATAATAATTGCATACTGATTTACTTATTTGTTTTCAATAAGAATAGAAATGGCTCTTACGGGCAGGGCTTGACAAATGCGGTCGTTATGTCGCCACCGGAGACCAAGTTTTTTGTTCTGGCGACCAAGATATCCGGCCGGCGGGTGTTATTTTTTCAAAACAATAGACATTAGAAATGAGCACAAATCACATTATTTTATCTCCTCTACCTCTACTCGTGCGCGGCAAGCAGTGATCCCCTTCTTCTCTCGTACTTTCAATGGAAGAACCAAGTTTAAAAGTCATTTTCCATCTCATGCACAGAAAACACAATTATTTTCAACTCCTACCATCTATCATATGTCACGTGATTAAGATGTTGGGTATATCTTTTTTACTGGTGATTATAATTTTTTCCTGGATAAAAGATTTTATAAAATTTGTAAAGCCCTACTTACGGGTACCATTGAAACATATATATTAATTTATTGAACATATATTTACATTTCATTATCTGACATTGGCTCAAAGTATTTAAAAATATATATTTTTTAAATATGCGGTTTTTATGTATTTTCTTTTTTTTTTTTTTTTTTATTGTTGAAAATCCTACTGATGACTGCATTGACATAACATGTATTCGAGTTACATTCCTTTGAATTATTAAAATTTGACTGCATATCATAATAAATAAACCTTGAAAAAATGAAAGTGTTATATGAGAATTAATGAGTATGTGTTATTTATAGTGTCTAACTCCTTTAAACTTCAGAAAAATGAATCAGAATCAAATGCCATGTGAAAGAAATTGAAAGAAATTAGAATAATAAGATTAAATAATATTCAATCACGTGATTTTTAATAACAAAAATTATTTTCCAAAATACCTAAATTCACAACAGAATATATTTAGTTCTTGTGTCCCACGTTTTGAATTCCATCGGCGGAAATTTTTCATGTTTTGATTTTTGTTAAAGTTTTCCACCGACGAATTCACGTTCTACTTTTTAGAAAGCAAAGTATATACTGTAAAGGAAAATAAATAACCTGTGAAGTCAACTATGAATGTAACTTTAAAAAAAAATTATTAATAATTGAACTTGCCAAAAAGTTTTAAATTTCTTTGATATTTACTGCCTGGAAGAAAAACTGTATAGCGAAAAATATATCTTTACTGAACTTTGGGATAAGTTTTGAATTTTTTCCCAGTTGAGGTGTTTACATGGCAATCGTTTATGATAGTTGCATACTGATTTATTTTCATAAGAAATAAAATATTGACTTCAAGTTTGTTTGCAGTAGATTTTTTATTCCATTGGTCATATACAGGGTGTCCCAAAAAACATCAAAACGCCTTTTAATTTTTTTAGCTGTTCGAGATAGCGTAAACTCTCGTTAATGCGTCTCTGCTTAAGACCTCGTCAGATGCGAAGACAGAGCTACGCTAGGTGAATACTTTGTCTTCAACTGGATTTTAACAATAAATTATATGCAGGTAGCACTGGACTACCAGAATCGTGCTATCTGTTGTATAATAAATAATGTATCTTGGTTTAAATTAAAAAATTAAAAAAAAATCCTTCATATACTGAAAGCTAATTTTGAAGCCAAATTTAGCAAAAGTTTGTCGAAAAGACGCAAACTTGGAGTTCTTTTTTTCATTTGGCACCAAGCACGTGTTTTACCAACGGTAATTTTAAAAGTCAATTTTCCAAAATACCGCCAATGCCTACAACATTTGGCCAAATATGACCAAATTTAGTGGAGTACTATTTAGCGAAATTTTACCAACTTTACCACTTCGTTTACTGCCAGCTGTTCAACATCTTAATAACTGTTTCAACCTTCATTCTAAATGAACTGCATTGACCAGTAGTGACCCCAAAAAGACCCACTAATCAAATTTTTTCGAACATGTGACCTAGCCCAATAGTCTTCTCCTATCTCAAAACGGAAGGATATAAAATTTAGTCAACAGAAAAAAATATCATGCATGAGGCACAGATTTTGAAAAACTTTCCAACAGTAACAGAATATTATAAAAAAATAAATTTTTTAACTTATAAATTGACTTATAAATGACACCACACTTCATTTTCAACACCAATTATTATATAGTAAACATCAATAATTTGGTAATCCAAGTATATTTACGAGAATTAGAGTATGAACAGAAAGCAGACAGACAGACAGACCAACCGAATTCATCAACCTTTCACTTTTATGTTTGAAAGTTTAAAAAATATAATCGAGACTATTAAAATAACATTCAATCCCGCATTTTTAAGATTATTAAAACTATTTTCCAAAACAAATGAATTCAAAGTAAAATATGTTTCAAATTTGTGTCAAACGTTTTCAAATGCATTTACAGAAACTTTTCATGTTTTACTTTCTGTAAACATTTTCGCTCGATGTATTTAAGTTTTCGTTTTTAGAAAACGAAAACTTATATAGTAAAGAAAATTAAATTGGCTGTGAACACAACTATGAATGTAACTTTCTTAAAAAGAAATCATTAGCAACTGAACTTGCCGAAAAGTTTTTAAATGTAACTTTTCTCTTTGATGTTTATTGTGTGGAAAAAAAAAATCAGCGGAACATATTTCTTTAGGGAGCTTTTTGTAAAAGTTCAGAAATTTCTGCTGGTTGTTTCTTATTTAAAAGCATGGAGTTGAAAGCTTAATATGTTTGCACGCCTACCATTTATGACAGTTGCATACTGATTTATTTTTATATCCTTTTTTATCTAAGTATTAAAATACTGATTTATGGTTTCTTTGCTATATTTGTAGCGAAAATATATTTATTCTTATTTGCTGTTTTGATACTTTAAACTCTTTTTAAAGTCAGATTTGCTTAAAAATAGAGAAAAATTATAAAGTGAAAATCAACAGCATGTGGCGGAGTTGTCACGTTACTTTTGAATAGGGTAACCCTTGTGGTACACTTGGCTTTTCACTTGTCAGTGTTGCCTTGTAAAGCTAACTTTTGGGGGATAATCTGAATGTTTTTCTGTCTTTATTCAGGGCTCTGAATATTAGACTGTCACTTGTATTTTTCTGCAAATTAAGTAATTAATTGTCAGTATACATGTTATTTTAATTTTTGTTGTCATGTGAACGGATGTTTTTACTTATTTCACGAATTTAACGTATTAATTTATATGGAATAATAAGAACATTAACCAAAGCCTTTTACTAAGAAAAAATATATATATCGTTTGGAATTGTCCTTAAATTTGTAGTACAGAGTCTAGAAGATATAGTGAGGCAACTGGCTATTCCAAACGTTGCTAAAAAATGGAATCGATAAATATCCAAAGATACTGAACGATAAATGTTGATCACAGCGACATCTGCGAGCTCAAACGTTGATCGACTCATCAACGCCCAGCCGAAACTACTAAAGTCAGGGTCGCGCAATTTGGACTGTATGGCATGGATTGCTGTTATGGCCTAGGCAAGCAATAAGAAGGGATTTTGGAAAATCCCCCCCCCCGAAGGGGATTAAAGAGGGGGTTTAAATGTTTTAGGTCATTTTGCCATATCTCAGCAGCAGTTGTAGGTAAGAGCTTGAAATTCCAGAAAACAAATCTACTGAAAAATGATTAAATACCTATTTCAGCGATTTTAGAAATTCCCCCCAGGAGGGGGTTAAAGGGGGGGTGGTCGAATGTTTTAGGTCATTTTGCCATAACTCTACTGCAGTCATAGGTAGGAGCGCGTAAATAAAGAAAATAAATCTACTAAAAAAATGATTAAAAATATATTTCAACGATTTTAGAAATCCCCGCCCCCGAAGGGGTTAAAGGGGAGTAGTCGAATATTTTAGGTCATTTCGCCATATCTCCGCAGCAGTTGTAGATAGGAGCGCAAAAATCAGGAAAACAAATCTACTAAAAAATGATTAAACACGTATTTCAGCGATTTCAGAAATTCCCTCCCGAAGGGGGTTAAAGGGGGTGGTCGAATGTTTTAGGTCATTTCACCATATCTCAACAGCAGTTATAAGTAGGAGCGCGAAAATCAGGAAAACAAATCTACTAAAAAAATGATTAAACACCTATTTCAGCGATTTTAGAAATTCCCCCCAGAAGTGGGTTAAAGAGGCGGTGTTCGAATGTTTTAGGTCATTTTGCCATAACTCTACTGCAGTCATAGGTAGGAGCGCGTAAATAAGGAAAATAAATCTACTAAAAAAATGATTAAAAATATATTTCAACGATTTTAGAAATCCCCGCCCCCGAAGGGGTTAAAGGGGAGTAGTCGAATGTTTTAGGTCATTTCGCCATATCTCCGCAGCAGTTGTAGATAGGAGCGCAAAAATCAGGAAAACAAATCTACTAAAAAATGATTAAACACGTATTTCAGCGATTTCAGAAATTCCCTCTCGAAGGGGGTTAAAGGGGGTGGTCAAATGTTTTAGGTCATTTCACCATATCTCAACAGCAGTTATAAGTAGGAGCGCGAAAATCAGGAAAACAAATCTACTAAAAAAATGATTAAGCACCTATTTCAGCGATTTTAGAAATTCCCCTCAGAAGGGCGTTAAAGAGGCGGTGTTCGAATGTTTTAGGTCATTTCGCCATAATTCTACTGCAGTCATAGGTACGAGCGCGTAAATAAGGAAAATAAATCTACTAAAAAAATGATTAAAAGTATATTTCAACGATTTTAGAAATCCCCGCCCCCGAAGGGGTTAAAAGGGAGTAGTCGAATGTTTTAGGTCATTTCACCATATCTCCGCAGCAGTTGTATATAGGAGCGCAAAAATCAGGAAAACAAATCTACTAAAAAATGATTAAACACGTATTTCAGCGATTTCAGAAATTTCCTCCCGAAGGGGGTTAAAGGGGGTGGTCGAATGTTTTAGGTCATTTCACCATATCTCAACAGCAGTTATAAGTAGGAGCGCGAAAATCAGGAAAACAAATCTACTAAAAGAATGATTAAACACCTATTTCAGCGATTTCAGAAATTCCCCCCAGAAGGGGGTTAAAGGGGGTGGTCGAATGTTCTAGGTCATTTCGCCATATCTCAGCTGCAGTTATAGGTACAAGCGTGTAAATAAGGAAAAAAAACTACTAAAAACTGATTAAACATATATTTCAACGATTTTAGAAATTCCCCCCTCGAAGGGATTAAAGGGGGGTGGTCGAATGTTTTAGGTCATTTCGCCATATCTGAGCAGCAGTTATAGGTAGGAGCGCAAGAATCAGGAAAACAAATCTACTAAAAAAATGATTAAACATGTATTTCAGCAATTTTAGAAATTCCCTTCCCTGAGGGAGATGTGTCGAATGTTTTAGGTCGTTTTTCCATATCTCAGCAGCAATTTTAGTTAAGAGCACAAAAATCAGGAAAACGAATCTACTAAAAACATGATTAAACATGTGTTTTAGCAATTTTAGAAATTCCCCTTCCGGAGGGGGTTAAAGGTTGGTGGTCAAATGTTTTAGATCATTTCGCCCTATCTCAGCAGCAGTTATAGGTAGGAGCGCGAAAATCAGGCAAACAAATCTATTAAAAAATGATTAAACACGCATTTCAACGATTATAAACATTTCCCTCTGAAGGTGGTTAAAGGGGGTGATCAAATGTTTTAGGTCATTTCGCCATATCTCAGCAGCAGTTTTATGTAGGAGCGCGAAATTAAGGAAAACAAAGCTACTAAAAAATTGATTAAACACGTATTTCACCGACTGTAGAAATTTCCCGCCAAGTGGGTTAAAAGGGGGGTCGAATGTTTTAGATCATTTCATCATATATCAGCAGCAGTTTTAGTTAGGAGCACGAAAATCAGGAAAACAAATTTACTAAAAAATGAATAAAACACGTATTTCAGCAATTTTGGAAATTCCCCCCAGAAGGTGGTTAAATGGGGAGAGGGGTAGAATTTTTTAGGTCATTTCGCCATATCACAGCTTTTATGTAGGAGGGCGAAATTATTTAAAACAAATCTACTAAAAAATTGGTTAAACACGTATTTCGGCGATTTTGGAAATTCCTCCCAAAAGGTAGTTAAAGGGGTATTCAAAAGTTTTGGGTCATTTCGTTATATCTCAGCAGCAGATTTAGGTAGGAGCGCGAAATTTAGGAAAACAAATGTACTAAAAAAATTACATTGTCTACCCGTGCAAAGTCGGGAAGGGCCGCTAGTATTGTATAAAGCTTGAATTGAGAAAAAGGAACAGATGTTTCACACTCACGCACCAATGTTTGGCCAATTTTTGGTTGGCGCGATTTTCAAGCCCGCGCCAAACCAATAACTTAATACAATAGCTAGGCTGCCATTAAAGGAAAAGATGCCCTACATTTGGCGACTTTTTTCCTTTTTATAACCGATTAAAAAAAATTAAAAAACTGTGCGTGAGTGTATGACATCATAGCCGAGAAAAAAAAATCGGACGGTGAAGACCTAGCAGATTTCACTGCGATCGACATTTGTAGTCCAGCATCGTTCGACATTCATCGGATTCAATTTTTAGTACTTTTAAAAGCATTATTAGAATAGCCGGTTGCCACGGTATATCTTCGAGATGCTATATCTGTAGGTATGGATATTCGCAGAATACGAAAAGCATGCGAAGTTTATTGCAGTTAACGTAAATACTCCGCGTAAATTGCTCTTTGAATCTGCCTGGATCTTTCATCATTAGTAAGATTCCTCTGTATCAGATAGCGACTTACGCGATTGGCGCATCCTTAGACCGTACTTAGACAAAAGTTCTTGTTAAAAGCATGACCAACCTACATTCCATAACTTGGAGATACTAATCTGTACAAGTTGTATTAGACGAGTGAGACAAATTTACTAACATTAGCTTGACGATAATGGAATGCCTGCCAATATTTTGTCTAAATTTGTCTCAACGAATTAAATATTTTATGCCGTATGACGTCATTCTCATACTGAGGGACCTATCCTTATAAGTTTAACGATAATTTGTTTCATTGCGGGTCGGGTTCACTTTAATTGTTTCGGGTTCGGATCAGTCACGGATTGAGATTTGATTCTTCTGAATCGGGTTCGAGGTGACCAAATTTTTCAAAAAAAAATATATATATCTAGAATATCTTTTCAGTTTCAAAACTATACATTTGTACATTAATGAGTAAATATGTTACTGCCAAAGCCCGAAGTTTGACCAGTTCACGAATTGGCGGAGAATCTTGGCCAAAGTCCGATGAACATTTGTATTTCGAGCTTGGGCCAGCCAATTCCCGAAATGGCTAGAAATCCCTGGCCAATATTCGAAATGGTGATCCAAAGCTGTCCAATATGTAGCATTGAGGTGCATATTGTAGTAGAGAATATTAGTATTTTATACGAATATTGTGTATGGCTATTCTATAAATTTTCTTTTCTAAAAAAAAAAGTAACTACCGCTGCTGCTGCCGTAATTCAATTTATTGTGAACGTTTTACTTTCTCCGGTTATCTTGGAAAACTTTTGCCTACATAAACATGGACATTGTGAATTTTGTAGATACGTATATGATAAACACGTTGAAGCAGACAGTTTTTAAATTTAAAAAAAAGGAAAAGCATTTTTTATGTTGGAATCGGTCATGATAGTTTAGTTAAATAAGTTTCATAGCAGTTTAACCATCTGTTGCGTATAAAATACTTGATTAGATTATAGTGTGCAGTATCTAATTATTCATTAAATTTATCTGATTTTTCAGGGTTTTTTTTTTTGAATTCATTATTTTAATAGAGAATTGATTTATAGTCTCGAATAGTCGCTTTATATCTCATGTTGACAGATTTTAAAAAGTCCAAATAATATATCCTAATACATTTCAATTGAATAATATATTTACACGTGGTTTTTTAAATGAAAGAATACTTTAAAATGATTAACTTATGAAATGCGAAAATTATATAATAATGAAAATTACGTCATATTCCAAACAATATATTTAAAACGAACTGCCTATAACTTCTAAAAGAAAACTTTTCTTCCAGCTGTTAAAAAAGTCCGGGAGGCAACGACAAATTTTGCTTAAATATTTTGTACAAGCTGATTTTGAAATGCGCAATAGATCTTAATTAATTCCGAAATCAGTCGTCATCTGTCGTGCCAGTAGTGAATACAGCCTTGGGAACGAAAAAATCGACCAATAAAACATAAAAGAATGACAACCCGATTACAGAAGATTGCCACTTATCGTGATAATATCATTCAATCTTACATAATCGCGTAATCTTTTTAAAACAGAGCAAATTATTATTATTTTTTGAGTTTGCGGGTGTATATAGGGGTTGATGAGCGTAGCTCGTATGGGGAAAAGCCCCTTACTCAAAAAAAAAAAAAAAACTCTTCTTAACTTTTTTGTCAATATTTGTTATGAAAGACTCGTTTATAAATATACGTTTTTTAATTATTGCTTGGTGGTGAGGCGAGGGGTTTTTCTAAACGGATATAAAAATTTTATTATTCATTTAAAAGAAGATTGGTTACGTGAGAGCAATTGTTTTACCCTAGATTTTTCCATTTTATTTATTTTTTCGCTGGCAATTTAAAAATTATAGTAAAATGTGTTCTTCTCAAAACGTTTAATATAATTAAACACAAAAAATAATAGGAATTAATAGTTTTCGTCGCAATATCAAACCCATTTCTATCATCGCTTCATTGAAGACAAATTGTAATTAGGTTTTTCTTTTATTTTCAATTGTTTTAAACGGGGATTCAGAGGCCAGGGCCCCTCCCTCTTCCGGATGAATAAAATGATATGCTGTTTCAATTCGTCATTTTAAATATTTCTATATTGTTTTTTGTTATGATATACTCAAACATTGTTTTTCACGTGTTTTGATAAAAAAAAAAAAAAAAAAAAAAAAAAAAAAAAAAAAAAAAAAAAACTTCAGTTAAATTTATTTCGTGTTTATATTCTTCATCTAAAAGAAGAAAAAAGTATTGAATTGCAGTTACATCTTTCCTGTAGTTACATCTTGCAGCTTTCTTGAATTTTCTTCTGTGGGCACCCATGTTGACAAACAAATATATCCAATGATTTGTATACGTAGAGTTATTTTTATGTGGAATTTGTAATGCATGCAAACATAAATAAAAGCACATTCAAATTAAATTTAGAGCCTGTACATCTAAATTTTGTTACGTTTGCTGCTTTTTATACTCCTTTTTAGGTGCGTTTGTAATTATATAAATATGTAGCACCTATAGTCGTCGTTTGATCCGTCCGTCCGTCTGTCCGCATATAACAGCGTAAAAACTATCCAGTCTAATGGTTTGAAATTTAATATATATAATCGTTTCAGAATTTTGTCGAGTCATTTCAAATTTTATGAAAATAGAATCAAAATTTAAAAATATATTAATAAAAGTTTTCTTCATTCTATTCAATCCTAGCATACGTAATCTATATAATAATAATAAAACGCAAATCATGTGACTGAGAAAAGCAAATATTAATGTCATTTCTTTGTAGGTGCGTTCGTAATTATATAAATACGTAGCACCTATAGTCGTCGTTTGGTCCGTCTGTCTGTCCGTCCGTCTGTCTGTCTGTCTGCATATAACAACGCAAAAACTACCCAACCAATTGGTTTGCAATTTAAAATATATTATCTTTGCAGAATTTTGTCGAGAAATTTCAAATTTTATTAAAATCGAATCAAAACTTTAGGAGATATTAATAAAAATATTTATTAAGAAATTTATTTTATTTTTTTTTTAAATCGGTGCTTTTTTGTTATAGGAGCTTCCGATGAATGTTAAATCGTCAAGCGACCGAGATACTTATTTTTTTATGACAGAAATTAATCTGCAGACGATATAATTCATTTCACAGAATTAAAAATCATCAAGATCTGAATATTTATATAACTAGCTGATACATATATATCTGAATATTTATATAACTAGTTAAGATATTTGTATGAACAGTGTCATAAAATATATACTTAACTAGCTGTTTAACCCGTTCTACGCACGGGATATCATGAATTTAATTCTAAAACGTGCGTACGAACGCACCTCGTTTGTAACGTTTGACGTACAATTTCCAACTTGTTTTCATATGCCAGGAGGCCATTTTTATTGAAAATTATGTTTTCGACTAAAAAGGCATAAAACTTACATTTTTCGAAAGATCATTAACAAAAAATTGTTTGTTTGATAGATGAGTTACATTTAAATATGTATAAATTCTGAGATAACTTCAGCTGAAATTAGGTTGAAAGCCGAATATCTCAAGCCATTAAAGAAAATAAACACAAGAAATTCGTTCATTATGAGTCATAAAAATATTAAACTAAGGAGGTAATCATTCGCAAAGCAAGATCTCCATAGTGAATTTTGCAGCGCTATCTGGTGTTGAAAAAAAATTCGCATCTGTAAATGTGGCATACAGAATAGAAAAAAAAGGCATGCTCTGATCATTTTGCTCATAGCAGACGACATATAATTCAATTCACTGAAATAATAAGGATGATTTTTTTACATTGTAAAACTAGTTATAAAACAAACGCACCTCATTTGTCACGTTTAATGTACAATTTTCAACTTGTCATCCCTACCAAAGAAAGTTTTCTCATGAAGTCTTGACTATCGGAAAGCTACATTTACTTTGTTTATTCTATTATTTACTTTGTTTTTTTAGCGTCGCATATTCATCATAGAGTATCATTTTTTGTATTTATTATATCAGTGTTCCATGCCTCCACGTCCCTACATCATCGTTACTATGGTAATCGTGTTTTCTTTGGTAAATAATGTTAATTTAAATTTAAGACAACTTGACCCTTGATGAATTTTTTTTAAATGGAAAATACATTTTCTTTTTTATATTGTATAATGGCATCAATAAAAAATGTAATAATCCTCATTATTTTATTTTATTTGGAAAAATGGAAGTAACCCAAATGCCATAATTTTGAAGAAATTTCATTAAAAACATTTAAATTTAAAATAATATAAAAATGAAAACATTGAAAAAAAAATCTAGTGTGGGCTCATCTACAAATAAACAGCTATCATAAAAAAAAAAAAAAAAAAAAAAAAAAAAAAAGTTTGAAATGTTTAATTATTTAGTGTTCGAGCTGGATTCGAGTTGAAGCGTGTCTGATACAGGTTAGGTTTCAGGTTGAAAAACATTTTTTCGTCTTTTTCTTGGGCGGGTTGGGTTGATTATTGACGGCCAATTATCTACATTTGGGATATAGGCCCGGGGGGAGTGCCCTTCGTGGTTGTCTTTCTAAGGGAACCTAATCTGTATTTACGCATGGATAAATCCACGGCTCGAAGAAAACCACGAAAACTCCGAATGATCAGGCCGACGAGCGCGATTGGGATCGAACCCAGCACCTCCCGTCTACCAGCTTCGAGAGCAGAACCTCTCAGCCACTGGTGGGGCTTCTTGGGCGGGTATCGGATTCATTTAAAATAAAATTGTCTGGTTCTTGTCGATTATAAAGTGGCACGCACAGAACTCTAATCTATCTATATATGGCAAAAATATTAATAAATTGAACAAAATATTTAATAGCATATATTTATATATACACTTAGATTAATCTCTGAAATATTGTAATTGCTCCTGCGTAGATGATGTTATACCTCTTTGCTAGCAAACCCAACAACCAAAAAAGATAAACAGAGATGGATACTGTCTTCATTATCTGAAATGTTAAAAAAATGTTAAAATCTTTAACTATTTAGTGTTCGGGTTGTATTCGAGTTAAAGCGTGTATGACACGGGTTAAGTTTCGGGTTGAGAAAAATATTTTTTTGTCAGTTTCTTGGGGTTTTTGCTAACATTTTTCATATTGTTAGTTATTTATAGACTTATACAAGACTATTTAAAATTTTAACTGCTTAAAAGGCGTATTCCCAACATACTGAAAAAGTGTCCAAGCCGGGACTCGAACCCGGGTCATCAGTATCAAGAAACCGAGTCCCGGCTTCAATACTTTTTCACTGTGTTGGCTATACGCCTTTTAAACAATTAAAATTTGAAATATTATGAATGCAAGACGTGAGAAATTTTCTATGGAAAAATTTCCAAGTATTAAAATAGACTTATATAAGAAATTTAAAATTGAAACTGAGTAATGTTTTACTTCAGAATTGTTTTACTTAATACTAAAAGGTACCGAAACAGGGAAAAAAAAAATTTCATTCAGACTTTTAAGCATCTTTCCAATATTGATTGCAAATGATTATATATTTTTAAATTAAGTATTCCAAACTAGTTATTTTCTGTTTTTTTTTAATATGCGATTGTTCAGTAACACATTAACATAGCATAGTGCATTTCAATAACATACAGGGTGATTACAAATGGATATCCCAACTTTGAAGGACTTTATCTTCTGAACAATAAAAGGTAGTGTTCAAATTCAAACATCGAAGTGAGTGATAAGTTATGAAGTTTCATAAATGTGAAGGTTCGTTTTTTGGTGACAGATGGCGAACGAGTGGCGGGTTGAAAGTGAACCGGCATGTTCCGTTGCGAGTTCCTTCAGTTCCGGGGGGTACCATTCGTTCGATGCGCCAGTTGTAAGAAATCCTTAGCTTCTCGCTCATTACGTCATTTGGCGCACAGTTTCGCTTGATTACATAGAATTCTATGCGCTTTTCTGCGTGGAAATATTCTTTCTGTGAATGTTTTTACTTATTCTGTTATTTTAGCAGGATTTATTGTAAATTGCACCATATCAACGTGTACCAATAATTCCCAAAAAGAGATAAGTGTATTTTATGATAGAAATAAGAGATCTGTGGATTATCCCATCCAATCGAGGATAATGTCTTTGTATTCCTGATACTTGTCGTATTTGCTCAGAACCTTTTTATGCTGCAGATTGTGTAAGCAACTTACAAGATAAATTGTTGGATTTTGTTCCTGATTGAAAAAAGGATAGTTTAACCCTTTCAAAGAATTCCTTTTCGAAACTAACTTTGGCGACTTTTGTTTTTTATGCATACTTTAAAATTCTGCATCCGGGTTTGATATATATATATATATATATATATATATATAAAGTAAAAAAAAAAGCATTTGCTTAACAAAAATGAAATGCTCTGATAATTAAATAAATTATACTCATATTTCAGGTAATGATCGAGTAAAAATTTGGTTTAGATATTATGAGATTTAGGGGGAAAATAATCAGTTTGAAAATAAAACAAGTTGGAAATCGTACGTCAAACGTGACAAATGAGGTGCGTTCGTACTATAGCTAGTTATATAAATATTCATATCTTGATGATTTTTAATTCTGCGAAATGAATTATATCGTCTGCAGATTCATTTTTGTCATAAAATAAGTATCTCGGTCGCTTGACGATTCAACCACGGAAGCTCCTCTAACAAGAAAGCACCGATTTTTTTTTTCTTTTAATTCAAATTTCTTAATAAATATTTTTATTAATATCTCCTAAAGTTTTGATTCGATTTAAAAAAAATTGAAATGTCTCGTCAAAATTCTGCAAAGATAATATATCTTAAATTCCAAACCATTCGGTTGGGTAGTTTTTGCGTTGTTATATGCGGACGGACGGACAGACAGACGGACAGACAGACAGACGGACAGACAGACAGACGGACGGACAGACGGACGGACCAAGCGACGACAATAGGTGCTACGTATTTATATAATTACGAACGCACCTAAAAAATCCCATAGAGTTACCATTGCACACTCTTTGATTGAATGATATTAACTTATTTTTGCGCTAGTCTAAAATTCTGATACATTAAACTAAACTTTTACCTGCTCTTTGAATAAAATATTCTTTAGAAATAACGACGTTTGGGGACAAAGTAATCAGTGAGAAAAAAAATTAGATTTAATATTATATTAATCGTGTCGATGCGTTCTTTCCTTTTCGACCGGCTTTTTTACCGCTAAATATCAGATTTTTTTAACTCGAAATTTTTACACGGTCATCGAATACGTATTTTATACAGCGTATAAAAATCTCGAAACTTTTTAAGTACCTAAAAAAAGTGGAAAATCATTCAACACTTATTTTAGGTATATTTAAGATTATTATCATGGGCCAAGGAAAGAGCCGTGGAGTCAGCTAGTCTAGTTCATTTTCTTCATTATAGGAATAATAGTAAATATCATAGTGTAACATAATAAAATAGTTAATGTCGGATTTCCTCTAAGTCCACACAACTTTGAAGCATAATCCGGTACTTTAAGTATGATGCCACCACCGATATGACTACGTGATATCGGTCACGTTGTGAGAGGTATGTTGGGAAAAAGACGAACTCTTTCAATTAAACTTAAACTAACACTTTATTTACAATATTTACACTTAAAAACTCGGATATAGCTTATCCGGTTCAACATTAAATAAAAATACAGAAATTACTTTCTGTGTACTGTTGTTTTCTGTGCTACGTTAGTTAACTCAGATCAGAGATTTCTATTCATCTCATGAACGCTTTCTCTCTTCACTCCAAGAGATCTCCTTCCAACACACGTGTCCGAGAGCTCCTCTCTCTACAACCAACAAGCTTCGCTCCCGCGTCAAAACTAAACTCACTCTCCGATCCACACCAGAGAACCCTTTGTAAACGGGGCTGGTCCCCTGTTCGTAGGGGTTGCTTGACAGCTCGCAATCCCCTATGATGGGTGAAATCTGTCTTATCTATGCCCTTACAATCACAATAGAAACATTTCTTCCCCTAAACTAAACATCCTTTCAACACATATCAGGTCGCTCCCCTATTTGGATTAAGATTTCAGTTAGGAAAAGCTTTACAGTACACAGCAGATACACACACAATAAGATAATCCCATAACAATAGTTTTTTAAGCCTGCAGCTGCCAGGGAAACCTGACACCCCCACCTTAGCGGAAAATATGCCTTTTAGGGGCTAATTTTCCTCAAACCTATGTAACATCTGAGAAGAGTTCAATAGTTCTTTGATAGGTTTCTTCATTACTGTAATTACATACACATTTAAATGTGTCTGAAAATTACCTACTGACATCTCAAATGAACCATATACTAATGTGATAACTGTCAAAAAACATGACACAATATACTAAAACACTTTTATAAACACAAGATGCAAATACAATTATAAACACAAAAAAATAAAGTTACACTAGTATTGCGTCATTTCAATGTCAGTCCTTAGGCTGATATTGCTGGAGGCGGCACAATTTTTTCCTTCCAGTCCTTCCTAGTTAACCTAATAGTTACATCCCTTTTCGTAGTACACCCACTTGAATGGCTAACTTCTGCCTCTGATGTTTTAATTAAATTTTCCTCTAACCATTCAGGAACTTGTCTTTCCAAGTTCTCTTTGTACGTGAAAAGGACATTGTACAAATTTTGTTTTATCTTAAACCTCTCCGGTTTACGACCAATCAGATTTTTCTCCGTTTCTACCAGTTGTATAGGAACCATAAATAATTCCCTATTTTTCCTCAAGATTGATTTCATATCTCCAACTTGGATACTTGTTAACCCTTTTATTTCAAATCCCTTCGTGTCTTTATTTGCCGGTTGTTCTCTGTCTAACAAAACAGTTTTCCCACGGTCTTCAAACTCCCCGTCACTATCAAAGACAATATCAACTACTTTATTTTTAACCATAAATTCTCTCATTTCATTTGGATACACCAGTTTCTTACTCCCGTCCACTAACTCAATTATATAGGCTTGTTGACCTGTTCCCTCTTTCTCTCCATCACTCACCTTCGATTCCGTCGTTAACTGACACTCTAAACATGATTCACAAATTGTTTTAGTTTCCTCCGCCATATCTTCCCAATAAAATGAATGCTTGATTCTTTCTAACATTTTCATAACCGCGTGATGTTCTCCATATAAGGAACATGCGCTACTTTTAGAATTTCCTCCCTTCTAATTTTAGGTATTACTAATTGAGCTACAGTTTCGTCTGCCACTTTCTCTTTATGATACAATAACCCATTCACAATATAGTAGGACCCTCTATCATTTTCAGCCAATTCCCAAGCTTTCTCTAAATCTTTACAATTTATTTGGGATATCTGAAATACATTTGAACTACTTTCTGTAACTAGATCAATCTTATTTTTCTCTACCTCGGCTCTTTCCTTCTCATGACTTTGTAAATTTACCGATCTCGTTTCTACGACATAACGGTTATTCTTATCATTTCTAATCCTTTCCCCTTCTTTGACTTTATCCCTACTACCTTCCTTAAATTCCCTTTCTACCGATTCCCTTAATGATTTCTCGTGGTTTAACCCTGACAATTCATTAGCCACGTCAGGATGTAAAATTACCTGTTCCTTACTATTATTAATTATTGCGCAAAGTACATCCTGATGAATTACATTAGTTTGACCGCGTTTTGGAATAGCTAAAGGTAATTGAATTAATGGCGATTTAACTGCCTTACCGAATATCCCTTGTAACTAGATGCTACCAGCCCCTCTTATTTTCTCTGCTGGTACTAAATCTTTATGAATGACACTTATTTCGCAACCCGAATCCACTAATCCTTTTGCTATTTTCCCATTTACACTAACTTCTACTTTCTCGAGTTTATTTAACTTCTCTCCAATAACTTTAGTTCTCCAATCCCCTTTTGCTCCGATTCTTGCCATAAACGCTCCCCTTGGTAATTCTTTGATTCCTTGCACTGAGACGTTATTGATACTAGCCCTTAATTCTTGTCCCTTATTAACTTGATTACTTCCCTCATTATTTCCTTTTGTGCAAAATCGCTGGTAATGACCCCTTAAACCATAACTTGAAACAGGTAGGCGTCGCATCGTTAGGTTTCTTATATTCCGGTTTTCTACCCAAAAATAGACTAACTTCATTATTCCCATTTTGTCTCCAATTACTACTAAATCACTCATCTTTACCCCTTCTAGAATCTTCATTATTTACATACCTTTTTTTACCTTTATAACCCTTATAAGTTACCGCATAAGATTTTTGTTTTGCATCGAAGAAATTATCACATTCCTTAGCAATTTTAGAAATTTCTAACCAATTACTGTGATAGTTAATCCAACATGCGTCGCGGTTTTTTCATCTAAAGTATTTAACAACTTATCCGTGACAATTAACTAATTAACCTTCTCATACGTATCTGCACCTCTAATCTTACAATAATTTTCCTACGTTGCTATCAAACGCGATACAAATAATACATGAGTTTCATTTTGATTCCTTCTAGCCTTCTTGAAATTTTCCAAACACGCCTTTGGTGTCGGCTTGTGTTCCCTTAGAACTAATTCCTTTAATTTCTCATAACTCTCAATTTGTTCCCTAGTAGTATAAATTAACAAATTGTCGGCCTTATCTCCTAACATATTTAATAGAATTTCAGCCTGCTGAGTTTCCGGTACATTTTTTGTTTGGAATGCTCGTTCTGAACTGTTAAAAAAACAGATTCCATCCCTCAGTCTTTTCTGGAACTTTGATAGATAAAGTTTTAACACTTTTAATCGATTTCTCTAGGCTACTCTCATGATTAGATTCTCTAGTCCCATTAGAGTCATTCGCCGAACTTTGAATCTTTAGCCTTTCCAACTCTAACTCATGTTCCAATCTCAATTTTTCAGACCTTTCTTCTCTATCTAACTTTTCTCGTTGTAACTTTTCCTCCCTTTCTAAGTTTTCTCGTTGTAACTTTTCGTTCTACTATTAACACTTCTTGTTCTAACCGTTCCGTAACAATAGTGCTAGATAATTCCATAACGGCCCCCTCTTCATATTCGTCGCTCTCCACTATCTTTTTCTTAAGCTTAAACCTGGTATCATCTTCCGAGAATTCAATCCCTAACTCTTCACATATCGCCTGAAGATCCACAATTTTTATTTTTAGTAAGAAAGCCATACCTTCTACCGATAATTCTCACCACCCTACAACAATACTTAAGTACAATATCAAATTAATACTTCCTCATATCCTACCTTCATAAGTTACCTCCACATATTATACTATGTAACATATTTCAAATAAGTAATATATATATATATAATAAAATATATATAATAAATATATAATAAAATATATATAATAAATATATAATAAAATATATATAATAAATATATAATAAAATACATATAATAAATATATAATAAAATGATAAATTTCCTTTAACAATGGTACCCCACAATTTGCTTCCAATAACAAAGTAACGATAATTTCAATTTGATTACTATGCAATACAAATTTAAATTTATACAATTAAATAATAAAATACAATTTACACAATAATACTGATACGTTTCAATTTGAATAAAAACACTGATGTCAATCACTGAATAGAGATATCCACCTAACAAAAATTTGCATAAAATAACACATAAATTCCTAAAATTAATCTCAATAAAATATTTCACTTTCCAAAATTAGTTCTCACATTAAAAAGTAAATCACAACCCTTTTTTTTCTTCTCTGGGCCTTCAATTCTTCCTTGAAGGTTATTTCAATTTAATTTAAATTCTACACAAATTTGCCTTCCTCATTTACTATCAATATTTCAAACTTAGAACAATATCACTTAATTTAAATATTACTTTAATATTAATTTTAATTTAAGAAATTTCAATTATTCCTTCCAACTATTAACACAATGCATTAATTTTAATCGTTAATCTTATCCGTTTAAAAAAAATTAGAAAATAAATTCTAGTAAACAATATTAGATCCTTTTCTTAAAACAATAGTGTAAAATGGCTGTTAATATCTCATTTGATTTAGCCAAATTATTATATTGCACATAAATTATCATAAATTACCCACAACATTAACTTAAATTACAATCAATTACACAAAAAACAGTAGGTTCGAGAATGTCAGTAGAGTAAAATTATCAAAACACCTTACCTCATACTTTATCCGCTGGGGTAATTCTCTGCTCACTTTTAACCCGTGTAAATATTTCACTCTCGGGCAACAATCACTGTAACTTGATTCACTGTACACACAAACACTACACTCAAACTCTACACACAGCACAAACACTCCCGCTGGGTGATCCGGCATAAACTCTCTGTAACACGGCTAGCTGGCACTGGTCTAGGACGATAGGGTTCTATCAACTTTGAAGCATAATCCGGTACTTTAAGTATGCTGCCACCACCGATATGACTACGTGATATCAGTCACCTTATGAGAGGTATGTTGGAAAAAAGAGGAACTCTTTCAATTAAACTTAAACTAACACTTTATTTACAATATTTACACTTAACCCTTTTAGTGCCAAGGAGCGCCGTCGCACTGCTCAAGCTCTGTGTTTTTATTATCATAGTATAAAATCTTCTGAAGAGAATGTTGAAAAAATTATGAATATTGGTGTATTGTAACGGAAATGGTGAATATTTCTCTTGTTCATATAAATTATCTATGAAAATGCATTTTTTTACTGGCATTTTTAGCATATATTGGTAAACTATATATGGCACTAAAAGGGTTAAAAACTCAGATAGAGCTTATCTGGTTCAACATTAAATAAAAATACAGAAATTACTTTCTGTGTACTGCTAAGCTACGTTATTTAACTCATATCAGATATTTCTATTCATCATCTCATGAACACTTTCTCTGTTCACTCCAAGAGATCTCCTTCCAACACACGTGTCCGAGAGCTCCTCTCTCTACAACCAACACGCTTCGCTCCCGCGTCAAAACTAAACTCACTATCCGGTCCACACCAGAGAACCCTATGTAAACTGGGCTGGTCCTCTATTCGTAGGGGTTGCTTGACAGCTCGCAATCCCCTATGATGGATCTTTCATCTTTGATAATGGGTGAAATCTGTCTTATCTATGCCCTTACAATCACAATAGAAAGATTTCTTCCCCTACACTAAACATTCTTTCAACACAGATCAGGTCGCTCCCCAATTCGGATTAAAATTTCAATTAGGAAAAGCTTTACAGTACACAGCAAATACACACACAATAAGATAATCCCATAACAATATTTTTTTAAGCCTGCAGCTGCCAGGGATACCTGACAGTTAATAATATAGTTATGTAATTATATTTAGTTTAATTATTGTATAATGTAATAAAATAGCTAATAATGTAGTCATATAATAATAATCAGTTTAATAATTATATTATATAATAAAATAGTTAATAATGTAGTTATATAATAATAATTAGTTTAATAATTATATAATATAATATAATAGTTTAATAATAGAAAAATATTTTTTCATTACTTTGATCTTGAATAAGGAAATCGTGACATTCGAAATATTTGGCAAAATTATATCTAGTAATTGGGAAATATATTGTTGAAAGTTGTTTGAAGTGAGAATCCTGTTAAATTTATTTTCTTTGATTATACTCATCTTTTTATTAAGGTTATTGTGTCATAGCCCTGAACATTTTATTTTACAAAAGTTTAAATTATCGTTCGTTTTTAATTTAACTTTTACACTTAAAAAATTTTATTTTCGCGAATTACAAAAGTATTTAAAGGCAAACAAACGCATTACGATTTTAGGGAACCATAATATAGTTTATCTTTAATTAACTCTATTCTGTGTGTGCTAAATTTCGAATAAAATATTGTAATGAATATAATTTAATTCTATTCACTTTCCTAGATATTTAAATAAAATATTTAAGTTATATTTCGTTCTTTTTACACACAGCACCCTTTATTTATATTATCACGGCCCGTCGATCTCGGCTTTTATACGCCGAGGCTAACGAAAAAGAAAGGCTTTACGCGTATCTTTTTTTACAGACCGCCGGAGTCCCGTGTTGCTCGAATGCACCAATGCAGGTGTACGAAAAGAGCAACACGTCACTCTAGCGTGCATTCGAGCATCACGTGACTCAGGCGGTCTGTAAAAAAAGATACGTGTAAAGCATCGCGGTAGCCTGTCTTTTTCGTTAGCCTCGTTATACGCCAAGTGACATTTCAATCCTGCTCGATTCTGATTGGCTGTTCTTCAAATGGACTAACCATATGATAACATAACCTTGATTCAGTCAGTTGTCATCGAGATGGCAACAGCACAACAAAAGGCGTTCTGTGTAACCGACATCTGAACTGAAAACGAAGATAACTGCAGCTACTGTAACTGTAACAACCGACATGTTGAAAACCGTGTTGGACGAAGTCTCCTACAGAATAAATGTCGTTCGTGTTTCTGCTGGTGGTCACAGTGAACATTTATAAATTTTTGCTATTAGTAATTTTAAAATCTTCTTTTTTATGTCTTTTGTCACAAATACGTGTATTTTCTATACTTTTGATAATAAAGACCTTCAAAGTTTGGATATTGATTTGTAATCACCCTGTATATATGTTTCGTGGTAATGCAAGCATCTTATGAATAATAATAAGAGTAGTTAGGCATGATAAATTTGCAAACTCTTTTGAATAGGTTTTTAAAAATGTTAAAAATTCAGAATTCCCATTCTAAAGAACAAAATAATTTTTTTACAAGTTTAATAGCAAACTCTTAGATTTAGATTTTCTTACATGACATAATACTTTTCAAGTTTTATGACATACGTTTGGTAGAAATGTTATAATATTTGATTTCAACGATGAAAAAGTTTTAAAATCTTACAGGCTAATTTCAGAAATCTTTTTCCTAAAAAGTATTTTATCACTATTTTTCAGGCGCGAAAATATAAAAATGTAGTAAAATTTAAGCAATGAAAAATGTTTTCGTATAAAGACCTAATTTATCAACAGTCTCAGAAGAAGTTCGCAATCTTTCAAAATTCATTTCAACGGAATATATTTTTCAACTTGTAATTTTTTGATTTTCTTTGAGGAACTTCATTTTTGCTACAAACACTTTTTTTTGTAGAGGATGTGATTTTTCCTCATGGAAAACATAACAGTCATGCTAAAAATGAATCAAAAATTGCATGCGACATTTCTTTTATTAATATCAGACACTAAGGTCGTTTTTAGAATTTATTTTGAAGCATAGTACAAAGTCATTTATTTCAAAGATTTTATTATAAAAGAAATGTCGTAAGAATTTTTATGCGAAGAACTACAATGAATGAAAAATAAAACATGACAAAAAAGTTATGAATAAAATATTTATTTTTATTCTGAAATATTCAGTGTTAGTAAGAGATAAATTTGGCTCATGATAATTCCACATTTTTGAAACATTAGGGTCGTGTTGCTGTTAAAGTATCTGATAAAAAAGCACTGTTCTCTCAGAAGTTCCTTCTGTCTGCAAAATAAGTCGTAATCACGCAGATCAAGATCTTATCTGATCTGTATGTGGTGTGGTTATGGTTAAGGACTTCCTATCTAGATAATTGGTTTGATGCTAACAAAAGAAGCATGCTGATAATATGCATTGTCACGTAGCGCAAATGGAGGAAACACATGAAGTGTCAGTGTTTCTTCAGCAAAGCAAGAATTCCGCATGGATTTCTTCCTCAGTTCTGCCACGCACCTGAATTTTATCCCTTGCAAACTGCTCTGTTACCCAAAGCTTTAAAGCAGCCTACGTTCACGACAATACTCCATAACTGTTGTTTTGTCTCAGAACTAAATCTGCACCAATGACATCGATTGCCGTAAATTGCTATGCATTCCCTCACCCTGTGTTATGATCAATTCCGCTCCCGTGCACCAGTGTAGAGTTTTGCGACAAGGTTTTTCTTTTAAATCTATGTACATAACTTAATGAATAACTTTTTTATGTTTTCCTATATCTGTTTTTGTTTGTAATTTGCATTACTATAAACATATCATTAAGTTATGAAGCCCTTTTGAACTTGTTAGTTACTGTGAAAGAGCATTAGTACAATCTGATAGCGTAGTAGTTATTTTTTTCTTCATGGTGTTGAGCATCTGAAATATCATTTTAATGTCCATTTTCCGATTGTGTTAAACTTTTGTGAGTATCCATTTAATTTTCATCTATAAAGCTGTAAGATTTTGACACTTTAAATGCTAAACTGATATTTAAAAGTATTTTTACACGTAAATATTATAATTATTTCCTTCTTCTCATTTCTAATCTAATATAAGATATTATTTGGGATTTTTATTACAATAAAATTTTGCAAATGTGTGAATAGTAAACATATTATATTCTTCCACCTATGTTTGTCGATTACTAAACAGTATTTTCTTTTAATAATATTCTTTATCAAATTCTGTAAGAATCCGTTATCAAACCTTCAGTAGTTTCGAAAAAGGCTTTTCTTCTGAACCTTAAGTGTTCATTCTCCAAATGAAGAAAGATCACTTAATAAGAATTTGTAAATTCCAGCGTTGTTATAAAAGGAAACAAGATTATATATCACACTCAAGCAACCAAAGCACTCCAAGAAACGGGATGTCATTTGGGATGCATATATTTTGAGGTATGCGCTCAAGAATAAGATGAAAAACAACAATCAAGTGCTGACCGTTCCTGTTACTGAGACAGAATTTCGAAAATTTCAAACAGCAACGCACAGTTTGTTTTCATCACAAAATTATCATCGTTATTGAAATCCTTAATGACATTGCAAAGATACCTGCTATACTGAAAAATGCGACAGATGTGAAAGGTAAAACGAATTATAGGGAATAAGAGATGCTAGGGATGGGTTGAAAGTGATGACCACCTCAGGAACTCAGCTTACGATTTAGAGTGATACTGCAATCCCGGGTGGAAGACCAAATCCATTAGCATCTCTTGTTACAAATGACTTTTTCAATGCTTATACTACAGTTTCACTATTTCACATTACAACATAAACATCTATGATGTGTTGAAGAGTTAAACAGGTCTATAGTCAATTCGGGTTACAATTGCACATTAGAGAGCAATACTTCATTAACATACATTTATGAAAATCAATCAAGTTTATACTGAATTGAAAATTATTTACGTATGCCAACAACGTATAACTATACAAAAACAATACTATAAAGACAAGAGCAGGTCCGCGTTGCTGCTAGAATTCATAGGGGAATTGTCATCTACCACCATTTCAAGATCGAATGTTCTCCGTTGTGACCCAAACACAGCCCAATATATTTCTGTGTCTTGAGATATATAAAATACAATAAACATACGTTGATTTAGATAGCTGCATCTGACATGGAAAATAACATTAAACCTGAGATCCTGAATATTCGTGGCACGATTTGTTGTTTTTTATAAGTTACAACATGTGGTATGTCCCAGACTGTAACTTGCGAGCTCGATTATTATTATTCACCTCATTCTCGAAAGGATAACATGACACAACCATATCTACAATTTTAGTTCTGATACCTCGAATCTTTCTTTCAGTGTTTCTTTTATTTTTTATACGTTACTTCTTAAAATTCTACAGAAATATATAATATGTTTTTTTTAATATTATTATTTTTGATTTTTTTTTAATAATAATTTTTTGTTCTTCCTATGATTACATTCATTTCGCTTTATATGTATCATATTTTCTTTCGAATGTGCAGTGTTTTGAAATGTGTTACAATGACTTATGTAAAGAAAAAAAAACACACTTTTACTGTCTTATAATTTTATTGTTTAAATTAAATATTATAAAATTTAATTGCGATTTTATTTAAGAAATTATTGCAGAACTAATATATGATGCATAAATAGAAATGCTTTATGAATATCCTATTTTATTTTTCATCCTTGTTTAGGGCCTGACAATTTTAATTTAATTGCAATAAAAAAGTAAAATACTTTAAGATAATATACACATATTTTATTGTCTTCTTTTACATGCAAAAAGATTAGAAAATTTTCAATCTTTACCGAACAAAATATAAAAATTCTTTCACAATGAAAACGTTAATTAGAGTATTTAAGCAAACAAAATATTTATAAAATGAAATGTAAGTAATAGAAACTGCAAATATATTTCAATCACATAAAATAAGAAAACTCAATATTAATTGAAATTTTAATGACTAAAAGTTTAGTTATTAGCATTAAGTTTCGTTTAATTAAATATTAACAAAAAATCGTTTTATTAAATATTTACTTATGCATGGACATTTAAAATAAATGAAACTATTACAGAAATTTATAAAAATATTTTGCAAATATAAACTATTAAACTGGAAAATTTAAATGGATTTTATTTTAAAAGAGTTCCTATTTAAAAAAGTGTAATTTAATAGATCTTTAATTACTACCAATTTATATGTCATTTTATAAACAAATTCATAGTTTTTTAACTTTAATATTTTGGCAGTATGTACTTTAGCTTTATTTTGACTTTTTGTTTTGAATTTATAATCAAATTCAATATTAATAATCAATATTTTATTTTTCAATTAAAAAAAATATGTTATACATTTTGTATTTTTCCGTAAAAATAAATACAATGATAACTTGTTTAAATAAACCATTTAATATTGTTACTTAAACTAGTACATCAAATCTTTATATTTATTGCTATTCTTTTCAAAAGTATCGAAAAACTGCTACAATTATTGGTATCGTTATGTGTTTTCAGCCCTACTTTACCTACCGATTTTATATTTACTATGGATAAATATCTAGTTTGACTATGCCAGTATTTTATCGGTACCGATTTGTTGATCAACCCCGGTAGAAACAGTGTGCTTTCTGGTTGTGAGAAAAATGGAATTAAGGAAAACCTGTGTTTGAATTTCCAATCTTGAGAGGTATGACCAACAACAATATTACTATTTCTGCATTGAAAACAATTGGTGATTAAGTACTTGCAAAACTGGACTTACTAGTGTTAGAACAGAATCATAAACTAATGCCAATGTGTAGGTGACTGTACAATAAAGAGTTTTATTCAGCGAAAAAGAAATATATAAAAGATTATTGGTAGAATGTAAATTTTTTGTGAGATGAAAAAATAAGATTGCAATAAACCTTTCAGTGTTGTTAACTCCAAAGGAGAACAATGATATCAATATCACAACAAAAACTACAATTTAATTATTCACATTTAGAAAAGGAAGAGCCAGCGGAGAAAACAACTTTAATTTAGAGATCGCTCCAAGCAAGTATAAGAAGGGATAAAAAATCTAAGAAAGGAAGAAATACTTTCCTTATTTACTAAATTTCAGTTACTTCACTAAACTGACAATGTTTCTAAAAGAACTCATTATTTTTTTCTAGGAACACATTACTCAATTTATTTCAGTCAAATTACGAGATTCCGTGAGCATAAACCTTGTGGCGCTCTTAGCAGTAAGTCAGTTTTCAGTCACGTCAAGTACAGTCAACTCAAGTCAGTTTTGGGTCATATCAGTATATTTGCATATTTCACCGTGAAAGTCAAGGTGGAAGGTAACGAACTCTTTTAGATAGTGATCATATCAGTACAAGAAATAAATGTTCGGTATTGTATATATTACAGTACTCACTGCACAAAACAATTGCAATTGTTACTTTACACTATCAAAACACATTTCATGGTTAATTACGTTGATATTAACCAAAATAGTCTGTACCCTGTTAAACCAAAAACAGACGTACATAGTTTTTTTTTTTTTTTTTTTACTTTCCTATAAAATTCCAATTTCTGCCTCCTAAGAAATATTCGTTTATTCTAGATGAAAACAAAACTTTTTACCAAAACTCGCGCCCTTGTAGTAATTCCGCTTCCCTCTTGATAAGCAAAAACTTCACTACAATTCAGTATACGAGACATACAATTCACGAGAACTCAGGAGAATTCTCGCTCCACAACACCTCTGATTGTAGTTAGGTGCCTTATCCCGATAGATCCACTGAAAAATCTGGTTTATTGCTAATACTTCACTATATATACAGGGTGTCCGAAAAGTCTGCGAACGGTCGAATAACAACAGAAATATACAACGGAATGAAAAACGAAAACATGTATGTTCAGTATTTTTGAAAAATCTATTTAGGGATATCAAAGTTGTATCCTCAACTTTGTCCTCATGAAGGGAAACGGGACAACTTTGAAATCCCCCTTTTATATTGCAGATTCAGATTCTACGGGGAAAAAATAGGGAAATTTTGCATTGAACATTTACTTCGGAAAATCGTAGATGGTGCTGTAATCGAGTAAAATGTAGTTTCCATTGAAACAGTTTCCATTGAAAAGTCTGGAAACGGTAAAATAACTTGAGAAATATGCATCAGATTGAAAAACGAAAAAATGCATGTTAAATAGTTTTGAAAAATCTGTTTAGGGATATCAAAGTTACCCCCCCCCCATCTCTGCACACCTGGGCGGAAGGTTGGCAAATTTGAAATCTTAAATGATAACCCCCCTTTTTTATTGCAGATTTGGATTCTACGGAAAAAAAAACTTTTGTCTTGAACATTTTATTTTCGGAAAATCGTAGATGGCGCTGTAATTGAGTAAACTGCAGTGAGAATCGTTTCCTTTGAAAAGTCTGAAAACGGTCGAATAATTCGAGAAATATATATCGGATTTAAAAACGGAAAAATACGTGTTAAATATTTTAGAAAAGTGGCAACTTTTTTATCCCTAAATATATTTTTCAAAAATATTGAACATGCAATTTTCCATTTTTCAATTCGATGTATATTTATTGAGATATTCAACCGTTTCCAGACTTTTTGGTCACTCTGTATATATACAATCACAGTAACTTATTTAACATATCTTTGTAAAATAATATAATATGCTGGAAATATATATATATATATATATATATAAATTCAGTTGTTCACTAGAGTACTCTTATAAAACAGTAGCCAGGCATACTAACAGAATATAAGGTCTAAAAATCGAAAATACCTTTAATGGATTAAGTACTAGTGTGGTCACCTTATTCACCAATTAAAAATTAGTTTATTAATATATTTTTTTAGCGTTAACAAATAGTTACATAGTGAGTGGGATATTTGAAAAACCTGTTAATCAATTACAAACATGTAATCTTATGAAAAATCAATAAAATGCTTATTTTTTTTCATTGAACTCGGGAACTATTAGCGTTGTTTTTGGTAATTATTTTAAACACTAGCATTTTTATATTAGAAGCTAAATTGATGTATTTATTTTTTTTTAAATTATGAAATACTGACATGTATGCATTGAAAAACATACCCTTGAGCCAAGCTATTAAAATCAATGTGTGTTATGCAGATGAAATTATCTGAAACGTCAATCAAAATAAAGTGATTGATTATGAATCTATATTAATAAAAGAAAGTTTCGATCTATCTCTGTGTGTATGTGTTAGTTTTTTGGCGATGGCAAGGCAGGTAATTATGCAGCTGAGGCTTATATATTTATCTTTTTCATAATTAGCCGAGACGTTAATTAAAAACTCATCGCAAAACATTTCTTTATTTCTGACCCAGCAAAAGAGCTCGCGTATCCTTAAAACCCAATTTACGCGTCCGGAGGAAAGGAGCAGGTCAGGAGGAGGTCGCAGGTCACTTCTATGCTAAAAATAACTAAACGTCCGTATTTCGACACATTCTTTCTAGAGTATCTCGATAGCTTAGATTTACATCGCCTACAAAATTTTCTAAACATTCGGCCGTTCATAAATACTTTTTAAAATACAAAATCTTAGAAATTTTCGAAAAAAAAACGCGAAAAAGCGACATGTTTCGGCGTGCCTAAGCTCTGTTTCGACTCTTGTTTTTACTACTAAATCTGCATATTTTTTCAAGAAATTTTAAAGAGATCTTGGATACTGTTACATTTATAACCGATTAAAATTTAAGAGAGTTCGAAAACTATTTTTTTCATTTTTATGTTAAAGACACCAACGCGAAAACAAACAAAATAAAAGCGAGAAAAAAAACATATTTCTTTTACAACTAGAAAACAATATTTTTTCATGCAATTTTTACATTTATAACAAAAACTTTTTTTTAACTATGAAACGACTCTACATGTAAAAAGAAGAAAATGTTTTCTTACGAGTGCTTTTACCATTACTTATCAATATTTATTTCGCTAATTTTTCATTTAAAAATATAATTTCATACAAAATCGTGTTAAATATATAAAGCCATGCAGACGTATAATTTGTTTAAATTTAATTTTGCGGCCCCGGGAAACGCCGGACGGCTCAGCTTATTGGTATATAAAAGAGTGGTAGAATGCTCTGACGTGCAGTAATTCGTATCATGGACAAACGAATCCCGTTTTCGCTTACATTTATGTGTGACATTTATAAAAGGAAACATTATTACTTTTCTGCACTGTTGAAAGAGAGCAAGCTAAAGATAGAAATGTTTAATGTGTGTAACAACGTTTTATGTAACGAACTTGGTTCCATTGCTATTGTGCAAGGCAATTTCACTGCTTCCAGGTAAATAAAATCGTGAGGTACAAGTTGCACGCTTATATAACAATCGTCCTTTCATTAGACATTGGCATCATATAGCAGGGTATTGCTTCTCTTCATAAAGTTCGTACTGTTCTGGAATGGTTCTAAGAATATGAAAAATTGTTTTCTTTATTACCGTGGCCCCCAAATTCTCCCAATACGAACATCATTAAACACTTGCAGTTTCACTTTAAAAAAGCACCCGATGCGATTCCCATGCAAAGTGATTTACCCATGATTTATAGATTGGGTATAGATAGTCTAGCATTATGATTATTGCCAAAAGTTTTTTTTTACATCTTAAAGAATCCGAATTTTTTTGAACCGAGAAAAAATCTTTAGATTATTGAAAGAGTTTGGTGGAGGAGAAGGTCTTATTTAAAACAATCCTAGTTGTATACTTAAAGTAACTTAACTTTCTCCAGTTTTATTGATTAAGTTTTCGATTTAAATTAATTTAAATTGCTGTTTGATTGAATAACACTGATTTGCTTTGTTAAGTCGAATATTTGTCACGTCTCAATTCCAAAACAAAGGAACTGAAATGGTAGGGAGTCCCACTACTATTTGTTGTAAAGACGCTTTTTTGTTCTGGGTTATAATGTGACAGTCTCCGAAGGCTTCACTCATTTACGTCAATTTCGATTTCAACATGTTTCAGAAACTTTTTTAGTATCCTCCAAATGGTATTATGAGGCGTACCAACAGTTTTTCAGTCACTCAAATAGATCCTGCAAAATGAGCGTACCTTCCTCTCCGACAGAACATTGAACTCACTTAAATGTTTTACATTAACCATAACGACTTTCTGTTTCCCGCCATCTGGAAATCGTATATATAGAACTTTCATGTTCCTGGTACTAATGTGTATAATAAATTGTGACTTCAGTATTTACTAACATGTTTCGAACTAAAAAAAGGAATTGCTGTATTTGAAGTATTTATTTAATTAACAACCTTGATACTTCAATTTAACCTATTAATCAATCTATTAGTTAATACTTATTTTTTCTAATTTTAAAACGCATTATTATTTAAAACTGTAATGGAAACTTTTACCGAGATGAAATTATGCATTAACTCTATTTCTCAGAATGATTTACTGTCATGGGAATATTTATATAATTTTCTTATATTATCATTTAAGGAATTTTTTTATTTTAACTAGGATGAAATATTCACTATATGTAATATTAAAATATAATGTGTAATAATATCAATCACAACGTATCACAATTTCTAGAGAAATGTTATTAATCTATCTGTCACCACTTGTCCTTCAAGATACAAGTAATGAAGCAAAAATATTTCTTTGATATCCTATTCATTGCTCGTCCAATCCTTTTCTGTTACAATTTCATTAATCTCGCACAGTTGGTTTTTGGCCTGACAGCATGATTAAGTCATGCAACCGTTTTCATTTGTCATATGTAAGGTGAGTTATTGAACAATAGAAAGACGTACACATAAATGATTTAATGTCAAGTATAATATCAGACGTCAAAGAAAATTGAAATGACGCTTCATAAACACTTATTGTAATAATATCTTTAATAAATTACTCAATAGCGAGGTATTAATTCATATTGTTATTGGGTGTAACTGCTTCTACAGGCATACATCTGAATTAAACAATTTTGCGTTGGAATTTAAATGTTTGTTGAGATAGTATGGTACAATTAACACAACTTGTTTCTCCAAAACAAATTAAATGTTTAAAAAAAATTCCAGGAAACTAGCATTTTTCAAATTACTGTTTAATTCGATGACTTACACACATTTTAATATAAATCGAGATTTATGTGTGCTCGTTATACATCAGATGTAATAATAATAGGTTCCAATTATAGACAATATGAGTATAGGAATTTGAACTTCTACGTTCAGGAACGTATTATTTCATTAAAAAACAACGCTCCTTAAAAAAAAAAAAAAAAAAAAAAAAAAAAAAAAAAAAAAAAAAAAAAAAAAAATGTATACTGTATCTGAAAATTTGAAAAATTCGTTTCATCAACCCTCCATTTAAATTTCAGGCACATTATCAAATTCAGTTTTGTCATACTTGTAGCAAAAAGTAAAAAAAATGCAAAACTTTAAATCTTGGATGGGGATATCAGAAGATTAACAACGCACACACTATCATCCAAGCGTGTACCACAGTCACCGAAAAAGTCAGGCCGCGATACTTCCACCCCTGCTTGTTGTCACATGATCAAGATAGGCTGGTTTCACTAACTGTCAAACTGCCATGCGATCAACATGGGCTGAAAGGAATATAAAGCGGTAGAGTACCGAGTTCTGGTCTATTTCGTTGGCATGTACAAAGTATGCTTTATTTTAGATTTAAATCCGGCGACATTGCTGGACACTTGATTTCACTAATACCTGTTTCGCTTAAAAATTGTAGCCTTGTTCTGACATATAATTCTTGAGAAGTGATATCCTCTTGAATAGTTCTCTAGAAAAGACTTCAAGTTTTGGTAATATGATAAAGATGTATTGCGTTAAAACAAGCTTAATTAAAAAAGTCTCTGAATTCGGTATGTATTCAGAATGTTACTAAACATTTTGCGCTTGTAAAATAATTTGCTGAAACAAGTATAAAGAAGAAAGTCTGTTTATCCTTTAGAAGCAGAATATACCTTAGATCATTATTTTTGAAAATCAAATGTACAAAACAGATATACACAAGTTGCCATTGGCCGGGAGACATTATAGCTTTGGTATATAATCTTAATTGTGTTTAACTCGATTCCAGAAGTATCTCCCTGGTTGATATCCTCTGTTTGTAATTTCTCACTGTGTCCTTGCGCTGTAGATAGATGTCATGTGGGCGTTCAAATGTGTTCCTAATTACCAGATTTAACTGTAAACGAGCCTATTTAAAGGATCTGTTTTAAAACATTTATTACATACGTTAGCAGTGTTGTTTTAAACATAACTTTCCTTAATATATACCTAGTTTTATCAACATGTTTTATTCTTGTATCACAAAAAGAAATAAAACATGTATGTAGCCAGTTGCCCAAAAGAGCTGTGACATTTTGGTGTGATGAATATGTTTTTGTTGGCGTGTCAGAGAGAGCGCCAAGGCACCTCTTTGAAAAAAGGTGTGCCAGAGCCTCAAGAGAGGTTGGACTTCTAGAGTTGGTCTCCTAATTTTGAACCAATTCCAGATGAGAGACCTGCACCTGGATTGGCACCCCAGAGGTAACGCTTGTACTAAACTTGGAGGACATTGGAGACACGAACAGATTTTAAGTGCACCAGCTCCCATTAACGTACACGGTCCCACAGCAGCGGCAGTCGAGAGAGGTTGTCACATTCCCAAACACTGACCTTGGTCGATGCTGCTTCGCTTTCGGTGATCTTACGGGAACCGAGCTTAACCATCCGCGTCACTGTGGGACGTGTGATGAATATGACTTTTCTAAGTAGATACATAGAAATTCTTTTCAGAATATGATTACTTACGGCAATAAGGAGGATGTTCGAGATTTTCTGAATACATTTTCTCTAATTTCTGGTTCGTTACACTAGCTGTGAGAGATCTTGTATTGTCTTGGAAAAAATGAATCGAAATAGAACGTTTTTAAGACATATGTGTTGCTTTAATTTTGGCAAACCTTAACAGTAATTATTTCATTAATTAGGCTCCATTCATAAGTAATGCCGGCGTACAAAATACTCTGTAAAACACAAACATAATAGTGAGAATTTTGTTAGTTTTGCTTTAGTGTAGCGATTCCCCCTTTTTTCCACCATTCCAAAATGGATTGCTTTGTATCACCTTCTTCATGCCCATTTTTAACAACCTCTATACATGGATACTTAAGACTTCGATAGGGTGTCATTTTTTGAACTGTGCATTCAATCTGAGACAAACTTCCATGTGTTTGATATTTTCATTTATTAAAAGCAAAATGTAACTTTGTGAAACTGCATTAGTTATTTGCATTCATTTATGAAGATAGATTAATAAATGTACGTTTGAAGATACCAACGATGCCAAACAAATGTTTAAACCTAAACACCTGCTCATATTTCACATGACAACTGGAATAAAATCTGCCTGCTGCTTAAGTAAGTCTAGTTTATGTTAGTTTCAACTTTCATAGTTCAACTTTCAAGTTTCATCGTTTTCCGTAATATATAATAAAAATATTTGTCGGATAATTATAGAAAACATCCCCTATATTAAAGTTTCCGATTGGTAACTCAAATCAAATCCAATCAAATCTACGTTGAAAATGGAAACCGTACAAATAACATCTTAAGAAAAATTTTTGCAAAATATAAGCGTATTTCAGAAAATATGTGATATTGTCTTATATTTCCCTGAAAGTAGAAATAAAAATAAAAATAACATAACGATTTCTTCAAAAGAAAATAGATTTAAAAGGTTTTATTTTAAGAGCCTTTCAAAGTGTCATTATAGTTTGAAATATTTGATAGAAATTTTGAATTTTTTATGACATACTTCAATAAATCATTCCTTTACCCTTCAATTTTATTCACGTAAAGTATTTTTTTTTTTTGCTGCAATATGTTAGAACATATTTTAGTAAGTTGAATTTCAGCATGCTTTGGGATATTTATGAAGTATCTCGACCAGTAAGTAACAGTAGATAAAAATTAAATTTCAAAAGTTAAAATAAATATTGAACACGTTATTATGTATATTTTCATTTTTTTTTTCAATTTCTGATAAATTGAATATTACCATAAAATATATGTAAAATATGATACAACTTCTTTAGAAGATGTTTAGGAAGATAAAAAAAAAAAAAAAAAAGTCTATATATGTTGTGTTTAGTGCGCATAAAAATTATTGATAGTTGACTCCTTAAAATAAATAATAAAATAGTAATTTATAAGGAATTTTCAAAAATAAAAAATACTTTTTTTAACAATATATTTCAGATATTGTATATGTGGCTATAATTTTTGTCAATTTATTTTTTCCTCATTTTATAAAGACTTGACACGAAAAAACTTCACATGATAAATGTCATACCTTTTATTTATCAGATTTTTATTGTATTTTTTTACTCTAAAGAACGTGTGTGTTTATGTGTTTATTTATGCGCTATTTATGTTTTTACTGACATATTAGTAGTAATGTCTACATAGTGAGTCAGGTTGAAGTTATGGTACCAACTTAAAGATGCATTAAAAGTTAATCTAACAATCATTTTCTGTGTATAAATGTATGAATGCATGTGACTTTTTTGAGTCACATACACAGGGCGTAAACAAGAAAGAAAAGGTAAATTGTTTACTTAGAAAGTTTCTGACAAATGCTATTTTACATTAATGTTTATATTAATTGTTCAAATTTGGGTCCGCCAAACAAAGGATTCTTGGAAACAGCTATGAAGTGTTAGCATAATGATGCGGCTTTAAAAACGCCAAACGGCGACCCAAGACAGAATTAATAGACATTAGATATCGGAATTGTTGTCTAATAATTAAGTCATAGAATTTTCCTGTACGAACCAACTTTCCCAAACGGAAATAACTTTCCAAACAACCCAATAATAGCAGTATCCCCAAACATTGATCCTTTTAGAATTCTAGGAATATTAAAGGAAAAAGGCACAAAATATATACATATACATACAATATATTTTGATCAAGAAAATCAACTAAAGTCTAAAGAATGGGTATTACCATTTAAAAAATAAAAGTAGGTACGATTTTGAATATATATACTACCCCTATTTTATGTTTAGATTACTATTACAATATCGTATTATGTTTTACGTGTTTACGAGATTATAACACATAGAAATACAATATGTAACGATGCAGCATTATTTAATCGGCGGTTCATCAAGTGTCCTTTCCTGCGGAAGTTTCCTCCGAGATATGGGGTTACTGCGGCAGCGACCTGTGTCATCGACACTTGGTAAATTGGCTTAGGGGTCCGCAGTTGGGGAGCGGCCCCAGGCCGATCACAGCGCCGTGGCTAGACAAAGCTGCTGGCGCGATATAAGTCCTTCAGAGACTTGGGAGCGATGGTCGGAACGCGAGCCGGCGACCCCCATGGGCTCCTGGCGGTGCGAGCTAATTTTACCAAAATTGTTGCTCGAGTTACTCCATGGTTACAAATATGGAAATAAACATCCAAGTAAAAAATAAAAATAACGTGCGTATTTTTTTATATTACTTAAAAAATTGGGTGATTGCGTTTCAAGTAACTACATAGACCGCGCATTTATAGAATATTTTTGTTTGTTTTGTTATTGGCTCAGATTGAGCTGAAACATATGACAACAGTCTAATAAAACCAATTTTACAGTTTATAATCTTTTTAATGTACACATTTTAGCAATTATAAGGAAGTTAATAGTTTTGTTGTAGACGACCTCTTATGCACAAAATAATCCATATTCCAAAATGAAACATTATTAGTCTGCTGACATGTTTGCTGCGATTTTGTTGTAAATAATCTGCGAATAAAGACTTGTGTTGATTTGTTTTACATGGACTGCACATTTTATTCTATGTTATATAATAATGAACTTATACGTCAAATAGTATTTTTCATGTGTTTGCTTGTTATGAGTGGAGTTCATTGATAATTTTTTTTATAGTAAGTGTTCTTCTCCACCCGCAACCTCCCCTCCTTCAAAAACGTAAAATAAAAGATTCAACTGATAGATTAGAAATCCAACTCATGTCATACGTTCAGTTGTGAAGTCATTTTATAAAGTTTTCGATGTTAAGAAAATTCTTTGTTACAATTACCTATTTTTTATTTAAAATTTTGTTTTCTTGAATCAACCTAAGGTACATTTTTTTTTTCATTTCTGTGTTTAAGAGATTCTAATTTCTTTTTCCAATCTTTATCGATATAATTGAAAATAATTAAAAAATAGTGATATTTAGACTACAATACTTGAAATTCAATGATTAAAAAAAATGCGTATTTTATGAAAGCGATTTACTGTTTATAATTTCACATAAGTCCAGCATTACCACAAAACGGTATTACCTCAAACAGTATTGTTTAGATAAAGATGAGATTAAAATAAGGAACATTACAAAGAACCCAGCCAAGTAGTTTCGGATTCATTAATTTTCGTTATCTTTACGGTTCTCCAGACGGGCATCAGCCATTAATTGAAATTTATTTAACTTGTTTCTAGAAAATAAACAAATTTTAGACGTGTTAAAACTAAATAAAAAAATATTGATAAAAATTGATAGATGTGAAGATGAATATTTTATTACGCCAGTTTAGATCATAAAAATAAATGATTAAGGTAAAAGAAAATTTTCACTGGTAAGGTTATTAAAACTCATGGACCTGGAAAATTATCGCGTTTCTCTCAAAATTCTTGCAGAAAATCTGTAATGTTCGAAAATTGTAAATAACACGTGGGTTAAAAAAGAAGGTTATGCATTAATTAATCACGTAGTAAAATATCACGTACGATATAAGGATTGTTTGGGGTAGTATTGTTTTGGGGCGGAAATGTTATTTTGAATAAGATTTGGGTTAGAATATGAAGAAATAATTAGAAAGATATTGTTCATCTAAGCAAAAAGCATAGTATTTTAAAAAAAATAAGTAAAATTAATTATCTAAAATCTGAATTAATAAAATCATTAAAAAGGAATTATATACGTTATTTTAAAAAAAATTATACTGTTTATTTTAAGGAATTTTCAATGAATTTCATTTGTTTAAATAACGACATTATAATATTCTTTATATGTTTAAAAGGTAATACCATCAAATGTTGCGAAACGGAATCGTTTTTATGTAAGTATAGCCATTAAAAACATGAAAATGAAATAATATCAAAATGAAATTTTTTTCATACTTCTTTATTATAAATTCAATGCTTAAAATTATTACACAAACTTCCAATGAAATTATTTTCCCCAGCGAAAAGGAGCATTTCTTATGTAGAGTTTAGTAAAAAAAAAAAAAAAGAAAGTAAGAAAGAAAGAAAAAAGTATGTACAGTTTCGAAATATTTTTTCGAAACTGTACGTTTTACGAAACCGTACGAACTAGTACGAACCGTACGAACTAGATTCGTTTAAGGCAATCAAAAATTTATTTCTAAATTACAAATATAATCATAAAGACACCAGACATTAATAAATGTGAGTGCACACTACGACTGAGTGCTGCATAGGAAATGTCCGTGAGCAGTGCACATACAAAATATACTAAAAGTGCAAGAAAGACTCTTTTGACATAACATTTTGGTAGAGGAAGGGTTCTTAAAAGGTTCGTTTATTAACTAAGAGTTCTTTTTAAACAAAAAACTTCTTTTTAGATTTTTCTTGCAAATTTCGTAGAATTCTGTACAGAAGATAATTTCTATTGCAAATATTATAAAACCGACCACGAAATTTTTTATTGGGAAATATTGGTATTCAAAGAGCAAGCAAGTTCATAGTGCTGGAAAGGTATTATAATGGTTTATATTTTTGCGGCAGTTATGAAAAAAGCAATAAATTAATAAAATGTAAGACACAGCTTATTTTTTAAGTGATTTATTCTTCAATAAAATTTTTACTGTGCTAGAACTTCTGTGTATTTTAATTTGTAATTTATGCTAAATTTTTAGAGAAAACATTACGTGATAGAGGGAATACGTTAAAAGTTTTGACTCACAGTAACTAAAAAACAAGAACGAAAAATCATGCGTCAAGCATAGATTATGTAACACTTTCCAACGCTTTTAAAATAATTTTACAAATCATTACCGTTTAATAAGCTGAAAGTTAACATCTAAGTAAGCAATTTGGAAAACGCATAACATATTTAAAAACGCAATTTTAGGAATTTCCAACATATACAATATTCGGAAAAATATCCGAATACATTTATTCAGCCCTGTATAGGATCTATAGATTTGATTATATACTACATAGGATGCTAAATTTTAGTTTAGTTAGGAATCGCGTAGCACAGTTTAAAATTCTCCTTCTGGAGTTTCTGTCAATAAACGGAAATGGGTTCGCGAACTTTTGTGCTGCCCTTTATAGGATCTACAGAATTTATACACACCAAGTAATAGACAAAAAGTGAGTTAAATTTAAAATCGTGTTCAGCAACTTAACACGCACTTCCAGGAATATTGTTAACAGACAATAGAGAATTCTTTTGTGTGTCCCTGTAAATGAACGATGACTGCTATACACACAATATTCTGTAGTAAGCCACTTATAATGCACCTTAGTGATATATATAAATTTCAATGCGTTTAAAATAGTGAAACATCATTTAATTAAACTGCAAACGATTTTTCTCCATAGACGTAATGTAACGGAATTCTTTTGACTGTCCCTGTAAAGTAACTATAAGTTTTATGCACACCCTATTCCATATTAAGCTTCTTGTAATGCACCTCCATGATATATATCAATTACAATGTGTTTGAAATTGTGTAACATCATTAAAATAAACCTCAAATGATTTTCGCCCATAGACCGAAATGTAACGGAATTCTTTTGAGTGTCCCTGTAAAAAAACTATAAGTGCTACACACTTCAGTTGAAATAGGGAACAGGCTATAGATAACGACAATAACATATAAAAATTGCAAGGCAATCCGAGCATATTTACGGGAGTTAGAGCACGGACAGACGGCAGACGTCCAGACGGCAGACAGCCAGACGGCAGAATTTAGCATCCTATGTAGTATATATACAAATCTATAGATCCTATACAGGGCTGAATAAAAGTATTCGGATATTTTTCCGAATATTGTATATGTTGGAAATTCCTGAAATTACGTTTTTAAATATGTTATGCGTTTTCCGGCAGACGGCCAGACAAACCGAAGTCATAAACACTTTTCAAATAGGCTGGAAAGTGTTAAAAAATAGGAGCACATAGAAATGTTGATTTGTCTTACATACACATTTTATGTTTCAGTTCTCAGATTTACCACATTCGTTGCCAAAGCTGAAATGTTACATCTGTTCACACATCATTTTTATGCTTTTAAATTATTTGCTGTTGTTTTATTATTTATATCTATATATATAACAGATTGGGAAAATGTTTTAAAATTTATCATAGATAATTTTGTTTCAATATTCTTATTAAAATTTAAACATAACATGAAAAAAATAACTTTTAATTTTTGTAATCTTCAAAATATCTTATTTATATATATGTTTTTCGCGTTCTGAACATTTAGTTATTGTATGTAGGAGCTGAAAAATAAATGATCCATTTCAGTACGCCAAATGTATTATTTATACTCTTCCTGCGCGCCAAACAACTAATCGATGCATGTATTTTCTATGGCAATACTCGTAATCGGTGATTTAGATAAGGAGATCAATAACGAGTTATCTCGTAGATGACAAGGAAACACAGTTTGCCAACTACGAGTATTCTGGTAGATGGCCGGGAACGTGTAACCCCTTGGGGACGAGCGACACGTATACGTGACGCATAAGATGCTCAGAATCCTCGATTATTCCCACCAGTTATTTTTTATTGTAAGATTTGCCTGATTAAATCTTAGCATTTTTTTAGATTAAATTAGGCGAAAATTTCTGTTTTGAAAAAACGGTGGTAAAAGATTAAAAAAATTGTTAAAAGACGCTCGTCGCGAAGGGGTTAAGAGAGAAAATGATAGAATGAAACTTGAATGATCTACTAGCATAAATTTTTAAATGGATTTACCCGTGTAAATTCCTCGATAACTGCCGTAAATGCATTCGTTTGATTTTTATAAAATATTTAAATCTAATAAAATTTTTAGAGTAACAAAAATAATTATGTCAATAGAATATTTAATAAAGTAATATAATTAGCGCAACATTTGTCTCCTGTTGTATTGATGTGTATGGCTGGAACACTTGAACATTGCCTGTATTTTCTATGGCAGTAATTGTAATCTGTTATTGAGATAACGAGATGAATAATAAGTTATCTCGTTGAAACTCAGTTTGCCAACTACGAGTATTCTGGTAGATGGCAGAGAACGTTTTAAAAGAGAAAAAGATAGAATGAAGCTGGAATTATCTACCAGGATAAATTTTGAAACGGATTTACCTGTGTAAATTCATAGATGACTGCCGTAAATGCGTTCTTATAATTTTTATAAGATATTTAAAACTAATAAACTTTTTAAAGTAAAAATTTATATCTATCGTTCTTTTGTTTTAAAATAAATTAAAAAAAAATATTTTATCCCAGAATAAATTTAATACAATATTTAAATATAATAAAAATAGTTAACTTAACATGTACAACTTGTTGTTGTATTCATTCGCAATTCGTGAAATTAGGTTGTCTCTAAAGACGGCTTAAGGACAAAGCAAAAGCAAATTCTCATTCGAAAGAACACAAGGATTGCAAATGTTTTGAATTTCCCAGGAATTGAAATAGTTTTAATGGTGTTCTAATACCTCCTGGTTTTGGATTACTCCTCAGCTTTTTATATAAAGTAAAATAATTCGAAAAAAATAATCAAGCAATCTCGATTTTTAAAAAAATGTAACTGAGTGGCAAAACTGATTCAGTAATTGTATCCGCTAAGTGTGTTATTTAGTATCTTCCTATGCGCCAAACATCTAAACAATGCCTGTATTTTCTATGGCAATACTCGTAATCGTTGATTTAAATAAGGAGATTAATAACGAGTTATCTCGTTGGAAAAGCAGTTTGCCAACTACGAGTATTCTGGTAGATGGCAGAGAACGTGTTAAGAGAGAAAAGCATAGAATAAAGCTTCAATTATCTACTAGGATAAATTTTGAAACGGATTTACCTATGTAAATTCATAGAATACTGCCGTAAATGCGTTCTTATAATTTTTATATGATATTTAAAAGTAATAAACCTTTTAGAATAATATATATATATAAATCGTTCTGTTGTTTTAAAATGAATTTTTTTTTAAATATTTTATACCAGAGTAAACTTAATGGAATATTTAAATAAAATAATAATAGTTAGCTTAACATGTACTACCTGTTGTTGTATTCATGCGTGATTCGTGAAATAAGGCTGTCTCTAAAGACAGCTTATGGAAGAAACAATAGCAAATTATCACGCGAATGTAGGGAATGATTGCAAATGTTTTCAGTTTCCGAGCAATTGCAATACTTTTTTGGACTTCTAATACCTCCTGTTTTGAATCACTATTCAGCTTTTTATATAATACATATATATATATATATAAACGTATGTATACGTTTTTTTTATCTGTGCATTAATCGTCCCTAAAATTCAAGCGAAATAAAATGTACTTCTATTCGAGAGTCAATATAGTATCCTTTTGTACAGTGTTGCCAGGACACTACTTTTAATTGATTCAGAATACTAGATTGCCACCACATTTTTTCAAAGAATAAATTTCGCCTTTCTTAGTGACAAATTAAATAAGGCGAATTATTTAATTCCAAAAACTTGGTGACAGTCAAACAATATAGATTAAAAATGTAGCTATTTGATAAAACTGATTCCGTATCGTATCCTCTACATGATTTAAGTATTTTCGTTTGAGTGCCAGTATAGCATTCTTTCGTACAGTGTTGCAAGGACACTGTTTTTGTTTAATTCAGATTACTTGATTGCCACCACATTTTTTGAGAGAATAATTTTCGCCTTATTTAGTGACAAATTAAATAAAGCAAATTATTCTATTTCAAAAAATTGGTGACAGTCAAACAATCAGGATTTTGAAAATAAATAGCTAAGTGGCAAAACTGATTCCGTACTGTATCCTTCTCATTATTTAATCACATACATTCATCACGAATAATTCCATTAAAAAATGAAAAAAACACTATTCAAAAATACTGGTAATATAACGCATATGCATGTGTGTGTATGTGAATAATCCACAAAACGTGATTCCTCGATTTGCATTTTGGTTCACCATTTCAATCCAAAAAAATAATTTTAACAGTATAAAAATGAGTAGGAATGCGATTATGATTCCGCAATCATTTATAGATTTCACTAAAGAAAGTAATTTTTTCTTTTTTTGTTCAGTAATTCCGTTTGACTTAAATTACTCAAGAAAGAATCGGGGACTGCTGTTTATAATTGTTTAGGTATTTCTTTGTTATCAGCTGAATACTGCGTGTAGTTTGCTCTGTTAGTTACTACATATAAATTGGCTTTGAAACGTTTTGAAAGCCTTCTTTTTTATGTGATACATGTTTCTTTCGTATAGTTTTCTAATTATTTTCTAACTTAAAATTTATTTTCTTTCTATCTGTTGAATTTTATAATTTAGTGTTATGCGTAAGCTATTACTCATATATTTGATTTTAAATAAGATATTAAAATTCAGTATTTCTACTTTAAAATCACTGTATTTCCTTCTCAACACATTGTGTAATATAAAAAAAACTGTAAGAGACTGAATTAAAGTTTAATAAATTATCAAAAACATCTCTAAACTGCAGAAAATATAATCAGCAATGTATAACAAAATTTCTAATGCATTTTTCTTATATGGCTAAATGTTGATCAAATTGCTTAGAATGAAGGGCGGATCTAACGAGATTTTAAAGAAGGGGCAGTATTACATTCCCCTTTAAATTTAGCGATTCATTCTCAATTCATGGATGAAATTTATTGCAAAAATTTATTATTGTTATATTTACTTGTTCAGAGAAATATTGATCTTCGGTGTCCACAATTATTGCAACAGGTATTTGGAAAATGCTGACTACATGTAAAAGAGATTGTTTCTTTACTTATAAAGTCGAAGAATAAACAATACTTTGAGAGTTAACTCTTTCCGGCACAGAGAAATTCTGTTCGTAAAATCAGAAATTACTGACTAACACCGGAATTTAAAAACGACTTTTTTTAGAAAATAAGAACTTCTTATTTTAAGCTTTCATTTTAGAAATAAATTTTTATTAAAATATTCTTGGTGTCATATGCAAGTTTGGAATAAAAATTCGGTGTGCCCAAGGGTGGGATCACTGTGCTGGAAAGGGTTAAAGGAACTTTTATTCAGTAGCTATAAATAGCTGGATAAGCTATAAATAGTTGGCTAAAAATGAAATTCTTATCATCTAAAGTTCCCATCTTTAATTTAGCTATTTTATATGAATGAAAGGAAAAAAAAAGTATTCATGAATCTTTTTGTTTAATTTTGGGTCGTCGGGCTCATTGATAGTCGCTAGAATCACTACCTCCGAGTGCTAAAATCCATTCATTTTATGTCTTAGATATAAATTTAGATTTTCTTACAATACCCATTTTTTCTGCAGCTTTTCTGGTAAAACCGCATTTCAGAATTTTTACGCTGGTAAGAATAATAAATACCATTGTATCCGTTAAGAATCTAAAATGTTAAAAAACATTAAAACTGGATGCGATATGACTGCTTGAAGACTTCTTATTATCGCCCAAGGAAGGGGCGATTGCCCCATCACCCCCCGGTTCGAGTCGCCGAATTTAATCATAAATATAAGAGGTTAAATTCATATATTTGCTTACTTTTGCTGTGTTATTGTGGTTTTTTTTCTATATTTAAAGTTAGAATATTAGCTATGTTTTCTGTTTCTGATAAATATAGCTTTTTTTATATGAACTAGATTTCCAAATCTTTATCTTTAAAGCATTTTATACTAAGTTATAGAAAATTTTGTCCCTTCGTCTTAACGCTTTTTACACCAAAAATATATTTTATGTCTTTTTAAAATCTGTGCTCCTCCTCTTTCTGATCTTTGTTTATCTTTACTCTGCCCATTGCCATTTTGTAAACATAAAATCGGAACATTTTTTAATACAAAATGACCAAGCATTAATTAGTGTTAATCACTACCGTGAATTGGGTTAATTCAACTTTTTATATGATTGTTTGCTTGTTTCTTTCGGCAAAAAAATCATATTACACGTACATGTTTTACAATCTAATTATTTTTAAGCTTTTGGAAATATATAAATTTTAGTGCAATAACACAAATATTAACAATAATCGAGCAGAAAATCAATGTTGGCTCTATTATTCAATGTTTTAATAACGAATTCATCAGAAGTGCTTGCAATGAAATACTAATTTTAGTTATATATGCGATTTAAATTGCCAAAAACTATAATGACATACCTTAGTTTCAGAAACATTGACTTTATTTTGAAAATATTTGCAATAAATGTGTAATGTTGCAAGTCAATATTTGCAAATAATTTGCAACATATTTCTTCTTAATATTAGTATAATATTGGGAAAAAATAATAATGGGCAAGAACTCTTGCGAATTTTGTTCATGTTGAGCAAGATAAAATCAATAAAAAAAATTTACAACAATATGTTTCTATTTGTGTAGCAACAAATATAAACAGAAATTACTTAAACAATTAACCCTATAACCGGCTGGTCCGTGTTTTTCCGTTCCCATAAATCATATAAATCATATTAATATGGCTGTAGATAAAAATATTTTAAACAGAATTATGTTTGGAAAACCCTATTTAATGAAGGGATATGAAAGATATTATAGCATCAAACCATTATTAAATATATATATATGTCATCATCATCATCATCATCAACCGTTTTCAATCCACTGCTGGATGTAGGTCTCCCCCAGATTTTTCCATTGTTGCCTGTCTAGTGCTTTAGTCATCCAATTAACACCGGCCACTTTTCTGATTTCGTCACTCCATCTTACTTGAGGTCGTCTTCTTGGTCGTTTTACATCTCTGGGATACCACTGTACGGTGTTTGTGCTCCATCTATTGTCTTGTCTTCTTGCAATGTGCCCAGCCCATTTCCATTTTAACTGTTTCATTCTCTCGATGATGTCAAAAACTTTCGTCTGACTTCTTATCCACGTTATTCTCTTTCTGTCTCTTCTGGTTATGCCTAGCATACATCTTTCCATACTTCGCTGTGTTGTTTGTAATCTTTGTACCATCCGTTTTGTTAGTGTCCAAGTTTCTGCTCCATAAGTTAGTGCAGGCAAAACACATTGGTTAAACACCTTTCTTTTCAAACAAAGAGGCATGTTACTCTTCAGAATAATATTGTTCTTCCCAAAAGCACTCCATCCATTTTTTATTCTTCTATTGATTTCATTTATGATACTGTTGTCTGGTGATATTTCTTGTCCAAGGTACACATAACTTTGCACTTCTTTAATCTCAGTGTTGTTGTAGACGATTTTCTTTTTTGATACAAATGAATTGAACACCACCTTAGTCTTTTCCAAATTTATTTTTAATCCCACATTAATGCGAGCTTCTGCCAAATCTTTTAGCATATTTTGCAATTCTTCAGGGCTATTACTGAAAATTAAAATGTCATCAGCAAACCGGAGATGGCTTAAATATTCCCCATTTATTCTAATCCCTTTGTTTTCTCAATCGAGCTTCTTGAAAATACTTTCTAAGACAGCAGTAAAAAGCTTAGGCGAAATGGTGTCTCCTTGTCTTACTCCTCTTCCAAGCTTGATCTTCGCTTTTCCTTTGTCCAAACGGATGGTGGCTGTTGCTTTCTTGTAGATCTTCTTTATGATATTGATATAAGGTTTGTCTATACCAATGTCCTCCAGAGAATTAATTACTGCAGATGTGTAGACCGAATCAAATGCTTTTTCATAATCAATAAAGGCAAGGCAGAGAGGTAAATTATATTCTTTATGTTTTCCTATAACTTCCCTTACTGTTTGAATATGATCCATTGTGCTAAATCCACTTCGAAATCCTGCTTGTTCTCTAGGTTGAGCTGAGTACAGAGCTGATTCAAGTCTTGTCGTTAAAACTTTGGTGAAAATTTTATAAATCACTGACAGTAAGCTGATTGGACGGTAGTTTTTAATGTTTTCCTTTTCTCCTTTCTTATAAAGTAACACCATCACAGCATTATTCCAATCTTCTGGTACATCTGATTTCTCGAGACATTTGGAAAACAGTAAGGCTAGCATTTTTGCAAATTCTTCTCCTGCTTCTTTGATAAGGTCAATTGTAATTCCATCTTCGCCAGGGCATTTACCTTTTTTCATGTCTCTAATGGCTTATACAACTTCATCTGTCATCACTGGGATTATCTCTTCAGTTTCTGTTATGTTTACTAGTGGATCACGTAGGTTGATTTCCCTTTGATCGTCACATTTATATAGATCGTTATAGAATCTTTCGACAATGTGTACTATTTCATTATTGATTTTGGTGATTGTTAAATCTGCTCTCTTCAGTGCAAAAATACCTTTTCTTCCAACACACAGTTTGCGCTTAGCTGATTTTAAACTTTTGTTATCTTCTAGAACTTTTTTGACAAGATCACAGTTAAATTTTCTGATATCTTCTGTAACACATTTTCTTACCGTTTTACATAATTCTGCATATTCAACTCTTGATTTAGGGTAGTTTTTCTTCATTTTAAATTCTCTGCGTTTCTTAATCATTTTTCTTGTTTCTTCTGTTATTTTCTTTGTTTTCTTTACTTGTTCTTCAACAGCTATCGTCCTTGCAATTTCTTGTAGAGTATTTGTTATTTTCTTGTTTACTACTGTAACATCTTGTTCTTCTTCTAAGATTGATTGAAGTACTTGAAAACGATTTTTAAGTTCTAAATTAAATTTTTCTTTATGTTTCTGGAGATTTATAATATCGACTGATTTCTTTGAGCATTGCAAAGGCTTCATTCTTTCCACTTTAGTATTTAAAAGCAGTTTGCATCTAACTAACCTGTGATCGCTTCCTGTATTGAAGTTATTGAGAACGCTGCAATCCTGAATAAGATGCTTTTTGTTTGTCAATATGTAGTCGATTTCACTTGTTGAGCCATTTGCACTACGCCATGTCCATTTTCTTTGTGGCTTTTTCTTAAAAAATGAATTCATGATATACATCTGTTCACATTCTGCAAATTCAATCAATCTGTTTCCTCTTTCATTACGCACCCCATATCCATGATTTCCTACTGAAAACTCACCTTTCTTTATTTCCCCAATTCTAGCATTCCAGTCTCCCATTATTAATTTTATGTAGCATATTCCTTTTTGATGCATTGAAGCTACTTCTTCATAGAAATCCTCAATTTCTTCATCAGCATAGCTAATTGTTGGGGATAAACTTGGGTAATTTGCAGATTGTATCTTTTTTACACTTGTATAACTAACCTTGCAACTCGATCTGATGCACTATCATATTCTACGATGTGATTCTTCCACCTTTTATGAATCAGAAATCCTACACCACTTGTTTTTCCATCTTCTGTACCTCTGTAGTACAATACATGTCCACTGGCAAGATCAATCTTCTCTTCACCTTTTCTTCTTACTTCGCATAATCCTAGGATGTCCCAGTTGATTCTTTCTAATTCTTCTTCAAGTTCCTGTAAACGACTTTCAGTAGATAAGGATCGTCCATTATACGTAGCCAAAGTCATCAACTTATGGCAGCCAAGCCGAGCCCGGTGATTCTTAGCACCCTCTGTCTTCATGTCTTTCTGATCGCTGCCGTAATCAGAAACATGCAGACTGCCGGGAATTGAGGGCCGAGATTTGTTTTGTGAATTCATGGTAAAAAAAGGGGGGGAGGTGGCCAAATTCCTCCACGCTGGCCAAGCAGGTTGGAGGAAGCCCATCCGCGTTCGTTCCCCATGCATTAGGCAAGGGTACTAACAGGCTGCACCGATGGAAGGTGCGGATTGGACATTAAGTCTCTGCTCCCAGTCGATTCCTTTAAGTCCTCCTCTGAGGCATTTAAAGGGTCTTCTCCTAGTTAACAAGCAGAGGCTATTAAACAGCCCATATATATATATATATATATATATATATATATATATATATCGTATGATTTACAAGCAATTTTATGCAAATACAGAAAAATCCTGAGCCACTCATAGTGTTTTAAAATAAAGTATTACTAAAACACAGCTATTTACTTACAAAAAGAAATAACATTATTTTCCTTTACAATACCTATATATATATATATATATATCAGTCATGAAACATGCTCTATGCAGCTTACACATTGTTTCTCAATTTTATAAATTATGCTCAAAATTTGAGTGAAATACTTCAGACAAATATATGTGAGTTCTCCTAGGAGTAAAAAAAAACACTCATTTACACAAGACAGAAAAGGGAAAAACAATTTAGTGTAATTCTTACGTGAACAGTTCTATGAAGTACAAAAAAGAAGTCAAGTTTCCGAGACAAAGGTAAATATATCTGACACCCATAAGATTGAAGAAACATACGGACAGCAGAAAAAAAAGAGAAATCCAAAAAAGTCTTTGAGATCTTCATTTGTTTTACGTATGTCTTTGTATTGGTTTCCGTGCTTAAAATGTAACATCTGAATGTTGTAGGGTATAAATTATTACAATGTAGGTTATTATTTTTACTGAAAACAAAAAGATCAGTGAAAAAATTTCAAGAAGAGAAAATACATAAGAGTAATACGTATGCTGTAATTTTATATTTTTATTTAAAATATAGTAGCTAGTTCCATATAATCCAATAAAGTTAAATTTGTTAAAAATTAAAAATGACATGAAATCGAGATTTGTTATCCACGCACTGTTAATTAAGGAAGTTAATGATTCATATCATTTCAAGTCAATGATAATATATAGTACCACGTCACTACGCAACGTCAAAAGTCGCCAGTAAAAATAGAAAATAAAATTAAACTAATTCTCAAAGTTTCAGATAAATATATAAAGTAAATTTTAGTTATAAATCATCGTCTTTGTGTAATTAATTTTTATACAGATTCACAATAATACTTCTTACGTTTGTTTCGGTATTATTCACAATAAAAATCTTTTACTTTTAGAAAATCACTATATTTCCCAATCTGATAATTTAAAAGAGTAATTCGTAAAAAAAATAATTGTTTGCTGTTTCTTTACTTAGATGTATGTCTGAGATTAAAGTAAAAAGGAATATTATCTTTTATTTAATACGATTTCGTTCTCACAATTGTAGACAGTGTTTTCAAATTGATTTTTTTAAATTTATCTTTAATTCGTCCATAGTTTATTTATTCAGTACAAATTATGATAAGTATGATATAGCTTATTTTCTTTGCTCTTGGTTATAAAGGGTATATTATAAAACAAAAACATGTCCATCACTGTCGCTGATGTCATCACGCTTTTGGAAATGACCTGCTATCGCTCTCTGTTTTAATATGTTTTCAGTAAACTTTGCATAATTTCAGTTTTTAACCAACCGAATAGAACAATAAAATTTAGTTTTAATAAAACTGGGAGGAAATTTGTAACTGAAGTTATGGATTTTCTTATGATTTTTTAAAATAATTTACAAGCATGGTTTTTTTGTACTATTTGTCAAAAGTAAACATTTGTTTACTGATGTAAAGTGACATGTACAGTAATACACAAATAAATATTCAAAATTAAGTAGAAAATGGTTATCACAAATGGCAATTGATTGCTCATGTTTGGCGAGTAAATAAAATGTATTAGAGTTTGCAATTTCAAATGTTACATAGTTTTCAAATAAATGATTAATTTCAATTATGTTCTGCCTTACGTGTTGCATCTCTTCATAATTTTAAGAATACTTGCCGAAATTCCATCTTTAACACTGATCTATCTACTATCTCTCTCTCTCTCTCTCAATTTTAATTATTATTGTGGTTAATTATACTTCACACTAGCCGCCACTGGCGACCAGTTTGGTCTCCCTTAAATGTATGTTAAACATTGCAACACGTTACATTTATTCATAATTTAATTTTCTCTTAATCCTTCGCCAAATCGGAAGATTCTAATTGACAAATCATGAACTTTTGCGATCATGGTAGCATTTCGCATATTTTTTGGGCACAGGTGTCACATACGCACGTTGGCGCGATTCCTCCCCCCCCCCCCCCCGCCAATTTGGCAAAAACTTTGTTATGGAAATTGTTGTTTATTTACGTTTACTTTTTTTTAGTTCTATAATTTTTTTTATATGTATATCAATATTTATTTACATCAAACTATCATTTATTTATTTTTATTTCCTTTTTTAATTATGAACATTTTTGTTAGCCGGGAGCAGATGATAAATCGCCAAATATTGTTCCCATCACCATCATTCACACTACATTAGTTTAATTTTAAATTATAAACCTGTCACTCATTTCATTTAAAATACTTAACTTTAATCTAAAATGCTTATATTACATAAATTTAAAATACTTCACACTTTTCATTTAAATAGAAAATAAATAAATAAATAAGAAATAATATCATAAATCAAAACATTTGATTTCAAAATCAAAGTATCGTTTCTAGTTTGTATACGCGATAAATGAAAGCTGTATTAGCGATTTTAAAAATGCTAAAAATCTGATTCATTAAATATTATTACATGAGTTCAATTTACGCCAAGAAAAGGTCCGGAAGGAAGTTGAGTTGTATAGCACATAATTAAGGTAAACTTTGATTGTCTCACTGGTGCGAATTATTTTTTCTTACGCGAGGCAGCGGTCCAAAAATTCATTCGCGGAGAACTTACTTTACGAATGATTACTTCCATGATTTAATATTTTAAATGTTCACGACGAATCAATCTTTTTTTTGTTTACTTTCATGCATAGAGAATTTGAACTGCGAACCTAATTTCGACTGAAGTTATTGCAGAATATATACATAATTGAACGTAAGTCATCTCTCAAATATTAATTTATTTTGAACGATCTCTCTTAAAATGTAACTTTTACGCAGTTTTATTCGAAAAAATAATTTTGAATGAAAATGGCCGCCTGGCATATGAAAAAGTGAAACGGCCATCCCGGAACTGTTGATGACAGTCACATGACTTACGCTTTTATTTTAGAAGATAATTTATTAAGAATTGAATGACCTGAACAAATATTGTATGTTTTTTTTTTTTTTTTTTTTTTTTTTTTTTTTTTTTTTTTTTTACAAAAAATAAATAAATAAATAAATAAATAAATAAATAAAAATCAATTTCCAAAAATTTAGTATAGGGTCAATCAGACGAATATTATTGGTTTTCTTTGCTTATGCTGTTTTGGTTTTTTACATATTTAATTTATTCTTTTGCACCTTTGGGAATTGATGAAAACAGCGTGAACTCGCATATTTCTTGGGGCTGAGAAAGGAATGCAATGTTTGCTTGCATTTACTTAGAAGACAGAAGAGTACATACAATAAGTTTTCTTTTGTTCCTATTTATCATAGCTCTGACAGAAAAAATCTGAATTGGAATATTTTATCTTATTCCCGATTTTTCAAATCTGAAACAATCATATTTACATAAAACAGAGATTGTTGAAGTACTCTAAATATTTATTAATATTTCAGCTTATTTTGTCTTGCCGTATTTGTTTTTGAACTGTGTAAAAAGCATGTATTTTTTTTTAAATAAATGAACTAAAAAAGTGTATTTAGTAGTTTGATCTTTTAAAATAATAATATTGATGATATAGTTAAAATTATTTTTATGCTTTTCCGAAAAAAAAACCAATATTTTTTGTTAGGTTTGGTATGCGGTAATATTGATAATTCAAAATGCTCTACAAATACTCTAATAGAACTTTCCCGAATACAGGTATTAATTTTGTTTTTTAAGGTATCCACATACCTTTAAAACGTTATTTTAGATAAAAATATCGATTTTTCATTTTTGCAATAATATTAATATCCCATCTTTTATCTTTCGATTTCTGCTTTAATTGTGTCTGTATCTGAATTAGAACCTGAATTACAGCCGTTTAAATTTACATCTGTTACAGCTTGCCGGAGAATTTTACAACCGGAAATATCGTTCTGCAAACCGGAAATAAGCTAAATATATGTTTACATTTTTTTTTGTTTTTGTTTAAGATTTAGCATTTAAATTGGATTATATGTCCAAGAAAATACACGGAGAAACTCTAATTAAATTACACTCTAAATAAGAAAGAGTGACTATTCACTCCGGAGGAGTGGATATTCACTCTATCGCAGAGTCAAAATTTGCCCAACCTCTTTAGAGTGACTATTCACTCTAGGAAAAAGTGAAATTCTTGACTCTCTGAAAGAGTGAATACTCACTCCTGAGAAGTGAATATTCACTCCTGAGAAGTGAATATTCACTCTGAACAGGAGTGAATACTCACTCTTTCAGAAGAGTGACTATCCACTCTTGCAAAAGGAGTGAGTTTTTTCACCCCTGATTGGAGTGAATAGTCACTCGCTTAGGAGTGACTAAAATTCTTGAATAAAAAAAGAGAAACTCATTTTACACACACACGCTTGTTCGCAGGCGGTCACCGTCCCAAGTAGTAACCGAGCTCGTTGCTGTTTGAGTTCTGCGCTCGGACGAGAGCTGGTACCTACAGCATGCTACAGCCGCTAACGATAAAAAAAGCTCTTATTACATTATTTTAGCTTTGTTTCTTTTGTGATATTCGAGCACACTTATTACATTTGTGTAGAAATCACAAATATTTACGGTGTTTCTCAAGTGTGTAAATAAGAAAACTGAAACTTTCTTTTTGTATCATATAATACAGAGACTGATCGCACATTTTTTAGACAAGTTTGATAAATGATTTAAAAAAAATGGAATTATTTTAGAGGAAAAAAAATCTGACAACAACTTATTATGTGTAATTTATATTATCGTCTGAAACTTTCAAATTTATTCTTATTTCAAGATTGCGCATGCAAAAAAGCTGTGAAAGGGAAGATGCGTTTTTTTTTCTTCCGAACAGAAGTATGCTAATTCGACAGTCTAAAATGATTGCAAAGCGCATAATATAAAAACTTTTTAGTGCGAAATAAACATAACAATTGATTGGAAAGTGCTATTCCAAAAATCAGTACATATACATAGTAAAAAGATACCAGATGGAAAAAAAAACGGGGAAAACGAAGTTTCAGGTAAGGATTTATGACTATCGCAAATTTATCTTACAATGGGAAAATAAAAATAAGAATATTGGGCAAAAATGATACAATCAATTCATTATATTATTAAGAGAATGTGTTACATCCGATATTTACAGAAAAAATGCCATTTTCTTTATTAAAATGACTTTTAAAGGGTGAAACTGCATCAAAGCAAAACTACTGCTCATACTTCAAAAACTACCGCTGTATTCGTTGAAAACATTAAAAACTCACACAGGTATTGTATTTATACCTTTCAACATATTCCTCCAGTCACCTGACGTTTCTCTTATAGTTTATTGTGCATTTGGTCTGCTGAAAAGAGCTCTTTCAAAGGGCAAAACCACATAAAATCAGTGATTAAATGCAACGTTTTTCATTTCATACATAACATTTTCAACATAAGAATGTTTTACATTTTAATTTCAAACGTGCTAAAAATAACAGAAAATTTAATCTGTATAATTATATTTTGTTTATATTCATAAAGAGGTTAGAAATGATATAAAATATGTAGAATAGGTTATTTAAATAAAGAGGAAAATAATTAGCATTCAGAGATATTAAATTTCTGTTTATAAAATAGAAGCAAAATTGTGTTGCAGCTATGCATAAATTTACTTCAAATATTTGTTTTCCCTGCCCTGTTGTTAGCACTGGCAAATCCTGCAATTTGTAAAGCATAAAATATATTTCCTGTCCATAATTCTATCGATTCATTTATTATTTCAATGCCTTTTTCAGTTTTTTTTTTAAAAATCGTGCTACTATATATAAAGGATTTCATTTTAGGCGTTTCGTTTCGATAACGGGGGATCTGAGAGCTGGCGCCATCTTGTGGTTTTGTTGGAAAAAACTGTTTTTCTTCACTCTTAACGGAGTGAACTATTCACTCTTGTCAACGGAGTGAAACAGTCACTCTCGACAACGGAGTGAGATATTTCACTCCTTTCTAGAGAGTGGAAAATTCCACTCTTTAAAGAGTGCATATTTATAAAATTCACTCCTAAAAGAGTGAAAATGCCTCTCACTCTTCCAAAGAGTCAACTTCTCACTCCTTCCAATTTTAGAGTGTAATACAACTATAATTAAACCTTTACAGAATAATAATTACTTTTATAGCAAAAACCGCGTTTAAAAGATATTTTTAGCTTTTTTCTCAAAATGAAGTTTTTCAGATTTTTACTGGACGCAAACCATTCTATAACAAAAAGTTTTGCATGAAATGCCTTGAATTTATTTTTTTACTTATTTTACAAATGTTTATTTAGGGAATAGACTACAGTCATGATAATATATTAATTAGTTTTACATTTACACTGGTATAAGTTAAAAAGTTGCAAGAAATTTTACGAATTTTTCATTACATTAGTACTTGAAGTGCCATAGCTTCTGAGATAGAGATGGTATTATAATGCGACTAGTCTATTTCCTAGATAAAGTTATTCTCTTTAATATGCAATTTTCAAAATGTGAATTCATTAATGTGATTTTCATTTATCATGTTTTGCACAAATATCAATTTTTCACATAATTTTCCCTATTTTTCACTTAAAAAAATATTTCTGTTCAGTTTCTAAAATGTTTATATCTTTTCAAAGTTTTAACTTAAATATTATTAGAAAAAATTGGTATAAAGAGAAAATTTAAAAAATTTAAAACAATCAACTCCGAAGGTTTGTGGATACCTTAACTAAAACGCTTGTTTTGAAGCTACAAATTAAGCTCTGATAATCAAGAATGTTAATTGTAGGGACATTAAAACAACAAGAATAAAAAGCAAATTTCATTGCAAGCAGAAATTCTAATTTTTTTGACAAATATTAGATTATATCATTCAGTTTTTGAAATATTTCAAAATATTTACTTCACTATAGAGAAACATATTAGAATAGCAATCTATTAATATAAAAATAATAATAAAACTGAGTGCGAAGTGGCTGGCGTAAACCTAAAAACATAAATTTAAAAAAAATTATAAAAATTATTTAAAATTTAAATAAAACCTTAGGCTTTTTTATAATGTTACATCAATCTTCCTTATTAAGTTCACGAAACATAGGAAAGTGTTTTTTTTTCTTTACGTAATGTGTTTTTACTTTCTCCTATTTTTATAGGAAGAAAGTTGGATTCTTAACCATTTCTACTACAGATTTTCAGCGGATTTATACGTTTTAGAATGCCCTGAACACGATTTCCCTATTTTTAGAAAATGCATGTCCGTTACAGAATATTATCCGTTTATGATGTTACATCAATCTTTCTTATTAAGTTCACTAAACATAGGATTGTCATTTTTTCTTTTTTTTCTTTACATAATATGTTTTTACTTCTTCTATTTTTATAGGGAGAAAGTTGGATTCGTAAAAATTTCTACTCTAGATTTTCGGCGAATTTATACGTTTTAGAATGTTCCGAACACGATTTCATTGTTTTTAGAAAATGCCTGTCCGTTACCGAATATTATCCGTTTGTAATGTTACATCAATCTTCCTTATTAAGTTCATTACACATAGGATTGTCTTTTTCTTCTTTTTTTTCTTTACGTAATGTGTTTTTACTTTCTTCTTCTTTTATAGGAAGAAAGTTGGATTCTTAAGCTATCAGCCTACGTTTAACACGTCAATTTCGATGAAAATTCGCAATTTTTTTTTTAATTTGATTTTCTTATAGAACGAACATTTCTGTTTTTAAATCTTTTTTTATTTTTCCTGTACGCCTATTAGAAATGAAATTAGAGACCTTTAAAAAACAGCTGACGTCGTTAATTTATACCGGAAGTGGAGATATCTAAACCGGAAGTGGATAAAAAATTGAGGTTTATTAAACTGTTTTCGCGCATTTTTTAGCTTTTACACTTAATATTATATTTTAGCTTTATCTATAGCACTGCCTCAAAGGGTTTATTTTTTTTTTTTTTACTACTTTATCAAGTTATTAGCATGTTCTGCAAAATTTGATTTTTATCAAGAAAAGTTGAATACTATTGCTCTAACTTAAAATTTTATTATTCGATAACCATGAAATTTTTTGAGTAGCTATTTGATAATGTCTAGAGCATAATGAAGTAAAGAATTGATTATAGGTAAATAATTTGTTAATATGTAGCTACTTTTATGAAGTAACACACGTAAACGAACGTACACACGTACGAAGTATGTACACGTAACATTACAGAAATTTTCTATGTAATTGTATATAATTAGCTGTATCTCTTTTAGATTTTAGCATATTGGCTAGTTTTTAGTTCATTACACTCAAGAGTGTCTAATATGCATATGTCAAAAAATATTTGTGTTATATGCATTTTTTTTTCTTTTTAGAGCCGGAGCCGTTTTTATAAAAAAAATGCTAAAAAATGACTAAAATTCTTCAAAATTTTTGAAAGTTGCATAAATATTTTATATTTTTTCATTATTTTTCTTATTTTGTATTATACTATACTTAAAAGTGCCAAAACAATACCAAAATTACAGTTTATTTTTAAAAAATGGCTTTTTAAATAGTTCGATAGCACTAAATATTAACATAACGACTTACAGTAGTAAACTCGAAAATGCTCCAAAAAAAGAATTAAATGCATAAAAATATAGAAATATGTGTAAAATAAACAAGCAGGAGGCTATAGTTATAAATTTAGTGGTTTTTAAAGTGTTTATTTAATTAAAAAAGTTCTTTTAAACTCATATGAAAACTTTAAATGCGTTTTTTGAAAAAATAGATTTTCATCGGAAAAGATAAACGACTATTGCTCTAACTCAAAATTTTATCATCCTATAACAAGGCAATTTTTTGTGTAGCTTTTCGATATTGTCTAGAGCAGAGGTTCCCAAAGTAGTGATGGGAGTATTCGAATTCAAAATGTCTGAGGTCTCGATTCAGCCAAGTTCTCGAGTGATCTCGATTCGGACAAAAGTATTCGAATACAAGCCTCCTGGCATTTGTGTCGCAGACGAAAACGAAAACTGCCGTTTTCGACTGTATTCAGCTCATTCATTTCATAGATCGAGTATTTTGTTTTCATAAACTGCGTCAGTGAATGTTTGTATTCAAATTAGTGATGGGAGTATTCGAATACAAAATGTCTGTGTTCTCAAGTGGTCTCGGTTTCAGACAGGAGTATTCGAATACAAGTCACCTGGTATCTGTATCGGTGACGAAATCTGCGGTTTTCGACTGTATTCAGTATTCAGTCCTCATATCAGGAGTTTTCTGTGGTTTCATAAGGTGCGCCAGCGAATGCTAGTATTCAAATTCTCGGCGCTGTTTGAGACTTTTTTTCTCCGGAATTTTGCGGCGGTTAACAGGATGATCAGCGCTCTTTTAGTTTTGATATTTAGTTTTATTTTTTCAAGCTTACAATCTGTTCAACTAATATACATATATATTTTTAGTTAAATCAATCATATGGATTTTAATTTAAGAAAACGATTATAATGAATAACATTCTGTGAATTTGTATTTAAGAAACGTAAATATAATTTTTTTAATTCATTTTTTAAAAATTTTACGATTAAAATAATTACTCATAGTGGAAAATAAAATTGTACGTTCGTAGAAACGAAAAAAAATTCTTGATTTCGCTAATTAAAGACAAATTGCTTAATTTTACGGGCGTATGCAGCGGAGGGCCGGTTCTTCGCCTTCTAAATCTTAGAAAATAAGATATAACTTGCAATACTGAGAGACATGGACGTCGGCAGAATTATATTTTGGGACGGGCAAGATTTTGGAACACGTGGGGCAATGGCCCACAGTCTAGTCTGCTTTTAAAATTGCAGAATATAAACAGGAAATAATCTAAACTAAGATTTTTTTTTGTCAGAGTTATCATGCAAAACAATTTTTAAACATATCAACATATAAAACAATACAAGAATTTATCAATTAAGAAATACTAAATATAAATAAGTTTTTTTTTTTTTTTTACAACATGTTTTTAAAAAAGAAATTGAAGCAGTTTTTTTTTTCGTCAAAGGGCTTTGCCACCCTCAATCCTTTTTTTAAGATAAGTTTGAAACACATGAACATTAACAGGAAAACAAAATTAAAAAATCCCTGACAGCTCGGCCTACAGGCACAGGTAGGTTTCGAAGATACAGACCGTGGGGCGCCTGTTTGTCGGGAATTTCGGAAGAAATGACCTTTTTGCCATGATGTGGCATTTGGAAACGACCACTTCGAAACCAAACTTGTTTGCAGGCGGAGCCGGCAGGGATTGTTTTTGTTTATTTTATTTATTATTTTTTTTGCTATAAGGGTTGGTCCTATAAAAAACTTGTCAATATAAAAGTTTTAGATAATATTAAGAGGTTTTATAATAAATTTAAGCGGATTTGATATCTTCAGAATTGACGAAGTTATGAATTTTTTTTTCTAAAACGCCCTCTCCCCCCCCCTTGGGGTCATTTTTAATGATATGAAAAATTTGTTATACATAAATTTTCGGCCCTTTTCCTAGAAGTAATAATAACTTTAAATGGATGGATTCGATACGTATCATAATTAAGAAATTATGGGTTTTTTTCTGTATTCACAAAAAGACCCCTCACCCCCTTCCTTGGTTCGATTTTGCCCATTAACGAACTTGACCGAGATTTTATGCCCTTGATTTTATGTATTAGTTTGGAAGAGATTTGTGCAGAATTATGGGAGTAATCGTGTTCAGAAAAAAGTGACATAGATAGATAGATAGATAGATAAAGTTTTGAACTGGGGGTGATTTTAGGTTCTGGGAGTCATGATCGGCGTAGATCTGCAAAGAATTTTCAAAAACTCCAACTTAGGGGAGAATGTAATAGGTAGTATTTCTTACGAAATCTACCTAAAATTATCTTACCCTGGGAGGAGGTGGTGTAGGGTTCAATGGGATAGAGTCATCCAGACAAAAAAATTCTTTTTTTTTTCTCTAATAACAATCGTAATATTTATATCAAAACTCAGAAACATTAAAAAGAAAAGAAATTGTTCTGTAGCTGTAAATTATAAAACGTTACCATAAACAAAAGAGTTGCGTTTGTACGAAAATTAAACATTTCATTTGCTGAAAGAGGCGCTACACATACTTTTCTAATAGACTGATGTGAATCTGACACGTGATCATAAAAAAAAGGCAAACGATTTTACGTAGAATAAACATTCGAAGAGTGAAACAGGCGAAATGTCGTCCCTCATTTATTAGTTTGAAGGAAGTCTGGAGTAGTTTTTAGTGCTACTACATTTGAATACAAAGAATCGATTCTGAAAAGTTTTCGAAAACTAAAGTATCGATTCTTAGATCTCGAATCGGCCCATCACTATCCCAAAGTGTGCTCCGCGGCGTTCCAGGAAAATAAACAAAACATGAAAGAAATTAGCATATTGCAAGCGAAAGTTTTTCGGAAGTATGTAGGAATTTTCGTGTGTGTGTGTGTCAAAAATAAATACATCTATCACTGGGTTGAACAAAATATATTTATATACTTTTAAATCAAATAAAAATTTGCATTATATATGTATCCATTTTCTATATAATATTTTTGGTTTGAAATACTTTATTTTATGTTTCTGCATTTAATGTATTTTAAAAATTCAATTAAAAATAAGCTACGAGAAATAGTATTCTGAATCGAATGCACAACGTGAATGGAAGGAGCAAAGGCGCGCCAGTGCTGTTATCTCTGCCTGCCGAACAAAAGGAAGAACATAATTGTTCTCTGGAGTCCCGCCTATGGATATGTTTATACTTAGTTCTTTTTTGCTTAGTGACCAGTGCAAAACAATTCAACCACATTTTTCACACTAAACTTTTATATGTTATTGCTCGTCACACTTTGTGCAGAATAAAAAAAAATATACCGGCATTTAATATTTATATATATTGTATATTGTATTATTTTTATTTTTGGAATTTTAATTTCCTTAACCTGTTTGTTTTATTTTTATTAAATATTAGTTATTTAAATCTTCTATCCTATTTTTAATAATTGTATTTAATTTTTAAAACAATGTTTGTCGTTTAAAACGTCTTTTTTATAAGATCTTGTATCATTTAAGGCCCCTCACTAGATTCATTTTACATTTGTGTATATTGTGTATAGATCTCTCTTTTTTTAATATATAACTTTAATTTATTTAATATGTTTATGTTATTTGTATATTTAAATTTTCTATACTATTTTTCATAATGAAACAACGTTTGCCGATTAAAACACCTCTTTTGTGTAACATCCTGTATCATTTAATAAACCCCTCATTAGATTAATTTAATATTTGTATACGTTGTGTATATAGTTTTCTTTTTTCTTTTTGTAACTTTAATTCCTTTAATCTGTTTATTTTATTTTTATTAATTCATAGTTATTTAAATTTTCTATGCTGTTTGACATAATTGTACTTAATTTTCAAAGCAATGTATGTTGCTGAAAACGCATTTTTGTAACATCTTGTATCACGTAACAACCCCTCTTTAAAATTTTGTTTTATTTGGTCTCGGCATTGGCTAAGATTCTTATGTTATGATGCCACTTTTTTCTATCAGAAATAAGTCTTTAGCAATTAAAAAAATATATTGGTTCTTTACATTTGTTATCACACTCACAATCTAAACTTTTGCTCAGCTCCACCTCTTGCTTAGACTTTTCGTCAATGAGTACCTGCCCTGATATAATTTTAACCACACCCATATATCCCGTTTTGTTAGTAAAGTTTTTTTACTAGTTGCAGTTCCTTTAACATGTGTAGTTTTAACTGTATATCTATTTCGAGGCAAAAACAATGTCAAAAGAAAGTTTCTTTCAAAACTATAATTATTAGCTAAATACTTCAAATAAAACATCCAAAAAATTGAACGATGCTGCACCTGACAATACAGATTATAGATATTTATTTAAAAACAGGACAATTGCACCATAATTTCTATAATTCAAATACAACATTTGCTAAATGGTACATACATTAAAATCGTGAATTTACAACACAATTAAACATCAACGTTTCATTTCGCTTCTGCGAACGTCATGTTTTCTCCAGAATTCTGACGTGTAAGCTCATTTTGACATTTTCGACTTGTTTTGTAACATCCTGATGACGTTCGCAGAAGCGAAATGAAACGTTGATGTTTAATTGTGTTGTAAATTCACGATTTTAATGTATGTACCATTTAGCAAATATTGTATTTGAATTACAGATTATAGATTTTGCCCCGCCCACTTAAACACTAAAACGATGATCTGTCTCTAAATGTATTTTTTAAAAATGATTCAGAAGAAGAAGCTTAGAGGCGATTCGTTTCCGTTGTATGTTTGGAAGTACTAGAAACGTAAATAAGAACTAGAAAAGAATCCGTAATCGCATGATTCTATTACTGGTGGGCGGGACTAACGAAAACGTGCTATATAATTACTCATGGGCGACTGGGCCGACGCATTTTCTTTCTTTTCGCGAGTAGCTTATTGGGATTAGACAGAAGTCTCTCTTTGTAAACGAAAACTGTACAACTTACCTTTTTTTCTGCGTGCGTGCGGTTTTCGTCATAAACAGAGGTGCCAAGCTCTTACTAATCTTCCGTAATACGTGGGTTATTTTAATACATGTTTAATACGTTTCGCACCAGAATTTTCTTAAAGAAATGAAATTAAATGTATTCCATATAGAAATCTGAAATTAACTAAATAAAGATTCGTCAAATAATTTTTCTGGTTCGAACCTTGTTAAACTGTGTCACATTAATCTAGATATTACGGACGATCAGTGAGAGCTTGGCACCTCTGCATAAATAATACTACATTCACTTAAGCCCCAATGCAATGCACAATCCCGACACGGATTTTGATCTTTAATTCCGAGTTAATACTGGGAAATCCCGAAAGAATATTTTTTATTTAAAAAATGGATCTCATTAACCCCTTAACATTATTACTCGAACTTCGCTGGGGTAAGAAGAGTTTGTTTTCTTCGTTACTAAAAGCTTTAAGAAACCACAAATTTTTAACTATATTTGCAGACATATTACGATTATACAAGGCAGATATTTTAATACAAAAAAAGTGGATTTTAGTCCTTATTTTTAATTTATTGTGTCCAATAATATAAATATTAAATAAAACTGTTAAGACGTTAAATATTAGAAAATTTGATTTTCAAAATTTCTAGTAAATATTCAGAATTTCTCGATCAAGAAAAGGGTCAAACTGAGAACCTTGGCCCCATGTTGAAAACTACTGGTTCGGACTTTTATCCAGGAGATCTTTCTCTGCACCATAGGCATAAAAAACATTATTTTCTAAACCATAGAGTACCGCGGAGTTAAGGGGCTCCGCCTTATAAATTCTTCCCAAAAAAGGGTTCCGCGAGCCCAAAAGTTTGGGAACCACTGGTCTACAGTGTAATGAACTAAAGAATTAGCTCTAAGTGACTAATTTTTTTTATATATAGCTATTTATTTGAAGAATTACACGTAAAATTACTGAAATTTTCTATGTAATTGTATATAATCAGCTGTATCTCTTTTAGATTTCCGTATATTGACTAGTTTTTAGTTCATTACACTCAAGAGCGTCTAATATGCATAGGTTAAAAAAATATTTGTGTTATATGCATTTTTTTTTTGTTTTTAGAGCCGGAGCCGTTTTTATAAAAAAAAATGCTAAAAAATGAATAAAATTCTTCAAAATTTTTAAAAGTTGCATAAATCTTTTATATTTTTTCATTATTTTCTTTATTCTGTGTTAGATTACACTGAAAAATACCAAAAATTGTGTCAAAAGTAAAGTTTAAAAAAAAGTGTTTCCGTACCTAGTCAGATACCTTAAACATTTCTACTACAGATTTTCGTCGGATTTATACGTTTTAGAATGTCCTGAACACGATTTCACTGTTTTTAGAAAATTCCTGTCCGTCAGTCTGTATGTGTGTGTGACTGTATATGAGAAAAATTTGTGTGCGATCTTTTTCACGAACTAATGCACGTAATTTAATCAAGCGTCAGATTCCCAAATACTTTGACATAAATTGGTGCTGATCAGGTTTTGATGTAAATAGCCAAACAAGTCGCAATGCTATGTTGCATTTTCACGTAGTGATGGGCCGATTCGAAATCTTTTAAGAATCGATACCTCAGTTTTCGAAAACTTTTCAGAATCGAAATCAGAATCGATTCTTTGTATTCAAATGTAGTAGCACTAAGAACTACTCCAGACTTCATTCAAACTAATAAATGAGGGACGACAATTCGTCTGTTTCACTATTCGAATGTTTATTCTTCGTAAAATCGTTTGCTTTTTTTTATGCTATTTTTTGTTGCTATTTTTTTCACGTGTCAGATTCACATCAGTCTATTAGAAAAGTATGAGTAGCGCCTCTCTCAGCAAATGATATGCTTATTTTTCGTTTATGATAACGTTTTATAATTTACAGCTGCAGAACAATTTCTTTTCTTTTTAATGTTTTTCAGTCTTCATATAAATATTACGATTGTAATTAGAGAAAAAAAAAAAGAAAGGCAAGAATTTTTTGTCTGGATGACTCTATCCCATTGAGCCCTACACCACCCCTCCCAGGGTAAGATAATTTTAGATAGATTTCGAAGAAATACTACCTATTACATTCTCCCCTCAGTTGGAATTTTTGAAAAAATTTTGTAGATCTACGCCGATTATGACTCCCAGAACCCAAAACCACCCCCAGTTGAAAACCTTATCTATCTATCTATCTAGTCACTTTTTTATGGACACGATAACTCCCATAATTCTGCACAAATCTCTTCCAAACTAATACATAAAATCAAGGGGCATAAAATCTCGGTCAAATTCGTTAATGGGCAAAATCGAACCAAGAGGGGGGGGGATGAGGGAACATTTCGTGAAAACAGAAAACTCCATAATTTCTTAATTATGATACGTATCGAATCCGTTTAAAGTTATTATTACTTCTACGAAAAGGACCGAAAATTTATGTAGGGCATATTTTTGATATCATTATAAATGGCCCCAAGCGGGAGGGGGGGGGGGGCTTAGAAAAAAAAATTCATGACTTCGTCAATTCTGAAGATATCAAATCGGTTTAAATTTATTATAAATCCTCTTAATATTATCTAAAACTTTTATATTGACAAGTTTTTTATAAGACCAACCCTTATAGCAAAATAATAATAATAATAAAACAAAAACAATTCCTGCCGGCTCCGCCTGCAAACAAGTTAGGTTTCGAAGTGGGCGTTTCCAAATGCCGCATCATGGCAAAAAGTTCATTTCTTTCACAATTCTTAACAAACAGGCGCCTCACGGTCTATGCCTTCGATATCCACCTGTGCCTGTAGGCCGAGCCGTCAGGGATTTTTTTTATTTTGCTTTCCTGTTAATGCTCATGTGTTTCAACCTTATCTTAAAAAAAGGATTCAGGGTGGCAAAGCCCTTTGACGGAAAAAAAGAACTGCTTCAATTTCCTTCGTTTATATTTAGTATTTCTTAATTGATAAATTCTTGTATTGCTTTTTATGTTTATAAGTTTAAAAATTATCTTGCATGATAACTTTGACAAAAAAAAATTAGTTTAGATTATTTCCTGTTTATATTCTGCAATTTTAAAAGCAGACTAGACTGTGGGCCATTGCCACACGTGTTCCAAAATCTTGCCCGTCCCAATGTATAATTCTGCCGACGTCCATGTCTCTTAGTATTGCAAGTTATATCTTATTATTTTCTATGATTTAGAAGGCGAAGAACCGGCCCTCCCCTGCATACGCCCGTAAAAGTAAGCAATTTTTCTTTAATTAGCAAAATCAAGATTTTTTTTTTTTTTTTTTTTATGAACGTACAATTTTATTTTCCATTATGAGTAATTATTTTGATCGTAAAATTTTTAAAAATTTAATAAAAAAAAAGAATTATATTTACGTTTCTTAAATACAAATTCACAGAATGTTATTCATTATAATAGTTTTCTTAAATTAAAATCCATATGATCGATTTAACTAAAAGTATATATGTATATTAGTTGAATTGATTGTACGCTTAAAAAAATAAAACAAAATTTCAAAACTAAACAAGCGCTGCTCATCCTGCTAACCGCAAAATTCCAGAGAAAAGTATCAAACAGCGCCGAGTAGTCTAGCATTCGCTGGCGCACCTTATGAAACCGTAGAAAACTCCAGCTATGAGAACTGAATACTGAATACAGTCAAAAACAGCAGTTTTCGTCGCCGATATAGATGCCAGGTGGCTTGTATTCGAGTACTTTTGTCCGAATCGAGATCACTTGAGAACTTGGCTGAATCGAGACCTCAGACATTTTGAATTCGAATACTCCCATTACTATTTTCACGATATACGCGATCTCAAGAGCTAAGGCGAGGAATTTCACCAAACTTCATATTTTTTTAGACCTTGAGGTACATGGCCGTTGATTAAGTTTTGGTGTAAATCGTCCAGCAGGTGGCGCTGTAATGCGGCATTTTTCCCGATTTCCGCGATAGGTATAACGCAAGAACTAATACAAGGAATTTCACCAAAATTCACATCCTTGGCATAAAGAGATCTTATTAGGTTTGTGTGTATACCGTCTAACAGTTGTCCCTGCAATGCTATCTTTTTCATGATATCCACCATAGCTAGATATCAACAATGAATAGATTGTCATTTAATTTTGGTTACAGACGATCTGAAGGATTTTATTTACATTGAAGAAAATTTTGTGATGGCCATAACTTATTAGTTTCCTTTGTAGAAATTATCCTCTTCAATACTTTATTTCTCCATTTGTATGTGGTAAATTATAATTGTCGCCTACTTTATGGTTATATATAAACAGGGTTATTCTAAATGATGGACCCATTTTCAAAAAAATTTATTTATTAAAGTACAAATCCAAAATGAACAATCTTTATACCAATGAAAAGAGGAAGTTTCAAAGCTTTTTTAAGACATTATAAATGTTCAATGTGTATACCGTTTACTGCAAGGCAAACATCTACGCGATTGCCAAACTCGTCCCACACATACGAGAAAGCGTATCTGCTGTTACTGAGTGCACGGCTTTCAAAGCGGTGATGGTTCCAGAGGCGGCCGGTAGCGGTCGCGCGGCAATAGGCCGCGATTTCGTTTCACTGTCAGTTGTGAGTGAGATGGCTACTGTGGAGCACAATTTTTTCTGCGTTCTTGAGTTTGCAAGAAGAGAGCAAACGGTGGACACATTGAACATGTACAATGTCTTAAAAAAACTTTGAAACTTCCTCTTTTCATTCGTATAAAGATTGTTCATTTTGGATTTGTACTTTAATAAATACATTTTTTTTTGAAAATGGGTCCATCATTTAGAATAACCCTGTATATATATGTGTGTGTATTAAGATCTACATTTTACACATCTCCAGTTTATGATCAGTAAGACAAATAATATGCATTTCTTTGCTTCTACTCTTTTTTCTTTAAATTTATTAATACTTTAGCAGATGTTAAAATATTTCAAACATTTTATTTCACTGTACAAACACAAATCAGAATGACATTATGGCAATGAGAAATTATAATACGTAAATTAGAACTGAGTCAGCCGTAGCTGGCTTAAAGATTAAAAAAAAAAAAAAAGGTAGTTTTTCATAAAAATTGCAAATAAAACTTTTTTTTTAAAATATAAATAAATTTGTACTTGTTTTTATATTTCTATAACAATTTTACATTATAAATCAATTTATTATGTCAATGATTTAAAAATAAGTGCTCTAAATGTATATAGATAGGCCTTTTTTTTAAGATACGTCATAAATCTCTTTTTCTTTATAGAAATTTCCCTGCTGAATGAATACATATAAACTTATATTTTGAGATTATAGACACATTTCAGAATGGCATTCTCTTAATAAGAATATAATTTAGTGAGCCGTTGTATATATATATATATATATATATATAATTATAATATCTATGAATTTCAAAAAACATATCAAGTTCTATTCTACTTAAATCTCCAAAGAGATAATCAATGATACTGTGTATACAGAATACCACATAGCTAATAATTAACATGTGCAAACATAATATTACCATAGCTGATGCTTCAATGGTAATTGGCCAAATTTCTATAAAAAATGCAATGTTTTTAAATATGTAAAATAAAACAATTCTCTTCGTTTTAATCGTTTTAGTAGTTTATAACAATTTTACAATAGAGAAAAATTATTATTTCAATATAAATGCAGTTTTTAAAAAGATATACATAGGGGGGATTGTGAGATACGGTCATGTATCTGTTTTTATTTATGACAATTTCCTTCGCTAAATAATGAAATAAACACTAATTTTAAGATGTATAAAAATATTCCCTTCTACGTGTCTAGTTTATGATCAATAAGAAAAATAATATTTGTTTTCGTTATTTCTACTTTTCTCTTTTTTGTACATTTCTAATTTATTCTTTTGCATCTCTGGGAACAGATGAAAACAGCGAGAACTAGCATTTTATCCGAAGCACCAGAAATGAATGCAATGTTTATTTTCATTTGCCTAGAAGAAGGAAGAAGAAATACAGAAGGTCTTCTTTAGTTCCTATTTATAGGATCTCTGCCAGAAAAAAAGTAAATCGAAATATTTATTTTAATCTCGTTTTCTGAAAAATAAATTATTAATATTTACATAAAGTTCAGTATGTTGAAATATTCTAAAATATTATTATTATTTTAACAAGGATATAAATATAAATAGATCTGCACTTTTTTTTATTTCTATAACATTTTTAAACTATAAATCAATGTACTATGTCAATATATTGCATTTTTAAAAGAAGTGCACCAAATGTAGAACCTCATAAATATGTTTTTCTTTATAGAAACTTCACGCGGTAAATAAACTAGTCGTTGGGGCCACCGTAATACTTAACCATCATGGATATGCATAATATAAAATATGAAAATAAAACATGTGTAAACTATTTACAAAATGCATTGCAATTCGAATAAAATCGTGGCTTGATGACGTCATAAACTCTATTACTGCATTGCGTAAAAGAAACATCCTTATAACTCTAACACTGATAATCATATTAACTAACAGTTTACTGCGTCGTATTAAGCGTCTCTTTTCCAATTAAAATATATGTTTAAATTGAAATTTGAATGCAATACAGGGTCATGAAAAAACGAAGAGTGTGGTAAATGTGATTACAAATATCTCGGCAACTAATTATCCGACTAACTTAATTCTTTATGCATTTTCTTTTTAATACTAATTTCTTAAAAAAAACAATTTCAGAAATTTTTATATACCTTTTATCAGAAAGAATATTTCGAGAGTAAGAAAAAAATAGTTCCGTATAATCCAGGTTACTGAAATTCAATAAGCTTCTTTTCATTATTAGATACTAAGTACATATCAAATTTCAAGTCTCTATCTCAATTTGTTCGGGAGATAGAGCGTTTAGAGACACACACACACACACAGAAAGACGACAAAGATTTTTTTCTAAAAATATGTTTTTCGGAATCTCCAGTGTCTGAAACGTGTAAATCAGTCAAACATTTTTTTCGATTTACCGATTACAAGACTTACCCTGTACTACGTATGATGGGTAAGTAATAAATAAAAACTTATTTTGAGATATATAAGAAAAAAAAAAGATTTCCTTCTATATCTCTAGTTTAGGATCATTAAGACAAATAATATTTGTTTTTGTTGAATCTACTTTTCTTCTTTTTGGATATTGCTAATTTATTCTTTTGCACCTCTGGAAACAGATGAAAACAGCGAGAACTCAAATTTTACTCGGAGCACCAGTAATGAATGCAATGTTTATTTTCATTTGCTTAGAAGATCGAAAAATAAATACAAAATTTTTCTTTAGTTCCTATTTATCATATCTCTAATACTAAAAAACTAAATCGGAATATTTATTTTAACCTCGTTTTTTCTAAAAATAAATTATTAATATTTACATAAAGTACAGTATTTTGAAATATTAAAAAATATTATTATTATTTTAACAAGGATATCCAATTCGTTCTTCCACGTTTACAGAACACAGGTGAAAACCATTTTTAAACTATGATTCAATTTATTATGTCAATATATTGAATTTTAAAAAAAATTGCACCTAATATAGATAGAGCTTTTTTGTAAGATACGTCCTAAATCTGTTTCACTTTATCAAAATTTTCCTCGCTAAATAAATAAATAAAAAATTATTTTGTGATATATAAAAAAATGATTCCATTCTACATCTCCAGTTTCAGATCAATAAGACAAATAATATTTGTTTTTTTTTTTTTTTTTTGCTTTTCGTTTTCCCTTTATTGTACATTTCTAATTTATTATTTTGCACCTTTGGGAACAGACGAAAACAGCGACAACTCGCATTTTACCATGGGAACAGAAATGAATGCTATGTTTATTTTCATTTGCCTAGAAGATAGAAGAATAAGTACAAAAAGTTTTCTTCCGTTCCTGTTTATCATATCGCTGACAGAAAAAACTAAATTCGAATATTTATCTTAGTTTCGTTTTCTGAAAAATAAATTATTAATATTTACTTAAAGCATAGCATGTTGAAATATTCTAAAATGTTATTACTATTTTTAGAAGGACATCTAATTCATTCATCCCGGGTTACGTGACATAGGTGATTTGTTTTTTCTTTTTTGTGAAAATGGTAATTGATTTGTTTAGATTTGTTTACCCACTAGCAGCACACACAAACATTATTATATGAAAAATGCCAATTATTCAGTCAAAGTTTTGAAATTTATTAAATTGGCATTTTAGTTTTAGCCTGATGCCAGCGATACTTACTTATTCGCCTAATGCCAGGGATTATTACCGAAGAAATTGCCAATTGTTTCACTATTTACAGCAACGTTTTTATTCGATTTTTATCAGTGTTTAAGGGTGAAGCTCGACATATTTGTTAAACTGGTGTTTTATTTATATTATTTTATTTATATATTGAAGTTTTAATTTTGTTATAGAATATTAGCGAGAAATAAATGCTGAGACTTTGTTTATGTGCAAACGTGCCAATCTTCCGCAAGAAAGCTGCACGTGATAGAGGTAGATTTGTTTTTATAAATCATATTTGAAACTTATCTTATAAACTATAAGAAATCAGTAAATTGAGATATAATTTTCCCACAAATTGTATTTGAAAGCACATTTTTTTTTCCTATTCTACGATGGAAATACTGAAATTGTACGATAATAACAAATTTAAAAACAAAGAGCGAAATTTATTTTTAAAGCAATTGTAATCGACAAGATGACGTCAGGGTTATTTACGGACATGATTTTGCTTTCAAATATTGATCAATTTGATTCAGCGTATTTGAATCATGAAGAAAGAATTAATTCTTTTTTAAATAAAAGCATATTAAGTAGTTTTATTAATTGAATTCATAAAATTGTTAAATAGAGGGAGTTATTCTTTTACAATCATGCGACGTTTCTTTTTATATTTTCCCCATAATTAATATCATTATAGTTAGTCATTCTGACAGTATTTATTTTGCCATATTCTTTAATATATACGCAAATGTCGTGCACTTGAACAGGCATGCTTGTGCAATAGCAAAGACACTGTAAAATATTTTCCTAATACTTTTCGTTTAAGGGACACGATACTACAGTTATGCGCAGGTCGGTTTGTACCCGACATGAACACGACATTTCTACTTAAAGTCAATTCGAAACTTGACCTGAAAAGGGCAAAAAAAATTTCGTCAAGCAGAAGCCCGATATACTTAAACCCGATCCCAGAATATTGAAACTCGTACCCGACACAAATACGAAGTAAAATGAAATTAATTAATATTTTAATACATTTATGAAAAAATGGGCCACAATAATATCTCTAATATCAATTGTATCTTTTTTGCATAAAATTAACAATATACACTTATTAATATTTCAATATATAGTTTTTTTTTTCATTTGAAAATATTCAGGACAATCTACTAAAAAATCGGACCAACCCCAACCCGACCAGAACGAGTCAAAATATAATCGGAAACCAACCCAAAACAGTAATATTTAAAATCAACCCGACACGAACTCAACCAGTAATGAAAGAAATAGCGTCTACCCGTTATCAAAATAATTCGGGACTGATAATTTTGGGCTCATAATTGTAGACCATTTGGGTAACATTGTGTTACCAGAACCGACGCAGGTCTTACTCGGTACCTTCGTGTTACAGACGAAAATATAAAAATTTCAATGTTTTGCTAAAAATGAATTTATACATCCGTAGTTATATTCTGATAAAGTTTCGTAAAGGTCCGATAGTGTAAAATACGCGATAAAGGGTTTATACTGCACTCCCTTTAAGTGAATCAGAATTGCTTTTATAATATTTTTTTCACTTTAGTTATTTCCGTATATCAGTATGAGCGAAATAATAAAAATTCAACATGCATATTTTAGATGACTAGATATTTTTTACTGGATATTCGTAAGATGCATTTCATAAAATTAAGAATAAGATTATCAGTAAAATAAACAGCTTTTTAAAAAATATATATAAATGTTAACTAAATAGTTGTGTTTATTGTATTTTTAAATAAGCCATGCCATTTTAATAATTTTCTTTTCAACTAATTGAAATTTTGGAAATATGGTCCTTACAGTTATAGAGGATACGCGTAAGAAAAGTATGAAAAAAAATTACAAAAAGTTCAAAATTGTGGTAGAGTTTTATTTTAAAATTTACATTAATCTTTTTTTTTTCAAATTTTAATATAACAGTTGCATTTTTTTTCTTGTTTAACTTGTTTTCCTTCTTTAAAATATGTAATAACTAGCAGCCCGCCCTCGCTTTGCTTCGGGTAGTCCCGTGTCACTACTGACACCGCAAATTGTTACTACCACTTCATCCCATTAAATTCAACTACTAAAACCATTACTCTCCTTTTAAGTAGTCGGGTAAAAAGTAGCCTGTATGTTAATCTAAGGTGCCAGATAACTCCATACAAAGTTTCATAAAAATCGATCCATCCGTTCTTAAGTTATAGATTGTGTAACTAACACGACTTTGTTTTATGGATATAGATTATAGCAGCCCGCCCAGGCTTTGTACGGGTATTAAAAAAAAATTCAAGTTATAAATTTTTACACACATACTCATACTCTCTTCTTTGTGGGTGGAGTTATTAAAAAAAGTGTAAACTTATAAAAGAAAATTCGGATATTAGTATTATTTTTTATTTATTTGTAATTCATACACTACATTTTTACTTATTTACTTTTTACATTTTTACCTATTTATTTTATTTTTACAATAATTACAGGATGTCTTTATACACAACGTTCACAGCTTTCTTGTCATTAGACAATACAAACATGTTTTCTCTAGAGGTTACTCTTGAAAGAGCGACATAGAGTTGTCCATGTGAAAAACAGTCAACGCTCAAATCTAAGCCTGAAACGTTGAAGGTTTGACACTGCGATTTATTAATGGTCATTGCAAAAGATGTTTTTATCGGAAACTGTAAACGTTTAAATTGGAAGGGTAAATCCGATGGTATCAGAGGGATTCGGGGAATCAATACATCTTCTCCGGTACCACATCCTGTGAGTATTGTGCACTCTATTATGAAAGTTTTCAGTGATTTTACCAGCAAACGCGTGCCATTGCAAAGTTTAGGTGGATTCAGGTTTCTTAATAAAATAACAGGACAACCTACTTTCAACACCATTTTGTGAGGAGGAAGTCCAGACGGGTTCAAAGAGTTTAGAAATTCTGTAGGAAAATGAACAGCTTCTTCCAAATCGAGAACAGTATCGACCGAGTAGTATATTTTCGTCGGCGCATCAATCTTTGAAAGAATCAAGTTATTTACCTTATCTACTTGTTCGTTAGTTGGTGACAGAATCGCTCTTTCTTTAAACCAAGATATTGTCTTATAACTTATGTTATCAATGTCAGGATAGACATTGTTGACTAACTCTTGGATGTTGTCTATCAAAACACAAAGGTTTTCAAGGTTAATCCTTCCCTCACTTTGTGTTAACTCTCCATTGCCAACTTTTAGCAGCATCTCTGAAAATAGCCTGTTCTCACGTGAAGATGACGAAACCCTCATATTAGTTTTAAGCTCTAATTTATTGACATGTGGCCAAAGGTTGGATCTTTTTAGGAAAGCATTTATTTCGTCAGCACGTGTTCCTCGAGTCACAACTGGTAGGATTTGACGAAAATCTCCAGAGAACTGAATTGTACATCCACCCATAGGTGAATTTTTGTTGCGCATATCGCGCATTGTCCTATCCAGTGCTTCCACAGACGTCTTGTGTGACATGGTAGCTTCGTCTCAGACTATTAATGAGCAGTCACGCATCAATTTTCCTGTATTGCTATGTTTAGAAACACTACAGACGCTGTTATTCTCATCGGTGGCGATTTTCAGCGGGAGCTTGAATGTAGAGTGTGCGGTTCGACTTCCTTCTAAAAGCGTAGCGGCAATGCCGGATGACGCAACAGCTAACGCAATTTTTCCGGTAGATCTCACTTTTTTTAAAAGCAGATTGATTAAAAATGTTTTTCCTGTACCTCCTGGGGCATCAAGGAAAAACAATTTCCCTTCATTGTTATCAATTGTTGATAGTAATGCAGTGAATACTATTTTCTGATCAATGTTTAATCGTGGCTCATCTTGAGCTATATTTTGTAAAAGTCTCATTTGATCATATGATGTTTCTCTTGTGTATTCGGCACTGTTAGTTAAATCTGAGTTAGTAGTATTAGCTGGCATCGGCAGCCCAAAATCCTTGATCGATTTACCCGAAAGTAATTGCAGTACTTTATTCAATTCAAATAATGCTTCGTCAAATATGTTTTGATCATATTGTATATCATCTGAGTTTAACTCTCGCCGTCGCCGATTCAGAATATCACTGGCCATGTTTTCTTGAAATTTATTCCATAGATTAACAGAATCAGTTACTTGACAAAACGCTACTATGACGGCAAATAAAGATCTTAATGATGTAGCTGAACTACAAACAGCTGCTTCTGATAATGTGTTTTCCCAGTGAGAATCGTCTTCCAAGAGCCCCATACTTTTGCATGCTGCTTGATAAGTATTGTAAACAACACCTTGTACAGTTCTTAGGTGTGCAAAGGATGCCGGGCCTTTTACAATATGCAGTAACATTCTCAGATAAAAGCATTCGCTGTTGCTGGGATGAATCACGTAGACTCTGCCAAGAGCATCCGTTTTTTTTACTCCGGGGAAACCATCAACCGCAGTACCTTGTTTTCTCCGTTGAAAAGTTTTAGAACTCTGGTTCCATGTATAGTAACTTGGAACTCTGTCATATGTCAGTGTTTTCGCGAAATCATCTTGAGCACATAACTTGAAGAATGCTGTCAATGTTGTATCCCGCGGGTTATTAACAACTTCTTGTATATTGTTCTCCATGAAATATACTCTTTGTCCATTTTCTAAATGAACTGCAAGGTGGACAATTGTGGGAACCCGGTCGTGCACTTCGAATGATAAAATCCTCCATACAGCTTCAGAGCTGCAGATGTAACGTCCAGACTGATATTTTTCCACTTCATTTGGTGATTGTATGCTGAAAGTGGCTTGATCACTACCTTTATTGATGTACTTAGTAACATATTGGATTGACTTTATCGAATTGCACAACTCTACGTTGATGTGGGCATCAAACATTTTCAATAGGAGCGGATTATAGGGAACGATCCATCGGTTACCAATATCATGGTTTCGGACGGTAGCATTTTGCCCACCCTGTTCTGGCGATCGTCGACGATATTTGGGATATCCATCATCGCTAGTAATTGTTTGAGTTTGGAACGACTTCGGAAATTTTTTGCTGCATTTAGAATCTCGCATACATGGAGAATTCGGGTTTAAAGTCCCGCAAGGGCCGTGTACCATATGTTTCTTTACGATTTCGTACAGGATAGGATCTTCATCTTTATCCGGTAATTCAGCTGAAATGACCCTGTCAATTTGGTTTGGTCTAATTTTGTTCACTAACCACACCAGCAGGTGTACATGTGGCAAGCCACGTTTCTGCCATTCTATTGTGTACATATGACAGCGCGGGGGACCGAATATATGAGACTTGTTAATGAGGGGCAGGATTTTCTATACTTTTAAATGGAAGACTCTGTTAACTATATCGTATCTGTCTTGTGGAGTTAAATTGGTGTTAATATTTTCTTTAATTTCCGGCCAATTTGGGTTACATGTTGCAGTTATAAATAAATCAGGTTTGCCGTAATTTCTGACGTAAGTCATGGCGTCTTGCGATTTTTCGTGTAAATATCGAGGTCCACCTGTGAATGATAAAGGTAGTATAACCAACTGCCCAATGCCGTTGACGTGTTCATTCGTCTGTAAAGCATCCTGAAGATGAACGTAATTTTCGGCTCTCAATTTAGTTTGATTATTACGGATGTAGGCCAATCTCTCAGATTCAATTTTCGCATATTGATCTATCGCATATTGAAGTATTGGTTTGTTAACATTCCATATCTAAGCAAAGTATTGAAATTGTTACGTCTTGTCATTATACGGTAGCAATAGTAGTTCATACATGACACTGTTTTACGCAGAGGTGTACCATCGATTGGGTCAACTTGAGAAATATTAATGGCATAACCATTTTCTTCACGACATAGCATCAAAGGATATTGTAAGCTGTCATAAGATCTGTGTAACTCTGAAATTTTTTGCAAATTATCATCACGATTATGCAATACAATATCTCTTTTGTTAAATTGCTGTCCAGCTATCACCACTGCTACTTCACTCGTGGACGGCGCATTATATCGTCCTCTGTGTTCTCCAACAGGAACTTTATTTGCATGGATTACGACATTAAAGTCAGGAGTATCTGCTGGAATACTCTCAATCGCAGTTTTGAAAGACTGTATATAGCAATTATGAGAATGTAACATATCTTGGAGAGATCTAATTAAATCTCTATCAATTGGCTGTGCAACACTTGAACACCGCGTAGATGCTTGTGTATCTGGATCTGCAATAAAATATATTTGAAGAAATTTGTGATCATCGGGTCGAAGTGGTAGCAAGCTCCCAGCTAAGTGGTACACTTGCCCTTGAATTTTAAATGTAGGCATGAACCCACGCTCAACGACTTGCTTACTCTTAAAAGAGGTCATTTGAAATGCGTTATTATAACGGCGTATATTGCGCATGAATTGTTTGGATTTCAGATGATCACCCGTAAGAAGAGAGTGAAGTGATTCAGGTGGAGGGAGAATTTCTTCTAATTTGACTTTTCCTTGTAAGCAACACATGCCTTTCGATTCGTCCTTGAATTTCAATGCCAAGCAATGTTCACACACTACTGACATAGTACCTATTGATACTATACGATCGTCCTTGTAAGAAATCGAAGGATCGTAATTCATGGCAGAATTTTCTTTATTTACCCATGAATTAGTAACTTGTGCTGATGATTCTCTGGCTCTCTGTATTCGATGTCTATCCCTATCTCGACTGCGGTGAACCTCACGGTCTACTGAAGATTCTCTCTCTCTCTCAGCTCTATATCTATCCCTAAGCTGACTGAGTCGAACCTCACGCTCTACTGATGATTCTCTGGCTCTCTGTATTCGATGTCTATCCCTATCTCGACTGCGGCGAACCTCACGCTCTACTGAAGATTTTCTCTCTCTCTCAGCTCTATATCTATCCCTAAGCTGACTGAGTCGAACCTCACGCTCTACTGATGATTCTCTGGCTCTCTGTATTCGATGTCTATCCCTATCTCGACTGCGGCGAACCTCACGCTCTACTGAAGATTCTCTCTCTCTCTCAGCTCTATATCTATCCCTAAGCTGACTGAGTCGAACCTCACGCTCTACTGATGATTCTCTGGCTCTCTGTATTCGATGTCTATCCCTATCTCGACTGCGGCGAACCTCACGCTCTACTGAAGATTCTCTCTCTCTCTCAGCTCTATATCTATCCCTAAGCTGACTGAGTCGAACCTCACGCTCTACTGATGATTCTCTGGCTCTCTGTATTCGATGTCTATCCCTATCTCGACTGCGGCGAACCTCACGCTCTACTGAAGATTCTCTCTCTCTCTCAGCTCTATATCTATCCCTAAGCTGACTGAGTCGAGCCTCACGTTCTGTTGACGATTCTTCATCTCTTTGTGAACGTACTCTTCTGGCATTCACTGTACTACGACCTATATTCGAACGACGACGTCTTCCAGACATGACTTTATAATTTCTGTACAAAATTTACTCAGTTCTAGACTTATGTATGATTACCTATGAACAAATTGCCATATTATTAGTATGTGCCAAAAGATACCTCTAAGAGTTTTATTAAATCTAATTTTATCTAACCTTATGTACTTATAATTACTATAAGTGCGATTTAAAAATTAACCTTAGAATAGAATATCATTTATATTTTAAAACTACTATCATACATTTATTTATCGTAACTTACTTATAATTACCTACTGATAAGTTGGTACTAATAATAAAAAGCACGTTTTTATTAAGTATTGTTATTTTCCTCGCTAGAGAGCTCTGATAATAATTTTTAAGAGCTAACAACCAATAAACAAATGGAAGAATGCTGCCATTATAAATTTTTAAATAGTTACAGGTAGTAAAATTAATGAATTTTGAAATAAAAACTTCACAAGAATAGGGTGCCTTTATATGAGAGTAGCGTTATACCGGATACAAAAATTGATTAGTTCAGATGATTTTGGAGAAAAGGAAGCTTTGTAATGATTTAAAAATTTAAAAGAAAATGATTTGTTTACATCATAAACAAACATCGGATATTTTAACAGGTATTATAAACAGAAGATATTGTTTTAGATATTGCATTTTTATGAATTAAAATACAACAAAAATTATTTCACAAATTTTATAAAAATGCATATAAAAAGTTAATATGAGCAGAAAGAAACAACGTTTTAATTCAGTCAAATATTCATTTAAATCACATGCTGTAAAGGGCCATATAGATCTATATTAAATCAGCAATGTATTTAAGGTATTTAATTGGATAAGGGTTAATGCGGTATTGGTTAAAATCGCTTCGAAAAATAGCCATTAATTGTCGTAAAAATTAAAAATTAAAAATGTTATTTATACATATAAACCTTCCTCTTGAATCACTCTATATACTAAAAAAACCGCATCAAAATCCGTTGCGTAGTTTTAAAGATTTAAGCTTACATAGGGATATAGGGACAGAAAAAGCGACTTTGTTTTATACTATGTAGTGATAGCACAAAAAGTTATAAAACAGTACTTACATAAATACTTCAAAAGTACCGACTTTCCTTAATCTCACAATGCAGTAACTTTTATTTTCCTATAAAAAATATATATCGTTTCATTTATGCTATAGAGCAGGGCACGAAATTTTCGCTCGCCAGCTCGCCATTGGCGAGCAAATATTTAAGGTTGGCGAGTAAGTTTCGTCTTTTGAAATCTTGTGTTTCAAATCAAACTGTATACGCTCAGAATATCGTGCCTCAATCTAGCGATACACGGAAGTGTTTTAAAATCAAACTACGGCATTTATCTTCCAAAAGAAAAAAAATTCGGCATCACAGACATCCATTTCTCTCCTACGGAGGAAAGAACTTCCCCCGTCGGTATTCGTTCCCCCGCTTTCGCACCGCGTAAGCACCGAGGCTGCTTTTTTCGGTTCCGAGGCCCAATCTGATCGCTCTTCACTCCTGCGCGAAGTGAATCAGGTTTCGCTCCCTAAGCTTAGCTTCTTGAAACACGGTAAAATACATTCGCTTTCTCCCGAATTTTTAACATTTTAAAAATTGTTCATATTTTTCATGAATGTAAAACATTTTGGATTTAACAGACAGCTCCTTCTAACAATGGTCAATTTCAATTCAATTTGTCATAAATAGTTCATTTTCTGGGCAGGTGTGGTGGCCGACGTTACTGTCTGAATGAATGTAAAATAGTGGCCAGCAAAAAGTTTAGTCTGGTGAATACCTTTTCAACTGAAATGTCATGCCCTGTTCATGCATCTGAAAAGTCATGCATCTGTAAGTCTAGACTACAGGAAAAATAATATAAAAAGTCAAACATAAGAATTTTAGTAAAACATTTAATATTCCGCTACATTTCAAATATGACATGCTGTGCATTTTTTTCCTTTTCATTTTTTCTTTGATCAAACCTATTTGACAGCACATAAAAATAATTGATGATATTGAGTATTTAAAGTTTATAGAAATGTGTAGTTATTTTGACAAAGCGAAAGGAAAGAAAAATAAAGTAATTACTAAAAAAGTAATTAGCATAATTTTATTCACTCATGAAATGATTAAAATGAATTATTTTCTCCATTGAGTCAATCTTCAACTTGTGATTTATCGCATGATACGATTTTTTTTTTTTTTTTTTTTTTTTTTTGCATTTGGAAAAATTTAACCATTCGCATTCCAGATTCCAAAAAAGGCGACTATTTTTTTTTTTCTATTCGTACCACTTTTTGTAAAATAATCTCTGACATACACTTACACCAGGATATGTTCAAGCGATAGCGACCACAACAAAAATGCTTTGTAAGTTTGGGTACGCTTGAATATACAAACATTCGCCAGTCCTGCCACTGATCAAAAAGTTAATAGACGATATCTATTATCGCTACAAAGCCAAAAATATTTACATTTTTTAGATTGTTTGCATCAATAAAAATGATTGTTTAAAATAATTTTTATTTTATTTATTTTATTTATTTTTTATTATTTTATTTATTTATTTATTTATTTATTTATTGTCTCAAATATAAAAAATGCTAGTAAAGTGTTAATTTACTTTTTACCCTTTTAGTCAAAATTGTTCTTTATTTTCTATTATTTAACAATTTATATTTTATTGTTTCTTTAATGCGTTTAATATAATATGCTATCAACTAAGTTTACCTTTCGTAAACAGATTATACAGATATGAAAAATAAGTGTAATATGAATTTAAATGGAGCATTAAAATTTATCAAAAACCTCGTATTAGTTATGTTGCACAATGAAGGGCATAATTTTGCATTTAATATTAGGAAATCTCGTTTTTGGCATAATTTTACAGTTAATATTAGGAAATGTCGTTTTTGAATAAAAATCTAATCGTAATTTTCAAAGCCATTCTATAGAATTGAAATGTCATTCTCCATGACTTAATCGGGACTTGGTAAACGGACATCATAAAATGACACGTAATACTTGTTAACGAAGATCAAGATAAGCAGAATTTGCATTTATTGCAACTAATGACTTTTCGAGTCATTCCATTAAGCTGTGCATGTCATTTAATCTTTAAGTAATTTTCTCCGCCACATAACGACAAAATAACGACGATGCAGTTACTTTTATGTGTGGAAAAAAGTAAAAATAATAACTAAACTATTAGTTCATTTAAATACTTGCACGTTTTCTCCTCCCAAATAACTTACTTTTTTACGACTACGCGTTGAATTTTTATAACAGGTCCATAAAATAAAAAAAAGTATATGCAAAAAATAAATTTACACGAATTACTTTATTTTATGCGGATTCATATGATGAATAATATTGCATTTTTTTAAGCTGTGGCAAAAAATAATTGGGATAAATTATAATTCTAACTATAAATCTTTAAAACAATTATATATACAAAAATATTTTAAATAAATATATTTGTAAATATAAATTGTAATTACAAATTATAATTATATAATAAGATAAGTTATTAAGTTTTATATGATAAACACATTGAGGTTTGACACTGCGTTAGAGCAATATTATTGATTTTTTTTTATTAATCTTTAAAAACTGTGATAAGAATGATACAGGGAAAGTTTTTAATGCTCTCGAGAAAGAAAAAAAAACGTATGCGTGTCATGTTGATTTTTGAGACATTTCGAATTGAATTTTTCGGATGGAGACATGCATTCCATGTATTGTAAAATGTAATCGGTTTTGAAGGATGTTGCGTTTTCGTAACAATATTTAAAATATTTCTTTTATTCCCCTTTGATGAGCATTGTAAATTATCGTTCAGAAAGTTGCAAGGAAGGCTTTAATGCTTCAATGCAAGAGAAAAAATACTTCTGTTGTGTCATATAAGAAAAAGTTTTGTAAAAATAAATTGCCTTTTTGGGGACTTCTTTCCGGAATCGCAAACTTTATTTTTCTAAATTTGTTAAAGTTGACAGGACTACAGCGCCTAGAATACATAGTGTGGAAAACAGTTTTACAATTTTTTAAATTCAAAATTTTCGAATTCAAACCGGAAATTCAGAAACAAGAATTTTTACTTTAAGAAGTCACAAAACATCTGCCATTAAGTAAGGAAAATAATCTTATAGGGAATTTCTGGTATTAATGCGAAATTTCAGAATTTTAAAAAAGCGAAAATGGTAATGCTTTAATAAGTGCTAAAAATTGGTAGCATAAACGTGCAACGAGGTGATACAATAATAGGGCGATCACAGCAACATCTGCTTTAAAAATAGATTTACTTCTAGGAAAAGTAACTGTTTCACTATTGACAACATGAACATAATTTCTGTTGAAATCTTCTTGTAAGTGTATATTTCAGATGTAACCGATTTTGAAGCTAGTTTTTTTTTTTTTTTTTTTATCATATCAGGGAATTTTTCTTTTCCACTCTTCTAGCAGAGATTCATCCTTTGGTATGCTAAATAGGGATAGTTTCTAGTTTGATGTTTTGTATCGAGTACTACAACCAGGCACAAAAGAATGCATATCACGTTTCTTGGCCATGACCAATGTCATTCATATTTTTAAAGCTTATGAAAATCACTATCCAAGTCAAAGGAAATAGAGTATAATTTAATTATTTAAAATAATTACCATCATCTGAAACGTTTTCTCAGTTCGATTCTTATACAATGTTTGTGTTGAAAAGAGATAGAAGACCAGCAGACAGTGGCGTAGCCAGAGAGGGAGGGTGTACAAATGCTCAGGAAACCAGTAATATTATAAAGTTTTCTTCGCCTTCAATATCGCAGAAAGTTCTCCGATTAGATAAGGCAAAAATATTTTTATAAAATTAGTGGTATCCAAACCATCTGGACCTCCTCCTTGTCTACGCCACTGCTAGAAGATGTCGCTGCGATCGACCCGTTATCTTTTCAGCATCGTTCTACATTTATCAGATTCAATTTTTTAGTACTATTTTGTAGCCGTTTTCCACACTATGTATTCTAGGCGCTGTAATAAGATCAATTAAGCAATTATACGAAGATGGACATTCCATGTATTGCAAAACGTAAATATTTTGGATTGAGATTACATTTTTTGCGAAAGTTTGTTGCTTTTATAAAAAATTATAGTTTTTCCTGTCTGTTTTTTTTCTTTTATTTAAGCTCTAGTACGTGTATTTTTTGTTCGTCTGAATGAAGAGAGATAAAATGTGACTAATAATGAGTGAAGTATGTTACATTCTTCAGATATATAATCATATACAGTTTATAATGTATTTCGCTAATTTTTAAATTTTCATTAGCTCTATTTTAAATTATTTTTTCCTGCTTTTGTATTATGTATTGAATTTGTTACTTTTCTGTATTTTTTAAAGCATCATATAAGGTACCTGTACCAAATAAGGTCATGTTAAAGATTCAAATCCTAATAAAACGTGTTATAACAGCATTTACATTTTAAATGTTCTTGAATGTAATATTTATACATATATTTACGATATTAAATAATCCATACTCTTGTAGATGTTGAATTTTTGCCAAAGGACTTAAAAGCAAAAGACACTACAAGATGGGTTTATTATGATTATGGGTTCTAGTTAACTATAATTTGCTAAGTACGTGGTTTAACTTTCATTAAAAGATTTTTAATAGATAATACATCAAAATAGCACAAAATAAAGAGTTTTTAAATTGCACATTTTAAATGTTGAAAATAAATGATGTAGTAGCAGGTGCTCAAAATAAAGTTTTTATTACTTTATGAAGAAATCCAAATAAAGTTAATCTCATTTCGGGCAGAAAAGGTACCTGTGTTCCTTCTAGTTAGCCCTACACATTCTACTTGGACATACATATTGCACGTTGAACAAATTCGCACATCTAAGTCACAATCCTTTTGGCAAATGAAGTGATACCTTTTTAGAGGATTTCTATTTTACACATATTTCACTTTAAAACACAAACAGTATTAAAAATACAGAACACTTAATTATACATTCTAAAAGATCGTTAAATTATCTCGTACATCATGAAAAGGTTGTAAAATTGGATCAATAATTTACGGTAATTCACATTAAAGTTTAATTACTGTTTTAACAACGTTTTAACATATATTCAGAAGAGATTTCTTGTTCTTTGTCAAATTTACGTCAGTGCAAATCAAATATTTTATATAGTTTGCATATTTAACACCACAACTTTTCTTGAAAATTCTTTCACATTAGGCATTAGCTCCGATAGTGATTATTGATACATGTTATAATGGATTTTAGTATGTAATTAAATAAAGAGAATATATTTGGACACTAAGATCTCACTTCGAATAACATAAGAACTATTTCTAGATTCTCATCTTCATCAATTTTAACGTAGCCCTTTCTTTAAACATCGAAATTTTATTCAATGTGTTACACAGCTTTCTTTTCACATTATCGCCAATTGTATATTCCAATTTTAAAATTTTAAATGTATAAGTCATAATTTATATTTATTTACCTTGTATGAGGCTCGAAGCAAAGCCGTAAGAAAATAAATATGAATTAATTTCATTCTGGATATCCAGTTTGAATTTTTTTAATTTTCAAAGGTTGATAGTACTTAATTTCGAAATTTAAAATATTTGTTACAATACATCTTTTGAGACAATCCATTTTTAGTATAAATTTAAGTAATTTCATTAGCGAAAGTTTTTTCTTGTGAGATATTGCATAATGAATGGAAAAACAAGGCTCATTCAAAAACAATTAAAAAAGCTATATTATAAAATACAGTAGATACCAGAATTGTTATGTGAAATATTTAGATAGCTACAAAATAGATATTAAAACTTTAAAATATATACACATGTAATTCTTACGATTACGGTTGTGTTTTGGCCAATTAAATGAGTACAGTTGGAAAATTAAATAATTTAATTAATTTTTTTTCATGTAGTTTTTTAGTTTTTAATTTACAATAATATTTTTTTCCAAATGCTGAGAATTTTTTCAGAACATGAGTTAATGACTATTCTGGAATTGTCCTTCTTAAAAATGAAAATTTTCTCCAGTGGGTTCCCAACGTGGGGCATACGCGCCACGTCGGTAATCCACTGCTCTGGTGGAAAAAAGATCCGCAATCTATGGCTGCCGTTCTCGATTTTTTATTTATTTTCCGATAGAGAAGAGCTGTACAAATGTCAAGAAGCTAGTAGTGGCGAATGGCTGCTGGGTAGCCTTCTTCGAAAAAATAATTAACCTTTTCGTTTCCATTGATGCCCAGAGGTGAAGGGAACCTAACATGCACTTCGAAGTTGTGCGAATGTGTTATTAGATGCATCTCCTGTGATTTCTTCAGATACGTTTCACAAGAGGATAAAGCATGCTATTATTTGTTAAAAATAGATATTACTGTTGTAGCTTCTACACTGTGCCAATTAGTAATATCTATAATGAACTCGCGACTGTGAGTAAAAAATGCAAATGAATTTTGTATCGAAAATATATGACAGATATTTTCTGAAAATTGAAAAAAGAAGTCCGGGTACCCTTTCATGATTTTTAAATTATTGTTTAGGGAGCTGGGGTTGATGTTTGTCAGGGCTGATTACATTTACCCAAAGGTTTCGGGTGTGCGGGTGTGCATACTTCGGGCGACATTTTAAGGGATCCTGATCCGAATATACAACGACTTGGGGAAAATTACGTTTCCAAATGAGTCTAAGACACATACTCTCAGTTAGGTATAAAGATGTTTATAACACTTTTGCAACATTTTAAACAGGAACAAAATCTATTATGTTGGGGAATTTTTGGGAAGAGGAAATTTTTATCAGATTTCACATATATGAGGTTTAGCTAACCTCAAGCAAGCCGTTTGTTATCACTATTGATGAAATGTAATCTACTTATTATTTAAATGAAGAACATTATTACAAATTCCATAATTAAATTAGCGGAAGACTACTATACGAAAATAATGGTAACAAGTGACCTGCTGGTATGCAGGTTCACCTTCTTACTTTATATCAAAATTCAAAGTTGCCTCGTACCTGGAGTTTCCTTCTGAAGGTATTCCCATGAAAATTTCGAAAAAGCTAAGTACCTATTCAAGTGAAAATATTTAAATTTATGAATAATATCAATACTATTAATAAGCATAGTCAGTTTAACTGAAATTACAATAACTTATAAATGTACACCCCATATTAGTGTAGCAAAAATTTTGAAATGTATATAATATTTTCCGGCAGAAGAAACACATTTGGATACTAAACAGTCATTAAAATGTATATACAAATATTACAAAGTAAAAAAAAAATACATTCCCAAATATATAATAAATTATATGATTTATTTTATTATTATTTATTAAAATAATTTAGTATAAGCATTTTTAACTGACTTTCAATTAAGGAGTTTATACAATTCATCTTCTCAATATATAAAAATCAGCGTTTGAGCTTCATATACAAATGCTCAAGTTTTGACCTATCTGAACGAAATTTGATGTATATGTCTTTTTGAAGAAGAGTAAAATTACTGACAATATTAAAAATATTTCCACAGCACTCCTTAACTCTTTTTTCAAACAACTGTCACAGTTTATAATTATATAAAATCTTCAGTTTTTTAAAGCAATTTTTTTCTTTCTTTTAGTCACAAAGGAAAAATACGCATGGACAGTATTTTTAAAATCCATTAAAAATTCAGCCACACGCTACATATTTGCATTGACGCTATTCTGAGCAGATAATGTGCAATTTCCACATGTAAATTTTAAAACATTGAAAAAAAATTTTAGAGTCCGTTCTTTCTCTTTTCAAATGAAGTTTCATGACTGACGTCCGATTGAAAGCGTCCAGAAAATGACGTCATTTTCATGTAATATTTTTAGATTTTAGTTTTATAAAAATAAATGTAAGTTTTCATCTAAAACATGTGCCACACAAAATAGGATTTCATTAAATGCTGCAGCATTTGGTTGATATTTTGCGCTTATCCGGTATTGTGAAGGAAATCTTATATTTTTTTGCTGTTAAACGCTCCAAAGAAAACCTGCATGTCATTTGTAATGCAAAGGCGATTTTACTATGATTGCGTCACAGCTACGCCATTTTTTCTAATTGCCATTTTAAGGATTTATGGGTGCGAATGCTGAGGGCTCCATTATTGGGATCATAGTATTATTGCATTTTATTTATTTTACTCAGAATGTCCCCCATGTTTAACACAGGACATGACGATTGGTACTGCTAATTTGTATATGCATTTTTTAATGTATGTCTAGTCCATGTATAAATTTTTAACGGATGGTGCAATTTGATTTTTTTTCTTTGGGAACTCACATTCTGCTTGTGGCCGTGTTTCAATATCATAATGATGTAAGAAAAATATGTTTGACTGCCTGTTTTTTCTTGTTTATTATTTATTTTGCATACATTAACTTTCTTAAAAAAGGATCAATCTTCACGGAAGTTTACTATGATTTTAAGGTAAACACTACGTTTTTAAAATACACGTCATATCGCGCATAATTTTTACAGAGACACGTCAAAATACTTAATATACCATCGATATTTTATTATTACATTAAGATATCGATATTTCTAAAGAATAAGAATTAAAATGAATGTGATTAAGAGTCGTTAACCAAATTTAACCGAAACTGACCCAACCCGCGTTTCAGGGAAAGTCGGACTGGCAATAATTTTCTCGTCGTTGATCGGATTCGAGTTATGTAGTTCGGCTACTCTTTTATAGAAGCATACTATCAGCTGTGGTTACAAACAACGATCATGTAGAGTACAAGAATCACGATCACATATACCGTATAATTCGAAAAATACTATGATGTCCCCACTCTCTTATTTATAAAGATATTCTAGTTGGCAGCATTACTAGTGTGCCCCTGTATGAGGGTGGCGATATACGATGATCAAATTATGCTTATGTAGACACGTTTGTTCAAACTATGGCAAAATGAATTGTTTCAAATTCGTGTCTGTTTCGAATTTAGATTTTGACTTTTGCAGATCGGGTTTGTTAACCAATTTTTGTTAAAAACGTACACATTATTGCTTGTGATGGAAAACTATATCTATAAATAAATATATGTCCATTTTTATACATAAAATACAAACTTTATATGAAAGATAGATAGCTTTTTTTCCCACATATTCAGCAGAATAGTGATTAATGTTCTTTCATTTTGTATGTCTTTCATGTTGAAGTGTACTGGTCATGTACTGGTCGATTTTTAGGTAAACGAATTTTTTTCCCTTCGGGTTCGGATCGGGTTTCGAATTTACTGCAAACATATTTTTCGGTTCGGATCGCGTGTAACGCAATCGATGTAGAATAACAATAAAGTGTTGTCATAGAAATAAAAAGGTATAAAGCAATCCCTTAATATCGATTTTTTTCTTAAAATTGTCTTGTTAGAATAATGTGCTGTTATATGTAAGATAAAGGAATAACTTTTAATTCGATTTCTTGCTGAATCAAGAAAATTCATGGAAAATGCATTAGCACATATCTATAAGTTAGGAAGAAGATTTTAGCGGAATTAAATGAATGATTCAGGGGAAAAAAGATGAAAACAGAATAATTTTTCATCGTGAAAGAAAAGCTAACCGACACTCACTATCATTAGATTATCTCTCCTGGGATTAAGAATGAAGGAAAGTGAAAAGGTTTTTCTCTTAATAAATTGAATCAAGTAAGTTTTATTTTGTTTTATTCCATATATATATATATATATGTAGGAAGAAAGTATACTATTAAAAATTTGCAGCAAACTGTCCAGTCATTTGACCGTTTTTAGAGAAAATGGTTACATAACCGTAAATTAACTCTATTCTGAGCATATTATTGTCCTTATTATGGTCGGAATAGAGTTAAATTACGGTTAAGTAACCATTTTCTCTAAAAACGGTCAAATGACTGGACAGTTTGCTGCAAATTTTTAACAGTGTATTTGTTTCTTGGATATTCTCCATTTCCGGTATTTTATAAATTTACACAGGATGTTCTGAATACGAGTTCATTGTTTTTGGACTGGCTTCTACATGTATGAGTGTTATACAAATTTTGTGATAACTCTGGAACCTATTTATCGAATTCTTTTAAACTCAATATTTAGTTTTTTATTGATTGGTACATATTGCTCAACATGTGACGGATGTATGTCACACTTTTCCGATGCGCATGACAGTTCCGATGCGCATATGAGTTATAACATAATTAATTGCTTAACATAGCATGTATGTTAAGCAATTACACTGAATAATATATGTCACTAAATATATTATGTTTTTAACTGTGATGATCGAAGTTAGGTTTTGATCACTCAAGTATAACCGCCACTGTACTATGCTTCTTGCAATGCAAATTACAACAGTAAAACCATAGCTGTTTGCAGTTACTGTATACCAATTCAGAAAATGTTTCATTTGATGTTATTAGTACGCATAATTTTAGTCCAGATTTAGCTTTGAATAACATCAATATTTTCAATGCAATGGGTGCTGTTTCGCTGTGTTTTTTATAAGAATTATTGTGTTTGAAATTTCGATTGGATGATTCTGCAAGACGCGCTTCTGTGGTATGCTTCGTACGATGAGCATTACAACTGTAAAGCAATATCTGTAAACTGAAAGCTATCTGTGCTTACGGGATAGAAATTCACAAACGTTTTCATTTCATGTTAATAGTATACATTTGCACAAACGTTTTCATTTCATGTTATTAGTATACATATTTACAAACGTTTTCATTTCATGTTATTAATATACATAATTTTGGTTCGGTTTTGGCTTTTATTTTGAATAAAATGGTCGTTTTTTCACTTTTTTTAAAATTAAAAATTATGTTGATAGAAGTTTAGTATGGATCATTTAGCAAGAAGCACCTTTGTGCTAGCGTTCTTGCGATCGTATTGTAACTGTAAAACATGCATGGGTCTGTGCTTACTGGATAAATATTCACTATAATGTTCAATTGATATTATAATTATGCATAATTTTGGTCCAGGTTTTGCTTTGATTAACTTTAATACCTTGAATATAATAGATGCTATTTAGTTATGTTTTTTATACTAAAGGTAATAATAAATTGTAATTCAAATAAATGCAGTAGTATTTATATTCATATATGTTAGTGTGTAGCAGTCCTATTTAAGTTCGTATATAAGAACGATATAGAACAATATCTTGTAATTGCTCGAGTATTCTAGTATTTTACGGGGATAATGTATCTTTTTTTTCAATATTAAGCCATGTAGGTGATAAGGTGTACACCCTTTTGTACAAAATTATTAATCTAGAAATTGCTCCACCTTAATAATTATCTACCTAAATAATATTAATATAATATTTCGATACTTTTGTTCTTAAAACTGAATTTATAAATTGGTAGCTTTTGCTCATTTTGTAATATATTTAAAGAGTTTTTAGATTAATATTTCCTAATGAAATTAAAACTCTTTCAATAAAAAAATTAATGTAAATAAAACACAATTTTAACAGACATGTAATCGAACTACACGCTCATAAGTCACTGAAATTATCGCAGATGCCGATGTAAGAAGCAAAATCTTTGGCGATTTATTCGGCCAATAACTTCTTGTACGCTGCTAATATGAAAATTAACAAACTTGATTTGAATTACCTTATTGATTTTATACCAATTTTTTTAGTGGAAACTCTACTGGTTTTGTAATATATATATATATATATATATATTACAAATGTATATGTATAAATGTATATGTATATATGTATTTTTAATACTAAAAATTGGTTTTCACCCATATTCTGTAAGCTGAGCAACCCGGGTTGGTACCCCTTGTTTCCTAGAAACCTAACAAATCTAGAAACTTTACCTATGAATTTTTAATACTAAAATTTGCTTAATATGTACATTCTTCAAATAATAAATTAAACCCAAACATTTAAATTTTAATTGCAAAACTTAGACTAAAAAACATTTTTTTAATTATTATATGGCACTCTTTAGTTAAACAATATAAACATTTTCTTTGCATTCCTAAAATTACAGAAAAAATAATGTTTATACACGATGAAAAAGAAATAAGTACTTTAAAAACTTCGTAATTTCGATTAGCTGAGGAGGCGTCCAACATACATATATTGACAGTTGTACTCGCAAACGCTACATAACTTTACAAAAATAAAGGCATTGTCATGGACACTTGATTAAAAAAATCATATATTTTAATGAAAGTTGTATATCCTCTCTACCTATATAATATTATTATTTTAATTTCAATGTTAACACCTCTACAACTTTTAAGTTACTTATTTAATTAATTATTTTATTTTATTTCTTGAACTTTTCGATGACATACAAGAAATTCAATTGAATTCAGAAGTCCATTATGTAATTATGAACAACTATTTGAAAGCGAAAATTTCCTAGTTTTATAGCCTTATCTGGAAAAGATTATCTGACAATTAATTTTAAAACTAATACATTGAAAATTTTACTTTACCACGGGCTATTTCGCAGATACATTCAGAATGATAAGTCGTGTAAAATGTTTACTGCTAATTATAGTTTCAGATACATTTTTTAATTTCTAATTTCTGTAGCACTAGGGAAATTATCAAAATAAATGATATTAAATAAGTAGTAGAAGGCAGAAATCTCATTTCATGAATTGAGTTAATTGACCGTTTTACTGTTTGTGACAGACAGAAGAACTATAAGTGCAAACTTTTACTACTGCGCTATAAAATATTATTCTGTCAAAAAACGGAAAGGTTACTGGCAACAAAACTACCGTATATTTCCTGTTTTTTCACAAAACTTTCATTTTAGAATTGTTCTGTTTTACCAATGGGATTTACAGCATGAAAAGCGCACATCGATGCGATGATGCGTTAAATTTTCATGAATTCATCAAATGTCTGGTAGGATTTCCTGTTCATACATACATTATGTATCTGAAACGCAGTGCGGACGTAATCTCGCCGAATAGGTTCGTTCTAAACTCTAGATCCATAACGTACTGAACATGATTTCAATACTAAGGCTTTTCTCCTGTTTTCTCGTGTAAAGTGTACTGTTGTTAAATTTCATAGATACATTTTGGAACAACTATTCAATAATTGTAGGGACGATTTTTGTACCTAAATCCTACTCCTCTTACTTGAAATAATTATTTGATCTAATATTTATTATTCCTCAGGTTGAGTAATATCTATCTATCTATCTATCTATCTATATATTGTTATTATTGTTATTACTATTATTATTAAAGACATGTTTAATATCAGATGAATGATTTTAATAAAAAATAAGGTTGAAAACTATTTTGCATAAAAGATAAACGATTGCATATGATTTGTTTTTTTTATTTTCAAAAATAAGAAAAATATTTTCCTTCTAATTATAAGTGTCAGTTAAAGCAGTCAAAATATGTTATTTTAATACCTCAGCTTTCTAAAGAAAATGCGGAAGCCAATTAATAATTTAAAGAATGCGAAAATAAGTGAATTAACCTCTTAAGCTTTTAAAATACTAATAATTTATTCAACCGTAAGAATTTTCATCTTATTCCATAAACAATATTTAAAAAAAAAAACAGACGTAAATAATTCTTTATTCACGTTACGTTGTATAAAAAATGAATCACGAGAACAAAAGATGCGAGGATAAAAACAGAAATAAATAAAACATGGACAATTAATGTAACATCCTCCCACCTTTTGATTATGTCATATAATCAAAACTTTTTATTAAATCAATACATTTACATGAACATTATAAATCGAGTCTCTCTGGCATTTTTATCATTCTACCAGATCTAGTTTTTTAACTTGTGACTCGTCTTTTGAAGACTCAACATGAGTTTCGTTCAAAGTTAGTTCAGGAAATATACTTTTGGTACAGTCACTCGATGACACTTCCCGTGGATAAATTCTTTAAACAGGCCGAAGTCTCTGCGAATGAGACATTTGTAACTTCAAAAGGCAAACTTTTCCATCTTTGCCACGAATGAACTCTGTAACAAGTTCTAATGGCCAGTTACTCCTTTTCTTTTTTTCTTCTCACACCAAGATCTCTCCTACAGCAACTGAACTTTGGAATCGTCTCCCAAGCGGGCGTTGGATAAGAAGACCCAAATTTTCTGATCTAAATCGATTTCTTAGATTCTTTCGCAGTTCGTGCCCATTCTTAAGTCTTCCAATAAGAGAGTTTTCCTTGACTGCAACAACGTCTGGTAAACCACACTCAAGAATATCTTTAAAAAAATCATGCCTGGAGATATGGGCTTGATAGATTATTTTTCTAACATGCAAATTAGTGGTCGTGAATTCACAATGCTTTCACAGTTAGCCAATACAGTTATCATCTGTATTGGCTAACTATTAGTGTCTCTTCATAAATCAAAGCTTGACCTAATACTCTTTTCAATCGATCTTTCATCACTCTGATGAGCCTCTCCCACTATTCGCTTTACCATGCAGCAGTCTGTGGGTTGTATTTTCATTCTATTGAATTGATTGCTCCATACTTTACTATGAGACTCCAGTTCAATCTTTTCAAACAATTATCTGCACCAATAAAATTAGGACTGACCGTTGTCGCAATATAAAGTAGAACATATTCTTCTCCGTGATACAAATCTTCTTAAAGCCATCAGAAAAGCGTCCGTAAATGCTGAAGTAACAAGTGCAAAATACACACCTCTATAGTCAAATTTCTTCTTCCATTTCAGTATTTTTCTCCAAGAAATTTAAAAGAAACTGAGGACTTGCATGAAAATTTTTGTGGTAAAAATTTTAAATTAATCGTTTGATAACTTCATGATTTGAAGGAACAACAATAGGTGTGAGGAGATCCATATTGTCATGTCTATATATAATTTTAGTCTTTACACTTATTATGTCTTGTTCAACTTTAAACGTCTCAAGAGATTTCAATCTCTCATTGCTTTAATGGGAAAACATTCCTTTTGTATCATCGAAATTATATTCGTGTCTGCTTTCTTAAATTCATGACTTGTCAATTCTCGTTTAATTTGTTCTTTTGGATTAGAAGATTTATGTCTGAAACGTAGTATCCAACCAAAAAGACGCATGATATTGTCATAACAAAAAATATCGGTGGTACCAGGCTTTCTGTGAACTTTTATCAATATTTACCAGTAATTTTGTAGACTTCAGTTTTTCATTTTCAATTTCTTCTTCGTTTATGTTTTGACACATGAAATTCATATATTTATAATATTTTCAGGATCTTGAAGTCAATATGGACCCTAATACCATTTGAGAGATACCAGCCTCTTTGCTTTATGGCCTTCAGATTGCAGATCTGCTGGATTCATTTAACCAGGTGTATGTTTCCATAAAGCAAGTCACTCATTTTTTGTAATTTCTTGAACTCTCTGAAAAAGACACACCAGTTCTCTTTTCTGGACATCCATGCAAGCACCGTTGTGGAATCGCTCCAAAAACATCTTTCCATATCTTCCCAGACCAATGCGTCAGTTACTGATTTATTCAATCTGGCACCAATCGAAGAAGCTAAAAGTTCCATTCTAGGTATGGTTGCCCATTTAAAAGTCCTATGCGGGATTTCACAGCAAGAAGGAATAATTTAACACGATCTGGATTTGCTTTCCTCAAAAATTGAACAGCAACATATGCATACTGACTTGCATCACAAAATGTGTAAAGATTACAGTCTTTTACACTATCTGGGGTGAACTGAATATATCTAGGAATCTGAATTTCTTGTAAAATATTTTATTCACGAAACCATTCAACAAATTCATCTTTTAGATCACTTGCAATTTCTTCATCCCAGGTGATACCTTCTTTCCGTGTTTTGTATAACATCATATTGGGACAAATAATAACAGGAGAAGTAAAACCAATAGGATAAATAACATTATGTGCAACTGATAGCATGATTCGTTTGGTTTTTTTCTAAATTAATATCTTTCGTCCAGCTCACATTAAATTTCAAAACGTCCAGAAAGCTCTTCCATTGTAATTCCAGTACAAGAGTTTCTTCACCATTTTCGCTATTCTTTCATTCTTCTTTATGTTCCCATCCTCTCAAATCAAATCCAATATAAGCCATAACATACTTAGAATCAGCAATAATATTTTCTAATCTCGAATAAATTTTCTCCAGAGTTTTAATATAATCATACCTTATGAGATTGGTCTAGATTAACTTTATATGTCATAGTGCCTAAATAATGGCACTATCGTCTGTAATCACTATAGCAGCTTGCCGTCAATGAATACTCTTTCTTGAATCCAATGCAAGATTTTGTAGGTCAAATACCAAATATCACGAACAGTGTTCCCAAATCTGCCGGATTTTTATTTAGAAATTCCGAACTCTCCACATGAATTTAGGATAGTTTTTCTACTTTATATAATGACCAAAGCTTTGATGATCATATTTATTTCGTGAAAATGAAAGAAATTACTATTCAATATTTTCTGGTATGAAATTGGATAGATAATAATACAAGATCTGCCAGATTTGGAAACACTTATCACTATCCACATGCATTACAATACCTTATAATATTTCATTCCGGCATTGAATATCAAATAGAAAGAAAGTTCTGCTCATTTTATATTCTTAAATTTCTGCATTAATGTTTACGTTATAAATGAATGCATATCGTAATGCTAATGGGCCGAGTTAGGAGTATAAATATACGTAATAATACTGTCTGATTAAAAATGATTTATTTGATTTTAAAACTTTTTTGAGAAAATTGCATATGGGCCAAAATCGCAGACGTGAGATTTTTGGTTGTTGATGTTCTGCTAATATCTGATTTTAAAAAAAGCTTCATATTATGCTCAATCTGAATTTGTAATAATCACTGATACATTGCAGAATAATAAGTAGTAGATGGACACAAACTTTACTGAAAGATAAATTAGATATACCAGTACTTATCAGACAAAACACATATTGTAAGGAACAGAAATGACAGTGACAGTAGTGACTTTTTTTGAAATTTTGCAACTTAAAAAAACATTTTTTGAACGTTGTATGCACTAATTAAAAAAATATATCAAACCCATGACTAAATGGCTAGATATTGGTTAATCTATAAATATCAATATTTAATTTAACAATGGGGACAGTACTAATGGTTAATAAAGGTGCGCTTAAATCTTCACCATTCTTTTCAATCCAGAAAATATTCATTAAGAACAAACAGGAAGCAATGGTGACTTTCTAAGAAAAATATCTTCTCCCCTACTCGAAGCAATACTGAAAATGACAGCATACTGTCATCAGGGGGAAATTTGTGGAAATTCATACACCCAGAAAGAAGTGACCAAAAAAGTGAGGGACACAACTTTAAACACAACAAAAGAAATAATTACACATTTCACTCGTATACAAATTATATTATTATTGATTCATGTTTATAATAAATGCCTTGGTTTTTCGAAATTTTTTAATAAATATTGCTTTTTATTGGTTTTAGTAATGAAGTCATGGGTTGAGGGACACATTAATGACTTTTGAGATATTTAAATGTCGTTTTAAAGATATAAAAAAACAGATTTCCTCAGTATAAGTAACATAATATTGTAGAACAATCACTGAAATCCTTTTAACATTAAATGACAGTTTCTATTGCAAAAAAATGTCGAGAGATATACTGGAGATTGAGAAATCACACTTATTAGATTTTGGCCCATATATTGTTTCTGGAATAAAGAGTGATACACAAAAATCAAAATTAATTTCCAAAGTTTACTTTTGAAAATTAAAATTCGCATTTTCTTCCCGGTGCCAAAACTCTCACAGCACAAGTAGACTGGGCGACTGAACGGAATATGCTTTAATGCACTTCGTATGGTCCCTACGAACTACAAACCTGAAAATTTCTTAATACTATAGGAGGAATGCCTTCAAGAAGGATTTTTGAAAGGGTAGTGATTCGTATAAACATCATTGAAAAAGAAAATTCTAAACAACTTTCGCAGTAACCCCGATCAGACTGCGCTGGTATCGTTCTCGAAAATATCGTTCTACGATATAAGCTATGTAGTCATCATACTTTCTTCAAAACCTGAGTTGGACTCCTCGGTTTGTGACCATTATTTTATCTGGGCATGTGTTTTAAAACGCTCCACTGCCTGAAACTTTGGTTGAGCTAAAGAATATCAATGCAGTTACAGTCATGCATTTTTGATATAATTTATAATCAACGTATGCATTTATGACCTTGGTAAGGAGAGGCTGCAGCAGATGGGATCATATTTAAATATCAAATAGATGTATGTGATGTCACTAAATGTTCCCACATTTGAATTTTGTAAAAATATGAAGAAGAATTCAGATATCGTTTATTTTCATGTATCTTTTATAGGTCATTATGTAATATTTTTTTAATACTGTATTTCGAAATTCTATAATTTGATTTAGATTCTCATCACAACTCCGACGTATCGCGTGCTACATATTTATAAAATAAGAAATTCTATTCAAAATATGGATTATTTTTCTCATGCCGTTTAATGACAAAAAAACTGAACAGTTGTCTCTATTTTTAGATTCTATACTTTCAAATTAATATACAAATAAAATACGGTAATATTTCATGTCATATTTTTCTAATTTAAAAATGCTTACATCATCAAATTTTATAAAAATATTTTTTTTACAGCTGAATATTGTATTAAAATTTTAAAATAATTTCTTAAAAAAGCTACAATATGAACTTTTAATTGAAAATTAAATACATCATTAAAGAAACAATGATTTTATTCTAGCAGCCACATTATTCATGCATATATAATTTGATATTCATTGCTTCTTTATTTTTTATTTTCTATAAAAATATTTCATTTGGAAACTAGTTACGTGAATTACATATATTCAAGCATAAATAGGTTTATTTTTTTTCAGGTTGTTTAATGACAAAAGTACTGAACAGTTGTCTCTATTTTTAGATTCCATACTTTCACATTAATTTACAAACACAATACCATAATATTTCATGTCATGTTTTTCTAATTTTAAAATTACTTACATCATCAAATTTTATACGAATATTTTTTTTATGTGAATATTGCATTAAAATTTTTAAATACTTTCTTAAAAAAATTATATTATGAACTTGGAATTACAAATTAAATACATCATTAAAGAAATAAAGATTTTATTTTAGCAGCCACATGATTCATGCATATATTCATTGCTTCTTTACTTTTTATTTTCTATGAAAATATTTCATTTGGAAACTATTTACATTTTTTTAAGCATCAACACTTTTCAGTCTCTCTTTCATGAATTTAAATATACTTTACTTTAAATGAAAATTTGATTAAGTATATTAAGTATTCCCTAAAAAAATATATTTACAACGGATGAAAATTTGTTAGAATAAAATAAATAGTATCAAACTAATGTATATTTAATTCACGTGTTATCTAAACATTATATATATATATTTATATTTTTGAATATGTACTTGCAATTGACGGAGCTATTTTGAAATAATTTTTATAAAATATGTTAAAAAAAAGACATTTAGGCATTTATATTTTTTATAACAACGGAAATAAAAGGAACATAGTAAAATGCTGTTGCGTTAGCGTAGAATAAATAATATAGTTTTCCTTTACATCCTGTTAATTTTATTAATAAAAATGCATTCTGGATTATATTAGATGATTAGTTCTACATAAGCAAGTCTCATTTAGCGCGTTTGATAAAAAAATATATAAAAACAAGTGGGTAAGTGTGATCCAAGTTCGCACAAAGGGTTTCATTTAATATTCCTTTCAAAACACTTTATCCTTGCTTTAATAAATCCAAATAAATTTCATTTTCTAAAAAAAAAAAAAAAAAAAACCTGTCTATTTTTCTCGGTTTTTCGAATATCTGAACCGGCCCGATAGCGGGTGAAGCCCACTATTATATTCTGTCATAATAATATCTGTCATGTGGACTAAAAGCATGTTGTACACATTCAAAATGTTAAAATATGCGAATGTTTCCATAATCGGGTTTTTATCATGATTCAATACGTTCCTCGAACTCATATATTTGCTATTCTCTATTACTCATATTCATACTCGCTTTGTATTATACTGAAACATTTGAAAAATCCGTTAAACTTGCGATATGACGTCAGATTTTCTTTTTAATTCTCTAATGACGTGTAATTAATCTGCTTTGTGTACATGCACACATACTCATACTCCTTGTATTATTGAGAAATCTTTCTGTTCTATTACCACTATGACGTCAATCTTTTTTTATTTCATATTAATCTTTTTTTAGGTGCGTTCGTAATTATATAAATACGTAGCACCTATAGTCGTCGCTTGGTCCGTCCGTCTGTCCGTCCGTCTGTCTGTCTGTCTGTCCGTCTGTCTATCCGTCCGTCTGTCTGTCTGTCCGCATATAACAACGCAAATACTACCCAACCAAATGGTTTGCAATTTAAAATATATTATCTTTGCAGAATTTTGTCGAGACATTTCAAATTTTATTAAAATCGAATCGAAACTTTAGGAGATATTAATAAAAATATTTATTAAGAAATTTGATTTTTTTTTTTAAATCGGTGCTTTTTTGTTATATGAGCTTCCGATGGATGTTAAATCGTCAAGCGACCGAGATGCTTATTTTATTACAGAAATTAATCTGCAGACGATATAATTCATTTCACAGAATTAAAAATCATCAAGATCTGAATATTTATATAACTAGCTGATACATATATATCTGAATATTTATATAACTAGTTAAGATATCTGTATGAACAGTGTCATAAAATATATACTTAACTAGCTGTTTAACCCGTTCTATGCACGGGATATCATGAATTTAATTCTAAAACGTGCGTACGAACGCACCTCGTTTGTAACGTTTGACGTACAATTTCCAACTTGTTTTCAATTGGTGAAACTTTTTATTTTATTTTTATTTTTCACGTGCAAATCGTCTGATAGAAAATTAATTATTGTAGATATAATTTCAACATGGATTTTTAATTTTTGGCATCTGCTATAAGGGAAAATATTCAAATTTAATAAGAAAAGGCTGTTAGAATTTTGGTTTTTTATCTCTATTTATTAAAATAACATGAATTTTTCAAATTTTAATATTTTCAGCTCTTCGCAGCGGATATTCTGATTTATACACAAAGTTTCAACTCTGTGAGTTAGACAGTTTTCGAGAATGGCTCTGTGACAGACAGACAACTGAGCGGGAGCAATAGGGTTTCGTGAGATGAACGAAACCCTAAAAAAGATGTAACATTCACTGTGGCATTTAAGAGATATCACATATACAATTTTCAAAGTATTCAAATGGTATAATCAGAATTATCCATGTTTGAGTTAATTATAAAGCTTAAATTGGTATTAAGCTTGTCAAACTTTTTATTTAGAGTTCAAACATAAAGCGTCTGTCAAAAAACCTCGACTGTGCAAATCATAAGTCATACGCACATACTTTACAGTATATTTTAATCTTGTTTATGCTGTACATTAACTTTAGACATTGATTTATACATATAAGCTTTCTAATCATTTGAAGGGCAAATAATTGTTTCTATAAAGTTGAATTCGTATAAGAATTCTCGAAACATTTTATTTGAATATAAGAAATTTCAATTTTGCAGCTTTTGTTCACCATAGTTATATAAGTAAAATTTTTCTTAGTATGAATTTTGATTAAAATTATGCGATATAAAAAATATCCCACCGCCGTTAAGTGGTTAAAACTTCATTTTCATGCGAGTCAAGACATTTGAAAATATAAGCTTTGAATTAGTGTTAAAACTATTTGACCAATTATAATCAATGTGGAAATTAAATCATTTTTCTTCATTCGTAATTTTATTGACACATTTAATCCATTTGCATATGAAAAATACTTTTCAGGAATTCCTTTTTTTCCAAAATTCTGAAATCATACTAGAAATACTAAATAGTACTCTTTCATTATTTAATGACAGGTACTTCATGATTACATATTTTTCATTATTTAGACTCTATCCTTAAACTCTTTCAATTTACTTTATTATTTCAAATTTATTATCATCTCATTTCTTAATTTTATATGTATACTTTATATTGTAATTGTTCCTTTATCATGTAGTTAATACTACGATTTAACTTTTCCCAACGGCTCAATTTAATACAAGACATTCTACTTGTAATAGACTGAGCGTTAAGTTGCAACTCGGATTGCAACTCGGAAGACCCTTAACCAACATCAACTCTTTGGCAAATGTTCGGCGATTACATGAAGTAAAAATTATCCAATGGAATCGTAATAAATTCCTGAAATGGACGCATGTATTCATTAATGATGCATATGGCTTAAAATGTCTAGCATGTGATGAATAGCACTTGATACTGTTTGAACATATCAAGCTATAATACATTTTCAAAAATCGTTAATTCAGCCGCGTAGTAATAGATTGACGTAACTCGTCTATGGTTTAATATATCACGTAAATTATCTCATCAGGTAATTTATTTCTTGTCTTCTGAAAATCAAAATTACAAATCATAAACTGTTATTACGGTATATTATGTTACATAAAATTGCAACATACAATGCGTTTAAATGCAGATACTGTTAAAATTTTAGAAAAATTCTCATAATATAAGAAATATGTATGCAAATAGTAAATATTTAATATATTTTTTTATGTCGGCAATGTTTCTTTATATTATGTAAATACAATATGACTTACCAAATTATTCTAAACTTTAAGTTTTATTTACAAATTACTTCACACATATCAATTATTTTTGTATAAAAACAAAATAAAAACCACTTCAGAATAAGAAGAAGACAGCAGAACAAAAATCTATTAAGTTGACAAAGAAAAAAAAAATATTTTCAGTTCCTTCACCTGAGGCATCTTTAGTTATACTTTTGCACAAACGCTTATTTGAAGTGTCCTGCTATTACGGTGTCAAATTAAATAAGTATCGCCATCTGTTGTCAAATGTCAAATGTAACATATCGTTACAAACATTCGCACTCCCTGTGTTAATTTTGATATCTCTTCTCATTAATGCGTAATTAAAGGTATTAAAATTTGCCAGTTAATCTATATTATTGAAGTTGAAGTTCACTGGTGATTCCTTATTAAGCTTTAGTATTACAGTATTCGATTTATTCTTTTTTATATTTATTTTATGTTCTTTAATTCTGCCATCAATCTTTCTTTTAGTCATACCTATGTGTGATTCTTTATTGTTTTCATTATTGCCAAAGTTATCTATATAAATTTCTGATTTTTGTAAACGTTTAATTCAATATTTGACCGAACTAATTGGAGGAATAATCGGAGTAGTTAGTCCATGTTTCTAGAATTTGCAGTTTAGTTTAGGTGATAATCGCTTATAAAAATTATGCTATTAATAAATTGTATTATATCTATTGTATTATATTATCGATTGTATTATATCTATCTAAAATATGTAATGTATTATATCTATCGTGGCAGCTTAATAAACTTATATCTTGTTGACATCTTCTATTTCTGAAAGTTTCTATTCTGCTCTGCACATACGTTATCGACTTTTGTGAAATTATTTATGAACCAGTGGACCTGTGCAAAGATTTCGAACTGCCTTTTGATATTTTTTTAGATGTAAGTTTAAATTTATATAAAAAAATAAGGACTAAAAATACCTGCAAACAACATAAGTCAAGTCAGAATATCATCTCATTTATCCCATCAAAGTTACAGTAAAAACTGATCGCTGATAGCTAAGGCAAAAAAAAAAAAAAAAAAAAAAAAAAAAAATATATATATATATATATATATATATATATATATATATATATATATATATATATATATATATGTATATATCAATCGTATTTTAACTGCATTAGAAGATAAAATCATCTGTTTCGGGAAAAAACTCTGTTTCAGGACAAAGAAAAATAATTTGAGTATTTGAATTTAAATTTTGCTCTTTAATCATAAATATAAAATAAACCCGTGCAGCAATCTTTATTTTAAAATTTTTGTTTATAATTATTGCTGAGCAGAATATAATGCGGAATTTTATTTTTGTGGCAACATTAATTTAAGGAAAACGTTTCATTTCATTTATGAAAACAATGCCGACTTAATTTTTAATTATCAGCAAATTATAATCAAAAAACATGTTTTAAGAAAATGTATTTGTACTATGTCAGAAGCCTGTTCAAAATCCTTTCATATGGTATCTCATTCGTCGTTCTGCGTTTTGTATTTTCTCAGAAAAAAGGATGTTGACAGGAGAAATAATATATACGATGAAGATGATGATTAAAAGCTCGATATTTTTCAAGAAGTACGCGCAAGAAATAAATTCACAATCGTATTTTAATTGCATTATAGGATGATGTCATCTGATAATGCAGTATTTTATTTTTGTGGCAACACTGATTTAAGGAAAACCTTTCATTTCATTTATGAAAACAATGCCGATTTAATTTTTAATTAACTACAATTTTTAATCAAAAACATGTTTTAACGAAACGTTAAGTGTGCTATGTCACAAGCCTTTTTAAAATCCTTTCATATGCTATCTCACATGTCGTTCTGTGTTTCGTATTTTCTTAGAAAAAGGGATGTTGACTGGAGAAATAATATATATATATGATAAAACTTAATGTCAAGAATGAATTGGTAAGTCATCATATTTTTATATATATTAAATGATATCATTATTATTGCTTAAATATGAATTGTCTCTTTATATTTTCTGAATAGTTTTATAATATTTTTTGAATGACTTGTAAAATAATCTATGCAGTATAAAAGGAATCTAAAAATTCGAATCATTCATCTTCTCTTTTATTCATTCAGAAGCCTTTATAATGTGATATGTCTGATCAATAGTGCCCGAAATATGCATTGATACTGTGGGAAAAGTGAATTCGACAATTCATTTTCAACGAGTAATTTACTACATCTGTCAATGAATGGAATTCATTCGTCAGTGGTCTCATATATCACACAATACATAATCAATATGCCATTCACAGTTCTCGTCTGTGCAAAATTACGGTTATAAAATGTATTGAAAATATGAGGCAAATTTCTTTTAGAAGAAATAAACTACACATAAAAAAGTAAATAGAAATTTTGTGTATTTTTTTAATATGTATCTATATAGAAAACAATATTAAAATTTAATTTTCTTATGATTAAAAGTTGTTATTTATCTACTGAAAGTATTTATATATTTTTTCCAAATAACTCATCAAACTTATACGGAAATACTTCTATTGCGCACTTTTTTAATTTTTTTACATTTCTTCAAACATTTCTGGGCTTAAAGTATTTTATTTCAAATTATCTTTTGGAAAGTAATATAAAGTTAATATAATGGAATGGAAAGTTTCGCCATAATATTATTTTGCCTATGTATTATTTTTTATGAGATGGGTGTTTTGGTATTTAAAACATGTAATTATATCAACATAATTTATTTTAATATTTTATGTATAACTCCATTTTAAAATCGCTATTGTTGGTTGTAGATTACATGTACCAAAATCTTCGTAAGAAATTAAATCACTGTGTACTATATAAAGGTAAAAGTTTTCATTGATTACAAAGTTTTAAAGTTATATAAAAATTTGAATTCTTATATAATTACTTAATTACTTAAAATTATCATTTTACAAATATTTTCAGTAATGTCTATATCATTAACTCTACATTAGTCCATGTGCATGTATGTGATACAAGCCACTATTTGCTCTTGTAATTTCAGAACCAAGTGAATTCGTAACCTGTGACTTCCTCTATCTTGCTCCCACCTACTTGTAAATAAGTCTACTAATATATTCTATTTTCAACACTTCAAAGGGTTAAAGAATTAGGTGTGTACGTCTGTCTGTCCGTGCTCTAACTCGCGTAAATATATTAGGATTGTTATGTAACTGATATATGTTGCTGAGGTTCACTGTGGCATGTTCGGTATTCAAAATTATAGTATTTTTACAGACACACTCAAATAATCAAAATAATTCAGTTACATTATGGTCTATGGGGAAAATAATATTCGTTTTTTAATGACGTTACACAATTTGAAACATATTGAAAATGATATATATTACGAAGATGTACTACAAGAAGCCTACAATAGAATATGGTGTGCATTACACTTATAGTTCTTTTATAGGAACACTCAAAAGAATTCATCTACATTACGGTATATGGAGAAAAATCGTTTGTGGTATACTTTAATAATGTTACACTATTTAAAACCCATTGAAATGGATATATATCACTAAGGTGTATTACAAGGAGCATAGTATAGAATATTGTGTGTATAGAATTCATCGTTCATTTACAGGGACACACAAAAAATTCAATACTTTCTGTTAACAATAACTGCTGGAAGTGCTTTTTCAGTTGCTGAACGCGTTTTTAAGTTTACGCGTTTTTATGTCTCTTACTTGATTTGTACACATTTTAAAGATAACATGCAGGACAGCACAAAAATTCTCGAGTTCATTTCATTTATTGACGCAAATTCAAGAAGGGGAATTTCAAACTGCCGCTACGCATTTCTTAACTGAACTACAATTTAGCATTCTATGTAGTACATATATAAATCTACATATATTATATACAGGGCTGCACAAAAGAATTCGGATATTCTTCCAAATATTGCTGATAATGTCTAAAATTGAGTTTTTATATATGTTGCGCATTTTTCAATTTGTTTACTTAAATAACATATTCCACCTACGATTTGTAAAATTATTTTGGAACTGTTGGAAAATGTTACATAATCTATGTATTAATCATGATTTTTCATTCTAGTCATTTACTATTTAAAAAATAAAATTATAATAGTAATATAATTAAAAATATTAGCCATGAAAGTTCAAAGATTACATAAACTGATTAAAAGAACGAAGTTTCTAGTATTAAGCATTTAAAAAAAACTGTGCTAGTAAACACTTCTTAGAAAAAAAAAACCATATGTAAATTACTGCAATATTACTGTTCACATTTAGAAAATAGCGCTGTAATTTTATAAAAGAAACACTTAAAAATTGTTTAAAAAATTATTGAAATGGAGTGGCCTTTTTCGTAATTGCCAATTAAACTCTAAAGAGAAAGATACACACTTTAGAGGAACCCACTCTAAAAAACACCATATGGCTTCTATAAAAGTTACACAAAATCAATAATTTAAAAATAAAGACATAATTTAGTTTATGCCCATTATGTTCCCCCCGCCTGTTGTTTTTGAACACATCTATAATCGATTTTCTTCTTATTAAATTATAAAAACATTAGGGCTTAATTTTAGAAATGAAAGTATGAAGGGTTTATTTAATCTGTTATACATTAAAATAAATTGTGGCAGCACAGTGATAAAATCATTTTTTTACAAATTTCTTAACAAATGAGATCTATTTGTGAAATATTTATATATATATAGAATATACATATACATATATTAACGAAATACATAAATTAAAGAAAAATGCTCAATGTAATTAATTTTGAATGAAAAGTTAAAATGTCAGTGCAAATTCACCTTGTTTAATAATTAATATTCATAAATATACAAATAAATGTAAATATATTGTTTGAAGGTGCGTAAAAACATACATAAAAACATTTAAAAGCACATTAAAGCCCTTTTAAAATGAAAAAGTTTTCAACCGAACTTACTCGGTCATCATCAGTGAAAAACTAATAGTTAAGTTGAGTTGTTGTCTCTTCGCGTCTTCTAGCTTACACGGAACAAATTATTTTACTTCAAGGGTGTGGAAGGTAAGGTGGGATGGGAAAGGTCATTCAACATTTTAAAAACAAGTACAGGTTAATCAATCATGTATTAAATCATTCCAGACTGCGTGGATATCATATGATAATACATCGTTACTTTGTAATAAGTAATTAATATTGCTTTGAATTTTATAAAGAAAAATAAAGTTTTTACAAGACATTCACCCATGCAATGGAAATAATAATACCAGAAAAGTAGAATCATTGCAAATTTTAAGAGAATTTCATTATCACATACTTACTGATAATTTTTACTTTTATACAATTGTCTCAGAAATTATTACATATTCAATAGCTTGACTCTGACGGTAGCTTTTTGTTTCATTATTTTATCTTCTATTTTTTCAAAACAACAATCTTCATGGTAGATTTCTGTTCTTATCTTAGATTATTATTCTATTGAAGTAGTAGTAAGGCCAGCGCAATCATTGATATTTTTTCCTTATTTCTTCAATAAAAATCATTTTAATTCGCCCGATTATATATGTATACAGAAGCTACAGAAAATATTCTCAATTTAAAAGTAATTTAATAACTATACGTTTTGAATGGTGAAAAAAGTATTTTTCCTCTTTATCTTACATAAATGGTAGCGAAATACGTTATTTTCTGCGTAATGTTTTAGGTCTTCTTCATTCAAAATGATTGATAATTTTATTGTTTAAAATACAATAAGTCGTACATTTTTGCCAAGTGGCTTCATAAAAATTAAATGCTCTCCTTAAAGTCGCAAACTTTTTTTTAGGTGCGTTCGTAATTATATAAATACGTAGCACCTATAGTCGTCGCTTGGTCCGTCCGTCTGTCCGTCCGTCTGTCTGTCCGTCTGTCTGTCCGTCCGTCTGTCTGTCTGTCCGCATATAACAACGCAAAAACTACCCAACCAAATGGTTTGCAATTTAAAATATATTATCTTTGCAGAATTTTGTCGAGACATTTCAAATTTTATTAAAATCGAATCAAAACTTTAGGAGATATTAATAAAAATATTTATTAAGAAATTTGAATTTTTTTTTTAAATCGGTGCTTTTTTGTTATAGGAGCTTCCGATGGATGTTAAATCGTCAAGCGACCGAGATACTTATTTTATGACAGAAATTAATCTGCAGACGATATAATTCATTTCACAGAATTAAAAATCATCAAGATCTGAATATTTATATAACTAGCTGATACATATCTGAATATTTATATAACTAGTTAAGATATTTGTATGAACAGTGTCATAAAATATATACTTAACTAGCTGTTTAAACCCGTTCTACGTACGGGATATCATGAATTTAATTCTAAAACGTGCGTACGAACGCACCTCGTTTGTAACGTTTGACGTACAATTTCCAACTTGTTTCTAGTTGAATACATAATCTTCAGGTCTGAATGAATCTGAAAAGCAAGAGTAACTTGTAAGAATATTCTTTAAAGTAAAAGTGTTTGCACCCTTTTTTTAACACTTTCCAAGCTAGTTGAAAAGTGTTTATGACTTCGGTTTGTCTGCCGTCTGTACGTGCTCTATCTCACGTAAATATACTCGAATTGCTCTGAAATTTTTGTATGTTATTGTCATTTACCACAGGATGTTCCCTATTTGCAAATGAAGTGTGTAGCACTTATACTTTTATCACAAGGACAGTCAAAATTATTCCGTTACATCAGACTGAATGGGAAATAATCGTTTCAAGTGCATGTTAATGATGCTACGCCATTTGAAACATGAAGAAAATGGATATGTAATTATAAAGTGCATTAAAAAATGCTTTTTGTAGAACAGCGGGTGCTAAGCATTTATCGTTCATTTACAGTGTCAAACAGAAGTATGTTGCACAATGTTATACTGGGAAAAATCGTTTGCAGTGTAATTTAATGGCTATATGAATTTAATTTCACTATTTTAAACGTAATAAAATTTATATGTATTACTATAAATTGCTCACTTAAAAGTATGGTGTGTATTGTTTTTATCGTTCATTTACAGGGACACACAAGAGATATCGGTTACAGTATACGTGCGATAATTACAGTCTATGTGTGATAAGTGCGTTTTCAAGTTTGGTTTTCATTTTTAAGTTTAACTATTTTTTTTTCATATTATGTGGTGTGTATAAATTCGGTTGATAATATACAAGGCTACACAAGGGAATTCGTAAGTATTACAGACTATGGGAGTGAATTTCTAAGGGTTGTTTTTAATTGTGTTAAGCATTTTTTTTTGTTGAATTATCTTTAGTAGACTAATATAAGTTTGTGGAATATAAATAAATTCATATACAGGGCTACGCAAACAAAATACATTGTCGTTTACGGTTCGTAAATGCTGGAAGTGAGTTTTAAGTTGCCTTATGCGCTTTTTACCTGAATTAAATTTTAGCTTAATATGTTGTGTGTACAAAAGTGTTTAGATAATATACAGGGCTGTACAAAAGATTTCGAGTGCATTTCCATCGATTTACGAAAATTGCTAAATGTGAATTTTCTAACTGAACTAAATTTTATCATGCTATGTATTATATATACAAATCTACACATCATACACAGAACTGTACAAATAAATTCCTCAACTTTTTTACAATGGGAGGTAATTTTTAAAACTGTATTTATCAATGTGGGATATGTTTTCTAAACTGTTTACTTACATATCTTCTTTCAACTTTTTTTAACGGTGAATTTTATTTACAGTTTACTGGATGTGTTGGGAAGTGTTTCATAATCTATGCCTGACGCATGATTTGTAGTTCTTGTTATATTTCAAAAAGTTTTCCATAAATGTATTACATATTTTGGTTAAATGAATTCCATGTCTAAAAAACACATATGCATCATTTATATAAACATATTTAAGCCATTGAATAAACGTCAATTTATTTTAGTTCAACGTGTCCTCCAATGCGAAAATAACCGAAATCTGTGCTAGTGTGCATCTATATGAGAGTGATTTATAATGAGATGCTACTTAGTATATCTTATTACCATCGGATTCTGAATGCCTTTTCGTCGAAAGTGTCGATAGCAAGGACATTTGTTTTCGCGCATAAATTTTGCTTTAGGGGATAATTTTATCATTCGCATATGCTAATGTGCTATTTCGTTCAAGGATCGTCAACCCCTTCGCGACGAGCGTCCTTTACAGAATTTTTAATCTTTTACCACCGGTTTTTCAAAACAGAAATTTTCGCCTAATTGAAACGCTGAAATGCTTGGATTACATAAGCCAAAGCTTAGAATAAAAAGTAACTGGTGGGAATAATCGAGGATTCTGAGCATCTTATGCGTCACGTATACGTGTCGCTCGTCCCCAAGGGGTTAAGGTAGAAAAACGAAGTTAATTTTAGTATTAAATAACTTTACGTGCTTACGTGCTTTCGTGTTACGAGCTTTACGTGCCCATGAAAACAACAAAAAATAACGTCCTAATCGTTATCTTCGTATCTGTAAAAAAATTAAATTATTTATAGCGACTATCACTATAACGCGTGAATGAGCGTTTCACGCCCATGAATACAAATGAAAAAAAATCACTGGTTTTGGCTAAATAGTTGCATTGCAGTAGCTAAAATTATGAAATTATTTGTAGAAGCTATCAATACAAATCGTATATGAGCGTTTTGTGCCCATAAAAAAATAAAACATCACTGGATTCGACTAAGTCATTGTATTGAAATCTCCAAACATAGTAAATTCATTAACATTGCAATCACTATAATAAATATTAAAACATTCACATTATATGAACTGTTAATATAATTTCGAATTATTTTTTACAATTTAATTAAATATTGAAAAATAAAAACATTTCATATTTTCAAACTTTCCGCTGTTTGGATCTGAACTCGGGCCTACTGCACTGAGAGAAATGACACTTTCAAATCTGAGTAAATCGATGTTTTCATTTTGTTATGAAACTTTTTGTTTCAAATATGACGACTAAATTCTGAAATACCAGAAATATTCAGAATATTGAAACATGCTTAACACTGTTCACATAGAGGTCAGTTCACACTCATTTTTGAAACATGGCAGTACTCACAAAAGACCACATAGGAGTCAGTTCATACTTATTTGAATGAAATGCAATATTTCCATTTTTCAAGAGAAAAATAATTTTGGCGTTAATGTGTTAAAATGTGTCAAAAAGAAAATTTAATCAGTTAAATGTCAATATCCAGTAACCGCTTTTTCATTTACGAAAATACTGATAACAATAGAATTGAAACTTTGTGTAATTCATATCTCGCCTTCCAAACATAAATAATAAAGTTGTACAATCTTAACCACCATCTCAAATTGACCAAATCTATCCGAAATCCCATTAAAATTTTCCAATTTTTTCAGCAACAAACTAATGAATCCTATAAAAATATCAACATGCTTCTGAATCATTCGATGACTTGCATTTAAAATAACCCGCTCATGTGATCTGGATGGCAAGGTGTATAAGGAAATCGACTTGCAACTAGTAGGACTCGGGTTCGAAGCTGGCTCTGGGTAAAATCGTAAATTTAGTTTATCCACACATAATCGTAAATAGAACCAGAGATGGCAACACTTCCGCTTTTTTTCTAGCTGTTGTTTTCTGTTGTTTACAACATGAATATACTCAAATATGAGCACATGATGTTTTATTTTTGAGTGTGTGCACGTTTTCAGAAATGCGTATATAAATACATGTTTCAAACTTGAGTAATTTTGATACGGATCCATTTTGACTATGTTACATACTCAGATTTCAGTATTTTTTGTCTCAGTTTTGAAAATGTTGTTTTTAGAGTGTGAACTGGAGACAAACTACATACCACTGAGCTACTACGCACGCATCCCTTGCTTTAGTCTTAAAAACTTGCCAAAAGTTACCCAATAGAAAATGAAAACGAAACTGCATCGTTAATCATGTGATCGTCCATTTCGTCGAATGAGGTTCCAGAATCCATTGTTACGAAGATCTACTATACTATGCAGCATCCGATTAACTGAATAAGAGTGGGCGACATATAGGATATAAATTTTAATGTTGAGACGATTTTGGAAAAAGACGAATCGCCAAGGATCTTGGCGAGCTTGCCTGTATAGGCAATGTAATGTTATTAATTTATTTCACTAGTTTTCATTAGTTTCTTTCACTAATCGAAATCGTCTTAGATGTAGTTTTGCCAGAATTTCCACAAAACCTTCTGACTTAGCATAATCTGAGAATGCTATCTGTATGTATGTCGGTAATCCTAATAATATTATAAATCTGATTGTGTGCAAATGTTAGGCTGAAGCCAGCGTCGAAATGGAGTATTTATGGTTCCTGTATCTTTGTATATAGGCTGATTATAACCCTCAAATGAAGATAGGCTGGTTTTTGTTTATTTTATTCAAATATTTTTCTTAATAATTCAAAATTTCGTTATTTTCATAGAGAATAAATGGACATTTTTTCGTATAATATTTTTAAAAGGTTAAATTTACTTTACCGTTGCTAATACTTTATCGTTGCCAAAACTAATTCAAAACGCGGAATAATAATTTTTACTCAATAATTTACTTTCAATTGAAAAATTTTCACGTGAAAAATGAAAATTAAATAAAAAAAATAAAGAATTAAAAAGAAGATTAAATAATATTATTAGAAATAAAACGTACTTTTTTTTAGTTTTTGATAATAATACAAGGTTTCAATATGCGTAACCATAGGAAACAGGTGAATATGACGTCATACATCGAAAATAAAGAGGGAAATGCTTTGATTGGTGAAATAAAATGATCTTGGGTTTTTTCTTGACTTTTTTTCTTTTTTTTTCTTTTGTATGGTAACAATACTTGGCGTTTTACCGTCTGCGCACTATTAATATAACTATACCGTATTTTTTATTTAAATTTTAAAAAAGTAAAAAGAAGTTTAAAAAGAAAATGGTTTGCAAATGTCAGTAATATGCTCCGCAAAATTATCCATGTCGAAAATGATGTCATGGAAAACGGGAAATAGTCCTTTTCATTCTAAAACTAAAAGAAATAACTGGATTACCTAAAAAAATAACGAATGTTAATAGTTCCGTTTTTGTTGATAAAACCTAAAGATTTAATATTATTTCGTTAAAGTAACATAATTTCCCTTATGTCAGTATTGAAATTAATTGCATGGAAAAGAAAATTAACAAGAATTATGTCATTAAAAAGGGATTTCTCTGGGGAAAAAGAGACGTCATATTTGAAATAAAACGGAAATTTTCCAATATGTTTTAAAATGAGTATGAATCAATTATTTACATTAATAATACAAGGATCAGTAAGTATAGAAAGTAGATGAGTTTCACGCCATATTTATAACGTAAAATTTAAATGTTTTTTTTATGTATACTGATTATTAAGCATGAGTATCCGTTATATATAGATGAGAGTTTTCTGCTAAAAATCACATCATAATTTTAAGAAAAGGAACATGAACACGAATCTATTATATTAAAATCTGACCGTGAGTTTGTACTTCGATACTACTCCTAGACTATCAATTTACTTAATACCGGTTATCATTGATCCGAGGATGCCACACAAACTCTCAGAATTTAAAATATTAAATTAGATGCCAAGATTTTATTTTTTGTAAATTTTAACGAAGTTTCTCTAAAAACGGAAAGTAAATTACTCCATATTTGTGTACAAAAAAGGAGAAAAAAAACAGATCAGTATATTTTTTACACCATTTTCTCATTAAAATTGAAAAACAGAATTTATATTCACTTTAAATAGATGGTGAAAACAAAATCTATCAGTAAATTATCCGAAAAATAAAAACATATTTTCACAGATTCAAACTTCATGAATCAATTTGTTCTGGAGAAAAAAAAGCCTGTCAACAAACTGTCTATGGAAACCTGTCATTTAGAAAACAAGATTTGTTTCAGCTATATATTAAAACAATGAATCAGAATTGAATTTAAAGAAAAAGCATATACTTTTTCCAATTAATGTTTTTTTGAAGGATGGCTGTTAAAACGTTTCACAAAGGCGTTAAAAGTAAAATTGCTTATCAGGTAAAATTAACATTCGTTTTTACCCAATTCGTCTATTTCCACGATTTTATTTGGCCCTACTTTTTGCATTAGTTGTAATTTCATTTTCGCGATTATTTTTCACAAAATTTCATATTTTTTAAGACTGAGTAATGTCAAGGTCCCTATAACAAAAAGTACCGTATTGTCTTCTATGAAATGTGATAAATAGTTAGTTAATTATTAACGTTTTTAATTATCGGGAGTGAAATATTTTGCTTAATTAATGTATTTATTCTTCTTTTAATGTTGCGCGAACGAAGTCACGGGTAACAGCTAGTCTCATATAAAGAGAATCTAATATTTGTGTTAGTTCTATTAATGTACATGCCTATGTTCCTCTCGATTGAGTATATTTATTTATCAGAGTATAGAGCCTGTATAATTTGAGTGGTTAAGAAGATTTTGGATTATAATTTAAAATTATATATATTTTTATAAAAATAGGATTTTTCCCCAAATATTTATCTCTTTATTATTTGTCAAGGTATATGCTACATTGGGAATATAATGCCATGTGGCATGACAGATGGGCTACAAAAGCTTCTTAGCTGCCCCCTTTTTTGCGCGAAAAATTCATTAGCATAAAAATTATTTTATTATCAAGGTTTTCTGTTTTGTTTTAATTTTTTTAAATTTAAAAATAAATAAAAACCATTCCAAAAAATAAACATAAAACTAAGCTTAAAATTTTTACATTATTTTACCTGCAGCAAAAAAAGCAGAATGACAAAAAATATATTTTTGTATTTTCTCGTTTTTTAGAGCAAGTAATGAAATTCCAATGGAAATATTAGGTAAAAAATATTTAAAATAATTATCAGAAAATTCCTGTGTTATAAGATACACGCAACAGTAAGAAAAAATTGGGTATATTTTCTATTGAACATTTATTTTCTTTAAAAATAAAATGTATAAATGTAAGTGGACTATAAGTGTGCATGAAAATTAGAAAAAGACGAGTTTTATAAAATGTTTTTCACTTTTTCCACTGCAAAAATTGAATGGCTTCAAATATTTCGTCGTATTATTAGTTTTTCTGTGTATGATAATATTTTCTGAACCCTTCATTGTACACGATAATATTTACTGAGCACGTTACGGAAATAGTTCAAAACCAAAAATTAATATTTGAAATCTTGGAAAAAATACTTTTTCTCAAAATATTAGATAAAGCATATTTTTTATAATGTGTGTAAATATGTTTACAGTATATCACATACATTTTTAAAAATTTGTAGCAGAATAAAGTGATTAAACCGTTTTTGTAGAAAACAATTATATAACGGTAATTTCACTTTATTCTGACCATAATATGGTCAATAATATCATCGGATACGCTTAATAATAAATAACAACTATAACTTTAAAAACAAATAACTTTAAAAACGGTCGAATGACGGGCAATTTTCTGCAGATTTTTAGTAGTGTAGTAAATAATATTTTTAAATATAAAATCATTAACCATGCATTCTTTGACTTTGACTAAACAAGAGGTACTGCTCAGGAAATCAAGTCTTTAAAGCATAGATGTCCCTCTCGGCAATCTTTATTGAGGTCTTAAAAAACGAATTTAGTCAAAGAGGTAAGAGTGGGGTAGAGGGTGGGGTGGGGAACAATAGATAAAGGAATATATGAATATAACAAAAAAGATATTTCTGAAAAAGACAATAGTATAAAATAATACCAATGCCCTAGAATAGAAAGCTCCGAAGCGACAATGGGCAGTGAATAACGGGAAACCCAAGTCCCTGGATCAGTGATGGATAAAGATAGAAAGGTCACATAGAAGGTTAAAACAGTTTTTAAGCTTCATGAGCAAAGCAGGACACGATGGAATATTAGCCAACCAACCGTCTGGAAGAACAGGAAGGCGGCGAATATGCAAGCGAGCTGTTAATGGACAATCATAGCAGTAAAAAGATGCAAGACCAGCATCACCGTACTCACAAAGAGGAGAAAGGTCTCTTTTGAACTCAAAGAGGCAGACAGCTTAAAGGAACCATTAGCGGTAAAGATAGCTCTGGTGTAGGAAATGATCAATAGAAGATCCAATGAAAACACTAAGACCAGATCGTAGTTATATCCACCCTTATCCGAGTAGTTCCATCGATCCTGCCACTGCTTCATAAAATAAGCGTGAAATTGTCTTTTGATGTGTGAGTGCGGTACTGGAAATGATAAATCAATTGATGATCTAGAACAGTGGTTCCCAAACTTTTGGGCTCGCGGAGCCCTTTTTGGGAAGAATTTTTAAGGCGGAGTCCTTTAACCCCACGGTACTCTATTGTTAACAAATTAATGTTTTTATGCCTATGGAGCAGAGGAAGATTTTCTGGATAAGAGTCCGAACCAGTAGTTTCCAATATGAGTCCAAGGTTCTCAGTTTGCCCTTTTCTTGATACAGAAATCCTGAATTCATACTAGAAATTTTTAAAAGTAAATTTTCTGTTATTTAACCTTTTAACAGTTTTGTTTAATATTACTGTTATTGGACACAATAAATTTAAAATAAGGACAAAAAACCACTTTTTTTGTATTAAAATATCTGCCTTGTATAATCGAGATATGTCCTCCAAATACAGCAAAAATTACAGTTAAAATTTGTGCTTTCTGAAAGCTTTTAGTAACGAAAAAAACAAACTCTTCTTACCCGAGCGACGTTCGAGCAATACTGGTAAGGGTAACCCCTTACCAACATCCATTTTTATAATAAAAAAATATTCTTTCGGGATTTCCAGTATGAACTCGGAATTAAAGATCGAAATGGCAACCCTATCTGGGACATGCATTGCATTGGGGCTTACGTGAAACTATTATTATTTACGGCGAACATACCACACACAGAGAAAAAAAAGGTAAGTTGTACAGTTTTCTCTTACAAAGAGAGACTTCTGTATAATCCCAATCGGCTACTCACGAAAAGAAGAAAATGCGTAGGTCCAGTCGCCCATGAGTAATTATATGACACTTTTTACTAGTCTCGCCCACCCGTGATAGAATCATGAAATTACATATTCATTTTTCGTTCTTCTTTACGTTTCTGGTACTTCTAAACATGAAACGAAACCGAATCGCCTCTGAGCTTCTTCTTTTGAACCATTTTTTAAAAATACATTTAGAAGCAGATCATCGTTTTAGTGTTTAAGTGGGCAGGGCAAAATCTATAATCTGTATTGTTAGGTGCAGCATCGTTCACCCTTTTTGGATGTTTTATTTGAAGTATTTAGTTACTACTTTTAGTTTTGAAAGAAACTGTCTTACACCATAGTTTTTGCCTAAAAATAGATACACGGTAAAAAACTACACATGTTAAAAGAACTGCACCTAGTAGAAAAACATTACTAACAAAACGGGATATATGGGTGGGGTTAAATTTATATCAGGGGGGGCGGTACTCATTGACGAGAAGTCTAAGCAAGGGGTGGAACTGAGCAAAAGTTTAGATTGTTAGTGTGATGGCAAATGTAAAGAACCAATATATTTATATATTAATTGCTACAGCCTTATTTCTGATAGGAAAATGTGGTATCATTACATAAGAATCTTAGACAATGACGAGACCAATTAAAACAAAATATTAAAAAGGGGTTGTTAAGTGATACAAGATGTAAAAAAAATGTGTTTTCAGCAACATACATTGCTTTAAAAATTATGTACAATTATGTAAAACAGCATAGAAAATTTAAATAACTAAGAATTAATAAAAACAAAATTAAAAGAATTTAACAGATTAAAAGAATTAAAGTTACAAACAGAAAAAAGAAAACTATATACACAACGTATTCAAATCTTAAAGGAATCTAATGAGCGGTTTATTAAATGAACACAAGATGTTACAAAAAAGGGGCATTTTAATCGACAAGCATTGTTTTACTATGAAAAACAGCATAGAAAATTTAAATATACAAATAACATAAACAGATTAAAGAAATTAAAGTTATATATATATATATATATATATATATATATATATATATATATAGAAATATATATGTCGTAGGCTAATTGGGAAATCCGCCTCTTTGCAAAGAGCCTAGGCTCTTTGCAAAGAGCCGGTCTAATTGGAGAATCATTTCCCTTTTCCCAATCAGCCTGATGTTTTTCAGGCTTATTGCAAAGAGCCTAGACAGCGTTAGACTTATTGGAATATGGTCATTTATTTCTCAATCAGCCTGCATTTTTTAGACTAATTGCAAAGAGCCTCGATAGCGTTAGGCTAATTGAAAAATGACCATGCCTATTTAGAAAATGACCCGTTCTTTGTCAAAATATGGTGTTGTACCCAACTCGAACCTGAAAATTCCATTCGACGTCCACCCGAACCCGACAGAAAAATTCCATCGAACCGTAACCCGATCCTCAAAGCTCAAAATAAATTCTCTCGAGTCGCAACCCGACCCGAACCAAAAAACGCAAGTTAACCCGAAATCCGACACGAACCCGACAAAAAGAACCCCATCGAACCGTAACCCGATCCGAACCCGACAAAATAAATTCCTTCATGTCGCAACGCAACTGAATCCTAAAAATTCGATGTTAACCAGTAACCCAACCCGAACAAGACATAAAAATTCCATCGAACCATAACCAGATCCGAATCCGACAAAATAAATTCCTTCGTGTCGCAAACCGACCCGAACCTGAAAATAATAATTAACCCGAACCAGGAAAAATATTCCATCAAACCGTAACTCGATCCGAACCCGACAAAGTAAATTTCTTCGTCTCGCAACCCGACTCGAACCTGAAAATTGAAGTTAGCCCAAAAGCCGACCCGAACCAGAGAAATAAAAATCCACTTATACATAAACCGATCCGAACACGAAAAAATAATTTTCGTCGTCACGCAACCCGATGTGAACCAGAAAATTGAAGTTAATCCGAAACCCGACCTGAACCCGACAAAAGAAATACCTTCGTGTCACAACACAATCCAAACCAGAAAATTCAAGTTAACTCGAAACCCCAGCCGTACCCGATAAAAAAATCTAACGAAAAGTAACCCGATCCGAACCCGAAAAATTAAACTACGTAATCACGCAACCCGATCCGAAACTGAACTTTTAAGTTAACCCAAACACCGATTTGAACCTGAAAATTTAATTTAACCCGAAACATAACACAAACCTAAAATTTTAATTTAATCCGAAACATAACCCAAACCTGAAAATTAAATTTAAATTGAAACACAAAGTTGAAACGAAGCCGGCCCGAACGTGTAAATAAAGTTAACCCAAAACCCGAAACCGTAAAAAATTTCATCGAACCGTAACCCAATCCGAACCCGACCCGAACCCGATAAAAAAAATCCATCGAACCGTAAGCCGATCCAAACCCGACAAAATAAATTCCTTTGTGTCACAACCCGATCCAAGTCAGAAAATTCAAGTTAACCAGAAACCCGACCTAAACCCGATAAAAAAATCCATCGAACCGTAAACCGATCCGAACCCAACAGAATAAATTTCGTCGTCATGCAACCCGAACCGAAACTGAAAATTTAACTTAACCCAAAAATTGATTTCAACCTGAAAATTTAATTTATCCCGAAACCGAACCCAAACCTGAAAATTAAAGTTAACTCGAAACACAAAGTCGAAACGCAACTCAACCCGAAACTGAAAATCGAAGTTAACCCGGAACCCGAACCCGTCTAAAATTTCATCGAACCGTCACCCTATGCGAACCCGACAAAATAAATTCCTTTGTGTCACAACCCGATCCAAGCCAGAAAATTCCAGTTATTCCAAAACCCGAGCCGAACCCGACAAATTAAATTTCGTAGTCACGCAACCCGATTTGAAACTGAAATTTTAAGTTAACCCAAAAATCGATTTGAACCTGCAAATTTAATTTAACCCGCAACATAACCCAAACGTGAAAATTAATGTTAACTCGAAACACAAAGTCGAAACGCAACCCGACCCGAAACCCGAACCCGTCTAAAAATTTCATCGAACCGTAACCCGATCCGAACCCGACAAAATATATTCCTTCGTGTCGCAACCCGATCCAAGCCAGAAAATTCAAGTTAACCCGAAACACGACCCGAACCTGATAAAAAAATCCATCGAACCGTAACCCGATCCTAACCCGACAAAATAAATTCCTTCGTGTCGCAACCCGATCCAAGCCAGAAAATTCAAGTAAACCCGAAACATGACTCGAACCCGATAAAAAAATCCATCGAACCGTAACCCGATCCGAACCCGACAAAATAAATTGCTTCGTGTCACAACCCGATCCAAGCCAGAAAATTCAAGTTAACCCGAAACCTGACCCGAACCCGATAAAAAATCCATCGAACCGTAACCCGATCCGAACCCGACAAAATAAATTTCGTCGTCACGCAACCCGAACCGAAACTGAAAAATTTAAGTTAACCGTTTTCGTCTTGATTGCAAATTGTGTTTTGTATATTTTTGTGCAGAGGGCAAATTTTATCTATGAAAAAGAATGTGTTTATTAACCTTAATTATCAACAAGGCGCATAAATGAAATCTATCGATAAAGCAGTTTTCTTTTTTTATCAAATTCATTCAGCAACACATCTTCTCTACATAATGATGGAAAAATATTAAAAATCTGCCACATCTGCAGTTTTCATAGACAAAGAACTTTTCTTATTTATTTTTATAATATTTTCATTCAGTAACCCATCTTCTACGTAACGTTGAAAATCAACAAAAGTCTGCCTGATCTGTAAGTGTCATTATTGCAAAAAAATTCTTACATATATATTATAATAATGTTCTTTAGATACCAAAGTTATCTGAGTAAAACTGGGAAACATAAAAAATCTGCCTCATCTGTAGAAATAATTATAACAGAAATTTTCATGTATACTTTTTATAATTGTTTTCATTGGCAACCCATATTCCTCATTAAAGATGGGAAAACTTTAAAAATCAATCTCATCTGCAGATTTCATTAATATAGAAATTTTCATATATATTTTTATAATAATATCATATTATTTTTATTTTTATAACAACCTATCTTTTCTACATAATTCTAAGAAAACATTAACAATCTGCCTCATCTACAGATTTTATTAATACTTCTACACGGGATGGTTGTGAAAAATATACCCTTAAAACAAAAATGAAGTATTCACTAATCTTAAATTCTCAGCCGCGTTAATGAAATCTGTCAAAAAGACAGTTTTCTTATACGTTTTTTATAAAATTTGAAGTTCCTACTCCTATTTGTTATACTAAAATTATGCATAATCATTTAATACCTTGGACATTCTGCAATAACCCATGATTAGAATCCTTCATCGGGTCCGGAAAACCGTTTTCCGCTAAACTGACCCGACCCGCGGTTGGCGCTTATGTTCCTGTTTCGGATTGGGCTAACATCCATTTTTTAGAGTTCGGATCGGGTTACGTTTGATGGATTCATTTTGTCGGGTTAACTTCAATTTTCAGTTTCGGGTCGGGATGCGAGACGAAGGAATTTATTTTTTCGGGTTCGGATTCGGTTACGGCTCGATGGATTTTTTTTTCGGGATTGGGTCGGGTTTCGGGTTAACTCAAATCTTCAAGTTCAGATTAGGTTGCATGACAATGGAAATTATTTTAATGTTTTCGGTCTGTGCTACGGTTCGATGGTATTTTTTTGTCGGGTTCGGGTTGAGTTTCGGGTTATCTTCCATTTCCAAGTTTCGGTCGGGTTGCAACACGAAGGAATTTGTCTCGTCGATTTCGGATTGGGTTACGGTTAAATTTTTAGTTTCGGGTTGGGTTGCGTGTCGACTTTGGGTTTCGCATTAACTTAAATTTTCATGTTTGGGTTAAGTTTCGGGTTAAATTAAATTTTCAGGTTCGGGTCGGTTTTTGTGTTAACTTCAATTTTCAGGTTTGGGTTATGTTTCGGGTTAAATTAAATTTTTTGGTTCGGGTCGGTTTTGGGTTAACTTAAATTTTCAGTTTCGGTTCGGTTTGCGTGACGACGACATTTATTCATCGGGTTGGGATCAGGATACGGTTCGATGGAATTTTTTTCCTGGTTCGGGTTGGGTTCCGGATTAACTATTAGTTTCGGGTTCAGGTCGGTTTGCGACATGAAGGAATTTATTTTGTAGGGTTCGGATCGGGTTACGGTTCGATGGAATTTTTGACGGGTTTGGGATTCGGGTTAACTTCAATTTTCAGGTTCGGGTCGGGTTGCGTGTCGACTTTGGGTTTCGAGTTAACTTCTATTTTCAGGTTTGGGTTAGGTTTCGGGATAAATTAAATTTTTAGGTTCTGGTCGGTTTTGGGTTAACTTAAATTTTCAGTTTCGGTTCGGGTTGCGTGACGACGAAATTTATTTTTCGCCTTCGGATCGGGTTACGGTTCGATGGAATTTTTTTCCTGGTTCGGGTTGGGTTTCGGGTTAACTATTATTTTCGGGTTTGGGTCGGTTTGTGACACGAATGAATTTATTTTATCGGGTTCGCATCTGGTCACGTTTCGATGGAATTTTTATGTCTTGTTCGGGTTGGGTTACTGGTTAACATCGAATTTCTAGGTTCGGGTCGCTTTGCGACATGAAGGAATTTATTTTTTTGGGTTCGGATCGGGTTACGGTTCGATGGGTTTTTTTTTGTCAGGTTCGTGTCGGATTTAGGGTAAACTTGAGTTTTCTAGTTCGGGTCGGGTTGCGACTCGAAGGAGTTTATTTTGTCCTTTTAGGATCGGGTTATGAAAAATAGGATAGAAGATTTAAATAACTAAAATTTAATAAAAATAAAATAAACAAATAAACAGTTTAAGGAAATTAAAATTCCAAAAATAAAAATAATATAAGATTCAATATATACAAATATTAAATGCCGATAGATTTTTTTTTTTATTCTGTACAAAGTGGGACGAGTAACGTATAAAAGTTTAGTGTGAAAAATGTGGTTGAATTGTTTTGAACTGGTTACTAAGCAAACAAGAACTAAGTATAAACAGATGAATAGGTCGAGCTCCAAAGAACAAAAAACTGTTGTCCGGCAAACTGTTGTCCTTTTGTCCGGCAAACAGAGATAACAGCACTGGGGCGCCTTTGTTCTTTCGATTCACGCTGTACATTCGATTTAGAATACTATTTCTTGTATCTTACTTTTAATCGAATTTTTACAAAAATATTAAATGCAGAAACATCAAATGAAGTAGTTCGAACCAAAAATATTACATAGACGATGCATGCATATATAATGCAAATTTTTATATGATTTAAAATAGTATATATATTACAGTATTTTTCAATCCAGTGATAGATGTATTTATTTTTAACACATACACACACAAAAAAAAAATTCCTACATACTTTCGAAATATTTTCCCTTGCAATATGCTAATTTCTTTCATGTTTTGTTTGTTTTTCTGAAACGCCGCTGAGCCCCTGAAAAGTATAGGCGGAGCCCCAAGGGCTCCGCGGAGCACACTTTGGGAACCTATGATCTAGAAGTTGCCTTTGTTGCCAACATTTCCTCAATTTTCTTTCCCAGGATACCCTTATAGGCTAAAACATGAACTAAATAGGTTTTACAGAATTTTTGAGAAATGATTTATCAATAATTTGCGGATTTGTTGATTTAAATGCATGCATTGCCTGCAGGCTTGATTGACTATCGCTAAAAAAAAAAAAAAAAAAAAAAAAAGTTTTGTTGAGAGATAAATTCTAAGGCTTTGAAAATGGCAAAGAGTTCTGTTTGGAAAATATTATTGTCATCGAGCATGTAGGGGTCACTTCATTCGCTTCCGTAGCACAGAAAGCTGCGGTATTAGTGCGTGAGCTATTAGAAAAAACAATATTTGAAGTGGGAGAGGTAAAAATTCAAAGTCATATTTACTTGGAGGTGGGAAGAACCCTCTGCCGGATGAATCTCCTATCAAGGAAACTTACGCGGTTTTGTCATTTGTGGTATGTATTGTTATGAGATAACTTCATTCTTCAAATGGAGGATGCTACTTTTAGTGAATTGATATTTAATAGTAAAGAAAGTGGGTGAATATTTACTAAAATATTGAGGGCATCCCTGTAAATGCTTTTGTAAGCCCTTGAAATTTGCAAAAGAAACATCCTTTGTAAAGAAAGTAATTTATTAATTGCTGCTTTTGTAAGACTCCTCCCCCAAATTGCTGCTCAACAGGTGGTACTTTTTTTCTACAATAGTGGAGAACTAACTTTTTAGCATATAATTTTTTATACCCCAAGATTTAGTGATTAATTTTGTTTAAATAATATAAAATGTTATCAATGTTAGTTTAGGATAATTATGGTGAGAGAACTAGTTCTAGTGTTGATCTAACCCTAAACCAAGAATTGTAAGGTTAGGGACACGATGTACGCTACTGCCATTTATTTTGATGGTGGGTGTCCGTTTAATTTTATACGTCTGTGCAAGTGTAAGGGCTTGGGCTTTGCTGGGTAAAAGGTGGAGATGCAATGATTCGAGCAGCTGACAGAAACTGGGAAGTGCCGAAGCAAACTATGACTCCATATCTAAACGCCAACAATCGAAGACAATAAATCTGAAGTTATCCTCAAACGCAGAAAGCAAATAGCAAAGTCTTTGAAAATGTAAAAGGATGTGATCTGCGGTGATCCACCAAAGAACTGGCTTCAGGAAGGGACTTTGAGAACAACCCTTTTTCTGTAAATGTGTAGAAATTCTCTCACCCTAGTTAATCAGAATGCTTCTCTCAGAGAGATAAGAACAAATGACGAAATATTTTCTGGGAATTTAAGAAAGCTAAGATGGAGGAGAATGTCTATCCACTCAATATTATTATAGTTTATTATAGTTTATTTTTTATTATAGTTTTTATGGCAAACATTTAATAATTTATTGGAAGCATCCCAATGTTTTTGTTTCTTTATTGCAGCTAGTTAAATGTGACATTAACAACAACACTGTTGTGTGCAAACATGTAACATTATTTATAATTATTGTTCAGAGTTTTTAATTGCATACTTAGTTCTAAAAAGGATTATTTAATGTATTTTTACAGGATAATATTTTATAAACTATTAAATAATATATATATATATATATATATATATATATATATAATTACCAAGGAAAAGCAACAGCAGTGACTATAAAACGTAACTTTCCTGCAGAAAAGGTTGGATTCGAAAAACAATCGCACAAATTTGTAGGGTTCGAGGAACAAAGCATCTTCTGCCTCTCCCTGTCTGAATTAAAGTACAGAAAACAAGTTTACAAGTCACGAAAGGACCGATGTCCAGGGTAATCACGTGGGCGAGCAATAAATCCCCGATCACCTAGATGGAGCAAAGTCTTTATCACCCTGATTAGCAACTTCATGCAGAAAGCCAGCAGATTCTCGTTAGAGAGGAATGTTTGTCTGTTTCTTAACCCTTTTTGAAAAACTTAGCCCAGCATCCCAATCACTACTGTGTACTGCAATAGACCTACAGCGGCCAACTTGGACTCCATTAACTCGGAGGAACCTGCTCAGGTAGAGTTGCATCAGTGCCTGTCCCCTTCAGATATTCTACTTTCGGTCTATTTCTTCACTTAAAAGGCTAGAATACTAATAGATACATATACATATATATATAATTACTAAAGAAAAGCAATAGCAGTGACTACACAAGGTAACTTCCCGGAAGAGGATGGTGGATTTGAAAACTACTCGTACCGTCCATAGATTGGTTACGTCAATGGACAAAGACTTTTTCGCCCGAGGTAGTATATACCGGTAGTCAGCACCTCCTTGTCTCAAGTAAAGCACGAGTACACACAACAAGTTACCAGACAACGAAATGACCGATGTCTAGAACAACCACGTCGACGGAAGTCCACGGCCTAACTCCTCGTTATTCTTCCACCTTAACAGGTCGAGTGAGGAACATAGGAGGAGTCCCCTCTCTAAATAAAAGGTAAATATACATTTTTTGTGTAACAGATTATATACATTATACATTATTTTTTTAACTGTCTAAAGATATACACGTAAATATATTTTTTATGAGAAAACGTGTGTTAAACTACTTATTATTATTATCATTTTAATAAAGTATAAAATATCATCTCAAATTTTCATTTTAATGAGGGACTTGGAATGTTTGAAAGTAATATACTATAAAGCTACCGAAAATTTAACGATTAATAAATGATGATTATAGCAGCAATGAGTAAACATAGAAATTAATAGCACAGAAATTTATTTAACTTACAGTTTATTAATATTAGCCGCAAATATAAAGTGAAATATAATTTATATATACTGAATCCTAATGAGGAAACTTTGTAATGTGTAATCAGTATTCTAAGTTAGCATTGTTTCAATACATTTAAATTTATTATGTTTGCTTTGGATATTAGGCTGTATATATGAAGCGGCATTATTCAAATTTAAGAACAAATTTACATTTTCTTCATTTATACCCCTTGTAATTTAAATATTTATTATTAAGTAACGAGTATGGATTAATGGATGTTAGCAAAACAAAACGTATAAAAATATTTAATGAATATAAAACATCGTATTATATGAGACTACATATTTGTTAAAAAGCACGCAAGTTTTATAATTTAAATGTTTAGTACTTATAAAGATTAATTAAAATTCACGAAAATATGCATATGCATAGATTTCAAAGTAATGGATTGAAATATCTTTTTATTTCCCAAAGATTTATATAATTTTAATGACGTATAAATAGTTAGGCAAAAGTAGAGTATAAAAGCATACTTTATTATTAGCTAACAAACAAACACTATTTCAAATGTCGTACCGAAAGGATAGTGTTATGGAATGAAAACAAACAACTTTTAACAAACAATGTTATTTATTCCTTATTTTATATAAAAATGCATACATGATTGAAATCAAGCTATATGGAGACGCTCCATTTCATAAGTGACAAAACAATCACCATTTGGAATCATTAACAATCAAGAAGGCTTTTTCTATTGTATAACAAAATCAATCAGGGAGTTACAGTAGAAATTGTAATCGTTTATTGCGTTGCAGCGCCATCTAGCTAAATGAATTTTTCTAGACACCTCCTAGTTTAATGCTAACATAAATAAATTTGTAAGAATGTTGATAGTTGCATTCTACAGTTCATTTATCTAAATTCTTACAAATTTATTCTATCCTTAAAAAAATTATTTCACATTTGTGGTTCAGAAATCTGATACAATGCACCAAATCAAATCTAAACAATCAAAACAATCTAAACAAATCTATCAAATCTAAACAATGGTATCACTTAACTAATCACATTTAAAACATCAATTAATTCTTAATTTAAATTAATTTTTTAATCAATGGAAAATTCAAGCTATAACTGCAATGACAGTGTTTAAACATATAATACAATTTTTTACGCAAAATACTTAAATGGATAAGAATTTAAAAACATTCGGGGCAGAGAAAGTGTTTTAGAATAAAAAAAATAAATAGTTTGTACATGTTCTACAGCAGGGACAGGAACGTATTGCACGCGTGACATAAGTAGCACTCGACATAACATTTTCAAAACGGTATGAGCATTATCAAGATATATTGGCAAAGTACATGAATTTCAATAACCTACTCGATTGATTGTGAATTGAAAAACATTAACTACTGCACATTATCCAATCTAGTTCAATCTTGGTTCAAAAATTTATCAAACTATAAAAAAATTAAGGAATGTCATTATAAGAAAAAAATATATGATAAAAAGATGCAACTATGGCTTTTGCTCACGCTAAATTTACTTCTGTATATCTACGTCTGTCAGCTAGTCATTTTTGCAAAATAATAATATATAAAGCTAAAATAGAAACCATTTGTCAGATTGCATATTGTTAAAAGTAACTAACAAGAGGATCGCTTTTGGTGCAGCTCGTACCTACCATCGAGACCTCTCCCATTTTGTGGCCCTATACATAAAAGTTAGAAAACCGATAAAATTTCTCTGTTAAAATCATACTTCATATACTTTTTTATGCTTTAAAATTTTTATTATTGCATTTTTAATTGTTAATTTCGCGCAAAAAGGGAGTTAATTCGCCAAATAGAATGCTACGAATCCAAACCACTTCTCACTCACACACAGCAGAAGATTATGATATTCAGTCAGGGTTGCCGGGAAAAATTATACGGTAATAAATAAAGCCAATTTTGCACCGCCAAAAATGTAATTATATTGTTGTATATTTTCGAAATGAAATTCGTAGATATTTAAAGGAATTTTTCAACTTTTTTCAATATTTTATTCTTACTATTAATTAATTTGTATTTTACAGTACTTTTATCCCCCCAAAAAATTCTATATTAATGGAGCGATAAGTGGTTTCCAAAATTGCAGTTTCAGAAAGTTATGCTGTTGTAAAATCAAATAAATGGGGTTTTAACAGAAAACTTTCATCGATTCTCAAACTACGTAATATAGGGCTTTAAAATACACCATGTCTCAATGCTAGGTGAGAGCTGCACCAAAAGTGGTTCCCTTGTAAATATGAACACGTTATTATTTATTTTTTGCAAGATGCAATAACATAAATAGCATTTAGTTTTTTTTTACTTTCTTTAATTAAGCATAGAATAGCGAAATAGAAAATCCCTCATATAGGAGATATTTACAAAAGCGTCTATACCATCAGTCTATAAAACCAGTAATTCAAAAGTGCCTATCACATCTATAATTTAAGCACATTTTAACAGATATTAATGCAACATATATTAACATTGGAAAATAAATGTAAGTATGATTGTCAGTTTTTTTTCATAACATAGGAAACATGAAATACAAAAAATAAAATAAAATAAATTTATAATGAATGTACAGGATCATTGAATGCAATAAATAAAACTATATATAATTCAATTTTCATCATAAAATTCAAACCTAATACCATGACTGAATTTCACGTTGTTAAAAAAATCTTTTACAATTCATTAGTTTGGTATGGTCCCGGTTTACCGAAAACTCTCAGCTTTTATTTACGCTTCGTAGAAAGTGCAAGATAGTAAAGATTTTTTAAAAACAATAATGTTTCTTTTTGTCTAAATATGGCAACATGAAATTAATATTATCTAAACTGTATATTCAGGATTTCTACAGTATTGTTTTCAACGTATAATCATAATTTAGATAATATTAAACTATTAACTTATTAAAAGCCGCTTTTTAATCAATTAAATCAGTTTTTCTCCAGAGTTAATAAGATAGCTAAACTTGTCTTTACACGATCTCAGAATTTTTTAAGGTAAAAGAGTCACGAGATTTGGCTGCATTTTTTACATGTGACGTTGTGTACATGTGACGATTGTATACAAATTTCGCTCATATTTCTGTAACTAAGCAACATACAACGATACGTTATATACCAAAACCTTTCCTGAAAAATTGTCTAACTAAAAGCTCATGACTCATCAAAAACCATCCAGAAGAACTCAAGTTATAAGCAGCCGGAATGGAATTGTTATATTTTATATATACTATGGTATCCAACCCGGGCATCCCGTTATAGAAATTATATGTGAAAACCATTTATTTTTTTAATTGAAAACTGTAATAGATTTATTATATTTAGTTTTTTAGGTTGCACCCTACCAACATCAAAGAACATTTTTATATGAAATATGTCCATTATATATTCAAATAAAATTTTGAAATTCATTAAAAGTGGTAATTTCGTATTGGCCTGGTGGCAGAAGTTACTAATCAAAGAAATCACTAAAATTTCGTTATTTACAGCAGTTTGTTTTTTTTATTATTCTGATAATTTCAGCTGTTTTAAGCGCTTATTTTAATCACATGACTGTTAAATTTGTATTTTATTTATACTATTTTATTTATTGCATAATGAAGTTTCAGTTTCATTATTCGATATTAGCTGGAAACAACTGCTGAACTTTTTATATTGTTTAAAGTGCAAACGAATTAATATTTTGCAATCGTTTGCACGCGATAGAGATAGATTTAAACGAAATCATACTTGAAATTTAATTTAAATGCTATAATATATCAGTTAATTAAGATAAGTTTTCAAACAAATTGCATTTGAAAGCAGATTTTCTTTCCCTATATAACGGTGTAAAATTTTAAAATGTGTGAAGTTAAGAAATTTAAAAAATTGCAATAGCAAAAATCGCAAAACCGAATTTCATCGTCAAGTGTTGCCATTCGCAAAAGAACGTCAGCGTTACAGACGGACACGTTTGTCCTTTGTAATATAGAATAGATAATACATAGATATATAGATTATTAGCATTGTTGACTATTAGAAGAAATAATTTGTATTTTTATTTATTTTTTGATTATAAGCTAATAGCAAAGAAGGACGATATTCTCAATTTATTACATGAACGAAAAAATGCACTAAAATCTGGTTAATATATGAGAATATGAAAAAAATAAATGTGGCTATAAAAGAGTTAAAATAAGAAAAGGAAATAAGGATAAATAAAGTGAATTTAATAATATAAACTTTAATAAAGTACGAAATAATATGAATGCATGTAAGTTATTTTGAATTTATATGAATAGAATAATCAACACCATATTACAAGACTAAAATCTTAGAATAAAAACTAATGGTGTTTTCTTAAGAAAAACATTTTTGTTCATTTAAATTCGTAATGAGATAATGTTGTTTACTTAAATTAAAAATTTTTTGTCAGTTTCTTTATGAAAATTATTTAAATGAAAACTTAAAAGAAGATTTTTTTATTGAATTATATTTAAAGTTTTATATTCAAAGGGTTTCTTCCTTTATTCGAAATTGTGCATTTCAATGAAGAGCATTTTGTTTTTGTACATATAATTCGAAAACTTTACTTCATCATTAAAGTTAATTTAAAAGACATTTAGGATATCTTTATTGTATGTCAAAAGTACAAAGTAATTAAACTCCATTTATATTATATCTTTCAAGAAAATAATAAGTAAATAAGCACATGAACGTAATTAAAATTTTTACGTGTATGTGTGTATGACGTATAAAAAGATACATACAAAGAGAAAAAGACATATTTTAAATAACTGTAATATAAAGCACAGTATTAACAAAACACAACAATTTTAGATGTTTAAAAGGCAAAACCTAAATATTATAAAAACTTAAAAAAACACATATTTAAACAACATTTAACGTAAAATTAGAGTATTATTATTATGGAAGATAAAATGAATTTACTAAATAAAACCGACGGCATCGAGTTTCAAAGTAATAAAAAATGTGGCAGATTGCCTCAATATCTTTAGAAATCTGCTTGCTCCAGTTAATTCACTTTTGAGTATAGAACAATACAAATGCTAAATAATTATATGTAGTTGTAATTTATTTTCTAATAAAAATATGTAGCTATTAGCATAATTAAATTTAATATTAACAAAATCCCACTAATAGAAATGACTAAATTATCGTTTTTATCGTAATCTTTTAAAAGAATTAAATGTGTGATACTATAATTACCATAATCTTAGCACTTACATATTTAATTAATTGAAATCCAGCAAAGTATAGTAAAAAGGATTGACTTAATTAACATGCTCTTCAATTAAAGGGGAAATACATTAATATTTATAGACTGTTTAATTTAAAAACAAAAAAATAAATTGTGTGTTATTAAAATGCACTTAAGGATTTCACAATAAATCGAAAAACACATAAAATGAGATAATAAATTATGCATTTAAAATTCCAGTAATTCATTATTTGAAAAAAAAATTCAATATTTCGAATAAAATATATATTTTGAAATTAATTTTTAAAAGATATGAATTGTAACCTATAATGCTTTTAGCAGATATAAATTTATAAAAGCTATTAATTTGCGAATCTAAAGTTATAGCTCATTCCGTCAAATAGGTTTTGAGTTATGGTTTAAAAAAATACCTGCCTTGCACTGTTTCTTTTGAACTATTAAAACAAATTTAATATTATGAGTTCCAGACTTTAAATCTTTATAATTCCGAAACTGCTTGATCGAAAGACTTTCTGTACAGTTTTCGAAGATGAAATGTATCGGATAATTAAAAAATTATATCAAATGTAGGTGTTACTATTGAAAATTGTCCAAATTAGTACAATCTTTATATATGGAAGACCTCTAAAGCAGCATTTAAGCATAGCAATAATTAGAACGTGTTATTATTTAACGATTGGTGCCAGTCATATTTTTCTATGCTGATTTTTGGGTCAGTTAGTATAGAGGGTATCCTTTTTAACATTTTTCCACATAGTTGAAAATTGTCTATGAATTCGGTTTGTTTGTCTGTCTGTCTGTCTGTCCGTGCTGTAACTCACGTAAATGTACTCGGATTGTTACACAATTGATATATGGTACTGATGCTCACTATGACATGTTCGGTATCGAAAAATAAATTTGTCGCTCTTATAGTTATTTTACTGGGACACTCAAAAGAATTACGTTACATTACGTGTCTATATGGGAAAAACATTTGCGGATTATTTTAATGACGTTATACTATTTAAAACTTACTGAAATTGTACTGATGTACATTACAAGAGGCTTACTATAGAATATGTTGTGCATATAGTTTCTTTACAGGGGTACTCAAAATAATTCCGTTACATTATGGTCTATCTCGAAAAGTCGTTTACAATTTATATTAATAATGTTTCACGAATTTAAACATATTGAAATTGATATACATCACTGAGTTGCACTACATGGAGCTTACTATATAATACTGTGTGCATAGCATTTATCGTTCACTTACAGGGACAAACAAAATAATTCGATTAAAGTACTGTCTGTTAAAAATAATTGGTGGAATCGCGTTTTCAGTTGCGGTACCGCTTTTTTAAATTTAACTAATTTTTTGCATATTAATTGGGGTGTATAAATTCTATAGATCATATGCAAAGCAGCACAAAAAATATCGACCACATTTCCATTTATTGACTTAAATTCCAGAAGATGAATTTTAAACTGTGCTATACGTTTCCGAACTGAAATAAATTTTAGCATTCTACACTGAGAAAAATGACTCTTTCAAATCTGAGTAAATCGATGTTTTCATTTAGTTATGAAACTTTTTGTTTCAAATAGGACGATCCAATGCTTTTAATTCTGAAATGCCAGAAATACTCGGAATATTGAAACAAGGACATACTCAAAACTGAACACATAGAGGTCAGTTCTTACTCATTTTTGAAATATGGACAGACTCAAAAATTATAAGAATCAGTTCAAACTCATCTTTTAAACATGAAAATACTCAAATATGAGCACATAGAAGTCCGTTCATACTCATTTTTTGAAACATGGACATACTCAAATAGGAGCACATGATGTTTTATTCTTGAGTGTGTGCTTGTTTTCAGAAATGAGTATATACATGTTTCAAATTTGAGTAATTATGATTCGGAGCCATTTTGACTATGCGACATGCTCAAATTTGAGTATGTTTTGCTCAGTTTTGAAAATGTCGATTTTAGAGTGTATGTAGTGTATATATAAATCTGTTTGTCATATACAGTGCTGCACAAAATAATTCGATTATTTTTCCGATTATTGTTGGTAGTCCCTGAAAATGAAGACTATCTGTAAAACTAGTATATATATTAATGAAATTCAAAGGTATGTTATTTTTATAATATAAAATACTAGTTAAATTAAAAAGTTCATTAAAAATAATCATTTATTCGTACATAGTTTATAGTACTAACAATAGTCGTAATAGTGGTAGTCGTTAATAGATATACTAGTTTTACAGACAGTCTTCATTTTTGTGTAGTTGCTACATGTTCGACAGTTAATGATTTGTATCACTTAAAGCCTTTTTTGGACGGTTTTACAAGGATGTCTGCAGTTATGTGGCAACAGACATGGAACGAGCATGGACAGATTATGGATCGCAGGATATTGGTTATTGTGTATTGTTATTTGTGGCTCAGGCTTAAATAATTCTATTTCTGTTTCAGTGTAGGTTACACATACGTTTTGAATCAGCTGTATCTTCGAGATGTGCTGTTTATTTGACTCATCGGGTCAAGTGGGGGTGTGTTCGTGATATGCTTTCAATTGTTTTTATGCATTTGATTTATGGTTAGCGATGCTCTGGCCGAAACCCACAGCCACTACCGAATAATAGTTTGTTGTGTATGGTAATTAGTCTGAAACATTGTTGTGCTTTTATAATTTGCCCACTGCTGACGAGGCCACATCTTTTTGGTTGTTTTTTCTTGGGTTTTTTTCTTGTTCAGGTTATATTTATTAAAATTTCTTTGATGTTTGTTGTTTATTCTTAGTTTAATTATGGTGCGAGACTCTGGGTCTGCCCAATGCATTTCATACATAACGTGCTATATTTAATCTGTGTAGTTATTTGCAGCTATAGCGCTTATCACATGGGTTTTATTTTATTTTTATTTTATTTTTATTTTTATTTTTATTTTTATTTTTATTTTTTATCTTTTTTGAGCTTATATATATATATATATATATATATATATGAGTAATAGTTTGCAGTGCTTCAACTCAGTAAAATCTAATACCTATGATTTATGCCTTTATCTGACTTTTTTACTTTCTTCTATCTTTACAAGAAGAAAGTATTGGATTCATGAAAATTTTCGACTTCCGGTTTTCGACGGATTTATACGTTTTAGAAGGTCCTGAACACGATTTGACTATTTTTAGAACATGTCTGTCTGTGACTCTGTCTGTCTGTCTGTCTGTCTGTATGTGACAAAAATTTTGTGGGTGCTCTATCTCAAGAACTAATGCTCGGAATTTAATAAAACTTTAGATTCAGTTAGTCCCTAATATAAATTGGTGCTGATTAGTTTTTGGTAAAAATCGCCCCGCAGGTGGCGCTGCTATGCACCATTTTTCACGATTTCCGCAATAGCTCTATCTCAAGAACTAATGCTGGGAATTTAATAAAACTTTAGATTCAGTTAGTCCCTGATATAAATTGGTGCTGATTAGGTTTTGGTAAAAATCGCCCGGCAGGTGGCGCTGCTAAGCAGCATTTTTCGCGATTTCTGCAATAGCTCTATCTCAAGAACTAATGTTAGGAATTTAATAAAATTTTAGATTCAGTTAGTCCCTGATATAAATTGGTGCTGATTAGTTTTTGGTAAAAATCGCCCGGCAGGTGGCGCTGCTATGCAGCATTTTTCGCGATTTCCGCAATAGCTCTATCTCAAGAACTAATGCTCGGAATTAAATAAAACTTTAGATTCAGTTAGTCTCTGATATAAATTGGTGCTGATTAGTTTTTGGTAAAAATCACCCAGCAGGTGGCGCTGCTATGCAGCATTTTGAAGGATTTACACGATTTTAGCGATATTCATATCTCAAGAAATAATGCACGGAATTTAATAAAACTTGAGTTTCAGTTAGATATTGATATAAATTGGTGCTGATTCATTTTTAGTATATGCGAAACCTGTGTGAGGTAGAAGTAAGTTTTGGGATTGACACATCCGACTAGTTTCATATGCGACCCATACATCGTTGGGTTTTTATAGCTATCACAGCTACTTTAAAACATGCGTGCATCATACAGACATGTGACTATGTTTTATTATAGGGAAAAATACAAAGCACTTTTTGTAAATATGATACCGATAACACTGGTCGGCATCAAAATTCTCCCAGTAAAAATAATGATTGTTTCTGACAGATTCAACAATACAATGTTCAAATATGACAATCAAATTGCTCCATCACTTACCAATTGTTTTTTTTTTTTTTTTGGTGGGAGGTCGTCTTTAAAATAAAAATAGGTTTTCCTGACTAAAACATTGGCGCTAAACGCATGCTATTCTTATAGTTTGAGTTTTTCTGTGCTTTGTTTTTTTTTCACCCTCTTTTCAAAAAGATTTTCACCATATTCTGCAATTCAATGATCTGAATTTATGTACATTTAATCTCACATGACACCCCATATTTTACTCAGAGAGGGAATTTATGTAGCTTCAAATATGAGAGGTACACGCAGAGTCTATTGTTTAATTTATTAATAACTAACTAAATAAGTTATTAGCATTGCTAACTGAGTTACAACAAGGTTTCATAAAATTAAATTATTTTTATGGGAATGGGACTGTGAAGCAAGAAATAAGTACATTTGCGTGAATACATGGCCAATGCAAGAAGAAAATACTCTCCTGTCACGAAAAATGTTGAACACAACAAAAATATGTTTATATTCTCTCTATATGAATCGTGGACTTATAAAACAATTTATCAAAGCGATAATTGAGGACGGTGAAGAATCTGAATATTTGATATACACATTTCCAGTCATGAGCGAAGCCAAAATAAAAGAATATATTTTTGTTGGACCTCCAAATAGAACAACTATTGCAAAATCCTACTCCAAAAATAACTCAATGTTTTCGAGTAAGTAACACGAATTTACATTTGAAAGAGTATGTAAAAATTGTTTGCTAAACAGAAAGTCTGAAAATTTTATAGTAATTGTGCAGAATTTACTTTCCTCATTCAGCAATGCGGTGCAATATGTCTCTAAATTTTCAATTCTTATGTTCTCAACTGGACATTTTACCTGATAATATGGGAGCTTTTTCTGATGAACATTGAAAAATGTTGTAGGTGTACTCTACTACAAAGTCAAACAACTACAAAGTTGTATTTGAAATGGAAAAGAGATACAGTGGCACACGGAAAGCAAATGTGTTAGAAGATAACTGATGGAAAAGTATACGGGAGACACACACAGAGAAAGAAAAAAGGCAATGAAGTTACTTTATTATATTAGGTTTTATTCATTTCTTATCTAAGGTAAAATAAATCCTTTTTTTTTTGTTTTTATTGTCTAGTAGAATGGTCAATGAATGTAGTAATTTTTCATTTGACACTGTAATTTTAATGCTATTTTTCTTAAAAACGGTACACAATGTATGAATTTCGATGATATATTTAGAATCAGGAATGTCAAATTCATATAGTTCACCGAGTGCTTTGGCAGGGAGGAAAAATGTATTTATTTTTGTCGACAAGTGTAATTAATCCTTCTATATTAAAAAAAAGTAATCTGGAACTCAGCCAAAAACGAAATGGACCAATCAAATTCTGCGTAGATATTCCGGGTTATTCTCATCGCCTTTTTAGTAGGGACTTTTTGAGGAGCTATTACTTTTTTTCTAGCCATCCTACGGATTCGAAAATCATACCACCAGACGCGAAATATAACAAGCTTTCAGAAATAAAAAAAGTTGTCACGGTCGGACAATAAAAACTCAAAAATTCCTTAAAAATCGAGTAAAAAATCTTTTATTGAAAAAGTAATTTTTTTTATATTGTTGCCAATTTCTAAATAAGCGCAAAGGATTATGTTTTATCTCAAATAAAAAATGTATTTGCGCGAGACTATTAAAAACAATAATGAAAGTTTAAAATAATAATTAAATGATCCTGTGTTGAAAGCAGGAAATAAAGAAAATTACGTCAAAAAATTGTGTTTACACATGAATATTAAAAATAAAAAAGATGAATTAAATGAAAAAGCATTATAACCTGATTACAGAAGAAAGTCGCCGTTCGTGATATCATCATCATCATTTTTTGAAAACAGGATACATTACCAGGTTTTAAGAGGTTGTGAAATCAGAACGGGGGTTGGTGAGCATAGCGAGCAGGGGGCAGAGCCCCCTAGTGAAAGAAAAAAAAGGATATTACATTTTTTAAAGTTTCACATGATAAGCATTTCAATTTAATGTAGCAAAACTGAAAATATATCTTTAGTTTGTTATTGTTGTATTTATGAGTGCACTACATTATTATATTAAAAGAAATTATTTTATAAATTGAAGTGGTACGCCTGAGTAGTTATTGAAGATTATTAATTATATATTTTTAGCGGATTTTTTCTGCAGATTTAATTGAAACATACTCCATTTAATTAAGTTAACCCCATATAATGCGTTATTCTTTTTTCAGCATTTTCTTCAAAATTTTCATCATACATAATCTCTCTCTGTATACGTTTATAAATATTTATTTATTTTAATAAATATAACATTATATGAATAATTCTTGTGCCTTTTATAATGTTTTACGGGAAGTTCTTGCCGCGATGAAATAACCTAAATAATTAATTTTGAAACGTGTAAAACTTTATTGGTTGAGCTACCAACAAGGTTAAATCTTCGATAAAGGTTCTATAAACGTCGACAATAGGGACATATTATTTATTAGAATTTCTAATTTAATGAATTATGTTAATTAAATTTGTCTCTTTAAACATCTGAAAGTATTTACTAATTAGAAAATGGAGCTATAGATAATGATACAGAAAAATGAATCAAGAATGTGCATGCATTCATATGTAAGCAATATATATTTCAATTTCCACAGGTTTATTAAACTGCATTAAACAATGAAGATTATTCATGGGATAGAAATAAGGAAAATGTATTTCACTGAGTTAAAACTATTACTTTTTAAAAGAGATTGCGAACAAAAATTTGTATTAAACAAATTCTTTATATACAGTTATGTTTGAATTTCTTGCTAGATGTAGAATTAAAATTGTTTACATGAAAAAAAAAATGATTATATCCAAGACTAAGTGAAAAATAAATATTGTGAAATAATTCTACCTTTATTTTAATACTATTTTCCAAGCATTAGAATAATCATCGGAGTGAAATATGAGGCGGATGAATATAATTTTAAGAACATAGGTAATAATACGGAGATATAATTTTTTGACTTGGTTACATTCAGCACTATATGAACTAAAATGAAGACTTTGTGATATAATTCTACCTGTATTTTTTCAACATTTTTTGAACATTATAATAATTACCGAAGTGAAACATGAGGCGGATGAATAAAATTGTAAGAACACAGATAATAATACGGAGGTATAATTTTTAAACTTAAATGAAGGATTTTCGGAAGATCAGAGATGTAATTAACGAATTTAAAACACATGGAATATTCTTTAATTGTTAAATTCACAAAAACACTATGTTATATTTTATTTTTTTACATTAATGGTCTAACTACACAATGTTGTATTTTATTTATTTTAAGTTTAAAGTTCTATGCGCATAAAGGATTAAAGGAATAATTGAGAATGCATTCAAGAAATATGTTGTTTACCAACTTTAATTAACGCGCAAAAAGTGTATTATTTTGTACAATTACTATTTTACCTTAATTTACAAAATCATTTTAGTTAGAAAACATGAAGTAAAATGATCATGTTTCCCTCATACATTATGAGAAATATTGAACGTTAACAGAAATACTTAAACAGTCGAGCTGTTTTTTGCAAGGGGAATATAAAGGTACCCGTATTAACTGCTACTCCTAATTCACGTGAAGATATGAAAATTCTTAAAAATCAGACATAATTAAACTACTACTTTCTCTAATTAATTTTCCGCAAAAAATAACTTAATATCATAAAGCTTCCAGAAAAAACTCGGGTAACAATGCAACAGTCACTGTAATTTTCCAGCTGTGGATTTCACATAGTTGTTTAATTCTTACAGTACAACAAGAGACATGAAAAGGCTGGTTAATAAGGCTTGCAGTACAGATTGAAAGAAAGAAAGAAATAAATTTTTTCTGTTATGTTCCTTCACTCCCATGGCGCAGTTGTAAATCTTTCAAAGGGTTGGTATGTGAAACGTCCTTCTTTTATTTCAATATTTCAAGACGTCAACAATGCCTTTGCATTTTCTTGGGTGGGAGTCTTCTTGAAGGTTGAAATTCTGTCTGGCAAATTACTTATTTTGGCAGACAGTTGCAATGTAGAAATATTTTCGTTAAAAGAGTGCAGTGTTCGATAAAAAAATGATCCCTTTCCTGTTTTGCTCTTATTAGCCGTGATCCTGTTTTGTAGCTCTTAAAAAGCGTGAAAATCTTTATATCACTGTTAAAAATTTTCAGCAAACTGTCCAGTCATTTGACCGTTTTTCGATAAAACGGTTACATAACCGTAATTTAACTCTATCCTGATCATATTATTGCCCATATTATGAACAGAATAGAGTTAAAATACGATTATGTAACCGTTTTCAATAAAAACGGTCAAATGACAGTTTGCTGCAAATCTTTGTAGTTTAAATGAGGAACCACTCTTAACGTTCAAATTGATTGTTTTATTCGTGTGCTCGTTTTAGCCGAGATTGTATTAAACGAGTTCGGCCGTATATCATGACAGTATAATTCTTCATCATTGAGGCAGTCAAAATGCTGTCCACTGATAGAAATATTTCAGCTGTATACCGAAAAAAAAAAACCTCTTTCTTCCTATAACTTAGATTTTACAACACATAACACTAGAAGAAATATGAATATTTCTTTTAAAAAATAATCTGTTTTTTTTTGGTTCTTTTCTTTTTTTCTTGTTTAGCATTTGTAAACATCTTTTTTTCGCTTTTATTTTGTAAAATGGTTTTGAAGTTCTGCATTCCAGGAATTGTCAAATGGTTTTACTGAACAATAAAATAATGTTATAGCGCCCTTTTCATTTTCAGGTGTTGCGTTTTCATTGCAGTTTAGCATAATAAAAAAATAACCGTTTTATATAGACAAGTATTTATTAAAATATATAAATATGGAAATATTTATTATTTCTGTTAAGACGTGTGAATTAAATTATCTTTATGATTTTTTTATTTGATTTATATCTGGAATTACGAATATTTTACAGCAAACAAACAATATCAATTTCTTGTAAAATTTTATTGATTTTTCAATGTATTGTGTTATTGTGTGTTATAGCGTGTTCGTGTATTATATATGCCAATTAATTAGAAAATTTATAATTTATAAAGTAATAACTTACATGTGAATATCATTTATTCATCATTCAGGCAGTTACAATTTTATTCATCGATAGAAATATTTCAGTTGTATACCGAAAAAAAAACCCTACTTCTTCCTTTAGCTTAGATTTTACAACCAATAACGCTAGAAGAAATATGAGTATTTTGAAAAAATAATAATCGTTTTTTTTTTTTGTTCCTCTTTTTTTCTTGTTTTGTATTTGTAGAAAACATCATTTTTTCGTTTTTATTTTGTAAAATGGTTTGGAATCTCTGCATTCTTGGAATTTTCGAATGGTTTTACTGAACAATAAAAGAATGTTATAACGTCCTTTTCATTTTCAGATGTTGCGTTTTCTATATAGTTTAGCATAATAATAACAATAATAATAATACGTTTTATATAAACAAATATTTATTTATTTTTTTTAATATGGTAACACTTATCATTGCTGTTAATATGTGTGAATTAAAGTATATTTAAGATTTTTATTTTCATTTATACCTGGAAATATGGATTTTATGCAGCAATGCAACACTATAAATTTCTTATAAAACGTTTTTATTTTTTAATGAATTATTGTGTTATTGTATGTTATGTCTTGTTCGTGTATTACATCTATAAATTAATTAGAATATTATTTTTAAAGCATTAACTTATATCCCAATATCAAACCTTGATCTTTTAGGCAGTCAATATTTTAGTCTTGTTAGAAATATTTCAGTTGCATACCGAAAGAAAAAAACATCTTCTTCCTTTAACTTAGATTTTACAACAACTAACACTAGAGAAAATATGAGTATTTTAAAGAAAATAATTGTTTTCTTTGTTTTTCTCTATTTTCTTGTTTTACATTTATGGAAAACATGTTTTTCCGCCTTTGTTTTGTAAAATGGTTTGGAGGCTCTGCATTCTTAGAATTCTGAAATGATTTTACTGAATTGTAAAAAGAATGTTATAACGCAGTTTTCATTTCCAGATGTTGCGTTTTAGTATAAGAAAAAAAATTATATATATATATATATATATATATTTTTTTTTTTTTTTGTAATTCTCAAATGCTATATTTATTTCAAATAAAAAAATATTGACTATGGAAATCTCATCATTGCTGTTAATCTTTCTGAATTAGATTCTATTTGAGATTTTTAGGTAGTTTTTATTACAAAAAGCTACCTATTGCAGCCGTTCGGAAGAAAGCAATTCCAAACAAATTTGTTATATTTTCACCGACCATGACCCCCAGACCCCCAAACCACCCTCCGTTCAAACGTTTATATATATATATATATATATATTATTGATTATTATATTATTATTATTATTATTATTATTATTATATTATTATTATTATTAGTATTATTATTATTATATTATTATTATTCTCTTATTTATGAAACGATTCGGATGTGACTGAGTATGTGTATAGAAAATACCAAGGTCTAGATCGAGTTCATTGGCTAGCTTCATCCACCATCTTGTTCCAAAATGGCGGCGAGTTAAAAAATTTTAAATTTTTAAAAATTCAAAAAGATGTACACAAATTATAAATTGAAAGAATTGTGTCTGTTAAGTGTTAGAACGTGATACAAGTTTCTGGAACATTTTTTGTTTTGGCTATATCTGAAAAAAGGGCTGAGATATGGCAGTTTGAAATTCTAGGGAGGCTGAGATTTTGAAACTATCTGATATTTGTTATGCTGTAATTCTCGTATTTATGAACCGATATGAATGTGACTGATCATGTGTGCAGAACATACCAAGTTCTCGACCGAGTTCGTTGGCCAGCTTCATGCACCATCTTGTTTCAAAATGGCGGCAAGTTAAAAATTTTAAACTTTAAAAAAAATCAAAAAGATGTATAAAATTATAAATTAAAAAATTTGTTTCCGTTAAGTGTTATATCGTGATACAAGGATTCTGGAACATTTTTTGTTTTGGCTTTATCTTAAAACATGGTTGAGATATGACAGTTTGAAATCTAGGGCGGCTGACATTTTGAAACAATCTGATATTTGTTACACTTTAACTCTCAGGCTGAAATTCCCATTCAAATTAAGGATTAACGGAAACCGGGATTGAATCTTCTATAATCGGGTTCCAAGCATTTTAGCTTCGGGTGTTTGAGTAAAATGAGTTGAATTTTTAAAATCATGAACTATGAAATCTACTTTTTCCTCCCAGTACAGGCCGGAAGGACTTTTTAAACACTTTCTAACAGAGTGGAAAAGTGTTTAAGAATTTGGTCTGTATGCAATTGTCTGTCTGTATGCAATTGTCTGTCTGTATGCAATTACCGTAAGAAGTTACCGGGTTTTAAATTGCTTAAATATACTCGGATTGTCATGCAATTAATATAGGTTTTGGATGTTTACAAATTAATGTTCCTAATTGAAAATGAAATATTTAGCGTTTATAATTCATTTACAGTGAAACTCAAAAAAAGTCCGTTACATTACGGTCTATGGGGAAAAAAATCGTTTGCAGTGTATTTCATTGATGTTACTCTATTTAAAATATATTGAAATTTATGTACATCATTGAGGTGCGCTACAAGATACTTACTACAGAATATGGTGCGCATAGCGTTCCTTTCTCATTTACATGGACACAGAGAATAAGTCGATTACATTACTGCGTCTGCATGAACAATAATTGTTAGAAGTGTATTTTCTGTTGTGGTACGCGTCTTAAACTTTAATTATTTTTTTTAATATTACTTGGAGTTTATGAATCCTATAAATCAAATGCAGGGCAGAACAAAAGATCACGAGTGCATTAATTTAAAAAAACAATTTCCGTTTAGTGACGGAAATTACTGAAGGGTAATTTTCGACTGAACTATGCGTACAATGTAGTATATATGTTACGGCCAATATGATTAATCTGGTCGTTATTAATAATAACCTGTTATTATTAATAATGACCGGAGATAAAGACCGGTTTTTATTAATAATAACCGCGGTCATTATTAATAATAACCTGTTATTATTACCGGTTATCATATTCACCGTAACATAATATACTAATCTGCAGATTATGTAAAGGGTTGCACAAAATAATTTGGATATTTTCCGACTATTGATGATTATTCTTGAAATTGGGTTTTCAAAGGACATCATACTTCTCCGTATTTGGGGCTGTACATATAAAACGATATCAACTTTTTGGTAAGTTTGGACCCCTCCCAGCCTTACGATATTATACGTTATCATTCATCGACATCCCCACCCGCTACTGACATCGTTATCAATGTCTAAAAACTATTTAATATTACAAATTTATATTTTCTTTTTTTTATATATTTACTGTGATATACAAATATGGATTTACATTTACTATTCGCATACTTTAATGGTTCAAATGAAGAGAAGGAGTCAATAAAATGTCTCTGTTATATACAGAATATTTTTATACCATCAAAAACTTATTATAAATTGTAACTACTTAAAAGTATTAGTTAATAGCTTTTTGATGCATAATGCATTCAACAGTAATATTTTCTTCTTGCACTTGCCCCTTGCACGGGGAGGGACAAGCAGAATTTCTTATCAACAAAACAGGTGACAAAACATTATTTCCCTTTTCTTTCTAGTAAACGCAACAAGTATCATGTCAAACATACTTCGCGCCTCGTTTCTGAAACAGCGGATTATATGCGTATATGGCAGCAGATGAATAAAAATGTCAAATGTTAGGGTGTTCCATATTTTGGAATGAAATTATTTTATAATCAATTAACAGTTTTACTAAAAACTGTATTTTCATGAAAATAAAAGTAAAAAAATAAATAAAATAAAATAAAATAAACAGACTATTTTGATTTTAAACCGTTTAAAAAAGGTCAAACATATTTGGATTAAAAATCATAACGATATTAAAAGACATCCTGCCCCCTCTTCCTAGAGCTATCTTACGATATCAAGTGCCAGACCACCCCCTCCCCCCTAAAGTGATAATGTTATATGTGCACAGCCCCTTTAACTGTGAAGTTTTGTTACAATATTCTGAATGTGTTGGGTAGTATTTTATATTCTATTTTGAAGCAAAATTTTTAGATTTTGCCTTTTTTTTTATACCGCTGACCAGGCCCCTACCTGCCAGGCTTTTGCCTAGCTTAACGAGTTGATACCTGACAACGGGGCGAAGATTCGCCTGCTCTCCGCTTGGCGAAGATGTGTTTGTTAAATTTCTTAGCTTTTGCTTACATTTTATCTGGAATTACGAATTTCATACAGCAAAGGACCAATATCAATTTCTTGTAAAAACTTTCTTGGTTTTACAATATATTGCGTGTTATAGTGTTTTTATTTATTATTTATAGATATTATTTAGAAAAAAATTGCAATTTTAGAAGTAATAACTTATGTGTCAATAATAATTCAGAAAATATGCAAAAAACCCTTTTTTTGTTCTAAAATATGATTTCCTAAACATTTCCATTAAAACAAACTCTGAAATATCCTTCTGTCAGAAAAGTTTTCATGAAAATATTGACGGAGCTAAACTTATTTCGATTTTTTTTTGCATATTAGCATATTTTCTTTTTGCAATATCTAGATATAAATAAATAATTAAAAAAAGAATAATTGCTTCAATCAAACTTTTCATTCTGTAATTAAATTTGAATCAATCTTCTATTATTAATCTCGAATTATTAAAAAGCACAGATGCGGCCAGAAGAAAAAGAAAATATATATATGAAAAAATTCGTTTATTGTATTTCTCAGAAATTTCTTGAACATCCTTTCATTCGCAAAGTTATTATTAGAAATAATTCATATTAATAAAATAGAAATTAACTTTCCATCTGGCGTTTTCCAAAAAGAAAGAAAACAAAATCATGTTTATTCAATCTTTGTATATTAATTAAATCAAAGTTTTCTTTAACGATAAATATTGGATCTTAAAATATATCCTGAACGGAATTCATACGAACAGAATGCTTAGTTGTATTTACAAATGGCGTCATTCTCTTATATAAGTTTGAAAATAAATCAGATTTTATATAACATTATTCACATTATTTATATTCCTATATATAAGAGGTGATTCTATTTCTAGCGCAGATTTTTATATCTTAACAAAAAAATTTGGTACTTCTCTATTATCCCGTCTACCGCTTTTCATAACAAAAAACTATCGCCAAATTGTAACGCCAAATAAACTGGAGAACGTTGCCATTGGAATATGAAAATAAATAAATAAATAAAATATAAGAGTTTAAGGGCACAATTGTTATTTTAATTAATGAAATAACTAATAATACATAAAACATAATGAAAAATACACGCAAATGTCGAATTAAAAACCACTTGATGGCATAATAAACACGTATAATGCTTCTGACATCAAGTAAATGGGACTGCATTTTTGGTGTTTAATTTTACAGTTTGGCGATAGTTTTTTTGTTATAAAAAGTTGTCGACGGGATAATAAAGAATTACCAATAATTTAATATGAAATGTAAAAACAAGAACGAAAAATCATGCGTCAAGCATAGATTATATAGCACTTTCCAACGCTTCCAAAATAATTTTACAAATCATACCGTTTAATAAGCTAAAAGCTAACATCTAAGTAAACAATTTAGAAAACGCATAACATATTTAAAAACATAATTTCAGGAATTTCCAACATATACAATATTCGGAAAAATATCCGAATACTTTTATTCAGCCCTGTATAGGATCTATAGATTTGTATATATACTACATAGGATGATAATTTTAGTTCAGTTAGGAAACGCGTAGCACAGTTTAAAATTCTCCGTCTGGAGTTTGTCAATAAACAGAAATGTGTTCGCGAACTTTTGTGCTGCCCTGTATAGGATCTACAGAATTTATACACACCACGTAATAGACAAAAAGCCAGTTAAAATTAAAATCGCGTTCAATAACTTAAAACACACTTCCAGGAATTATTGTTAACAGACAGTAGAGAATTCTTTTGCGTGTCCCTGTAAATGAACGATGACTGCTATACACACAATATTCCGTAGTAAGTCTCTTGTAATGCACCTTAGTGATCTATATAAATTTCAATGCGTTTAAAATAGTGAAACATTATTTAAATATACCGCAGACGATTTTTCTCCATAGACGTAATGTAACGGAATTATTTTTACTGTCCCTGTAAAGTAACTATAAGTGCTATGCACACCCTGTTCCATATTAAGCTTAATCTAATGCACCTTAGTAATATATATAAATTACAATGCGTTTAAAATAGTGAAACATTATTTAAATAAACCGCAAATGATTTTCCCCATAGACCGCAATGTAACGGAATTCTTTTGAGTGTCCCTGTAAAAAAACTATAAGTGCTACACACTTCCGTTGAAATAGGGAACATGCTATAGATAACGACAATAACATATAAAAATTGCAGAGCAATCCGAGCATATTTACGGGAGTTAGAGCACGGACAGACGGCAGACGGCAGACGGCAGACGGCCAGACGGCAGACGGCCAGACAAACCGAAGTCATAAGCACTTTTCAACTAGGTTGGAAAGTGCTAATAAGTATTGTGTGAAATATATTTATTTATAAATTTCGAAGACATATCATTTTAACATGTTAAAATACAGCTTATAACTCATTCTGTAAGAACTTGGCAGACGATAATCATACAGTTAAAAATTAAGAAAACAAATGTAACAAGAACGAAAAATCATGCGTCAAGCATAGATTATGAAACTCATTCCAACACATCAGAATACTGTAACAAAATTTCACACTGTAATATGGTAAAAGATTATGTCTAATTAAATCATGGATGATCAAGGCTGACCATCTCAGGAACTCAACTTACGTTTTGGAGTGATGGTGAATTCTGAGGGGCAGACCAAATCCATTAGCAGCCCGCGTGGCAAATAACTTTTTCAATGTCTACACTGCAGTTTTACAATTTCACATTACAACATAAATATCTACGATTTGTTGAAGAATTAAACAGGTTTATAGTCAATTCAGGTTACAATTGACTTACTATAGAACAGTACTTCATTAAACCAAATCTATGAAAATCAGTCAAATTTTATACTGAATTGACAATTATTTACGTATGCCAACAATGTATAACCACACAAAACACAATAATATGAAGACAAGAGCAGGTACACGTTGCTGTTAAAACTCATAGGGGAATTGTCATCTACCATCGTGTCAAGATTGCATGTTAACCCTGGTCAACCAATTGACTTATTATAGAACAGTAATTCATTAAACCACATCTATGAAAATCAATCAAGTTTACACTGAATTGACAATTATTTACGTATGCCAACAATGTATAACCACACAAAACACAATAATATAAAGACAAGAGCAGGTACGCGTGGCTGCTAAAACTCATAGGGGATTTGTCATCTACCATCATTTCAAGATTTCATGTTCTCCATGGTTTTCCCAATTGACATATTATAGAACAGTACTTCATTAAACCATATGTGTGAAGTTTATACTGAATTGACAATTATTTAAGTATGCCAAGAATATATGACAACACAAAAGATAATACTATATAGACAACATCAAATTACGATACTATCCACTTACATAACATGTTACAATGCACTGATAACGCACAAAGGATATAACAGATCTTTTTTTACATAGTATTTTGTAATAGCTCATATGATGAATTTGGAAAACGCACGATACATTTGAAAGCCTATGACAGCTATTACCGTCAATAGTTTGAAAAGTATCCGAATTTATTTGTATAGCTCTCTATGGGATCTATAGGTTTACATATATTCTACATAGTATTCAAGATTTGCTCCAGCTAGATACGAACAGCACAGACGAAAATTCTCTTGTAGTAAATTCTGCTTATAAATGGAAATGTACCCGAGATTATTTTGTTCAGCCCTGTATAGGATCTATAGAATTTATATACAAGAAGTATTATGCAAAAAATCGAGTCATAAAAACAGTGGCACAATTAAAACTCACTTCTAGGACTTATTGCTCATAGATGGTGCTGTAACAGAATTCTTTTGTGTGTCCTTGTAAATGAATTATGAATGCTATTGATACCCTATTCTATAGAAAGCTTCTTGTATTGAACCTCAATGATATATACGAATTTCAATATGTTTGAAATAGTGTAACATTATTGAAGTACTTCTCAAACGATATTTTGTCACGGAATTCGTTTGAGTATCCCTGTAAATGAACTATAAAGGTTACCCACAAGCACTAGTAAACGTCAATAAATATATCAATTAATTGCATGGCAATCCCAGCAGATTTACTTTAGTTTGCGCACGTGCAGATGGCAGACAGAGAGACAAACCGAATTTATGAACACTTTTCCACTATTTTCAAAAGTGTTAAACGTTAAAATGCAGTACCAAACATGTTCCGAAGCAACATATAATTGAATCTTGATATTAATTTGATCTTCAACATAAAATGAAAACTTTACTTTTTTTTGTTAGGTTACAGTTTAGATACAATGTGCAGTGTCTTATGGTTAATTTGGATTATTCTGTTTCTTCTATTTAATTTACTGTGGGAAATCTGTTCCTACGTGTGCTAACTCTGCCAGTAGTTATTTTACAATATTGAAGAAAAAATATTCTTCCTTAAGATGAATTAAAAAAAAATCCATGCTGAAAACTGATTTGAAAATTCATAAAAAGTCATTATAATGAGCTACAGTTTTCAAATAAATGTCATTCGAAATTACATTTTTTACCTCTTCTCGATATTCAACAATTTAAATTCTGCTATATTTATAAGTGATATTAGAGTAATTACAACTGCAACTGCTTTTTTGTCAGACGTCCAAAAATGACCTAATATTTTTGACAACGACAAAAACTTCATAGTGAAAGAAATAGGACTCTTTGAATAGTAATGATAAAGTCTTATTTTCAAAACTTTTTTTTATGTAAACTTCGAATGAATTTTTATATGAACGGAAAATAATAAAAGCGAAAGGAAAATATTTCTATTTTGAAAACTTTGAGGATATTTTGGGCTTTTTTTACAGTTTGAGGAGTGCCATCCCTTAAAGATAATTTGAAGTAGTTTATAAATTACTTTATGCATAATTTATGAGCTACCGCTTAAGCATGTCATTGATTTCATCTTTATCTTTATTATATTTAATAAATATTTATTATAGTTAAAAAATATAGCAATAAACTAATCTAATTTGTTGCATTTTTTAATTTCGAGTTTTTCTGTCCACGTTTCCCATTAGATTTCACGTTCTCAATCTTGTATAATTTATGTCTGGAGCTTTTATTTATATTTCCGTGAATGCCACCACAAATGTATAATTTCTAAAGAATCACAATGAAATCAAAAGATGTAATAAAAGTTAAAGGTATTTCGTAAGTGTACACATTTATTTAATTGAGCATTTATATGTTCTCAAGAAATAAAAAAAACTCCTCTTCGAAAAGAAATCAAAGTTAATATTGGAAATAACGTTATTTTGCCTTGTTTTGATAATGTCAAAAACATTAACAATTTATAAACTACAAAATTTTTTAAATAAAAAAAGAGAAACCAGGAATCAAAAATCGTTCTTTATATAGCCTTTAACCCATTTATGTCTAGCGTCCCAATTTTGGGACGCTTTAGTAAAATGGGCAAAAGTGCATTTCACATCACTTTTTTTTCTTTAGAAAAATGGTGTCTTTTTTTATCGAGGATTTCTCAATAAAATAAGACACCAAATTTTTATTAAAAAAATTGGTGTGAAATGCACTTTTTCCCATTTTACTAAAGCATCAACGCTAGGCATAAATGGGTTAAGGATGACTAAAAATGGTATTGTATTTGTCGGTAAATTTAACCTTTCAGCACAAGCAATGTCATTAAATTTACGACTAACGAGAGTTCTGTGATTCCGAAAATGCCTTATGAACCAAAACCAGCAAGTTCATTTATTTCTATTGTGTCAAATGCCATACGGGAATAACTGGAAACAAATTAGAAGATACACTAGCCATAGAAGTCACTCAAAATGAAGACTTGGCTTCATTTCTTTCCCAACATCATAGTTAAAAGCGCAGCTAAAACAGAATTCAATTTCAAACTGAATACTACAATGGAGTACAGCCGTTGTAGTTCACTTCACGTATAATTTTCTTTTAATAGTTTTAACTTATTTCTATATCAACTGTAGATTTCTAATTTTATTCCTCACAAATCATGGCTTATTTCGTTCATACTTGTACAAAATTTGGAACAGCTTCGCCATTGTGTATGTGCGGCCTACTCTCCACCTCACTGCATTATGTGGTACAATGCACATTGAATTCTGCTTACCATACTAAAATGCATGACCAGATATCTCTTCACGATCGATTGAGCTACATCTTAGATAGTCTCAGCTCTTAGTCTTTTCCAACAGTATTATAAAATGTATGCATCAAAGAGAATATAATAAATTCTTTTTCCAGAACCATTATCCTTATTTATGATCTAGCGTAGACGTTGACTCTTAAAGAGTAATATATGCTCTTGAGAACTCTAAATTTATATTTGTTATTATTAGTTATATGTCATTATATTTATCCAGTTTATAATTCAGATGTTCTAACATAATACTATTTCATTACATACTTTCACGTTTGTATTGCACATTTTAATCAGTATCATTGTACCAGTATAATGTCGCACTATTGTAAATATCATTTCAAGTACATATTTTTGCAAACTATCATTTTGATTTAAAACTTGTTATTAAGAATTGCAGCGTATATTTTATTGATTGGCATCATTGCATTTATTACTCTTCTTTTAGTACTACCTAATTGACATCTATCCACTCATTGTCTAAACTACCTAAGTATGATACTTGTACAAATGGCTTCACTTTACACATTACTTTGTTTCTCAGAATAGATAAAAGTAGTATTTTATATTCAATGCTAAAAAAAAACTAACGGTGTTACCGTGTACAAATGGTATCTTCGCATCAAATTATTCCGTTTTAAACACTAAACTTTTGCTCATTAAATTCTTACTATCAGCTCACACTCTCTCTCTATATATATCTTGTTGGAATTTTCAATCGTTAATAAAATATTTTCTATTCATCCATTCAAGTTCAAATACATTTTTTTTAACTTGTACTGGATGACAATTGATGTTAATACAGTTTTTTCAAATATTAATTCATTAATTAATTTTAATTTTTATATGGGAGAAAAAAATTTCTCCCATTGTTTTCATTAATGAAATGAAAGGTTTATCTCAAATTAGTGATGCCAAAAAAAAAAAAAAAAATACCGCGACGATGATTATAAAATAATGTTCAATAATGATAACGTGGGACATTAATGCTGTACGGGTTTATTTTGCATATTTATGATTAAAAAGTAGGAATTGACTTTAAAAAATATATATATTACTTGTTTTTTATGTAATGTTATGTAGTTTTAATTACTGCGAAGAGACTGCATAAAAATTCATTGTAATTTTTAAAAATGGGATTTCGCTCTCACGTCAGTAAATTTTCTCTGGACCTTGCTTGTTAGCAGACAAGGTCAGTCGTAGTTTGGCCCAACCAAGGTGACTCACCCCATAAAGTTTTTTGTACTTGGGGATCTGGGTTCGAGATGCCCCTGTCCATGCACTTATCCCTACGTTACTACTGTCCGTTAAAAATTTGGCACACGATTAGTCTTGCAAAAAACCATATTGTGCCCACTAACTGCATAAAAAGAATCATTGTAAGATCGAGTTAGCGTAATAATATAAAGTATATTTTTAATTACGTTTCAAAACATCTTTTATTTCTTATTCATATGTACATATATAATTGGTAACTATAAAAGAAACTCCTTAAATATGTTCAGTCCATTAGAAAATAAATATAATTTTCTTGGAATCATCTTAATTTTTTCACGAAATCATTTTTAAAATTTGCGTTAGAAGTAACAGAAGAAAATAATTTTTAGGTACCAATTATTTTTATGCGTTCATGCAAATATTTTTAATGGTACGGAAATCTTTTATGAGACGTCATAATTGGGAGCCGCGCTCGGCGCAAATATTCATGTGATTCTTAGCTGATACGATTCACTGGGTGCTTTTATTTAATAACGTAGTCAATAGTAAACAAGAAATAAATGAAGGGCGGTTAAAATTCTTTATAATCTTCTTACTGCTAAAAGTCTATAAAATTTAATTGGAAAATTGAATTTGATATATAAAAGAAATAAAATTAAGTTAGCTTTAAAATATGCATTTAAAAATGATTATATAAGAAAGATATCGATTAGAAAGTATTACAGATTGTAAAATAAAGAAAGATGTATCTGCATTAAGCTATGAAAAGATAGCATTACAGAAAAAAATATACATTACTTTTAACTAAAAATCCGTAGTCTGCTGACCAGACTATACTTTTTATAAAATATTATTATAATTAAATTAAAAAAATAGAAATTATGTTTAGAAGGAATTCTAAAGCTAGATTTTCATCAAAAAGCAAAGATTTTGTTTTAAATGCTTTAATTTTGTTTTCACAGAAATATTTTGAATATTTTTCTGCAGGAGTAAAAAAAAGAGGCTATGCAGCATAGCTTATCATAAAATTGTGGAAATTTATAAATAAATACAATATAAACAAATGATAGATAAAAAACTATTAGAAAAACTTATCCTTACAAATTAAGATTTTTATAGTTAGCGGATCCGTTAGAACCCGCTTGGAAAGCAAGTATAGCAATTCGTCCGTGCTATCATACCTGTGATCAATTCCGTACAATTAACAGCCGACAAAAACTAATCAAGTGATTCAGTATCTGTTTCAAAATCTGTGGATTTGGCTGGCAAATTCCGTTCATAGAAACATACATAATTTGCAGAGAAGGCATCTATTACATATAGAGTGAAAATTATTCCGTTTCAATCTGGAACATTCAATTTGTTAAAAACAAGTTCTTGATCATAATATTTCAAATTTCAATTGCTTAAAAGGCATATAGCCAGCATAGTAAAAATGTATACAAGCCGGGACTCGAACCCGGGTCATCAGTATGGCGTACTGACGTTCTACCAACTGAACTACTTGGAATGACACCCAGCCTGGGTACTTCTCACTATCACATGTTGGCAAGGCTACAATCGCAGCACAAGATGGAATATTTTTCTGTGAGCCACCAACCTTGGGACATACACGAAACTATAGAGAATCCAGCATAGATGATTGAATAAATCTATTTTAATACTTGGAAATTTTTCTATAGAAAATTTTTCACGCCTTGCATTAATAATTTATTCAATCATTGATGCTGGATTCACTATAGTTTCGTGTTTGTCCCAGGGTTGGTGGCTCACGAAAAAATATTCCATCTTATGCTGCGATTGTAGCCTTGCCAACATGTGTTAGTGAGGAGTGCCAGGCTGTGTGTCGTTCCAAGTGGCACAGTTGATAGAACTTCTGTGCGCTATAGTGGTGACCCGGGTTCGAGCCCGCCTTGGATACCTTTTCATTATGTTAACTATACGCCTTTAAGCAATTAAAAGTTGCAATATTATGAATTCAAAGCATGAGAAATTTTCTATGGAAAAATTTTCCAAGTGTTAAAATAGTTTTAAGAACTGGATCTTCACGATTAAAGTGTGATTTTTCGAGGCGTATCTTCGTTCTCAATGTCGTTTCTCTGAGGGAAAATTGGTTTATATTCAACATTTCTTTAAATTTAACACACGCCTCATCATCACACGTGTCAGATATTTAATCACATATCTCATGTTTCAATAAGCACACGGCATCATTACACAGGGTGTATAAAAAATAACTATATATACAGGGTGTTCCAAAATTCGACAGACAAATTAAGACGGGTGATCGAAGGCATCAAGAGGACGAAAACTTACCGTAAAGCATGGGGTCGCAAACCACGTTTAGTTGCAGGAAATTGCAAAAGTATTTATGAAGCGTGTGACGTCGAGTGGAACAAAAAGAGCCAATAATAAATGGAAAACATTTAATTGGCGTAAAGCACGATTACGATTCTTTACAATTCAATGTCAGAAAGGAGACGCGATATTCGTTTTAGAATATGTTATAACGCGTTCGGCAAAATTTCGTTCGTTCTATAGTAAGATTTCATCCTCTCGATGCCTTCTATCATCCCTCTTAATTTGTGGGTCGAATTTTGGAACATCCTGCATATATATATATATATATGATGGATTATAAGAAATAGTAAATTGGCAAGGTGCTCAAAATAAGGTAGGAAATAAGATTGTTCTAATCAATGTAGATGTTGATGTTCTAATAAATGTTCTAATTTAATGTAGCATGACATTAAATTTCGAAAACTTACATTTTTTTTTTTAAATATACGTCCTCCTCAGCAAAATTGGCTAGTATAATATATTCCCTTTTGCTAAAGCAATATTATCTTTAAACTTAACTAAATTGTAATAAGGGAATAAATTTGACTGATATCACTTTTTCGCAACAGTATCAATCCTATTCAATTTTCAAAAATAGGGGTCATATACAAATTGACCATTTTCTTCTTTAGATGAAAACTATGTTAACAATCGGGAAGAAAACACATCACATATACATCACATAAAGCATTAAACATCCAGAGATGATGTAAAGAGTCCAATATTTCTTTATCCATTAAAAACATTGTTAAAATGCATAATGAATTATAAAGCAATCCACAAAGCATTCTCTGTTTTCTTTCAATATCAATACATGACTGAACTCTTTTATAATGTTTTTCTTGAATATTATAGTTCTCTGCCAATACTAATGCTGCAAACATCGAATGCATTTCAATTAAGCTAAATTGCATATGTATTATCACCCGTGTTTCCCGTTCTATGCAGCGTCTGACAGATTTACATTTCTAATTTGATATATGGCCCTGTTCATAATGCTCGATTTTTAATTGATTTAATTTTAAAGATAAAGGTATGCATTTCTTTGGAATGGTCTTGTTGCATGAAAAAAAATCTAATTAACTAATTTTCAGTAAGGGTGCCATATAAAATCTTAAAAGTGTAACGTTTAGAAAGTTAATTGCAAGTTCATTAACATAATTATTTTTCATACTTTATTACAATCACTTTTGCGAAGTACATTTCGAAAATAATAAAATAAAATTATTACATTACAGAAAAATTATTTAAAATCCAGAAATTTTTTCTAATGTTTTCGAAAGATTGGATCATTTTTTCTCTCCGTCGTCTATCATTTATTTATTTATTTATTTTTTACAAGAGATAGATGCTTTCAAGTAGTTTCTTTTTCTTAGTTTATATATAAAAAAAATAAAATAAATTACGTTACTAGTTCGATTTTTTTTCTTAAATATCCTGTAAAAAATAAAACAGATAAATAAAAATAATAAACATAAAAATAGCATATCTATCTAACTGTATTAATCCAATTTTCAATATAGGAAGATAAAATAGAAATAAAAGCTGAGATTTGACATTTTTACTACTTTGGTAAAAAATAAAACTGATTCTCCATTACTTTTATTATGTCCATTATTTTATATTATATCGTAATTTGGGATATTCAATATATTTTAATCAATATATTTCAATATATTTTAGATATCTATGTGATCGGGATTGTTTGAATATATTCATAATAATTTCATATATTTTTATATATATACGCTTTTAGCACTTTCCAACACAGTTGAGAAGTGTTTATGAATTCGGTCTGTCTGTCTGTGTCTCCGTGCGCTAACTCACGTAAGTATACTCAGGTTGTCATGTAATTGATATATGCAATTCTGGTTTACTATGGCATGTTCGGTATTGAAAATTGAGTGTGTAGCACTTGTAATTCCTTTACAGGGATACTCCAAAAAATTCTGTTACATTACAGTCTATGGGGAAAATTCAATTGCGTTTTATTATAATGATATTACACTATTTAAAACATATTCAAATTAATACATATCACTTAGGTGCACTACAGTACGATTACTGTGGAATATCTTGAGTATAGCACTTATACTTCCTTTAAATGGACACTCAAAAGAAATAAATCATTTACATTAAGATCTATGGGGGAAAATCGTTTGCAGTTTCTTTTAACAATGTTTCACTATTTTAAACGCATTGAAATTTATATATATCACTAAGGTGATATATATATTACTTATAAATATCACTAAGGAGGCTGACTACAGATAGCAATCATCGTTCATTTACAGGTACACAAAAGAATGCGGTACTGGATGTTATCAATAATTGCTGGAAGTGCGTTTTCAGTTGCGGAACGCGTTTTTGAATTTAAGTATTTTTTGCCTATTACTGGATATGAATAAATTCTATAGATCATGTAAAGGGCAGAACGAAAAATGATCTTCCGTTTATTGACGGAGATTCCAGAAGGATAAATTTAAATTACGCTACGCGGTTCCTAATTTAACTAAGCTTTAGCATTCTATGTAGGTTATATACAAATCTATAGATCACATATAAGGTTGCACAAAATAATTCGCATATTTTTCCGAATATTGTTGGTAATTCCTGAAATTGGGTTTTTAGATGTGCTATGTTTTTCCAAATTGTATACTTAGATAACATCTTTCACATTATTAAACGGTAAAGATTTGTAAAATTATTTTGGAAGTGTTGGAAAGTTTTACATAATCTATGCTTAACGCATGGTTTTTATTCCTTGTTATATTTTTAAATGGAATTATTTTAGATATGAGAGCTTATAAAATGTACTTGGTGTAAAATGGAAAAGAACTAAAAGAAATTTTTGTGTATTTTTTTTAATTTATTTATTTATTTTTTGTATGCAACAATTATGAAATTTTACTGTATAAAGAAACAATAATATTGACAAATGTAGAATATTTTCATCATTCAATGTTTTTTTTCTTTTTTTTTTCTTTTGAGTAAAGCAATAGAAGCAACAGATGTATACAATACACATATACACATATAATAATAGAATAAAGCTAAAGATTTCGAAATAAAATATCAGCATCTGCACCTTCGTATTCAATGTTAGATTTCAATCTCTACAACGTAACAAATGTCAAGCTCAATGACGAATTTTGTTTAAATAATAATTTCCTAAACTTTCTAGTTTCTCTAAAAAAATACAATATAAAACTTTAACAATATAAAATTTTCAGAAAAATTAACCAAATTATCTGGTTTTTTTTAAAGATTAGTTAAATTTTTCCAGTATATGTTCACCATAAATTAAAAAAAATTATATGATTCACGTCTTACATTTGTATTTCTCCAAAAGTTGAACTTATATAACATGCCAAATAATTTACAGACAAGAAATCTACCGTTACTTTTCTGCCACAAGTTTGATAAAATTCATTTTGGGTGCATTGTATGACATAAAAATATAAATCTAGGTTTAAATGAAAATGTGTATATTTATAACGGAATTTATGTTATTTTCAAGTGGGTTACTAATGTGTGTGTGTGTATATATATATATATATATATATATATATATATATATATATAATGATATATATATATGTTATATAATATATCTTAATGCCGAATCAATCAATTTATGGGATAAATGTAAATACATTTTTTCTTTCATCATATTTGCATATTAGTATTCTTCTGCGAATTTATCATTAAAACTGGATCTTTTAATTCTCGCAAAGAAGTTAATGTTTACCTTGTAGATAAAAAAAATACTATCCATGCCCCTGGAGCTATTGACGCCTCAATGCATATTAATGCCTTCGAAATTAACATGGATACTAGAGATTAGCTTTACTCTGGAAGTAATTTACATTACATCAGTAATTTAAATGATAAAAACTAAAAAAAAAACAGAATGAAGCATCCGGGAAGTTGTAATAGTGTACCTTACGTTTACGTATAGGAAAAGCTAATTTTCGTTTAAACCAAACTGACATTACATAAAAGAAAGTTCCCAACAGAAAATATGTAAAGTTTATTACTATACAAAATTTCAATGTTCTATGCATTTAAGAAGATTATATTTTCTTAAGGACCCTATATCAATTTTGAAGTTTTTTATAATATTTAAAGAAGAAAAATTCTCTTCGCAATTCATTACTGTTCTAATTTAACACATTATTAAAACATGATGATTATTCAGTATTATTCAGTAAGTATTAAAAATGATTTTTCAGTAAACTATTTGAAAACGCACTGTGCCAAAGCAATGAAACGGCATGAAAAAAAGATTTTTAATCATAATATGTTTAAATAAAAATTTAAATATTTATCAACAGACATTATGTTATTTTCAAGTGGGATAATAACCTGACTGTCATTTAATATATGTTGATGTAGAAAAAGTGTAATAATTGGAACTATGTAAAAATATTATTTGTTCATCATATGTGTATTCGCAAGCGAATGCATCGTCAGAAAGGGTATTCAATGTTGTGTGGAGGAATTAATATTTATCTTTTTGTCACAAAATGTACTTTTTATGCATATGAAGCTATTGTCTGAATATCCATTTTAGTACCTTCCAAATTAAGATGGATACAGGGGATCAGATATCTCTCAAACTATTTTCCATTACAGAAGAAATTTAAATAATAAAAACTTAAAATAAACATCCACAACATCAGGGGACGTTGTTGTACTGACCTAGATTATGAAAAATTATTTTTCACTGCAAAATCATTTTGCATTTGATAAAAAGAAATTACCATCAAGGGAATGTGTAAGTATTATTCCTATACAAATGTTGGAAATTCAATAAGAAAAATTTTTGGTCCAAGATACAGTGTAATAAAAAATTATGTTTCAATTACGTAATAAATGTAAAATTTTAAAATTGAAAATTAGTGCTTTCAAGCATAAGAAGTATTTTTACCTATTTAGAGGGATTTCTCTGTCGTTAAGATATCCCACGTTAAGAAAATTTTAAAATCGTTTTTAATCACGTTTTAATCGTTTTATAATCGTTTAAACACGTTAAAATCGTTAAGAAAAAAGTTCGCGTCAGCATATTTTCTGCATTTGTGGATATGAGCGCTATGATGCAATATTTTTTTCTTTAAATATCTTATTAAATACATAACGTCGTATAATATATACATAGATAAAATAAAAGTGTTTCAACACTGCTCTGCTATGGAAAGTACATCATAAACAAGTCGTAAATTCTTCATTCGAAGAATCAATCAGCGCATCGCAGTTTGTTTTGATCCTGTTCAAATGGAGTTGTAGCGGGTTTGTTGCTAATAATGTTTGTTAAATGATCGTATTAAAGTGATTAGAAAAGATACAAGCATATATTATAGGGTTACTTTCTTAATATTTAAGGATAGTGTGTTATTCATAATTAGTAAAACATAGAATTATTAAAAAATGAATAAATATTTTTTTGTGATTGGTGTTGAAGACATTGAAATTAGCAAATGCGTGTGAAAAATACTTATGCTGTTCAATATCTAATTAAAATATGAATTGACAATCGATATGCAGTTTTAACAACTATTCGAATGTTTATAAATTACATCCTCGACATACAGCTTAAAGAAATATGCAATTCTTGGATAAAGTATGACAGGAAATGTCCTCTATTGTTTCTTCTTGTGTTAACAATGCAAAATAAACACATATGCGGGACTTTACAAATTTAAGAAAGTCTGGTACCCAGCAAAACATTGTAGTCGACAGCAACACATATGGTACCTCTCCTCATGTCGCATCACTGTTTTTCAAAAAGCACAAACTTTTTTAATATATATTAATTAAAAAATAATTATAACCAGCATAGTTTAGAATTATTTGTTACATAGTACATAATTTAGTACAGTGAGTAGAGTAGAGAATAGCACATAATTTAGTACAGTGAATAGAGAATAGTACATAATTTGGAAAGATAGTGTTAAAAATAATAAGTTTTCTAAAGAAATAAAAAAATTATCTCTGAAAAAAAATGCGTGTTCAAAAATGCTGATTGGCGAATGCTACAGCCCCACCAGTGGCTGAGAGGTTCTGCTCTCGTAGCTGGTAGACGGGAGGTGCTGGGTTCGATCCCAATCGCGCCCGTCGGCCTAATCGTTAGGAGTTTTCGTGGTTTTCTTCGAGCCGTGGATTTATCCATGCGTAAATACGGGTTAGGTTCCCTTAGAAAGACCCCCACGAAAGGCACACCCCCCGGGCCTATATCCCAAGTGTAGATAATTGGCCGTCAATAATCAACCCAACCCAACCCAACCCGAATGCTACAAATATCGGAATAATTGAGCGATACAAAATCTATATCTGATATGGGGAGCTATTAAGTTTATTTTTTAATATCGGTGGGGGGGGGGGGGGTATTCATTTATTAGGTCAATTTTTGTACAAAAAAACCTGCCAATTTAAATACCTAGGTCGCCAGATAAAGAACTTAGACACCAGATAAATATAACTTGGTTGCTACTGGCGAACTGGCAACAGCATTTGTCAAGCCCTGCATATATATAATAAGTTAATCATAAAATATACTTTTTATTTTATTATACTTAAGGCACCCGAGAAACATCGATGAAGTGAAGAGTTAAAATGTTACTAGCTGACCCGCCCAGCGTTGACCGGGCAGACTGTCATAGAAAAATATAACAATGGAGAGGACTTCGTAAAAAAAAAAAGACTGAATAATATTTATTCATACTAAAAACTTGTAAAAAAAGTAAATAAGACCTAAAATTTCAAAAGTATAACTTTTACGTTTAAAAAATGAAACGGTCAGGAAAAATTATTACATTTACTTTTAAAGAATGAAAAGGTCAGGGAAATTCTTGCAGTTGAACCGAAATGCCATATCGGTATATGATCGTACCCCACAGTTATGCTCCGGTACGTTTAAATCAGTAATTTCGTGCATGCGACAGTTATTAGGCCCATTTTGGCGATCGCTTATGCTCTGTGTTTGAAGATGTCCTCGATCCAATTTATTTCGATTTTCTCTTCTTAATTCGGTTTCTTCTTTACTTTCAAGCATTCGCCGAGATCTTTTATGGACATTTGTGATGATATTATGAAGCTCCTTAACTGCAGCAAGAACGAAACGTAAATAAACCCGATTTACCGCGTTCTAAATCCTGGCAAAGGACTTTTACACAATAACCAATGAAATGCGTTTAATTCAGAAATTGTCATTAAACAATTAACAAATAATCGCGATTTCTGTGCTACGTACGATAGCGTAATATATATCTATAGATTTTAGGCGATTTTATCATGGATGTTATTGCCTCCAACTGGTGAGACAACGTTGAAAAAAACGAATGAGTGTATGATAAAAATAGATTTTATGTATTTGTTTCACTTCATAATTATTATTTTACAAAAAGTCACAATCCACAAAAAATCCATAAATTATTTATATCTAATTTTCCGATGAATTCTTCTTCTTTAAATATATTTTCATCATTGAATTCAAAATCGAAATGTGTTTGTGAATTCTTCATATTTTAAAACATTTATGTTTCATCTAATGTTGAAAGGATTTATTTAACGTATTAAATAATTAAACAGAAAATAAATCCCCTGTTACTTTTCTGCCATAATTTTCATAAAATATATATTTTTTAAAAATTATATGTCTGGAAAAAATTTAAATATTTGTTTAAATAAAGAAGAAAATATTTATTAACAAACATTATGTTATTTTCAAGTGATTATTATATACATGTTGTACAATATATGTTAATGAAGACACAATCTCATTAATGGAATCGGGTAAATAATCTTCTCGTCAACATACTTGTAATCTTTTGAGAATTTACCGTCTAAAAAATTCTTCTATTCAGAGCGAAGGATTTAAGGTTTACCTTTTATTTAAAAAAAGGTTTTTCATGCCCCTGGAGCTATTGATATCTCAATATTACCTTCGAAATTAACGTGGATACAGGAGATTAACTTTTCTCGTAAAGCAATTTCCATTACATGAAAAATGTAAATGATAAAAACTTAAAATAAACATCCGAAGCGTGAATGGATGTTGTTTTACTGTACCTACATTATAGAAAAGTAATTTTCACTTCAAAATCAATTTCCTTAAAAAGAAAAATGTTCTGACACGAAATGTGTAAGGTTAATTGCTATGCAAAATTTCAATTTTCAGTACATTTAAGGAGATTATCTTTGACTAAGTCTGAGCTTTTATATTTTTTTTAATTTTTTTAATATGCAAATAAAGAAAATTGTTCCTCTTCTGACAACGCCAGGTTTTATTGATTTTTATAATAACAATTCTTTTTAATTTAAATACTTAAATGCAATTATTTAAAAATATATATTCAAAACCTTCAATTTTAAAACGTATTTTAGTATTATTTGTGTTATATAGATCCCCAAAACTTCATTTATGTTGGATTCTTTCATGATGGGAATTAGTATTTAATTGTCTTTTAAAATTTATGATTTGTATTTATAAAATGATTTAACATCACATCTGTAAAAAAAATTGCATTTCTCTGAAACATTTAAATTGTCAAATTCAATATAAATTGATTGAATCCTTTTTATTTACTTTTCAGATTAGTTATCTATTTTTCAAATATATTTAGATCATGGAATTTGAAATTGAAATGCGTTCAACCAGACATCAATTGAAAGGCATTTAGATTTCGCTTAAAAATAAAAGAACTTATTCAACATATAAAGTAATTTATATAAAAATAATAATCACAATTATTTCGTATAATTTAATTTCTGAGAATTGCACGATATGAAAACAATTTTAAACTTATGTATAAATTAAAAGATGAACATATATTTGCAGGAATTATGTTATTTTCTAGGGCAAAAAATACTCATGTTATTTAACATACGTTGATGTAATCTATGTCGAAGTATTGTATTCGTGTAAGTAATTTTTATTATTATATTTGCATTATCCTGCGAATTATCGTCAAAAGCCTATTTTATTCATTGAAAAAAATACTTTTCAGATTGGGATAAAGACTGTACCAACGCTTGGAGCCCAACATTTGAAGCTAATGATATCTCAATATACATATTAAATGAACCTGAATACTAAAGATTAGTTCTAATTTAACAGTCATTTCTATTACATAAGAAATTTTAATAATAAAAATTTAAAATAAAAAAATCAAAAAGATACAACGAGATGGTGTTATACTGTATGTACATGATTGAAAAGGAATTTTCACTGCAAATTCAACTACAAAATATTTTTTTACAGGGAATGTGTAATAATTAAGCATTGTTGCTATTAATTTGCAATGAATTTAAGATGATTATATTTGTCGAAGGCATAGCTTAAATTCCTAAGTCAAAAATTCGACTTCATTAAAAACAAATATTCTTTGGGCGCTGGCTAAGGAATTGGAAAGCAGGTGGTTACATCTACAGCGTATGAGCAAACGGACTTGGACGGTACCAAATCCCGGCCGGACCACTTTTTTGCTGTCATTCTCTTCCCCGCCATACGGCATTTCCAGCCTTGTCACCTTGGCGTGTGGCGGTGGTGGGATAACTTTCCTAGTTTTTGTTAGTATCCTTTTTGTTTTAACATTTATTGTATGATGTCCAATCATTGACATCTCATACAAATAGACGCCGGATCAGCAACCTCTTTTTGAAGAAAACATGTCTCTTTCCACCAGCTGGTGCTGGTGGGAGAATATTATGCCAAACAGGTTTTTTTCACGCCAAACTGTCACTGGAATTCCACCGTCTGTTTCTTTTATTACGAGAACGGAAACAGAAAGTTGCCAAGAAAGGGATTACCGACAGAAAGCGGCATCCATTCGCCATTTTTTGGCGATGAAAGGTGAAAGATGATATTTTCAACTCTCTTGGGAGAGAAGAAAGAGTTCCGGTGTCCATTTATATTAAAACTCAATGTGTCCAATCACTGGAAGGAAACTAGAGGTAACCTTTGTAGGTGCTCCTCGATTCCGACCGGGGATATAGCAAATCTCAGGAGGGAGCCCTTGGATAGTCTGTGGGCCCTGGTCATTCTTATGAACTTCCAGGAAAACTCGGGGAAAATGATGTCACGATCTCCCCCAGCGAAATGAATCTGTTCCGGCCTCTTTAGTAACCATGGTCGGAATACTATCGCAACGGTCGGATTTCATAATTGTCATGGCCGATAATGTCCAAATTTGGATGAGAATGTATGGCCCATTAGTCTTAAATTCGTAATATTAGGTTTTGTGTTTTAAAGATCCCAAAAACTTCATTCTTTGAATTATAAATCAATAATTAAAAGTGCTTTAATGCTTGAAGATAAGTATTTAAAAAATCTTATAACGGGCAATTTGTCAAAAATGAAATATGTTCTTTTAAATCTGTTTCTTTTTGTATCTGTTCAGTATTTTTGGTATGTCTAAATAAACTAGTCGTTGGGGGGTACCGTAATACTTACCCATCATGGATACGTATAATATAAAATATGAAAATAAAACCTGCGTAAACTATTTATCAAATGCATTGCAATTCGAATAAAATCGTGGCTTGATGACGTCATAAACTTTAAATGCTCTATTACTGAATTGCGTAAAAGAAACATCCTTATAACTCCAAAATTGATAATCATACTAGCTAACGGTTTACTGCGTCGGATTAGGCGTCTCATTTCGAATTAAAATATATCTTTGATTTGAAATTTGAATGAAATACAGGGTCATGAAATATCGCAGAGTGTGAGAAGTAGGATTAGAAATATCTCCGCAACTAATTATTCGATCGACTTCATTCTTTATGCAAAATTTATGTTTTTTTTTATTGTCTTTTATATCCACACCTTAAAATAAACAATTTCGAAAAATTTTATATACCTTTTATCAGAACGAATATTTCGAGAGTCCGAAAAAAATAGTTCGTGACAATCGAGGTTACTGAAATTCAATAAGCTTCTTTTCATTATTACATACTAAGTCCATACCAAATTTCAAGTCTCTATCTCAATTTGTTTGGGAGATAGAGCGTGTACAGTCACACAGACGCAGAGACACACATACAGACAGACGGACGGCATATTTGCCCTTAAAAATAAGGTTTTTGGAATTTTTAGTGTCTGAAACGTGTAAATACGTCCATTTTTTTTCGATTTTCAAAGGATTACAAGATTTACCCTATACTATGTATCATGGGTAAGTAAAACTCTTATCTCAATACAACTCATGATTATAATAATTTATATGATAAAATTTCACATTATATTTTATTGAATTATTTAAAAAAAAATGTTTCTCAATAATTCCGTTCAAAACTGACGAATTTTAAACTAATATTATTAACTTTTTTATTTTACAGATCACAACAATTTTATTTAAATTAGGAATTAATTAGTAATTGTATTTTAATGTTTCATGATTGCAGGACTCCCACTGGTTATTTTTTATAATATCAGTATTTCTGCAGAAAAATGGTCGCGCTAAATTTAAAAAATATTTGCAGCAAAAATTACTTTACGAGTAGGTTTCTACAACATCTGTAAAAAAAAAAATCTAAAAAGATGATTTTTCGTTCAAGAAAGAGGTATTTAAAACAAGTGGGTAAGTGTGAAGATCGCACAAAGGGTTTGGTTTAATATTACTTTCGCAAGACTGTATCATTTCTTTAATAAATCCAAATAAATTTCATTTAGCAAAAAAAAAAAAAAAAAAAAAAAAAAAAAAAAAAAAAAAAAAAAAAAAAAAGGCCATGTTTTTTTTTTTTTTTTTTTCTTTTTTTTTTTTTTTTTTTTTTTTTTTTTTATAAAGTAAATATTTACCGGACTATTTTTCTCGTTTTTTCGAATATCTGAACCGGCACGATAGCGGGCTACACCCGCTATTATACTCTGTCATAATAATATCTGTCATGTTGACTAGTAGCGATATTAAAACAATATTTTATATAAAATAGATATTTAAACCTATTGCACAATCCTCTGTAATATAGGTCCTACTGCTAAATTGCGTATTTCAGAAAGTGAGACTTTTTGTGACAGTTTTTTAAAAGTATCTACAGTGATTTTAAATTATATTTTTGGTAGAAAACGTCCATGTTTGGAATTAACCTTGCCCACAGATTACGGAAGATTAGTTATTTTATATTTTACTAACTGTTATCCGTGACGTCGTTCACGTAACATTAAAAGAAAAGTAAATGCATTAAATAAGGAAAGCGTTTCACCCCCGATAAATAAAAACATATCTAACTCTCTTTATAACAAACTCCGTTTTTTCGAATATCTGAACAAGCCTAATAGCGGGCGAAGACCGCTATTATACTCTGTCATAATAATATCTGTCATGTAGACTAAATGAGATATTTAAAAAAAGATAATTTCAAAATTAAACATGTTGTACACTAGGGGTGCACAATCTGTGACCCGCGATCGGATTACTGATGGCCCGCGGATCAATTTCGCCGATCGAACGCGAACAAATCACGAATTTCGCCGATCAGGTGCGTAGAAATCGCGGATTTTGCCAAATTTCGCCCATCGGGTGCGTAAAAATCGCAAATTTTGCCGATCGCCTGCGTAAAAATCGTGAATTCTGCCGATCGCCTGCGTAAAAATCGTGAATTTTGCCGATCGCGCCCGTAAAAATCACGAGTTCTGCCGATAGGGTGCGTAAAAATCGCGAATTTTGCCGATCCAGTGCGTATAAATCGTAAATTTTGTCGATCGTATGCGTAAAAATCGCGTATTTTGCCGATCGGGCGCGTAAAATTCGTAAATTTTGCCGATTAGGTGCGTAAAAAACCCGAATTCCGTCGATCGGGTGCGTAAAAATCATGAATTTCGCCGATAGGGTGCTTAGAAATCGCGTTTGCCGATCGGGTGCGTATAAATCGCGTTTGCCGATCGGGTGCGTATAAATCGTCAATTTTGCCGATCGCCTGCGTAAAAATCGTGAATTTTGCCGATCGCCTGCGTAAAAATCGTGAATTTTGCTGATCGGGCCCGTAAAAATCGCGAATTCTGCCGATAGGGTGCGTATAAATCGCGAATTTTGCCAATCAGGTGCGTATAAATCGTAAATTTCGTCGATCGTATGCGTAAAAATCGCGAGTTTTGCCGATCGGGCCCGTAAAAAATCATGAATTTGGCCGATCGGGCCCATAAAAATCGCGAATTTTGCCGATCAGGTGCATATAAATCGAGAATTTTGCCGATCGGATGCGTGTAAATTGTAAACTTCGCCGATCGTCTGTGTAAAAATCGCGAATTTTGCCGATCGGACGCGTAAAAATCGCAAATTTTGCCGATCGGGGGGGTAAAATTCGCAAATTTTCCCGATTATGCGCGTAAAAATCGCGAATTCCACCGATCGGGCGCGTAAAAATCGCAAATTTTCCCGATTATGTGCGTAAAAATTGCGAATTCCGCCGATCGGGCGCGTAAAAATCACGAATTTCACCGATCGGCACGTAAAAATCGCGTTTGCCAATCGGACGCATAAAAATCACAAATTTTGCCAAGCGAAAAATTGCAAATTTCGTCGAACGTGTGCATAATAATCGTGAATTTCGTCAATCACTTGAAAATAACTGTGAATATTGTCAATCACGCATGGAAAAAAATGCAAATTTTTTCCATCCTTTCCAACTGAATTGGGTTATGCTGACTAAGGTGGTTGAGTATAGGGAACTAACTCTCCTTTTAAAATTGGCAATTTTATGAACTTTTAGGTTGACCCCCCCCCCCCTCTCCACCTGCATTCATGAAAGCAGAATTTTTTTCAGCACTGGCAATCTTTAAAGCTAAATTTATTCCTTCAAATAAAGTCAAGCAGTATTTTCACTCTTTGAAAATAATCTTAGCTATATCTCAAGCATATCTCTTATATCTTAGCTATAAATACAAACATAACCTGTTGATATATCATTGCCAACAGAACTGAATACGTTGACTGGAAGGAAGGAACCTAGAGTGATAAATTTACCCTTCCGAAATTTATGTGTTTTTAATCTGATCTACCCTCCCCCAACCCCCATCCCGGTCACACCTCCTCGAAACAAAAATTTTCTGATGGTGGCCCTCGACAACCCAGTCATTTTTGTAAGTGGCCCTTCGCTTAAAAAGGTTGTGCACCCCTATTGTACACCTTCAAAATGTTAAAATATGCGAATATTTTCATAATCGGGATTTTATCGTGATTCAATACGTTCCTGAAACTCATATATTTACTATTCTCTATTACACATATTGATACTCGCTTTGTATTATTCTCAAACATCTGAAAAATCCGTTAAACTTAAAAAATGACGTCAGATTAATTTTATTTTTAATTCTCTAATGACGTGATATTAATCTGCTTTCTGTACATACACATATTCGTACTCCTTGTATTATTGAGAAATCTTTGAAAACTTCCGTTTTATTACCTATATGATGTCATATTAATCTTTTTTTCAATTGGTGAAACTTTTTATTTCATTTTCATTTTTCACGTGGAAACCTTTCAATAGAAAATTAATTATCGTAGAAAGAATTTTATTGTGTATTTTTAATTGTTGGCAACTGCTATAACGAAAAATGTTTAAATTTATTAGGAAAAGTCTATTAGAATTTTGATTTTTTATCTCTATTTATTAAAATAATACGACTTTTTCAAAATTTAATATTTTGTGCTTCATAGTGGGTATTTAGCTATAAGTACACAAATTTTCATGCCTGTAAGTTATATAGTTTCCTGAGAACGGCGCTGTGACGGATAAACAACGGAGTGGGAGTAATAGGGTTTCGTGAGATGAACGAAACCCTAAAAAGACGATTGAGTGTTGCCTGTTATTAGTATTTATAAAATCTTCTAATGGGGAATTTGTTAAAACTTCAGACTTTTTTTAACTAATTCAAATTTGTCAATTTCCATACAAATTAACTAAATTATTTATAAGTAATTTTCGGATTCGTTATTCTGTTTCAAAGATTTTTTTACCATGGAAATTAAAGTTGAAATGCGCTTCAACATTCACCATTACGTTTAGACATACTCTAAAGTGGAAAGAATTCATTTAGCACACTAAATAATTTGCATAAAAGAAATCTTCGGCCAACTTTCTGTCAAAACTTTTGTAAAATTTATTTAGAAGTAATATATAGCTTGAAAAATATTTTAAAACTTATGTTGAAATAAAAAGATATATGGATTTATTAACAGAAATGATGCTTTTTCAAATGAGATAATACTATTACATAATACATGTTGCTACAAATCAAATCACATATTCTACGTCATAATATTTGTATTCTCTACGAATTTGTCGTCTAAAAAACACATTCTACTTAGCATGAAAGAATTAATGTTTACCTTTCGAATAAAAAAATACTTTTCACGCACCTGGAGCTATTGATGTCTCAATATGCATATTAATAACTCAGTAATTAACATGGATACTAGAGATTAGCTTCATTCTGGAAGTAATTTCCCTTACAACAGAAATTTAAATGATAAAAACTTAAAATAGACATCTCAAGCATGAAGAGATGTTGTTATAATGTATCTACAATATACAAAAGTAATTGCTACCCAAAACCAATTTGCATTTGTAAAAAGAAAGTTCTTTATATGAAACGTGTAAGGATTATCGCTAAACAAAAATTCAATTTTCATACCATTTAAGAAGATTATAATTGCCTAAGGCAAAGCTTTTGTATGTATTTTTAATTTTTTGTATGCACATAGGAAAATCTGATTTTCTGAAAGAAAAATGTGGATTTTAATATTTTTTTTAGAAAATATGAGATATTATTTTTTATTTTAATATTTTAATGAAATTATTTTTCACAATATATTATTTGAAAACATAGCATTTAAAAGAGTTATTATAGAAGCAGATAAATTTAATTTGTTGCATTCAGAATATATTTTTTTTCTCTTCAGTTATACTATTACTAGGATTTTGTTTGTTTTCTAACTGAGGAGAATATAAAATGAATATTTCGCACGTTGATACAATTTTAGATGCTCATTCTATGTGCAGCCGACAGGAAATAACGCAAAAATATTTCTATTTTAATGTTAATAAACCAGTGTTCCAAAATGTGTTCTAAGAAAATTGGTTATAAGAATGTGTAAATCGGAAAACTCACTTTTCTGAACGCAAAATGTGGATTTTAATATTTTTATTAGAAAATATGAGATATTATGATTTATTTTAATATTTTCATAAAATTATATTTCTTAATGAATTATTTGAAAACGCAGTACTTTCAAGCGATATTATAGAAACAAGCAATTCATTTTTCTGCTTTAAGAATGCATTTGTTTCATCAGTTAGACTAATACTAAGATTTAAACCTAACCTGTACTTTGTTTTCAAAATGAGGAGAATATTGAATGAAGTATTCGCACGTTGATACAATTTTAGATGCTCATTCTATGTGATGCTTAAAGGAAACATAAAAATGTGAAACATTGTTATTTATTTTCATATTTTCATATTTTCATGCAATTATTTTTCGTAAGGGATTATTTAAAAACATAGTATTTTTAAGCGATATTATAAAATCAAACAAATTAATTTTCAGCTTTCTGAATGCATTTGTTTTTTCAGTTATACTAATACTAATATTTAAATATGTTGTTTGTTTTCAAACTGAGGATAATACTGAATAAATTCTTTGGTCGTTCATACAATTTCAGATGCTCATGCCATATGGAGCTTAAATGAAACATAAAAATGTTTCTATTTTAATGTTGAGAAAACAGTGTTCATAAATGTGTTATAAGGAAATATATTATATAGATGTGTAAATAGGAAAAATTGCTATTCTGAAGGCGAAATGCGGATTTTAATATTTTCATGAGAAATTTTGAAACATTATTATTTATTTTAATATTTTCATAAAATAATTTTTCATAACGAATTGTTTCAAAACATGTTTTTTAATCGATATTATAGAAGTAGAATATTGAATTTTCTGCTATCTGGATGCATTTGTTTCTTCCATTATACTAACTAGGGCATCCAACCCGGGCTTCCCGGGATAGAGAATATAGGTGAAAACCCTTTATTATTATTTTTTTAATTCAAAACTCTAATAGATTTTTCTTCATTTAATAAATTTTTTTTAGATTGCTATCTAACAACACCAAAGAGAATTTTTTATATGAAATATGTCAGTTATATATTCAAATAAAATTTTGAAATTTATTAAAATCGGCAATTCCGTAAATGTCTCGTGCCGGAAGTTAATAGCCAAAGAATTCGCTAAAATTTTCGTTATCTACAGCATTTTTTTTTTAAATTCTGATAATTTTAGCGTGGTTTTAAGCGCTTATTTCAATTACATGTCTGCTAAATTTGTATTTTGTTCATATTATTTTACTTGTTGTTTAATGAAATTTTAATTTTGTAATTTTGTTATTGAATCTTAGCTGAAAAAAAATGCTTAACTTTTTATTTTGTTTAAAGTTGAAACGGATTAATATTTTGTAATCGTCTGCAAGCGATAGAGATAGATTTTTTAAGAAATCAGGCTTCACATTTAAGTTAAATGGTATAATAAATGAGTAAATCGCGATACAGTTTTCAAACAAATTGCATTCGAAAGTTGATTTTTTTCCTATATAACGGTGTAAAAATTTTAAATGTGAGATGTTTAGAAATGTAAAAAAATGCAGTAGCAAAAATCGCAAAACCGAACTTTCATCGCCAACTGTTGCCATTCGCAAAATGACGTCAGCATTACGCACGGACACGTTTGTTCTTAATAATATAGATACTAACATTTAAACATGTTGTTTGTTTTCAAACTGAGGAAAATATCGAATGAATTATTCGCAAGATAATACAATTGCAGATGCTCATTCTATGTGGAAATTAAAGGAAACGTAAAAATTCTTCGTTATTTCTCCATTACTCCGCCGCCCACTTTTTATATAAAAAAAAATCGCCAAACTGTAACACCAATAAACAAACGGTAGATTGTTGCCACTGAAGTAAAAAATAATACATGAAATTTGGAAAAGCCCCTCTCAGTAAAATGTCAACTATCATTAACTTTAAACAATAAAATTGAAAATATATTAATACAAAAATAGTCTTGGATATTTATTTAATTACATCATTTTTCTTAATTATCCCTTTCGGTTGGTGGATAAATGTTTTTGATGTCCGTTGAAAAAGATCTATTGTACGTAACTATGCGTAGCAACATTTTTTAAATGACTTTTCCTCTTTCAATATCATGGCATCGCCGTTTAATGACACAATTGTTATTTTAATTTTAAAAATAACTAATAAATCAGTAAAGCATCATTAAAAATACAGGTAGACATTGAATTAAAAATCACTTGATCACATAACAAACACGTGTAACTTATCCGACGTCAAGTTAATGTGACGCCACGATCACTCACTTTCACCGTTAAATCCTATAGTTTGATGATATTTTTCATTATGGAAACAGGTCGACAAAATAATAGAAATGCAACATTTCTTCTATTTTAATATTAATAAAATAGTGTTCCGAAATGTATTCTAAATACAGCTTTTTAACATATAACTACTATTTAGAGTATAGGTAAACATTCTTCACTTCATAAGGTAAATATTGGTTCATTTTTAGGTGCGTTCGTAATTGTATAAATACGTAGCCCCTATAGTCGTCGTCTGATCCATCCGTCCACCAGGCCGCATATAAAAGTGCAAAAACTACCCAACCGAATGGTTTGAAATTTAATATATATAATTGTCGCAAAATTTTGTTGTGTCATTTCAAATTTTATGAAAATCGAATCAAAACTTAAAAACATATTAATAAAAATATTTATAAGGAATTTGAATATTTTAAAAATCGGTACTTACTCGTTATATTAATACTAACATTTAAACATGTTGTTTGTTTTCTACTCAAGGAAAATATCGAATGAATTATTCGCAAGATAATACAATTGCAGATTCTCATTCTATTTGGACTTTTGGATTCCTTGGATTAATCGTCAAGTGCCGAGAGGTATCGTCAAGTTATTTGACATGTATGACGGTATAGTCATATATGACGTATATGACATTTTATAACCTCTATTACCTAGTTATAGTCATATATGACGTATATGACATTTTATAACCTCTATGAGCAAATTATAGTCACGTTATTCATTCTATTAAATTCTATTATACGTAATTAATTAAATGATATCCCGTGATTGGTAATGATTCTAGGTTGCCCCGATGATTACGTCCTATTTAAGATGGAGTCATATTATTCCTGTATTACTGAAATTAAAAACCGAATTTGCATACTAAAATTGCTTAATTATAGCAATCATATAATCTACCGACACTTTTTTTGGATAGAATTTTCCGGAGAAATAGATACTAAATGCAAAAAAAAAGTCTAAATATGGATTTAAATTTCTGAAATTTTCAAAGCTAGGCTTTCCATTCGAATTTTCAGTAAATGTCAACAAAAGATAAAATTTTGCCAAATTAAAATGTACTTATTTTAGTACGGAAATTAATCATATCATAATAACAGACGATATAATTCATTTCACTCATTTGTCACGTTTGACGTGCAATTTCCAACTTGTTATATATTGAGAGCCAAAAGAACAGATTGTCGTGCATATTTAAACTTGTTCGTTTTCGTAAGAAGACAAAAATCAATTAATTATAACAAGTAAAATTTTGCCTTAAAAGAGCTTTATTGACATTATGATTTTATTATCATTAGGATTTTAAAACAGATTTTATGTACATTTGTTAACTGCTAATTATTAAGAGTAACGAGGAAATAATTTATATTAAAAAAAACTATTTAAATAAATATTTGGAAAAAAGCTAAATTTTAATTTTTCACGTAGAAGAGAGTTGGATAAACCCTGGTACGTTGTTCAAACCAGGTACCCTGTTTTTCGTTGATGGGTGCTACGCTGTGAACAGCGCCCATCTTAACTATATCCCATAGCGTTCCCAAGCAGTGCGCCATTGTCTTTTAAAGTGAGTTAATCTCTATATCCATGCACTGCTATTACAACGAAATTCACCTCAAAAGTTTAAATTTGTCGCCGTATTTTCTGCTTTTCCAATATATGTAGCTTGACGGATCTCTTTAGGTAAGTAAATCACAGTTTTCTACAGATTTCACATAATACTTTGATGCCAGGTACACTGAGGAAAATGACACTTTCAAATTTGAGTAAATCGATGTTTAGTGTTCTTATGAAACTTTTTGTTTCAAATAGGACGACCCAATGCTTTTAATTCTGAAATAGTAGATATACTCAAAATATTTACATGGACATACTTAAAACTGAGCACATAGAGGTAATTTCATACTCATTTGTGAAACATGGACATACTCAAATATGAGCACATGACGTTTTATTCTTGAGTGTGTGCATGTTTTCAGAAATGAGTATATATATTACGGTCAATATGATTAATCCGGTCATTATTAATAATGACCGGACATAAAGGCCGGTTATTATTAATAATAACCGGTTGTTATTAATAATGACCAGATTAATCATATTGACCGTAACATATACATGTTTCAAACTTGAGTGATTTTGATTCGGAGCCATTTTTACCATGCGACTTACTCAGATTTAAGTATTTTTTTGCTCAGTTTTGATAATTGTTTTTTAAAGTGTGTCCAGTTTTAAAGTGTGTCCGGACGACCACGTTGATTTTTGTCGTCTTTGGGAAAAAATCGGGTACCCATGGTTTTGAATTGCGCTGTTTCCTCACTTAATAGGTGATGAAGGATGGATACAATGTTCAGCCTGCAAAGAGTGGACGCATGCGGACTGCAACGGGTGCAAGAAATAAAAGCTGAGAAAGCCATTGTATGAGAACATTAAAAATTGCTTGAAAACGTGGAAAGAAGTTACTGACATTAAAAAAATGTATGTATGTTTTAATGTTTGATTTAAAATGAAGTTGTTGTTTTTTTTACTGCGAGTATACAATCTTCTTATTAGAAACTGCTTTACTTTATCTCGAAAACTAGGAGTTGTTTCAGATGAACAAATTTTCCTGTGGCAACCAGTGTAATTTTTCAATAGCCCATTTATCCACAAGTACGTTCGTGGGGTGTTACGATTTTTACGCCCTTCTAGAATTTTGTTCAACAAAGGGGACCGTTAAGTAACCATTTTCACCTATATATCGGAAAAATAAACGTAAGACGATTGTACACTGTTTTATAAGGATATAGCAAATCTTTGGAAAAGGAGATTCTGTGAAAAGCACGTTTCCAAAAATTTTTTAAACCAAAACTCCCATTTGTGTGATTTTATATCTTTAAATCGATTTTGTATGATTTTATATATTTAAACGGAAATCTTTCCAAACAAAGTAAGGGGTTTCCGATATAACACGTGCCGATTTAATTTCTGATATTTAGATATATTAAACTTTCAATTTTGGAGAATAGCTCTCAAGGAAACCTAAATAAATAAAGACTTTCCCTCTCTTATAAGACATGAAAGTATATCCCCTATGCCCCTTCCCAAAAAATTACAAATCACAATTATCTTCATACCTGAAATGAATTCTTGGAAATCACCGAGACAAAAAGGAAAGTCTTACGCAGTCGTGCAAGGGCTTCGAGAAAATAAGTTTTTTGAAATAGTAAATATTAATTTTTTTCTAACACAAACATTGTTAGAAAGGAAAACGTACTTTCTTTATTTATTCATATTTCGTTCAGGAAAACGATTGAAAATTTAAAAAATAAAAATAAAAATAAAAATAAATAAAAATATGTAACCAGGAAACAACATCACGAGAATTTATTTTTTAAATGATTTATATTCATATTTTTTTTTTATTCAAAGACGTCGTTAGAGACAAAAAGACACCCAGATTATATACAGGTAGTTTTCTTGATTTGCATTTCGATCAGAAAAACGGATGCGGACTTGTAAACACGCGGAAGAAAAAAATAACAACAGTTCATCGTTAGGAAATTCTTTTTTGTAAGGGTAAATATTAATATTTTTACACGGATAACACCATTAGAACCGCAAATGTACGCTGCTAAAGTGGGCGATTTTTGCTTTTTCGTATTTCGCTGTGTTAAGTTGATGTGGGGTTGTTAAAATTCGAAAAAAAGGGAGCATTTTCCCTTCTATTCTTTTATTTCTGCTCCTGAATCTTAAAAATGCTTCAAAAATCCGGACGGTCAGAGGTGATGCGCAATTTTGCAATGACCATTTTAATTAATATCTCGGCTAATTTTCCAACAATTAAAAATATGAGCCTCGGGTACATTCGGACCTGCCTTGGACTTTCGCCATCCAAATTTTGCGAACTGTACGTGCGGTAGATTTTCCTAGACATCACCAAACACACACTCACAAAAACACAAACAAACAACATTCTATTATTAGTACGTACATATATTTTTAATATTTTGCGTTTAATTTTTGTATTATCTTTATATATATAAATTATGATATTTACATTTTACAGTTCAAATTAAATAAAAATGTCTTAAATTTAGTTTCTCCAAAAATGATGCATGGAAGAGTTACATAATCTGAACCTCACGTTTCATCTTCATTTTATTTTCCTATTTAATAACAAAGTATTTTAACTTTTTCGTGAAAGAAGAAATGCTCTTTATATAAATATGTTTATTTTATTGTATTTTCTCAGTATATTTTATAACAATGCATTTGGAGCAATACTGTTTTCAAGCATTTTACTTTACACGAAAAAGGAACACATCAATAAATATTTTAAAACTTGTTTGCAGTTTCTTGTGTTTGAAATGAGAAGGAAGAAAAAAGCACGCTAAAGGCTATTTTCATTAATATTTATATCCTACTTCTTGAGATAAATATTTGAAGCAAATATATCCCAGAAGGCAGTGTACCTACAATGTTTGTATTGCATAAAAAGAATAATATATTTCATGAGACAGTGCATTACCTCAGAAGAGAATAAAAGAAATGAATACATTTAAATTTATTAGACATATGCCTGGAGCAATAGTCACTATTCACGCAAAGAATAATATATATCATGCATAATAAATTAGATAAATTAGGGACTAATGTATAAAATTATAGATTATTATCAGGTGATGTATTAAAAACCAACAACAGTTTATTAGTCATTCTGGAAAATGTGTTATGTAATCGTTTAAAACATTTCAAATATTTCATTCTAACATGATTTTAAATCATCATTCAAAGATAGACATTTCATTTCATGTAAGATGTAATATTTTATGGAATTTCGAAAAACTTAAAATCTATTACATGTTTTTTATCTTATCATAAAAAAAGCAATTGACTATCATTGGGAGTATATATATATATTTATTTATTTAAGCATCTATCCATTACTTTGTTAAATTCTGTTGTTTATTCAGTATACTTCTTTTCTGATTAATAAGGTTACATCTCAATTATCGCTAAAATAATTTCACTTATAAATTTTTAATTAACTTCTTAATTTAGTGTGGGACAATGTCATAATATACATCCCTTCAATTCATATACCATCTTACCTATATATAACTTTATCAATATAATGCCTATTTAACTGTTGAACTCACTTCTTTTAATAACCCCCCCCCCCCTCCATCTATTTAATTTTTAATTTTAGAATTGATATTACTACATTTTCTTAGAAATTTTATTTAACAATATTTTAATATTAATGTATAATGTAATATCTTCTCCTACCCCATATTTGTTTTTATTTAATTTTCTTAGTGTATATTAATTTAAGTTACATGATATAACTAGTAAGATTTTTCGAATTCTGTGTTTTAATTACTTAGTTTATTAGGAATAAATTCCAGTTACATCCATTAATTTTGTAATGTCTCTTAGTAGATGGCAGCACTATAATTTATCGTATTTGGTTATTTCTCGCTTAATGCTATTATTAAACAACCTTTCTGTGTATCTCCTTAGTTAAAATTTAATTTTCTTGAATTGTTCCTCAGTTATTTTATACTTATCCTGAATTAGTAAAAATGTTTTGGCACATTTCTGTAGATTTTTTTTATCATGCATGTCTGTCTGAGATTATGCATCCGGATATGTTTTGGATATCCTTCATAGTAGGTAACAGTTTAATATTACATTTTGTTAATTTAATTTTCCCCATTTTTGTATTGAATTGTATATTGTCTTTATTATGGTTAGATAGATATTCTGGTCTGTTAATCTTCATTAGAAACTAAAAATGGTACATTTGTCTGCCTATAACTTTCCTTATCTTTTTTAGACTTTATAGGATTGAAAATTTGTAAAATTGCATCCATTGTATTTTGAATATAAAGCTAAGGTACATATTACTATTTTGCGTGTTTTAAATGGTCATTGTAGCGTGTGTATTTGTTTTTTATTTTATTTTTTACAGTAACTAAAACTTTAATGTGTAACCGTCTACTGTGTATCAATAAAATAATTTATTATTATCAGAGAAATTCAAAATTAATGTAGATTAGAGTCCTACATCGGGTCGGCAAAACCGATTTGACTCAAATTCGATATGTTTTGTGAGTACGATCGGTTCTGGTGGGAGGAAAAATTTTATAGTTGTGGGTGGGACACGTGTCAGGTTGACTGTAATTGCTTCGGCTTCGGGTCGGTCCGTTTAAATATATAAATTAATTCAACACTTATTTTAGATGCATTTAATGACGGGTCTACGCTGGTCTTTCGTTTAAAAATGTAAAATCAAAACAGACCGTAACATACGTAGCACGTCTGGTGCACGTCGCCAAGACAGCTGGATCCCCGACTCTAAGTTTGTTTGGATAGATTTCCATTTCAAAGTTTAAAAGAAAAAAACATACACAATCAAGGAACGCTACAGAAATCAGTGAGGAAATTTGCATTAAGACCGTTTAAATATATAAAATAATTCAATATTGAATTTAGGTATATTTATTTTTAAAAGCAACTTCTGGAAAGTCATTTAGTTCCTCAATAAATTTTAGTAACATGAAAACGTCTAATTTTACGTAATTTCGGAAAATCCAGAATCTTCCAAAATATTTTGACTGTTATATATGAACTGATGTTTATTATAACTATTATATGGATGTTACGTCCACGTGTTTTTTACTTGAAATTTCAAATATTCATTTAAAAAATGAACTGATCATGTATATATGTTGGAAATTTAAGTATCTGAAATTTAATTATTTATATGATTGTCTATAATTTAAAAATAGAATGTCCTTTACAGTCATTGAAACTCCGGCACTTTACTTTGCGTATTTTCAGCAAACAATGTTTGAAGCTATATGAAAATAATTGGACTAAAAAAAAAAATATGATTGTTGCTTCAAGGAATGTTTTCTATCACTAAATAAAACTTTCGATAAATCCAGCCGATTTAGAAAGTTATATATATGTGTGTGTGTGTTGCCACTAAATTGCGAAAGCCGTCAATGTTCATATTTACTAGTTAATACGCAGATTGACTGATTTGTTTCGTTAAAGTACATAATAATCTACAAGATATGATTTTTTCGCACTTTGCCTATGTAATGAGTATATTAATGTATTTCGAATTATTAAAGTGCGAAAATTTGTTTTCTCTTCTTTCTCCTACCGTAATTTGAGCATCTGTCACCAACGTTTTTTTTTAGCATCACTTTATCATTGTTTCTATCGGTTGTGACTAATTAGAAGATATAATTATGATTTCAAATTCATTTCTGCCTTGTCATGATTTTTGAAAGCAGGTATTTTTTTTTCTCCCAGAATGCAAGTAAACAAATTGCTGAATAAAATAATAAGAAGATTCTACAGCGACATCTTTGGCAAAGATTCGGTATATAGTATTGTTTTGATGACAAAACGAAAATATGTTTCTTGAGTTTATAATGAAAATTTCCATGAAAAAATAATCATCTCGAGATTATCGAAAAATTGAAAGAAATTTTGTTTTAATTGTTCAAGGCTTTCAGTAGCTGTACTGAGCATATTCAGACCTTCGAGGAAGTGTCCATGCCGAAAAATGATTTGGCATATTGTAATTTACATATTCGTCAGCTGGTTTCGATGGACAATATAAAATTATCAAACAATAGCATCAATTAACAATAAAAGAAAACTTCCCAATTAAACTGACGGCATTGAGCTCACAGGCTATTCACACTAACTGTATATTATACACTTATTTCAAAGAATTTGAAATAAGCCCTCGAAAAATGGAGAAATCGACAATATATTAAGGGGGGACCATCCCCCGTTTCTCCCCCTTATAATTAACAAATGAACCCCTAAAACTAATCAGAGAAGCGCCTTACCACAATGAACCTATATACAAAATTTGAAGAAAATCGGATAATTCTGCATGAAAAACCCATTTATCTAAATTAAGGGGGGTTAGCCCCCCGTCTCCCCCTTCATACTTAACCCCCAAAACTAATCAGAGAAGCGCCTTATCACAATGAACATATATATAAATTTTGAAGAAAATCGGATAATTATGCTTGAAAACCCCATTTATCAATATTAAGGGGAGTTAGTCCCCCCGTTCCCCCCTTTATACTTAACCAATGAACCCTCAAAACTAATCAGGGAAGTGCCTTACCACAAAGAGCCTATATACAAAATTTGAGGTAAATCGGATAATTCTGCATGAAAAAGCCATTTATCTAAATTAAGGGGGGGCTTAGTCCCCGTTCCCCTCCTTTACACTTCACCAATGAATCCCCAAAATTAATCAGGGAATCCCCTTACCACAATGAGCCCATATACAAAATTTGAAGAAAATCGGATAACTCTGCATGAAAAATTCATTTATCTAAATTAAGGGGGGAGGATTACCTCCCCGTTAGCCTCTTTATACTTAACCTATGAACCTCCAAAACTAATCAGGAAAGAGACTTATCACAATGAACCTATATACAAAATTTGAAGAAAATTGGATAATTCTGCATGAAAAAAACCATTTATCTAAATTAAGGAGGGTTAGCCCCCCGTTCCCCCCTTTATAGTTAACCAATCAACTCCAAAAACTAATCAGGGAAACGCCTTATCACAAGGAACCTGTAAACAAAATTCGAAGTAAAACGGTTTTTTCTGTCAAGAGTTATCGCGTTACGTACATACATACAGAACGGGCGGGCGCATTAGCTCTCATGCTTTGACAGCCTGTGAGCTAAAAATCATTACTTAAGACATGCAAGATTGTTTTTGTATGGATGCAAACCTTATCCAGCAATACAAAAAATGAGTTAAATGAATTGAAGTCGATTACTTCAGTGCATTGCGAAAGAAGATGCCAGGCAGATCTTATCGATGACTCTTTGACTTTGATGAATATCATTGCTTATAGGAGGCTTAAACTGTTCGCTGACAGTTTTTCCCTTTTTGCACCCCTGAATACCTAATGTATGTCCTGATTATCTTAGGATTCGTTGAAAGTTGAATGCCAAAGTTGTTCGGTGTACATGGCTTTAGCCGCAAACTATATTTAACTATAAACGCTGCATGTAAATATTTGTACATGTACTACATAAATCTTGTTTTATTTAAATAAATATATTAAATATTCATTTATCTAATCGTTATTAGATTCATTATCTATACATTATCTCATTTGAAAACAACACTATGTTTAAATTTTTTAATTGATTTTAGGACAATGCTAAAACATTTATGGTCAATAAGTCGATAGAAATTACAAAATATTTGTTATTCAGTTACAGAATTATAATACAAATATCTCGGAATGTTAGATTGTTTCTAAAAGCGTTTTACCCATAGAAATGAAAAAAAAATCTTTAATATTACATAATAGTTACATTTAAATGTACATATTGTCTGTTTTTGGTCGATATACTTTGCCATCGTGTTTTTATTTTGCCTTTCGCCGTTATATTATCTTCAACATTTTCAGCTGGCCTTTCAGAATGTAGTCAAAAGAATAGAAACTATTAGAATGAAATTTCGCTGTTAAAATATACACTTTAGCAAACTTTTTTGTTTATTGAATAGCACTCTTATCTTTACGATATACCAAAAAACAATCAAAATTTACATATGATTCTTTTTATTAGTTCCCTTTTGCGATATGATACTTCTAACTCCCAAGAAACTTAATAATCAAAACTACATAAGGCGGACATACACGTACTTACAATTTGAGGAATTACATAAACAGAATTTTATATGTAAATAACAAGACCGAAAAATCAAGCATAGATTATAAAACACCTTCCAACACTAATATAATATTATTAGTATTTTTTTTTGTCCTAGAATGAAATGAGACATCTAAATAAATGGTTTAAAAAACACACAATTCAGTAAAATTCATTTTCAACAACTGTTGTCCATATACGGTAATGTGGGCGAATTCTTTCGTGTAGCTCAATATGCAATCAATAGAATTTGTATACAGTACCTAATGTAATCAAAATTAAATAAGTTTAAAAATGCGGTTTCGACAGCGGAAAATGCACTTCCAGCAATTAGTGATCTTCGCCAAACCTGTAACCGATTTCTTTTGTGTTTTTGTAAATAAACGATAAATGTTATGATTGCCGTAATCTATAGGAAACATGTTGTGAGACACTTTAGTGATTTCATTATGTTTGAAGTATCATAACATCATTAAAATATATCGCAAATAATTTTTCACTGTAGATCCCAATGTAATAAAATTATTTGTGCGTCCCTGTAAAAAAACTAAAAGTGCTATTTATTCTATACTCCTGAGAAGGCATGTTCTATTCCACCACATTGATGAATATCAATCTCATTATGTTTTAAATACCTTAACATTATTAAAATATATCGCAACCAATTTTCCCCTATAGACCTTAATGTAACGAAATTATTTTGCGTGTCCCTGTAAACGAACTGCAAATGTTATATTCTTTATTTTCAACGACGAATTGTCTGTAGTAAACCTCAATAATATATAAACCTTTTATGTCGATCCTAGTACATTTACGAGAGAAAGAGCACAAATAGACAGACGGCAGACAGAGGACAGACATACGGCAAACATTCAAACCGAATTGATAAACACTTTTCATCTATATTGGAGAGTGTTAAAAACTGTAATATCATATTGTGTAATTTATAATAACATTATGGTTTAGAATAGAGTTTAGAAAATGTCCTTCCAGACTGTACCGGGAAGAAAAGGTAGCTTCCATATTCCATAGAATTTCAAATAGCGATATCGCAGCCGTTTTGTAAGATAAAGCCAAAACAAAATATACTCCAGAATCCTTGTATCCTTATCTAACAACTAACGGAAACAACTTTTTCAATTTATAATTTTATTATACATGTTTTTGAATTTAAAAAAAAATAAATATTTTAACTAGTCGCCATTTTGAAACAAGGAGACCGTTAAGCTGGCCAACGAACTCGGTCAAGACCTTGGTATATCCTGTACACATGATCAGTCACAGTCATATCGGTTCATAAATACGAAAGTTACAGCATAACAGAAATCACGTTGTTTCAAAATGTCAGCCTCCCTAGAATTTCGAACTACCATATCTCAGCCATTTTTAAAAATAAAGCCAAAATAAAAAATCCTCTGGAATCCTTGTATCACAATCTAACACTTAACAGAAACAATTTTTTTCAATTTATAATTTTTTGTTCATCTTTTTGAATTTTAAAAAATTAAATTTTTTTAACTGGTTACCATTTTGAAACAAGATGGCGGATAAAGCTGACCAACGAACTCGGTCGAGACCTTGGTATGTCCTATCCACATACTCAGTCACATCCAAATCGTTCATAAATAAGAGAGTTACAGTATGACAAATGACAGATATATATATATATATATACAGGCTGGTTATAATATAAGTATCTCTATTTGGAGCTGTCTGTAGCTCAAAGGAGTAACCCGAACAAATCAAAATCGCTACACTTACTATTTGAGAAATAGGAAGAAGAATGGAACGATAAAAAACAATAATTGCAATAATCACCCACAGATGGCTTTATTGAGTGTGAAAAGTAATGTGTAATACAAGAACAAAGAATTAAGGGGTCAAACCGGATGCCAAACCTAATTTATTGGAAAATGTCACAGTGGATGTTGTTACCCTTTAGCATGGCTTGTTCAGGTTCCTGATTACCATTGTGCTGGAGCACACAATCCAGGCGATCCACGTCGTGCTCAACTGTGGATGTAACGCATCAGGAGTGATGTCTCGCACATGTTGTGATATGCTTTCATTCTGGTTATTCCTTCAAGCTACAGACAGCTTCAAATAGAGATACTTATATTATAACCACCCGGTATATCTGACATTTATATATATATAATTATAATATCTTTGAATTTCAAAAAACATTAATCTAGTTCTCTCAACACTTCTAACCTAATCTCCAATTGAGATAGTAATAAAGTGTAGACAGAATACCACAAAGTTAATAAATTAGCAAGTGCAAACATAATATTACCAAAGCAATTTCAACAATGGTAACTAGCCAAAAATACTGAAAGTTGTGAAGAATATTTATTAAAAATAATATCATATGCCATAAAATGTAAGATAATTGGAATCTGGATATCAAGTGAATTCAAATGGAATTGGAAATGAAAAAGACACGTGTAAAGTTTAATCTTCAGCCTGACAGAACCCACACGTGTCCTAAAAAATAATGCAATATTTCATAAAATATACTGGCCATTGTGCTAAGGTGATATTTCCACCATGTATATTGCATTATTATCAGAAAACAATTGGAATTAAAAAGCGTTTAAAGTATAGATGAAAAATTGTACTCACAATAATTATCTAACATGTTGCAAATAATGCTACGGCCACATTGAGCAAATATCATATATATATATATAAATCAACATTGGAACGGAGGGTGGTTTTGGGGTCTGGGGGTCATCATTGGTGAAAATGTACCAAAATGTTTTGGAATTACTTTCTTTCGAACGGCTGCAATAGGTAGCTTTTTGTATTGAAAGCTACTTAAAAAACAATGACAAAAAATAAATCACTTTCAAATCAACCCAATCTAGAAGAGTCCTTTAAACTGTTTAGGGAATTTATCATAAATGACGTACCTGAAAGAACCTAATTTTTTTCACATATTTATGTGTATAAGACCCATTTCTTATCAAAAAATGCTGAGAAACTGGATGCATTTTAAACACTAAAGAACCGTTTTATTTCATTTCATTAAGTGAGTATAACTGAAGATTTCTGAAACTATCGGATGATTCTTTTACAAATGTACAAAATGTAACTTTTGATTGAAATTATTAGGAAGATAAGTAATTTATGTAACGTAAAAACAGACAAAAAGTGTGGTTTATATAACATTTTTTAAAAAATTTGGCCTGGTACGTTAATTCTTTGTTTCATTAAATCATAAATTGAGCACAACATGTATTTTCTACAACATATATTTATATATTATCTAATACCAGCTTTTAACAATGCATTATATTTTTTTTATAGTTTAAACATATTTTTGAATAAGCTAAATAACTGTGCTTCACAAAAAACAAAACTGTCTTTTTATAACAGCAAAAGAAATGTCTAACAAATTTCACATCGAAAAAGACATAAATTGTTTTGTCTTTGAAATATGACCTTAGGTTTGAAGCACTTATTCACTTTTTAGCATATTCAATTCCTATTTTTCACATATGAAATAATGAAATAAAATACAGTTTTCACTAAAACATTTTTTATTTTCTGCTAGGAGAAATATGTACAAAAGACACACAGGACACAGAAAGACATAACATATATTTTTTCTATATATAAATTTTAACAAACATATATATCTGCATAAGTTTTTCTTAAGACTTTTTTTGAATTTCATTTATAACTGAGAATATATGAAAAACAGAAATAAAAGAAAATATTCGAAGTAAACAGGAATATTAGACTAAAAAATAATATAGCAAGAGCATCACTTTTTTGCGTAATTTAAACAGTCGGAATAAATATTGACCAATACAGAGAAACACAGAAAAGAATGAGAAATGTTTAATAGATATTTGATGCTAATTTTAGCAATGCCGATAACAAATATTTTATCTAAATAGAGATATATCTAAATATTTTTTCAAGTACATAAATGTTTATGAATGCATTGTGCTCTACTATATAGTTTCTATACATTTTAGAAGTTAAATAGCGCTGTTATACAGAAAACCGAAAAGTATATACATGGGAGTAAAATAAAGCTTTAAAAATACACACAAATGGAAGAAGACATAACAGCTTACGACTTTTAAATATATGCTTTAGTGCTGAATAAATATCACTTATTCACTTTCTGACATTCGTTTCCCATACGAATGGAAAATAGAATAGAATTTTCTCTGGAAAATGTCCGTATTTCCCCAGGTGAGACAAATGTAGGAAAAACACAAAGAACACAGAAAGGCTTAACGTAAAGTTATCGCATCTGTGAAATTTAACCAAGAGGTATACGTGGATTATTTTTTTGGTAGATCGTTATTTGATTTTTTATTCTTAACTGGGAACTTGGGGAAGGGGGGGGGTATGAAACAAGAAAGAAAACTCATGCGTCAAGCATAGATTTTGAAACATTTTCTAACACATTCAGAAAAATATAACGAAACTTCTCAGTTTAATAACGTGAAAGAAGATGTCTAACTAGGGAACTGCAAGAAATGTTAGTCGCCGATTTTGACGAGAGTGGTATCGTTGGAAAGATTTCGTTGTGGGGAGTAAAAAACAGAATGAAATTACCCGTCGGAAATGATTATTTTTCCAGACATACGACAGTTTGTCACACAATTTTTTTATTTATTTATTAAAATTTGTTCTGTCGTTAAATTTGTAATTTTTGCTGTTAAATGGCTTCCTGGTAATTTAATTATGTTACTTATGTTTGGAAATTAAGTTGGCACATCGAGTGGCTGCAGGTACTTTGTCGTATTGGGAGGAAATAACTCTAAATTCCCTCCCAATTTCTCTTACATAAGCTCTATTTCTCTGTCCTGTCCACTGATCAAAAAGCAGGAGGGTCTCGTCGGTGCCTATGGACTGTTTTCATCCCATAAGACCGGGGGATTAGTTCCTGAGATTAAAAACATTCTAAAAATTATTTTGTATGACCAATGGCTTCTTACTTGCTTCTCTTTCATTGTTTCTTATAAACACCAGCAAAAATAAACAAATTGTGTGACATAAATTATCGGATATCTCGAAAACGGCTCGTTTCCGACGGGTAGTTCCATTCAGTTTTTTACTCTCTACGACGAGATCTTTCCAACGATACCAACCTTACAAAATCGGTGACCAACACTATTTACAGTTCCCTAGTAAGTAAACAATGTCAAGGTCAAACAGGGCGGGAAGGCCTACCTTTCAGCTTAAGCTCAACTATCCCCGCCCAGCAGGTTCTATTACCTAATTATACTGAGCATTACTAAATTATAATTTGTGATATTGAACAGTAATTATACTACGTAAAGCTGAAATTCAAATTCTGAAAATAAAAAATTCCAAAAATAAAAATTCTGACAATACAATTTACCAATCCTACTGAGCTGTACTAAATACTACTATGCGATACTGAGCAATGATAATACAATGTAACAATGCTGTAAGATGCTGAAGTAAATAACAAGTTGGAAATTGTACGTCAAACGTTACAAACGAGGTGCGTTCGTACGTACGTTTTAGAATTAAATTCATGATATCCCGTGCGTAGAACGGGTTAAACAGCTAGTTAAGTATATATTTTATGACACTGTTCATACAAATACCTTAACTAGTTATATAAATATTCAGATATATATGTATCAGCTAGTTATATAAATATTCAGATCTTGATGATTTTTAATTCTGTGAAATGAATTATATCGTCTGCAGATTAATTTCTATCATAAAATAAGTATCTCGCTCGCTTGACGATTTAACATCCATCGGAAGCTCCTCTAACAAGAAAGCACCGATTAAAAAAAAAATCAAATTTCTTAATAAATATTTTTATTAATATCTCCTAAAGTTTTGATTCGATTTTAATAAAATTTGAAATGTCTCGACAAAATTCTGCAAAGATAATATATTTTAAATTGCAAACCATTTGGTTGGGTAGTTTTTGCGTTGTTATATGCGGACAGACAGACAGACGGACGGACAGAAAGACGGACAGACAGACAGACGGACAGACGGACGGACCAAACGACGACTATAGGTGCTACGTATTTATATAATTACGAACGCACCTAATAATAATGGATAAGGTAAGTACTAAATGAACAATAATGAATGATTAATAATACTAGAGTAAACAATGATAAATTATGCTAAAAATACTAAATAACACTGTATGATGCAATTAAGAATACCTAAATTGTTAAGGTTAGAGTTTTTTTTAGTGTGTAAAGGTCCTTATGCATATTAGAAGTCAACTTCATCCCCAATCTCCACTAAGTCCAATGGAGGCAGCATGAATAAGTATTGATTGCGTTCTAGCAGAAACATACAAACTGTTATTTTTTGAAGCAGTTTTGGTTGTTTCAGCACGTAGGCAAAAAACCACATAACGCATTTGAAAACACAATTTCAGCTATTCCTATCTACTGTAAGAAAATTTCAGAAACAGAAAAAATTTCTGTACTATATAGATACAAATTGTCTACTTTTTTTTTTTATCTTTACATTAAATATTTAAACATGCAGAGTTTCATAGTTAAAACTGTATTTATAAGATACAAAATACGTATTTAATTTATATTTTTCGTAAATTTCAATGATTATACATATTTTTCCAATTGTAATTTACAGGTAATTGATAAAAATTTTCGTTGTGAAAAATAAGTCAAGCTGGGGCCCAGACACAATATTCTCGAACCCAGCGACATACCGACCAGGTTACGAAGACGCTTGGCAGAGGAATAAATTTATTAAATTATAAACTGCGATATGAACTTTGAGACCTTTTTTTCTCAAGACGTGGTTTTATGGCTTTCCTATATTTATATGCTAACTATATTCTATCCATACACAAAGGTTCGCCGCATTCTGTGGCGCCAACCTCGGAACCTCCTCTTGTAAGATATTTGTTATTGCATAGGTGACGTTTGACCACTGCGTGTATTTTTTTCCCCCTGTAGACCGTTATTTGACTTTTCATTCTTAACTGAGACTATAAGCTAAATATTAACTAAAATTAATTATAAGAAAAATTTAAAAATTAAAAATTTCGTGAAAGATTAGCATAAAAGGATGATAACTTGAAATAATTAAGTAAATTTCTATTAACCCAGGGATATTACGAAACAAAAAAAAGAACAAATAAAGATAGAGAGTTTTTTAAAATGTATAAATCACAATCTTCATTTTATCAAAGGACAGTCTTAAAGCACTCTTTATATACATAACTATTTTGTAATACACATGTTTATAAACGCCCTTTAATTCTTTATATACTTTTAATATATTTTAGAGAGTAAAAAATGCTGCTATATACAGAAACGATAAATATATATTAAAAGAAGACAACCCCCCCCCCCCTAAGAAATACATTAAAATAAAAGAAAAAAAGCTTCGTTTTTAAATACGTTCACTGAAACTAAATTTAGAGCATTAATATATTTTTCGACATATCTAAAATTCATGTTTTCCATATAAACTGAAAAACGAAATGGAATTTCCTCTGAAAAAATTCTGCTGTTCTCCATATGAGACAAATATGGCATGGACATAAATTAGAGAGAAAGACGTAACTTACAGTTATTGCTTAGGTGAATTTTAAGCAAGATATATATTTGCATTGGTTTTTTTCTGTAGGCTGTGTTATTTGACATTTCATTCGTAACTGAAAATACAAAGGAAAGACGCGATGAGGAGAATCTAACTTTGTCCAATTTCGCTTCATCATCAAGAACGATGAGAAATTATCAAAGTTAACTTTTCAATTAAGAATATATCAGAAGATAATGTAGATAAATAAGTTATTTTTGTGCATAATTATTGAGCAGCATTTATATTATATGTGGATTGATTTGTATATAAACAGGTGAACATTATAATAGTGTATTTCTTTTAAATACTAAAAGGTGTAAACTGACAACATTATATACAGCAAAATTACTTTTATTAGATTGTTAACATGTTTCAGTTCACTCCGAGCCATTATCAAAAACATGTTAGAATATCCTATAATTGCACGATCTTTGAAGTTATTATTTGAAATGCTTTCATTTAATTTTCATGTTATTTTTAAAAATTACGCACTTTATCTTTTATTTTTATATTTTTACTTGGTTTAAAAAGTACATAAAAATAAAATGATATCATTTCAAATAATAACTTCAAAGACTGTGCAATTATAGAATATTCTCAATTGTTCTTGATAATGGCTCAGAGTGAGCCGAAACATGTCAAGAATCTAATAAAAGTTATTTTACTGTATATTATGTTGTTAGTTTACACTTTTTAGCATTTAAAAGAAATGCAGTATTACAAGGTGTTTTAATTTATATATTATATTATTATTATAGTGTTTATGATTATTTTATTATTATTATTTGTGTATCAGAATCCCGTATATTGTATAAAATGATTTTTAAATGTCGCCGGAAAGGCGAACAAGAGCAAGTTAAGTACAAAAGTACTGATAGCTTTATATCTCCAAATTTAGAACAGTGAGGAAAGTTACCCTGTGTGCGTGCGTCGAAAAACTCGACCAACTCAGAGACTTGTACGTCAATTCCCAGCACTGATGTTATATGACGAATCGCTAATCAGTGAGGGGATATATTTTTAAGCACACCAAAATAAAGTTTTAAATATGGTGTACATATATGTGTTCATCTTATATATTATTTTTCGAGATATTCACTCGTATTATTGGATTGCAATATTAGTATGTATTGAGAAACTTACTCTTGGTCAGCTATTCAGAGCATTGTTTAAGATGCTCGTAGAGCTACTCTTCAAGATTTTAATAGTTTTAGTATTGCTCGTAACATACAAGGGAACGACTCTTGGTACAGTTCGCACCTAGCATCGAGACCAGGTGCAGTTTGTAGCCCTATGCATAAAAGTTAGAGAACCAATAAAATTTCTCTGTTAAAATAATATTTTATATATTTTTTTGTACTTTTATTTTTTTTTATTATTGGTTTTTAATTCATGATTTCACGCCAAAAGCAAGTTAAGTCACCAAGCTACGAATCCAAACCACTACTCACAGAGTCACAGACAGCAGATGCATATGCCAATCAGCCAGGGTTGCCGGAAAAATTTCTACGGTAATGAATACAGTAACTGGCCAAATTATTAGACGCAGTTGTTTTTATTAGAATATTTGGTATGTAATGACCCTAAAAACTAATTCAGCGAGGTAATATAGTTTTAATTCATTAAAATAATGTATGCCACATATTTTCCTAATTTGAGAAACTGCTTTTGTTGACATGTCGAATTATAACACTGTCTCAAGGTCAACCGAACTAAAACACGTCATGACAGGCTTCAATTACGTGGCTATGTGTGACGATCATGGAGGTGTTTGTGGCATTGTAAAATCAGTTGTTAGATGGTTATTTGTATTTCTATTGTGAATATATTATTTTTAATTGTGAATATATTATTTTTAATAGTTAATATACTATTTTTAGGTAATTAATATATGGGTAAAAAAACAGATTTGTCAACAGAAAAGAAAGGCGAAATAAAAGCGCTTTTAAATGTTAAAAAATATTCGAATAGAGAAATTTCAAGAAAATTAAATGTTTCTGAAGCAAGTGTAAGGCGAGTAGAGACAAAACTTGGGCTTGGAGTAAACATTGATCCCAAAAAGAAAGAATAAATGTGGAAGAAAATTGGTATTTACACCAAGGATAGAACGACGCTTAAAGAAGATCTGCTTGGAAAATCGATTTGCTACTACAAAACAGATCAGATCGAAGCTCGAAGAGTCCGATGTTGTTGTGTCAGAACGATCTATACGCAGAAAACTAACACCGATGAATTTCAAGGCTTTTAGTCCAGCTAAAAAACCAAATCTAACCGAAGCAATGAAAGCTAAGCGACTGAAGTGGGCTATAGAGCATTGACACGAGAGATTGGAGTTCTGGAAATCTGTAATTATAAAGTTATTGTTATTTTATTAATACTTAAAACATTTAACAATGTCTGTCTTTAACCATTAGATAAATTCTTCATGTTGAAAAATTATTTAATTCAGGTTTGCTTGAGTGACGAAAGGACTTTTGAAATTTTAGCAAACAAATCCCAGTTCGTGCATCGTCGTCCTGGCGAATAGTTTCAAGATTGTATCGTGCCAACTGTGAAGCACCCAACAAAGGCCATGGTTTGGTCTGTCATAAGTGGAAAAGGCACTGGACGTCTTTACATAGTGAAATAAACTATGAAACAAGAGCAATACAAAGAGGTGTTTCAAAGTCGGTGTATTCCACAACTAAAAGAATGGTTTCCAAATGGAGAACCTTCTACATTTATGCAAGATGCAGCTCCTTGCCACACAGCACGATCAGTAAAGGCTTATTTACATCAAGAAAATATCCCTGTATTGGACTGGCCGGGTAATTCACCAGATATGAATCCCATTGAAAATGTTTGGGAGCTGATGAAGAGGGAGTTGGCCAAAGAGGTCAGAACGAACAAAACCCAACTGATAGAAAAACTTATCCATGTCTGGAATCATCGCTCAAATATGCAAGAAACTATTCAATGTTGCATTAACAGTATGCCATGACAAATAGAGGCAATAATTGCCGCCAAAGGAGGCTCCCCGAAATATTGATATTGTCGAATTTTAAGTAAAAAGTTTTTCAAGTTCAATAATTTTAATTTGACATACAAAAATAAATAATTTTAAAGTCATTGGCGTGCTTTTTATTCATTCTTACCCTACAATTAATGTTTATTCTGAATTTTATTTGTTTATACAATAATATCATCTCTATGAAGCTAGTAGTATGATTTTACTCATAAAAACATGAGTGCGTCTAATAATTTGGCCAGGGACTGTAGAGCCAATTTCGCGCCGCCAAAAATGTAGTTATAATGTATTTTTTTTAAATGAAATTTTTAGGTTCTTGAAGGAAATTTTAAACTTTTTTTAATATTTTATTCCTATTATAAACTAATTTTTGTTTTAAAGCACTTTTTTCAAGAAAACTTCTCTGTTAATAGTCCGATATGTGATCTCAAAAATTGCATTTTTAGAAAGTTATGCTGCTGTAAAATAGAAAAATATGATTTTAACAAAATTTTTTTATCGATCCTCAAACTTCGTAATATAGGGCTTTAAATTGCACCAGATCTCAATGCTAGGTGCCAGCTGCATCAAAAATGGTTCCCCTTTTTAGTAGTGTTGTCTATATGCATAAAGGAGTCGATAAATATCCTGCATAAATAATAATAGTACGCCAATATTACTTATTTCTGGTCTCCCAGCAAACTGTCAAAATTGAAATGTTTTCTTCTCTGTAATTTTTCAAAAATGCTATAAACAGATGATTTTTCCAACATTATATAATAAACTTACTAAGTGTATGAATATAAACCTTGGGAGTATTAATCATTACAAACTGTTTTAAAACTGCATTATATCAACAGAATTACATTAATTTAAATATTTATTCTATTGCAGTGAAACCTATAGATTTAGTGAATGGATATATAAGTTCACGGTGCTGAGAAGGTGAAGTTTTGGACGGAAAGGCTCTCTATTAAAAACGATACGAATTTTATGAATGAAAAATGTTCCTTAGAGAAGGGTGCTTCTAACTTTACCTGATGATGACGAAAACTTCAAAGCTGTCATGGATGATTTATAACATTACAGCACTTTTCAAGGCACTTTTCCATCTATTTGTTCAAATTGGTTATATTTAAGAATTACTATAACTGGCTTTACCTGTGTTCACAAAAGAGGTCATGCTCTGAAATACGTATATATGATTGTTAAATGTTTCAAAAGTTATGTGTCGTCATATTACTATCTGTAAGTAATGTAGATAATTAATGAAGTTAAAAAGGAAATCTTTAAATATGAAGATATTAAATAATGCAGAATTAAAAAGGATATGAAACAGAGTGATTATGTTAACTAATTGGCTTATTAAAATCTTTTGTAAATAAATTTAATGAATTTAATTAATTATGACGCGTATTTTTGTATATATATAATTTGCAAATAAATTTGTAAATATTTAATTTAAGGTTAATGTGTTTCTTTTTCTTGCATCGTGTGGTAATTTGTCATCTACTTTAATTTATGTGCCTGTTTTTACCGATTAAAATGTATCAATGTTACTTCTTCTAGAGAATTCATTAATAATAAAATCTCATATGTTAGAAATGTCTCATATGTTATGAATTTTTATGAAATTACACAACACATGCTTTATAAAATATGTTAGGTTAATTTTAATGTATAGAAACATTATAAACTCCAATTACAGATGGTATAATCACATTAATTATGTAATGTTTGCAAGTATAACAAGATGTCTGGGAGGATTATAAAATTATGTATCAAAATTTTAGATAGTGTGTCTTACCAGTATCTTCATAGCAATACGTTTAAAGAAACAATAAGAAAATTAAAACAATAAAATAATTTGCCAAACGGTTAACATAAAAGCATATCTGAAATGTATATTTGAAACAATCGTAATAAATTTCCGTCAATATTTACAAAAATGTAACAAAAAAATGCCCCAATAGACGATAGTCACAGTATTTATAAATGTATAGGTAAAAAATAAAAATAAACGTATGCAGTAATGGTTTCAAATCTATGTTTATTTCGAAATATCTTTATCTCGTAAATATACTTGTTTATGTATTTCCTTTTTTTAATAGTTTCAGTAGATTGGAAATATTGCTGTTACGTAAAGACCCGTAAATTTGTGTATTAGTATATTATATTGCTATTACGTAAAGACCAGTAAATGTGTATATTCATAACAGTAACAAAAAAGCATTAAAGAATATATTCAAATCTATAATGACGTATTTGATTCTTATTTTAAATACATTCTACTGCAGTGAATGCACAATATTTATTCAGTCTCTGTCATGTCTAATAATAATTTTTCTCATGCAAACGAAAAAAAGGGAAAATAGAATTTTCACTGAAAGAAGTTCTGCATTTTCACAAGTGAGAAAAATACAGTATGAATATAAAGAGTAGGAAAAGATGCAACCGAAATTCATTGCATAGCTGAATTTTGACAAAGTAATATTTTTGCATCCCGTTTTCTGTAGACTGTTATTTGATTTTTCATTTTTAGCTGAAAACGCAAAGGATATACGTAAAAAGGAAAAATCGAAAATCAAATCAAAATAAATGACTGATTAAACTAAAAGCATTAACGCACCAGTTCAATGTAGCATTAAAAGCATCTGGGAAGTATTTACTAATATAGGCATGCTATGAAATATAAATAAAAAAACATAATAAATATATTTTTTAATTTTATTTACTGTCGAAACATTTTTCAGTCACGTATGATGAACAAATGTGATATATATTTTGCATATTCAGAATAAGATTAAATGTGTATTATTAGTTCAGAAAGCAATTTCATTAATTCTTTTGTATGATTAAATTGTGATTTAATTTAGAAATTATCATCTCACTCAAAATTAAATTGTGTTGTGGATTACATTAAAAATACTTTTGCACTTTCTGAAAAAATATATTCATTTCTTCATTGAATGAAAAATGTTAATAATATCAGCATAAAGTCTGGTCGAAAGAAGAAACAAAATAAAATCTGGCTCTGTGATGATCATAATTGCATAATAAAAGTCTTGTTGTCTTTTCTTCTTTTTATTTAACAATAAACTTAACATAACAGTAAATTAATAAAGGTAATTAGACTGAAAATAATCATAAATTTCAGGAGAGCTTCCAAGAAGCTCCATATTACAGATACAAAATTATTCCAACTAAAAATACAATAGTTTTCTAATCAGTTCGGGTAAGTATTACGTCACATTACGTAACGCCGTGAGCTTAACTCCGCCCACAGAACATGTGATCAAATAAATTTTCAACAATCGGCCCCACCATGAACACATGGGGGTTCATCAAAAAATTTCAAAAATGTACATCATACATATATATATATATATATATATATAGCATCAATACAAGTAACCTAGTTTTCAATTAACAAATAATACCTCAATTATCTAAATTGTATACAATTTTCAAATTAAAAGTAACATTAAGGTATTCAAGTAAACAATTTAACATAATATTATTCAAGATCAATATCTATTCCAAGTACAAGATTTAAATTAAATTATAAAAGTTAAAATAATAATAATATATCCAAGATAATAAAATTCAAGAATGAAACCAAGTGAGTAAAACAAAACATTTTAAAAGTTTTACCCAGGAATTTCAAGAAGACAGCCAAATATAAAATAAATTATTTAAATTTAAAATAATTCAGGTCAAGATACAACTAATATATAGTCCTGGAAATAAAAAGTTTGATATGATATCTAGATTAAATCATGAACACAAGAAACTTTCAAATATTAAATTCGAGAAACAATGTAAATATATATATTCCAGTGATACTTACATACCTTCTTCAATAATGAACAAACAGTTTTAAATTGTATTTCCTACTAAAAATATAAAAAGAAACAGTTAAAAATATTATTCTAGAAAAAATAAAAAAAAGAGAAGTTCAATATACATATCATCAAGTAATATTTTAGGGTCTTTTGAAAGTAAAAAAAAAAAGTTTTTTTCAGTTTTCCAAGTCACTAATTTCAAGATTATACAACAGATTTATTGGTCTTTTAATAGTTGAATTGTTTGTTTTCACTTCAAAAGACCTTATTTTTCCCATCTCTTCCAACAAATGTTTTTGTAATTTTTCACAACTTCCAGAAAGCTCTAGGTAAATGTTCATCTTGCACAAGCACAACATCATCTATTTTGTAATCAGATGTTTTATTTTGATCCGTGCAGTGAGCAGATTTTAAGTTGAGGCGATGGATTCATTCTTCCAGCGCCTCAAAAAATGGTTTAAAATAGTCTCACGTAAACGAAAACGTTTCACTAAAGTTTCCTTGGTTGCTGGTAAGGTAAATCGTTTTCCTTTATATTTGGTAAACACAAAACTCGTTTTCCTGTAATAAAATGAGAAGGTGTTAGAGGAAATGGTGCATCTAGTTCAGAATAAATGTAAGTCAATGGACGAGAGTTAATGATAGTTGCTACTTCAACTAGAAGAGTTTCCAGTTCACTTAAAGTTAGCGAAGATTCGCCGATGACCTTACGTAAAGTAAACTTCACTGAGCGAACCATTCGCTCATAATAGCCACCACACCAGGCAGTACGTTTGACAATGAATTTCCAAGAAATTCCCCGATTGGCATAAAACTTTTTTACGTCCGGATGGTGGATAGCTTTCCACATTTCTTTTAATTCAAGCTCAGCCCTTTTAAAAGTTTTTGCATTGAGTAGATTATAGCACACAGACCTCTTCTTGAAATAAATCTGCCAAATGTCTTTCACAAGCTCCAAATGAATTGCTCTTGTGATAGCGCAAGTAAGCAATAAGATGTAATTTTTATTCTCACTCCCCTTCACATATAGGGGCCCCGCAAAATCAAGGCCTGTAACGAAAAATGGAGGTGCTTCGTTAATGCGGTCACTTGGAAGAGGTGCTATTACTTGTTGACCAGGACGTATGTTAAATTTCTTGCAGATTGTGCAGTTGTTGAGGACTGATTTTATGCACTATCTACCTATCTAAATCCAAAACTTTTCACGAGTTTGTACCAGTGTGTCTGATATTCCTGCATGCAAAACCCTTTCATGGGAATTTTTAATAATTAATTCAGTAAATTTATGTTTGAGAAGAAGCACGATAGGATGTTTATCATGAAATGGCAAGTTAGCCTTTTGTAACCGCCCTCGTACCAAGAGTAATCCTTCTTCTGACAACACAGGATTTAGCAGCAAAAGGTGGGATTCCTTAGGGATATTTTTGTTAAGCTTCAAGCATTTTATAACCTCAGGAAAACTTTCTTCTTGAACAAGCTTTACCCAAAAATTTTCGGTATTTTTTATTTCATCAGCTGATAATTCCGCAAGATTTCGCTTTTCTGTTTTTAGTTTTATAATAAATCTAAATACCCATGCAGTTACTCGATACAATTTCTTCAGTGAGCTATACCTTGACAAATTTAAAATTTGACATTTATCAGCGTTATTTGTTTTAACTACGCAAGAAATAATTCCTGCTTTTCGAGACCGCTCTTCAGAAACATTAGACACTTGAGTTGCGGGTATTTTAACTCTGGGCCACTGATCTTCAGGCAAGGAAGGAAATTCGGGACCGTACCACCATTTTTGAGAATTGACCAATTGTTTTCCTGAACAACCTCTAGATTCCTGATTAGGTCGGCAGGATTAAGTTTGCCTTCACAATGTCTCCATAAACTAGGATCAGACAAGTTATGAATTTCTGAAATTCTATTTGCGAGGAATGGTTTCCATTTTTCTTTTGAGCCTTTTATCCAATAAAGGACAATTTCAGAATCTGTCCAGAAAACAAACTGGAATACCTGGAGAATATTTTTAAGAAAATTTGCAAGTCTTGCACCAATAACTGCTCCCATCAATTCAAGGCGCGGAAGAGTTAATTTCTTCAAGGAGGCAACTCTAGATTTAGACATGACAAAACTAGTCTTAATTTTTTCTTTAGATGTTTGATATCGTAAGTATACTACTGCGCCATAGGCTTTAGGATTAGCATCTGCAAAAATATGTAATTGGAGACTCTTTTCTTTTCCATGATCAGGGTGATAAAATAATATCTGGGAATTTTCAGTTGTGAGAGATCCTGTATTTCCTGTATTTCTGAAATCCAAGTTTTCCAATCATTTTCTAACTCACCAGAAAATTTTTCATCCCATGATATGCCCATTACCCATAATTGTTGCAATATATATTTAATTCGAATAATAAAAGGAGTGATTAACCCAGCCGGGTCAAACAACATAGCTGCAATTTTCAAGACATTCCGTTTTGTACAAGAATCATTATTTAATTTTGATAACAATGGACGTAATTCTAATCCCAAATTATCGTCATTATTTTTCCAAGTTAAGCCTAATACTTTTAGAGAGTTATTTGGAGGATCGGAATTAGAAATAGGTATGCTCTTATCAATCCATCTTTTCCTAAGCTCCTCGGAATTAGTTTCAAATTTTCTTAAATTCATCCCCCCTTCTTTCAAAATATCAACAGCTTCTTTAGATAAATTAAAAGCCTCTACAACATCATTTTCTCCGGTAAACAAATCATCTACATAAAGGGACGAATTAAGGATTTCAAATGTTTTCTTGTGAGAGTCTTTATATTTATTGATATGGTTTTTGATGGTACAAGTAAGGATAAACGGACTGCAGGTGACACCAAAAGTAGCCCTAGTCATTCTATAGGGAACTATTTCTTTATTTTTGACAAAATCTTCATAATATAGAAATCTTAAATAGTCGCGATCTTCTTCCGCTATAGAGATCTGGAGAAAGGCTTTTTCAATGTCATCTGAAAGGGCAATTTTGTGCAATCGGAATTTTAACATAATATCCAGAATATTTGGTTCCAAGTTAGGACACGGATTCAGACATTCGTTTAAAGATAAGGAATCCGCTTGTTTAGACGAAGCATCGAAAACAATCCGAGTTTTTGTTGTAATTTTATCCTCTCGGATGACAGGTCTATGGGGCATGTAATAACAGTTATTCTCGGAAAACTTTTTAGGGCACAATTCTACTATACCTTCGTTAACTTGGTCACGCAAAATAGAATTGTATTCTTTGAATAAAGAGTCATCATTCAAAGAATTGTATTCTTTGAATAAAGAGTCATCATTCAGTAATTTATTTTACAAACTAGAAAACCACTTTTTTGCTACTTTAAGATTATTTTTCAGCAAATCGAGATAATTTTTCCATAAAAGACGTGTTTCATAGTGACCATTCACGAATTTTAAGTTTTCTTGAAACTCATTTATTACTTCATACTTAAGAATTTTCTTTTCATTACTTTCAATAATGCCAATTGCTTCAAGATCCCAAAATGCTTTTAATCGTGTATTTAAATTTTCACCCGAAACATTTAAACATGTTAAATCTCTTTCTTTCGAATAGCAAATTACATTTAAACAAGAAATAGAATTAATCGAATAATTATCAGGCATTTGTCCAACTAATGTTGTTCCGAAAATAGACGTTGGAAAGTATAATTGCTTGTTTATTTTGGTAAGCGAACCACATAATGTTTCATAAATATAATTAGCCCCTAATAAAATTTGAACGGATAAATTTTCTTCGAGTAAGTCAGCTAATTGATATTCCATTGAAATAAGGTTTTGAACCCGGGGATTAATATTTTGACATAATTGGGTACCACAGATTTCATCCGTAATTAATGCCTCAACATTAACCTAATTATACGGATGATATCTGCTTCTCAAGGTTATTAATACACATTCAAATTCTTTTTCTGTAGGATTTCTGTTAGAAAATGAGTAAATGGAAAGTTTTTATTTTCGTAAGATTTTGGCATTTAATACCTTTGCCAAATCACTCCGAATAAATGCTTTTGTGGAAGCAGAATTATATAGTACTCTGGCAAATAATTTTTTAGATCCACTTTCCACCTGAACACAAGCCGTTTGCAGTAGAGTGATATAATTATTTCTCAAATTTTTCGACTTATGAATAGATTGCATTACTGTTTCATTTTCAGGAATTTGGCTAGCTTGTTTTAATTTTGAATCCTGATTTTCAACCAATTTTTTTACATTTTGCTTCTGGGCAAAATAAGTGATTATGTTGTATACTGTGACATGTTTGACAGGGCTGAATTTTTACTTTACAAACTGACTGTAAGTGTTTGAAAAAGCATTATAACAGCGTCCGCCTTTCTTTAACTTAAATCTTTTTTGTTCATTGGTTAGGACTTTGCATCCTAATCCAGTATGCGGATTAGCATTTTAAAAAATGCAAACACTTTTAGAAATAGTATTTAATGCAACTGATGTCGGGAAATTATTTTTTATTTTAAATTTCTCTTTAGAATATTCAGCTTTCGAACGAAACATTTCCTGACCTTTCAACGAAATTCCTGACACTAGATCTGCAGCCTCCCTAGATTCAATTTCAAACTTGATGAATTTCATTAAATCCCCTACATCACCCGTTTTTTTAGGATCCCTTTATCTGTGAAATTCTACCACTAGATTATGTGGCAATTGTTTTAATAATATATGGATTAATATCTATCCAAATTTATCTGATGCAATACCCATAGATTGGAAATTCCTAATACTGACTTCACTTTCATCATAAATATGTCTAAGCCCCTTAATATTTGATGAAGATTTAACAGGTTCGATTTCTAATAGTTTATTAACAAAACAACTAATTAACTGGTCTTGTTTTCCGTATCTTTCTTTTAATAAGGTTAAACAAGACTTATAATTTTCCTCTTTTAAAGCAAAACCAGCTACTGATTTGTAAGCTTCACCGGTTAAGAAAGATTTCAAATATAAAACTTATAATAATTAATTATTTTCAAATATAAAAAAACAGTACTTAATGATTAATTTAAATCTATAGCGCATTCAAAACTATTATAAAATTCTAAGAATTTACTTGGATCACAACTAAAGGTGGTTATATTTAGTTTGGGCAAATTGACAGGATTCTGTGATGTATTATTTAAATTAGAAATAGTATTAATACTTTTCACGGATTCAGCTTGCTCGACCTTAAATTGTTTTAATTTACTTCTGATATTGGTTTTCGAATCAGATATAGCTTCATCATACTCAAGTGACTTTTGAATTTCGTTTTCAAATTGCGTTTCATCATCAATTAGTTATTCAATTTTTTCATTTAAATTTTTAAGTTCATCTTGTTGTTCTTGTACATTTATTAAATATTCAGAAAGTTTAAATTGATCATTGTCACTTTGAGTATCAATACTTTCCAGAAATGTATCAATAGAAGATATCAATTTCGTACATGAAGTTCGAGCAAGTTTCAAGTTTTGCTTTTAACTTATCAATTTTTTCCATTTTAGAATAATAATAATAATAATAAAAAGGTTTACAGTACCTTTTATTCAAGATTAGTCCACGAGAAGAGAAAAAAAAAACTTGCAATAAATATTTTTTCCTATATTGTCACATTGATAACGAATTCTGAACAATTTCTTGTATTCCCGGGATTCGGCACCATGAAAAATATTAATAATATCAGCATAAATCTGGTCGAAAGAAGAAACAAAATAAAATCTGGCTCTGTGATGATCATAATTGCATAATAAAAGTCTTGTTGTCTTTTCTTCTTTTTATTTAACAATAAACTTAACATAATAGTAAATTAATAAAGGTAATTAGACTGAAAAGAATCATAAATTTCAGGAGAGCTGCCAAGAAGCTCCATATTCTAGATACAAAATTATTCCAACTAAAAAATACAACAGTTTTCTAACCAATTCGGGTAAGTATTACGTCACATTACGTAACGCCGTGAGCTTAACTCCGCCCACAGAACATGTGATCAGATAAATTTTCAACAATGAATTTCATGTGAATGGTTAAATTTTTCAATTTATATTTCTATTTTTTTTCCTTGAAAATTAATTTAAGAATAAATTAAGGCATTACATTATAATGTAGATAGTTTAACTTTCGCAAAATTTGAAATGAAAATGGAGATATGGAGATCTAGAATATGGAGCTTCTTGGCAGCTCTCCTGAAATTTATGATTCTTTTCAGTCTAATTACCTTTATTAATTTACTATTATGTTAAGTTTATTGTTAAATAAAAAGCAGAAAAGACAACAAGACTTTTATTATGCAATTATGATCATCACAGAGCCAGATTTTATTTTGTTTCTTCTTTCGACCAGACTTTATGCTGATATTATTAATATTTTTCATGGTGCCGAATCCCGGGAATACAAGAAATTGTTCAGAATTCGTTATCAATGTGACAATATAGGAAAAAATATTTATTGCAAGTTTTTTTTTTCTCTTCTCGTGGACTAATCTTATAATACGAAACATTTAAACAGACAAGAGATAAATGAAGCCAAATTCATTATTAAATTCAATTTTAATCTATTGTTAATCCATTATTATAAATTTTATTACCAGTGTGTTTTTTTAATAAACTCTATAAAATATTTGAACGATTTTGGTTATACTTTTGTAATTAAATTATTCGGTTGTAAGAAAATTATGTGTTCTAAAATATCTTTAATTTATTAAGATAACAATTAAAATGATAAAACTGATTTAAACTTTATTCTCCAACTTTAAAAGGACACACTGCTTTTAACAGTAAATTCACGAGCTTGTATGCTGGAGCTATATGCTGAAACATGTTAATAGAAGTTTGTCGCATCCGTTTGGCCATTGAAAATGTTCACTTTTCTCCTAAATACACATACAAAACGACACATAGGTTAATTCATTAAATTCTAGTTAGAATAGCAATACTATTTATTAAAAGAATGCTCCGTTAAATTCAGAAAAATAGGTTGAATTCTTTCACATCTGAGGGCTAAAGTTTTGTGAAGAAAGGGAATTTATGTGTTACTTCTTCCTTAAGTGGTACCGCAAAAACAGATAAAGGTGCTAATATACAAATGCAGGAGACAAAAAATGGTAAAAATATCGACTTTTTAAATTTTCCCTTGCAGTCAGTTTTAATAAGATTGAATAAAATTTGGATTTTTTTTTTTTTTTTTTTTTTTTTTTTTTGAGTTTCAATGTATAAATTTGTAAGGGTTTCATTTTATCTTAATGAATGTTTTTGCATCGCGCACATATGGAAATTCAATAAAATGTTGTACAACGATTTATTACACAAATGCTTTGAAAAGTTTCATCGTGCAAACCATTTTTATTATTTGATCAGCATGCTTTTTTGCCTTAAATTATGCATGTTTTTTCAAGTGCTTATGAGTTTCAAAATTTCTTAATTGGATAAATTAAGCACATTTTGAAAAAAATGCAAAAGTTGCATACATAAAACATGTTTTTAACTTATTTGAATTGGTAGCAGGGATTCGTTCTTAAGTCGTCTGCGTGTTGATTATGCGTTGCTGAAAAGTGTATCAAACATATGAACTTACACTTCTGAGTGAATTATTGTGATTTATCTGATCGTAAATTGTTACATGCACAGTTGAACAATTATATCGCAGATATCTGATAACATTCTAAGTATATGATTGAAATCCATTATCAACTCTGTAACTTCACGTCTCTTCAATTTCAACACTCACAAATTCTTATATATGTAGACAAATGGTATACATTTTTGTAAAATTCCCTAGTGAACAAAATAGTTATGCTTCAGTCATGCTACGTATTTTACAAACTCTTGGAATATAATAACTGCAATTGAACAGTTATTAAAGATGTTAAAATTAAAATGTCCTCATTCATTTCTTGCGATCTTTCTCAAATACCTCGTAAGAATATCTATATATATATATTTGTCTTACGTGGCGCGGAAATAGGGCTGAATTTCTACCTTATCGTTGGCAACAACCGTAGTTTCTAGAGTTCAGACCAATGAACAGACAAGATTGTGTTAGCTCCACCTCCAATATGGCGGTCAGTGTCAGAGCAGTGAAACTCAAGTTCGCAATTATTAAAAATAAAATAATATGAACGTAATCCAAAGCGTCTGAGATGATTCCTCATTTTAATTATGAGTAATATTGTTAATTTCAAATTAATTCTCAACTCTTATTTAGAATTTATTTACGAATTTCACTCGCACAAAAAATCGATGATAATAAACATAAACTTTCTAGAATGCCCCTGCTGTCATATGCTGCTGTTTTATTGAAGTAAAAATAATTTTTTTTTTCGAAATCTATAATCAATTAGAATAATAAAATGTCGAACGAAATTTAAACAATCATTGATGATAAACTATCTTCCTACCACGTAGTGTTTTTTTTTTTTTTTTTTTTTTTTTTTTAATGAATTTAAGCCGTGCTGTACAATATTATAGGTGCAATAAGTTTTAAACTAATTATGTTTCCAAGATCCCTTTTTCATACTATTTAAGTGATTTATATGCCCTTTAGAAGCATCAACTAAATGCATTTTTAGTGTTTTCAACGGAGTTTTCAATTACTTTTTTACATTAAAAAAATTGTCAATTTCATATGTTCAAATGATTTATTGTACTACTTATTCCGGCTAGAATTACTAGAAAAATAAAAAGGGGCGAGCGAGCGAAGCGAGCTGTGATCGCGTAGCGGTCTCAATGTGAATTGCTTTGCAATTCACGGGGGTTGACGAGCGTTTGCGAGTAGGGGACTGAGCCCCCTAGTAATATATATATATAGATATATATATCAGAATGGATGTATAAGGGTTTTACTGAACTCATGGAAAAAAGTTTAAAGAGTGGTAGATAATATTACAACAAACAATTTTTGTACAGGAAAGTCGTAAAGAAATTATGGGGTGTAAGAAACATTGTGCCTGCTCACTTCATTTAGATTTGCGTTTTCGTTAAATAACTTTAAAAATATCAAGATATTTCTGTAGAACTTGAAGCAGAATAACTTTTGCTTGAAATGTGATGACATAAAGGGAAGTGGTGGATATAAGATCCAGTATTTTCAGCTATATTAGAAGTTATCACGAGTTCACTGTTGTTTATATGCACATTGTAGTCATTTGCAATGCTTCGCTTGATGTCAACTAATGACATAAACCACAAGAAAGTTTGTTGACTATATTCATTTTTGTTAAGAGCCTACGCTAGTCACGCGAAGAAACGCTCAAGCTAATGTTAAGTCTATGGGAAGGTTCTTGCGCGATTTCTCGCCCGCATTTAATATTTTTAAATGATTTTTTTTTGGCATAGGATAGCTGAGGTCAAATCTCTAACGTTGTTAGTTTTTACTTTTTTGATTTTTATTAATGTGTTTTTATAAGCAGACATTTTAAATTTTGGAACCGGTTTGAACCGGTTCTGAAAGTGAATGTACCCTTATATAAACTAACTGGAACCAAAATCGAAAAAGTAAAAACTAACAACGTTAGAGATCGACCTCAGCTATCCTGTGCAAAAAAAATCATTTAAAAATATTAAAATGCGAGCGAGAAATCGCGCAAGAACCTTCTCATAGACTTAACATTAGCTTGAGCGTATTTTCGCATGACTGATGTAGGCTCTTAACGAATTCTATTATCTAGATTCGGCATAGAAGAAGACACAAGAGAATTGCCACTCTCGATTTATATTCGAAAATGTTTAGTTGGAATGAATTCTACCAATTATTAAATGTTCGCGATAATTTCGAAATCTTCTTGTATTCATAAAAGCGTGTTCATTATGTTCGGAAGTATTTTGTATATGCAATTAGGAGAGATAGATGTCTTTAAAAGAGTATAAAGTTTTAGAGCCATATCGGTTTTTTTCTGTTATCTAAAATTTAAATACAATAACACTTAGTGTTAAACAGAAAATTACATTCAGAATATTATGAGCAGAATAAATATTTCCCAAGGAAGGCATAAAAATATTTTAGAAACTCAAAGTTGACATCTATACATTTTGTTCAACATTTTCACAAAATAAAATGCAATAAAGATTATAAACACTTAATAGTATAAATAATAGTCTTTATTTAAAAGTGTACATTTATTTTGCTTGCTAATGCATCACTAATGAGGTGTTCAAGTTAAAAACAGTTTATTAGATATTTTGTGAAAAACATAATATTTCTCTATTTTAAACTTACAAACATTCTATGCTTTAAATGTAATATTTGTTTACATTAGTATAAAACATTTTATGACTATTTTATTTAAGTATAAGATTAGAAAAAATTAAGTTACTTAATTTCATTACAATAAATAAAGAAAAACTACCTTCCTTAGGATTAATTCGCGAGGAAAACTTACTTCAACCACAATTCTCTTATTTACGAAATTTATATTACACAAAGTAACATAAATACGCATTTTCTCCATATTATACCATTTTATGGGTCTCTAGGTTCATAAGGTGTGTAATAAAGTCATAACCCTTATTAAATTTCGAATCAAGTAAAAGTTATTTTTATACTTAAAGATAAAATCTCTTAATGTGACAGGATGTGTTTTATGAATAAATATTGGATGGAATACTAAAGATTATTTCCTAGCGCTTATAGTTAGTTAACTATTCTTACATTAGTGAAAAGTAACAAGATTTACTTGTGAAAATGTTATACATAAAATATAGAAATGATATAAACAGCTGTTTATTTATTCAAGCATTTTATAAACTCTTCAATACCAAGATTGGTGAGAGATATAAAGAACAAATAATGCATGGTAAATTTTCAATCAGCATTTTCTTATCTCGTACAAATTAGAAAGAAAAAATTATTCTTAACTAGAAATTGAATGTTTTTTATATATTCTGCTGTTTCTAATTCAAATACTTATAAATGTATTGTCTATATATTATTATAATACACTAAACAGAATATGAAAAATCGAGCGAAAAAACGTACTTTTCTTCACAAAAAACGAAAACTTTCAAGATCTATAACACAAATATTTTCTTTTCGACCTCTAAAAATTCAATATAAATTACTAGTTTATAAAAACTACGAGGGTCGATCCAGAAATAAGGTTCCCAAAGAGCTCCAGCCGCACGGGAAGGTGCGAGGTGAAGTACGACAAAAGTGCTATGCGCGGCTGTTCCCGCACTCTCGATTTCTCCAGCCGCGCTTCGCTGCACCGCTTATTCTTGGCTGAGCAGCCGTCCGAGATGGAGGTTCCCTTTGTTGATCCCGCCAAGTGCGAGTTATTGTGTAACACTAAGAAAACTCAGACGAGCTATCCAGAACCGCCGGTGAGGACGACTGACAGACGGTGTACCGCTGCTTCACGACAACGCCCGGCCTCTCGTCTGCCGTCAAACCCAGGAACTTTTGACACAATTTAGGTGGATTGTCATGCTCCACCCACCTTACAGTCCGGACCTCGCACCTAGTGATTATCACTTGTTCCCCATGATAAAGGAACACTTGGATGTTCAACGCTTCCGGAGCGACGATGACGTCAAAGAAGAGGTGAAACGCTTCCTCAACGGCTTGGTGCCGGAGTTGTACGACACAGGGATAGAGAAATTGGAGCACCGGCTACAAAAATGCGTAGAAAAAGATGGCGATTATGTAGAGAAATAGAGCAAACTTTCTTCTTTTCAAAGATGTAAATTTCTATGAGAATAAACAATGTTGTCTATTTGTAAATTTGATGGGAACCTTATTTCTGGATCGACCCTCGTAAATAAACTGAAATTTCTTTCAACGAAACACTTAATATATACTTCTCAAAATGTAAATCCTGCTCACTATTCTCTTAACACACACTGTTGAAATTTCACTTCACATTCAATGGAACTTACGTTCAGAGAATAGATTTATCATGTCAAACAGAAATATATGTTTTCTTTGCAGTTAATTTTACAGTAATAACGAAGAAAGCATTTAAGCCATACTTGGAAACTGAACGCAAAACCAAAATGAATTTAATGCGCATAATTATAAGCAGAAATGACGTTAGAGTTTAAGAATATTTCTTATGATTTTACACACAATTTAATTCCACAGTTGCTACTTTAAGCTACTTATGAATCTATGTAACTTCAAGAAAGTGTACCCCCACAAAATCAGGATCATTGGAAGTCGTTGGACGTAAGTAGTAAAATTGTTCTGGTACATTGATTTGATTTTCATCTCTTATACTTTGATTTTCATACTTTGATTTCATATACTTCGATTTTATATACTTTGATTTCAATTTGATTTTCATGAAACATATTTCACTTTGTAAAAGAATTTAGTCATCGCCGTTTAGGTTAAACGCTTGAAAAGTGCTCTTATATATTTCTCCTTTCCTTTTTTTTCATTCTTCTTTTAAGGCGGTATTCGAAAAAAATATTTTTCCACGCTAAACAACTCAAAAAAAAAAAAAAAAAAAAAAAACACTTTCAGACTCATTTTTAAAAGTAAAAACATGAAACTTGGCGCTGTTATTTATGAAGAGACTTATAAGGGACCCATGTTTTTATTTTACGTTCAATTAATTAGAAATTGATTTACAAACAATTATTTTCACAGTACGATAATTTTTGTTATTGTTTCCAGCGCTGTCACTCCGGGAAATTCGGTTCAAAATGTCCACTTTGACAGCATTTTTTGAAAAGTATTCTGCCTTTATCAAAAAATCGAGACAATACGGATATTATAAAGTTTCTAAATAAGAGACTTTCCAATTGGATGCATTTTAGAGCAAAAATGAATTTAAAAATGTGTCTCAAAATAAGCAGTTTGGATTTGAATACACCCATAATCTCATTGATTTTTTTCTTATTTAAAAACTATTTTTTCTTCTCCCTCTGTAATTTAGTTTATTATATTTTATAAGTACCTCTCTAAATATTTTATTTAATAAATTAGTACTTTTCTTAATTATTTAACATTTACCCTTCAGCACTTTTCTTCAGTTTCTTTTCAACCTCTGTTTTATTTATTCCGTTCTTTCTCTTTCTTCCTTCATACCATTCCACTTTTTCCTTCTACGTACCCTTCATTCCAAAAGGTATCTTTCGATTCCATCGCAGATTTTCTTATTTTCCTGTTTACAATGCCTTGTATGATTACCTTCTAACCACGTAATGGCTTAACACCTGATGAAGAATCAATTTTATCGGAAACGACATGATCGGAAACGACATGGTTATTTTTATGGTGTCATCAATAAAGTACTACACATTGTTTTCCAACGAAAAGAGCTTTTTTACTATTTTTTTAATATCAAAATGATAAAGACAGTTTTAATGAAGACAATTTCCTTAAAAACATTTTTACAATTTTTTCTTTTTATGTTATTTTCAACTTTTCTTGGCTTAAATTATTCTTTTACTGTTTTAGATTTTTGCTCTTAACTTTCACATCACTACATTTAATTTTCGTTCATTTGAATATTAAATATATTTCAATTAAAGTTAATCAGAAAATAAAAAGTTGTATTTAAAATATGAATTTTCACTAGTTTCAACGTTCTGTATATACACAAATATGCATTTTAAGCACAGCATCTCTTTTTTATGATTGAAAATAATATTATTTATTACATATTACTTTTAAAAAAATAAATTCTTGAATGTAACAGTATTTTATAAGAAAACTTATATAAAACATTTTAATTAAAATTTTATATATTCATCTATTTATTTTTTTGCCATTCATGTTTTACTCGAGTTTAAATATATATATATATATATATATATATATATATATATATAAGGTCAAAAGTCAAAAGTCATTGGATACTTCTAAATTTAGATGTTTTGTCGACTATCCAAAGAAATTCTGCATGAATTCTTCTGGAACTACAGGAATGTAAAAAAAAAAAAAAACTTATTACACATCTTATTTCTTAGTGAAAGTTTAATCACGAGGATAATTAGGGGACAAAAAGCAAATTCAATAAAAAAAATGTTTGTTATCACCTGGTAAATTAAAATGCTCAAAATGCTTTGTAGCAGATGATTATATGGGTCTTGTACAATATTTGGATGATTTTATATATGACTACCACATATATTCATGAAAATATCAAAAATTCTGAAAAAAAAGAGAAAAAAATCGAATCTTTTTGTTTATAGTAGGCAAAGTTTTGAGCCAAATTTAAAGCAATTTTAAGGGAGCTGTAATTTTGATAATTTTTTGTTGTTGTTGGAATAAGTTTTTTTGGTGGCACTTTAAAGGAGAACTGAAACTTCGTAGAAAATAAAAGTAAAAAAAAAATAAATAAATATGCAAAAGGCAAAATAAAAATTTATGAAAATTTCCATAACATTCAGCTATTTTTAGAAACCAACATAAATTCAGCTTATTATGTTGCAATTTTTTATGAAATTTCATGATTTGTGACTGGTCTTTTTCTAAGAGTTGTCTAATATATTTGACTACAAAATTATGAAATACAATTTTTTTTTATCTTTCAAAAATATTTCATGCAAATTCTCATGTTACATCAAATTATTAATGTATTTATATTAAATTTACAGCATATTGTTTCTACAGCACTTTGTCAAGTTTCCAGAAAACGGCGTTAAATTTCATTGTAAACCTCTCATGCTATAATCGAATAACTGACGGACTTTTTTTGAATCTTTAAATAAATTTTTACGTCTCTGTGAATATACGTACTTTTCATTCACAATAGTGTTACAGGACCAATATAGTCATCTGTTACAGCTATAGATAATTTTGAGCATTTTATTTTAGAAGAGATGGCAAATATTTTTTTATTCAATTTGTTGTTTGCTCCATAATTGCTGGCGTATCCAAGCATACGCCGGATAATATAAATGTTCAAAAAGGTTTCTAACAACACTGAAGTTCCAGAAACGTTCGTTAAATATTACTACATATGTTCGACAAATCGTCTAAAATCGAAAGTGTACGGATACTTTGGGTCTGATACGGTATATAATCTTAGAGTTAATACACCTGAATACAGGACACGAAAAACAGAAATAATCTAACGGAAGATTCAACACATGCAAAGCTATTGCTGTACAATGATTAGACACAGTACTGTAGTTGGAAAAAATATTTGTGGGAACTCACCTTTTCATAGAGTAGATGTTGATGCTACTGGATTTTTGCTAAGACAAAAGCCAATTTAAAACATTTAGCCAAAAGCCAACTTTTTTTTAATTAACAGTTATAATTATTATATTTTATAGTATTGTATTTGTATAGCCTTTCATCTAAAAGCAATATTTAATCAATTTCATAGTAACATTTTCCATTATGAATTAAAATTTAATTGAAATAACAGAAATAAATCCATATATAACTTATTGGTACATCTATCCTAGAAGTTTCCATAAAGAACGTTAATAAGAGGTGTTTTCTGTGCTCTCGGATTTACAACAGGCTGCTAATCTCCTTCCTGATAGCAACTAAGATTTCACATATGATTCAGGACAAAATTCTTTTAAGAGACGTTCTACATGTCTTATGAATATAAGTGAACTGGCTCCTTTAATAAGGGGTGGATTTTTCGCATTGGTCATGATGTTATTCATACAGCTGAATGCTCTTTCACATTCATACATTGAGATGGGTATAGTTTTCACAGTCTGAAGAGAAAAAAAAATGCTTGTGTTCGTACGTGATATTTTTATTTACAGTAACAAACCAAATATTTCTGGCAACGGTGTTACCACGCATTTCCACCCAACTACAGCACTGTTTAAACATAATAAATGAAACAGGAGTACCTAAAAGTATAGACATAAATGAACGGGTATAATAAGTTCAGATTTTGTAAAAACGAGGATATCTTTCCGATGTTTCGTTATGCTTTTGTGGATTCAAAGTAAAAGATAAAAGTAGGTAATTATATGGCATCCGTCTTTCCCAAAATATTGTCATATCAAGGACTTCGAAGTACTATGAAACGTTTCTGAAATAAGACTTTGAAGCCCGTAAATTTCGAAAAAGGACTGTTCACTTAATTTTAAAGAGTTACTCAAAATTGTGTAAACACCTAAATGGGAAAATATTTAGTCAAAGTTATATTACAACTTAAAATGAATTATTTCTTCGGTTGTTTCGTAATGGATAACAATGAACAAAGAATTAAAATCTTACATTAAATATCTTCAATAAATGATTTCGATTCAGAGTATTAAAATAATTTTAACTAAAAATTCTCCCATTAATATGCTAACATAATTTTGATTTACATTACAGAAATAAGCTTGCTTAAGAAGTTTGCGCATCGTTCTAATCTCAATGGTTCTAAAGATACGAGAAATATTTCCAGATTCATGAGTAATTGCGATATTACACTGAATTTTCACGATCTAGATCTTTTCTATATCTGGATATATTTCTCTGTTTATTTATTGTAGATTTAAAAAAATAAATATTAGAAATAATAATAAATGTATTTATTATTCTACTAAACATTAGTTAAAATACCGTTTTATATATATATTTTTTTAAGTTGGTTAAACAATTTATCAAAATATGTTAAATGAATTAGAAACATACGTTTCCTTTTTAAAACTTTTCATATTCTTTTATAAGATATAAACTGAAAATAATTAAACTAAAAGATTTTTTTTTCATTCTTGATTTATAAAATCTGTTTGAAGACAACTCCTTTTTCCTCTCTCTGTTTTTTTTCTTTTATCGGAAATTGTATTGAAACATCCTAATTTCAGATGAGATGAACATCTTCTATTCTTACAGTACCTTTAAAATATCTCATAAAAATCGATATTTTATTGTTTTTTTATTAACAAAGAACTTGATTTTTGTTGTAAGCTTTACTGAAATTCTTGTTAACGATTTAGTAACTTTTTGTTATCTCATTAATGCTTCAATTTTCCAATTAGTATTGATTGAAAGTGCATCAACTTTTGCAATTCTGTATCATATTTATCTTGAAATTTCTATCGCTCCAGAAAATGGTTGTTTTTTTAAAATAACGGTTTCAGTTGAAAATGTATTTGAATTTTTTTTCCTGAAGAAACTGCACTTTATAATAAATTTTAGTTCATAAAATTATTCTTCAAAGAATTTACATTTTTTTTTCAATGCTTACACATATATCTAATAAATCTTTCAGGTTTTAAATGATGATAGTTCTTTACATATAGACAAAATTTTATTCATTATTTTATAAGAAAGTTATCAGAAATTGTTTGTTACAAAACTTAAAATTGCATGAATTTGTTTTCTTTCCTTTATTTAACAGGGAAGTCATGTATTAAGTATTATGTGATATTAACTAACTGAATATATATTTATTTTAATATTTTTGATATTTACTCATTACTCTAGTTCATAAAAATATGGAAAAAAATAAAATGAGTTAATAAATCGCGGACAAATAAAGTTTCAAGCGCAGGATGTTATTTTTTTTAACAAAAAAAAAAATGTTTTAGTTAAAATACAGTTTTGATGATATCTAAAAAATTACTTTTGCCACTTTTTTTATTATTGGTATTTTATATATAAAAAAATCTGTTTAGTGACATGGTTGTTTCTTTTAGAAACATTCTTAACTAGCAGGCTACGCCCGCTTCGCTGGTGGATTTTTTCAAACTTACCTCGAATGATTAAAAAATATTTTGTTCCACCTTACACCACCAGAGGGTTCATTCTGTTCTTAACAAACCTCTTTCCAAATGAACCTCCGGAACGAGTCCCCACTGCTTACGGCACCGTATAACAGGCGTGACTGAAAAATTAAATTAGTTCCAACTTCTACTGCCAGGGGGCGCCAGATCTATATAAATTTAACATTAATGCGATATTTCAATTACGACCAAACTTACCCTTCCCTCAAAATTTTACCAATGACCTTTAACAAAGGATGTACGGTGTAAATTGGCTACCAATCAGTTCGCAATTCCAAGGGAAAAAAATGTGGTTGTTACGTAGGTAAGAAGTAAAGCTTCTAAAAGTCAGTCTAAATCGTAAATCGCAAATGTGTGCTCAGTACGTTTGGCGTCATAACGATTAGGACAACAATGACGTTAAAATGCAAGTTACAACAATGGACATTTAACATTAACAAATATCGGTAACTTTTGAAACAGGAACAAAATGGTGATTTCTTTGGTTTAACTTCGCACTTTATTTTCTTACATTCATTTTCCTTATTCTCAAATTAGTGAAAACAACAAAGCCCTCGTTGACATCGGCAAAAGAGAAATAACTGCTTTTTCGCGTACCTTAGAGTTTTATACATATAGATAAGTATAAAATAAAAATAGTTTTATTTACTTTTATTTATTTATTGTATTTTATTAAGGATTCAATGTTTATCTTCAAAATCACGCCTAATTTCATAACTGCAAATCATTATATTCCATCGTTAATTTGGCGTGGGAATCATTTATCAAAAGAACACTGCTTTTATTTACGTTTTGTAGAAAGCGCAGTCAATTAAATTTAAAATACATATAACTTTTGCTACGTTTCTTTTTAATGATATGGCAACAGGAAAGAAAAAAATATCACATTATTTGAATTTTCTATTTAGGATTTAGAATTGTTTTTAAGCGTATAGTCATAAATTTATTAATATTAAACTATTAATTTATAAAAGAATATTTAAAAATATATAGGTCCATTCTTTTTTATATTTCACTTTTCTACATTTTTGTGTTTAAAATATTTCACTGTTTCAATTTCATAGACCGTTAAGAATATTTTAGCGAGGGTGGATTGGCAAATGACTAACTCCATTGTTGTTGTAAATCTTATGCAGTTGTAACCATTAAGAATCTCTGGCAAATTATCACCTGCGGCCTTCTAACCAGAAATTTCTCAAAATTTATTATATTTATAATTAAGTTTTGTAAACATTAAATTATTAATTTATAATTAAGTTTTGACAACATTAAGTTATTAATTTACAACTAAGTTTTGAAAACATTATGTTATTATTTTATAATTAAGTTTTGAAAACATTAATTTATTAATTTATAATTCAGTTTTGAAAACATCAACTTATTAATTTAAAATTAAGTTTTATTGTATTTCATTAATATATAATTAAGTTTTATTGTAAGTCTTTAATTTATAATTAAGTTTTATTGTATTTTATTAATATATAATTAAGTTTTGTTGTAAGTTATTAATTTATAATTAAGTTTTATTGTAGTTTATTAATATATAATTAAGTTTTATTGTAAGTTATTAATTTATAATTAAGTGTTGTATTGCCATCGCGCGTGCAAAATTTGTATAATTCTAGAATATCAGGAAGTGAGTTAAAAATCAATTACAAAATTCCAACTTTACACATGAACCAACTTAGGTTAAATAAATGTGTGCAAAAATTAGTAAGAACGTTTCATGAGAACATATTCTCTTATTAACAGAGTTATTTCCTTTTTGCTTGATTCTAAATATTACCAACATTTAATAGCAATTACGTTAAATATTTAATAAATCTTTTTAAATATTCTATGAATAAAAAACAAAAAATGCTAGATATTATATTTCACTCAAATAAACAAACAGATAGCTGATATATTTTCTATTCTGCTTTTTAACACAGTATAACACACCATGATATAGTCATAACGGAGGAAGGTTTTTTAGTACGTTAAAATATTTTGTTGAAGTATTTTTCAACAGAGGTTGTTGCACGATTTTAAATGTTGCAAACATAATTACCCTTCCACCCCCCCCCCCCGCCCCAAGCAGCTAAACGTAGCATAGCCAACAGATAATAATAACTTAATAGTAAGTATAGTGTGACTATAAATTTATATTGGTGTTTACGACGTCTATCACTAGTGGCACACGTAAACTGCAACGTGCTTATGCATTTCATTGGATACATGTGTAACTTCTTGTACAGTTATTTACAATTTCTCGAAGTAGTGTCATTTAGTTACTTTATAAATGTCCATATAAAAGAATTTTGTTGTTGAAATATTTCCCAACACTGGTTACTGCACGGTTTTAAATGTTGCACGCAGAATTTTCCTCCCAAGCAGCTAAATGTAGCATTACCAACAGATAATGATAAGCATAGTGTGATTATAAATTTATGTTGGTGTTTAAAACGCCTCTCACTAGTGGCACACGTAAAGTTCAACGTGCTTATGCATTTCATTGGATACATGTGTAACTTCGTGTACAGTTATTTACAATTTCTGGAAATAGGCTCATTTAGTCATTATAAATGCCCATATAAAAGTGCATCTCGTCCTTTAATTTTCGGTGGTGATGCTATCGAGTGTTGATTGCTGATTTGGTAAAATGAAAGTAAATTTTGTAAATTTTTCTCCCCAGTTAACACGTTGACCTTCGCATACTGTGAAGAAGTGCCTTTTTTGGCAGACATTGAAAGTGTTTTTCAGTGTTTATCGAGTCAGTTCACAATTTGCAATTTGCAATTTACAATTTTCTAATTAAAAAATATCTCATTTTAATTATTTTTATATTTCACTAAACATATGTAAAGGGGGTCAACGGGGTTCTTTTTTTAAATACATGGTAATAAATTATCAACAGTCGCGTTTTGTAACAATAATTTGTGTTCAATGAAAATATTGATGTGCCCCCTGGCACTATTAATTCGTGTGCCATGCCAGTCAATGTGTCAAATGATTGTTCATGTTATACTTTCACACTTTGGTCGTTCAAAAGTACTTAAACCCAGACAATCATTTATAGTCGCTGTGTTTAATATATCAAAAAATGCCTAATATGTTTACAACGTTCAATATTTTTGAAAGAATTTAGAATTATTAAGAAAGTTATAAGTTAAGAAAATAAACAATTAATAATGGCAGTTTCATTTAAGGACGCTCATTAGTTTTTGAGCTTCAAAAATCGTTTTTTTTATTTTTCATATTTAAAAAACTTATACGCTTCTGCGTCATAAAAAACATAAAAAACATTCAAATTATAAACTGATCAATGTTAAATTAATAATATGTAATTTACTGTACTTTATATTCTGACTTTCATAGATATTGAAATTTGTATACCTTTATCTCAAAACTACGTTTTCGTTACATGAGTGTAATAAAAAAAAAGATTTACAGACAGATAGTTTATTTTGCTCAATTATGATTAAAAAGATTATACCTACAATGTTTCCCTAATTTATTGTCAATTGATATAAGATAATAAAATAAAGTGTATGTTTATATCCATAATTAGTTAATTTACCGAAAACCAAAAATTGAAAATAAAATTAGTTTTCGTGGTTATAGGGTTGCTCGCAACAGTTGTAAAGGTAGATATTGTGAGGTATTCACTTCGTTTTGCTGATAAAAGTAAAAGGTCACATTATTCTTAGGCTTTCCCGAATTATCCTCCTATAAGTGTGAAATTTCTGTAAATAACTTTTTATTTGCAGGCCATAAAATGTTTTCGAATGTTGGGCTAAACTTAATTCTGATAATCTGAAGTATCATAATTTTATGAACACTTGAAAAATATGAAGATCTCTCCTGACATGGGAATGTAATAATTCTCTACATGCTTGAGACCATATGGTAAGTACTCAACCTCCAAATGAAATACAATGGTAGAGCCAGAACATATACACGACTGAAAATATGCCAAAAGAGGACTTGAACGATAGAGAGTGAACTAGTTGTACCTCTGATTTTTTTTTCTGTCGCTAGTGCGACGAGCAGGAAAAAGTCGGAACTTTGTCCGGTCATGCGAAGTGTAGGAAGCCTGCACGTAGGTTCATTTTTACCGGGAGAAAAGACTATCCCCGGAAAAGTTACGAATATTCCTAAGAACATTAGCGAGGCCAAACCCACGGGCAGAATATAATTCTGTCGACAGACTAATTTAATATAGTGTAGTTGTTATTTTCAAAAAAGATTATTTCTGTCTACTTGTTTAGTACATTGTACTGTCCTGTAGCTGAGTATAGTAAAAGCCTCTAAAAAAGCCATCCTGACTCAGTCCAATGGTAGTGAAGCTAAAATATATACATTTAACCCTATCACTATGTCCTATCGAAACATGCCCTGTTGTTGCCCAGGACAAATATGCTATGTATTTTTCAAATTAAAAACAAACACAAGTACCACTTATATTCGTACAGTTTAATTTTTACCGTGTGTTACAAATTATGATATGAGATGTCACCGTCTGAAACTACACAGTGAGTGATAGATTTTTTGACAACTTGTTGAAAGTGCTTGGGGTCCACGTGGACTCCAGGACATAGTGATAGGGTTAATACACGTTAGTTTTTGCGCTGTCTTTAATAAAGATTTTGTCCATTGATATTAAAATAATTGTTGTAATGCAATAGCCTCTCTGTAAAGAATTAATTCTGAAAAGTTTATTTTAATTCAATGATTCTGAAGTAAAAATGTAACAAGTGAAATATAGTTCTAAAGTAAAATAAAACTAATTACTTCCCTTTACAAAGGATGTTAACAGAGCTTACATAATCAATTTATCTTTTCCGGAATGTAAAGAAAAACACTTTTATACATTTTCGTAAAATGACTTACTTTTCTCTTTTATTGCATTCAATAACGGATAATAAATTCATTTGATCTCTAAAGAAGCAACTTTTATCTAATTTGTTAGATGAAAAATCATAATCTGGAAATTGATTTCAACACATGCAAAATTTATTTTCCAATGTATAGAAATATAAATAAACTATGAAGTATTGAATAACACTCTGAAATAATGTGAAGAAAATTGTCGAAAGTGAAAGAGGCGGACGTGATAAATTATTCTATAGATGATGAAGTTCTCAAGAGATCAGGAAATATGAGATTTTGAGAGGCTAAGACGCAATTGCATTTATTTCATATTTATTTTTCTTTGCCCTTTGCTATTGATAGTAAATATACTTTCTAAATAATAAATTCAATGAATAATTTTGGAAATGTGTAGTTTAGTGCGAATTTTTCTTAAAATTACGCATTAGTTAAGTGTTTTTTTGCATATTTTATGTTGTTATATTGGAAAACCAAACTTCTAATTAATTATATACATATCTATATCTATATATATTAACATGGATATATCTACTTCTGTTTTATAATCCCAAATGTAAAAATTTATGCCAAATTTAGAACCATAAGCAATATATAGAAAATTATTTTAGAGGTTAAATACATGAAGCAGTATTACCAGATTAGGAATTATGTTCTAAATTTTTGGAATTTTAAAACTTTCGGGGATTTATTCGGAGACGAATATTAGTCGGAAACTTTGAGGCCATATCAATTAACTTTACTGAACATTATAATCCTAAGAAAAGTAAAGTATTAATAATTAAAAATGATTTTCACCTACGTTCTGTACACCGGGCAGTAATATCAGACATATTTAACAAGTAGGATATATTTCCTATTTGTTCATCATCACAAATCATTATCACTAATCGTTCGTGTACTGCAAAAATTTTACTATAGATTTAGGCTTTCCGAATAAAATTCAAGATGAGTTTGAATGTCCCGTGAGATACCAAAAGTTGAAAAATGCTGCTTTGTCTCGTTTTTATTAATATTTGTCAACATATTTGAAAAGTACTTATGATTTTTGTTGTGTGTCTGACCATTTGTCTGAACTCTAATTCACTTAAATATGCACAGAATGACACGTAATTCCCATATGCTAATGTGGTTCACTATATGAAGTCTCTTTTCAAAATGAAGCATTTGGTATTTAGAGTTGGTTTACAGGGCTACACATAATAATTCCGTTACATTGTGGTCTATGGGGAAAAACCGTTTGTTGTGTATTTTATTTATAATGCTTATGACAAAATAAAATTTCCTAATAATATTCTGTTAGTGTTAAAATGTGTTTCATTATCTATGCCTGATGCTAGGTTTTTCGTTATAATTTATTTTGTATGATAATCAGGAATTAGAGTTTTAGTCAATGTTATCTTTTAAAAATGTAAGTGCAAGTTTTTGAACGTTAACCCTTTCAGTTTTAAAATCTCAAGAAATGTATTTTTTTTCCTAACCTTTTGAAAATAACAATTTTTAAAACCAGCAATTTGTAAACTGAAAATGAAAATTTCACATTTGAAAAGTGGTTGCTGCATATAAATATAATCAGCATTGCTATTTCGTATTTTTATCGCAAAATATTTTTCATATTATTCAGTTTATCATTTTCTATGGAAAACTGTATTTTAATTTCTACTAGGTTTTATCTGAAATCTGAAAAGAGATAAAGGTTATAAAAATACAGAATATACATTAGATGAAAGACGGATTGATAAAAATGTATGACGTTTGAGATATTTCATACACTTGTTTGAATTACTCAAGCTAAATTTAATAACACCAATCAATTATTACAGATGTTTTAGAATTTTCGTAGTGGATTTTAATTCTAAAGAAAACAATCGGCATTAGCTAAAAATATTATCTTGTTTTTACTTTTAGAATGCGTTCACATCGGTTGATAGCATTTTTGTAGTTATAAAATTTTTAACCTTATGTAAAATACTGATCAATTTTAAAAATATAAGTTTCAACTATATAGAAAAGAAAAAAACATTGCCAACGTATAAGTGAAAAATGCCAGAGTAATGTGATCATGTATGACATTCAATCTTGCGCTGCGAAGTTGCAGCCTTGCCATCGTACAAGTGAAAAATGCCAGACTGAATGGTTTCCAGATGGCTTAAATAGTACAGTACTTGATGTGCTATACCAGGGTATCTGGGTTCGATCCCCGGTCTGGACACATTTTTTACTCTGTTGGTTATGCGTTGTTTAGAAAAGTGAAAATTAATTCACATCCTTAGTCAGTGTTATTAAATTTACGTGCAGTTTCAGTCATGCTGAAAATTTAATTGGAAATTTAGATTATAGGATGTTGGGAAATTATTCATCTCATGTACGCCACTGGGTTGTGTGCTCATATATGACATTCCATCTTGCACTGCAAAGTTGCAGCCTTGTCAACGTATAAGTGAAAAATGCCAGACGATATCGTCCAGATGGCTTAAATAGTAAAGCACTTGGAGTGCTATACCAGGGTGTCTGGGTTCGATCCCCGATCTAGACACATTTATCACTCTGTTTGTTATGCGTTGTTTAGCAAAGTGAAAATTAATTCACATCCTTAGTCCGTGTTATTAAATTTACGTGCAGTTTCAGTCCTGCTGAAAATTTAATGGGAAAAATGGATATACAATTAACATCTTCGTTTGCAATGTATCCACTATTGGATACATGCTCCGTAGAGCTATTCCATCTGGAAACAAAATGGTTAATAGCTGAAATTCGTCACAACGTGCGTCACGATCGTAAACAAAAGACCTATATAAGAAATTTAAATAAAGTCACTCTGTTGTAAAATTAATTGATTTCCAAGAAATGGTTACTTACGAAAATTTTCCGATGGAATAAGCAACAACTTTCATAAAATTATAAAAACAAATGTATATATATAAAATATACAATGATGGGCTTCAAACTAGTGATTGCGTTAATATGGTAAGAAATATAATTTATATTTTACTTTTTAATAAATGAGGTTTACATCTTGATTTAGTAATACATTAAAATGAACTGAGTTTTTTCTCCACATCTAAAAGAAAACAATACTTTATACAAGATATTTTATTCTCACATAAACATGAAAGAAACGCTGTACGTAGAAGTTTACCTGATTCGAATATTTTACTGAAGAGGAAGGTTATAAATATTTATGAACATTGTTCCCAAAATGTTTGTCCTGAATATTCTTTACTCAGGTAATAGACAATCCATGTCACACAACGAAACTATCGAGAATTTTTTTGTTTTAATATTCTAACAAGTAACGTATGGAAATGCTAAAATATGGTGCTTGTAGAACGATGTTATGGTAATATATACTGTTGCTTTCAATGTCTGAAAGTTTAAACATAGCCACGGACAGTTATTGATAAACATAAAATCTTGACATTTTAATGTGTAAAAAATAAAATATATATTTCTATAAAATAAAGGGAATTAAAGAGCCGATTTTCATGTCAGTAGGAAGGAATAATTTCATTTTCTATTAATAGGGAATTTCAAATTTATCAGTAATTTAAATTATTAAACTAAGTTTGAGGGGATACTCTTAACCACTTTATAAGAAAAACAATGCTTCAAAAATGTACCTTTTATTTCTTACGCCACAGATAAAGACTGAAAGGAAAGCTTATCTTCAAAAATCCTTTCCATTTTATTATATTAACAATCATTCATGAAATTATTGATGCAAAGTAGTTGTAAAATTATATTTTTCAAAAACTTAAATTTGTTTTGAACATCTAAACTTTTTAACGTATGTTGGATAACGCGATGAATGGACATAAAACTACGCATTTTCATACCGCTCAAAAATTCAACACAGTAGATAAATAAAATAACATAAAATATATTTTCAATCATGTAAAAAGTGCTTCAGAGTATTACAATTATGAATTTCTTAAAAGTAAATATTTCTAAGAAGATATTGCATGCAGGTTTAATATTGTAAATACCAAGTTTTATTTTTATTTATTTTCAATAGTTTACGTATTAGTTATTTTATTTGTTCAGTGCACTATTATTTCATAGAACTTTCTTTGAGAGAAAAAAACAAAAATAAATGCAACGTGAAAGAAAAATCATGCATCAGACAACAATTATGAAACACTTTCCAACACTTCCAAAATACTTTAACGGAAATTTGCTGATTAAAATTGTAAAGAAAATACCTAAGCAAACAACTTTGAAAACTCACAAAACACTTAAAAAACGCATTTCAACAATTACCATCCACAACCGGAAAGACACTCGAAATATTTTGTGCATACCTGTACATGATTCATAGATCTGCATATACAATACACAGTGTGTTAAAATTAAGCTTGGTTACGAAACGTATAACACGGTCGAAAATGCCCTTTTAGCAATTTACACCAATAGAAGACAATTTGCTCGAATATTTTGGCAGACCGTTGTATATTTTCTACAGTTTTTTATACGTGCCTCATACGTGCCGCAATTTATTTCACGTTCATACACAACAATGATTTCGATTTATTTTGTGTAGCCTTGTATATGATTCATGGAATTTACGCACACCACGTAAGTATGCCAAAATGTACTTAAACCTAAAAGTGCCACAACTTAAACCGCACTTCCAATATTTATTGCTCATACACAGTACATTAACCGATATTTTTTTTATGTGTCCCTGTAAATGATCGGTAACTGTAATGCTCGCCACGTTCTACAGTAAGCATCTGATGCTGCATCTCAATAATGTACATAAGTTTCATTATGTTTGATTTTGTGTAACATCAGTAAAATACGTTGCAAAACAATATTTTCTCGTATATTTTTTCGTCATTATGTAACCAAACTCTTTTTTGTGGCACTGTAAATGTATCTTAATTCTTCAAACACTATATTCTACAGAAATGAATAGTTTAGTGCTCATCAGAAATGCATACCAATTACATTATGTTTGAACTAATGTATCATTATTAAAATTCATGGCAAACAATTTTTCCCATAGACAATAATGTACGGTATTCTTTTGAGTATCCTTGTGAACGAACAATTAATGAAATACAAAGAATGTAAATTATAACTTTACTAAACAGCGTACAACCATTAGAGCGAAAAAATTTCCAGACTGGGGTTCGATCCCGGATCCCTTGGTATAGCGCACCAAGTGCTTTACCAATTAAGCTATCCAGACGACATCCTGTCTAGCATTTTCTCACTCTTATATGGCAAGGCTACAAACACGCAGCACAAGATGAAAAGTCAATCATGAGCACAACACCGTTGGCATGCACGAGACGAATTAAACCCAGTATCGGTGAATATTTATACACTAATTAATTTTTAGCAGAGCTGAAAAGTGTTTGTAGCCTTGCCATATAAGAGTGAGAGAATGCTAGACTGGATGTCGTCTGGATAGCTTAATTAGTAAAGCACTTGGGGCTACTAAAGCACTATACCAAGGGATCATGGATCGAACCCCGGTCTGGACTTTTTTCACTCTAATGGTTGTACGCTGTTTAGTAAAGTAATAATTCACATTTTTTGTATTTCATTAATTTACAGCGTATTTTCAGCTCTGCTGACAAAATTAATTAGTGTACAAACAATAAATGCTACACATTCCTATTTCAAGAAAGAATATGCGATAGTAAACCTAACTAACATATATCAATTACACGGTATATGTTGCTGATTGCATGTTATATGCTATGATAATCCGAAAATATTTACGAGAGTAGGATCACATCCAGAAACAGACGGCAGGCAAACAAACCGATGTCATAAACACTTTCAATTATGATGAAAACTGTTAAAAATGACAGTTTGGAAATGGAAACCTTATCATTTGTACTATTTAAATTATGTACATTTTCTCTTGAAATTAGGATATGTGAAACTCATAAATGTTTATTTTTACGAGGATTGTACCGAAGCTAATATAAAAGTTAGCATAACTATTTTATTACTTGACATATATCATTCTAGTTCTGCATGTTTGTAGATCAACTCTCTATTAAAACAAAGGTACTACGCAGTAGAGTCTCCATCACAAGCGATTTATTTGCTACAACCTTGAACACAGTTCTCTAATTCTCTAAAAATTTCAAGTGTGCACTATTATACACATTTCTTCACAGCCACTGTCAGAGTGCCTTTCCATTTACCGACACGACACTGATAAATCGTACACGATTGTCGTTATGCGCCACCGAATAACGGTCACATAAGAGTCACAATGTAAGTTTATTGTAGACGTCATGTGAAGTCACTTAGTGACTCTCATAAAAGAACAGTTTTTATAAAATTAAATGCATATGGAAATATTAAGCAGAAATTAATTTTCTTGACAATCGCAACGGAATGAAGTAAGAGCTTTCCCCTAATGCCTGTATGGTTTTCAATACTTTGTTATCAATGCATGCCATTTAATTTTGTTTAATACGGAGTATAGCAATATATAATTACTAATGAAAACTAATTGCATAAAAATATAAAGCATTAATATAAACATAATTTTTTAATGTATTTTGCAATGTAACTCATACGATTCAGAGCTTTACAAGAATATTTAGTATTTTTAATATTTTTCCGGTAACATTGCTTTCTACACTGTTAAAAATATCGTGAAAAATTACCTCTGTTTTTAAAGGTTCTCTATTTTCTGACCAATGATAACGCTCCAAGAGCGTTTATATAGCATTCTCATTGGTCAGAAAATAGAGAGCCTTTAAAAACAGAGGTAATTTTTCACGATATTTTTCACAGTGTAGTGAAGCCGATATCAATTTTAATTGTCATTCATTGAAAATAGACGAAATGTATTAGAAAGTGATGAATGATCATTTTCGAAATTTTTCAGGTGGTTTGAAAACGTATTTTTTTATACAATTTTAATGCTTAACTGTTTTCTGAGTAACACTATTTCTTCAAATAAAAACTCACATTCATATAAGCTATGCAGTTTATTCTGATTTAAAATAAACAGACTATGCGATTTCTTTTATATGAATAAAGCGAAAATCTTTTCTTCAATAATAATTAAAAGATAGTTACTGCATCATAAAAAATAATTTATCATACAATCTTCAAAACCTTCTTTTTTAATGATCATCAAAAAGTACTTTTACATTTCATATTCAAACAATTATATTTGATATTTCAAACAGAAATATCGATTTCAATGATTTTTTATTTTTTTTTACTTTAATGCAGGCTGAAAAATATAACGAATTGTTATAATTAGATAAAGTTTTTCCAGTTCTTAAAAGTAAAATCATTACCTAAATGAGGTAGGTAGAAGTATTGCTATGCGCTTTGAGATTTCTTCAGAAATAATTGCAATTGAAAATTTTAATGATCATAATGATATAATGCATTTAAGAGAGCGTAATGGAATTGGCTTTTCTGAAATTTGACAGATTTATTTTTCTTATCAAAGAATGAAATTTTATGCAGGGTGTTAATCTTAAATGTGACATAATACATTATTTAACAGATTTTGGAATCTATTTTATTAATTTAATAATACTAAAAAGGGAAGCAGCGTCACATTTTTTGCAATCAGTTTCAGCGTCCATTATATATATATGATATAGCTTAGATAATACAAAGATAGCGAATGTGTCAGTAAGCTAGCGCACCAGCGGAGGGCAGGTGTTACCATAACAATATCCCACATCCCACTGTAATGTGAAATGAACGGTAACGCGATTACTATTGACGGCCTCTGAGTCGGAGTAACGTGTGTAATAGGGATGTCCGATAATGCTATGATAACACGTATCCCTCCCTCTCTGGTGCTTCAGATGACTGGCAATTACGTTACCCCTGCGGCAATGTAATTTATCCTTAAAATCAAAATAATCGATGTTAAAATTTTGACGTTGACTGCCGGATTATAAGCACCAATATAAAATCAAAATGGTACACAAAATGGTAAAATTCCGATGACACACACAGAATGGCATTTCTACTAAACAAAGAAATTATGTGTACACCCTATTTATTAATTTACGCCTTTTCTCACTTACTGTGTTTTCATTTCATTCAGTAATTGATAGAGGGTTTAGTCACCTTACGTATATAATAAGTATAATGTATAGTGAATATCATGTCATATTGACCCAATAATCTTCTGTATATATTTCTCTTACGAGGCGCGAAAATAAGGCTCAATTTGTAGCTTGCCGTTTAGCAACAGCTGTAGTAACATGAAATTAATTTGACTATTCCATTCCACCAATCAGAAGCATGATTTCACCGCTGAAACTTGAATTATATTTAGAAGAAAATTTTCCATGATTTTTATAAAATCTAAATATATTAAAATGTTTGCGTTTAATTATGCGCTAATTGCGGAAGAGCAAAACACACATAATTTGTCGAGAAAAAAATGTTACGTAATCTTTTTAAATAAAATAACTGTAAACAATCTATCATAGTAAGTAATATGTAAAGCGAAATATTTCCGATGAAGGAAATAACGTTATTCGGAAAACAAAACAGGCATTTTCCTCCATGAATATAAAATATTTTACTACAACTACGTCAGTGATGACATCAATGCCAATCTGGAGAATGTTTTTATTGGCAGTGATATTGAACTGTTATTTCTTTGTACATTTTTCAATTACAATGTAATTTTCGCAAATCAGTTATTATCAAATAATATACCAAAAACACATTATTTGAACTAAACAGAGGGACTTTACCAGATTACAATAATTTATTGCAGAAAAACTAATAAATTTAGGCATATGCTTGTTTCAATATATTTTAAAGACATTTCTGAAGTTTGTAATACAAGTACTTACGTCAGTAAATTTTGACGCGAGCATCCTTGGTAGCTCGAAGAATGTCAAGGCTGTATTTCCTTTTTGCCACTTATTGCACAACATTTAGGCTGTCACACTAGACACAGAATCTGTGATCCTGACCTCGAGTGTTTCAATATATTTTACTCTTTTATGTTCTTTTATGTACCACACCCCTCCCCCCCCCAAAAAAAAATCTAGAGGAGTTGGTCTATCCCGTCCGATACATCTTCCTGGAAATTTGTCATCAAGGAATTCATGAATGCCGGTAGAGTCTGAATTTAAAAAAAAAAAAAAAACTTAAGAACATGACTTTTCCATAATAAAAATTTTTCAGTATTACATTCAATGGTTATTTCCTAATAATATTTTGTATGCAGGGAAAAACTTTATGACCACCCTGTATATGCTCAAAATAATTACTACAATAATTTACGCACTTTCAGAACTTTGTAATCAAAGATATCTTCTCTGTATTTTTCTCACTCACGACGTCCTTTCTTTTCAGTTTTTAACTTTTGTTTATACCGTCTCGTATATAAATAAAAGAAAACTGATTTGCTTCATAAACTCTTGACACTGATGGATGCTTCTGTATGCAATGGACATTTGTTTTTACATTCTACAACAGATGTTATTTTATCACTTTATCTTTACCATCGTTTTTCACAATATATCAAATGCGCTGACATTATAGGTATTTTCATAATATTTCGTAAAAAAACAAAACAAATATATTAGTATATTTCTTTATGAAAAGTAACTTTCAAATAGTTATACACGTGAATAAATGTGCTGAAATTTTATGTGAAGTTTACAGTTAATACTTTTAATTTAAGTTATTACACTTAATGTCTGTTTGTGATACTTGTTACTTACACATCATACGTAGTGTAGAGCAAGTCTTATAATCGTTTTGAAAATTTAAAAAAAAATTGACGGATTTAACACGTTTCAGACACTGGAGATTCCGAAAAACATATATTTTTTTTTAACTTGCCGTCCGTCTGTCTGTGTGTCTGTGTGTGTGTCTATAAACGCTCTATCTCCCGAACAAATTGAAATGGTGACTTGAAATTTGGTATGTGCTTAGAATGTAATAAAGGGAAGAAGCTTATTGAATTTCAGTAACCTCGATTATCCGGAATTATTTTTTTCGGACTCTCGAAATATTCGTACTGATAAAAGGTATATAAAAATTTTCGAAATTGTTTATTTTAAGGAGTGAATATAAAAGACAATAAAAAACATAAATTTTGCATAAGTAATGAAGTCGATCGGATAATTAGTTGCCGAGATATTTGTAATCCAATTCCCACACTCTTCGATTTTTCATGACCCTGTATTTCATTCAAATTTCAATTAAAAGATATATTTTAATTGGAAATGAGATGCTCAATCCGACGCAGTAAACCGTTAATTAATATGATTAACAATTTTGGAGTTATAAGGATTTTTCTATTACGCAATTCAGTAATAGAGCATTTAAAGTTTATGACGTCATCAAGCCAGGATTCTAATTGCAATGCATATTATAAATAGTTTACACATGTTTATTTTCATATTTTATATTATGCATATCCATGATGAGAATTACAGTAGCCCCCGACGGGTAGTTGTTTTAGGGATTTATGGAATAATGTATGATAATAGTTTTTGGTTCCAAATTGATATTTTCGCTCTACATATCATCAAATAGCAACTTACATCAGTATCACCGTCGCATAGTGTGAAATTTACTAGAATTCTGGTCTAACCTAAAAAGTACAAGTCGCATGATTTCTCTGCACAACTTCGCTTAATTTCAGATTTTTATTTCCCATTTTTAAATATTTTCATTAATTTAATTATTTTTTAATTTAAACAGATTTTCAAAAAGCAAAAAATAGGAATTCTTATGAATTGGTTGAAAATAAAATGATCATGAGAATAATGATAACATATTTTCTAGTAATATATAACATATTTTCCAGTAATATATAACATATTTTCTAATATCTAGTAACATATTATAAACATATCATATCGGTTAATAAGTTAACTTGTAAATATAATAAAATTAAGTTTTTCAACGAAACTAATCAAAAATATATAACTCCAAAACATAAATATAGATTACCTCAAAATTAGCACGAATAAAATATGCCATATCACACGTAAAACAATTGTTGTTTACAAAAATCATTATTTTGCTTGAAGTAAAATTTCGAAAGGAAATACTTACGCAAAATAAAGAAAAGCATCCTTCAAAATCAGCTTTAAGTCTCGTTGCGTTAAATAAAAGTTTGTCTGGGATTGTTCTTGGAAATCGGCTTTTCTTAAATTTTGGTTCTGAGCTGAAATCATTCAACGTTAATGTTTCCAGTCGCCAGTCTAAATTACCCCTTCGCAAAGAACTCCTAAATCGCTTCCACTTTCCTAAGACTGGTGCGCAATGCAATAAGCCAAAGGCGGGAGCCGCGACGTTTCTCAATAACAAGTGTCGTGGGGGAGCCACGCCAGTTAAACGCACAAAATGTCTACAAGATTGACCCATGTATAAAGCAATTAATCCAATTACTGTGAGTGTAAACAAAATTGCGGGCAAATGGTGTCTAATATAACTTATATACATTTATTGCATAGCTCCTCATCTTGTCAATGCAATAGTATATTGTCTAGCCAAATAAACATATCTTTAAGCAGAAACTTTACTTAATATGCAAAATAAAATAAAGACAAGAATTTTTTTTAAAATAAATTTCCTGGTTTAAAATATGTTAATTTGGTTTTAAAAAGCGCACATGTTGGGATCTATGATATTGCACATTTATAATGCTTTCCTACATGTCACCAAAATATATGTCAAATTATACATTTCTTCTATGTAAAGATTTGTAGCATAAGTGCCTAGCTACTCTATTATGAAGTTAGTCTATGGTCAAATGGATTTTTAAGTTTAGTGTGTAATCATGCTGCTCTGATTCTAACATTTGTGCATGAGCGAGCCTCTTATTCTATCTTCCGCTTAACTTTCGCAAAGTTTGTTTGAATCTCTGGGAATCTGTATTTCTCGGTTACTTTGAGCATGATATGATAATAGGGCATCTGTGGTTATCTAGCTGGTATAAATACGGTTGTAGAAGTTAGATTCAGCTGATTCTGCCGCATCTCACCCATTATGGAGAATCAGATTGGAGTTTTATCGCTTCCAAATTTTCTAGACAGAATCTGCCACGCTCTGAAAAACCAGTGTCCATTTTGAGCGGCTTTTTGGAGTTGTATCATAGACAAAGAGATTCAGCAAAGTGGTAAGGTGTAGAAAATTGTCATGGCTACCTTTTTAGTGTATGGGCCTGAAGGAAACACTACAAATTAATCTAGCATTATGCTACTGTAAAGAGTTTGTACAAACTCAGTGACGCACTAATACTTGACGCACTAAAACTTCTGGAAGTTGAGTAAATTAAAAATAGGAACATATAATTAAAGAGCTATAAACTAAAGCAAAAATTTGGGTACTTTTCCGTTATACGGATACCATGCCATATTGTATGCTAATGCATAATGTATGTAAATGTATGTAAATGTATGTATTAAATGCATGTAAAATGTATGCTTGGCGACAATGGTGCCCGTATAACGGGAAAGTTGGGATACATAATACAGATAAAAATACGGATACCACGCAAAGATGTATGCTAATGTATGTAAATACATCTAAATGTATGTAAATGTATGTAAATGTGTGCTTGGCGACAATGGTGTCCGTATAGCGGAAAAGTACAAACATTTGTTCAGTTTAATTATATAAATTTATATATATATGTGTGTGTGAGTGTGTGCGTGCGCGCGTGCGTATCATTCATTTAATGTGTCACGAAACTACTTTCAACTCTATTTTCAGAGTAAGAACTCTATTGTGAAAAAATAAAGCTATATAAAAGTAGTTAGAATATGAAAGTAATGAATTGTAATAATTATAATATTTGGTGATTAATATTTAAAACATTTTAATTTATATTCTTAATTTCACTTTACTGTAATAATTTATAATAATTAAAAATCACAAAACATCTGTGTTTAGCAATTACTTTTCACCCTTGAATTCAGCTAGAAAAAAATTCTAGTTTTCCGTATGCTGCTGGGCGTGTCTGGTAATTGACGAAAATTTCAAACACAAACTAACATAGTGATATTAATTTTATGTTGCTTTCAATGCATGATTGTTACATATATATAAGAAATAGTCACGTAAATAAAAATGAAAGGAAACAGGTATACAAGGAAACAGGTATACAGGTATACAGGAATACAAGGAAACAGATTAAATCTAAAAATCTGAAGACATGTTCAATAAAAAAAAGCAAGAATAATAATGTTCCTATTTTTGTACAACAGCCTTTGCATAAATTCATGTTTATAGCATGTTAAAAAAAGTATAAGTTAATTTACTAAATATATATCTTTTGTCCAATTATTCAATTCAAAATAATATTTCACGTAATTGATTTTCTACGTTGCCTGAAATAGCAGTCAAATAGTAACTTTGAAGAGTTGATAGCATTTAAGAACTTGGAAATATTTCAAAATGAAAAAGAAGAAATAAATTAATCTTTACATTTTTAACCGTCATCTAATATATATAAATTTATTTTATTGGCGGATTATTGCATCTAAATTAATGTATATTTGTGTGTAATAAATAATGAATCTAAATATACATTGTTTTAAATATAAAAATTGAAATGGTTTTCGCATAATTTCACATTAAAATGTAATGTGAAAATTTCCTGAATGCTTAATAACATGTACATATGAAAACATATTCTAACAAACTTATATATAAATAATTAAAAAGACAAATAGTTATTATGCTTAATAATTATTTATCCATTAATAAAATGAAGAATGAAAAACAACAATTGCGCAATTAGTACTTTTTAAATATCGCACAAAAATATTGTACGTACTTCACATGAAACAACAATAGAATACATCATATGGTTGAACACATGCCATATATTCAATATTACAAGGCCCTAATGTGAACAGTCTATAATACAACATGCAATAAAAATTCATTTTTATTTTTCAATTTTCAAAATTTCCGATTTTCAACACCTGAAATAAAAATTATTGCTATTACATAATGTAAATTTCTACATCTAATCTACCATGTACCACCTAACAAAATTGTCTTGGTTGTTTATTATCTTCAGTATAAGTGTTTAAAATTAGGGCGTTTCATTCCCCTCGTATAATTATAACTGTAGTTTAGCAAATCCAATATTTAATTAATACATGTTTTAGATGTTAAATTTTATATAGCTGTTCTTAGAATTCTTATTTTCAGTTCATTGATACATAAGATTTTGACTGACTTCAACTGAAATGAAGAGAAGATTTTCAGTGGTAACTGTAGTAATTGAGGACATTTGATTTTTATATTTGAGTACTTGGAATTTGAAAACTAGAAGTAATGTAAGATTTAATGAAATGAGTGTATTCTTCAACAGTGCTTGAAGTAATCTATCACACAATTCATTAGAAATGCATTAAAATTCAATTACGGATAATTAAACTCCATAGAGACAGAGTTTTAAGCAAAGGACGCGATCTGGTGCGAGTCTAAAATTCGTCAGGTGACAGTATATGCGGCTTTGTCTCATAGAATTCTGGCGGAATTTTAATCCGCCAGATATAGTATGGTGTGACCTTATGTGCACAAAGCACATTACCTCATGAAAATGATTGATTTAATTGCAAATATTAAATGAATTATTGAAATTACTGTTGCGTAAGGATAATTTCTGTTATACAATTAAGATAGATCGTCTTGGCAGATATGTTATATGCTGGGACACTAATATGTTGATATGCTGGAGCAGAAGATTTTTCTGTGTTTTGATAATTAACAAAGCCTATTGTGATATATATAATTTTCAGAGCTCTTGTAAGTTAAAATACGAAGTTCCTCCACTTTAAAATTTGAGTTAGTAGCAAAAATATTTTTTTTATTTATTCTTGGATAAAACATATATATTTTTTAATTTTTTAAAACAAAAAATTCTTATATCGTAAAATTTATTAAAATAAGGATATGTAATTTGGAAATTATCTACCTTATAATAAAATGATAAAAATAGGATGGTTGTTTGTAATAACAAAAGAAAATCATTTTATTTATTGTATGTAGAGTAAAATTAATCGTACTTTGAAAATTTTGGTTTTTTAAATAAAATTCTCTTTACTGGAATTATTTTCTATCGCAAATATTGCATTTTGAGATGTTATAGTTTTTTTTATTAATGTATTTATCGCATGAAATAACTGAAGTAATGTATTAATTGACATTGTAAAAAAATACACATAAAGTGGATGTACAGATGATGTGTATTAAAAGTGATGTTAACCGTTTTATAAGTAAGTGAATGTTCTAATAATAAAATTTTTGCGTTTCATATTTACGCGTAATCACATTTCATTTAGTATCTAATTTTTATTTTAATTTAATATTATGGAGTGGTATGATAAACAAAATCATTTCGAGCAATTTAAACTTTCTTAGACATAGTATAGGAAAAAACATATTTATTGCTATTTCAATTCCACGAATATTAGATCTACTAGTTATTTACCTATATTCATATTAATGTAAAAAAGAAAGATTGAATAAAATTCCATAAAAGGAATTCATTCATACCAATTTTATTTTATTTTAACATTAAGGAGCAGCATTTTAAACAAAAATATTTCGAAAAATTTAAATATTATTAGACATAGTATATGAAAATGCATAGTTATAGCTGTTTCAATTCTGCTAATATTATAACGGACTAGTTATTCATATGTATGCATATTCTTGTATAGGAAAAGAGTTTGATGAAAATTATATAAAATGAATTTCTTTTCATAATTATTTTTGAAATTATTATAAGAACTTTTAAGTTATGCCTTAATTATCAAAATTTAAAGAACAATGAAACTAACCCAAGAAATCTTTTGCATTCTTTTAAAATAATGTTATTACGACAGAATATTTAATATCTTGAGTTATAGAGCAGATGTAAATGCAGTAAACCTACACAAAAGGATTTAAATTACATTAAAACAAAGAATATTGCTTGATATTTAAAGTTTTCATTGATTTATTTCTACCGCTTCTTTACTTGGGTATTTCAAAATACACAGCATCTTCCCATTTTGAGTAACTATTCGAGTACATTTTGAAGATAATAAAGTAATTATAATATTTTTTAAATAAGTTCACAAATGTAATTTTGTTTACATTTATATTTACATAAAATATGTAATAATTAGACAGATTCTTTCAACACAGTCGGGTGTGTGTTCGATTTGTTTGGTACATACATTAGATTTAATGCAAATCAGAAACTAGTCGTTGGGGGCCACCGTAATACTTACCCATCATGGATATGCATAATATAAAATATGAAAATAAAACATGCGTAAACTACTTATAAAATGCATTGCAACTCGAATAAAATCGTAGCTCGATGACGTCATAAACTTTAAATGCTCTATTATTAAATTGCGTAAGAGAAACATCCTAATAACTCCAAAAATGATAATTAATTGAATTTTGGATGAAATACAGGGTCATAAAGAATCGAAGAGTGTAGAAAATAGAATTACAAATATCAAGGGCAACTAATTATCCGATTGACTTCATTCATTACGCAAAATTTATGTTTTTTTATTGTCTTTTATATTCACTCCTTAAAATAAACAATTTCGAAAAAATTTATCTACCTTTTATCAAAACGAACATTTCGAGTGTCTGTAAAAATAGTTCCGGATAATCGAGGTTACTGAAATTCAATAAGCTTCTTCCCATTATTACATACTAAGTACATACCAAATTTCAAGTCTCTATTTCAATTTTTTCGAAGATAGAGCGTTTACAGGCACACAGACACACAGCCATACAGCCATACAGATACACAGACACACAGACAGACGACAAAAAAAATTAAATTTTTTTTCGGAATCTCCAGTGTCTGAAACTTGTAAATCTGTCAATTTCTTTTTCGATTTTTAAAACGATTACAAGACTTACCCTATACTACGTATGATGGGTATGTAAAATGGTATTTTTCTTTCTGCGTTCGCTATTTTGCCGAGAAAGGTAATTTGGAGGGAAATTTTTAATTTGGCTTACGAAATGTAATTGAGTGGATATGAGGTAAATAAATCAATACTACACTGTAAAAAATAACCAATGTTTCTTATTTTATGAAAATATGCTATAACCACGAACGAAAATATAATATAATCTTCTGAGTTATCCGAAATTTCAAATAGCATGTTACATTGTCTTTTGAATCCCCAGAAACGAATACATTTTCAAAATTTAAAGAATATTTTATAAAAAAAAATTATTTTTAGCTGCCCGAATTTTTCAGAAACGTTTCCGAAGGGTTTTTATAGTGTATTAATTAGTTTCCTCAGCCTGGAATACCTGTTTTTCGAATGCTATCCATTCTGAAGTAAACATTTTCATGCTAAAAAAATGTTTAACAGACAAACATGCAAAATTAACAGCGTTAACAATAACATTAAAATTAAGATTATTTCTTTACTCTTTCATGTATAAATTAACTTATGCGGCTGAAAACGTGTGCTTGAGAATGGATAACATTCGAAAAACAGGTATTCCAGCCTGAGGACACTAATTAATACACTATAAAATCCCTTCGGAAGCGTTTCTGAAAAATTCAGGCAGCTAAAAATAATTTGTTTTTATAAATTATTCTTTAAATTTTGAAACTGTATTCGTTTCTGGGGATTCAAAAGACAATGTAACATGCTATTTGAAATTTCCGATAACTCAGAAGGTTATATTACATTTTCGTTCGTGGTTATAGTATATTTTCATAAAATAAGAAACATTGGTCATTTTTTACAGTGTAGTAAATATATTTTTGAAATTACAGTTTAAAAATCAACCATATGCTGTGATATATTTCCGTTGCTTAATCGAGGTTCGAACTCAAACCATACATAGAATAGTATCGAAAATACTTTATATGTCTAATCTAACAAGTTTAACAGCTTCTTAATTTTAATCGAAAATGCAGAATTTTAACATGTAATAATAATGAAATGAAAATTGCCCCATTGTCTATAATGTTACTCGAATTTTCTAGCACAGTACAGAATATTCTCTTTTAAAGAACATATTCAAGAATTTTTTCTATAAAAATTGAAAACAAGAAAAAAAGAAAACAAACTAGTCCTCACCGTAAAGACCCAACAAGACAACATCATCAAAATGCACAATAATTGATTTTTCTCCCTAAACCATAATGGGTTCAAAAATAATTTGCGCATCTCTGCAGACGGAATATAAGAACTAAATAATTGATTAACGAACTCGTGAAAGATGCTTACTTAAAAGATCCATACATTAACTTAATTAGTTTTCAGTTGTTTCAGTTTTTCGAACGTTATGGTGATGAAAAAATTTGCATTATATACAGGGTGATTTTTTTAAAGTTGTGAAAGTAAATCCTTATAACAAAAGAACCACTAATCCAAATGACCTGAAATTTCACTAGTGTGCTCCCAAAGCAATGGGGATTTTTTAGACGTGGTTAAAAAACTTAAAATCCCACCGACAGATGGCGCTGTATATGCAGCAAAATCTGGAGCCGAGCTTGTGCACAACACACGTACAGTGGCGATGAAAACGTGAAACGCGCACACCTCGTGTTCATTATTCTACGGATATCCTCGCAATGACTGCTTCATTGACGAACCGTGCGTTGTTTGTGAAACTGTATTATCAGACTAATGACAGCGCAGCAACTGCTCTTAAGAGATTTAGGACATTTAAGAATTTAAGAAAATGGTCAATGACGACAGAAGACTTAGGGAAGATGGTTTTGAAATTTGAACAGACTGCTTCACTGATCCTAAAGCCAGGTAGAGGAAGGAAACCAGTTGATGTTAACCCATAGCGCCATCTGTCGGTGCGATCTTAAGTATTTGTTTAACTGCGCCAAAAAAATCCCATTGCTTTGGGAGCATACTGGTAAAATTTAAGATCATTTGGATCAGTGGTTCTTCTGTTATAGGGTTTTACTTTCACAACTTAAAAAAAATCACCCTGTATTACGATATGGAGCGCCTCGAAATCCGATGTAAGAAAATGTTTAGAGAGAAACTGTTAAAATGAATTTATAATAAACTGTAACAAATTATAACACCTTTTAATTATATATTTCTTTTAATTGCTAAAAGATTATAAAAGATTTTAAACAGTAAAATATGTTTTATTTGACTGTTGAGATGTTTCACTTCAATCTAAGAGAACCTTATCAAATAGAACCTCAATCAAATAGAACCTTAAATAAAGTATTGAAAACAATACCTTGAATTTATTACAGACAACCGGAGTTCCATATTTTAATGAAATTATCTTCCACAGTATATCTTCAAGAATGGATGTCCATAGTACAAACCACTACAAAATATCTCTGTTGATAATAACAAAAATAATTTTCTACTAACCATAATTCTGATTCAGGCTTGAAATAAATATGTTTTATAATTAAATTGAATGAAATATTATCTCAAAATATTCCCGTAATTCAAAATTACTCAAATGATATACTTAACCGAAATAATATTCTTGGGAAACGAGCCAGCTGGCAGTAACTTAAGAGAAATCATTTTAGAGATCTATTTGCGTAAAATGTGTTTTGCAAGTTTATACTAATAGACATAAGAAATTGAATCTAAAAATACTTCAGAATAAATTCAATAATGAATTCTATACGTTTTTTTTCTTCATTTGTTTTGTGATATCATGTGTAACTTTAGGTTTTTTTATAAATACAAACTTAAAATCGACGTCTTGTTAACCATAAGGATGTACTGCTTTATAAGGAAAATTAAGATTTTAAAACTAGTTTAAACTTAATAAAAAAATATAAGTGGGTTCCTTTTCTTAATATACATATATACAGGGTGGTTATAATATAAGTATCCCTATTTGGAGCTGTCTGTAGCTTGAAGGAATAACATTCTTCTGAGTTGCAGCATAATTTTTTATTATAATAGCCTTTTTTTTAATTTCAGAAGAATAATGTTATGCTAAATGAAAGATGGAAAACTGTTTTCAAAGCGCAAAAGTAAAATTTTGCGGATGGATTGCGTTATTATTCTACAAGGGAAAGAAAAATCTTTCTCTTTTACGACAATACCTAGTTTTAATGGTTATCATCATTCATCAATGTGATTTTTCGTAATATGGCTCATTTGTTTTAAATCACTTAATTCTGTGCGTAGTGCCCTATAATTAGTTGTCTTGTACCTACGTCCATTGCCCCAGATAATCGGCACACTTACTATTCGAGAAGGGGGAAGAAGAATGGAATAATAATAATAAATAATTGCTTTAATCACTTACAGATTGCGCTACAGAGTATGAAATGTAATGTGTAATACAAGAACAGAGAATTAAGGCGTCAAAGCAGATGGCACACCTAATGTATTCGAAAATGTCACAGTGAATGTGGTTAAGCTTTCGGAAGGCGTTGCCGATCATGTTGAAGTTCCACATAGCCATTGTGCTGGAGGACACAATCCAGGCTGTGCATGCCGTGCTCAACTGCTGAATGTAACGCATCAGGAGGGGTGTTTTGTACATGTTTAGATATGCAGTAAAGTAATTGAGGTTTGCAACACCTCCATGGTACATAATATTACACATTATATTTCACACTCAAAAGCGTCATCTGTTGGCGATTATTGCAGTTAATTATTTTTATTGTTGCATCTTTTTTCCCCCTTCTCGAATAGTAAGTTTACCGATTTTGGTTTCATTCCGGTTAGTGTTTTAAGCTACAGACAGCTCCAAATAGAGATACTTATATTATAACCACCCGGTATACATATACTATATTATGCTATACTAATATATATTAATATTAATTATTAATAATAATAACAATAATATAATAATAATAATAATAATTAATAATATATATTTATATATATATGTATTGATTATTCTGCCATGTTTCCACAATAATTTCAAATCATTTCATAATTGAATTTTTTTCTTTATTTGTTAATTTATGGATACATTTCATAACAGATTTGAGATTCATCTTTCAGGCTTTTAATTTTCTTTTAGTTTTTCCCTCCAATCAGTATTATATTATCTTTTTTTTATTCTATTTATTTATTATGTTTCTCTACATATTTCTGGATTATTAAAACAAGTAGGAGAGGTAAGTGTTCATTTTTCCACCAGATGTTGTATGATGTTTCTGTGATTTTGTTTAATCGTTATATATATATATATACATGCGTGTGTGTGTGTGTGTTTTATTTAATAAAACATTCTATTCATTTGATAAGACACATGCGAAAATGAAATATTTACTATATATACTATCGTTAGTTTATTTTATCACTATATACTACTGTATTAATATTAGCTTTCTCAAACCTTTCTTATTGTAATTTCAAATTCTCAAAAATTCACACCAAATATAACTGTATGAGAAAATAATTAAAAAATGTGGATACATGTCATTGTAAAGTTTTTTTTAGCAATGAACGAACGTAACACAAATATGTGAATACTGCATATTAAAAATTATACTCATGAACTGTCGTGTTTATAGTATTTGCGGTTGACCATTTAAAACAAATTATATGAACAAATTATATCTAACTATTAGCTTAATATCCTGAACTTTTATCTAAATATTTGCTTAATATAGGAAAGAGTTATGTATTGTCTGGACAATAATTGAGTATTAGCTTAATATTGGGGTATCTAAATATGGCAGGCAGAGTGCAGGTAAACCAGAGGACAGTCGCAAAAGTCGGCTATTTTTCATAGCATACCTACCAATTTGAACAAGACTTTTGTACCTAGGGTCACTAACTATTTCACTAAAAACAACTGGGCTATTAACCATTTTTAGGTACTTTTCTATTATCCCGTCGACCACTTTTCATAACAAAAAACTGTCGCCAAACTGTAAGATTAAACGCCAAAAATGCAGTCCCATTTACTTGATGTCAGAAGCATTATACGTGTTTTTATGTCATCAAGTGGTTTTTAATTCGACACTGGCGTGTATTTTTCATTATGTTTTACTGATTTATTAGTTATTTCATTAATTAAAGCAACAATTGTGTTCTTAAATTCTTAAATTTTATTTATTTAATTATTTTGATATTTGAAGGGCAACGTTCTCCCGTTTATTTAGCGTAACCGTTTGGCGATAGGTTTTTGTTATGAAAAGTGGTCGACGGGATAATAGAGAAGTACCCATTTTTCTAATTACTAAATAAATGTCCACGCGTGGTTATAGTATTTACATCTTATTAGAAGTATCGTGCATACATAAGGTTGAAATTTGTGTCAAATAGAATAATTTCCATAAACAATGCAAATGGCCATAGTTACAAGAACAGCAATGTACCTAGTACCGGTACTGGTTATATTTAGGTCAATTTCATAAAATTTTGAATTTACTCTCTATAATACAAGAAAAAAACGTACATTATATAGCCACCAATCATCATCAGATAACACAACAATAAAAAATCTACTGGTTTAAAATATATTTAAAATTGCATTTCTTTGTAATATGGAAAATAACACACAAATAACCATATCACTAATCCACCATATAGAAATAATATAAGCTTTATACATAAAATAAAAACTCTTTTTTATAGTTCTTATAAATTACAATTTTATGGTTTATCTGGGGCAATGGACGTAGGTACAGGACAACTAATTATAGGGCACTACGCACAGAATGAAGTGATTTAAAACTAATGGGCTATATTAAGAAAAATCACATTGATGAATGATGATAACAATTAAAACTAGGTATTGTCGTAAAAGGGAAAGATTTTTCTTTCCCTTTTAGAATAATAACACAATCCATGCGCAAAATTTTACTTTTTGCGCTTTCAAAACAGTTTTCCATCTTTCATTTCGCATAACATTATTCTTTTGAAATTCAAAAAGGCTATTATAATAACAAATTATGCTGCAACTCAGACGAATATGAAAACTTAGATCCAAATATTAATTTTAAAAAATGGCAGTGACTCTATATACATGGTGACTCTAGGTACAAAGGCCTCTATTATCTATATAAAAGTATAAATATAGGTGTGTAAAATGTTCATAAATATGTTTTCCAATTATAATATTTATTTTTCTCATTTAATTTTTATAAACATGTAATCGTGGCCATTAATAGAAAATCTAAAGAAAACAAATAACTAGAAAATGTAAAAATTATATTAATCATAAACATACGATTTTTTAAATAAGGTTTATTTTTCATTAATAAAAACTTAGAAAAAGAAAATAGATAATATGAATAGATAAATCTAATTCTGCTGTTTTTATACGCAGCAATGATATGGAATTTAATCTTTGAGGTAATAAATTTAATTATCATTGATATTAATAATTTGTATAAACGTATTATAGTAAAAAATATATATATATTTATAAAACAAAGCTTATATATTTATTATAATACCAAATATATTTTAACTATGACGGGAACAAAAATAGTGTAACAGAAATACAGACAAATCATTATAATAAATTATTTTTTATAAATATATTTCACATGAATAAATTTATTTAATATTAAAATATTTGATAATGCATTAAATAATAAAATTGTTATAGCTATCATAAAAAGATGTATTTTTTTATACAATAAATTAATTAATTTCAAAAGTTTAAAAATAAATGGTTACATTTTATGAAATTTCTAATGCTTAATGATTAAGCTAGATTAAAATTAAAAACCGATATTCATATGTTTTTTTATATAATAAAAAAGTAAGTAAAACCGTTTATAATTAAATATTACTATAGCTTGTTTCTACTGGATTTTATACATTGTTTCAAATTATTTTCTGTAAATTTCGAAACAAATATACAAAATAACAATTTATGTTTGAGATTGAAAAAGTGATTTTTATAATTATTTCCAATTGCGATTAGGTTATATTACTCAAGTAAAATGTATTTTTAGACGATGATTTGTATTATAAATTCCTAACTAAATAAAAGACATCGATATAAATAGTACAAAAAAAATAAGGACAATCTGTACAAGTTGTTAAGGCGTTAGAGAAGCGATTGAATTTTCCTTTCTTATATAAATCCTAACTATGTAGAATTTACCAAACGAATGCCTTGAGAAAAATTAAAGAATGAATTGTTTTAATTTCAAATAACATATAAAAAGTCAATAATTACAATTAATATCCGCCCAGTATTCGACAATTTGCCAATCTTTTATATGAATCCGAATACAGAACTTTACAAAATATTCTGTTGATTATTATTCATAAAAAGTGTAATCAAATCAGAAAAAATATTTTTTTGCGTATATAAAAATATTTTCGCTGAATATGTGACATGTAAGACCAATCGTAAAGAAAAGAGAAATCAGACCGAATAAATTTTATCTAAAGCCATTCTAAAGCTTTGTATTACTAGCAGTATCTCCCAGTTAAAAATGAAAGAAAGAAATGGGAAAATGGATAGTAAGCTAATTATTTTCTCTACTATTTTTTAAATATAAGTTAAAATAATAAAGCAATTACATGTCAATCGTTTACATCTTTTACAAGGAATGTCACAGAAATTCTTTATGCACTCTTATACTAAAAGAAATTTCAATATTGTTTCCTGAAATGCAGGTTTATTAAAAGATAACAACATTCTTTCTATTTCCATGGGGTTAAAAGTAAATGTTCATGTTCAAGTATTACGGAAACATATATGAACTCACTTAACAGAAAGCAGTTAAATTTACATAGAGGATGAGACCAACATCTTTGACACAGTATAAAATTCAATAAAAAATAAGTAATTGACATACGCCTGTGCTGTATTGACAAAAATACCTCTCATGATCAAAAGTTGTTTAGAAGTATATTAAGAAATTTAGTTCAAAAATCCCATAAATGTCTCTATACCTTCAAATTTGTAAAAACATTCAAAACTCAAAATTAGCGGTACAGATAATTTTTTGCCCAACTTACTACCATACATTAACATGTGGAATTGACAATTAGCATCGTTTGGTTGTGTCTAAAACTGCAGACAGCACACGCATTGAAATAAAGTAGTAGACTCCACAAAATAAATGGACTGCGACTGCTTGAACTTTTTATGTTTTTTGAAGTTTTGCTGGTAATGATGCGTAATATATGGACAAATTTTTAAACTAAACTTTTGCTTAAAGAAAGAGACACATTTTTGAAAAAAAACGCAATATCATTCACCAATTACTTGATTTTTTTAAAATTCAAAATATGTAAAGCGATTTTGGTTCCCCCTGTATATTTAAAAATGCATGTTATGTAACTTTTGCACTTGAGGCATACAATTATGATAACAATGTTATACTGCAAATGCCGTTATCTCTTGACGCGTTTAGATACTGTTTAAATTATGCCGATTTAAGGTATTTTGTCATGTGTTCGCGTCTTGTGTCATTATCGCGTCAGCTTCACTTGATGGTATCTGTCAGTTTTTTAGATGTCGTTTTGTGTATCTCTAAAATAATTATACAATTATATTGACATTGTATAAGTAATTGATCCTGACCATATTGACATTGTATAAGTAATTGATACTGACCATATTGACATTGTATAAGTAATTGATACTGTCCATTGCTAATAATAAAAGAAGATGATAAATTAAAATTATTTTCAATAAAGAACAATGATGAAATTATGCCGATTTAAGGTATTTTGTCATGTGTTGGCGTCTTGCGTTATTTCTTCATTTGATAGTATTTGTCAGTCTTCTAGATGTCGTTTTGTATATCTATAAAATAATTATACAAATATATTGACATTGTATAAGTAATTGATACTGACCATTGCTAATAATAAAAGAAGGTGATCAATTAAAATTATTTTCAATAAAGAACTCAATGTATATAATTTTTATTGGGGGTCCATTGAAGTTGTTTAGAGTAAATACACCAATAAATAAACATTCAGTGTAAATTTATTTAATTCTTTTTCCAATAAAAATATTGACACATATTTCTGAAAATATGCGTAAATACAAATAAGTGTATGAGGACTACTAATCCGAATAAAATTCCTTTTTTACTTTTTAAATTATAACTACTATAAGTTAAAAAACAAGATTGCACCAGTAATGGACCACCGAAACCCAGTAATTGCAAAAGTAACTGACCACTTCTTTTTAATTTTAAAAATAAAATTTAAATGTTCTTATTAAAAACTCTCCAAAAGTAAAGAAACGGATCCAAATGTAAAGAAGCATATAAAAAAAATAATAATTCACAAAGTAATGTAGATATAAAGATGCCGTCTTCAATATTTAAATACAAATACAGGGTGTCCAACGGAATCTTTTTTCATTCCCTTAACTTTTGAACTCCTGCAGCTACAATCATGTATATAGTTTCTTTGTAGAGTAAAGTGGCCATGCCCTATTCAATGAGAGTGCTTACAACGCTTTCTAGCGGCAAAGTAAACAGTTTATGTACTGATTTCGACAATTTTGCAAGATGTGAGAAAGTAATGAATCACAAAGCTCTACTGCAAACATTTATTTAGTACGCAAAGGTATTTTGTGCACATGACTATGGAGAGTAGTATGCGTAGAACGCGTATTTGTTTGGTAGTTATTTTCAAAACATTTACGCTACTGAAATTGTCATAAAGGAGCAACTATTCATCGTTGTCTAGTCAAAAGTTCTTCCTGGTTTTGTTTAGTAAAGGAGATACTGTCTAATTTTTGACGCATTGCATAGTATAAATCGTAAAATAAATTAGAATTCTATGCATATTATTATTACATTCATGTCCACATGGCGTATTTTCGTTCTAAATAGATACTGCTATACAAACGTTGTAATTGATTGTTTTCCTGTGTTTCATATATTTTTCGAGACGGAAACATTAACACTTGAATTTAAGCCTAGGAGGCGCTGTTAGAAATGTCAGCGGGTATCAATGACATATTACAATATCTAGACATTATTTATATTAGTACAGATGCTGACGATCTCTACCCTGACCAATGAGAACACTTCAAAATATGGTAAAATAACTATAATTTATAAAATCGATTGAATGATTAAACCGCTTGATACATTTTTTTTACAGCGTACAATTTTTTGCCTCGTTGGTCAATTATTGCGTCAATTCCTGTTGAACTCATCTTATTTAAATCTTTCTTTAACATTCTCTAATCGGAATAAAAACACATTTAAACAGGATGCGTCAGATAAATGTATACGCACACACTGTTTAGCGGTTCATAACTTTCAAAATTTTCTTTCATTTGATATAATTATGTAATTAATTGGAAATAATGAGTGGACCAAGAATAACTTTTGAAAAAAAAAGAAAATTTATTTTAAAATACTATTGCAAGTATCAAAATGTAGCAGAAATACCAAAACAATCTCAGGGAGTTTCAAGCAGATCCACCTATGCGACTTACAATTCATAGGATCATAAAATATATGTTTGAAACGAATGGATGTTCATAGATAACATTTTGGAACCGCAATTGCGGAAGAATGTGCCACAACACCAAATGAAATGCTTGTTAAAGTTTGTGAATCAGTAGCCCACCGTTATAAGCAGTGTATTGACCACAACGGTAATATTTTTGAATATCAGCAGTAGGAGGAAAAGTTATACAATTTATATATATATATATATATATATATATATATATATATATTTAATATTAACTATATGTGAATAAAAACTGGAGTTATAATCATTCAAAGGGTGTATACACTTTTCTGACGTATACTGTATAATGGATAACGAAAAACAACAGCATTAAACACAAATGAAATTTTGTCATATATTCTGTTCATGTTTAATGTTGCGTTATTTTTAAAACACTTATTAAAGCAAACTATCTCAGTCTTTGCAGAAAAAATTAACAACTTCGCATAAACAAAGATATTTGAAACGATTTTGAACAGATGAAATTATATTACAAAATTTTATGCACAGTATAATGAATAACAAAAAACAACAGCATTAAACACAAATGAAATTTTATCATATTTTCTGTTCTGTTTAATGTTGCTTTATTTTTAAACATATTCTATATTTGTAATTTTGAAATTTTAAAATTTAACATATTGAATTTTGTTATTATTTTTCTTAATTTTTCCTTTCTTAAAATTTGTTACTAAACATTTATTCTTTTTAAAACAGACCAACTCCGTCCTTGCAGACCCAATTAACAACTTCGCATCAACAAAAATATTTTAGACTATTTTGAACAGATGGAATTATGTTGCAAAATTTTAAAAGCAGTCTGCTGAAATAAATATAATTAGAAACACAAATTCAAATCGTAATTTTAATCCAAAAGTCAAAATTCGCTTGTATAAATATTTGAAATATGCAACTATTTCATTTATATTTTTAGGAAATGCTATATTTCAAATCTTTTATAATTGTTGCTTTTTTTTTCTTTTCTTTAACCGTTTTTATTATATTTCACAAAATGTAATATGTTTATATTGAGATATATTTCTAAATATATAACGAAATTTATTATTAAACCAAGAATTTATACCGGAGTAAAAATATAAATGGATAGCCGAATGTATAAATAATTTTATGTACTATTGAAATACTTCTAAATTATATTTTTGCTTTTTCTGCATAGAAACATCTATTTGACTGGCATATTTTTTACAGAATGGCGTGCTTACAAATATATTTATAAATATGCAATTCCTAATGCGTATTCAAAATTCATAGCTTTTTCTTTCTTACAAATTTTAAATATTTAAATTCAAAATTATTGAATTTTTACATCTCCGCAATATTTAAAGTTTAATGTAACATAACAAGTAGCTTTAATCAAATATTTTCTTTGTTAAATCAAGTGTTTGGAACTTGATAACTTTTGGAACTTTGGAAAAAGGAAAACCATTAAACAAATTCACTAATAATATATTTAACACTTATTAGGCTTAAATTGTTTTTTGACATTTAATAAATAACTAGCTTTCTTCGCCCGCCAGCGGGCCCCTAATTTACATCGGTGCCTCGAATATTTTGAAAACTCCTTTTTTTTTATATAAAACATCGAAACGAACGACCCTCTGGCTCGCATCCACCTCGAGCTGAACGAACCTCTGAACCGGGTTCCCGCTGCCTTCGGCACCGTATACCGGTCGTGCTACGCACGCATCGGATAATCCCTTAATTTGCACATTGAATAGTACAAACCTCTAACCGAATGAACCTCCGACCCTGGTCACCGCTGCATTCGGCACCGTATACCTGTCGTGCTGCGCATGCGCCCGATAATCCCTTAAATTGCACGTCGAATAGTATAAACCTCTAACTGAACGAACCTCCGCAAAAAATATTATAGATTCATGGAAAATAGACTCGACATTTAAATCACTAAGTGACCATCGATATATTACTTTTACTCTGAATGTCACACCCACAATAAGAAATTTATACCGTTTCAAAACTAAATATGAAACGTTTAAAAAATTCAATAAACTGTTTCAAAAACATGAAGAAACATTACTTTCAACACTTAAAGCAGTCAATTCTGTTCCAGAGTTAGAGAAGTGGACAGAGGAATTTAATGTTATCCTTTTAAACATCATGCAAAAATCACTTAAAAAGAAAAAGTTGTCTCATGAAATTAATGTATCCTGGTATACTAACAAACTTATAGTACAGCGAATAATTGATGACTCACCGTTACCCAGATACCTCAAAACCTTAATAAAAAATGCTATATATAAACTACATAAAAGAAATCCAGATTCTGTAGAATTCAAGATTAAATATAAAAAAGCCAAAGCAAAATACAAATTAGATATTGTTGTGAGCTCGGGGTTCGAAAGGACTGATGCCAATATATAAGAACAATAAAAAGTCTTCATTCACTATAAACAGTGCAATACGATCACAAATATCTTCTGAAAATTACAAGATATTCAGTAATCTTCAAATCCAATAAAAGCTAAGCAAAATTTCACACAGAAACGATGCGTTCAATACGACGTATCAACGACAAAATCGATCCGAGAAACACAGTTCTCAATGCAAAGCCTCTCGTATGAATTCAATCGCAGTTGACAGACAACTAACTAACTGGACTGGTGGAGGTCCCTTATATAGGCTTCAGAGATCTTTCCAGATTATTCCACAGCTTTAAGATGCTAGAAATTACCAGAAAGTGCTTTAACTTTCGATAGAGAACTAAAGCGAGAAAGGATCCCAATGTACAGGTATAAGGGGGGGTGGTTGCACAAAAAGTCGCCAAATCCGTCGCCAACTTGTCGATATTTGGCGACAAAAATAAGTCGCCAAAACCATGTCGCCAACTTGGCGATAAACCCATTCCTTGGCGATTTTACCATAGACTTCCATTATAAAGATGAGGGTGTAAGGTTGTTTTCCTTGCAAACCATCTGAGGCCTTTAGCATTGAGTTACATGATGCTCAATAGGAAATACATTGATAATACTGCAATTTTCACAATAATCAAATAAAATAAATTTAAACAAATGGAATATTTACAGATATATACAAAATTCATAACAATATTAAAAAAGCTAAAATTGATTCTTGGATAACATTTTGTTCGGAAACAAACAGTAAGTATGGTACTGCTTTAAAAATTCTGAAGCAGAAATATTTCAAAAATACAGATCTCATCCACTCTGTCGTGGAATCTTCAACTCAAAATGATACATACAAAGAGATTCAAGAAACGTTACTTCATTACCATTACAATACAAGCCCAGAATTCGAATCATCATTTCAAAACACAAACACACTATCAATAAAAGAATGTAACAATTTTAAATTTACCCATAGAGAAATTCAATATGCAATTAACCAACAAAATAAAAAGAAAGCCCCAGGATATGATCGGGTAGATGGCAGAATTTTAGAAAATTTGATAAAAAATAATATGAAGCTTATAAAGTTATTATATAACAAATGTCTCTACCTTGGACACTTTCCTGAAACGTGGGAGAAAGGAGTAGTCATCTATTTAAAAAAAAAAAACAAAGATCCATCAAAACCTGATTCAAACCGTCCAATTACACTACTACCCATGATTGGTAAAATCCTAGAAAGATTAATAAAAAATAGAACTTTAACTTATCTTGAAGCAATAAACTATCTAAAAGATGAACAGTTCGGTTTCCGTGAAAACAGCAGCACTATATCAGCTCTGGAGAGACTTAAAGAGAAAATTGCACAATTATTACAAAAACATACTTATGTGGGCATCATATCATTTGATATTACAGGTGCTTTCGATTCAATAAACTGGCACCAATTATCAGAAATAATTGATGACTCACCGTTACCCAGATACCTCAAAACCTTAATAAAAAATTATATAAGCAAAAGAAGTATAGGCTTAAATCAATATGAATATATAGAGTGGTTCAGGGTATTTAAAGGATGCTCTCGGGGATCTTGTCTTGGACCACTCTTATGGCTTCTTATAGCTAACTACATAATTAAAAATTATAAAATTCTATATGAAGATATTATTCTTTATGCAGTTGATTTTTTTATTCCAATAGAGGGAAATACTGTAAGAGACCTGGAAGTTACAACCAACAACAAAATAGTCCATTTTAAGAATATCTGTGATGAACTCGGTTTAAAAATCTCAACTCAGAAAACGCAATCAATGCTTTTCGGTAGCAATCTCCTCGAAAGAAGACATCCGAGATTTAAATTAGAAAATATAAAAATAAAAGTGGTAAAAAATATTAAATATCTTGGCGTATTGTTAGATTCTAAATTCAATTTTACAGATCACATGAAAGATCTTCGAACAAAGATTGCAAACTTTGTAAACGGATTTAGAGGATTTCGATTCTTTAATAAAGGTATCTAACCAGACATCCTGAAAATATGGTATCAAACAGTCATAGAACGCCAAATACTATATGTTTATGAAATTTGCTATCCAAACTTGAATACTGATGGCCGCAAATTACTACGTTCAACTCAGCGTTTGGCATTATTAAACTTAATACGGACCTATAGGACTATCTCTCACGAAGCTCTGTATCTTCTTACCAGAACTCCACCAATCCTAATAAAAATACAGAATGAATTTCAGTACTACCAACTGAAAATAGGAAATAGAAATTTGTTAATCAATAACACACAGCTAATCATTAACAATATAATGCAGAAAGAAAAATCGTATCGATTTCTCAATTAATACAGAGTCCAAAATATCAGAATTATAGAAGATAGAAAATCCATCCAACCAAAAGAATATGATGTGGAAGCCTACACAGATGGTTCTGTCATGCCAGGGGGTGTAGCCAGTGCTTTCACCATATATAAAGATGGAAATAATATACATGATCAAGCAATACGACATCATCCACTGAAAAACATGTATCAAGCAGAATTAATGGCAATTTATAAAGCAATAAAATGGTTCTCTACCTCCGACTATAATAAACTACTAATTATTACAGATAGTTACTCTTCTATGGAAGTATTAAAAGTTGCTTTTCCTAGAAACTACATTATCAAAAACATTTACAATCAATTACTTCAAATTCCTGATAAATCCATTATAATAACATGGACTAAATCTCATGTGGGTGACACTGGCAACGAGAGAGCTGATCTCCTAGCAAAGCAAGCCATCTTACAAGACCAATATCAATCAAGAAAAGATCTGTTGTACCCCATTTCAATAGCAAAATTGTATTTTAAAAAGAAAACCATCTCTGACTGGCAAGCCATTTGGGACTCGTGTAATAAGGGCAGATATACCTATAAAATTATAAATAAAGTCGATCCAAATTATCTCTGCAAACAGCCAACACTGCCGTTTTATCTGAGTAACCATGGCAGTTTCCCACAATACACACATAAAATAAGAAAAAGAGCCTCACCTATATGTCCATGCGATAAAGCAGAAGGAGATGCAGTTCACTACATATTCGGATGCTGCCCTCTTATGATCCATCACTTTCCTTTTGATAAGAACGAAACTCTCAGATATAACCTTCGTAATATCATTTTCAATCCTTCAAACTCTCAAAAGTTAAAAGAGAATTATAATATTCTCAATAAAAATTTTTCTTTCATTACGAAAGAATTTCAAAAAATTTGACTGAACTGACCATTGACTTTCTGAACTAAAATACCATAAATTTAAGACATCATGAACTTATAGTACTTCGAAAATATTTTATATTTAACTTTCAATTTATAACCATTTATATTTTATTATTGTTATGTAATTATATTCATTGTTTCAAACCTAATAAACAGGCGCCTCCTGCGGTGGGGGTTGGAACGGATGGGTGCTATCGGTGTCGGGTAGCGTTTATTTTTCCCCTCGTGGACTTATTGTTCCTATACCTCACGGGTGGCTGTCCACGAGTGGGTGATTTCGGTTCCATCTGCCTGCGGCACCGTATACCAGTGGTGCTGTGCACGAGCTGCAGTATACGTTAATCCCACCTTCCACCACCAGGTGGCGCAATCTGTTTATACGAGCATAACTGAAATCGTTAAGGCTTTCGATGTCGAGTCGAATGAGCCATACCCCGTCGTATTCGTGCCCATAGAACCGGAGATAGGAAAGCGCCCCCCTGGTGGTGTAAAAACGAACTGAAATCGATAAGCTCTATCGATGCCGAGTCGAATGAGCCAAGCCGCGTCGTGATGTGACCCATAGAACCCGAGTTAGTGGCAAAATTCTTTAATTACACCTACCACCAACAGGGGGCGCAAACAGTTCTATGCGAACTAACCCAAATCTGTAAAGCTATTGAAATCCAGTCGAAAGAGCCAAACCCCGTCGTAATCGGGCCTATAGAACCAGATTTACGGAAGAGCCCCCTGGTGGTGGAACTGGAAACTAAAATATGTAAGCGCTATTGATGTCGAGTCGAATGAGCCATACCGCTTCGCGATGGGACCCATACGACGGGAGATATTTTGAAAAGAAATAGCTAATTCCTTAGCTTCTTTTTCTTTTTTTCCCTATACAAAAATCGGGATTTTGCTAAAATCAAAAATTATGGTCGGAATTCGAACATTTTTTGAATCCCTGAAATGCCAGATCACTCAGAGCAAGGATTCATATTTTTCAGATTCGAAAATCCGATAATTTTAAAAATTTTATATAGCGTATAAAAAGTACAATCATATTTAAATGCATTATCTTATCTCTTTCAGAAATGACTTATTCACAGACAATTTGTCTGCGTTGAATGTTGAAATAAAAAAGCAGCTGTCTTTTTAGAATAGAAATAAATTCATTTGCTGTTTCATTAATGAGTTTTAATTGATATATTTAAAAATTACTGGTCGATTTTTACGAATTTTTTTTTGTTGAATTTGCGATTTTTTTATATACATGTGTGCAAATTTTCGTGAATGTAGAATTATTATTTCCACTTGTTTCAAAAAGGAATGGAGCGATTTGATCTCGGATGTGTCAACCCGGCATTCTTTACAGCAACCTTTTTCCCGTCTGGGGTCAATGTTGGATGTCTGGTCAGTTTTTGGCCGAAATAAAGAAAAGTTACGGTCCGAATTTCAAAAAAATTGACTTTTTGGAACGACAAAAATCGGCCGCGTGTGTACCCCGATTTTCGGATCGATACCTCCGGTAGATTTTTTTAATTCGATCATGCGTTAAAAAGCGACAATTTGGATGTCTGCGATTATCAAAACGGAAATTTTCTTTTCGGGTTTCGATAAAACTGCTTCTTGTTTTGCTAATTTTCATGAGATTTTTAATTAATAACGTTCTTAACGGCCGACTCCTTCGAAAACTATAACTCCGGAATGCCCGGATTTTTCTGAATTTTTTGACATAAAAAGCGCTTTCGTCCGGCGTCTCTGACCCGACTTTTATCCGTTTACAGACAGACAGACAGACGTTTACCAGCATTAATAATAGTGACAAGTTGGAAATTGTACGTTAAACGTGACATATCCGTTTTCCTTCAAATTTTGTTTATAGGTTCACTGTGTTAAGGCGCTTCCCTGATTAGTTTTCGGGATTGATTGGTTAAGTTATAAAGGGGGGAAACGGGGGGATAATCCCCCCTTAATTTATATAAAGGGGTTTTTCATGCAGAATTATTCCGTTTTCCTTCAAATTTTGTTTATAGGTTCACTGTGTTAAGACGCTTCCCTGATTAGTTTTCGGGATTGATTAGTTAAGTATAAAGTGGGGGAACGGGGGGGGCTGCTCCCGCTTTAATTTATATAAATGGGTTTTTCATGCAGAATTATCCCATTTGCTTCAAAATTTGTTGATAGGTTCACTGGGTTAAGACGCTTCCCTGATTAGTTTTCGGGATTGATTGGTTAAGTATAAACGGAGGAAACGGGGGGCTAATCCCCCTTAATTTATATAAATGTTTTTTTCAAGCAGAATTATCCGATTTTCTTCAAATTTTGTATATAGGTTCGTTGTGATAATGCGCTTCTCTGAATAGTTTTGGAGGTACATTGGTTAAGTATAAAGAGGGAAAGGGGGGCTAATCCCCCTTAATTTAGATAGATGGATTTTTCATGCAGAATTAGGCGATTTTCTTCAAACTTTGTATATATATTCGTTGTAATTAGAGACTTCACTGATTAGTTTAAGGGGTTCATTAGTTAACTATGAGGGGGGGTAACGGGGGGATGACCCCCCTTAATATATTGTTGATTTCTTTATTTTTCGACGGGCTTATTTCAAATTCTTTGAAATAAGAATATACTATACAATTAGTATGAATAGCCTGTGAGCTAAATGCCCTCAGTTTAACTGGGCAGTTTTCTTTTTTATTAGCTCACAGGCTATCAAAGCCTGAGAGCTTATGTGCCCGCCGGTTCAGTATGTATGTATGTACGTATGTACGTACGTATGTATGTACGTAACGCGATAACTCTTTATAGAAATATCCGTTTTCCTTCAAATTTTGTTTATAGGTTCACTGTGTTAAGGCGCTTCCCTGATTAGTTTTCGGGATTGATTGGTTAAGTTATAAAGGGGGGAAACGGGGGGCTAATCCCCCCTTAATTTATATAAAGGGGTTTTTCATGCCGAATTATTCCGTTTTCCTTCAAATTTTGTTTATAGGTTCACTGTGTTAAGGCGCTTCCCTGATTAGTTTTCGGGATTGATTGGTTAAGTATAAAGGGGGGGAACGGGGGGGGGGCTAATCCCCCTTTAATTTATATAAATGGGTTTTTCATGCAGAATTATCCCATTTGCTTCAAAATTTGTTTATAGGTTCATTGGGTTAAGACGCTTCCCTGATTAGTTTTCGGGATTGATTGGTAAAGTATAAAGGGGGAAACGGGGGAGCTAATCCCCCCTTAATTTATATAAATGGGTTTTTCATGCAGAATTATCCCATTTGCTTCAAAATTTGTTGATAAGTTCATTGGGTTAAGACGCTCCCCTGATTAGTTTTCGGGATTGATTGGTTAAGTATAAAGGGGGGAAACGGGGGGGGGGTTAATCCCTCTTTAATTTATATAAATGGGTTTTTCATGCCGAATTATCCCATTTGCTTCAAAATTTGTTGATAGTTTCATTGGGTTAAGACGCTTCCCTGATTAGTTTTCGGGATTGATTGGTTAAGTATAAAGGGGGGAACGGGGGAGCTAATCCCTCCCTTAATTTATATAAATGGGTTTTTCATGCAGAATTATCCCATTTGCTTCAAAATTTGTTGATAGGTTAATTGGTTTAAGACGCTTCCCTGATTAGTTTTCGGGATTGGTTGGTTAAGTATAAAGGGAGGAAACGGCGGTGCTAATCCCCCCTTAATTTATATAAATGTTTTTTTTCAAGCAGAATTATCCGATTTTCTTCAAATTTTGTATATAGGTTCGTTGTGATAATGCGCGTCTCTGAATAGTTTTAGCGGTACATTGGTTAAGTATAAAAGGGGAAAGGGGGGCTAATACCCCCTTAATTTAGATAAATGGATTTTTCATGCAGAATTAGGCGATTTTCTTCAAATTTTGTATATATATTCGTTGTAATTAGAGACTTCCCTGATTAGTTTAAGGGATTCATTAGTTAACTATAAAGGGGGGGTAACGGGCGGATGACACCGCCTTAATATATTGTTGATTTCTTTTTTTCGAGGGGCTTATTTCGAATTCTTTGAAATAAGAATATACTATACAATTAGTGTGAATAGCCTGTGAGCTCAATGCCTTCAGTTTAACTGGGCAGTTTTCTTTTTTATTTATTAGCTCACAGGCTATCAAAACCTGAGAGCTAATGTGCCCGCCCTTTCTGTATGTATGCATGTACGTAAGTACGTAACGCGATAACTCTTTATAGAAATATCCGTTTTGCTTCAAATTTTGTTTATAGGTTCATTGTGATAAGGCTTCCCTGATTAGTTTTGGGGGTTCATTGGTTAATTACAAAGGAGAGAACGGAAGCTAATCCCCCCCCTTAATTTAGATAAATGGGCTTTTCATGCAGAATTATCCGATTTCTTTTCAATTTTGTTTACGGGTTCATTGTGATAAGGCGCTTCCCTGACTACTTTTGGGGGTTCATTGGTTAAGCATAATTGGGGGAAAAAGGGCTAATCCTCACCCCCTTAATTTAGATAAATGGGTTTTTCATCCAGAATTATAAGATGTGCTTCAAATTTTGTATATAGTTTCATTGTGATAATGCGCTTTCTTGATTAGCTTTGTTTTTTCATTGATTAAATATAAAGTAGGGGACGGGGGACTATTCCTCCCTCAATTTAGATAAGTGGGTTTTTCATACAGAATTAGCCGATTTGCTTCAAATTTTGTATCCAGATTAATCGTGATAAGGCGTTTCTCTGATTATTTTGGGTGGGGGGCTCATTCGTTAAGTATAAAGTGGGGGGAACGGGGGGCTAACTCCCCCTTAATTTATTGTCGGTTTCTTTATTTTTCGAGGTGCATTATTCTTTGAAATAAGAGTATAATATACCATTAGTGTGAATAGCCTGTGAGCTCAGTGCTCTCAGTAATAACTGGGCACTTTTCTTTTTATTGTTATTCTGTTTTTATTTGTATAATTAAAAAAGAATACAATATGAAATGGAAGAAATTAAACTCAATGTCATCATTTGCTTTGAAACGATAAACAAGACAGAATATGCATCACATTCTTCCAATTATAATTGTATTTGACATATCAAGAAATGGAAGATAAAATAAAATGTGCTCGTATTCTTTGAAATTTATTAAAATGGATAAAGAAATTCGGTGAGTATTCATTTTCAAATGGCAATTAATGAATATTCTATTATAAAGTATTGCAAAACTTAGTCTAAAAACATAATTGCAAAATATTTAAACATTAAAAACATAAATCATGCCCAAATGCAAAATCTTTAAAAGAAATTAAGGAAAATTCTAAATACATATGAAATTAAAATACAATTAAGAAAATAAATATAAAACTGAAAACGGTAAAAGGAATTAATTTGAATAAAATATAAATATATAGAATGCAATACATGAGAAATAAAAATAAATCATTGTCTAAAATTATTCAAAAGAAGTTTTACACTATTAAAAATTTCATATGAAACACTTTAAACATTAACCGTTAAAATTTATCACTTTGATGTAAATTATATATAATGTAGATCATAATGTTTAAAATTTAAGAAAAAAATGAATGCGCCGTAAATACTTTTAAAAATTATTAGAGGAAATATTATTTGTTATAAAAAAGTGAACTATTCTCAATTATATTACTAATCTCCATCAAACATTATTAAAATAAATAAAGAGAAAGTAATTGATATTAATTCTGTAAAAATGACAGTGCACGTATACAAAACTGCGCTTTAATATTATGATTAATGTACTTTTTAATGGCTAGAAAAAAATTTCATGTAGAAAAAGACAGAGTGTTCTCAATCTATTTCATCCGAAGAAAATCCATAAGTCAGAATTAAAGTCAGTATAAGAACGCAATGTGGCTTTTACATAAAAATCCATGTAAAACGATATATTAAAAACTAAAACATAATATAATTTATCATAACCGTTATATCACGTCTATGTATGAGGTTGAAAATAAATCTGATCAATGATCCTCTTATTAGATTATATAATCATTAGGGAAGATTAATTTTTCAAAGTTGAATAAAATTTTTATTTCCCTTTGAGTTTTGCAGCAACTTTGCTTTTTATACATTTTGTTACCATAGATAACTGATTTTTTTTTTTTTTTTTTTTTTTTTTTTACATCTGTGTTACATATTTTGAAGTGCATAAGCTGTTGAAAATGTTAAGTAATTTGTTTTCTGTTTGTACAATGAAAAATTTAAATTGTTTAAGATACATAATTGTCAGATATTATTTCCTCTTGTGCAATGTGAATTTTTCTAACTTTATAAAACCCAACCCGAAATAAATGTTTCATTTCTGGATATTCATACATACTTTCCAAAACTTAAAGATATGAGAGAATAAGTCTCATTCACACTCAAATGTTAGAATTCAAGACACCAGGATCGCAAGCAAAATCTCAAAATTCACTCGACTACTAGAGTACCCTAATAAAAGAGTAGTTAGGTAGTCTTCTACACATGACTATATAAAAATTCCTAAATATGTCTTAACGTATTCACATTAGATATGTTAATTTTATTGTAAACTCTCCGCAATTATTACATTTTAGAGCAGTAAGAATTTAATCGACTCATGAAACTCAAATATGACAGAAAATTTCTGTAAGTGAAAGAATGTATTAGTATATGAAACTACCATAATATAAATACTTTCGAGGAGATGAATTTCTAAAATTTTTTGAGGATCTATATATGTATTACGCTATTGTACGTGGCACAGAAATCGCGATTATTTGTTAATTGTTTAATGGCAACGCCCAAATGAAACGCATCACATTGGTTTGTTGTGTAAAAGTCTTTTGGCAGGATTTAGCCCAGGATACTTCACATTTAACTGTTTGGTTCTGCCATCTAAAGGAATAAAAGCGAAACAAACAATGATTTCTTGATGAAATCGTAATTATAAATCGTCAACATTGACATTTAAATAGATATATTTTTATACATTTTCATTTGAAATATTGATTTTTGTAAGCATTTAATATTTATAATTGAAAACGTACAATTAGCAATATAAAATTTTAAATGTAAACAAAGCAATGCTTTTTAAAAAGGGATTTTTAGTACAAAGGGAAAAGTAATGTAAAAATTTTTCCTGACCATTTAATTTTTTAAATGTAACTGTTATACTTTTGAAATTTTAGTTCTTATTTAATTTTTTACAAGCTTTTAGTATAAATAAATATTATTCAGTCTTTTTTATGAAGTTCTCTCCACAGTTATATTTTTCAATGACAGTCTGACCGGGCAACGCCGGGAGGGACAGCTAGTAATTTTATATAAACCTAATTTAATGTCTTATCTAACCGAAAGAGCGTGTCTTCTATAAATAGGAATATTGTGTTATATTGATATATTTTCTCTGCATTATTTTATACAACATTTTATTTTTAACGAAACAGGAAATAAATAATCATATAATAAAATCTCTAATTATCATTGATGTAACTGCTTAAATTTATAAAAATAGAATGTAAAGAGGGTTATAATTTTTTTTTAATATGATGATCGACATATTTCAAACCCACAAACGGCGCCATAATCCAGATTTACACGATAAGCAAACTATTCTCGCAAAAATGTGAAAATGAACTTGAAATACATAAACCACGATATACGAGGTAGGATCAAAAAGTTCCCGGAATAGGTCAATTACAAATTATTAAAAAATAGAACAATAATTTTACCTTATTGGCCTTCAAAGTACTTTCCGCCTGCATCCACACACTTCTTTTAGCGATCGTATAACTGTTCAAAACACTCCTTGAATCCATTTTTTGAGACGTCCTTCAGTAGCTTCATCGCATTTTCGATCATCTCATCTGAATCCATAAAACTGTGTCCCTTCAATTTCATTTTCAGCCGTGGAAACAGGCAAAAATCCCCTGGTGCTAGGTCGGGTGAATAAGGAGGGTGTTCCAGAGTGGTAACACTGTGTCTGGCAAGGTAATTTTTCACAATCAGAGTGCGATGTGGTGGAGCAGTGTCGTGTAAAATAAACCAATCAGTTGTTGTCCATTTTTCAGGTCGTTTTCGTCTGATTGCATCTCGTAGTCTTTAAGGATCTCTAGGTAAAGTTCTTTATTGACAGTTTGGCCTTCAGGAATAAATTTGTAGTGAATGACGCCCTCGTAATCAAAAACACCTGCAACATCACTTTCTCTCGTCTATTGTCCAACGAAATTTTTCCTTCCTTTATGATGTTTTTGCTGACTTTAAGAAAACGCTTATGCTATCGTTTCCGTATGGTTTCTTCAGTATCTCGAGCGTCTGAGAAGGCGATTTTTCGAGTAAAACGAAGATTTTTATGTTTGCACGCTGCTCTAAAGACGACATTTCAAAATACGACGAATGGAAAATTCGCTTTGTCAGAAATCATCTGCAGCTAACGTCAAAAGTACCGGAAATCAATTCCAGATGCCTGTGTGTTTTCCTTATCAGTGCTGCCAACCTCCAAAAAAGATATTTCCCATCCAACGGACACCTGCGTGAATGTAGGCGACCATTCCGGGAATTTATTTATTGACTCTACCTCGTATGTGTAAGAGAAGCAGGTCCTTAAATATAGTCAACTCTAAACGTGAAAATTAATATTTTCTTACAAATAATATAATTTATCATTTTGATCTTGAAGAAGCCGTCGTCAGAGCGCATGAAACATAAGTCATCTATATATTAAAAAGTATTTTTAAGCCTTTTGTGTTATGTTTTTATCACTTTAAGCAGCAATTACACTTTAATTTAATATTTCCTTATTGATTTTTTAAAACTGAAAAACATATCATGCCAAATTTTAGGCAATTAAAAGCAGGCTGATTCATAGCATATGCATATTGCATTTTTTATCCCTCTAAGCCAGTGTTTCCCAACGAGGGCTTACGCCCCACAGGGGGGCAATTTGACTTTTCAGGGGGGCAATTTAACTTTTCAAGGGGACAATTCAGAATTTCTATGAACCCATACCTTCTGAATCGTTTTTCTAATAGTAATGTTGTAGACTGAAAAGAAAATAAAAGTTATACATTCCAATTACAAAAACAAAATTAAAAGAAATAGTTTTTTATTCAATTTTTAAAAAGTATCCATTCAAAAGTTTTAAATACAATCCCACCAGAATAATTATAGAAAAAAATATTTAATCATATTTAGATACTTTTATATATTTAAAAAATCTTTATAATTTTTCTGATTAGAAGTCTTTTAGAATTTTAAACAACTTTTTCGATTATTTATTGAATGAGTCGCACTGCAATATGTCACATGAAAATCAGTTTTACACATGAAACTATTCAAGTGTATATTTAACAATTACTTGACGGCCTTCCTTTACCGAATCTTTTAGCATGCTTCATTCTGATTAGAAATTGATTAGTAATTTAATCGCAGAAATTTTGTGATTATTAAGACAAAAATGTTTTATTCAAAATTATTGATTTTTCTAATCAAGGATTCTGAGCACTCTATACATCACGCATACATGGTGACCGTGTGCCAGTAAACTACGAGGAGTAACAGATGAGTATAAAAAATATTTGATTCATCCATTACCTTCGGAACGTTTCAGGATCAATGTTAAATGCTTTTTACTCTGTCAGGAGTAAATTCTTTTAATATTTTATGAGAATTATATGTTATAGGGGAGGGGGGGCATCATCATTTTAGAGATGTTTTGGTGGGGCGCCGTTAAAAAAAGGTTGGGAACCACTGCTCTAAGCATTTACGTCTCTTTTTTATGGAAATAAAAATTTACATTATTACAAAAAATTCAACAAAAATCTAGAGACTTAATAATATGTGTATTGATTTTAATGCTAAAATTCTGAACTTGAATTGATTTAACAATATAATAAATTATAACACCTTGTATTTCTTTTAAATGCTAAACGTGTAAATTAAAAATATAATAAATACACAGTAAAATAACTTTTATTAGGTTGTTTGACAAGTTTCGGCTCACTCCAAGCTATGTTCAAAAACAAATGATAATATTCCATAATTGCATGGTCTTTTAAGTTATTATTTAAAATGATATCATTTAATTTTTATGTACTTTTTAACGATGAGGCATGTTTTAACTTATCGAAATTGTGGCTCGAGTTACTGCTTAGTTACAGATATGAAAAAAAAACAGCCAGGTAAAAATAAAAGCTAACGTGCGTAATTTTTTAAAAAGTATATGAAAATTTAATGATAGTATTTTAAATAATAACTTCAAAGACCATGCAATTATGGAATATTCTCATTTGTTTTGAAATATGGCTCGGACTGAGCACAAACTTCTCAAACAACCTAATAAAAGTTATTTTACTGTGTATTTATTATGTTATAATATATATTCAATAATATTTACGTATAATATTGAATTGATTTATTTTTATTTGAATGCAATATAAATTGTACTTACCTATGAAACACGACATAAATGAAATGTTCTGTAAACCAAACAATATAAAAGTATAAGCACAGTAAAAAGGTGACCTAGAAAAATAAAAGTACTTTATATGTTTTCATAAGAATGTTTTTCCAGAAATCCACTTTAGGCCTTTTCCTTGTTGAAATGTTGGTCTTCTAGAAGCAAGAATAATGCTTTGTATTATTATGCCCCTCTTTTTCGGGGTACGATTTTATTCAATATTTCATTTTTAAAGAATATGTCGAAAGAGGGAATAAATAGCTATATCCGTATGAAAAACTCTCTGAATATCTAGTAACTTAATAATTTTCTATTTTAATTTTAAGGCTAAAATGCTACGCTATCTTTTTATTTTAGTTGAATAAAAATATTTTATCTTTTTATAAAAACCTACACGGAAAAAAATGTTGTGTAAGCTGAAAACTTACATATATGAAAAGGATATGAATGTCGCCCAAAAAAGGCAGTTTAGATGTTTTTGTTAAAAGATTTTTTTTTTATATAGAAACCCATTTTAACCCAGTCCCTTGCTGAAATACGAAGACTTTTGCAAACAAGAATATTGCGATGCATTTTTATATTTTTTATGGGAAAGAAACTATGAAAACAGGCAGCAAACATCTACATTCTTACATAAAATTCTCCTTTTATATGTTCATTTTATACAATGGAAAATTTTGAACATATGTAAAGATGTTGAAGTGCTTATTATTTACAATTGTCTCATGATTTATAAATTTATTGATATTATAATTGAAAATTAAGTTTAATAATAAAATATATGATATACCTATGTTACAAAATCATATGTTTCTTTTTTAAATTCCTTATAAGCGGTTTGCCCGTATTTTTCTTTTTCTTAAAATCTTTTTAAATCGGCTGTAGATAAAAATATTTTTAACATAATTTTATTTTAAGATATATATAAGGATATACAGATATAAATACATATGAAGTGTATTTTAGAAACAAACACGGAAAGAAAATTTAAATTAGCATTAGTTTTACGATAAGTTTTATAAAATGTAAGAAAGCCCTCAGACGGTCAGAGGGCTCGGTTTCTCTTCTACTATATAATAACTAATGTATGTAACAACTATAAAGCAAATTATTCCCTGTCATAAATACTGTCTACTTCCGTAAACATAATTAACAGGTAATGAATTAAAAAAAATATGGAACATACCTCTATCACTCTTCAAAAGAAATTGAACTTTATACTCCATAACGGAACTTCAATTTTTAATCATTTACTGCCATACTGTTATCCAAAATTAACCCCGAGAGTTTTCCTGAAGTTCACATATTTCGTTATGATTGTATTCGATTGCACGTGAAATAAATCAAAGACATTCGTTTGGGCAATTGGTGTTTCTTTATTACATCAGTAGATTGCTTCTCTGGAAGTTTACTCACTTTCATAAGGAATGGTGGGATTATGATGATATCTTGAATCACATGTATATTTTAAAAAGTCACACATATATTACAACAATATTTTAAACAAGCTGTCAAATATCAAAATATCATGCTATATTTCTAAAGAAAAATATTTATTTTAATCATTAAAAGATTTGTTTATCAATTATAATAGTTTTAGCAGCTTATGTTAATTAAATTGCAAATTCTATCACATATATTATCGTTTAAAATACACGTTAATTAATATATATTTTTATATGGCCAATGAATTGTCACGCATAAGATAACAGCATTTATCATATGACAGTTGAAAAATAATTTTCAATTAAAAAATAATAAATATACTAGCATCCGTCAGGTTGAAATGTCAGAGCATTGAGTCGCATAAATTTAAAAGATAACATTAAATTACATAATATTATGTTTACTGTTTAATGGTATAAAAGTAAGTTTGAAGTAACAGCTTTTGAATCTTCATTTTCAAGTGTTTATTCAGTCGTCATTTGTCTCGGGTAGTGCTCAAATGCTAATCTATCAGCAAGAGCTCCTATTCTTATAATTTGTTCGAGCCTATCCTTTGCGTAAGGCATTTAAATGAGAACATCCTCTAAACGACGATAGATACTAAAACCGACATAAGTTGCTCCAAGTAACAACTCCTTCGGACCAATGTCCACAACAATTTTTGACAAATTCAAACACTAGGATTTGTGTATGGGGATAGGGTATGCAACTGTTATAGGCAACTGAGTTCAAAAGTATGAGACATATTTTTCTTTCCAAGATTTAGATATAGGTGTGACAGGCAAAAGTATTTCAGTTAGAAATGATTCATGAAAATCATCCAAATCTACCATTACAGCTTTTGGCATGCCTGGAGACCGTAATCTTGGTCCGTAGACTATAGGCCTTTTACCGTACTAAGTGCACCATTTACAAATACATTGTTTTTATCATTTGAATCTATTAACAACGATTTTCTGACAAAAGTTATAAAATAATAGATCAATATGAAGATTTTTAACCATTCTGTGGTATTCATAAAACGCTAAAATCAAAAATTGTGATAGGAATTTAAAAGGACATGATTGAATTAAAATCACTTGACTTAATTTTATGAATGAATCAATATGATTGAATAAAAAAAAACAGACCTTAACATACCGTAACACGTGACACATAACCTCAATTTTTCGTAATAACCTAATGTATAATGATCCCCATACTATAAATTTACTTTTGATATATTAATGTATAGAATATCAAAGACGAAAATTTATCTAATAATAAATGATAATGAAAACAGTAATGAGTAAACAGAGAAATTAATAACGCAAATGTTTATATAATTTGCGGTTTATAAATATTAGCCAGAAATATAAGATGAAATATAATTTACGTATACGGAATCCTAATGTTTAAACTTTGTAAGCTATAATCTGAGTGTTAGAAATGTTTTGGAACATTAAAACTTATGATGTTTGTTTTGAAAATCAGACACTAGAAATTATAAGTTGCTCCATTCTGTTTCCAGAATATAATTACATATTCTTATATTTAGCTTCTACTAGTTTTTAAATTAAGAATTTAAAATGTGTTTGTGTTATATAGACATTTCAGGTTATGAGGACGTCAAAATCTAAAATTTGAGAATACTTAAATTAGATATATTTAACACTTTCCAATATAGTTGAAACGAGTTTATTAATTCGGTTTGTCTGTCTGTCTCTCCATCTGTCCGGTCTGTAACAGTCGTTAATATACTTGGATTGCCTTGTAGTTTTTATACGTTATGGACGTTTACTGTAATACAATCGCCATTGAAAATGAAATGTGTAGCATTTATAGCTCATTTACAGAGGCAGTCAAAATATTCCGTTACATTACGGTTTATTAACCGTAATGTAACCGAATATCGAAAAAAAAGAGAATATTGGGAAAAATCGTTTCAAGTGCATTTGGTGATGTAACACTATTTCAAGCATACTAACAACGATATGCATTTATCAAGTGCATTAAAACAAGCTTTCTATAAAATATGGAGTGCAAAACATTTATTATTGATCTACAGGGTCACACAACCGAATTCTGTTGCATAATGGTTTATAGGGAAAAATCGTTTGCAGTGCATTTTAATGATGTTACACTGTTTCAAGCATAACGAAATTTATATGCATTTCTAAGATGCACTATAAGTTGCGAACTGAAAAGTATGGTGTGCATTGCAATAATCGTTCATTTACAGGGACACGCGGAATAATTCGGTTACAGTACTATCTATAAACAATAATTGCTGAAAGTGAGTTTTCAACTTTTGTTTGCTTTTTTAAATTTAACTAAATTTTTACTGCCTTAAAAAAAACTGCCTTTAAAAGGACCAAAGAGGCGGTCCCGAACGAGGTGAGTAGCGTGAAGGTTATGTCTTAGACTCCTGCTAATCCAACCGTCGTGCAAGGGAACACTGACAACGCATAGACACGCTGTGTTATTTATTTTTTGACACGTGGTCTGAGTTTTGGTCTGATCGCCCCGCTTTAGTCGGCGAGCCATCGGTCCGGTTTTTCGTAATCGGACAGTCCAGAGAAAGAAGCTATTCCTCTCCCAATAATGTGACTAGAGCCGCAGTTGACCGAGTGTTCCTCCGCGGACACGAGCCACTCTTGCTAAGAACGGATCAGTCCCCTTTCTGCCAGACCATTGAGGTCGATACACAACTACCCCCGAAAAGCGCGGTGGATGCGGACCATGCGTGTACGCCCACATGTCGGTATCTGCAGTCTGCTGCCTGCCAGTACCGAGCGCGCCGCTGCACGTCGCCTAACGCACTGACGAGATGTCACAACAGAGTCACCACGCTCCTTGCTCTTCGGAGTTCGATTTTACATCCGTCATCGCCCCAGATAAATTGTAGAAGTGGTCCTATATCGCCGTTTGATAGCCTGTTGCCCAGCATCACCATCCCAACCCGGTCGAGGGGTCCGTGCCGGGCACAAGGATTAACCTATTGGGCTCTATCCACCTCCTAGCGGAGTCTGTAATCCACATCGTAGGCCTCGTCCCCTGGCCACTGAGAATCAGCGCTTAAAGAGGGAATTCTAGAACCCTCCCACCCGCTTGTCCGCCTCCAGCTTTTTAAAATGCCCCTCTACCATCGCAGCACCGCGGTGAGAGGGCAATTCTTCCTCTTAACCTTCCGACGCCGTGTCGAAGACCCTCTCGCAATGCCGGGCACCCGGTCATCTTCCCTACTGAAAGGGCTGAATCGGGACCTCCCGGAGGGTTGCACCAGAAGAAGTTTAGATATAACAAAAGTATTATTACTTCAAAATGCAGCATTCAAAATTTTGCATTTTACTGTGTAATGAGGTTTAGTGTTGGTATATTCTTAAGTAAATTTGAAAATGAGCTGCTATAACCATGTAAGGACTTTCAGAGAAAAAATAAGAGGTTAAACTAGAAAGTAAATATGTTCGAAAAAGTGATAAAGTGTAAACTAGATAAAAAAGCACTGAAAACCCTTTCCAAACTTTACATATAGATACACAGATTTTGCAGAATACACCAAACCACAAGTACATTGCACAATTTATCTGCAGTAGAAAAAAAATGTCAGGTTTACGCGCAATGTACAGGGTGTTCTAGAAAGGACTCCCCAACTTTGAAATGACATAACTTCGAAACAGTGAAAGATAGAAATGTGAAACAAGTTGAATGTTAAACAGATAGGTCTGGAATTTGTTATACACGAATTTGAAAAAATAGTTCCTATATTGGATAATAGGTGGCAGCACAAGCACATGGAACTTTAAATGGTACTCAGAGGTACAGAAATTTCATTCGTGCGTCTGTTTCATTGCTGACACGTGTAAAAAAGTTGTATAGAATTAGGGAATAATTCGGAATTCAAGAATATCATGCCGTATTCCTTGGAACAACGAATTTTTATTGTACTTGAATACCATCGATTAAATCGAAGTCCGACGATGACAAAGCGAAGTTTTCCAAAAAAATTTAATGTTAAAAAAGGTCCAGACTTGAAAACAATTCGCAATTTATTCGACAAGTTTGAACGGACGGGCAGTGTGGCCAATGATTTAGGCGGAAATGTGGGATGCAGTCGATCAGTCATGACACCTGAAAATGTGCAAGCAGTCGAAGAAATTGTTAGATATTGTCCTCGAAAATCCATAAGGCGAATCGCTGCTGAAGCAGGATTGTCAAACACCACTACGCACAGTATAATGCGAAAAGGCCTGAAGCTGTTTCCCTATAAAATACAGTGCCATCAAGCGATCACAAATACAGCTCTACAACAAAGAGAAGTTTTTGCAAATGAGTTACTGCAGATGATTGATGAAAATAAAATTGATGTCGGTCATGTATGGGTCACCGATGAGGTCCATTTTCATTTAGAGGGATATGTGAACAAACAAAACTGGCGAGTATGGGGCACTGAAAACCCGTTTGTGTGTCTTTCAAAACCACTGCACTCAGCAAAAATTACAGTGAGGGCAGGACTGTCCAGTAAAGGAATCATTGGGCCCTTTTTCAGGAGGGAAACGATTAAGGCATCTCGATATATTGAAATTTTACAGCAGTTTATTGGAACATTTCAAGCTCTAGAAGATGGACCAGAGATTTCATGGTTTATGCAGGATGGGGCCCGACCGCACCGTACTACTGCAGTGTGTGAGTTCTCGAGGAATACTTCAGTGAGAGAGTCATTGCTTTAAATTATCTCAAAGTGACAGGTATTGGTATGGATTGGCCACCATATTCCCCGGATCTGAATCCATGCGACTTCTTTTTGTGCGGTTACTTGAAGGACTCTGTTTATTCTAAGAATCCCCAAACGTTGGAACAGCTTCAACAATTCATCTGTGAGGCATGTGCATCCATTTCAATAGAAGTATTGCAACAAGTGATTTCGAACTTTACCTGTAGGTTGCGTCATGTTGTTGCTGAAAAAGGTAACCATATCGAAACCATTGTAATGTGATTTTTATCTCAGTTCAAACAGCTCACTTTCAGGAACTATTTCAAAGACACAGCTTTGTGATTGCAGCGCCCTCTCATGTCCAATATTGGAACTATTTTTTTAAATTGATGTATAAAAAATTCCAGACCTATCTGTCTAACATTCAACTTGTTTCACATTTCTATCTCTCACTGTTTCGAAGTTATGTCTTTTCAAAGTTGGGGAGTCCTTTCTAGAACACCCTGTACATGCGTAGAAGCAAATATTTATGTGTATTGTCAATGAGGAAAGTTAATGAAATTAAAAAATAGCTGATAATTCCAATGAAAAGAATAAGAAAAAAAAACACGCACATTAGGATATGTTTTTCTCTCTCTCTTCTTTTATGTTATTAATTCAGTTTAAGTCAATTGAGTCATGTGTTTTTTTCTTTCGTTTTTCCATGATCCCAATCGTAGCTTGCCTCGGAATTATAACCGTGGAATCAAGGGCGTCGTGAGATAAAAATAGTTGAGAAACACTGCTATAAACTATCCTTCAATCACACAACATCTTCTGATAATTCATAGCATGAAATAGTTTTTATTTTGTGGCATTAACCTGTTAAAAAGTATGTAAATGTTGTTTTCATCACCTTCTTTCATCATACAATCTAGCAAAACACTTTCAGGCACTTTAGAGAGAAACTTTTATACAAAACAATGGTTTCTGTTTTAAAAGATAAGTCGTCATTCTACAATATATGTATCAGAAAATGAAAAAAAGAGATATTTATATATAGTCATAGCCAGGGTTTGACAAATGCGGTCGTCTGGGCTACCAAGTTTTTTGAACTCTCAACAAAGTGATTTGATCTTTCGGAGTGATTTCTGTAAATAAATTCACATAGGAAATAAGCACAAATGGCATTTTTTTCAATCCCCCACCCCTGCTCGTACGCAACAAGCGTACTAGAATAAATATTCCTCTTCTCTCCTACTTTTAATGGAAGAACTAAATTTAAAAGACATTTTCCAAATCATACACAGAAAACACTTTATATTATCTTTCTAAATTATGTACTATTTTAAACTATGTAACTAATAATTCTAAACTATGCTTGTTATTATTTTTTCTTAATTAATTCATAATTTTGTTTTAACCAATGACGGGGAAAAAGGATGGGAGGGGGGGAGGGAGTAAATGGTTTTAACTGGCGATTAGTATTTTTTTTCTGCTTATCAGATTTTATCAAATTTGTAAAGCCCTGGTCATTAGCATAGCATATCAAGTCACATAAAGGAAAAACTGAACTGAAAATTATTAGAATAAATCTGAAGAGATAGTCCAGTCAGATAATATATGTGTAAAATATGACACTTCTACCGGTAATAAAAACAAATATTGCCTTAAATAATAAAATAAATTATAAACATATTATCAAAACTGACCATTAATGAGATAAATAGCTATATGCATTTTAAAATTTATTATATTTGACAAAATTATTTCGCTGTTTAAGGAAATTTTAATGAAACATGAAAACTGAAATAATATTTTTTTATTGTATATACTTCGAAAGTCTAGATATAAAAATGTTAAACATTTACACAGCGTATTAAGTATTTGTACAATAAATTGATATAAAGCATTCCATTTATAAAAAAACATACTTCTTGGGGGATGTTTGCAAGTCTAACCTTAACGCAGGTTAACAGAAGGAGATTCTAAAATTCTAAATATAGTATTCATTGTAACTCTTCGATTTCCTCAGACATTTTCCGCGAAATAAAATGTACTTTCGTTAAAACTTCCATGTTGTCATTACTCTTTCGCAATAAAGTTACAAATATTTTCCAGAAATTTAAAATTTGTTTTTTTAAACATTTCTAGATCCAAAGGAAGTTCTTAGAAAACACATATTAAGTTTTCGGAATTAAATGCGAGAAAAAGAACATTGTGTAATAATATTTGCGCAGTCACTATGCATAGAAATTTCTATTTTATTAAATCTGTGACAATAACCTCAAATAAACCTTAAATTTGGATGGTTTTATATATTTTAAACGGTTTTGTATGAATTTATATGTTTAAAGGAAAAATTCTCGAAAAAAATATTGATATTTAGTAGTTAAAGAAGACATATTCTTGTTTGCATAAGAAAACAATAAATTCTTGTTTTCTCACCTAGGGTTGTTTTGGTTGTAGTTCCCGGTATGGTTGTAGTTTTTTTAAAAATAAATTCTTGTTGCCCAAACTCTAAAATTTTCATCGGTTATAAATATAACGGTTTTACAGCCTGCACTAAATAATATTTTTATCTAGTCGTAAAAAAAATATGTTTTTTTCTGGATTTTTTTTTTCTTTTGTGTTGGGCTTTTTAACATACTAAAATAAAAAAGTTCTACTTGACAGAACATTTCGAAATTTTTGTAGGTGATATAAATCTGTTTTTTTTTTTTTTTTTTTTTTTTTTTTTTTTTTTTTTTAAGATGCTTTTAAATGATTGTGTCGATATACGTACATTTAGTTACTTTTAGCGTAGAAAAAGATCGTCTCCTGTAGGCGTGAAACGAACTGCGAATTTTTTTTTTTTTTTTTTTTTTTTTTTTTTTTTTTTTTTTTTTTTTTTTTTTTTTGAAAACCGATTGTACCGTCGAAAACAAGACTGTCTCAGCTATAAACAGCTATGTTTTGTGAACTGGTACCGCTGAAACCGAGCCATAGGGGAACGTACACGAAAAGGACAAACAGCCAATTGCGAAAACGACTCTTTTTGAACAAAACATTTCAAAGGGTTAACAATAATATTTTGTGAACTGATTGCAGCGTTTAAGATGTAAAAGCTAAGAATATGTCTTCCTTTTTTTTATCACGAACTGTTCGGCCTACAGACGTTATGGCAAATGGCCAAAATAAAACAGTATTTATTTAATCATTCCTTCAGGACTGAGCATGCGCGGACGCAACTCCACCGATGTGGAAAAATATCGCTTTTTATGAGTTTTTAATTAATATCGCGGCTAATTCTCAAAAAATTAAAAATCTGAGCTTCAGGTGCATCTGCTTTGGATTTTTCTCATACAAATTTTCAGACCTCTACGGGCGGTATATTTTCCTAGCCATGCCGCAAAGACACACACACACAGAGGAGAATCTTTCTTTTATTAATGTAGATTACAGCTACTACCAGCAGGGTAGCGAATGAAATACTATTATTAAATTTTGAATATCACTATTTTCATATTGAAATATTCACCTTTTTTAATAGCATCTATATATATATTACGCTATCATACGTGGTACAGAAATTGCGATTATTTGTTAATTGTTTAATGACAACACCTGAATGAAACGCATTTCATCGGTTAGGTGCTGCCACTTACAGGAAGAAAAGCAAACAAACAATGATCTCAAATTGTAATTATAATTTGTCAATATTAACAAATATATATATATATATATATATATATATATATATATATATATATATATATATATTTACATTTTCATTTGAAATATTGATTTTTGTAAGCATTTAAAGAGATTTTTAGTAAAATGGGAAAAGTAAGTGTAATAAGTTTGCCTAACCGTTTATTTTTTTAAACGTAACTGTTATACCTTTGAAATTTTAGCTCTTATTTAATTTTTTTACAAATTTTTAGAATAAATAAATATTATTCAGTCTTTTTTTATGAACTCCACCCCACTGTTACATTTTTCACTGACAGTCTGCCCCGGCAACGCCGGGCGGCTCAACTAGTAATTTATGAAATTAAATACTGCAAATATTACTTTATGAAAATATAGGTATTCAAAATTCAAACGTAGTATTTCCCTGGCAACCGTGATGACCAGATATAATAATCTTTAATCCTACCGATTACATAACAATAATTGCAATACACATCAAAATAAGTAACTTTTTTCGTGTAACCCGCGACCTCGAATTTTTTGTTATGTCAAATATGCGTGGTGCTCCAATCCGAGTCAAAACACGATTTTTTGTTAATTGATACCTAGGAACAGATATAATTTCAAACATTATCATTCAATATTTTGCCTTTTTTATGTAAAATTTCATGGTATTATAAAACAATAATTAAGCGGTTCAAATCTTGCATCAAAGAATACTGAATTCTTAGTCTCCCTTGTCACAAAGTTTCTGCCAGTACTTTGTGAGCCTTGGAACATATATAATTGCAAACATTTGCATTCAATATTTTGCATTCTTATGGTAAAATATCATGGTATCTTAAAACAATAATTTGTATCAATACAAATACATACTATGACCGTTTTAGTATGAATTTCTACCACTCTTCATTAAAAAAAATCAGATATAAAACAAAACGGTGTTGCTCAAAATTCGATACAATATCTTTCTTATGTTTTAAGTAATTTTTGAACCTGTTCGATTTTCACGCTTTTGAAATCCAGCGTAATATGTTTTGGCGTGTACTGTGATATTTTTATAATGGTGGTAATAATCAGATTATACTTAAAATATCGCTTTTTATGAGTTTTTAATTAATATCGCGGCTAATTCTCAAAAAATTAAAAATCTGAGCTTCAGGTGCATCTGCTTTGGATTTTTCTCATACAAATTTTCAGACCTCTACGGGCGGTATATTTTCCTAGCCATGCCGCAAAGACACACACACACAGAGGAGAATCTTTCTTTTATTAATGTAGATTACAGCTACTACCAGCAGGGTAGCCAATGATGAAAGTTTTACCAGATTTAATGAAAGTTTTCTTACTTCAAATATTTAAATTACGATATATTGGAGTATCTCTACTTGGGCGATTATTCGAAATATACTGATAAAGCGACATGTTGTGATATTTTGTTTAATATTTAATATAATGTTATCCGGGACAATGTGTAGAAAAATAAAAATAATTTTTAAGAACTTAAAATTTCTGATAATAAAATTTCATATTGATAGATGTATATTTAGGGATAAAAAAAAATTACATTTTTTTTTTGTTACAATTTCTTAATACATTTATTTTACAATTTGAGCTAGAATAAGACGAAATATATAAGAATAAACCAATCACGCATTTCAAATCCTTCACAGAATGTTTCGCCAATAAATATTTACACATTTAATTGAACTTATTAATTTTGAATGAAAAGTGTAATGTGTTCAATAATGAAAAGTGTTGCTCTTTGTTTGAGAAAAGAGATGCAAAGCTAAGCTTTAGAGAACAATGTTGATGCAAAACTAGGGAAAACCCAATAACTCTTTCAACTTGAGATTGTCTAAGCTATTTTTAATTAAATCTTCTATCAAAAACAGTAGAACGAAAAAAAAACTTTAATTAATGGCAAGGAGTGGTAAAACAAAATATTCGTTGAATAGCGTGTAGATGATTATTATTTAAATTCCATTTGTTCAAGTGAAGCATACAGATTACACATTTAGGCTTGTTAAGTTTTTTTATAAACACACCACTTATGTAGCTAGTGAAATTGGCATGCAGAGAAAATAAATTCAACAGGAACTGAAAATATACAAATTTTTCCTGTAGAATAATACCGAAATTTCCTGAAACTGTGTGTTAAATGAGATTTAATTAACGTAAAAGCGAATCGAAAGTAAAATTTTATAATGTTTACTTACCAGATTTTATCATCAAAAATATATATGCAATTAATTCATAACTCACATTTTAATGCGATAAAGTAAAAATTTTCTAAGGAGAAATACATATTTTAATTATGCATTCTACGAATACAAAATATTTTTCAGTAAACATTTATTTGCTTTTCAAGAGATGCATTCGAGTATTAGTGGCATTAAGAATAAGATATTCAATTAAGGAACTTCCATATTTGATAAAATTTTTAATGGATTAACAATACATTACTCTTTTTTTTGTCTATAATCTCTTTTAATTTAAGAGGCATGTCGGAATAAGAAAAATAACATAAATAGTTCTTACTCACACCAAATAATTTTATTATATTTTCACCCACTTCTTCCGTAATACCCGAGTATTAATGGAATATTATCAATAACACAGTCACTCAAAAGGACTAACATGTTTAATTAATAAATATAAAATAAATAAATAAATATTTAATATGGGTTTAGTTTACCATTTTCAATTAATTTTCATGATATATCTGAAAATGAAAAAAAAATTATATATAAATAATCCTGACTAATTCCAAATCATTTCGCACAATGAAGAAATAGACCTTTAAAACATTTAATTAGTTTTGAAATTTGTAGTCTTTTATTTCTGAAGAGATCAGCAACGTTAAGCTTTAAACAGATAATGTTGAATATAAACAACGACAAACCAAATAAATTATCTGTTTCAATTTTCAATGCAGGGTGGTACATTTAATTAAATTTTTCTCTCCCAAAACATCTGAAAGTAATTATTAATTAGGATACAGACACATAATTAATGATATGAATAAATAAAGCAAAGGTATTTCTGCAATAAACGTGAAGGTAATTAGTATTTAAATTTTCCCTTTTCAGGTAAACCGCATTAATTGAAAGTTTACGTAAGAAAGAAATTGCGGAAACATTTTTCATTAGGGTAAAGTAATTTCCGTTCAAATGAGATTGTAAAAATTTTAGAACTAGTTTTAGCTTATAGATACTTTATTTTAGAGATTACACTGCATCTTTTACTGCATTTAATTATAATATATATTCTTATTTTTTCTAGCATGATAAAAAAAGCGATAAATTGAAACTGTTTCACAAGAAATAGATAGCATTATTTATCTCTAATAATAAAAAAAAATAATTCTGCATTTATATATATGTAATTTAAAACAAAATTTATTTACAAAAATTAGAGTACAAATTAAAAATTTCACAAGCAGTATAGTCGTTGGAATTGAAATAATCGTTATTACTATCTTTTAGATTTAAGCAAGATAACTTCAAAATACTTTACTTTGATATCGTAAATCAATTAATTATAACATACATGTATTTTGATAATTATGACGTAATACTTTTGTATAAGCGCTCCATAAAATAATAAAATAAGCTAAACAAGAACATTATAATTGATTCTTTACCCGAATTCAACGCCGAATAAAACTAGTCGTTCTAGGCCACCGTAATACTTACCCATCATGGATATGCATTATATAAAATATGAAACTAAAACATGTGTAAACTATTTAAAAAATGCATTGCAATTCAAATAAAATCGTGCCTCGAGGACGTCATAAACTTTAAATGCTCTATTACTGAATTTCGTAAAAGAAACATCCTTATAACTCCAAAATTGATAATCATATTAACTAACGGTTTACTGCGTCTGATTAAGCATCTCATTTCCAATTAAAATATATCTTTGAATTGAAATTTGAATGAAATACAGGGTCAAGAAAAATCAAAGTGTGGCAACTAATTATCCGATCGACTTCATTACTTATGCAAAATTTATGTTTTTTTATTGACTTTCATATTCATTCCATGAAATAAGCAATTTCGAAAATTTTTATATCCCTTTTATCAGAAAGAATATTTCGAGAGTCCGAAAAAAATAGTTTCGGATAATCGAGGTTACTAAAATTCAATACCCGTCTTCCCATTATTACATACTAAGTACATACCAAATTTCAAGTCTCTATCTCAATTTGTTCGGGAGATAGAGCGTTTACAGACACACACACAGACAGACGGACGACAATTTTTATTTTCTAAAAATATGTTTTTCGGAATCTCCAGTGTCTGAAACGTGTAAATACGACAAAAATGTTTTTTCAATTTTCAAAACGATTACAAGACTTACCCTATACTACGTATGATGGGTAAGTAATAAATGCTTAAACAATTTGCACCTAAAGTGTGCAATTCAAGAATTTCTTTTGTATACAGCAATTTCGAATTCATACCAGAAATTCTGAATAGAAGTTTTCTTTATTTAATGACAGACGTTTCGAGATTACCTAAAGTAAAAATTACCTAAGGTCATGATTACCTAAAGTAAAGTTACCTACATCTTTCGGAATTTCCGGCATGGATTCGGATTTTCTGAATAAAAAAGAAATTCCTGAAATGGCACGCATTTATTTGCTAAAGATGTAAATGAGTTTAAAAGTTTATGATACAGAGTTAGAGTATAAGTTCTGTGTGCCATTATTTCTAAAACAAGATGTTAAATCAACTCAGGATGAATTCGCATGGAGACATGTTGACATGAGATTTCAGAATCCGTTGCTGAAAAAAGTTCGAGTATTTTAAGATCATACACCAGTTGACCCAAGAGATAAATCTCGAAAGTAAAGTAAGGCCAAAGTGATGTCGGTGAGCACTCCACAGAATAATGCCAGCTAACCAAACAAACAGGAAATTGAAAACAGAGCCATTCGAGAAAATGTATTATATGATAAAGAGTACCTAATCCGTTACATATAAAGCAAATAAACTGTCTTTGATCAATGCAGATAACAATAAGTATTGGTCAGAGAAGAAGAAAATGACTCCTGCATGTTTGGGTGAGTTACAAATATAGAGAATATTTGATATTTTAGGTTCGATCGTACGACTTTCCTTAATACCATGTATAATTATTACCGTGATATTACCAAACACATTAAATGGATCTCTCCAGTGAGTGTTACGGCAGCTATTGCTCATATTTTTCATAATTTATTTCATAATTTTAGTTTCAGTACAATCGGAAATAGGGGGGGAGGAACTTTCGATATCTCTGAAAATATAATACCTAAATTAAAACAAATCTATTTTTTAATTCGATGTTATGAAATCTTTCGAAAACTACCCTACACGATACATAAAAATAATTTTTTTTTTCAAGTAATTTAATTAGAATCTCGGCTAATTACAAACATATTTTTTCAAAAATCAGTATCGAATATCCCATTATCATTTATCCTTGGATGATTCTGTGTCGATGGATACCTCGAGCGCCCTTCAACACCCCGCTGACCACATGAAAAGTAAAGTTTCCTGGGTCAATAGGCTTTATAACATTCCCAAGTTTGTAATTTTCCACGTCCTATAGGTTACGAGAAAAAGGACTCAGACAGACGGACAGACAGACACAGGTGTGATCTTATAATGGTTCCGTTTTTAATTTTTAAGTACAGAACTCCAATAAATTTTTCTAACCACATTTCTAACCAGTGGTTGACTCGTAGGTTTAGCATTGTGTTTTCCTGCACCCAAATGTATGATAACATGGAGAACTGAGTGCAGGAAAACACAATGGTAAACCTACGAGTCAACCGCTAAAATCGGGTTTTCACGTGTTTTCCACCAAGATATGACTTGGCAGACCGATTGCGTTTTAATATGCGAATCGAGTTTTAACTAATTCTAGAATTTCAGCCGTGAACTCGATGAGGTGATTATCTGTGCTGCCGCCTACCGGTCTATTTATAACATTCCCAAGTTTGCAATTTTCCACGTCCTATAGGTTACGAGAAAAAGGACTCAGGCAGGCGGTAGACAGACACAGGAGTGATCTTATAATGGTTCCGTTTTTAATTTTTATGTATAGAACTCCAATAAATTTTTCTAACCATATTTGTGAATGGCTAATAATCTGATAATATTTGGGTCAATAAGCTTTATAACATTCCCAAGTTTGCAATTTTCCTCGTCCTATAGGTTACGAGAAAAAGGACTCAGGCAGACGGACAGACAGACACAGGAGTGATCTTATAATGGTTCCGTTTTTAATTTTTAAGTACAGAACTCCGATAAAATTTTCTAACCATATTTGTGAATGGCTTATAATCTGATAATATTTGGGTCAATAGGCTTTATAACATTCCCAAGTTTGTAATTTTCCACGTCCTATAGTTTACGAGAAAACGGACTCAGACAGACGGACAGACAGACACAGGTGTTATCTTATAATGGTTCCGTTTTTAATTTTTAAGTACAGAACTCCAATAAATTTTTTTAGCCATATTTGTGAATGGCTAATAATCTGATAATATGTAGATCAATAGGCTTTATAACATTCCCAAGTTTGCAATTTTCCATGTCCCATAGGTTACGAGAAAAGGGGCTCTGACAAACGGACAGACAGACACAGGAAGGATCTTATAATGGTTCCATTTTTAATTTTTAAGTACAGAACTCCAATAAATTTTTCTAACCATATTTGTGAATGGCTAATAATCTGATAATATTTGGGTCAATAGGCTTTATAACATTCTCAAGTTTGCAATTTTCCACGTCCTATAGGTTACGAGAAAAAGGACTCAGGCAGACGGACAGACAGACACAGGAGGGATCTTATAATGGTTCCGTTTTTAATTTTCAAGTACAGAACTCCAATAAATTTTTCTAACCATATTTGTGAATGGCTAATAATATGATAATATTTGGATCAAAAGTCTTTATAACATTACCAAATTTGCAATTTTCCATGTCCCATAGGTTACGAGAAAAGCAGCTCTGACAAACGGACAGACAGACACAGAAGGGATCTTATAATGGTTCCGTTTTTAATTTTTAAGTACAGAACTCCAATAAATTTTTCTAACCATATTTGTGAATGGCTAATAATCTGATAATATGTGGATCAATAGCCTTTATAACATTCCCAAGTTTGCAATTTTCCATGTCCCATAGGTTACGAGAAAAGGGGCTCTGACAAACGGACAGACAGACACAGGAAGGATCTTATAATGGTTCCATTTTTAATTTTTAAGTACAGAACTCCAATAAATTTTTCTAACCATATTTGTGAATGGCTAATAATCTGATAATATTTGGGTCAATAGGCTTTATAACATTCTCAAGTTTGCAATTTTCCACTTCCTATAGGTTACGCGAAAAAGGGCTCAGGCAGGCGGGCAGACAGACACAGGAGTGATCTTAAAATGGTTCCGTTTTTAATTTTTAAGTACAGAACTCCAATAAATTTTTCTAACCATATTTGTGAATGGCTAATAATCTGATAATATTTGGGTCAATAGGCTTTTAGACAGGGAGGCGGCAGCACAAACAATCACCTCATCGAGTTCACGGCTGAAATTCTAGAATTAGTTAAAACTCGATTCGCATATTAAAACGCAATCGGCCTGCCAAGTCATATCTTGGTGGAAAACACGTGAAAACCCGATTTTAGCGGTTCACTGGTAGGTTTACCATTGTGTTTTCCTGCACTCAGTTCTCCATGTTATCATACTTTTGGGTGCAGGAAAACACAATGCTAAACCTACGAGTCAACCACTAAAATCGGGTTTTCACGTGTTTTCCACCAAGATATGACTTGGCAGGCCGATTGCGTTTTAATATGCGAATCGAGTTTTAACTAATTCTAGAATTTCAGCCGTGAACTCGATGAGGTGATTATCTGTGCTGCCGCCTCCCGGTCTATTTATAACATTCCCAAGTTTGCAATTTTCCACGTCCTATAGGTTACGAGAAAAAGGACTCAGGCAGACGGACAGACAGACACAGGAGTGATCTTATAATGGTTCCGTTTTTAATTTTTAAGTACAGAACTCCAATAAAATTTTCTAACCATATTTGTAAATGGCTTATAATCTGATAATATTTGGGTCAATAGGCTTTATAACATTCCCAAGTTTGTAATTTTCCACGTCCTATAGGTTACGAGAAAAAGGACTCAGACAGACGGACAGACAGACACAGGTGTGATCTTATAATGGTTCCGTTTTTAATTTTTAAGTACAGAACTCCAATAAATTTTTTTAACCATATTTGTGAATGGCTAATAATCTAATAATATGTGGATCAATAGCCTTTATAACATTCCCAAGTTTGCAATTTTCCATGTCCCATAGGTTACGAGAAAAGCAGCTCTGACAAACGGACAGACAGACACAGGAGGGATCTTATAATGGTTCCGTTTTTAATTTTTAAGTACAGAACTCCAATAAATTTTTCTAACCATATTTGTGAATAGCTAATAATCTGATAATATGTGGATCAATAGCCTTTATAACATTCCCAAGTTTTTAATTTTCCATGTCCCATAGGTTACGAGAAAAGCAGCTCTGACAAACGGACAGACAGACACAGGAGTGATCTTATAATGGTTCCGTTTTTAATTTTAAGTACAGAACTCCAATAAATTTTTCTAACCATATTTGTGAATGGCTAATAATCTGATAATATTTGTGTCAATAGGCTTTATAACTTTCTCAAGTTTGCAATTTTCCACGTCCTATAGGTTACGAGAAAAAGGACTCATGCAGACGGACAGACAGACACAGGATTGATCTTATAATGGAACCGTTTTTAATTTTTAAGTACAGAACTCCAATAAATTTTTCTAACCATATTTGTGAATGGCTAATAATCTGATAATATTTGGGTCAATAGGCTTTATAACATTCTCAAGTTTGCAATTTTCCACGTCCTGTAGGTTACGAGAAAAAGGACTCAGGCTGACGGACAGACAGACACAGGAGTGATCTTATAATGGTTCCGTTTTTAATTTTTAAGTACAGAACTCCAATAAATTTTCCTAACCATATTTGTGAATGGCTAATAATCTGATAATATTTGGGACAATAGGCTTTATAACATTACCAAGTTTGCAATTTTCCACGTCCTATAGGTTACGAGAAAAGGGGCTCTGACAAACGGACAGACATACACAGGAGGGATCTTATAATGGTTCCGTTTTAATTTTTAAGTACAGAACTCTAATAAATTTTTCTAACCATATTTGTGAATGGCTAATAATCTGATAATATTTGGGTCAATAGGCTTTTAGACAGGGAGGCGGCAGCACAAACAATCACCTCATCGAGTTCACGGCTGAAATTCTAGAATTAGTTAAAACTCGATTCGCATATTAAAACGCAATCGGCCTGCCAAGTCATATCTTGGTGGAAAACACGTGAAAACCCGATTTTAGCGGTTGACTGGTAGGTTTACCATTGTGTTTTCCTGCACTCAGTTCTCCATGTTATCATACTTTTGGGTGCAGGAAAACACAATGCTAAACCTACGAGTCAACCACTAAAATCGGGTTTTCACGTGTTTTCCACCAAGATATGACTTGGCAGGCCGATTGCGTTTTAATATGCGAATCGAGTTTTAACTAATTCTAGAATTTCAGCCGTGAACTCGATGAGGTGATTATCTGTGCTGCCGCCTCCCGGTCTATTTATAACATTCCCAAGTTTGCAATTTTCCACGTCCTATAGGTTACGAGAAAAAGGACTCAGGCAGACGGACAGACAGACACAGGAGTGATCTTATAATGGTTCCGTTTTTAATTTTTAAGTACAGAACTCCAATAAAATTTTCTAACCATATTTGTAAATGGCTTATAATCTGATAATATTTGGGTCAATAGGCTTTATAACATTCCCAAGTTTGTAATTTTCCACGTCCTATAGGTTACGAGAAAAAGGACTCAGACAGACGGACAGACAGACACAGGTGTGATCTTATAATGGTTCCGTTTTTAATTTTTAAGTACAGAACTCCAATAAATTTTTTTAACCATATTTGTGAATGGCTAATAATCTAATAATATGTGGATCAATAGCCTTTATAACATTCCCAAGTTTGCAATTTTCCATGTCCCATAGGTTACGAGAAAAGCAGCTCTGACAAACGGACAGACAGACACAGGAGGGATCTTATAATGGTTCCGTTTTTAATTTTTAAGTACAGAACTCCAATAAATTTTTCTAACCATATTTGTGAATAGCTAATAATCTGATAATATGTGGATCAATAGCCTTTATAACATTCCCAAGTTTTTAATTTTCCATGTCCCATAGGTTACGAGAAAAGCAGCTCTGACAAACGGACAGACAGACACAGGAGTGATCTTATAATGGTTCCGTTTTTAATTTTAAGTACAGAACTCCAATAAATTTTTCTAACCATATTTGTGAATGGCTAATAATCTGATAATATTTGTGTCAATAGGCTTTATAACTTTCTCAAGTTTGCAATTTTCCACGTCCTATAGGTTACGAGAAAAAGGACTCATGCAGACGGACAGACAGACACAGGATTGATCTTATAATGGAACCGTTTTTAATTTTTAAGTACAGAACTCCAATAAATTTTTCTAACCATATTTGTGAATGGCTAATAATCTGATAATATTTGGGTCAATAGGCTTTATAACATTCTCAAGTTTGCAATTTTCCACGTCCTGTAGGTTACGAGAAAAAGGACTCAGGCTGACGGACAGACAGACACAGGAGTGATCTTATAATGGTTCCGTTTTTAATTTTTAAGTACAGAACTCCAATAAATTTTCCTAACCATATTTGTGAATGGCTAATAATCTGATAATATTTGGGACAATAGGCTTTATAACATTACCAAGTTTGCAATTTTCCACGTCCTATAGGTTACGAGAAAAGGGGCTCTGACAAACGGACAGACATACACAGGAGGGATCTTATAATGGTTCCGTTTTAATTTTTAAGTACAGAACTCTAATAAATTTTTCTAACCATATTTGTGAATGGCTAATAATCTGATAATATTTGGGTCAATAGGCTTTATAACATTCCCAAGTTTGCAATTTTCCACGTCCTATAGGTTACGAGAAAAAGGACTCAGACAGACGGACAGACAGACACAGGAGTGATCTTATAATGGTTCCGTTTTTAATTTTTAAGTACAGAACTCCAATAAATTTTTCTAACCATATTTGTGAATGGCTAATAATCTGATAATATTTGGGTCAATAGGCTTTACAACATTCCCAAGTTTGCAATTTTAGACACAGGAGTGATCTTATAATGGTTCCGTTTTTAATTTTTAAGTACAGAACTCCAATAAATTTTTCTAACCATATTTGTGAATGGCTAATAATCTGATACTATTTGGGTCAATAGGCTTTACAACATTCCCAAGTTTGCAATTTTCCACGTCCTATAGGTTACGAGAAAAAGGACTCAGACAGACGGACAGACAGACACAGGAGTGATCTTATAATGGTTCCGTTTTTAATTTTTAAGTACAGAACTCCAATAAATTTTTCTAACAATATTTGTGAATGGCTAATAATCTGATAATATTTGGGTCAATAGGCTTTACAACATTCCCAAGTTTGCAATTTTCCACGTCCTATAGGTTACGAGAAAAAGGGCTCAGGCAGACGGACAGGCAGACACAGGAGTGATCTTATAATGGTTCCGTTTTTACTTTTTAAGTACGGAATCCTAAAAATAATCCATTAATAAGATGCAGAGAGTGAACGGATCGACGCGTGTGGAGAGGTTGTGTGTTGCAGGGGCTCCCGTAAATGCAAGGCTAAGCGCCTTTCAAAGACCTGAGGGCCGAGCGCACTCGCTGGAATCCAGTTCATGAATGTCTCAACTATTGTTTTCTTGCCCACATGGTACCTCTCTGAATTGCATCTTTTGGGACTCTGGGGATATATATTAAGATATATATTCCTACTATTTTGTACAGTCATCCTAGGAGTCTGCCACTTGGCATCACGGGTTAGAGAGGCCATGTGTTAAGTTTTAGTCCGCAGTTAGTACATCAGTTGGAGCTGGAACAATGGCCGGCGTTGTTGGCCAAGACCAAAGTAGAGGTCCGCTTGATTGGGTTTTGTAATTACTAATTAATCTAATTTATCTAATGAAGGTACTTTAACTTTTTTCAGATGCTCCCAACTTTTCACTTTAATTCCAATACTTAGAGTTTTTCATCGACTTTGGACATAGAATATTTTTAACCTTTTTAGCCCCCAATTAAATAACTTGTATTTCTACATCAATTCAGTATTTTAGTAAAACTTAGTCTTTTTCCATAACATTTTAATTTATTTTTCTTAGTCATTTTCATGATCTGGACTCTAAACTTTTTTGATGCAAATTTTAAATATTGGATTTTTTTGTATTTTATTTGTTTTACTGCACAATTATATGACTTAGTCTTATTTTTCAACTTTTTCTAAATTTCTTTAGTGGAACTTTGTCATATTTTCACACTTTTTCAAAAATTTAAAAATTTTCTCTCAAGTCACCCATAATTTGTTGATCATCTAATTAACTTAATTAAATTCACCTCTCCAAATATTTTCTTAAAATTCAAACTTTTTTTTCCGAGTACGGCGATTGCCATCCACCGGGGCTCGGGGGCTTCTAGCCGTCCCTACCGTCGACCTCGATGGGTGCATCGTACAACGGAACATCAACTTTCAAACTTCAAACACAGATAATAATTAAACTATTCAATCAAAATTCCCATTAACTGGTTTTCTTTCAATTTAAACAATACTTAATCACTTCCCCTATCCAAAATTATTCTTTTAGTATTCTAATATTTCCACGGTTTTAGCGGTTTTTTTTGCACTTATCAAACTTTTTAAATATTTCAATTTTCGCACATACATTTTCCCTGCAAACTGGTTTTTATATTAAGCATATTTTTCGCATTACACACCAAAAATTTTAAAATATTTCTATGTTTATTTTCAGTTCTATCACACTTTTAATTTTTAATGTTTACCTTTTTCACCACCTCGAAAATATGGCTGAGTTCTATTTATTTTCGTTAATTTTTGCTTTTTTTTTCTTTTATTATGTTTTCTAACACCTCATAAAAGTATAACATTTTAACTTCATTTAAAATTTTTCAAGTTTGTTGTTTTTTTGTCAGTCTTTAATGTTCCAAATTCCGTCCAAGTCCAAACCCCTCTGCAAATTTCCTTAAGACATTAGCACACGGGAACAGCGGACTCTGATGAAATTTTTGACATTTCATGTTATTTCGTTAGAGTCCCGTTCAGCACACCTAACTCAAAACTTTAACATTTACATCACACAATTCGGACTTCTTATTTTCAACAAAAAATAACCTTGTCTCATTTCCCACCCCCACCCCCCCTTTTTTTTTTTTTTTTTTTTTTTTTTTTTTTTAACTGAACACCTAACTCAAATAAAACTTTAACATTTTCATCACACAATTCGGACTTTAACTTATTTTTGACAAACTTTGTCATTTTTCACCCAATTTTTAAAACTGAACACCTAACTCAAATAAACTTTAACATATCTACACTCCAATTGGACTCTAACAAATTCTGCACAAAATAACTTTGTCATTTTTAACCATTTTTTAGAACTGAACACTTAACTCAAATTAACTTTAACTCTTTTTAGTACGCAAAATACTTTCGAATGGCCACTCTGCGGGCATGCGCCTTGCTGGTGCTGGCTCTGTTCCAGCCCCTTCTTTTCAGGTTTCCCCATTCTTTCCGTGACCTCTTTTTCCTATTAGTAGTGCATGGCAAACACCCCAAAAATTCTCGTCACTCACCTTCTCTCATTAGAAACATGCTGCAAGCCTATGGAGACATCATGGACAGGAAGAGTGTTGCCCGTGCCCAAGGGTCTGTAGTTTATTTTACTTTATCTCAAAATTTTTCCACAGCTAGCATGAGCCACACTCCTAAAAGCAATACCAAAAATAACAAAGGTTCTAGAATGTCACGCAAGGATTCCTTTCCCACCTTCAAAATCCCTTCGGTCGAAGCTCCGTCAAGCACTGACGAAGACACAGATGTCCAGCTGAGAGTCTCACTAAAATCAAAACATCATCATATGAGCAATTCCTCCCTCTACAAGTAGGAGAAGGAAGACGTTACTATTGCTAAACTCACCAACAAAGCCAGGGGAATCCTCATACAGATAGCAGGTAGACTAGAAAGAAATTGTCAGCCAGAGAAACAAAGTCTACCATCACTCAAAACAATTCTAAATCACGTAGATCAAATAGACACACTCACCCTAAGAGAAATGCTAGCACTCCAAAATGAGATCACAACACTGACAGAACGGGTTCGATTCCTGGAAGAATATCTAGAAGTCTCACAACAGAACTATCAGCAATTAATGCAGAAGCTCCCCAACACAGCCGAAATCATTGATGCACTCCAAAACACCATCAGCAAGAAAACACCGGCCACAACAGACAACACACCAGCACTACAAGATGAAAACATAATGCCCACATCCAGCCAAACGCATACACAGCAATGCAAGAAGAAACTCCGCAACAACGCCATTAGACACACACTCATAATAAAAGGAAAAGAAGACATCACATGTAATGATATTGATAAAACCCTACAACAAAACACATATATATCTCCAATTCAGCCAAACAACATCTCAAAAAAAAAGAAACTGCATCGAAATAGAATGCAACACTATCAACGATCTCAACACCCTGAAAAACGACATACACCGACATCAAGATCTTAATAAAACACTACAAGTAGTCCCAAAAACACTTCCACAGCAGAAAGTGATCCTCCTGAATGTACCGACACATACATCAGAAGAAACCATCAAAGCAGCAATAACAACAAGATTTGAAATAACCGCAGAAGAAATAAACATCCTGAAAACACTTCAAAATAGAAGAAATGATGCTGCAAAAGACCTCATCCTTCTAATTCCTAAGACACTAGGGCACTCAATTATAGAGGATGGAGGCCTCATCATTGGCTTCAAATCCTACTTCCTGAAACCACACACCACCGTACCACGCTGCAGACGCTGCCAGTCACTAAAGCACACCGAAAAACACCGCAAGAGTGAGCTACCAACATGTGCCAACTGCGCGGAAAATCATGACGATTCCAACTGCTCCAAACCACCCTGCTGCATAAACTGCCATGATCACAACAAGAAAGAAAGAACCCACTTCAACACACAGCATCAGGCATCTGACTCGACCTGCACAGTGTACAGAAGACTCTACAAATTTTTCAGACGCCAACTTGACGAGGAATTCACCCCAACTTCATCTTACACTACATCAGCACCACAGTCACATCAGCAGCCACCAACACTCCACCGACAACAGTTTGCACACAACAACCAACAGAGACGTACCCAGTACATCGACACTTCAAACGATCGTGAGCCACTGTGGGGATACCATTCTCACATGTAAGAACCATATTACCTCACCACTCTACCACCTCCACATCAAACTATATCATCACCTGCTTTCACCGCCCGTACGCGGTCTCAGCGCATTTGGTGTGGCGATCCTTGCGCTTGGGGATCACATACGGGTCATTGCAATCACCTGGTGTAGTCGTACTTGAACTGTTACAACTGGTACAGTCGTACCCCCGAACTGCACATCACCCCCTTCACCTTGTCTGTCGCTGCATGTCGCGTGGTGACGCTGGTCACAGCGACAGACTTTTGTTTTGTATATATATATATATTTTTTTTTGTCTGTCTTTAGTTCCTGCCGCCTGTCGCGTGGGGCTTTACCCGGCAGGATTTTGTACTGCCACGTTTAATCCCTGCGTGCCGGGGAGCTAGCCGGGGAAGACATTAAACGCTCAACGGCTGGGTTCTCCCTCAGCCTAGTGGTCTTCCTCAGGCATTAAAATAATAAGAGGCAAGTGGATCCTTAAAATCTTAAATTCTTTCATTAAATTTGAATTATCCTCCTTTGATTATTGTCTCATTTTGTTTTTTAAATAAGAGTTCCGGTCTGTGAAAAATCAAAATGAAATGAGAAAATATATTTCATACTTATTTTTAATTCAGGTTTGATAATAAATTTTCCTCCCAAAGATAGGATAGAATATGTTGAATTCGAATAATCGAGAAAATAATAGTGTAGATAGCATACATTTATTAAAAATAAAGAAGTAAAACAAATAAAACATATCTAAATTAAAACTTTAACCAATAATTAAACCACGATATTCTCGAATACTAAAAATTACATTTCGCATATTCTAACAGTTCATGCAGGGAATCCCCGTGAACGTAATGCTTACAGATATAGTGAAAATTTAATCAGTTATTTGTTCTTTCAGAAGTTTAGAATTAATTACGAAAATATTGAACTAAGTGAAGCATATTATAATCTTCTTAAGGTAACGAAATACGCGTGTTTCTCACATAGATTCTTACATTAAATGTTGCAAATGGAAGCCAACTTCTGAAAATAAATTCCAAACTATTTCCATTTATTAATATAGTAACAGTATTTTCACTTTTTTTTCTCTACGGCTTTATCTAATTATTAATTTTTTTTTAGTAGACAGTTTTGAAAATGTCGTTCTTTTTATCGCTTTTAAGCTACAGAAATATTTACGTATGAAAAGATTATCAACAATAAAAGTTTCACTAAAAACGTTATTCAGTAGAGTAGTGTAAATGTAAAAAACATCTGAACCGCAAATTATTAAACAAAAAAAAATAATATTAAATATATTACATAAAAACGTTATTTAGCAGAGTAGTAGAAAGGTTAAAAAACATCTGGACCGAAAAATATTGAACAAAAAAAATATTGACAGTAAAATTTTTACATAAAAACGTTATTTAGCAGAGTGGTGGAAAGTTAAAAAACATCTGAACCCTAAACTATTAATAAAAAAATATATAACAACAATAAAAGTTTTACATAAAAACGTTATTTAGCTGAGTGGGGGAAAGGTAAAAACATGAAAACTTTAAAATGAATCATAATTTATTACTCATTACTAAAAGAGATGTAAAATGAAATAAAGGTTTTAAAACATAAAACCCTTCTATGGATGTAATTTTTTTTCGTCGGCGTCTCAAGCGCTTTCGACCAGAACCTGGCCTTTATCAAGAGGGCGAACATGAGAAAAAAAACTTTAACTTCCTGAATGTACACTGGTTGAATATCAGACCACAAAACCAAATATGAAAAAAACTTTAGGGATGATATGCATGGTTTGAGTTCATCCCCCTCCCGTTTTATTCATATTTGTTTTCGCCTTCTCATATCTAACCAGCGTAAATTCCGGAAGTTACAGAATTTTTCTCATTTTCGCCTTCTTGATGATGGCCAGGTTTTGGTCGAAAGCGTTCGGGATCCCGACGAAAAAAAATTTCAACACTATAGAAGAGTCTTAATGTCTGAAAACATTTATTTCATTGTAATTTTTTTTCTTGTACTAAGTAATAAATCATGATTTGTTTTATTTGCTTTGATAATTTTAATTTAATTTATAATGTATGCATTGAGCCCCAAATATGGAAAAGAACAAAACTTTTATTGAATGGATTTCATAGGCACCTGATGCAGTGTTAAATAGATAGTTTTGCGAATACGATTAAACGTCTTTACTTATCGTTTGGTTAATGAGTTATAGCGCTGTGTGTGAGTCAAATAAATAGGAAATATTAGATGTCATAGATCAAAAATCGTCAATCACAAAAACATGAACGATCAGCCTCAACTAATGGTCTTAATAATCATAAAATGTATATGATAGGTACCTTTTATAATATACGTACACACAAAATGTGTATTTTGTAAAACTTAAAAAAAACTGAGTACTGCCACCTTAATTATGGCCACCCCTTTTTAATTCAAAAATTAAAAATATGTGGTCATAATTAAAGTGACAGTACTCAACGTGCTCTGTAGCGTGATCTAATTCCAAGAATGGAGCCATATTTTGTATTATAATTTTTGAAGTTTACTTCAGCCAAACATTTACACACACAATCGGATTTATAATAGTATTAGGATTATAATTTATACAGGCTTACATATATTTAATACTTTCTAAAATAGTTGAATGTTACTTAATTTTAAATTTTTTGGTCAGACATTTTGAAATTACGTAATTTATAAAGCCACAGAGTATTCAATTTATCTAACAAAAAGTTTAAAATAAAACAAGAATAATGTTTTTTGAAATTTATGTTTTACGAATTACTTCACAATCTTCGATTTCATTCACAAATTTGTTATGATGAATTCTACATTAAAATAGGTTTTCGGTTTCTCAGAGTTAAGCTTCAAAACGTAAGTTAATCATAAAACTTACACATCGTTTTAATGTATATGGACAATAATCTATATTATTCTGGAATTACACAATCAATTTAAACTTTTACCTGAACTTTTGACAGACGTTAATGTAAGGAATATTCTGTAAAAAATATATGTAAATAAAAATAAAGTACATTTATTCTGTAAATAAAAATCTTGTTTAAAGATTAAAAAGTTACAGTGAGCAAAAAGAGGGTATTTGCACACCAGGTGAATTTGCTGGATCACACATAAATAAACATGGCAGTTGAAAAAAAAAGATTTAATATTTGATTGGATATTTATATTTAAAAATTTAAATATATAAAAAGTAACATTTGTGATGCCAAAAGAGTATTTGCACCACTAGCATTGAGAATAAAAATATAGTAAATATTTAAAGTAAAACAAGTTGGAAATTGTACGTCAAACGTGACAAATGAGGTAACTTCGTACTATAACTAGTTTCAGTTAAATGAATTATATCGTCTGTTATTATGATATGATGAATTTCCGTAATAAAATAAGTACATTTTAAGTTGCCAAAAATTTATCATTTGTTGCCATTTACTGAAAATTCCAATGGGAAACTTAACCCTAGCATTGAAAATTTCAGAAATTGAAATCCATATCTAGACTCTTTTTTCCATTTAATATCTATTTCTCCGGAAACGTCTATCCAAAAACTGTCGGTAGATTATATGATTGCTATAATTAAATAATTTTAGTATACAAATTCGGTTTTTAAATTCAGTAATATGGAAATAATATAGCACGGAATCAACATGGCAACCTAGTATCATTACCTATCATATGATATCATTGAATTAATTACGTATGGTAGGATTTAATGGAATGATACATCTCAGTCGCTTGACGATTAATTCTCGGCAGCTTCTATAACAAAGAAGTATCAATTTTTTAGAAAATCAAATTACTGAATAACTATTTTTATTAATATCTTTTTAAGTTTTGATTCGATTGTCATAAAATTTTAAATGACTCGACGAAATTCTGCAAAGTTTATATATATTAAATTTCAAATCATTTGGTTAGGTAGTTTTTGCGTTGTTATATGCGGACAGACGAACAGATAGACAGACGAACAGACAGACAGACGACGACTATAGGTGCTACTTATTTATATGATTACGAACACACCTAAATGCAGTGTTGAATTCAGACACTTTTCTCCGGGAGGGATTTCTGTAGCTCCGGGGGGGACATTATAGAGTTCCGGGGGGGAAATTCCACTTTTTGACCCCTGAAAGCATCAAATTTCAAATACTCCGGGGGGGACATTTCAATGCTCCGGGGGGGACATTCCCCCCCGGGCCACCCCCTGGATTCAACACTGCCTAAATGTATAACTATCATTTAGAATGCATGCCCTTTGCTTCAGTTACAGAGTGTAATCGGCTGGGCATTGATTGGATCAATTTGTGACACTTTCGCTGCTAATTTTTAGCCATTCTTCCTTAAGAAGATTGATTAAGATCACCTTTGTTAGGAATTTTCTTTTTCCGTACTTGCATATCCAAACTATGTCAAAAATTTTGAATAGGATGGAGGTACCGTTTGCAATCGATCATTTACCTTTTACAGCAACCGTTACAACGTAATATTCGTTGTGTGTTTTGATTAATTATCTTGCTGAAAATAATATGAATCAGCAATTCACAATTTCAGAGCACTATTAAATAAATTATCTCGCAATACACTAATATATTAAAATATACAGTTTTGTATATGAAGTCAAACACCTTTGTAAAATATTTTATGAAATAGTACGTATATGTTTGTTTTGGACAATTATGTTGTTTTTAATTTGTAGTTATCGTACAAGGTGAATATAGATTCAAAGAGTATGTTTTATCATAACTCAAATTTTTAATTACTTTTATTCACTAATATATTGTTTGACATTCATATTGACTTCCATAAAGGCCATTTCAAAAACTCCATTACACGACATTCAATCCCAAAATCATTATATGACCATCGGCATGTTTTACAGTTGGATTTAAATTATTTTATTTGAACAGATGTATTTGGTTTCCATACACAGTTTTCTTTCTACTTGAGGCAAAACTATTAAACTTAGTTTCATCGGGGGAAAAGTTTTTTTTTCAAATATGCCGGTGGTTTGCAGGCATACGCTTCGACAAAAACAAGTATTTTCAGTTTATTTGTTTCACTGATAAATTGTTTTTGTAGGGGATATTGATCGAATATTTGCATCGCGAAGGATATTTCTAATAGTTTGTGGTATATATTTTGTTAACCAAAATTGAAACGACATCAACAGCCAATTCTGGAGCACTTAGAGAGGGGTTTTGTAGATTTCTTTAAGATGGCCCTTCCTACGCCTTATATTTAGCTTTCTTGAACGCCCAGTTCGCAGTTTGTTTCATGTAGTACCAGTCTCTTTTTTTCTTTTTTTATTACATCACGAACACTATAAAAGTTAAAATTTAACTATTTACCTATTTCTTGTTAACTTAATCCAGAATCGTTAATAGTTATGATCTAACTACAGAATGCTCACACGTTTTCGGCGCCAAGGCAACAGAAAGTGTCAGAATCCCCGTTCCAATTATTATATGTGACTTCAAAGTACAAAACTAGCGTAGTGCAGGACTCATGTGCTAAAACTTTGCATCATGGTCACATTTAATTGTTTTTTAAACTGTGACTGTTTCGTGTGCAAGTATTTTTTTGGCATGAGAAAATGCTATTTTATTTTTTTATTATTATTACAATTATTATATTTTTCTATTATATTTATTATTTTTTAATTATTTTTTAAATTATTGCGTTATTATTTTTTAAGGTAAAAAGTTGCTTATTTGAGTCTGTTTATTATTTAAATAAAGTAATAGTTAAAATAGTTTCGTCACATTTGCTTTCTAGGGCTACTTCTGCAAAAAATTTCGGGTGGTCAAATATTTTTTATGATCACCGTAGATATTTATAAATAATAAAAATTACTTTATTCTTTATTATATTAGTTATTAATAAATATATATTATAATATTATTATCTGATCCAACAAAATACTTTTAATCTTCTTCTTTGTATCGTCTCACCAATGACAATTTATATGCTTAAAAACGTTTTTCTATTATGAGTAAAGAAATGTAAAATTTCCCTGTTAAATAAAAAAATAATTTCATTCACCTGAAGCCGTTGATATTTCGATATGCATATTAATATTTTCTAAATTAACATTGACATAGAAGATTACCTTTTTTTTTCAAAAGTAATTTCCACAATATGAAAAATATAAGATGAAAACGTGACTAAACACAGTAAGAGAATATGAAACACTGTCACGTTGTAACGTTTCCCCAGAAAAGTAATTTAGCTATAAAAACAATTTACATAAAAAAGGGAAAATAAATTTATTATACGAAGATTAAAAAAGATATTACTTTAAAAATTTCAATATTTAATGCATTAATGAAGATTGCACAATATCATTTTCGACATTTTAAATTTAAATATGCTGAGTTGTTTATCTCAAAATTACGCTATAATTTACTCTGTATTTAATACAAAAAGCTTTACAATATCTTATTATTTAAATGTTAAATTAAAAACAAATATTTTTCTTTTGAAATCTTCTGTAAATGCCCTATTTTGTAGAACATATCTTACAAGCAGAACGATGTAATATGCTGCTTAAGATTACATTTTATTTTTTATTTAATTATACTAAAATTTGGTTTTGTTTCGATTGCATATTTTTTTCTAAGAAAAGTAAACAAAATTCTTAGTTCTTAATTTATAAGTTTTTCGATACATATTTTATGCTGCTTTAAAGATATATGATTTTATTATATTAACCAAGTGGAAAATTCGCCATAAATGTCAATTAAATATTTCTTTAGAAATAAAATATACATTGAAAATAAACAAATGGCACTATTTAGTACTTATAGTAGTCCTGCAGGTTGCAATATGAGTGCTTTATTTATATTTATATATATAGTTTTTCAATCAATATACGAACTGTCAGGATGAAAAATGATGTTAGTCCATTTTGTGAGATTTCAGCGTACCGAACAAATTTTACGCTTATTTATTATCACTAAAATTTAATGTAAATTGTTGCCCAATTTAACTGCAAATTTTGGTGATTAAATATAGAAAAAAATACTGTTAAATTTTAGTGTTACGAGAAAAGCGTAAAAGTTGTCAGCTATTATAATAGTGCGATCTGTTAGCTTCAGAGATGCATTATCGTTTGCTACCTTGGATCAAGGAATAAATGAAATACAATAGGTATAAAGTAAGACAAATATACAAAGTCTACGGGGAAATTTTAAATAACGCAGAATAGCTAGTAAGTCACTATCATTGTTTTTTTTCCTTTGACTCTTTTTATACTGTGAACAAGTAGAAATTGTTTCAAAAATTTTTTCATTGAAGCAAATTTTATTATTCAAGATTCATTTTCATTTTTCATTCAGATACAGCAATAAGTGGTTTTGAATCAGATACATATTTAAACGGACACAGAACATGAAATTGATTATTTTCAATTGTAGGGATTTTCGATGCATACTTTACGCTACTACTTAAAAAAAAAAAAAAAAAAAAAAAAAAAAAACATTCTCATTTATGCGTATACGTACAAAATAATTAGAATAAATATTAAAAAATAAATAAACTGCTGATAAATATTTTATATTTAGCGCACATAAAAATTTGATAAGAGAATTGGATAAATGAGCAGTCTGCTACATAATTTGGCATGATTTAATAACAAGTAAATTCACAAATTCTTAATATTTTTATTTAATTATGCAAATAATGTTTAATAATATGTTACATGAAAATGTATTTTTTTAGAACTATTTAATAAATACATATATATTTTTAATTTAAGATTTTATTATACTTTTCATAGAGCGACACTAATAACTAGTTATAAATCATTTGCACATTTTTAAGTAACTGTATTCATTTTCTGGTTATTATTTGGAAAATTATTATTTATTTTTAATATGTTATTTTAATTTTTAAGCGTAAATAAATCAATCTTGCCTTTATAAGTTTTAAAATACCGTTAATTATTCTTAAATAAATTATTTCTTATTTTAAGCGTTTTGTAAAATCAAGGTTTATATTATTAGCCCTTTCTTGTAAAATTTATTCGTGAAAAATTGTACAAGAAAAAAGCATTTTTTCCCTTTAAAAAGGTAACATTTTTACTTCTATATTTCTTTTACTTCTTTTATCTATATAAAAGAAAGTATTGTAATCGAAGAGTATATATAAGTCGTTCTGTATACGAAAGTATACAGAAAGTATTGTAATCGAAGAGTATACAGAAGTCGTTCTGTATACGAAAGTATACAGAAAGTATTTTAATCGAATTTTTTTTGACGGGTTTACACGTTTCAAGGGTCAGATATTCCGAAAAACATGTTTTTACAAACCGTTTGTCGCCCCGTGTCTCTATGTGTCACCGAAAAGTGTATGAAGTTATGCATAGAATTGAACTAAATTTCAATTATATGTCTTGGCCTATAGCCAGCATGTCCCAGTAATATTTAGAGTTATTCCGCCGGAGGGAGGCAATGTGATAGCGATTTATGTTCCATTTTCATTATTGTTTCATCGAAAAGTATATGAAGTTATGAATAAAATTGTATCAATTTTCATTTATATGTTTTTGACTAGAGTCTGTAAGTCCCAGTTGAATTTGGAGATTTATGGCTCGAAGGGAACGCTGTGAAAGCCAATTAAAAATTCAAATCCAAAAAAATGTACAAAAAAATTAGAAATCCTAAAAGTTTTTCAGGTTAAATGTTTGACCTTAATCAATGTATTTCGGAGAAATCTTAAAAAAGGGCTCAGATATAGCAATTTGAAATTTTAGAATGGAAAACATTTTGAAACAAGACAGCAGGATTCCTCCATAAACGTGTTTAACGAATGAGTTTCAGTGAGTGGTTTCTGGTAACTTAACTTTCATTGCCGTAACCATCGTTCCAACTCTTATATACTTAAAACTATATAATTCATATTCGCCATCGCCAAATTCTCGCCAAGGTTGGCGAAAATCTTGGCCATTTGGCGAAATATAGCCAAATTTGGTGTCAAAAATAGGTTAACACAAATGAAGCCAACTTGGTTATAGCTGACTAATTTGGCGAAATTCTCAGTCAAATTCATTATTGAACGAGAACTGAAAATGAATTTCTGTCATCAGGTTACACGCATTTTAGGTTCGTGTGTTCCAGTAAAGTTAGCTAAAATTTTAAAACCAAGGAATAGGGAGGATATCATTTCCTACTACTACAGAACAGTAGGACTTTTCGAGTTGTTTTGTTCCTCTACTACTCGTGCAACAGAATGTCGAAAATTATTGATTTTATTGGCAATGAGATAGCGAATTTTAAAATATTAAGATGCATGGGATCGAAGAAAGTTTTGGGATTAGTACATCCAACTAGTTTGATTTTATAATTCATGCATATTATCAAGTGAAACATATTATTGCAACAATTGGTCAATATGGGCCATTTATAGGGCTTCTTAGTTGGGGTGCGACTTTACAACCAGATGATATGTAAGCGGCTTGTCATAATATTAGAGAGCCATGTAAAATAAAGGTTTATTAGAAGTTTAAAACTACATATGAAAAAAATGCAAATTAATAATAAGCTGAATATAAAACTACAAATTAATTTTAAGAAATTAAACAAAATTGTGACATATTTATTATATTTAAAGATAAAGTTATATAATTAAAAAATTTAAATTGTAAGTAAAACAAAAATTCCATTAGCAAAAGCTCAGTGAACAACTATTTTAGCCTTGATGGGAGTTTATTTTAAATTTAAAATTATACAAACTTTGTGGTAGTAGAAATGTATTATGTAACTTTAGACGCACAACGAGTTTAGCTTGTTATTTTACGTTTTAGCACGAAGATCTCATAAGGAGCCAGTCTCATAATTTAACTGGAAGTGATTAAAATAAAAATTATGGCTGAATAGTTTTTAGATCCATTAAAAACAAAAGATTCATGTAAATTGTTTGTAAAGTTTTACAAATTATGTGTTTAAAATGTAATACATCTGAAGTTTTCGAGTTTTAATTTTCTTGTGTATAAAAGAAAAAAAGCGTCTTTTTCATCGGAAATATTTTAATCATCAATTGGACAGTTGCACAATCATTTCGATTTTTATCTATATATTTTTTTTCATTTCAAATAATAAAGAAGCATTCTTCCAGATGCCAAAAAAGTTTTATTTTTACTTTTATAACCATCGATAATGGTTTTGTGGAAACGAAATCTTTTTTTAAGCTAAAGCAAAAAATTTTATGATTCATTTGTATTCCAAAGCTTGGATTATGTTCTCAAGTGATAAATGGAATGTTTCCGACAGAGATACTTTAAGTATTTTTTGGATGGCTGAAAATTAATTATTACTTTCCTTGTACTATAAGTAAAATAAAATATATATGAATTAAAAAATATATACACTTGCGTCCAGAAATTAAGGGACAGTGACCAATTTCAGACGTTTCATCGAATATCTTACTGAAACTCGTGAGGAAATGTCCGGAATGTCCATGAACTTTAAGAATGTAAAGAACATGTTTGACTTCATGTTTTCCAATGAATATTTTGTCTCGAGGACAATTAGGGGGGGGGGGCGCAAAAATAATTTTATAATTTTAATAATAAAATAATATTTTCGATCGCCCAAGTAACAAAAAATGCTGAAAATGATCTGTCACTGTAGCAAATGACTATGTAGGTCTTGTTCAACTTTTTTTACAAAAAATTGTAAAAATAGTATACTGTGATTACAATATTAATTTATTGAATATTTGGTGAGATATAGGTATTTTTATGAAATAAATTTAACTGCGCATGCGCGAAATACAGCATAGATTTATTGTCATGATTCGATAGTTGATACTATAGGGAAACTCATATAAATAGAGCAGTAAAATATCGTGAAAACTCAAAAAGTTACAGTAATAATTGAAAAACCAGAGGGCCCGTGCGAGGATTTCGCACTGAAATCTAATATTTTTAGGTACGTCTCTATTATCCCGTCGACCACTTTTCATAATAAAAAACTATCGCCAAACTGTAAGATTAAACGCCAAAAATGCAGTCCCATTTACTTGATGTCAGAAGCATTATACATGTTTGTTACGTCATCAAGTGGTTTTTAACTCGACATTTGCGTGTATTTTTCATTATGTTTTACTGTTTTATGAGTTATTTCATTAATTAAAATAACAATTGTCTCCTTAAATTCTTATATATTATTTATTTATTTATTTTGATATTCCAATAGCAACGTTTTCCCATTTATTTGGCGATAGTTTTTTGTTATGAAAAGTGGTCGACGGGATAATAGAGAAGTACCATTTTTTATCAATATGTAATATTTCTTAGATGCAGGTTTAAACTTCCAAAGAAAAAATAAGGATAAAAATATCTGCAAACAACATTTAGTTTTTAGTTAAGCCAGAATATCATCTAATTTATTCCATCAATGTTATAGTAAAAATTGATCCAAGATTGCAAAACGCACGCGCGAGAAAAAAAAATTAACAATCGTATTTTAACTGCAGTAGAGGATGACGTCATCCGCTTCGGGAAAAACATGGAACATAGAAATATAAATCTAAACATTTCAATTTCAATTTCGCTTTTTAATCATAAATATAAAATAAACCCGTGCGGTGTTTTTTATAATAATTGCTAAGCATCATATAATGTGGTATTTTATTTTTGTGGCAACAATAATTTGAAGAAAACCTTTCATTTATTTCATGAAAACAATGCCGATTTAATTTTTAATTTTCAGCAAATTTTAATCAAAAACATGTTTTAACGAAATGTTAAGTGTGCTATGTCAGAAGCCTGTGCAAAATCCTTTCATATGGTATCTCATTCGCCGTTCTGCATTTCGTATTTTCTGAGAAAAAAGGATGTTGACAGGAGAAATAATATAGGGTAAATGTACCAATAGTCGGCCACTTAACTGCTTTTATATATATAAATCTTAACGTAGAAATTTTAAAAAACGACACAACATTTTTAACAGTGATATATGTTAAAACATACGTTCCTTAATATGTTTCAGAAATTATTTTTAAAAAACACGGTAATTGTTTTTTTAGACACGGTTAAGTTCAAAAAGGGCAAGTTCTCCAATAGTCGGCCACTTTAAATCTAATGTTCGGCCATCACTGCACCAATAGTCGGCCACTTCAGAATTTTTTTGTTTAAGTGAAAACTTCTTTAGGCGCGTTGGGCATTTTTTGAGATGGGAAAAAACCATTGAACTCGCGACACTGTTACCGTCACGGTTACCGACACCTCTGTATATTTATATACAGAGGTGTATAGCGCATGCGGTATAGCGCCGCATGCTTGTCTGTGCGCTATTGCACCGTGGTATAGTAAGCACAGAAAATTGTAAGCAGTATAGTAAGCGGTATAGTAACGTAGAAAAATGTAAGCGGTATAGTAAGCGGTATAGTAAGCCGTATAGTAAGCGCTATAGAAGCGGTGTAGTAAACGCAGAAAAATGTAAGCGGTATAGTAAGCGGTATAGTAACACAGAAAAAAATATAAGCGGTATAATAAGCGGTATAGTAAACGCAGAAAAATGTAAGTGGTATAGTAAACGGTATAGTAAACACAGAAAAATGTAAGCGGTATAGTAAGCGCAGAAAAATGTAAGCGGTATAGTAAGCGGAGAAAAATGTAAGCGGTATAGTAACAAAGAAAAATGTAAGCGGTATAGAAAGCGCAGAAAAATGTAAGCGGTATACTAAGCGGTATAGAAGCGGTATAGTAAGCGGAGAAAAATGTAAGCGGTATAGTAACACAGAAAAAATGTAAGCGGTATAGTAAACGCATAAAAATGTAAGTGGTTTAGTAAGCGGTATAGTAAACGCATAAAAATGTAAGCGGTATAGTAACGCAGAAAAATGTAAGCGGCATAGTAAGCGGTATTGTAACACAGAAAAAATGTAAGCGGTATAGTAACACAGAAAAAATGTAAGCGGTATAGTAAACGCAGAAAAATGTAAGTGGTATAGTAACACAGAAAAATGTAAGTGGTATAGTAACACAGAAAAAATGTAAGCGGTATAGTAAACGCAGAAAAATGTAAGCGGTATAACAAGCGGTATAGTAACACAGAAAAAATGTAAGCGGTATAGTAAACGCAGAAAAATGTAAGCGGTATAGTAAGCGCAGAAAACTGTAAGCGGTACAGTAACTTAGAAAAATGTAAGCGGTACAGTATGCTGTATAGTAAGCGGTATAGAAGCGGTATAGTAAGCGGAGAAAAATGTAAGCGGTATAGTAACACAGAAAAAATGTAAGCGGTATAATAAACGTATAAAAATGTAAGTGGTATAGTAAGCGCTATAGTAAACGCATAAAAATATAAGCGGTACATTAACGCTGAAAAATGTAAGCGGCATAGTAAGCGATATAGTAACACAGAAAAAATGTAAGCAGTATAGTAAACGCTGAAAAATGTAAGTGGTATAGTAAGCGGTATAGTAACGCAGAAAAATGTAAGCGGTATAGTAAGCGGTATAGTAACACAGAAAAAATGTAAGCGGTATAGTAACACAGAAAAAATGCAAGCGGTATAATGTAAGATGCGCCGCAGGCGCCCCGTGCGGGACGCACCGCACACATTCGGACACCGATCCCAAGTCCTGAGAGACTTTTATTGCGCCAGCAGCTTTGTCTCGCTACGGCACTTCAGCCGGCCAGAGAGCCGTACCTCACTGCGGACCCTCTAACCTAGTACCCATGGTCCGATGACATAGGTCGCTAGGACAGTAACCCCAAATGTAAGCGGTATAGTAAACGCAGAAAAATGTAAGTGGTATAGTAAGCGGTATGGTAAACGCAGAAAAATGTAAGCGGTGTAGTAAGCGATATAGTAAGCGGTATAGTATACACATAAAAATGTAAGCGGTATAGTAAGTGGTATAGTAAGCGCAGAAAAATGTAAGCGGTATAGTACGCGGTATAGTAAGCGGTATATTAACGCATAAAAATGTAAGCGGTATAGTAAGCGCAGAAAAATGTAAGCGGTATAGTAAGCGGTATAGTAACGCAGAAAAAATATAAGCGGTATAATAAGCGGTATAGTAAACGCAGAAAAATGTAAGTGGTATAGTAAGCGGTATGGTAAACGCAGAAAAATGTAAGCGGTATAGTAAGCGATATAGTAAGCGGTATAGTATACACATAAAAATGTAAGCGGTACAGTAAGCGATATAGTAAGCGGTATAGTATACACATAAAAATGTAAGCGGTATAGTAAGTGGTATAGTAAGCGCAGAAAAATGTAAGCGGTATAGTAACACAGAAAAAATGTAAGCGGTATAGTATCACAGAAAAAATGTAAGCGGTATAGTAAACACAGAAAAATGTAAGCGGTATAGTAAGCAGTATAGTAACACAGAAAAAATATAAGCGGTATAATAAGCGGTATAGTAAACGCAGAAAAAAGTAAGTACTATAGTAAGCGGTATGGTAAACGCAGAAAAATGTAAGCGGTATAGTAAGCGATATAGTAAGCGGTATAGTATACACATAAAAATGTAAGCGGTATAGTAAGTGGTATAGTAAGCGCAGAAAAATGTAAGCGGTATAGTACGCGGTATAGTAAGCGGTATATTAACGCAGAAAAATGTAAGCGGTATAGTAAGCGCAGAAAAATGTAAGCGGTATAGTAACGCAGAAAAACTTAAACGGTATAGTAAGCGATATAGTAAACGCAGAAAAATGTAAGCGGTATAGTAAGCGCAGAAAAATGTAAGCGATATAGTGAGCTAGAAAATGTAAGCGATATAATAAGCGGTATAGTAAGCGGTGTAGTAACGCAGAAAATGTAAGCGGTGGGGTAACGCAGAAAATGTAAGCGGTATAGTAAGCGGTATAGTAACACAGAAAAATGTAAGCGGTATAAAGTAAGGTGTGCCGCAGGCGCCCCGTGCGGGACGCACCGTACACATTCGAACACCGATCCCAAGTCCTGAGAGACTTTTATTGCGCCAGCAGCTTTGTCTCGCTACGGCACTTCGGCCGGCCAGAGAGCCGTACCTCACTGCGGACCCTCTAACCTAGTACCCATGGTTCGATGACATAGGTCGTTAGGACAGTAACCCCAAATGTAAGCGGTATAGTAAACGCAGAAAAATGTAAGTGGTATAGTAAGCGGTATAGTAAACGCAGAAAAATGTAAGTGGTATAGTAAGCGGTATAGTAAACTCAGAAAAATATAAGCGGTATAGTAACACAGAAAAAATTTAAGCGGTATAGTAAACGCAGAAAAATGTAAGTGGTATAGTAAGCGGTATAGTAAACGCAGAAAAATGTAAGTGGTATAGTAAGCGGTATAGTAAACGCAGAAAAATGTAAGTGGTATAGTAAGCGGTATAGTAACACAGAAAAAATATAAGCGGTTTAATAAGCGGTATAGTAAACGCAGAAAATGTAAGTGGTATAGTAAGCGGTATGGTAAACGCAGAAAAATGTAAGCGGTATAGTAAGCGATATAGTAAGCGGTATATTATGCACATAAAAATGTAAGCGGTATAGTAAGTGGTATAGTAAGCGCAGAAATATGTAAGCGGTATATTAACGCAGAAAAATGTAATCGGTATAGTAAGCGCAGAAAAATGTAAGCGGTATAGTAAGCGCAGAAAAATGTATGCGGTATAGTACGCGGTATAGTAAGAGGTATATTAACGCAGAAAAATGTAAGCGGTATAGTAAGCGCATAAAAATGTAAGCGGTATAGTAAGCGCAGAAAAATGTAAGCGGTATAGTAAGCGCAGAAAAATATAAGCGGTATAGTGAGCTAGAAAATGTAAGCGATATAATAAGCGGTATAGTAAACGCAGAAAAAAGTAAGCGGTATAGTAAGCGCAGAAAAATGTAAGCGATATAGTGAGCTAGAAAATGTAAGTGATATAATAAGCGGTATAGTAAGCGGTGTAGTAACGCAGAAAATGTAAGCGGTATAGTAAGGGGTATAGTAAACGCAGAAAAATGTAAGCGGTATAGTAACGCAGAGAAATGTAAGCGGTATAGTAAAGCAGAAAACTTTAAACGGTATAGTAAGCGATATAGTAAACGCAGAAAAATGTAAGTGGTATAGTAAGCTAGAAAATGTAAGCGATATAATAATCTGTATAGTAAGCGGTGTAGTAACACAGAAAATGTAAGCGGTATAGTAAGGGGTATAGTAACGCAGAAATATGTAAGCGGTATAGTAAGCGGTATAATAACGCAGAAAAATGTAAGCGGTATAGTGCGACTGAAGTCTAGTTCCCGAATTTTTTGTATGTAAAATAATATGCATATTTTTTCATGTACAATAGCACATTAAATGAAAATTGTAATATAATTTTTGTAGTAGTAGTTTATAATAATGAATAAAAAAACACTTCATTTAAAAGTATTTCCTGCACGATAAAACATTTCCTGACGATTGAAAAAATACACACGTAATTGTTCAAGTTTTCACTTCTGTCGGCACTCCCGGAGTGCCATTGTTTTTTTTTCTACCTGAAAAATGACTCTAACAAATGTGTCTAAATTTTGCATTTTACCATTTTCGGTTATAAGAAGATGATTGAGCTATCTCACATGTTCGAGAAAATTCAATTAGTGGGTTATTTGGGGTCACTGCGGGTAAAGCTAATTTTATTTTATCTGCTAAATGGCTTTAACGATTTTGACTAAGTTTTGTATCCTAAATTTTTGGGATACAAGAAGACCATTGGACTGGATCGCATGTTCGAGAAAATTTCATTAGTGGGTCATATGAATATATATATATGGTCACTATGGGTCAAATGAATTTTATCTAAAAATCGGCTTTAACGATTTTGACTAAATTTTGTATCCTACCGTTTTGGGGTACGAAAAGACCATTCGGCTGGGTCACATGTTTGAGAAAATTTGATTAGTGGGTCATTTTGGGGTCAAACGGGTCAAACTAATTTTATCTAAAAACGACTTAAATGATTTTGACTAAATTTTGTATCCTACCGATTTGGTGTACGAAAAGACTATTGGGCTGAATCACATGTTAAGGTCCAAGGTAATTTTATCTTATCTAATAAATGTCTTTAACGATTTTGACTAAGTTTTGTTTCCTATCTTTTTTGGGATACAAGAAGATCATTTGGCTGGGTCACATGTTCGAGAAAATTTGATTAGTGTGTCATTTGGGGGTCACTATGGGTCAAACAAATTGTATTTAAAAACGGTTTAAGCGATTTTGAGTAAATTTTGTGTGCTACCATTTTTTGGCACGAGGAGACTATTTGGCTGGATCACATGTTTGAGAAAATTCGATTAACAGGGTCATTTGGGGGTCACTATGGGACCAGTTAATTTTATCTTAAAAACGGCTCTAACGATTTAGACTAAATTTTGTATCCTATCTTTTGGGGTACGAAAAGACCATTGGGCTGGGTCACAGGTTTGAGAAAATTTTATTAGTGGGTCATTTTGGGTTCACTACGTGTCAAGATAATTTTATCAAAGAGACGGCTCTAACGATTTTGACCAAATTTTGCATCCTAACGTTTTGGGGTACGAAAAGACCAATGGGCTGGGTCACAGGTTTGATAAAGTTCGATTAGTGGGTCATTTTGGAGTCACTACGGGTGAATGCATTTCATTGTGAATGAAGGTTAAGACAGTTGTTGAACAGTTGACAGTTAACGAAGTTGCAATATTGGCAATGTTTCGCCAACTTCGCTAAGTTTGGTGAAAGTTTTGTGACATTGGCGAGATTTAGCATAAAATCGACTACCAAGATTACTAAGGCCAAAGCACATGCTTACCGTCAAATGTAAGAATGTGTCAAATTTCGAATTTTCGCAAAATTATGGCGACATTTGGTGAACAGATTGGTTTTCAGAATCTGAAGGAATTTTCCAGAAATTCCCACTAACAGCGAGGATAAATTATTCAACCAATAAGAGTCCATAGAACGTTCTCAAAAACAGAAATGAACCAATCAGGGTACATAGAACTGATTGTTATATATTGTACGGAGAATTTATTGTTATACCGTGTTGAAAACAAAGATAAATTTAACAAGCATAGCTCGGTCTTCTCAGATGGTTGTAAAAAACAGCAAAACTTTTTTAACAGTGCCATGTATAAATGCATACTTTGGGAAATTCTTCAGGGAATCTCAAAATATTTCTCATTAGTGTTATTTTTCAAAGTAACGTCAATCAAAATCATCAATCATGAACATTTTTTTTAAAATTTCTGATATTATCTCATAAGTGATTACTTTATGAGTCTTAAACTACGAGAAATTAATAACACAATACCTCTTTACATTTCAACCAAATTAATTTGCTGTGTAATGTAAATCTTAATGTGGCAGTTCAATTAACAGTGACACACGTAGAAAACTTCATTATTTTATTTTATTTTATTATTTAAGTTTAATAGAGGCTGCGAAAAGGATTCTAATTCCGAGTACTTAGCCTCTTATCAATAGAGCGGCTAACTATTGGATAAAACAATCAGGCAACAAGTTTTCCTTTTATCAAAACCAACGGCTTTGCACGCATAATTGAAATATGGAAAGTGGTATTTGTGTACCAATTAACATTAGGAGAAATTATACTTTTTCAAATAATTTAAATATTACCGAATTAAGTCACAATTTGAACAAACGTCATTTTTGTACCGCATTAGGTGAATGTGACACTTGAAATAATGCGAAAATCGTCATTACAATGCACTTTAATCCACATTCTTCCAAGAAAACAGATACAATACAGTCTATTTCGAAGCTGTTAACCTAATTTTCACTGAAGTTATCTCAGAAACTATACATTTTTTAATGTAAATCATCTCTCAAGCAAACAATATTTTTGAACGATCTTTCTAAATCTTTACTTTTATGCAATTTTATTCGAAAAAATAATTTTTAATAAAAATGGTCGCTTGGCATATGGAAAAAGATGTGGTTAGCCCGTATTTGTTTTCGTCAGTAACATGACATCTGCTTTTATTATATAGATTTCGTATGATAAGATTTAATAGAATATCGAAAATTTTTTATTAATGTGTTTTTAAGTTTTGATTCAGTTTTCATAAAATTTTAAATGACTCGACAAAGTTCTGCAACAGTTATATATACATTAAATTTCAAACCATTCAGTTGGGTAGTTTTTGCGGTGTTATATGCGGACAGACGGACAGACAGACGGACAGACAGACGGACAGACAGACAGACAGACGGATGAACCAAACGGCGACTATAGGTGCTACGTATTTATATAATTACAAACGCACCTAAAAATTCAGAACAAAAATTACAAGTTTAATTATCATTACATTGTTTAACAAAACTTTTGTGCTTGTAATTAACAGTTCTAGAAGTACTTCTGCGCAGATAGAAAAGAGAATAACTCGGTCAGGTGCGAGTATAACTCGCGCTCAAAGGGTTCCGTACATTGAATTTATTAATTACTATTTATTAATTAATAAACTTTTACTACCCCTAAATTTTTCGTAATTTTAGTTTCAGTAGACTCAGGAATAGGACTGGGTGGATGCATATTTGTCCAGTACTTTCGACGATATCTCTGAAAATATAATACCAAAGTTAAAACAAATATGTTTTTGACTTTGATGTTACGAGATCTTTTAAACGATACCTTACACGATATATAAAAAGAAAAAAAAAGCAAGTGACTTAATAAATATCTCGGTTAATTACTGACAATTTTTTCGAAAATCATTTTCAAATAGCTTTGGATGATTCTGTGTCGATAGATACCTCTAGCGCCCGTCAACTCCCCCGCTCACCGCCCGAAAAGTAAAGTTTGTGTGTAACGAAAAAATGCGTTTTTCTCAAAAACTAAGTTACATAGGAAAATCTTTATAGTTTTTTCATACAAGGTTTAAATAAACTTTTACGAGCCCTAATTTTTTGATAATTTTAATTTCAGTAGACTCGGAAAAAGAGGGGGCGAGGTTTCATTTTTTTACTCTGCTTTTTCGACGATATCTCTGAAAATATAATACCCAAAATTAAAACAAATACATTTTTGAGTTCGGTATTACGAGATCCTTCACACGATACCCCACACGATATAGAAAGGGAAAACATTTTTTTTCAAGTAACTTTCTAAAAATTCTGAAAAATATCTGAAAATATGTGGGTAAAAAGACTTTATAACTTTACCAAATTTGGACTTTTTATGTCCTATAAGTTTACGAAAAAAAGGGCTGTGACAGACGGACAAACAGACACAGAAGTGATCTTATAATAGTTCCGTTTTTACTTTTTAAGTACGGAACCCTGAGAAACGACGAGGTTGCTATTTTTTAGGGCGAGCAATATAGCACTTCGTATGCCAGTTGGCAGGCAGAATTTCTATTAACAAAGAGCCAATGAATTGACATTGGTAACGTGGACCAATTTTTTTTTACAATTTTAAAAGAGTATGTTGCATTAAAACACTGAGCAATATTATTGCTTTCGATTTCATCTTCTAAAAATTTTGTACTCGCAAAAACTGCCGTGGTATCAGTGTTGAAATTAGGGGGTCGCCCAGACCGGGGAGGATTTCTCCGACCCGGAGCATTAAAGGGCCTTCCTCCGGAAGATGTGAGATTTTATCCTTTTAATGGTCAAAAAATGCACTATCCCCGAGCCACAGAAATACCGCCCGGAAAAAAAATGTCTGAATTGAACACTGTGTACGATAGTTTGATTACGTGGATATTGTTGAATACATTACTACTTTCTGTTTTACAACGCAAAAACAAAATCTGAATAGAATTCAATAAGAAAGTTTTAAGAGTAAAATAAGTGAAGCGGTTTGTATCAATACCCATGTTGTTTGTGACTCTTATGTTTGTGTTCAATTTTCATTTTTTTCAGTGACAGTCCACACATTTATTTTTATTTTTTCGAACCATTTAATTTTTCGATGCAAACGTATTTTCCTTTCATTCTCTTTTCCATTCGGCATTCACCTAATTATAATTTCATTCTATAAATGTAGGTTTTGGAGTAACCAAATGAATTCCATATATTATAGATGAACATATCTAAAATGTATTACTTAATTCTGAGCAGTATTTTTTATTGTATATTTCTTAAAAAAATTACATAAAATATTATCATCTGCTACTTATATTGAATAACTTATGTTACAAAACTGACGCTTAATGTAATATTAAAAAATATATTTCACAACTTTGCATCATCGTTTGCACTTTAGACTGATACCATTTCTTATTTACCGATAAATCTTGTTTTGTAAGATTAGATTAATGCAAAGCTTAACACTGTTTACAAATAGTTTAAGTTATATTCAGAAAAGGATTTTATTTCCTATCTTATTTTTCATGTTTTAATATTTCGACGAATAATTATGCTGTGTTATTTACAGCAAATGTGTAGAAAAGTTTTAGATGAAACAACATTGTGTTTCAACTCATTTCAGAAATTCTTCATCATTACGTATTAAGTATATTTGTGCGTGATGAAACACATTTTCTTAATATTCCATCAAACTTCTAAAACATTTAGATCGAAACAAAATACATTTGTCAAGATAAATGTAAAAATTATGTAGCCCAGACTTTAACTAAATATTCTGCCTTAATGGAGTAAACGTGTTCTGAGTAAACATATTTCATATATACCATTTATTTTGTTAAGTATTACTCTATTTTCTACAGTATATTCCAAATATATATATAGGTTATATAAAATTTTTGTTTCCTTTGCATTTATTTCGCATTATTCCTTTAAATTAATCTAACTTCTGACATAGTCATTATTTCCTTAATTCTTAATATTATTTATTCCTATTTAAAATCCTTTTAAAAGTAATAACACGTATATTAATACTTATCTTATTCCAAATCTTAATCTAAAACTTTAAGTTCATTCGTAACTTTTATCAACTCTCCAATCTATAAAATCCTGAGAGACGCTTGTGTCATTACGAATGTTTTTAAAAGCCATTTTTTTTATTTCATGCTTTACTTCGCGTGCTCGGTATTTTTCACTTCAAAATCAATGCGCGGCTACGATGGGGATTATTTCGTGTTAAAACTTCTCCCTGGCACCTCATTCGCTTAGCTTAAATTCGACTCTCACTCATTGGATCGTGCGCTCGTCACGTCGTTGTCAGTAACCCTACGCGCCGTGAACAAAATTCGCTAGCAAGCATTTGGAGAGCAGATTTTTGTCGTGTTTGGAAGTTATCTGGTGTTTAACTGACTTAGAATTTTATAAATTCTTTGAGATCTATTAAATGATGTTGTGAGCCATCGTCAAGCCTGAGGGCTATAAGTTTATACCGGATACTGTGGGAACTGTTACTGGCATCGCTCCTGTTCATTAATAAACGATTTATCTGGAAATTGGCTGCTCCTTATTGAAGAAACTCTTGTGGTGTCTCTTCATTGCCTAACCACCTCGTCATGATTCTTGATACCGACTGCAATCCTTCTACATCTTTAACAAACTGCCATTTTCTCGTGGAATATAAAACCTTCTTCGTAAAAAGGTTCACATTTATATATATATTTATTTATTTGTTTAAAGTAAATATTTTAAGAATAGTAACATTTTGTGTTAACCCTATATAACCCAAAATAATAATTTTAAACAATTTCCATAACAAAAAATTATTATCCCTTTAATATTTACAGAAAAATATGAAATTTCTTTAAATAATATTTAAAATGAAGAAATGACCCTTATGTTAAAAATGATTAAATCAAAAGTTAAATATTTATCGTACAATATTTTCAATAATCAGCTCGCACATAGAATTGAGATTTGGACCATTTACAGCCTTATACATAAAAATTAGGGAACGGATAAAATTTCTTTGTTAATCTCACATTTTAAGTATATTTTTTTCTTATACTTTTAATTTTTTACTATTGGATTTTTTTAATTGTTACTTTTACGCCAAAAACGAGTAATGTAGACAAATATGATGCTACGAATCCAAACTACTACTCTACTCACAGCAGACGACTATGACATTTGTCCAGGTTGGCGAGAAAAATTCTACAGTAACAAATAAAGCTTCGAAAAATCGCGCCGCCAAATATGCAATTATGATGTTGTATTTTCTCAAAATCAAATTCTTATTTTCTTGAAAGAATTATTAAACTTTTTTCAATATTTTATACTTATTATTGACTAATTTGTATTTTAAACAGCTTTCTTAAAAAAAAAAAAAAAAAAAAAAAAAAAAAGTCTATGTTAAAAGTTCGATAATTGGTTTCGAAAATTACATTTTCAGAAAATTATGCTGCTGTTAAAAAAAAAAAAAAAAAAAAAAGAAAAAGAAAAAAAAAAAGCTTTAAAATGCACCATGTCTCTCAATTCTAGGTGCAAGAGACCTAGCACCCTGCACTTAAAAGCTGCACCAAAAGTGGTTCCCTTATAAGTATAATACCCTAATGGATGCAGCTATTATTTTATTTAGTAATCTATTCCTAGTGAATAATGTAAATTAATTACCCTACTAAACCACTTAGTAAATGACATAATTACCTAGTCCCATAGTATTTGTATGTGGGAGATTGTACGACATGGTAGTGGACAGTAAATAAACGTAAATTAGTAACTACGTTCGTAAGCATGGTGGTTAGCAAGTAAGACTGAATTGATTGTTTTTTTTTTCATGTCAGTGTGTTAGTTACCACGTGAATGAGTATGTATGTTTCCCTAATATTAATTTGAATAAATTTAATTTAATTTAAAATCTTTATTTTTGTTATTTATATATATTTTTAATACATGTGATTTAATCACTAAGCCACCCCACCCTCCTAAGTATAATCTAAAAATTTAAGCCCTAGTAGACTTAACATTTTTTAAGTAGATCGCAAATAGGTTAAGTAAAACTAATTTTAGTCCATTTATTGGTAAAAGTTTGCTAACACATGGGCTAACAATTGTATTAAGCATCTCTTCTACAGGTCCCCCCTACAAATCTCAGTAATAAAATGGACCTGCTAATCCAGCCGATTCATACGAGTGTTGCGCAAGAGTGTGATTCATCTCCCTTTTCATTTTTATTATTTTTTACAAAGCCACATTATTTGGTACACCATGGTGTAATGCCACACCAGCTACCGAACCCGCTACCGAACCTGTTCCAGTCGAGCACCCCACGAAACTAGTTTTTAACTTGTGGGGCTTGGTAGAAAGGCGGGGTCCTGTCTCCCTCTGCAACGACTGAGTTTTCCTTGTATGTCGGAATTAAATTACCCACTTTTCTGGTGCAACTTGGCCTTTACCGGCAATCCCCTTTGTTTTGTTTTTCTTTTTTTTTGAATAATCATTTACTTTCTCCCCCACTTTAAAAATATCCCATCCACTAAGCGTGCGCCGCACATTCAGGTCAAAATCACCCCGTATCGCACATCTGCCCAGCATGTATTTATTTCGCTGTGCAGCACCGAATCCACCCAGCTAAACAATTAGCAACCGTCCAACTCAGGAAAAGCAACAAAGCCAGCAGAAGCCTGAAGGCTTCTGAAGTAGATCTCTACAATGCGGCGATAAGCGAATCTTCACCTCATTGTGAGGCTCAACACGTTAGGCAATAGCCAGGCAAGTAGGGGCCTGGTCAGCTGTCTATAAAAAGGGGAGGAATTTTTTTAACTGTTAATTAAGTCATGAAATGTATACAGTTAATATATATATACATAATTTATACATACTGCACCGAAAACGTATTATTACTTTTATGTAATATCTGTGGTTGGGCCTTCCCATCTTTGTTTCTAATATACGCCTAGCACAATTATAATAAGCTATCAATATACCATAAACAAGAAGTTGCATACACGCCTTGTTATTTCCAAGAAGTATGACAAGATTACTTCAGATTAGACATTTTTATTTATTATTAAATCTCTGAATTTGTACTGATCTTATATTGCATTTTATATCATGTAGTTCGAGTTATAGAAATGCAAGAGTTTTAGACTTTCCACGGGAAATTTTGATCTTTAATGACCCTAACTCTTTGTTTTCTAATTCCGTGTACATCTTTGAATTCATTCGCATCAGCTGAATTTAGAAATTTTGCAATGATGTTTTAATCTATTTCTTGATCTTCTACTGCTAGTCTGCTATCACTTCTAATGTAATCGATCAGAGTAATACTGTTAGTAAAATTTCTGTTTTCATTCCTTTTATCCCAAAGATTACTGTTAATGTTATTTTTTTTAATTGAGAAATGTTGCATGTTTTCAGCAGTTTAAAAATATTTTCGATTTGATAGAGGCATCTCCTGACATTCGCATAGGATTTTTACATCAGCAACAAAATTCTGATTCAATTCACGTTTCAATAAAAGTCGTCGGGTTATCTTTATTCTGTAATTTTATTTAATGCCTTTTATTATTCCCACAACTAAATATTAGATTTTTGATGTAGCATTTGGTTCGAAAACGGCACAATGAAACGTTTTTAAAATGGATGTCTGTTTTATGGCTCGTGCAGTTATCAATCAACAGCAAAATATGCCTATGATATTTTGACATTTCGTTATAAAATTCTTCGTACCATCCACCGAATATTTCAGAATTGATCCACGTCTTTTACTTATACGAGTTTTTTGCAGGTATTTCAACATTTTGGAAGCCTTCTATTTAGAATTAATAAAGTTTTGGAGATCTAAAGGGACAGAAAAATAATCATATTAACCGATCTCGCACTAAGGGCTCGATTGTAAATTGGTATGTATAACGCATATGTTTTTATACAGACTGTTTGCTTCAGACTGACAATACTCAGAGCTACCTGCAAATGAATTGACCAGCTGGAATGACAGAAAATGTGGCAAGGGTACTACTGACGACATAAAATGAAAAAATATCACGTGAAGAAAAGTTAATTTTAAAAGTAGCCTATAGGAAATATGTGGCGCATGTATAATTTACATAGCTGAGAATTTTCATGAAACGCAGGTACAGTTTCAAAATGCAAACTCATAGTTACATTGCCGGCGGCAACGGGAGTAAACGGGACATCAGGGTAAAGGAAAACTTCGAAGGGCATGGCGAGTATTACGTTAGCTCAACATGCGTTTTAGATTACCTCAACTAGCGTTATTAGGGATATTTTATTCTTTATAAGTCGAATAGAGTGGCCACTATTTCAAAGTTTATAAGCCGTAACAACCAATGTAAAGACGCTCTGCCACTTAACGCATTGTTAAACATCATTAAGAAATTTAAAGGGATATGATCGCAATCAGTTTAGACTTGTAGAAAGTGGAAACAGATGTCGGAACGGATTATTACAGATGTTGGCATACAATGATCATTGGTGGTAGTAGAATATGTACGATAACTGGATTTGCATCTTTTTAATGTATGTAAAGTCTTTCGAAAAATTCTCCACTTATAATCAATTATACTTATCTTTATACAGAAATGACTGATGTTGCTGTCAAATAGGTAGTCGTGAATTTTCATTTTGATAATTTTCCTGCTTTTACCGAAATTATCAGCAGCATAGACCACCATAGGGCTGCATTCTTCTCCTGACTTTGAGAACCTTACTGTTTTACGGAATTTTTTTTCTCCAGCTAAAGCTGGCTCTTAGTAGTGTGTTTAAACTAACCTCTGTGTTTTTAACCCGGTGTTTTTAAAATAATTTTTTTGAGTTGTACTGTACAAATATGTGATATTACTTTTCGTCATGTTCATAAATAAAATATTTTGAGGTCAGGAAACCTGACAATAAATTATGGACATCCTGCATTTCCTTTAGAGAGAAACGATAAAGGTGAAATATATCCGAATGAGTTTCAACATGAGATGCGAGTACTATACTCTTTTTTAGGTGCGTTCGTAATTATATAAATACGTAGCATCTATAGTCGTCGTCTGGTCCGTCCATCTGTCTGTGTGTTCGTCCGCATATAACAGCGCAAAAACTACACAACCAAATGATTTGAAATTTAATACATATTATCATTGCAGAATTTTGTCGAGTCATTTCAAATTTTATGAAAATCGAATCAAAACTTACAAAGATATTAATAAAAGTTTTCTTTATTATATTAAATCCTATCCTACGTAATCTATACAATAAAAACACAAATCATGTGACTGAGGGAAATAAATACGGGCAAACCACTTTTATTTTTCATATGCCAGGCGGCCATTTTTATACAGAATTATTTTTTTTAATAAAATTGCATAAAAGTTACATTTTTAGAAGGATCGTTCAAAAAATTATTTGCTTGAGAGGTGAGTTACATTAAAAAATGTTTAGATTCTGAGATAACTTCAATGGAAATTAGGTTAACAGCCGAAAATCTCAATCCATTAGAGTAAATAAACACAGGAGATTCATTCATCATGAGTCATAAAAAATTAAACCATGGAGGTAATCATTCGCAAAGCAAGATCTACATGGTGAAATTTGCAGCGCTGTCTGGTGTAGAAAAAACATTCGCATTTATAAGCGTGGCATAGGAAATAAGAAGAAAAGAATGGCATACACATTTCGCTCATAGCAGACGATATAATGCATTTCACTGAAATAATAAGAATGATTTTTTTACGTTGTGAAATTAGTTATAAAACGAACGCTCCTCATATATCACGCTTAACCACTATCTCCCTAATAACTACATAGGTAGTGGTTTAACGGACAATTTCCAACCGTTTTGAATCGCTTATGTATTTCGTCATTTAAAAAATATATATAAATCCAGACAATACAATATTCGATAATAAAGCATTTTTTCTTTTAACAGAAATAGAAATGTATGACATTTATACCTCTCAAAATTTTGAAGGTTATTTTTCTCATAACTGCAACTAAAATAAAACAGTCCTATTACTTATTGCAAGGTAAATTGCCTCCGAATAATTATTTCAACTTTATCTCCATATTAATTATGGCTAATCACCTTCTTCAATTTTAATTTATTTAAAGCTTGCCTTACAATGTAAAACATTTAATCAAATACAATTATAATGTTTTTACAGCGATATATTTTTAAAAACATCACGCCTTTCAAGAAGTATCATTACCAAACATTGTTTATATAAAAGATTTTTTATACAATAAAGAACAATATGAATAAATATATTTTTCACTGTTCGCTGGCTTTTTGGAATAAGAAGAAAGAACGAAACGCGCTTAAGGCGATCTTCATTAATATTTATAATCTGCTTCTTTAAATAAGCATTTTATGTAAATATTACACAGCGTGCATTGTAGCTACAATAGTTATACTGGATAAAACAATAATGTATGTTTACTGAGACTGTGTTATTTTCAAATGAAAGAATAAATGATATTCATACGTGTTTACCTTTTTCATAAAATAGATAACTGAATAACTACACTCTTGCTATTTGAATGTAGAGCAATATTTATCACAAATAGTAAATTATATAAAATTAGATTATTCCTGCATGCAATTAAAACATATTTAAATGCAAAGCATATCTCATAACGGTTTAACGGTATCACTATCTTCTAAATATTGTATATCTAAATATTGTATAGTTTTTCTCAATGATAAAAATAATTCGTTCCAATTTAAATATAAATATTTTGCAGTATAAAATATTTTATGAAGTATAAAATATTTGCAGTTAAACATTTTATGAACAATAGTTATATTTTATATATAAATATAATTTTATGTAAAATTAAAAAAGTATGATTTTTTGTGCATGAAAGATTTTAAATGCTAATGTCTGTTTTATAGAACATTTAACATTATGATGGTATAACATGGCTCAAAGCATATCAGAAAAAAAAATATTGTTCCTTGTTTGTCCCAAAATCAACAATCGGCGAGCAAATATCTATTACATGTACAATATAAACATAAAATAATATTCATAATTTCGAAATAGTGGTAGGAACAAAACAAATGTTCTCTTACACGATTCAAAGACCTGTGGAACAAGCATTAACATTTTAACTGAATATATAATACATATAAGAGATTTCTAAATTTATAGGGATTGATAATTTGCATTATCATCCATTTGTAAATGATAGTGGTACTCTGGATTTCAAAATATATATTATAAATTTAGTACATATAAGAGATTACAACATTTATAGGGATTGATAATTTGCATTATAATCCATTTGTAAATTATAGTGGTACTCTGAATTTCAAAATATATATTATAAATTTAGTACATATAAGATATTACAAAATTTATAGGGATTGATGATTTGCATTCTCATCCATTTGTAAATGATAGTGGTACTCTGGATTTAAAAATATATATTATAAATTTAAAAATCTTCCACAATCAATAGGATTTAGTGAATCACTTTTAGTACACTACCCCATGTTTTATGAAGGAGATAATTTTTAGCTCTGTATCTCATTAATTACTACTAACAACTTTACTAAAACCTGGTGTGCCATCGTAATTGTTTTTCAATGTTCTCGTTATTTTAGTCCTGTATTTAGTCAATATCACTCTTTTGAAATTGTCTTCATGCAGTTAGAAGAGTGACTAATCTCGTTATTACTCGCAATTATACGTTTTTGTGATACACTGCCGAACTTACAGTACTGTACCTCGTCATGAAGAAGCAAAAGCTTTGCTACAAAAAATGTTTACGGAAAACGTGTAAGTTAAGCAAATGATTACATTAACAAGCCATTCAAGCTACTATTAGAACGCGACACATAAACCTCAAAACAACACGTGGCGTTATTAGTATTGGCTTCACCACGGCTATTATGCAGCTGTTTCTTACTATTTTCGTGACGCGTTAAATGAAATCTGAAGCGATTCTATTGGACTTTTTGAATTTATGTCCAGTAAATAAAAAAGAAAATATTTATATATTTCTGACATCCTCAACCGAGTAACATGGACTGAAAAAATGGTTTTATTTTATATTGTTGCCAATAAATTCCAAACACGTTCAATGGTATCAGCTGGATTCGAAAGCTGCACCTCTAGTTTTGAAGTCCTAGGGTCCCGTTCCCTCTAGGTTTTCCGGCTCTGAAGCTGTCGGGGAAACTCCTGCATTTCCCCAACTGTGAACTCATCGCAAATCACATCGAACTCTGTCCTCAATCATTTGGAGTAGGAGAGTGATGCGTACGTGGCGGTGCTCCCTTTTGGCCGGAGGACCCGCTTGTGAGGTACCCCGGGTAAACCGGGTTCCTCCTGGTGGATCACTCGCAAGGGTTCTGAGAAACTAGAACCGTCGGTGATGTGTGTCGGCCTACGGAAGTGTTGCTTAGTTTTAGGTGTTTAATCAGGTGTGCTCAGGTGTTTAATATTATCTATATTATATATATGATATATATATTACTATTAATCAATATTATCTAGAAATATTCATCCTTTAAAAACTTTTTAATAAATAATATATAATGAATGCACAGTCACACACTAAAACATAGATATTGAACTGTACTAACTTTCTAGCAAAAAAGAAATTTCTCTTCATATGCTTTAAATTTTACCTAAAGTTAAACTTAACTAAAAGTTTGTATTTAAATGAAAATTTCACTAAAAATATACCGAAATTGCAAGCAAAAACGCTCTTTTATCATGTTCTACAGTGATTGAAGAAAATGACTTTAAACAACTTTAATAGTGCTTCCTTCTTCGGAAAATTTACATCCGGAATATTTTAAAGTACTTTTCCTTTCTTCATGGTGGAAAAAAGAAAAGAAGGAAATTTTGAGCCGAAAAGTAAGTAATCAGAGTAATCAGTGTAGATATTTTCTTCCTTTGGGTATTATTTAAATGGGGTGTTATTTACAAAATGGCAGTGAATGAGACCATTTTGGTTTCGAAATTTTGTTTGTAAATAGATCGATGAATACAGAGTCATATGAGTAAGAAATGCTGTATTTTTGATTGTATTTAAATTGAGAGATGCACAAAACAAAAAATAATTCGATCAATGAACAAGAATGACAAATCATGAAGCCTCATAGATTATGGAACACTTTCCAACACTATCAGGATATTAATAAGAAATTTCCTTTTTTACTAGAATAAAATACAATATCTAAACAAGTAACGGAAAAAAACACATAATTCATTAAAAATTCATTTATTTTCAGCAAGTGCTGTTCATATTCAGTAATGTGTGCGAAGTATTTCGTGCAGTATGACTAATGTATGCCAACTATAGAATTTATACACACCAACTACCTAATACACTGAAACTTAGATAAGTTTAGCAAGAACGAAAAATCAGGCGTCAATCATAGATTATGAAACACTTTCCAACACAGCTAGAAAACTGTAATGAAACTTCAACGTTAAATAAGGTGGAAGAAGATATTTAAGTAAACAGTTTAGAAAACATATAACACATTGAAAAATACAGTTTTCGAAATTACCTTCCAGTGTCAAAAAAATAGTCAAATTATTTTGTGCAGCCCTGTATATGATCAATAAAAGTGGATATATAGTATGATAAAATTTAGTTCAGTTAGAATATTCACATTTGGCAATTTTCTCCGATCGATGGAAATGCACTCGAAATTCTTTGTACAGCCCTGTATATTATCTGAATACTTTTGTACCCTCCACATATTAAGTTAAAAAGCAACTTAAAAACTCACTCGCAGTAATTACCAAACGTAAATGACATTGTATCCTTTTCTTTGCGTAGCCATGTATATGAATTTATTTATATTCCACAAACTTTTATTAGTATACTAAATATATTATTGTTCAGCAAGACACTGCGTAATACAATTAAAAAGTACCCTTAAGCAATTCACTCCCATAGTTCGTAATACATACGGATTCTTTTGTGTAGCCCTGTATATGAACAACCGAGTTTATAAACACACACATACAATAAAAAAATTAGTTAAAAATAAAAATGCAAATATCGCACATGCACTGCAACCGATATATTTTGTGTGTCCCTGTAAATAAACGCAATTCATACCACACTTCCAAGAGAGCAATTTATAGTGAACTTCAGTAATGCATATAATTTTCAATATGTTTGAAATAGTGAAATATCACTAAATTACACTGCAAACGATTTTTCCCCATAGTACAATGCGTAACAAAATTCTTTTGTTTAACCCTGTAAATGAATAATGAATGCTTTGCACCCTATATTCTACAAAAAGCATGTTTTAATGCGCTTCATAATTATATATCAATTTCATCATGTTTTAAATGACGTAGCATCATCAAAATGCATTTGAAACGATTATTTCCCATTGACTGTAATGTAACAGAATAATTTTGACTGTCCCTGTAAAAAAAACTATAAGTGCTACACTTTTAAAAGTGTGCCTCATTTAAAAGGCACAAGCACATTGTGCCTTCTATTATTTTAATGTAAGAGGCACTTAGACAAAGTGCCTCTGATTAGGAGAAAAACGTTAGAGGTACGATGAAATGAAAGGCACCGGAACAGAGCGAAATCTGGTCAGAGGCACGAAGTTAGTCTCTGACAGATTTGTGCCTTTGAAAAAAAAAACCGTCAGTTTCAGAGGTACGCTGAGAAACGGACATGCGCAACAGCCGTTTACCCGTCATGCATTGGGATCAGTGGAAGGGAAGGGAAGCAATGGCTGCTATTTCAATACACCTGTGAACAACGACGTGACAAAGCTAATAACGAGTTTGGAATAAGTAAGTCATATATTTAACTTAGTATTATTTTCTGTGAATGTTTTAATATAAAACATGATTCTTTATACATAGAGACACTCGGGATTAGCGATGGGGCAGCGATAAATATTTCGCCAATCTCTTAGTTATTCAAGTTCTATCTTACTATTTTCAAAGATTTACGGAGAACGCGGCCACCCTCCTGCGTACATCCATGTATATGTATACATAATGTATGTGTATCTCTCAGCAAATCTTTGTTTTTATATTCATATAAATAGTACTTAATAAATAATAAAATGAATAATACATTGTAAATCATTCTGTAATCATATATAGTATTTCCAAGACCATAGTCAGATTTTTTTTCTCGTGTTTGTGTGTGTATGGATAGGAGGGAGGGGGTGTACCTTGTAGATGTTAAGCGCTACAGTGCCTTTCTTTTAAATAAAAGTATAATATGAATTGATAATATGAACTGTTTTTGAAGGAGGGTGGAGGTTAGGCACTCACCTGGCGACAGCCTTGAATGCTTTCTACATTTTATAAAGTTTCACAAATCACAATGTTGATTCACATTTTGCACTCTAAAACATTATTTGTATATATTTCAAGTAAAAGTTCCTTAAAAAATATTATTTGTTTAAAAAAATATATAATTTAATTTAAATAGTGTTTTTTAAAGTTTTTGAAAAAAAAGAAAAAGAAAGTATGTTTGTTGTAATATTATAAGCTTAAAATTCTGAAATTTTTTGAGTAGGATCTCAATGGGATCAGGAGTTAGAAGCTAAAACATTGTCATTTAAGTAACAATCTAACTCTATTTTGTTATTTATTTATTATTTGCATGGTAATCTTCAGCTTTTATTTCATAATCCCTGGTCCGATTGCGATCCCACTCTAAAATTTTCCTAATTTTAAGCTTATAATATTACAACAAACATAGTGTTAAAAAAAAAAAACTCTAAAAATTTTTTAATTAAAAAGAAAATTAGTAATATATATTTTTTATAACTAAGCATAGTCAACTTGCATATCAAATTAAACCTTATAAACCACTCTTTAAAATGGGGGAGGGGGGGGGGTCATAAAATTCTGTATGTTTGATAGAACTTGAGAAATTGAAAAATTTCGAATCATTTCAAAATTTCAATCAAATTTTCTGCAAGTCAAAAAATGATGATTTTCCAAAATTTAAATAATTAATGGTATGAAAACTTAATGCAATAAAAATAAAATAAAAATATATTCTCATTTATATCATCAGGTAGAATATTGAAATTTGTTAGTTGATTTGGCATGGAGACCCAAATATTATGTTTTTTACCTATGCATTTTTTGGGTAAAAGATTATAGTGTTTCAAAAAATGGTAAAAAACACCAAGTAATAACTATCTATCATCTCTGACTTAGTCACATATTGCCATTGAGTATTTCTTATTGTCAGTGATTGAGAAAAAACTATATTTTGCAACAAACTATTCTTGAACCACCTTATTTTGCTCCACTAGAACTCCGGTAGCCGACATTACCGATTGATGTTCTCCTACTTAACTGGCGCCTGTATCATTTTTCATGTTTTTAATGTTTGTCTTATTTGTTTTTAATAAAGCTTTTATGCCTTTTTATATATTTTATGTATAAAATAAATTGAATGTTGACAAGGTTCTTTATTGAACCACAGAACTGACTTAGGCCACATGGACACACATTTTAATATTTATTTCAAATTTATTTCAATAAATTGGGGGTGAGAAAATTTTCTATTAAAGTATTCTGCCTTATACAAAATTTAATCTATGTCTTTTTATATGCCATGCTGGGAAATCTTTCTGCAGCAGACTGAATTTACTGTAAGATATAAATTTAATATAAAATATAATTAAATATAAAATATAATTAAATTACAGTCTGTGCCTCTTATAATGGTGGCACATGCATGCACCACCATTATAAGAGATACAGAATGTATTTTTAAATAAGAGGCACTTGAATATATAAATTCAACGGCACACTGTGCCTCTTAATTTCAAAGGCACTTACGCTGTGCCTCTGAATCCCAAAGGCACTATGTACCTCTTATTTTCAAAGGCACCGCGTGCCTCTTAATATTCAGAGGCACAAAAATTCAGAATGTACCTCTTAAATAAGAGGCACAGTTTTAAGAGTGTACACACTTCAGTTGAAATAGGGAACCTGCTATGGTTAACGACAATAACATACAAAAATTTCAGTACGATCCGAGCAAATTTACGCAAGTTAGAGCACGGAGAGACGGCAGATAAACTGAAGTCATAAACACTTTTCAACTAGGTTGGAAAGTGCTAAAATTGCATATTACAGAGGAAAACGCATTCCAACAATTATTGATTTTAGTCAGTCCTTTAATCAAATTATTTTGTGTGTATCTGTAAATGAACGATAAATAGTAGATCGTAATGACCGTAATATATACCATAATACCTTAGATCGTAATAAAATGGGATCTATGTATGAGTTTCTGTAAAAGAACTATAACTGCTACTTATTCAATATTCCTAAGAAAGCCAATTGCAGTTCATCTGAATGATGTATATCAATAGCATTATATTTGAAACTAGCAAGCTACGCCCGCTGCGCTGGTCAGTTTCTACAAATGAACCTTGAAGCAAACAAAATATATCGTTTAATTTGACCTTGTATACTAAAACCATCCTTACAAATTATCTACTTAACAATGCAAGTCGCAAAAAATACGCCCAGTAAAAACTTTCAAAAAGGCTAATCTTTCGGAATCGGGTTCTCCTGACTGTATAACCTTCACACAACTGTTTGACTAAGCAGCGTAGAACAATATGTAGTACATTAAAACCATTTCTGAAATAGCATCTGACTAACAATACAATTATCATCAAAATACGTCCAGTAGAACTTTTTCAGAAGGCTAATCTTTCATAATCCGAAACAAATACCGAAAAAGCTAATATTTGATTAAAAAAATATCACCTGATTTTCGAATTTCCCCCTATAATTCCTTTCTTTTTTTAAAATAAAATTAATAACAGCTTTTTCTTTTATTTTTACAGTTGTATAGCCATTTCAATTCTTTCTGCATAAAAAAAAAAAAAAAAAAAAAAAAAAAAAAAAAAAAAAAAAAAAAAAGACACCCTTTGGCTTAAAATCAAATTGTTTAGGATCAAAAGTAAAATCAAAATCGCCAAAAACAAAAGATAAATCGCGAAATATTGTTTCGATAGCAATCTTGCCCCTTGAATATTTTTTTAAGCATTGCGAACATTCCCAATCATGTTTAAATTAAATATTTTCGTTTTATAATATTCTCTCATCAAAACTCTTTTTTCTTTCTTTTTCTTTCTTTCTTTTTTTTTTAATTAATTTAACACAGTTTTTCTTTTATTTTTGGAGATGTATAGCCTTTTCATTTCTTTCTGCAACAATAATGATCGCCAAAAAAATAGCAATGGTACCCTTTTCGGCCAAAATAACAAAACTTTCTATCATAATTCAATAACTAATCTACGTAGAACGTCGTGTTATACATATAAACCTTCCTCTTGAATCACTCTATCTATTAAAAAAAACCGCATCGAAATCCGTTGCGTAGTTTTAAAGATTTAAGCGTACATAGGGATATAGGGACAGAAAAAGCGACTTTGTTTTATACTATGTAGTGATATCGTGACATCAATAAAATTCACCCGAAACGATTTTCCCCATGGACCGCAATGTAACGGAATTATTTTGTGTGGCACTGAAAACGAAAGCTAAAAGTTACACGTTTCGTTCTCAACACCGAAGATTCTGTAGCAAACCTCAATAAATGAAAATAAAATCATGGAAATCCGAGTATAGTTATGCGAGTTAGAGCACGTACAGACAGGTGGTGGACTCAGGCAGAAAACTGAATTTATAAATACTTTTTTCAAATATGTTGGAAAGTTTTAAAACTATAACTCAAGTCTAGGGTGTGGATTTAAAAAATGGAAAATTTGGTAAACAATGTATAAATATTTTATTATTTTGAAAATTTTAATCCAGATGTTTTATAAAGAATGGATATTTATTATAATTCTTAAATTTTTGACAAAAAATAGTAGTTAATAATTATACTTTAATAGAGATCTTACTTGATAAACACTCTTTTGAGTTGAAGTACATGAATGGGTAAAAAATAAAGAAAGAAAAATAATAAGCTATAGTTTCGAATTCTGACGTTATATAATTCAAAAAAAGTGTGTAAGATTTTTTTTTTTTCAAATTATACTAAAAGTGATTAAACAACATTTTTTAATAATTTCATCTTAAGTTCAATATACATTTTATTATGTCTAATAATAGTAAATGAGTTGTTAATAGCCTAATAATAATAATAATCTAATATTACTAAACTAATAATATTAAATCTTTTGTTTCAAAAAGTTAGTACATATTATTATATACATAAATATTTTGATTTATATTATATTACAAATTAATATTTATTATTTATTAATTTGGTATATATGAAAATAATAGGCACTTAAATTATTTTGATATAAAATAGATCCTATATAACATCTACTCTACAAAGTATTAATGTAATGTTATTGATTATTACTGAATAATTTCGTATCGAATCTTAGAGCAATCGTTTTAATTTATTTTCATTAATTAAAATCATGGACATACAAGAAAGACATATATCGTAGAAATATATCATTCTGAGATCGAAATTGCAATTATGTTAGAGTATTTTATTTTAAGGGAAAGAATTGAGGTCTACATATGTGGACCTAAGGAGTGAAGTGGTTAAAAATGTATATATTATGCAGGGATGTATTACAAGCCATAATTTACATTAAATTTGGACCTTAATTAAAATATACACTTGTACGTTTATATATTAAAAAAATCACATTTATAAAGTTATAAAAACAAATACATTTTTAACTAATAATATGCCGTCTTCGAATAGTAAATGGCACAAATAGACATTTTAAGCTACTTAGATACAATAAAATGGAAGCCGAAGTAGTTTAAAATTCAAATAATTTGCTTTGATTTTCGCTTCATGAAATTTTTATGATCTTATTTACAAATATTTTTATTGAATATAATAAATATCGTGCATAATGTGTTGTAGATAGATTTAGGATCCTGACGATTATCTTCAACAGTTGTTTTTAGGGATAAAAAAAGCATTTTTAGTATATTATTTAGTTTATGTTACATTGTATTCATAATGGCGTTCATCTGAGTATTTCAAATTTCTTAAAAATATGTGCTATATAAAAAACTACAAATTTAAATTTATTTCACAAAAGGTTCCATCAAATTTCTGACTTATATCTCTTTCAACTATTAGAGATTTTCATATATCTGTAACTTATTACTTACCCATCATACGTAGTATAGGGTAAGTCTTGTAATCGTTTTGAAAATCGAAAAATTTTTTTGACGGATTTACACGTTTCAGACACTGGAGATTCCGAAAAACATATTTTTAGAAAAAAAAATTTGCCGTCCGTCTGTGTGTCTGTGTGTCTATATGTGTGTCTGTAAACGCTCTATCTCCCGAAAAAATTGAGATAGAGACTTGGAATTTGGTATGTACTCAGTATGTAATAATGGGAAGAAGCCTATTTCAATTCAATAACCTCGATTAACCGGAACTATTTTTTTTCGGACTCTCGAAATATTCGTTCTGATAAAAGGTATATAAAAATTTTCGAAATTGTTTATTTTAAGAGATGAATATAAAAGACAATAAAAAAACATAAATTTTGCATAAAGCATGAAGTCGATCGGATAATTAGTTGCCGAGATATTTGGAATCCTATTTCCACACTCTTCGATTTTTCATGACCCTGTATTTCATCCAAATTTCACTTTAAAGATATATTTTAATTGGAAATTTGACTCTTAATCAGATGCAATAAACCGCTAGTTAATAGGCTTATTATTTTTGGAGTTATAAGGAAAAACCTCTTTCAAGTAATTCAGTAATCAAGCCTTTAAAGCTTATGACGTCATCAAGCCACGATTTTATTTGAATTGCAATGCATTTTATTAGTAGTTTACACATTTTTATTTTAATATTTTACATTATGCATAACCATGATGGGTAAGTATTACGGTGGCCCCAAACGACTAGTTTTTAAAAGATGACTGATAATCCTAATTATTCAGTTTAGACTAAAAACTTAATAAAAGAAACTTGAAGACCTCAGGTGCAAGTAAAGATTTTTTCTCTGTAAAGGCAAATATAGAATTCTCTGAAGGGAAACAACGAGGAATCCCCTGATGCATGATCTCTAGAACTATTAACTTGACTTAAATACTAAGTGCAGTTAACGGATATTCAGAAATCAATGTTCGATATTTTCAATCAGGCTATTTTTTATGTTCCTTATCAAACATTTATCTTCCTTATCATAATTTTTTGGAAGTAATATTTCATTAAATATAAAAAAATTCAAAGAGAATGCTATTTAAAATATTTGTTATTTTATTAGTAAAAATATATATGGGGACAACACAATTATATATAGATAAGTCATGCCAGGCAAATTTAAGTTTTGTCATTTTATATTATTTTTATCGTCACAAATGTTTAAGTTCGTAAAATTAATTTTCATATCTTATGGGACGATATTTAATAACAAAGCGAATACAGATTTTAGGAAAAAGTTACTGTCAAGTTACGACTAAAACAATAAAAAATGCAATGTTTTTATTATTATTATTATTTTCTTACAAAGTTAAATGCTTCTCCCCGTTTTCAACGCCAGTTTGCTCAATTAAAGAAAATAATGTTCTATTAAATAATTATAACTGCTGGGTATTGGAAGAAAAATAACAATTAAGCTTTCGGAAGTATATCTCGAAAACGGGAGTAAATCTACAGGAGACATGAACTTGTTTGGTCTACCAGTAAATTTGTTTTCATAATTTCTATTTTTTATAACAGACGTAACTTCGGAAAATATATTTTGCATTTTTTATTCAAATTTGCACTTTTAAATAGGTGAAATAATAATAATGTAATTTTTTTTGATAAAATCTATAATTTGCCATAGTTCTACATTCAGTTAAAATTTTTTTAACCCTTCATTATACAATTCAGAACTACCATTACAAAGCAGCAGTCTCCATCAATCAGAAGGAGAAAGTAGGATTAGGATTAAGTATGAATAATTTAATTGTGCTGAATTTCGTAATAATCAGATTAAATTTAATTTTTTGAAACTCTTTGATTAAAATTTATATAGTGTAATTATAGTCTCTGTTAGAAAATAAATTATTATTACTTGCAAAAAGCTACAGAAATTATCTTAATTTAATGAAAATTATGCTAATTACACCTCCCCCCCCTAAGAATGCGAATTTACAATACTAAATACAATTAATAGATATTTATGAATCAGTGGTTGACATTTTCAGCGATGCAAATTCTCCTCAATATTATGTCATATTTCGGGAAGTAATATGACAGCATTTCATAAAAGTGCACCTTTTCAACATAACAAAACCTTTTCAACATAAAAGGATATTTACAACTTTAATAAAAATATCGAATAAAATGAACCAGTACAGATAAAACATTCAAGAATAATTTTTATATAATTGTTTGAAATATCAATATTATATTTATCAATACAACTTTAATTTAAAAAATAGTTGCATATCAAAGTAATAATGTCAGCATATATATTTTAATACCAGGACTTGTGCTGTAGCATTTTACTAATACTTGTTTCCACAAACTGCGGATGTGTGTGTGTGTGTGAGGGTGGAGGGGGGTGGGGGGTCAATATCTTAATGTTTGTTTCAACTTTTATAGAACACACTACATATTGAGTATATCTCTTTAAACTTTGATTCATGCTCTCGTAATATAATTGTGCATAATTAACATGCGAAAGTGAAACTTAAGTAAGATAATTTTAATAACATTATTTTTTGATAAAGGAAGACATTGCTGATAATAACATAAATCATTTATTTATATAAAACTTCATTTTAATAAAAGTGATAATGGACATAATTTGAAAGACGTAATCTGTTGCATAAAATTAAAAGTTGCATGTTCAAAATGTTTTCGATGTCTAAGGCAAGAGCTACTCGTGTAAAGTGTGCTTAAATTTATAATAGTCTTCTAATAACTTATTTTAATCATAATTTAAATTTACTTTGATTTTATCCTAAGTTAATTAACTTTTAACTTGATTACATTCTTTTATGTTTCGTCTAAACGTAATATGCTTCTTGTGGACAGGGAAATGAATTTAGACACTTGTGACGAATTAAACTTTGGGATTTTTTTCTATGTATGTATAATATACAATCACAAAATATAATATTAATTAAATATAATAAATATAAAAATTAAATAAATGACAGTTTTTAAAGTTACTCTCAGTTAGACAGTTTTTAAAGATAAAGATTTATTACAGTAACTTTAAAAAGAATTCATGTTTTAGTCGTTAGTGGGTGCCATATTTATTAACTTCTACGAATGCTGAAATAACTTTAAAAAATCAAAACGCCTATTTTCTTGTTCCAATAATTAAACATAATAATAAAAGCAAAATCTGAAAGAACTTTAATCCGTCTTTATATGTTAGTTAGATCATTCTTACAGGCTGCGGTAGGATAACGCCATCTATTGACGAAAATTTGAATTACAATAAAAAATATATATACAAAATTCATTAGCTACCATCTGAAAATGTTAATTATTTCTGTTGCGAAAATGTTACTTCTTTTATATTTATTATAGTTATTGAATTATTCCAATGCGATCTATTTTTAAGAACTCTGATGTATACTAATATACATTGAAAATTCACATGACAGCAAAATATTTTTAGACTGAATTACCAAAAATATAAAGTATTCGTTTTTTATCTGTTATTTGAAAAATAATGAAGTATACAAGTTTCAGTTTAAATTTTTGATTCAACTGTTTCGTATTGTATTAAATGCGGAATCATCTTCCAAGAATGACAGATAATGCAACCATAGAATGTCAATGAATGTAAAAATACAGTTTTATTAAAGTTAGTAAATAAAAACTACTTTTATTTTAAATATTTCTTTATTTTTGGAAACATTTAAACTAAACAAAAACACCATTAAGTATTATACAAAAGATTATATAACTATGTATGTAAAAGCAGTGAAACAATTGTGTAAGGTATGTACATCATAATGTATTTTTTTAAGTGCACATCTTTAATTAATTATTTTCTAAACGAATTTTATTAAATACTGGATGTACGTAATGAGAACAATTTTGAAAATTTTGGATTAAAAAAAATTATTTACTATGGCTTATACAGTGAAACGTTTTGGAAAGCTAAGCAAACGTTCGGCAAATTATGAAAATATCTAAAAGATTATTTATATATTCAGGTTACATAATTTCTGAAAACTCTTCATCACTAATTTTTTTTACATTATAGTTAAACACTGAGTTTCATTAAATGTATTTTTAGGTGCGTTCGTAATTGTATAAATACGTAGCACTTGTAGTTATCCTCTGGCGGTCCGTCCGTCTGTTTGTTCGTCTGTCCGAATATAACAGCGCAAAAACTACTCAACCAAATCAACCAAACGGTTTGAAATTTAAAATATATAATCGTTGCAGAATTTTGTCGAGTCATTTCAAATTTTATGAGAATCGAATCGAAACTTAAAATGATATTAACAAACATATTTATTAAGTAATTTGAATTTTTAAAAAATCGGTACTTCCTTGTTATAGCAGGTTCCGAGGATTAATCGTCAAGCGATCGCGATGTATCGCCAAGTTATCTAACATGTATGACGTTATAGTCGTATATGACGTTTGTGACATATAACCTCTATGACAAAGTTGTAGTCACTCATTCTATTAAATCATATCAAACGTAATTAATTCAATGATATCACATGATAGGTAAAGATTCTTCGTTGCCATGTGATTACGTCATGTTTAAGATGGAGTTATATTATTTCTGTATTACTGAATTTAAAAACCGAATTTGTATACTAACATTGTTTAATTAAAACAATCATATAATCTACCGACAGTATTTTGGATAGATGTTTCCGGAGAAATAGATATTAAATGGACAAAGAGTTTAAATATAGATGTCCAGTTCTGATATTTTCGAAGATAGGCTTAAGTTTACCAGTGGAATGTTCAGTAAATGTCATCAAAAGATAAAATGTTGCCAACTTAAAACGTACTTATATTATTACGAAAATTAATCATATCGTAATAACAGACGATATAATAAATTTCACTGAAATAATAACAGTACGAAGGCACCTCATTTGTCACGTTTGACGTACAATTTCCAACTTGTTTATATTAATTTTCTTTTCCTGCAAAAAGTAGTATACTTAAAATTGAATTTGATACCTTTGCTGTCTGAAGATGTTGTAGTTACATAACACTGCATATTAATCAGATATAATTTTGTGTTTATAAGACCCAGCACTCTTTATACTATTCTCAATAGTGAACTCTATAAGAGTCACTATAAGACCCCATTCTCACAACTCAGATTATTTAACTTTTCTTATTGCTTATTTTTAGTAATTCCATTCCGAATTATGAGATAAAAACATTTATTCGAAATATATTTAAAATTTTGAAATAGATATTGTATAACATTTTTGCCTCCAGCAAATGCTTTTAATATTTATTTTTGTGCATATATAATACGAGGAGAGTGCAATGAAATGCAAGAAGGAAAATATTGCTTATTATTATAAATGATATAAGATGTAATTTATGTAAATGCAAATTTATACATATTTATATAATCCATTATTGTCATGGTAAGGATGAAGGGAAACATTATACACTTGCTATATTTATAGAGTTAAATTATATATTTTCGAAGATAATAAAAAATATATTGTCTTAATTTAATGTACTTTCATGAAAATACAATTTTCCTGATAATTAATCATCGCTTGCATTTAATATAAATTTTCAAGAAATCTCCTGGCATTTACGATGGTTATTTAACATTATTTTTGCCTGTGTCAAAATACACTTTTAAACAATTTGATTTATGAATATTGTATTTGAAATTTTTAAATTAAAACAATCACAGATCCTATTTTATTTTATCGAATTTGTGGCTCACTCCATGGTTACAAATATGAAAATAAACAATCAAGTAAAAAAAAAAAAAAAGATAACGTGCGTAATTTTTAAAAAGTACATGACAATTAAATGATAGATTTCAAATAATTACTACAAAGACACTGCAATTCTAGAATATTCTCATTTGTTTTTGAAAATGGTTCGGGGTGAGCCAAAATTTGTCAACAATCTAATAAAAGTTATTTTACTGTATGATATTTTTTAAAAGTTATTTTACTGTATGATATTTTTTAAAAGTTATTTTACTGTATGATATTTTTTAAAAGTTATTTTACTGTATGATATTTTTTAAAAGTTATTTTACTGTATGATATTTTTTAGTTTACATATTTTAGCATTTAAAAGAAATAAATCACAGATTCTTTTTAATGCATTGAATGCTTATTTCCATACTTGTCAGTCTTAAAATTTAGAAACAAATGAAGTCAAAACATTAAAAGGCGTCATTTGCAAGCAGTAGGACTATTGTTTAAGCCTTTATGACAAAAGTATTTTTTTATTGTTTCGAATTCAAAACATTTCTATGATATAAAATAAAACTAGATGGAACCCGTCAAAACTTGACGGGAAAAAATTACAATAACAATATTAGTAAGATAAGCTTCTTTATTGCAGAAGAAGGGGTGCGTATGAAACAGTCTTTCAAATATTTTATTTTAAAAGTTTTTTCCCCCAGTGAATTACAGTACTATTTTCGAAAAATACTCCAACCAAACAATCCGTAAACAACTGTGCAATGCAAATCAGTTTGACATTACCGCCATATTCCCCACGGCAAGAAAGAAGATTTCATGGACCTATGAAGTATCATACAAATAGTATATCTCAACTTTCATCTTATATGCAGTAAATAAAAGAGCATAGTAAATAATATGAACCCCCTGGGATAATGCAACCGAATGAGCTCAAAGGCACCGTCGAAATTCGACATTAAAAAAAAGTTTTAAAATGTTTTAATTTAAAGTTTTAAAATATCTTCTTTAATCATTGTTCGTTTCAAATCCATATCTTCTGAAAAGCATCCATTGTTTTAAGCGTATCAATTTCTATGTAAAGATGAAGATTTTTTTTTTTACAATAATAAATCAATCTGCAGATAAGGGAGATTTTTAACGTTTTCCAGTGTAATTTATTTGTATGGTTTCTTCGATTCCTTTGCATAAACAGGATGATTATTTCTTTTCCATCACAGTCGGGGATCTTTTTCTTCTTATACAGTTAAATATCCAATGGATCTTTAAAAAAATAATAAAATACAGTTTCTAGAACATTCTGATGCAACATATACATCAACAAATTCAGCATATCAATTTTATGTTAATCATAAACTATAAACAGTTTTTTTCTTTACAGATTTTAGTTTAGCGCCAAAATGCTCTTTCTTTTCGATAATCTGATCTTATGATTTATCAGGGGTTTTTATTATTTTTCTTTTTCAGTTTTTATGATGGTTAGGAAAATCTATTTTCAATTGGGGTAACTTTCCCAGGGACTATGTTACATTATTAAAGCAAACTGATGATCATTGTTAAGATAGAATTGAAAAATATTTCATGCTTGAAAATTATTTAAAAAGTCGTTACATTAAGCGGCAGTTTTCAAATAAACTTCAATCGAAAGCTAATTTTTTTCTAATTGCTGATGTAAGAACTAAAATTGTAAAATGTAGTTAAATGTAGTAAAAAATTGAAATTTGTAGTATTTAGAAGTATTATAAGCGCGATGAAAGCTAAAGCCATAGGGTCGTTTGTTGTCACAACCGTTATACATTTCTAAAAATTGCCACTGTGTTTTGGCTGGCGTCCAAAAGTAGACTATCATTTTTACTTTCTTCTATCTATAATAGAAAAAAGTATTGTAATCGAAATTTTTTTCGACTTTCGGTTTTCGACGGATTTACACGTTTTAGGGGTCAGAGATTCCGAAAAACACGTTTTTACAAAATGTCTGTCTGTCCGTCTGTTCGTCCGTCCGTCTGTCCGTCTGTCCGTCTGTGTGTCTTCATTGTATCATCGAAAAGTGTATGAAGTTATGCTTCAAATTGAACCTAATTTTTTTTCTATGTTTTTGGCTATGGCAAGCAGATTCTATCAGAATTTGGGGATATTTTGACGAAAGGGGGTGCTGTAATCGATATTTTGGTTCCATTTTCACTATTGGACCATCGAAAAGTGTATGAAGTTATGCTTCAAATTAAACCTAATTTTTTTTTCTATGTTTTTGGCTATGGCCAGCAGGTGCTATCAGAATTTGGGGATATTTCGACGAAAGGGGGCGCTGTGATCGCGATTTTTGTTCGATTTTCACTATTGTATCATCGAAAAGTGTATGATGTTATGCAGATAATTAAACCAAATTTTTTTAATATGTTTTTGGCTGTAGCCAGCAGGTCCTACTAGAATGTGGGGATATTCCGCCGGAAGGGGGCGCTGTGATAGCCATTTAAAGATTTCAAATTCAAAAAGATGTATAAAAAATTAGAAATACTAAAAGTTTTTTCCGTTAAATGTTCGGCCTTGATCCGGAGAATCCGGAGCAGTTTTTGTTTTGTTTCTATATTAAAAAATGGCGGAGATATAGTGGTTTGAAATTTTAGGGTGGTTGACATTTTCAAACAAGACAGCAGAATTCATCCATAAACGGGTTTAATTTATGAGTTTTAGTTAACAGGGTTTCAGCAAATTTTCTTTCATTGTTGTAACCATTGTTCCTATTCTTAAATGCTTAACACTATATATTTATATTCGCCAACGTCAAATTCTCGCCAAGTTTGGCGGCAATTGACGAAATATCGCCAAATTTGGTGACAAAAATAGGTTGCCACAAATGAAGACAACTTGGCTATAGAAGACTAATTTGGCGATATTCTCATTCAAATTCAATGTGGACGAGAACTGGGAATGAATCTTCTTTAATTGGGTTCCACGCATTTTAGCTTCGTGTTTTCCAGTAAAATTAGCTAAAATCGTAAAACCATGGATTAGGGAGGCTATCTGTTCCGGTCGGTACAGGCCAAAAGAACTTTTCGTAGTTTAGTATACATCAGTTGATTGCATCCCGGTAACCCGATGATTCGCAAGCAGATGACGTACAACAGAATGACGAAAAATATTGATTTTATTGGCGATGTGAGGACGAAATTAGAAGTATTTACATGATTGAGATAGAAGAAAGTTTTGGGATTGGCACATCCGACTAGTTTGACATCGAAAGAGAAATTCACAGGGGAAGAAATAGGACTTCGCCACTAATAAGGAACTGTTAAATGAACTTCTAACAAACCTACCAAAATAATCCCTTTAAAATATTAGCCTTACATTATTTATTCTAGCTAAAAATGCAATCATTATTTCAAGTTTTTTTTTTTTTTTTTTTTTTTTTTTTTTTTTTTTTTTTTTTTACGATAACACTATTTTTAATAATTTTAATTTTCTTGAAATCCTTTACTTTGTGAATTTTTTTTATAAAAAAATGAAATCTTCTAACCTATAATTTAAAAAAAAAAGTAATTTCTAACATGTAATCAAGGTATGCAATCAAGATGAAGCAACCAATAAAGGTTTAAATTCTGACCTTTAAAATTAAAAATTGAAAAATCAGTTAAAATTACGTCATGTTGGCACAATTAATTTTTCTTTTTAGTTTTATCAATGTTAAAATGCATTTCAAGCTAAGCATAACGTCATTTCACCCGGCGGAAACTTTTCACACGTACTTTGTATAAGTTACTTTTATGCTTAAACACCATGTTACAAACAAAAAAATATTTTGTATGTAATTGTAATGAAAAAATGGCATCAACAAAGTTATAATGCATAATGATAAAATAAACCTAATGGACAATATTCCGGTGACGTCACAATAAATATGAATTATTATTCGCTTATCACGCGGATAAATATTTTCACCGAAATTTAACTTGCAAATTAAAAAAAATCGGCCTAAAAGTTCTCATCAAGTGATTTTTAATTCGATGTTAAATGTATTTATAATGATGTTTTACTGATTTATTAGTTAGTACATTAATTAAAATAAAAATTACGTCTTCGAAACCATGATATTAAAATAGAAAAAGCACTGAAAAAATGTTGTGATTCGTAGTTTCGTACAATCGATAAAATTCAACTAACGTCACAAACATTTATCCAACAGTCGAAAGGGATAATTAAGAGAAATAATATAAGTAAATAAATATCCAAGATTACTTTTTATTCTGTTTTCATTAATATATTGTAAATTTTATTGTTTAAAGTTACTGATAGATGATACTTTAGTAAACGGGGCTTTTCCTAATTATTAATTTATTATTATTTTTTATTTTTGAGATTTTATGGCAACATTCTTGTGTTTGTTTATTCGGCGCTACAGTTTGGAGAATAACTTGGGGTACTTTTCGGTTAGCCGGACGCCAGTGAAGTATATATATATGTCATTCTATAAACGTAATGTATTCTAGGCGCAGTAACTGGGGTTAATTTTTGGCGCCTAAATGACGATTTTTGTATTGTATGGCAACCTGGTGTTTTATAATAAAATTGAATATGTGTAAATAAATAAAATAAACTTGGTACTTTTATGTTAGCTGGGCGTCAAGATATAACTATCCAAATTTTCTTTCAATTGGAATAATTTAAATTGCAATATTTTACGTGAGATTTGTTATTCATATTGATATGTTTATGTTTAGATATTTTATTATGATTATATTTTAGCTAATTTTAAGTAAGTTTTTTAAGATTTAATATTACAATGTTAAAATATTACCTATTTGATATGATAGCTAGTAGTGATAGCTTAGCTAATGTCAAAAGATTGGCGAACCACAAAGTTCAGAAAATAACTCTATACTTCGCAACAGTGGGAGTTGCCGACTTTATGACGTCATAAGCAGCAGTAAAAGTTTAATTGAAAATTACGGCTAATTAATTAAATTTTCGAACAAACGAATGCACGATAACAAATCTGTGTCTAAATATCTTTTATTTAAAAAAAGAATGGTGTAATTTGATGCAGTAGTTTGTTCTCACGGATTGTCGAAATAAAACGCTTAGCGTTTTAAATATATAGATTTCATTTAACGTTCTAAAGTAAAAAGCAAACAAAAAATTCAAAATGAGCAAATAAAAAAAAATTACTATAATAATTAAAAATGTCTTTTTTAGATAAAATTTCTTTCCATTCCATTCTTTCTAAAATCAGAGACGATATAATACCGGGTGGCTATAATATAACTATATCTATTTGAAGCTGTCTGTAGCTTGAAGGAATAATCCGAATGAAACCAAAATCGGTACACTTAATATTCAGAAAGAGGGAAGAAGAATGGAACAATACAAAAGTTGTTGCAATCTTCGACAACAGATGGAGCTACGGGACCTATCGGTGCAACGCCGTTGTGTGTACCGTGGAGGTGTCGCAAAACTAAAAAGAGGCTTAAAAGATCCCATTTACAATATTGAATCTGAACTTGGAAATTGAACTTGATCGACACTGCCATGCGTAACCACATTCTGGGTAATATTTTCCAATAAATTATGTATGCCATCCAGTTTTACCCCTTAATTCTTTGTTCTTCTATTACACATTACATTTCACACTCAAAATGGCCATCTGTCGGCAATTATTGCAATTAACATTTTTTATTGTTCCATTCTTATTCTCCGTTCTCGAATAGTAAGTGTACCGATTTTAGTTTCATTCGGGTTATTCCTTCGAGCAACAGACAGCGCCAAATAGAGATACTTATATTATAACCACCCGGTACATGCGAATTTTGTCGCAGAATTTCTTGCATGCAATCTAAAAGCTGTATCATGCACTTTTTTCCGTTCACTTATTTTATGTACTTTTCCATGAAGGTAAATGATTCTCATAGAAAAAAACTTGACCTATTTACCAATAACACTAAAAATAGAAGTATGTAGAAAACATAAGTATAAAAGTTAAAATATTTTTAAAGGCTTTAAAAAAATGCAATTTGGTGTTTGATCTTGTATTTTTCTAGGCTTATTATCAACGAAGGAATATCCCTTAATATATACCGGGTGTCCGAAAAAGGTTAGACGGATTTTAAAGAAACATAACTCTAAAAATAATTGAGTAAATGCAATTATTTTCTTTTCAAAATACTCGTCAAATATCTAAGATTTGTTAGATGTAGCTGTTTTAAAGACGTAACATTCAAACGATGCACAGAATCGATGATATGTAAATGCAAATCGCACCACACATTTGCAATTTCTTCGATGATTCCGGAGTGGAAAGCTTATAAGTCTAAAACTCTTGGATGTATGGGAAAATTTCAATTAGAAAGTTCTTCAGCATCTTCGATTTAGTAGGAAAGAATCCACTATGTACGATTCTTCGTACGATTCTATGTACGATCATCGATTCTTCGCAACGTTTGAATGTAACGATTTTAAAACAGCTACATCTAACAAATCTTGGATATTTGACGAGTACTTTAAAAAAAATAATTACATTTACTCAATTATTTATAGAGTTATGATTCTTTCAAATAAGTCCAACCTTTTTCGGACACGCAGTATATTCCTTGGTTGATGACATGACTAGCCGCTTATCTCTCTCTTGTGTGCAGATATCCTGCGCAGTGATGTCTGGTTTTCGTTGTTTTCCTGTCAGGTACGTTTCTTCTGTTTTTTCTAGTATGTAAACTTTTACCTTTCCCATTTTTTGTCAGTTCATAAGCCAATACGCGCGACTATAGCTTAGTGTAGTTCTTTGAACCCTTTTAATCTTTTTTTTTCTATTTTAAACTGATGAAGTTGGGTCTGAGAATTCCTTGAAACTACCGTATGAGGTTTTAATCTTCGGATAGTTTGAATTTGTGTGTTTTAACGTTGTATAGCTTTATCTTATGTCTCTGAACACACACAAAGGGAAACTTTTTTGGCTAATACACTGTTTTATAAGTACACAATGTTTATCTTAAAACGCACGCCTAATTTCATGTCTGCATTTGGTGTTATTTTGAAGTATTTCTGTTACAATTCCTTAAATTGCTGTGCGCTCGATTAAGAACTATTCAGTTCTTTGATTTACGCTATTTAGAAAGCGGAAAATAGTGATTTTATTAAAATACATAACTGTTTCTCTTTTTTTTAAGATATGGCAAAAGGACAGAAAAAAAAGTATTATTTAAATTAGTATCTAACCAGGATTTATAATCTGTATTTCATAAATATTATCATATTTAATTATTACTGTTACATGAATTAATAGAAGGGTATTTAGAAAATGTATTGCACTGTTTATTTTATATTTATATTTTATTTTCTACAATTTAGTGTTTAAAGTATTTCATTGCTGCAGTTTCAATGCCATTTGGCATATTTCAGGGTGCATGGTTTGGAGCATAATTAAATCCAATGTTATTTGACTCGTATACAGTCGTAACCATAGGAAATTTAAAGTGATTTATCACATGCTCCCGACTAGCTTAAAAATATCTGAAAATTAGATTATTAATTTAGAATTATGTTTTAAAAATAAAATTTCATCTTTACATAAATGAACGAAGTTAATTTAATTAAAAGATTATAAAAATAAAGAGGCTTCCTGTCTTAAATACATAATTAAACCATAATTGTCCATAAAGTGTCCATAATTAAACGACCCTACTTTAAAGTTGTCTACAGACAAAAATATTGGTCAGAAAGTTGGGAAATTTTGTGAAGAACATAATGAAGGGATGGGAATTTGTTTGATCGAAAAAAAAAATTAGTTCAAAATTTCGTCACCAGAGGGCGTTTTTTAATGAATTACACATTTTGCATATATTTGCGATAGTTTACGTATTTTATTACAGCAAAAGATGTTCAACAAAACATTTTTTATGACATGTTCTTAGCATTTCCCAAAACACACTCCGGACGACTGTGGAACATGCTATGTTATAGATTCCAGGTGGTAGCTGAAACTGATGTCCGTCATGTGGAACATGTGTTCTAATAAAATTTTTAAACTATCGTAAATGTATGCTAAATGTTATGCTAAATTATCAATAAAATTATCTATAAAAACGCCCTCTGGTGGCGAAATTTCGAACTATTTTTTTTTCGCTCAAACAAATTCCCATGCCTTCACTATGTTCTACATAAAATTTCACAATTTTCTGACCAATAGTTTTGTCTGTAGACAACTTTAAAGTAGGGTCGTTTAATTATGGACACCCTGTACATTCTCTTATAGTGAAAATATATCCCTTGCCTATATATCTATTTAATATGATTTTTTCCCACACGCACTGAATATAAAATAAAATTTTTGCTGAAATATGTTCTGCATTCTCCCAGGTGTAGATATTTTTCCAAGGAACACTGACTTACCTGAAAATTGCCTATGCCATTTTTATCAAAGAAATGTATATGCATTTCTTCTTCTATTGGATGTAATTTAACTTTTGATTGCTAAGCGCTTAACAATATATATATATATGAATAAGAGAAAGAAAAGATTAGCAAAAAAAAAAAGAAAGAAAAAATTTGCGAAATAAAAACCTAAAATAGTAAATTCAACGTATTTTTAAATCACCAATATAAATGTCTAATATTAGAGATATTTCAGATAAAGTGAAAGAGGAAATATTAATGGTACCGCAGGCCAGTTTTGCATGCAAAGATTGAAAATATATTTCATCAAAATAGAGTTTTAAAGCATTTTGTGACATATAATGATATAACCATAATATTAACCCGTTCGGGACCATGGGTGCATATATGCACCCTCAAAAAGAGCATACAGAATTTTAGGAACTAGTAAAAAATAAAAGTAATATTTGCTTTCTCTAATTAGAGCATTTTTGTGATAGTTTAAGTAAAGGTAGCATTTTTTTAAAAAAGTAGTGCCAACCGAATAAAATTTGTGTAAAAGCCGCCGGTCACGAAGGGGTTAAACTGTGTATAACCATAATATGGCTTATGGAAATTAAAGAGATTAGAAATTACATTTTCATGAAGGAAATGAATATTTATTCTTTTTCTTTCAAGACAATTTTAAAAACTTGAAATTTTTGTTTTGAAAGATTTTTAAAATAACCCTGACAAGAAATTTTTAAACAAAAAATTAGAACGACCTCAAGTGACTTTTATTCCACGACATTCTTGCAATTGTGCAAAAATACCCATATGCTATTAAAATATCTATAATTTTCATTTATTTAGAGGCTCGCAGACTTGGGGAAGCTACACAGGGCAGTTACCCTCGAGGAATATTCCATTAAAATATCATCATAGATCACACTCCAAAATTATTAAATTTTACATCAGAAATTGCAAAAAAAGTAATAAATTTGATTAAAATAGAAACATTATTTAAAAAAAACATTTTAAGCACACAAATGCACAATTAGCAACATTATTTTCAAAAACCTTGCTATTGCAGCATTCTCGAAATGTGACACATTTATTATCAACGAATATTTTGTCTCATTTTTAAAATATATGTGAGGATAAATCTGTATCAATTTTTTCCGAGCTGTGCACAACAGTTTGAAAATTAATTTATGTCCGCCCCCCCTCAAAACATTGCCCTTTTAAAGAAAGTTTTGAAATGACGCCCCTGTTTACTTACTGCGTGCCAATTGACCTATTATAGCAAGAGAGAATTGTGATGACAGTTTATTTTGAGACCCCTTTATTGCTATTTTTTGTCATTTTTTCCTGCAGAGTGCCTTTATAAATAAGAAAGTGGTACATACTCAGTGTGAAAATAATTCTTCAAACTACTGAACTAATACTACTCCGTATATTGTCAATACTCACTTTAACAAGTTCGATTGGAAAATTTAGAAAAGTCAACAAATATTTTCTTCGCGATAATGACGGGTTATCGAAGTTTTTTTTCTAAAAATGTTCTTTACCTGTGAAGTCTTACTGGTCGTAAGTCGCCACTCTGATATTCATAAAGGGACTCTAATTGCCAGTATTGGTCACGTTTGACATGCAGTAGGCAATCATACCTCAAAATTTATAAACTATACAATAAGCATTTATAGTTGGAAACTTCCCTAGAGTACTAGAATTGTAGTGCAAAAATTTACGTACAAACTTGATGAGTGGTTATTAAAATATGTTACAGGCATACATACACACATACATAACAAGCCAAAAATTAGAAGCTTATTTTTTATGTTGTTTAATAATATAGATACAAGTCTAAAACATTTACCCCAAACAGTATTAGAACGCTTTAAGCAGTATATTGAGATTAAAAAAATACAAAAGAGTTGCATGTTCTAAATGCATTCTCCGATACAGAATATAGACTATGTATCATCTGCATATCAAATGCTAGTTGGTTTCCATAAGAACAGAAAATGAAATATAATTTTTACTTAGAAAAGTTCTGCAACACCCTCCCCCAGGTAAAATATCTTTTTAAAGGAACAGAAATAGATCAAATTTTAAAATACTGCATACGTGAGTTTTATCTATGCAATATATTTATATTTATTTCTTCCGTTTCTTTCTTTTTCTTTTTTCAGACTTTTGTTTATCTTTTCATTCTTAAGTGAAAACACAATGAATAAAATTTATACGAACTCACCAATTATAACGAAAATGAGAAAAACAGTTTCGCATATAATGCCATGTTTGTAGATTTTCAAAGCATAACATAAAAGCGCCAGTAAAACATATACATTAAACCAAACAAATAAATGCCCAACAATAGATATATTAGAAGAAAAAAATAACTAATATCAAATACTATTGTGATATGTAAAAATAGAAATAAATAATAGGAATACACTTTCAAAGTCGTTTGATACATTTAATGCTATAAAAATTCGTAATGTTTTATTTATAAGTTACTTTAATAAGACACACACTGTAAAAAATCTTCAGCTTTTGCTGCATAGTCACTCCACCGCTTTTATAGAATATCTCCATTTTGACCAATGAAAATGCTCCATAATATAATAAAGTAACCATTTTCTGTAAAAGCGGTGGAGTGTGTCTGCAGCAAAAGCTGAAGATTTTTAACAGTGCAGCTGAAAGCAAATAAAGAAGCGTACAATTCGTAATGTCTAGTGAATGGATGCTATTCCAGGAAGCTGAGTTTGTTTCCTCATCGATGGTTGTTTCTGAAAATCGATTCGAAATGGTAGGGTATATATGCCAACAATAAACCAACAGATGGCTCTCTAATTTGCAGAGTATATGTGCAGGATTATGAACAATTAACGGTTAGACAACTGTTGAGCCAATGTATATGCTTTTTGTTGGTCTTTGGAAAGTGTTCGTTGGCGAATGGCACAGCAACACGCACATTTCTTACTGTAAGACAACCTGGGACAACAATTAACCGAAACTCACCCAACATTGTTGTCCCAATCATTTTGTGCTACTTGGAATAATGTTAATGTTTTAAAAGATTGTGTTTACTTCAAATTGAAATATATCGTTCAATATAATAGAATTACAGTCGGACCTCCATTTAACGAAACTCTATTTTGTGAATTCCTCTGTTTTACGACCTTTTTCTTGGAACGAAGTTCACTTTACGAATTTCCTTGTAAAATAACCTCCAAATAGCGAGGTGTATTTTCTATTTAACGAAATTTTTTTTTTGTTACCTATAATTTTTTACTGCATATTTCGCAAAATTATTTTTGAACATTTCATGCTTTATTCTTTCTTGTTATACATTTTACACATACGATAATATCATAAAAGAAAATCATTAATTTTAAGTGTTAATTTTTTTTCTTAAACTAAAAATACAGTGTGTTTCTAGACAATAATGTTGTTTAATTATTGTTCATTTATTTATTGTTAATTATCAATAAAATAACTGAAAAAATGGGTACAATTTATAAAAAAGTGCAATTAATTACTTTTTTATATGATTTTTAATGTTTATTAATTAAAATTTGTATTTATGTAGCTCAAATATTTTTATAAGTGAATCTCTATTTAAAGAATTTTGCATATAACGAGTTTTTTGTGGATTTAAAGCCTTCGTTAAATAGATGTTCGACTGCATTTATTACATTTTTTAAAGTAAATATTAATTTCTCTACTTTTAAAATATTTTATCTGAAATTTTAGATTTTAGATTTTTTATGATTTGGACAAAAATGATCAAAACCTCAAAATATATAACCTTAACAGTAAAATAAAGTTTTAAATATTACGTTAATATTAAAAAAAATAACAACGGTTTAAATGCTACTTCTAAAGCTGAAAATGTACATCAACTATTTATCACCTGATATATCTAAGGCTATTTTTTCCATACGAAATGAAACTAAAATGGAATTTTCACTGAGAAAAGTTCTGCATTCCCTCAGGTGAGGTAAATTTGTCAAGGAAGAGACATTGCTCTAAGTTAAAGTTGCTGCATATGTCAGTTTTATCCATGAAATATATTTGCATTTTCTTTTCTGAAGACCGTTGTTTAACGTTTTATTCTAAGAGAAGCATAAGTAAAATATGAATAGAAGCAATTTTACAAAAAAAAGAGATTAATGGAAAAAAAATCTTTCGTAAACGAACAACATAATATAGTATCTCAATGTGTATTTAAATCTCTTGGTATGAGTAATTAAATTTAGAGATAGTGAATCGAATAAAAGAAAGTGAAGATCATACGAAATTTTAGTTTCTATGCAAAGATAACAAGTAACATTACGGTATTAGCAATTTAAAAAATATCGACTGCGAAAAACGACACATGACAATATATAAATTGCTGCGTGAATGAAAACAAAACGAAAGCACAAATATTTCATATTTATTGTATAATCAAATTAGTTAAACATTAAGAGCCAGCGATTTCTTTTTCCATTAAAAATTTGTTATAATAGCTGCGCTCGATCCCAGAACTTTTTGTTTGGAATCTGAATACATTAACGCTGATCCATACAAGCTTATTGAAATGTGGTAATATACAGCATGTCCGAGAAAGGTATTTATCATTCTAAACATTAATAACAAAAATACTAACTGTTGAAATGGAATTCAGTTTTCTGAAAAGGAATGAAGGAATCTAAGAGTTTTTTCTAATATCAATTGCCTGAGGTACATGACGCTAGTTGCTTGGCAGTTGTGATAAGAAAAGAAAATGGCGACTGCACAGGAGAAAGCGCAGTGTGTATTGTAGTTAGCCGAAACAAATCACCGATAACCGTGCGAAGAAATTTTCGCCGGATGTACCATAAAGATCCACCAAGTGTGCCTTCAATTTATGCGTGGATGCTTGTAAAAACACAACAAATGTTGAGCATACGAAAAATTACGGCCGACCATCGGCATCAGTGCAGGCTCGGCATTCTTCTTGCTACTAACGTAACTTATGTATAATAATTGCACTGTGAGAAAGCGCATTATTGCGGTGCAAAACATATGCGTTTTCTCGCCACATATCAGGCTGTTTTTGGTGAATTGCTTCACGCAAACAACGCAAAATGCTCAATTACACTCAAACACTCTTTTATTGACTGTCTGACTAGTTGGTAGGAAACCATAATGCACAACAGTACGACAATCAAAGAAAACAATTAGCATTACCTTGATTTTTGAATGACTTTTACTACCATTTTTAAATTTATTATACTAATCAAATACTGTTGTTTTTTATAAAATGGCGTCTTTAAAAGCTTTTTACAACATTTCAAATGCTTGTGTAGCGGAAATTCTATTGCGCAAACTAAATTCAGTATATGTTTTTGCTCAATAACATTTGCCATTTTGGTAAATCAAGAGAGCGAAAATTCTTATCTCATTAAAAGCAAATTTATTTTCAGACGATAAAATGAAATAAATTTCTGACTATTGCCAGATGTTTAGAGATGTTTTAAGGAAGTTTAATAAAGTTTGCAGACGATATTTACTGCAGATGTATCTTAAATGAGGCATTCTGGATACTTTTTGATCACAGATAACTAATTTAATTTACTAAACATTATGATTTAGTATTATAACATTAACATATTTCTCTTCTATACTCTCTGAAAATATAAATAATATGTTTCTGTATTAATTTTACTTGCTTAATTATAATATATAAATGACTTTTATATATATTTCTGTTAATATTATTTCTAGTAATAATTTTATTTACGATCCGAATCTGATAAAAATATTGTTTAAGAACCTCAGAGTATTGCAGCGAATGAAAATGTATAACGTTTATTTAGTCAGAACGAATTGACGATGAAAGGTAGGACCCATTTACAAAACTTATATCACACAAAGCAATATAAATACGCATTTTGTTGTACATTATGACATTTTATAGGTCTCAAGGCTCATAAGGTTCATAATAAAGTCATAATCCTTATTAAGCATAGCATAAGGTAAAAGTTGTATTTATTATTAAAGATAAAACCATCTAATGAGACAATATATGTGTTTACAGATTAATATTAGGGAAATACTAACTAGTAACTTCTACCGCTTATATCTAGCAGTTTGCTTAATTAATAATGTAAGGTAATAAGATAAAAATTTAAATGTTTTTTTTCGTAAACTATAAAAACGTTATAATGATGAGAGGAATGTATTTTCAACTAGGTAAATTATATCTAAGGGTTGCAGTATCATAGTTGAGATTTATTCCAACAGAGCGAAAAATGCCGGGACAGGACTCGAACCTGGGGTACGGCAAGCCAAATGGGTTTGGCACGGCAAGCTAAAGTACCCAGGTTCGAGTCCTGGTCACGGCATTTTTCACTTTGTTGGAATAAATATCAACTATGATACTCAAAACCATTGGTTAAGTAAACGTTATTTGTTAATAAGTTACAATAGCATTCACATAAATAAAAAAAATGCATTAATTTATTTCAAAACATTATATTCTAATTACAATCTAATTTTAAGTTACGAATTCATTGTATAATATTAGCTAATTACATATAGCATTAAAATGCTAATTTAATATTTTAGCTTTACCATGTACCTCATAACACAATCGATTTACCTCATAACACAATAGTCCATTAATTAAATAATTTTTAAGAAACTTTGGCAGAAAGAAATTCCACTTCTTTCTTTCAAATATTTACTAGCTATATGAATAATATTGATTAAAATAAAATAAATAAATAATAACAATAGCTAATGAATGCATATGAAAGAAAAAGACAAATTCATTACATAATATTACCTAATTATATATAGCATTAAAATACTAATTTAATATTTTAGCTTTACCATGTACTAATTTACACCATAACACAATCGTCCATAAATTAAATCATTTTTGAGAAACTTTGGGAGAAATAAATTCTATTCATTCTATCAAACATTTACTAGCTATATGAATAATATTCATTAAAATGTAAACAAAAAATAACAATAGCTAATGAATATATATGGAAGAAAAAGACAAATTCATTATATAATATTACCTAATTAAATATAGCATTAAAATACTAATTTAATATTTTAGCTTTACTATGTAGTAATTTACCTCATAACACAATCGTCCATAAATTAAATCATTTTTGAGAAACTTTGGAAGAAAGAAATTCCACTTCTTTCTTCAAATATTTACTAGCTATATGAATAATATTAATTAAAATGAAAAAAAAAAATAATAACAATAGCTAATGAATGTATATGGAAGAAAAAGATACATTCTGTCAATGATTAAATAAAATAATGCTTTGTATTTTAAGGTACGTTCGAAGTATTAGAAATTGTGCAATATAAAAAAAAATACTTAAAATCATAATAAAAAAAATACATATATATGTGGTAAAATTCTGTGAAATTTATCTGAAAAAGTTACATCTGAAATCTTCACACTTCAGATAATTTTTACAATTCTGTCACGGCCCAGAGAAATAAATACGTTTCCAAAATGTAGAGAAAAGATTTACTATCTTCATTGAAAATGAGAGGGTGAAGTAAAAATGAAAGAAATCTAAAAGTGCGTCAAAAATGCAGCAAGATAAAAGTTTTATTACATGTAAGTTTATTAGGAATACTATACTTTTTATATGAAATAGAACTGTATAAAACTGAATAAAAACTTGTTGTTATTTGTTAATATTTAAAGCTATGGAATAGAAAATTTATAAAACTTTTCTATCTACTAATTACACAGCTACTTTTTTTCTTTACGCATTATTCTAAGAGAAATATTTCCAGCTACCAAATTGTTTATAAGGAGCTTTACTATACTTTACTGCCTGAGAGGGACTGCTCAGACTAGGAACGAAGTCTGTAGAGCATAGAAGTGCTTACCGGTCCCTTTATTGGCGTAATTTTGAAAATTACAAAAACCGTCGGTAAGCACGAGAAGAGGGTGGGAGGATGAACAATAAATAAACACTGGACAGAGGATAATAAAAACAATGACAGAACACAACGGCAAGTGCGGTCCAACAGTTTCTAGTACTAGAAGATGATGCACTATAAACAGTTTTCAAAAGACAGGTCACTGGCTTGAAGTAAACACATATAAACTTAAAATACGGTAGCATAGCGATAGAGGGTGGGGTGGTGAACAGTAGATAAACACTGGACAGATGATCATAAAAACAATGACGTAATACAACGGAAATTGACCGTCCGACTCTTTCTAGCACTAGAAGATGATGCACTATAAACAGTTTTCAAAAAACAGGGACACTGCCTGAAGTAAACACATATAAACTTAAAATACTGTAGCATAGCAACAGAGGGTGGGGTGGTGAACAATAGATAAACACTGGGCAAAGGATGATAAAAACAATGACGTAATGCAACGGAAATTGACAGTCCGACTCTTTCTAGCACTAGAAGATGATGCACTATAAACAGTTTTCAAAAAACAGGGACACTGCCTGAAGTAAACACATATAAACTTAAAATACTGTAGCATAGCAACAGAGGGTGGGGGGGGTGAACAATAGATAAACACTGGGCAAAGGATGATAAAAACAATGACGTAATGCAACGGAAAGTGACGGTCCGACAAATTCTTGCACTAGAAGATGATGCACTATGAAAAGTTTTCAAAAGACAGGGACACTGGCTTGAAGTAAACACATATAAACTTAAAATATTGTAGCATAGCAACAGAGGGTGGAGTGGCGAACAATAGATAAACACTGGACAGAGGATGATAAAAGCAATGACGTAATTTGACGGCAAGTGACGATCCGACAGTTTCTAGCACTAGAAGATGATGCACTATAAACAGTTTTCAAAAAGCAGGGACACTGCCTGAAATAAACATATATAAACTTAAAATACTGTAGCATAGCAACAGAGGGTGGGGTGGTGAACAATAGATAAACACTGGGCAAAGGATGATAAAAACAATGACGTAATACAACGGAAAGTGACGGTCCGACAAATTCTTGCACTAGAAGATGATGCACTATAAAAAGTTTTCAAAAGACAGGGACACTGGCTTGAAGTAAACACATATAAACTTAAAATATTGTAGCATAGCAACAGCGGGTGGAGTGGCGAACAATAGATAAACACTGGACAGAGGATGATAAAAGCAATGACGTAATTTGACGGCAAGTGACGATCCGACAGTTTCTAGAACTAGAAGATGATGCACTATAAACAGTTTTCAAAAAACAGGGACACTGCCTGAAATAAACACATATAAACTTAAAATACTGTAGCATAGCAACAGAGGGTTGGGTGTGAAAAATAGATAAACACTGGGCAAAGGATGATAAAAACAATGACGTAATACAACGGAAAGTGACGGTCCGACAAATTCTTACACTAGAAGCTGATGCACTATAAAAAGTTTTCAAAAGACAGAGACACTGGCTTGAAGTAAACACATATAAACTTAAAATATTGTAGCATAGCAACAGAGGGTGGAGTGGCGAACAATAGATAAACACTGGACAGAGGATGATAAAAGCAATGACGTAATTTGACGGAAAGTGATGATCCGACAGTTTCTAGCACTAGAAGATGATGTACAATAAACAGTTTTCAAATACATGGACACTGGCTTGAAGTAAACACATATAAATTTAAAATACTGTAGCATGGCGACAGAAAGATGAATAGGACTGGAACTCAGAGGACAAGGAGTATATAGAGAACACAAGATGACGCGACATTAGGCACGGGAAATTAAAACAATGACAAAAACAGAGCTGCAGATGCGAACACAAACCTAAAGGTAAAATTTATAAGGAGCTACATTTTTATTTGAAAAAAAAACAATTTTGTCCATAAATACTTTTTGGAAATAAATTAGGAAACACGACACTGATTCAGTTGTGCTGCACGATTCATGTGACACTTTTTAAAGAGAAAATGCTTCATAATCTGAAATGAAAAATAAAATATATATTCATTATTTTATGATGACCAAAACGGGTCGATATCTAACTGTTAAATTCTAAGCAGCATTTTTTCTTAGACAGCACAGGATGTACATAAAATTATTTATGAGACCAATCTTTCCCAGGACTCGAATTGATCGATTAGAGGCAGTAAAATGAAAGTTATGATAACAAAATGAGCTTGATAGTACTTTGTCTAATGCATTACAACAATAAAAATAAATAGTTTAAAAGTACTAAGAACATTTTACATTACATGCTGTTATTGAAATGAACTACCCAATTTTTTCTGCTAGGAATGTGAATAGTTGCGAAATATGCAATATCATTTTATTTTTATATTTATTTTCAAAAATGTAAAAGAAATATCATTTGTTATGATTAGTTGTTGTTTAAATTGCAAGCTTTTAAAGCTGCAATTGTTTGGCTTGTCTTTTTCGGTTGTCTAGTTGATGAAATAATTTTGTCATATGGTTCTTGTTACTAATGAAGCGAAAATTTGAAATTTTTGTTTCTTTAACATTATATGACATAAATAAATATGAAAGGTACTGAAAGACACAGATAACTACTAACTCCTTGCATAGCTATAATTGCATGAAATATTAAACAGATATGAAAAACATATTGACAAAGGCTTAAAGGGAATAGATTTTAATGAACTAAATATAACATTGATATACATAGCAAATCTTTTATTGTATTTGTTGTTTGTAGTAAAACAAGTTTAACAAGTTAGCTTTTTTTTCTTTTTTAAGTATTTGATAAATTGTAATTTTTATGCCAAACAAAAATGTAAGTATTTCAACAACAAATATAAAATAAATCTTTTACTAGTGAATAACTATTTCATCTTTTTTAAACCTGCTATATAAATTTTCGAGTGATTCCTTGATTTGACATTTTCAGTTTTATTAATTTAAGGGCGTCTATAATATTAGTTACATTAACCCTTTTTTCAACATTGAAACTCTATAGTTAATATTATGTAGTAGAAATATTCAAAACAATTGAAAAAGACTTTATATTGCAAAAAACGTCAATCTAATCTTATGTATTTAATAAATGTGTATAAAATTACCGTTTTGAACGCGATTGGCCATTCATGATGACCTAAAATAATATTATTCCTTCCCGTAACTATTATACCATGTTTACACCATAAATATTAAAACAATTATTTTCGGTGATCTATCTTCCTGGCACATATAATACGTATGTACCAAATTACTGACGATTCGTTTTAAAAATTGTTTCATGAAATATTATTACATTAGTTGGAATAATTTACATTTAACTTACGTCAAAAAAGATGGTTGAGAATGTTGAACTGTACAGTGCTTCACTTAACAGAATTAATGTAAACTTTGATTGACATACATACGTGAATTATTTTTCTGACACAAGGCAGGGTTGCTAAAATTCATTGTTGGAGAGTTTGCTTTGCAAATGACTACCTACATGGTTTAACATTTGTATCGCTCACACGGTGAACGAATCACTTGTGTTTGTTCACTGTGACACAATGAGATATTGGACTGTCAGCTATGCAGACATTTAAAAATACGAAATTGAATAATAAATGTATATACTTTTTACTACATTGAACATATTCTACATTGAATACAATTAATTAATTTAAAAAAATTACTGAAAAATAAACATAGAATGATCGGAAGCATATTTTTTTAATTATTTGTAAATCGTTTTTGCTCTTTTTTGTTCCTTGAAACGTCTATTTATTAACTTATCCTTTTTAAATGTAAATTTTATAAGATAGATTTAATTAAAAAAATTAAAATGAATTATTTTAGCCATATAATTCTTCTGAAAGACTAACGCGATTTGTATGCATATATATTTTCATTTTTGAAAAAAAAAATATATATATTAATGTACTTTTAGGATTTACAAAGATATCTGTTAAAATTTTTAAATATTCTTTATAGAAGGAAAAGTCATTTTCTTATAAGTATGGTTCTACAAGAATGATATCTTTAAACGTTTATCACAAACAATGAATATAAAGTTTTGAAGACCGTTTAATTAATATCTAATTTAAAATAGTCGTATGAAACTCATGAATAGCTCAAATGATTTTATATTTCATAGTAATTTAGAAAGCTCAACTTAAATAAAACAAATCTTGTAAAAAAAGAAATTCTCAGATAAATGGATTAAAACTATATTAAGTATTCTTTAAGCAACCATACAAAGTACAGTTTGAGATGTTTATATTATTCTACCTAATTACAGTATTTATATTCTGCCATTTTTTTCATTTATTGTCATTATTTATTTATATTCATTTTATTGTAAAAATAGTGTAGGTGTTAAGTTAAATATTTATTACTTTTTTCAGATTTTTGTGTTCGGGTCTACACAAATTCTTTTTTAGGGATATTGCTTTAAACAAATAACAAATAAAATATATTTTGTACACTGTTAAAAATATCCCTGTAAAATTACGGGCAGAGGCCGGCAGCAGAGATTCCAGTCATACCCCGTAAAAAAAAAATCCATGCTCCAACCCGTAATATTACGGGCAAAGTAATACAGCGTTACATTACAGTGTGCCTTTAAAACACAATAACACTTTACTTACTGTTCCGTAGCACGTAGCACGTTAGACAATCATCACAGAATCGCTTTTTTGGCGGTTTAAAAAATAAGTTACGGTGGCGGTAAAGTGACATTATTTTTCGAAACACGACTAAAATGAAGGGTTACACCCTAGCAGAGGAAAATGCATGGGGTCGTACCGTATTTTTGCTAACAGATGGGCTAGAACTGTAAGAATATGTAGATTGCACTTAATTTTCTAAGTATCTAAGGGATAAGGCCACTTATTTAGTGGATCAGACCGTTTTTCATCAAATAAGGTTGTTACCCGTGCAAATTGTAGGGCAAACGCTCATAAATTTACAGTTTTTTCTGAGAGTGTAAACAGGCTTTAATTGTTTTCTATATTTATTGAAAAAAAATCACAATGGAAAAAGATTCAATTTTAGAATAAGAAAAGCAAAAGACAAATAAATGTATGTATGTGAATTATCTTGGAATTTCAGTAGTAGAGATACAGGGGAAAATGTGTTTGAATTTATTTCGTTATAATATAATAACCAGAAACTGTTTCATAACATTTTACTTTTACAGGTTTTGTATGCGTATTTAATCTGAAATATCACGCTATTACAATCTCTTATAAAATGTTAATGATGCGGGTTCAAATATATTTAAATTTTATGACTTTCCGGCAATGATAGTTATCTATACAAATTATATAGAAAATATACTTCTGAAAAAAATCGGTCAACATACAAAAGTTTAATTACCTTACTTTAAAAACCTATTTTTTCGCTCCTACAATTTTCCCCACCCATCTAAAAGGGGTATACATTGTATACGCAGACATACATCGCAATTGAATAATACATATTCAGTATTCAACCTGAATTTTCTTTATTTTTAAAACATTTATCAATCAGTTTTTAATATAAGACTAATGTTTTCAGAATGATGTTGAAACGAAACTGAAATTATTGGCAGAAAAAAACGAAGCAATTCTCACTCTCCCAAATTATAATACTTTCTGAACTCTTGAGGTCTTCACCTCTTTTATAACCATTCATCACATTCTTTTACCACTCTCATGACAATTTTTCTTTTTGTTTATTTCGAGAGTGAAACACTATTTTAGAGGATTTTTTCCCTTCATTCTTCAAACGTAGAGTGACACTCAATAGAAAATTATTGGAAGTAATTTTTTATTCTCAGACATTCTCATTTCTGAGATAATACCTACAGTATAATGACTAGAAACTAATTCATTCAGGGATCTGTTTAGGAAATAAATGGGTCCTTTAAATGGCCTTCACAAAATTATTTTCCCTAAAACAGGACCCTTCACAAAATTATTTTCCCTAAAACAGGACCCTTCACAAAATTATTTTCCCTAAAATAGGTCCCTTCACAAAATTCTTTGTCTTAAAAATGGGTTTTTCACAAAAATTTTCCATCTTTAAACCAAACATTTCACAAATTAATCATTTAAAAGTGAAATCTGACCTGTCACTTTTACATATATAAAGAAAATATGTGTATTTTATATCATATATCTTCTTAAAAATGCATAAACAAGAACTTGAATATAACGACCATTTCAAATTCACAAAATTATGATTAGATTTTTCAAGAATATAAAAAGCTGTTCACAATTTCACAAAAACAGGACCCTGTGAAAAAAGTCTGGACAGACCCCTGTCATTACATTTTACTTATATAAGTTTTGTAAATGTCTAAACAGATTAGTATGAAATAGCCCTACATTATACACAATTATAACACTTTAATGATGCGGGTTACAATATATTTGAATTTTATGACTTTCTGGCAAAGATAGTTATATCTGCAAATTATATAGAAAATATACTTTTGAAAGAATCGGTCAACGCATAAAAGTTTAGTTACCTTGCTTTAAAAAAATATTTGTTCAGCTCCTAGAATTTTCCCCTTCCATCTGAAAGGAATATACAATGTATACACAGACATACATCGTAATTGAACAATACTTATTCAGCATTCAACCTGAATTTTCTTTATTTTTTAAACATTTATCAATATATATAGATATAATTTTTTTATCTAAGATTAATGTTTATCAGATTAATGTTTTCAGACTGATGTTGAAACGAAACTGAAATTAATTGGCTGAAAAAAAGCTGGTTGGTTGGTTGGTTGGTTGTATAGGGTTTAATGGCATAAGGTCCCATTATGGACAAGCTGAGCCAGGCTGAAAAAATGGATGCAATTCTCATTCTTGCAAAATCTAATACTTTCTGAACTCTTGCGGACTGTCTTCATCTCTTTTAGAACCATTCATCGCAGACTTTTACCACTCTCATGACAATTTTTATTCTAGTTTAATTCGAGAGTGAAACACTATTTTAGAGGATTTTTTCCCTTCATTCTTCAAATAAAGAGTGACAATCAGTAGAAACTTATTGGAAGTATTTTTTTACTCTCAGACATTCTCATTTCTGAGATAATACCTATAGTATAATAACTAGAAACTATTTCATTACATTTTACTTTTACAGGTTTTGTAAGCATCTAAAAAGATTAATATTAGAAATATCCCTACATTATACATAATTATAAAACTTTAATTATTGCAGGTTCAAATTTATTTTAACTTTATGACTTTCTGGCAAGTCATTCGATTATAAAGGGGATACTTATATATACGAATTACATAAAAAAGATTCTTCTGAAATAATGGGTGAATCATGAAATATTAATTACCTTGCATTAAAAAAAATCCCCTCCTAAAATTTCTCCCCGATCTGAAATGTATATACCGGGTGTTCCATAAATTCATTTAAAAAGCAAAAATTCCTTAAAAGAGAACAAATGATGGCAGTTTTCATGAAAGGTATTACCGAGAGATCTTTTCTTTTAATAACAAAAAATGTAGTGATTGAAAAAAATACAGATAGATGGAGCTGGCATGAATATTACGAAGCAGATGTATGCAAATCAGGCTCTCAATAAAACACTTCAATGCACAAGATTATTGATTCGATGCCATCAATAGGCTATCGTTATCCAGCAGTATCCAGATCAAGTGTTGTTGTTTAAGCACTTCAAAAGAACGGGGAATCAGTAACCGGTACATTGCAAAAATTCCGCACGGCAAAAAGCCTCAAAACGATAGGAAAGGCCCGTTATATGTACTGGGATACTAAATTTTCTCATAAACTTCAAAAAATGGTTTGTTTGGGTACCGCCCACAAAGTGGAAGACCCTCCTTGAAGCCTTCTTCATATTAAGCATGCCATCACCATCTATCGGTATATTTTTAGCAACAACCTTTTTTGTTATTAAAATAAATCCGATCTATCTCTAATCGCATTCGCGCAAATCGCAATTTTTAGCATCAATTGTTCGTTATTAATGAATTTTTAAATTTTAATTAATTTATGACGCACCCGGTATAATGTATACGCAGGCATACATTCCAATTCAAAAATACTTATTCAGTATTCAACTTGTCTTTTCTTTTTTTCTTTTTTCTTTTTTTTTTAAATTTATTTATATAAGATTAAATGTTTTCAGACTGATGTTGAAACGAAACTGAAAATAATTGGCTGAAAAAAAAAGGAAGCAATTCTCACACTCGCAAAATTTATACTTTCTGATCTCTTGAGGTCTTCATCTCTTTTACCACTCTCATGACAATTTTTATTCTAGTTTAATTCGAGAGTAAAACACTATTTTAGAAGATTTTTTGATTTTTTTTCCCCTTCATTCTTCAAATGTAGAGTGACACTCAGCAGAAATTTATTGGAAGTAATTTTTTATTCTCAGACATTCTCATTTCTGAGATAATACCTATAGTATAATAACTAGAAACTAGTTCATTGTATTTTACTTTTACATGTTTTGTAAGCGTCTAAAAAGATGAATATGAAATATCCCTACATTATACACAGTTATAAAACTTTAATGATGCGTGTTTAAATTTATTCAAATTTTCTGGCTATTCTGGCAAGTCATCTATACTAATATTATAAAGGAGTAAAGATTGTTTTTTTGTTTGTTTGTTTGTTTGTTTGTAGGTGGTAATCTCTTGAACTACCGAACCAATCTCAAAAGTGATGGTGGCAAATTGATGGTGACAACCCCTGCCCAACATAGGCTATATTTTATGTCGGTGCCACTAACCCCAGGGGGCTGCAGGAGCAAAAAACGTTCTAAAATTGCGATTTTTTGTATACTGAAGGAGCTAGAAATTTGGAATTTGGCATTGTAGCTACTTATAAGATGTAAATGCTCCCTAAGAACAAATTTTAAAAAAATGAAATTTAAAAGGATGAAATGAGCGAAAAGTGTTCTAAAAACATTATAAATTACAATTTCTGTGGAATCTCTGGAACTATAGAACTGATTTCAAAAGTGATGGTGGCAAATTTATGGTGACAATCCCTGCTCCAACATAGGCTATATTTTATGTTGGTGCACTAATCACACGGGGGTGCAAGAGCGAAAAACATTATAAAATTGCAATTTTTTTATTCTGAAAGAGCTAGAAATTTGAATTTTGGCACTGTAGTTACTTATAAGATGTAAATGCTCTCTAAGAATAATAAAAAAAATCGAAATTTAAACGGGTGAATTGAGCGAAAAGCGTTCTAAAATCATTCTAAATTACAATTTCTATGAAATCTCTGGAACTACAGAACCGATTTCAAAAGTGATGGTGGCAAATTGAGGGTGACAATCCCTCTTCCAACAACCTCTTTAATAAGAAAGCTATGCGTTGCTGACGACTGGGGTTTTTGCTAATTGTTGCAATAGATTAATCTCGGAAAATGAAACATTTGAAGTTACTGAAAAAAATAATAGCTCGAAAAGTATTTGTCAGAAAATTGTTAGACAAACTGCGTTTGAAAGGCAAAAATTGTATTTTTCTTGATATAAATTTCAAATCTAATGATTATGCCATTTTTCAAACATTGAATTTCAAAAATTACCAAATTTCACAATGGAGTACCATAGCGAAATCTTCATGCGTAAAAAGATAATGATAAGGGCGACGTGTCCTGACGTGTATATTGGCACGAGTCACAAATTATAGTAGCCATATTATTCTGTTAAAATATAGAGTGAATTATGAAATGTCAATATTTTGTTTGATTAAAAGTTCGTTAAGAGAAATTGACCAGCGTAGCGGGCGTAGCTTGCAAGTTCAATCATAAAGGGGATACTTATACATACAAATTACATTAAAAAATATATAATTCTGAAAGAATGAGTGAACACATAAAAGTTTAATTATATTGCTTTAAAAAATATTTTTTCAGCTCCTAAAATTTTTCCTCGATCTGAAATGGATATACCGGGTGTTCCATAAATTCGTTTAAAAAGCAAAAATCCATTAAAAAAAGAATAAATGATAATAAAAATTTGCTGCTTGCACAAATGTGATTAGCAAGACACCAGATTTTTTTTTAAATAACAAAAAAAAGTTGCAGTTGAAAAAATTACAGATAGATGGAGCTTGCATAAATATTATGAATAAGATGTATGCAAATCTCAATAAAACAGGCTCTCTCTCTCTCTATCTCTCTCTCTCAAAAAAAAAAAAAAAAAAAAAAAAACATCGATGCACAAGATTATTCAATCGATGCCAGAAGTATGCTATCAACAGATCAAGCGTTTTTGGTTAAGTTCTTCTACAAGAACGGGGAATCGTCAGCCGGCAAATTGCGAAATTTCCGCACGGCAAAAATGTTCAAAACAATAGACAATGCCTCTAGAAGTTACATGTGCTGAGATACTAAATCTTGTCCATCCTAATACCGTCCATGAAGTGGAAGACCCTCCTTGATGCCTGCTTCATATTAAGAATGTCATCGCCACCCCCGCCCCCCCTATCGGTAATTGTTATAACCACAACTTTTTTTTTAGTTAAAATATATCCGATCTCTCTCTAATCGCATTAGAGCAAACAGCAATTTTTAACATCATTTGTTCCTCATTAATGAATTTTTAAAGTTTTATCGAATTTATTGCGCACCCGGTATAATATATACGCAGATATATTTTCCAATTCAAAAATACTTATTCAGTATTCAACTTGTATTTTCTGTATTTTTTTTTTTTTTTTTAATTTCTCGATCTCTTTTTATTTTTATTTTTTATAAGATTAATGTTTTCAGATTGATGTTGAAACGAAACTGAAAATAATTGGCTGAAAAAAAAAATGGAAGTAATTTTTACTCTCGCAAAATCTAATACTTTCTGAATTCTTGAGGTCTTCATCTCTTTTACAACCATTCATCACATTCTTTTACCACTCTCATGACAATTTTTCTTCTCGTTTAATTCGAGAGTAAAACACTATTTTGGTGGATTTATTTTTCTTCATTCTTCTAATATAGAGTGACACTCAGTAGCAACTTATTGGAAGTATTTTTTTATTCTCAGACATTTTTAAAAAAAAGTTTAGTCTTTATTTTCGTTGTATATAATTCTTCTGGATTGAGAGTATTTAAACAGACCGCATTCTAGATAGTACTTGTATAGATTAATTTTATTCTCATGTTAATGAAAAGTAAACTATAAATCATCATTGAAAAAGATGTATAATTTTAATATAGGAAAAGAACAATGAAATATATCAGTTTGAATTAACTTTAAAATATTTGAAGCAAGTTATGCGAAAAAAAAAGTTTGATTTTTATTTTATATGATTCTTAGTGAAAATCTATATCGTTATTTCTAGACAATTTACAATGTTTCATAAAATTTTATATTATAGGTTTTTTTATTATTATTATTATTCGTCTAAAAATATTAGTCAAACATTTCAAAATTTTATATATAGTGTATAAGAACACATACATTGTAATTCCCAAATACTAACTCACTACCAAACGACTCTCTTTTTTAAAAAAAACATGTTTTATCTTTTTCTTTGTATATGATCAATGTTTTGAGATTGATGACCGAGCGGGATTGAAAATATTTGTCTGAAAAAAAAAAGATAAATCAATTCTCACTCTTGCAAACTCTAATACTTTCTGATCTCTTGAGGTCTTCATCTCTTTCAGAATCATTTATCACATTCTTTTACCTCTCTCATGACGTTTATTCCGAGAGTGAAAGACTGCTATATTTTTACGATAGTTTTAATTTGTCGAATACAGAATTACACTGAGTAGAAGCATATTGGGAGTAATTTTTTAGACTGTGTTTCCAGATGGTGCAATTCTACTAGATTGGGAGTATCTAAATAGCCAGGTTTCTAGAAAGTACTTTTAGAAGTTATTTTTTTCTCATTTTAATAATGTTATAAATCATCATAAAAAATATTTTATTTTAATATCAGACTAATAATTATACGTAGACGTTCACACTTATACGTTTGTTATTCGTCTAAAAATATTAGCCGGACATAAGAAAATATTACAAGGTAAAGCTAGGAGAGTCTGCGCACATTTCAAAAGAATAACAATAAAAAATCTAAATATTAATTTTTTGCTAAACTATCCATGAATAATTTTTACTTCATTTGTTTTTTATGCATTTCCACTGCTATTTTGTTGTTATGTTGCAATTTAAAAGAACAATTGTAATAAAACCAAGAAAGTTATTTTGCTCAATCTGTCCTTACAGTGTTGGTGTGATTGCGCACATGGGTAGGAGAGATTTTTACTAATAATAACTCCAATTAAATTGTTAACAATAATAAACTTAAATGACATTGTTGTAAGGTTTCGTGAACAAATATTATTGTATTAGGAGTGAATATTTCACCCTAATGATTAAAGAATCAGAAAAAGGAAATAATTTTAAAAACGATTAAAAAAATTTAATTAAAGGAAAAAAAATAATCAGAAAAAGCAAGTCCAGATAAGATTACAAAATAACATTAAGTTACTTGATAACACGTTTAACTTAAAATTAGTCCATTTTCATTTTTCATTTTTTATGCAAATTTACCAATAAGCGGCGTAATCTCTCCTATCATTGAAACTAATGGGAACAATGCGCCATCTCTCCTAAGTAGCAGATGCGCAAACACTCCAATTTCGGTAGGAGAGATTGCGCGGCCTTTTTTTTAAACATGGCCGCTACTAAAACGAACCATCGATGTTCACATTGTTAGTCTAGATTAGTAGATTATGAGAAATCGTTTAAGTTTAAAATATTTTGCACTACTGACATTGTATAGAAATTCTGATGAATAGCTATAAAAATTCAAGCAGATACTTTGGAAAAACAAAACAAAATAGCAATCTTAGCTTTATCTTAGACGCTCAAAACAATCAACGTGCACTTTCAAGTAGACACTCCACTACTGCTGTTGTTCAACTACCTGGAGTCGCTGCGCGCTCACTCTACTCCTTCCCCCCGAACCCCTATGTGCGCAATCTCTCCGACCGCGCCATCTCTCTTGGCTTTACCTTATGTAGTTTTTACGCAAACATACACTGCAATTCAAAAATAGTCATTTACTATTTAACATGAGTTTTTTAAAAAATAAAAAAAAATCCTTCATTTTCTGTTATAAAAGATCAATGTTTTCAGATTGATGACAAAACGAGATAGGAGATAAATGAATGAAAAGAAAAGAAAAGTAACTAATTCCCAATTTTGCAAAATCTAATACTATCTGATCTCTTGCGGTCTCCATCTCTTTTAGAACCGTTTATCACATTCTTTTACCTCTCTCGTGACGATTTTTCGTCACATTTATTTCGAGAGTAAACGACTTCTTTCATTTTTTTCCATTCTTCAAACATTATTTTTTTATGTTAAAACTTTATTTCCGTTCAATGTAATTCCACTAAATTAAGAGTAACTAAACAATCCACATTCGAGATAATGTATTTCGAAGTTACATGCATATTTTTTCATTTTCTTAAAAAATAAATTTTAAATCATTATTAAAATATAGTTGGTTTTATTTTAACACCCTGATATAATCGCCAGAAAAAAAGCAACCAATTCTCACTCACGAAAAATCTAATACTGTCTGATCTCTTGAGGTCTACATCTCTTTTAGAACCATTTATCACAATCTTCTAGATAGACAATTCGAACTATTGCATATAATTTTACTTTTTTAAGTTTTGTATTCGTCTAATATTACAGATTATTACAAGTAAATTTATACGCAAATATGCATCATAAACCAAAAATACTTATTCAGTTCTTGGCATGTCTTTACTTTTCTGAAAACATTTTTTATATTTTTTATTAGGATTTCGTTCCTCTGATGAAACGATATTCGTATCACTCCTCTGTCTGTTTGTTAGAGAGTTCGTTCTTGGAAACTGTATAAGTTACAGATTTGAAATTTTAAATACTTATAGCTGAATACCTCCGGTAAAACGACAAATCATAAAATTTTCAAAAAGTCTTACATTGTTTTAATTAATTACATTACTTTTTAATTAATTTTATGACATCCGACCATTTCTGAGATTTAGATTTTAAGATAGAATCTTAATTTTAGTCTTTTTCGGGCAGGCTAGGGGGCTCAGTGGTAGCGCATTTATCTACTATTCAAACAGTTCCTGTTTCATAGCTGGTCGTCGGATTTTGAATTTTGTTCTTCGAAATAGATTTCATTATCTAACAGAGTCATTTTTACGGAATTTATGTAATGCTTTACTTCAAGTAAAAAAGTTGCTGAAAAATATTTTATCAATTATTTTTTAATTCATAAATTCTTTTTTTGAAAAAGTGTAAAATTTAAAATTTTGTTTAAACTTTCGCTAAATTTTTGAAATTTTGGATGTTAGAATTTCTTTAGACAATTTGTTTTGTTTTGAGAAAATTCGAAATTTTAAATTTTATTTGAACATCCACTAAATTCTTGAGGAATTTTAGCATTTTAAATTTCGTTTAAACATTTTTTTTAAATTTTAAATTTTATTTAAATTTTTACTAAATTTTTAAATTTTTGGAACTGTGAATTTTATTTGATTATTTTTCACAGCTCTTTTTTTTTAAAAAAATATTAAGTTATCTTTTTATGAAAACAGTTCTTTTTTTTAAATATTAAGTTACCTTTTTAAATCAATACTCTTGTTAATGACTAGTGCTGCCATCTCACTTTTAATTTATTACACTGCTGACATTTATGTTCTTATTGATAAAGTGTGTTGATAACATTTATTAATTATAATTTGGATTTATTAATTAAAGAATAAAGTGTTTTTAAAGTAATATTAAAAAAAAAAACCCTTTCTGCAATTTTCGATCTCACTTACCGACTTGTTTATATAAGATCAATGTACTGATGGTAAGACGAAGTTAAAACTAATGATAAAACGAAACTGAAAATAAGTGCCGAAAAAAGCAAGCCGTCATCACTCTCGCAAAATCTAATACTCTCGGATCTCTTGAGGTCTTCATCTCTTTTAGAACCATTGATCACATTCTTTTACCCTCTCGTGACAATTTTTCTTTTCGTTTAGTTCGAGAGTGAAATACTACTTTTGCGCTAATCTTTTTATTCTTCAAATACAGAGCTACACTCAGCAGCAAATTATTTAAAGCATTTTTTTAATTCGCAGATATTATATGCTATGTTCCTTTTAATGTTAGTTTGCATTTTCAACTGATTTAATTTTTCTGGATTGAGAGTAGTTAAAGAGCAGCGTTCCATTTTATTTTAAATAATATTAATAAAAACTGTGTACACATGGAGCTATATATATATCTATTTACATTTATGATAAATAAATAAATATATATTACAATAATACTCCACACGAAAATTCACCTGCTCAAATTTTTATGGCCGCCGAAGTATAAGTACTTTTGTGGTAAGTATATATAGCAATGAAATCAATCAATGAATTAATCTATTTCATTCAATCAGGTAGTAAAATAAATCAATTTAGTTGTGGTATATGAGTTAAAACATATTCCGTATTTTTCAATATATATTCCTTGATATTGAAACATTAATCCTTAAATAATTCGAACTAATTAGGTTAGTTACCTTTAATATAGCTTTTTCTAAATATTATTTTTAGCAATGAGTTTAAAATGTAAAAAAATATTTTAAAAAAGTAACTTACTTTGAAAAATTAACTTATTATGAGAGTATCTTATCATGCAACATGGGTTACGGACGCTGGAAAGATGCGCCCGCCAAATTTTAAATTGTCGTTCTGGTGTTAAGAGCCAACTACTTTTAAATGCATGATTTACGACTGAATGTTACACAACATGAATTATTTTTCTCAATAATCTGCGATTTACAGTTGGCAAAAGTGTATTTCGAATAAAAGTGATTCGTTGAAGTGTATGGCGAACTTTGATTAATAAATTTAAATTTGTTTTAATTAAAATTCCTGGAAAGGAATTTGATGCAGCATACGTGGTAATACTTTAATTACTGCAGAGCTTAGTTTCATTGTATGTGATGTAGAGTAGTTCTAGATTTGGTCACTTTTAGGAAGAATTTTCAAGATGGCACCAAACAATTGTCAGAAAAAACTTGTATACAGAAATTTCATAAACACTCTTAGTAACTCACAAAGGTAAGTAGGCACTTCTATATTTTATTAAGAAAAGATCTGGCATTTTTGGACTGCTGCGATGGATAGTTTGTAACATTAAGAAATTATCAGAAGTTACAGTCTTTTTTCGTGACGGGTTATGGCAAAGAAAGGAGTTTTTAACTATTTTCTTTGAAGTTTGCCATAATTGCAAATGAGACTAAGAACTGTCATTTACACATAAACACTTATATTCTGCGAAAGGTATAGGTTAGAGATGCTCTATCGTATCGATATTTCTAGAGTGATTTAAAATGCCCATTTCGAGATCTATACACAATCTTAGAGGTTTGTTCAATCGATTGCATAAATGCTTTTATTCGTAATTCAAGATTAAAACTGATGCAATGCAATGAGGTAAACCTCGCTGCCAGTATCTTCAAGTTGTAGAAAAAGAAAAAAACGAAGAAAAGCCTTGAGGATTTGAAATATATTTTTTTATAAATCCTTGGAGATTAAGAATGTTTATTGAAGAAGCAAAAAATAAAATCAACAAATGAAAATAATTTTAAATAATGGCGAATATTTTGAATCATCATCAAGTTAATATAATCTAATATGATTTACTTTTAATAAACAAAGAGACAGAAGAAAAATAACTTGCGAATTTTTAATTTTATAAATGCGTTAAACACGTATTAAATTTTCGCACAGAATAACCAATGGAAATTTATTTCGCTCGAAAACTTTCATTTTATTAGCTTTTTGCCACTTTTTACCTTCTCCGAATTTTAATTTTCCTTATGTAAAATTTGGTCATATTTTAATTATTTAAAATATAAAGGTTGCAAAATAAATGCAAATAGCACAAAGGTTTTAATATTTATTATCTGAGAGGTGTGTCTTGAAGAAAAACATCCACTTTTATGACATAAGAAACACCCAAATTGTTCATTAATTTCTGCATCATTGTTTAGAAATAATCCTTTAATGCATTCGTATTCTTAAGTGACAGGAAATCTTATGGTCATTAATCTAAAAAACTCATCGTGTCATTTATGATAAAATCACCAGGATTATGAAAAATAAAAGTTATTTTACCATAGGTGAATATGAAGTCTATCACTGATTTACTTCTCTACGTCATCACTTAGAACATCTCAACTTAGAATTAAGTACTATCAACTTGTAGATCGACATAATAAATGTATTAAGTATTAATAAAATGTATTAATAAATGTATTAAGTCCTTGTTAGGGAAGATATTTCTTTAAGAACTTGTACTCTCATTTGTTGAAATAAAGGTCTTGAAGTGGGTTGTTGCTTTAAAATGTGTACACTGGGTGGCCAAAATATTTTGGCGTTTCATATATGGCCATAATATTTGCCGTAATATATGTTTCAGTGAGGAGTAGCCAAAATATTCTGGCCACTCCTCACTGAAACGTATATTCCTAAAATCGGTTTTCTGATACAATTTATTAATACATACAGCTATGCTTTGCGATGATTCTAAGTTGCAATCCGTACAATTTTTAGTGTTATATATCTTCTGTTGCTGCAAACAATATATGCTAGTCATCTGGCAGCTCTGGTGATCTATTGCAAGCAATTTTCTTCCACAATTCCACTTTTCCGTAGAATGTATTTGGCTTTGACGGAATCCTTTGAAAACGCGATACATTCTTGCACGAGAAAAGTGAAGAAATTTACTTATATCTGATGCGCTGGAATTGCTCTTCTGTCGTCCACAATCATGTCTCATTCAAAGTTATTCAATTCTCCCCCCCCAGGTGAATAGGAAAAATGCAAAATTTACTAGTGCCTCTTACCAAGAGAAAACTGTTTATCAGAAAATCTAGCTACAACCAATGCTTGTCCGTCACTTGGCACATATACTGTTCACAAGCAATTTTCTCCCACAATTTCCATTTTCTCCAGAATATTTTTGGCTTAGATGCAATCTTTGAAGATGCGAGACATCTTGTAGAGAAAACAAAAAATAAAGAAATTAACGATTTCTGGTATACTGGAATCGGCCTCTCTGGCGCCCAAAATCATGTATCATGCAAAGTTAACCAAACCTTCCCCTTCCTCTTGAATAGGAATAATGCAAAATTCATTGCTGCTCCTTATCAAGAGCCAACTTTTTATCAGAAAATCCAGATGCAATCAATGTGTGTCAGTTACTTGGTACCTCAATTGTCCAAAGGCAATTTTCGCCCACTATTCCCGTTCTCTCTAGAATTGTTTTGGCTTAGATGCAATTCCATGAAGACGCGATACGGTCTTGTAGAGAAAATACAAAAAAAAAAAGTTAACGATTTCTGGTATACAGGAATCGGTCTCTCTGGCGCCCAAAATGATGTATCATGAAAAGTTAACCCAAACCCCCCCAGCTTCTCTTGAATAGGAATAATGCAAAATTTACTGGTGCTCCTTACCAAGAGAAAATTTGTATCAGAAAATCCAGCTACAACCAATGTGTGTCAGTTACTTGGCACCTCTATTGTCCACAAGCAATTTTCGCCCACAATGCCCTGATCTCTAGAAACGTTTTGGCTTAGATGCAATTCCTTGAAGACGCGATACATTCTTGTAGAGAAAAGCCAAAAAAATAGCGATTTTTGGAATACTGGAATCAGCCTCTCTGGCTCCCAAAATCATGTCTCATTGAAAATTACTGAAATCTCCCCCATGAATAGGAATAATGCAAAGTTCACTGATGTTTCTTACCAAGAGAAAACTTTTTATCAGAAAACCCAGCTATAACCAATGTGTGTCAGTCACTTGGCATCTTTATTGTCCACGAAAAATTTTCGCCCACAACTCCCTTTTTTTACAGCAATTATTTGGCTTAGGTGAAATTCTTTGAAGACGCGAGACATTCTTCTAGCGAAAAGTAAAAAAAGTTAGAGATTTTTGAAATACAGAAATCGGATTCTCTGGCACCGAGAATCATGTCTCATTCAAAGTTACTCAAATATCTGTTTTTCCCATGAATAGGTAAAATGCACAAGTTTGCTGATGTTTTTGATGAAGAAAAAAACCAAAACCCTTTTTATTACATCAACACACATGCTGCAAGAAGTTTCGGTGAGATGTGGTCATAATATTTTGGCCAAAAAATGTGTATGCATGTTATAAGATACAAGTAAGATGGTTGGCTTTATGTATGTAAAAATAGAAACTTGTGAGATGCATAAATATATGCATGCACGTAAAGAAAGGACGTTTGTAATTATGTAGATAATAATCTCTTATGTATGGCGTATTGCACGAAGTTATTTAATACTGTGGTACATAAGGTAACTCTCCCGTTAAAGCAGATTTTTGCTTTTTTTTTTAGAAAAAAAATGTATGGAGATAATGTCAAGATGACAAGATAGGATTTATTTTTTTAGTTTATGTTTCTTTTTAAATAAAAATGTTATGTAAACTTTTTTTTTGTTCATTTTTACAAGATTGTTTAAATTTCGTAAAATATATCTGAGAAGATTTTATTCGTAGAGATACATTATCTTAATCCGAATTTTGCCATTCTTTACCTCCGCTGCACTTTTCCTCTTTATTTGAATGTAGGCGATATTTCAGTTTAAATGATTTAAAATATAAACGCTACGTTTGAAATACAAATATCTCAGCGATTTCAAAGTGTTTTGTACTTTCAAGTAAAACTTTAATTACTGCATATTTTGTGTGACAGAAAATAATTTGATTCTAACATAATTTGTTTGTTCTCGCAATAAAATTCTTCAATTTCATTGAGTTTAATTTTTAAGAATTATCTATATATGATTGAATTTTAAAACAACATTAATAAAGAGATTGTTTTTACGTGTGTGTGTAAATATATATATTTCGTTGTATGCTTCTAAATTTCATTAGACATTAGTCATTAACATAATTGACTATATTATGTAGATTTAAATTATTATAAAAATATTTATACCTTAAAATCTATAAATGACGAAGCTGCGTACATTCTTTGAAATTTCCTAGGGATCTGGCACCGCTTTTTCAGATCAGAAAATTTCTGTTTAATATTTTAACCACAGATTTTGAAATAACCACGTTTAATTACCAATTATGTAATATTGTTCTTCTATTAAATAAGACGAAATGTTTTATTAATAAATTGGGGCAAAACTGTAACTTTCCTTTAAATGACTTACAATAATATTGTACCTCTTTATAGTTTACATTTTTATTCAACAATAATGCATCAAAACTTATAAAACTTACTTAATATTTACTGTTTGAGACGATTCATAATTTTAATATAATAGACTTAATTATCTGACACTTTTGAATAATATGTTACTATATCTTGTGTTTAACAAACCGTTTGCATTATCTGCATAATGAATAACTGTTTTTTTTTACTGTACATACTTTTGTAAAAAGATTCTTACAAGTTTTATAACACATATTCATTACTAATTCTTCTCAATATTTGATATATATTGTTATTTATAAGAAATCCAAATAAATATGATGACGTAACTTAAACAGTGCAAAGTTGGCAAGAGAAAAATTATAAAAAGGGACATTTCAATTTCCAAATTGTCACAGAAAAAAACGGAAAGTATTTTAGTCAAGTAGTTTAGCAAATATGAATGTTTAAAGTTTATAAGTTCTAATATTTAATTCATTTGAATCGTCGCAAAACAGATTGGAATGCGGGTAGGTTTTTAAGCATAAGTCAGAAACTTCTTCGCGATTTTGGATTCCCATATTTGAATCTTCTAAAAACCGCTTCCTGTATATACATAAATTACAGGTTGCGATTCATTATTATTATTTTTTTAATTTATTTCGAAAATATATATTATTTGAAACATTTTTGTTTTAAATATGACACATAACTAATCATTTTTTAAAAAGAAATAGGTTTCCAGACGATTTAAAAATGAGACTCGTAAAATTGATGCACATTCATTCAAGTAGTTTTTGAATTATTCTTAAAAACTTACCCGTACTGCAATTTCTTTTGAAACGACTACAATTCAACTCAACATTCTAAGTTCCGCATTTTAAATCTTCGTAATCGCAAAATTTATTGAGCGAATGACTTCCCGTTTGGTACCTTACTGTAAAATTACCGTAAAAGCCAAGTATCCTGTTAAATTTAGGCGTTTGTATTGAAATATTCATAGTTTAGTACAATTTCAGAATAACGACGATCACCTAAGTTTTTTTTTTTTTTTTTTTTTTTTTTACATAAAATGAAAAATCACATAATTTTAGTTGAATAGCTATTTTCATTATTTCTATTGATAATTTGAAAATTAAAATATATGCGGTGTCTCCCTCCCCCTTTTTATGTCTGACAGTACTTAACATTTTCATTTTACTGTGAATTAGGATATCGAAAGTATACATACTAAGATATGTAACAATTATAAAACTCTAATTATAAAACCCCCTTTTTATAATTGTTATTCCAAATATTTCTTATTTTATAACATTAAGAAATGTTGTATGTAATATTACTTGAATATTATGAATCCAGAATCACTACTAGTTTATTTCATATAGAAGATCTTTTCAAGAGTATTTTCAAAGTTTTTATATTACATTGTCGTAATTTCGAATTTAAGCATATATTAGGTAATAATTATGATATAGTGTCTTTTCAAGAGGTCTTGTCAAGTCTTTACAATGTCTTTTCAATTCATACAATGTATTTTCTAAAGTCATACAATGTATTTTCTAGAGTCATACAATGTATTTTTAGGAGTACAATACAAGAGTACAAGTAGTTTTCATAAAATGTTTTTTGAAAGTGTTTTCTTAGATCTGTACTACATTCTCATAACCTCGAATAGGAATAAATATTACAGAAGCTTAGAATCAATCACGAAAAACAAATATTTGCATATCGTTCTCTGCATCAAATTTTCAAGATCTGTACTTAATCAAAAAATGTATGTGCGTAAATTAGTATACGCCGCCATGTCATTAATTGAAAGAATGTAACATTATGCTCATGAGAGTTTTATGAATGAGGCATTGACATGGAAAAGATAGGAAGTCAAGAAAAAACGATTTTGAGATTTTTAATAGAAGAAGTAGTAAAAAGTTGTGCAAATGGAATGGAAAGAGCATAAGTCAGTGTTGAAATTCGTTTATGTATATATGGATCTCACATGCTTATTTTTTAGAAATAAAACTTTGTAATGTAGCAGTGTAAAACCGTTTTTTAAATGAGGCATTGACATGGAAAAGAAGTCAAGAAAAATCGATTTTGAGATTTTTAATAGAAAAAGTAGTAAAAAGTTGTGCCAATGGTATGGAAACAGCAGTAAGTCAGTGTTGAAAGTCGTTTATGTATACATGGATCTCACATGCCTATTTTTTGCGATTAAAACTTTGTAATGTAGCAGTATAAAACCGTATTCTAAATGAGGCATTGACATGGAAAATGTAGTAAGTCAAGAAAAATCAATTTTGAGATTTTTAATAGAAGAAGTAGTAAAATATTGTGCCAATGGCATGGAAAGAACAGTAAGTCAGTGGTGAAAGTAGTTTATGTATACATGGATCTCACATGCTTATTTTTTGCGAATAAAACTTTGTAATGTGGCAGTGTAAAACCGTTTTGCTTCTCCTGTAAAATTAGGTTTTCTTGACTTACTACCTTTTTCATGTCAATGCCGCAATTGTTATTCCAAACTTTTGTTATTTTATAACATTTCATGTTAAAGAAAATTGTTAACATATTGATGGATTTTAGATTTTCAGGTTATGTTTACTACCTTTTGCATGTCAATGCCTCAATTGTTATTCCAAACTTTTGTTATTTTATAACATTTCATGTTAAAGAATACTGTTAACATATGAACGGAATTTAGGTTTTCAGTTTATTTAGAAAAAGAATCCTTGTACTTATTTAATACTCTGAATAAATCCGTTGGAAAATGATTTCGCTCAAAATGAGTCAAGAATCACTACTAACTGTATGTGAGAGCAGACTTCTGGGATGCAATAAATAGTACTACTAAAACATTCTGAATTCTGGCAGATGGAACTCATTATTGAATATGATGGGTTGTAGTGGGTCAATTATTTCACGATCACATACATTTTATGTAGCAGAATCCCCCATTTTAATGAACCTTCAAGTGGAAAATATAACATTTGAAAACCAGATTGTATGAAATTATGTTGTGTGGAAGGGAATATTCAAAGTGATTAAACTATAATGATAAGGCTGTATTTGCACACAGTTTGATATTGCAGAACAGGGAATTAATTTAGACTTGTTGCTCTTAAAAGTACAAACACTGAAATGATGACCCCTCAATATTTCATTTATTAATAAATTCAAGACATTTTGCTGTAAAAGAGAATATCAGTTATTCAACAATAATGATAAGACTAAAATTTGCATACAGTTTGGTACTGTAGAAAAGAGAATTAATTTAGACTTGTTCTTTTAAATATAAGAACTGAAACGGTAATACATCATTATTCCGTCTATTAACATGAGAACTACCATGAGCCGCCATTTCGATGGTTACCAAATGAATATATTCCGATTCGAACCAGAAATTTCTTTTAAAATAAATTATATATAAAACTCACAGAGACACGTTAAAATAATAAGTTAAGTAGTTTTATAAAATTTCTCGTGTGAAATAGTTTTAAAAACTTGAGTAAAATTGCCGGTAGTTCTAGTGTTAATAAACTCAAGATTGTTTGAAATTATGTTGTACAGAAGGGAATATTGAAAGTGAATAAAATATAATGTTATGGCTATATTTGCACACAGTTTGATGTTGCAGAACAGGCAATTAATTTAGACTTGTCTCTCTTTAAACTATAAACACTGAAACGGTGATCCCTCAATATTTCTTTAATAATTCAAGAGATTTTTTATAAAAGAGAATGGCAGTGATTCAACGATAATGACAAGGCTATATTTGCATAGAGTTTGATATTGTAGAAAAGTGAATTAATTTAGACTTGTTCTTAAAAGTATAAGAAATGAAACGGAAATCCATCAATATTTCGTCTATTAAGAATCTCAAGAGGATTAAAAAATAATAACGGAAGTGATTCAACTATAATGGTAAGGCTATATTTGCAAACAGTTTCATTTTGCAGAAACGGTAATTAATTTAGACTTGTCGTTCATAAAATTACAAGCACCGAAACGGAAATCCAGCAATATTTCGTCTATTACTAAACTCAGGAGACTTTTTAAAAAAATGCGAATGGCAGTCATTCAACTATAATGATAAGGGTATATTTGCATACAGTTTTATATTCCAGGAAGGGAATTAATTTAGACATGTCGTTCTTAATCATACAAGCACTGAAACGGTAATCCATCAATATTTCGACTATAAAATAAACTCAAAATTTTTTTTTTTTTAAAGAGAACGGCAGATTCTTCAAGATGACTATACTTTTTATGAATAATCATTTATAAATAAAATGTGATGAACTGATCGTGTATTTAAAATAGTATTAAATGAAGAATAAGTATAATGCAAGATAAAATATTCCTAGAAAATTAATTAAATTATGTTTTAAATTCTTGCTTCAAGAAGCAATTTGTAATAAAATATGCCGTTTTACAGTACTTTCCCTTACTCTTTTGTTCATAAGAGTAAAAAGACCGGAAGCTACGTTTACCATAGAAGGGTACTCACTACGATAATCTATGCCTTAACCAGAGTAGGAAAGCGGCATTTCTTAACTAAAAGTGTTAGTTGAACTACTAGAAAAGCACAGGCAATGAAATGAACTTTGATTAACCAATATCATCAGAGAATCTTTATAACAATAAATTTTGTTTATAAAACTTGCAAGATTTTATGTACGTTTCAAAAAAAGAAAACAATGACAGTCTACTCCCTATTCATTTTTCAAGTTCAATAAAATGTATTTCAGTATTACCACGATAAAAGTTATTCTATCTTACCAGAAATTTATCCATATCAATATAACCTACTCATTTCCCTTTGGGTAAGAAAACAATGCAACTGTAATCAAAATATATCGCACGCTGTGCGTACATCATGACTCAAGCGCCCTCCATACAGAAGATGAAATCATGCATAAAGTATGTTGGAAAATAATGCTTTACAGAAATCGAATATTTCAAACAAGTTCTACGCTATTTGAAATTTATCCTGACTTTCATTTGTGTTATAAAAGTAGTAAAACAGGCAATATTCGAAAGAAGTCGAATTTCAAAAATAAAAATAATAATAATTAAAAATATATATATATTAAATGTAGTTTCTTCCCCTAACGCTTGAATTATAAAAAAAAAATGGATGAAAAATATATTTTGTGCTTACACTACATTTTAAATAAGTTATTAAAAGCAAATAATGGAGGTTATTTAAAAAAACTCACTTTTAATATAAAATTTCAAAATGAACCGCGATATGTTTTCAAGCTCTAAAATAAGTTATTATTAGTTATTAAGTTTTTTTTTTGTTATTATTTAAGATTTGGATCCATTAAAACCTAATAGAAGGTACCACAAATAATAATAATAATGAACTCTCTTGTAGAAAAAACTGTACAGTTGAACTCACTTGTAGAAAAAAAACTGTACAGGTGAACTTTATTGTAAAATGTTTTTTTTAGAAACAAATTTAATAGAATAAGGATATTATTGATGATACTAATATCTCTTTTCAGTGTCGGCCAAATTCATTTTCAATTACTATTTATATGCTATTGCTTTTTCGGAAAATTAGATGAGATATTCAGAAGTTCTGTTTCACCAAAAAAGTGAGAATTTCATTTATAATCCTATACCCCTTTAACCTCTTCGCTACTAAGTATTAATGTAATATTATTGATTATTACTGAATTATTTCCAAAAAGTGAGACTTTCATTTACACGCATATATCAATTTGACGTCTTCGCTACTAAGTATATTAATGTAATATTATTGACTATTACTGAATTATTTCTTCTTCAATTTGGCTTGAAAGGCTGTATTACAATCTATTTGCATTATTTCGAATCTTAGACATCGAAGCATATAATTCTGAGATTGAAAATGCAATTATATTCGAGTACCACTAATAAAACAAGAAAGAGCGGAGGTTCACTGACGTGGATCCAGGTTTAATACATTTTGTAAAATACACTGTCTATTTTACGAAAATATATTTTTTAAATCAGTAAAAGCATTAAAATTTTGTCAACTAAATTATAAATTTTATATGATTGGATTTTCTTTTCTCCTATATTTCAATGTAATAAAATTCGTAGCTTTAAACTGTTTTCTCATATATCTATGTTACATGTACTCTTTAATGATTTATGCCAATTGTTATATTAAAAAATTGAAAATTAAAACAAAAAATTTGAGATAAAACACATTACATGTTTCAAAGTCATGTTAGGGTTTAAGGATGGAAATATTTAGAATTGCTTTTATCTAACAATTAATTAACATTGAATTGCAGATCAAGATAGAAATTTTTATTTCTATAATACCGCCAATTGCTACATAATAACTCATTTATATTATATTTTCTAATATTAGGAAAAAATGCATTTCATCTTCAAATTGTAAGTTCGATTAAATAACAACATTGACATAAATAATAAATCTTTGAGCTATATTTTTTAAACGCAGTTTTTTATTTTGAAAAAATTATCTTAAATCAGAAATGCCTCAGCTTTGAATTATTTAGCGTAATTTAAGATTTATGTTACTTGGAATTCCTAATGTCATATGGGTGATTTCTCGTAAAAAAGACTGCCGAAAGTAAAAGAATAATTCGTAACAAAGATTTTTTTAATTAAAAAATAAATATTTCTGTAGCATGTTAAAATAATATTATAGTAATTTACTAGAAAACATTAAAATAAAAATTTAATTGAATTATATTACTTAGTTTCAAAATAAAATTTCATTTCCATGCTGAATTTCAAAATAATTTAAATCAAATAGTTACACATTTTCAATTTACAAAGTAAACCACAACTTATCATTAGATAATTTTTATTTAGACTAGAATGAATCACTCTATAAATATAATATTTTTAACTAAACAACTATAAAAAAAATGTTAAAAATAAATTATAACTAAATTTCAGTCAATTTAGGTATCATAAAAACAGAAATTTTATCTAAAAACATTTTTGTTTAACCTTCCTACCGTGAATGGGTCTTAAAAATAGGTCGCTCTGAATGGGTCTAAATTTTAGAATTAGGACCCATTTCTAAAATTTATTTTATGATAGCTCCCACAGTTTTTAATTGCAACGTCTTATATTTTAAGCATTCTTCAAATATACATATTTGTTTAGTTTATAACTCTTTCAAACTTGAATAACTGTTTTTTTTTTTTTAAACAGACAAAAAAAAAAAAAAAAAGAACAAGAAAAAAAAAAAAGATACTTTACCTGTCTCGGTCTAATGGACCCATATCACTAATATGCATAGAAATACATAAAAATAAATTTAGTATTTTTAAAGGGTATACAGTTTGAACAATGATTGAAAGACTGCATTACAATACTGATGTATTCATGTAACGTTCTACTTGTTTGCTGTGTTTTGTCATATTATTGTGCCATACGGCCATAGTCAGCGTATTCTTAAGGCTGCTCGTCAGTAAACTGCCCGATTCTCCTCGCTAATGTTATTCCTATGGGCGTAGAATGCATTCGTATTTTTAAAATATCTCCTCGGAAAATTAATATTTTTAACTTCTGTTTTCTTTGTATTGTTCTTAAAGAATGTCTCTTTTTTTTCTCAGTTGTCATTTTTTTTTCTAAAATATATACGTAATTTTATATGAAATGTTAAAATCGTATTCAGTTTCGCTAAGATTTTAACACATAAAAATATAAATTAAGCACATAGTTTAGAAATACTTTGATAACTAAGAAAAAAAGAGACATTCTTTAAGTTAAAAATATTAATTTCCCGAGGAGATATTTTAAAAATACGAATGCATGCTACGCCCATAGGAATAACATTAGCAAGGGGAATCGGGAAATTTACTGACGAGTAGCCTTAATGAAGAACAGATAGGAAAGCTTTTGTAAGAGATCAGTGATCAATGTGGTGAAGGAAGTTGTAGTAAGGTGCGTCTCAAAATTATATGGACAGACGATTTTTCGAAATAATAGCTAAGAAAATAAAGCAATAATCACGAAAAAAATAACTAGCATATGGAATCATAACATAAGTTTATTACGATACAGAAATGTTATGTTTATATCACAGATTGCTTGTAAAAAAATAAAATTCAAAATAAGCTGTCTCAAAAATATATGGACAATGAAACGAATTATTTTATTACATTAAATTACATTTTATTAAAATTTATTACAACCGTATCAGAAAGATTTGCATTTTTCGCGTTCTGTACTTGTGACGTAACCACTTCGAAATATAAATCACTGCTCTTTCTTCAACTGTCGAATAGTTGGAAAATGCCTCGCAACGTTGAATTCTCTGCTGCTGATATTGCTAAAATTTGGCGTTTAAACGCTCAAAATGTTAGTTTCTGATATTGCAAAACAAATGAAGCGTAGCAGATCTGGAATTTATGCAATTTTATCAAAAATTGACAACACGATTGCAGAAAAGCTCTCAGGTCGACCAAGAAAAACATCTCTAAGACAAGATAGAGAATTTTTCGCGAGCAGTTTCAACCCAAAAGAAGACTGTTCGTGAAATTGCGAGGACTTTGGCGTTTCCTATTTCCAGATCTACTGTTCACCGTCGCATACAGGTAAGCAAAAATCATAAATATCGCAGAATATGTCGGGCACCTATGCTGAAAGTGCACCATAGAAAGGCTCGAGTTCTTTGGGCTAAAAAACACATGCATTGGACGGATGAATGGTTAAGTGTTTTCTTCAGTGACGAAAAAAAATTCCATTTGGATGGCCCTGATGGCTGGGCATACTATTGGCATTACTTACGAAAAGAACCTCGCGAGTTCTTTAGTCGACAAAAAGGAGGGGGTTTCACAAATGGTGTGAGGCGCATTTTGTTTCAACGGAACAACGGATATTGCTTTTCTTAATACTCGACAGTGCTCTGAGGATCATTAAAATGTCCTTAAAAGCAATCTACTTCCAATCCGAAACATCTTAGGGGAGAAAACTGGAAATTCCAACTGGACAATGCGTCGATTCACACGTCCCACTCAACAGCAGCTTGGTTTAAACAGAATCAAGTGACTGTTATAGACTGGCTAGCCATCAGCCCAGACATGAATCCAATTGAAAACCTTTGGGGAGTACTTTCACGAGATGTGTAAGCCCATGGTTGGCAGTTTTCAGCTATTCAGGAATTACAGCAACAAAGTAGAGCAGAGTTGGTTCTCTTTACAGTCGCACATACTCCAAACACTAGTTGGGGGCATGCCAGATAGGGTTTTCAAGATAATTAAAAGGAATGGATACAAAATTTGAATTTAAATGCAAAATATTCGAAAAGTCCATATATTTTTGGGACAGCCTATTTTTATTTTTATTTTTTTACAAAAAATTTGTCAAACTTATACTTAATTTTTTTGCTGTAATAAATTTATGTTATAATACTACATGCATATCATTTTTTTCGTGATTATTGCTTCATTTTTTGAACTGTTATTTCAAAACATCGCCTGTCCATATACTTTTGAGACGCACTATAACATGTAGTAAGGTGGAAGTGGGCGCGAACAACTGTTAATCAGAAGGGGGCGTGACCGGAGGTGGCATCACCAGCAGAGTGTTTGTTTTTTCCTGGATGTTTTGCTTACGATTTTCTCCTGCTGGTTCAGTTGTTTTGGGTTGAATGATGTGTTGTAGGAAGCTGAATGGTTTCTGTTTTCTTCTGCTGTTTGAGTTATATTTTTGCTGAATGTTGAGTTGTAGAAAGTTGAATGTTTTGATTTTGTTTTTCTCATTCTAAAGTGCAAGTTTAAATGATTTTTTTTTTTTTTTTTTTTTTTTTTTTACTGAATTGTGAGAATATCAGAGAATATTTGTTTAATAAACAGAGGAGGATGCAAAGAATGCGGTCCAAAGAGACATCGGAAAACGAAAACGAGTTGTGCTTCATGTTTAGCTTCTGTTCGTCAGGATCATGTAAATGTGTACTCTAAATCTTGTTTGTCATTTTAGAAAAAGTAACGAAGATAAAACATATTTGAAAAAAAAAATCTATTATTTTCCAAGCTTTAATATCCTTACCACCACTTATACTAACAATGCATTGAAAGGGGACGGGGAAGCAAGAAAAAAACAGGTAGCGATATTTGTAAAATATACAAAGTATGTTGTCTCTATTCATAAACACAAAATTATAGAAAATAAAGCTATATAAAAATATTTGTCATAACCTAGAATCAGTATAACCTGAACTAGGTCTAATAGACCTATACAGGCAAAACGTAACTTTTCTTTCATCAGCGTAGGAAGGTTAAGAAAATTCTAAAAAGGAAATACATAACGATTGTATCTTCTAGTTAAGTAAAGAATTATAAATTAGTTTATTTATAAACATATTAAATTCATGTCGTCTTCGTAAACATAAAATATAATAAAAATAATTAGTTTTTAACTTATTAAAATTTTATACTTTTTTCCAAAGCATGGGATGAAAAGAAATCGTCTACTCACATTCATAATCGACACGTGAAATAAAAAGTTTATTCTGAGAAACTTAAATAAGGATTTAAAGTACTTCGTAATTAAAAAAAAAAACGACTTTTTTATTCCATGACATATAACTAATGTAATTGATTAAACATTAGGATTCAGAATTGTAGTTTTAGTATGAGTTTACTCCTATACTATCTAAAAAATGAAAATAGTATTTTTCACTTTTATTTTTACTTTTTAAATTATAACTAAAAAATAATGATTGTCTATATTTCTGCTACGCATTCCTATTTCTAGAGATAATTTTATTTATGATCAGAATCTCATAAAAGTATTGTTTAAGAAACTCAGAGTAACTTAATTCTATTACAATGAATGAAAATATACAACGTTTATTTATTCGGAATGAATTCACAATGAAAAGTTATTTCACCCACAGTCCTCCTATTTACAAAATTTATACTACACTAAGCCACATAAATACACATTTTGTTGTATATTGTAGCATTTTATTGGTCTCAGTGTTCATAAGGCACATAATAAAGTCATAATCCTTATTAAGCATGGAATAAGGTAAAAGTTATATTTGTTATTAAAGATAAAATAACATAATGAGACAATGTATGCGCTTTATTGATTAATATTTATGGAAATACTAAATAGTATCTTCTATGCTTAATAATGCGGTAAAAAACAGAAGTCCACATGTGTGGGCCGAGGAAAAGAAGAGGTTAATGCATTTCGTAAAATACAATATTTATTTTACAAATGGATCTTTTTTAAATCAGTAAAAGCTATAAAAATTAGTCAACGCAATTTAGGAATTTTAATGATTCGATTTTCATTGAATTTAATATGAATCGCTTCAAATAAGTAAAGTGATAAAACAAAATGTTTTGGTGATAAAACAAAATGTTTTGTTCTTTTCGAACAGATGTATCTAATTCCATCAAAAGTTATACACAGATTTTAAAAAAGCTGACAGGTGTATTATTAAAATTTCAAGTTAGTTGGTATAATATAAGACCTCTATAGGAAATTGTATCAAACATAATTTAACACTTAAAAAAATTATTCAAATGCACCATTTTCTGTTCAATGAATGTTAAAATTTGAAAATCATCTGTATTCTGATAGAAAATAATTATGAATTGATAGAAAATGTTCTGTATTTTTTGAAAGAATTAAACAAATTTAACCAATGCTATATAGCTACTTCCGGGTACATACCAAATAACAAGCTAATCGGATTGGGTTTTTTTGCCGGAGTTATTACGAAAAAAAAAAAAAGAAGCACACGGAAACAAAAAAAAAACGGTTCTCCATAGTAAACCTCAAATGCCGTTACGGCATCAACATTCACATAAATAGAAGGGTTATCTTTTAAATAAGGACCGTTTGTGAATGAGAATGAGAATGATGCGCGATCGTCGCAGTGCGCATGCGCCTCTGCTCCCAGCATGCTTTGAGCGCGTTTAGACGCCATTTGCAACCGTATGTCTGTGTGTGTTGAACTGTAGAAATCTATAATGTTTAAAAAAATTGACTCCCCCGCTGACTGTGAGATACGATCTGAGAGCAAGAAATTTGGCAGTAGTGGAAATTCATCGTCAGATTTGTGAAGTGTATGGTCATAATCATATATGAGTTATAGTAAAGTTCGAAAGTGGGTGAGAATGTTCAAAGACGGACGGGTCAATGTGCATGATGAGCCACGCAAAGGCCGACCTTCTCCGACTTCTGAAGAGTTGGTTCGTGGCGTGGACAGTTCGTGGACAAATTCAAAAGGACCGACGATTCAGAATTTCACAGTTTAGAATTGATGGTCAACTGTTCAAAGACGACTAAGGACAACTGCAGTCATGGATTTACAGTATTTCACAGATGGAAAATTTCTTTGACATCGTAATTCAAAAACTTGTTGAACGTTATGACAAATGTTTGAACAAAAATGGAAATTATATAGAAAAGTAGGTGAGAGCATGTAAAATATGGAAATAAATATATTGTAATGTTATTTACAGTATTTTTATATTTATTGAAAACATTTAAAACATTATTTAAAAATCCTCGTAATACATCTGTGACCTATGATCTTTAAACGTAATTTATTATTCTGAGAAAATGAACCTAACCATAAATGTCTTATATTGGAATTATTTAGTCTCATTTAAGATTTATGTTATTTGAAATTCCGAATGTCATATGAGTAATTTATCGTACAAAAGATTGTCGTAAATAAAATAAAATAATAATATTCGTACAAAAATTTTTTTTTTATTAAAAATTGAATATTTCCAAATCATGTTAAAAGAATATTAGAATAATTTACTAGAACACGTCCAAAAAATGTAATTGAATTATACTATTTCGTTTCAAAATAAATTTTCATTTACATGCTGAACTTCACAATAATTTAAATAAAATAGTTACTCATTTTCAATTTATAAAGCAAACCACAATTTATCAGTAGATACTTTTTACTTATAATAGAATGAATCACGTATAAAGATAATATTTGTAACTAAATCTCTTTTTAAAAATAATTTTATTTTATTGAATAAATTATAAATAAATTTTAGTTAATTTAAGTAATATAAAAAGATGTTATTTAAAAAAAAAATATTTAAAAAAATTCCATAAATTTAATGCATAAAGATTATATTTTGTAGTTGAGTACAGTTGAGTTGTTAAACAATTACAAACTAGCTTCGCAATAAACATATTGAATTACTGTGTATTTCTTGAACATGTCATGTAACAAAATACTTAATTTTTAACTTGTTAAATTTTTATATATTTTTTCAATGCAATGAAAAAACATCTGCTACTCTCAGTCAAAAACAGTATATTTAACAAAAAGATTATTATGAGAATCTTAAATAAGCATTTAAAGTACTACACAACTGAAAGAAACTACCTTTTTATTGCATGATGTATAATTAATTTAATTTATTAAATATCATTATTCAGAATTATGAAATTACTATCATATTACTCTTATGCTCTCTGAAAAAAAAACCATGTGTCCCTATTATTTTTACTTTTAACTATAATTCAAAAATTAAATTTTTCTGCTATGTATTCTTATTTCTAGAGATAATTTTATTTATGATCAGAATCTGATAAACGTATTGTTTAAGAAATTCAGAGTAACTTAATTCTATTACAATGAATAAAAATATGCAACGTTACTTTATTCAGAATAAATTCACGATGGAAAGTTATTTCACCCACCAGTCCTCCTATTTACAAAATTTATACTACACGAAGTAACATAAATACATATTTTGTTGTATATTGTAGCATTTTATAGGTCTCAGGTTTCATAATGCACATAATAAAGTCATAATCCTTATTAAGTTTCTCATAAGGTAAACATAGTTAACATATTAAGTTTCTCATAAGGTATTTATTATTAAAGATAAAACCACTTAATGAGACAATGTGTGTGTTTTATAAATTCATATTTTCAGAAATAATAGGCAGTAACTTCTACCACTTGCGTTTAGTTGTTTACTGTAATATATAATGTAAGGTAATAGGATTAAAAATTTAATATGTTTCTCAAATAATATGAAAAAATAATTGGTTAATAAGTACAATATTAGTATACATTCAATCTTGTAAATTATACAAGGTTATTACGAAATTGTAAATTAATAAGCTTCATTAATTAATACCTAACCACTGTATACTGATTAAAATCTAAGTTGAAATTACATATTCATTATCTATTATTAACCGGGTACGTATAGCATTAACGTTGTCATTATTTTGTTAGCTTTATGATGTGATAGTTTACCTCATAACACCTTTATCCATAAATTAAACATTTTTTTTAAATATATGAGAGATTGATTATGTATTACATAAATATATAATCAATACCAATTTTTGAGAAAATACATAACAAATACTCCCACATGTATCTTCAAATATTTAATATATTTAATGAATAACATTTATTAAAATGATAAAAAGTAAGAATAGCTAATGAATGTATATGAAAAAAAAATCCTGTGTAAATTTGTAGCATAGTGCGTAGCTACTTTTTGAGAAGGTACTCTGTGGTCGAGTGGTTTTGAGATTTTACGTGCCAGCGTAGTGTCCTGAATTCTAACACTTGTGCGCGAATGAGATGTCTATTCTGTCAGCTCTTTAAGTTGTGCAAAGTATGTTTGAATCTCTGGCTGATTGTTACGGTTATTTCTTGCAACGATTTGATAATTAGGTATCTGTGGTTAGTTAGTTGATATATATAGTGTGGTACGGGTTGTGTTCGACAGATTGTGTTGCATCTTGCCTAAGAGAAACTTTACTCCTGGTCGAAAGGTTCTGGATTTGAGTGTCAATTTTCCCACGTGTTGACTGTAAGCGGAGTTGGGTAGAATATACGGCTGACTTTCGCCACCGTAGTAAGACGTTTAACTTTGTGTTTAAGAAAGATTATTGGTATCCACGTGTTCCATTTTTTTAGTCCTATTACAATGATTATAGTGATGTCTTATAGTAATTTAAAATGACTTCTTTTATGATCTTGTAGAAGGTACAGTGAAACCATTTTTTAGATAACTGCATTGAATTTAATAAATATTTTGGAGAAGGATTTTTCTCCTCTTAGGCAGTACTAGAATCGAGATTAATTTTGATCGCCTATTTTTAAGTCTACCCTAATCACCCGGTTTATTCTTTTAAATACATTTATTTCAACTATTTAATTAAATAATGATTTGACTTTTAAGTTAAGTTCGAAACATTTGAAATTGTGTAACATTTAAAAAAAATACTTCAAATTATACAAAAAAATATCCCACATTAAATTCTGCGAAATGTAGCTGAAAAAGAATCATCTGAAATCTTCACACTTGAGATTAGTTGTGAAATTCTGTCACGACCCAAAGAAATAAATACATTTCAAAAATGGAGGAGAGTGATTTACTATCTTCATCGAAAATGAGAGGATGAAGTGAAAATGAAAAACTCTAAAAGTACGACCAAAATGCAGCGGGATGAAAAAATGTTACACGTAAGTTTATTGGGACTACTGCACTTTAGAAACAATTCAGGATAACGTATTTTTACTTTCATATAAAATTGGAACTGAATACAACACTTTATGTTATTTGTTAATATTTAAAGTTATCGAATAAAACATCCATAATAATTATCAATCTACTAATTCAACAAATTTTTGGTTTTCATTGTTGTTGTTTTTTTTTTTTTTTTGAATGGACAAAACATCTTTGCTCATAAATTATTTTTGAAAAAAAAAAATTAGAAACAGTGGTTCAGTTGTACTGCACAATTCATGTTACATTTTTTAAAAGAAAATATATCATAATGTGAGATGAAAAATAAATATATTTTGTGACCGAAGCTGGCCGAAATGCATCTGTTAAATTTCAAGCAGCAGTTTTTCTTGCACAGTACAGTTGTACATAAAATAATTTGTGAGACTTTCCTCAGAAATCGTATTTACCTATTAATGGCAGTTGAATATAAATTTTGATTTAAAAAAAATGACGTTGTGATTTTATTTACTAATACATTATAACAAATCAGAAAAAACATAAGTTAAAAAATACAAGTAAAAATGGCACATTACATGTTATCAGGGTAAAAAACTCTTTTTTTATTTTAGAAATTTTAAAAGCTGCAAAATCTTAAACATCATTTTTTTTTCTTTTTATTTTAAAATTAAAAAGCATAAAAGAATTACCATTTGTTATCACTAGTTTTTGTTTAAATTTCAGGCTTATAACCTTATAATCATTTGGCTTGTCTTTTTCGGTCCTGTCGTTGACAAAATACTTTTGCATCTAATTTTTGTTGCTAGTGCAGAAAAAAAAATTCTTTCTGTGGTCCCCTTGCCAGAAATGAGCTATAATGAGATTACATGCTTAAAAAATAATTTATTTTTGATTCAGAATGAAATATTATAATTTCCCAATTTCCAGCCACCTTTCTTAAATCATCACTCACCAGCAACAAAACGATGGATATTTTTATACAATAAGATATTACTTCTTTACTTCTAATTCCTGCAGAACTGACTACTGAACATATCTGTCTGTCTATATAAGAATGTACCTATTCTGTAAGCCTGTTTAGAAGTGTTCCATGGTAAATAGATATTCTGGAACTACATGAACTGTAAATGGGACGAGAAAATAGAAAAGTATTTACAAAACAATTATTACTAACCGCAATTAGTACTGGAGTTGAGTGCGAGACACTAATTCGCTCATCAGACAGTAATTAGTAGAACAGATAAATAGTCGCTTCTATCCATTAAAAAATATTTGTAATCAGTATTGATGTATATCATTGTATCTGTGCAAAGAAGCTTATATTTTAAAAGCGAAGAAATCACAGATTCTATCGTGCAGATTGATGTGCGTCTAAGAGATTTCCCAATTGCATCCATCTTTTATAAACCATCAACCATCAACAAACAACATGAATATTTTTATAGAGCTGTTATAAGCCAATTATTTGTGACTGTCGCAAGACTCACTACTGAACATAACTAGCTTACTATTTGATAATTTAGTCTATTCTGTAATCTTTTTTAAACGTGTTTCATGTTAAATAAATAGGCTAGACCTGCATGATCTGTAAATGTGACAACATAAATATGGAAAAGTCCTTAGAAAGCTGCAAATGCAGTGCGTGTAATCAATGAAAGTGCTTAATCCAACAACTAAACAATGATTTCTATTAATTAAAAGAATTAAACATGTGCAATCAATAGTGAGGAATATCATAATATCTCTTACAAGGGACAATGCAGGCAGCAAAAAATCTTAAAATTAAGAAATCACAAACTATACCCTGCATCTATGCTTCAGATGAATGAGCGTCCAATACGTTGTCTAATATTGTAGGAAATTACACTAATAATAGAAGTCAACTAACGAATATCTATCAGCAATTAAAATCAATGTTATATTCATATTACATTCAATATTTTACAAAGAAGTGCTAGAAAATTTATTGAAAAAACACTTTTAAGTTATTTTCAATTTCTTAGACACATATGAATATAGACACCGTGTTTGAAAAACATTAATATAAACATTAGTTCGCCCTATATTTATAGAAAGATCTTGCTCTTTTTCTTTTTATTAATTCGAATTTTGAGATAAATGTTTAAATGTATTGATAAATAATTATCCTATACAAACGCCTGTTTTTCCTGTCTTGCTTATATTCCCTTATTCCTTGAAGTCTTCATCAGTTTTAAAACCATTAATCACATATTTTTTTAATTTTTCATGAATGCTATTTTTGTTCATATTTATTCTGAGAGCCAGTGTTTGTTCGGAAGCTCCTCCATTAATTTGAAAACGACTTTTATTCAGAACATAGTAAAAATATTTGTATCCTCATAAATTCTACGAATTTTTTAAAAGTAAATCAAGGTATTATTTTTGAATTATATATATATATATATATTATATAAAAAATTTATTTCCTTCGCAAATCCTTCACATTTATTTCGCATTAGTCCTTTAAATCAATCTAACTTCTGACATAGTCAGTATTTCCTTAATTCTTAATAATATTTATTCTTATTTAATGTCCTTTTAAAAGTATTAACCCGTATATTAATAATTATCTTATTCCAAATCTTAATCTAAAATTTTAAGTTCATTCGTAACTTTTATGAGCTCCCCAATCTATAAAATTCTGAAAGACGCCTTTTTCATTTCGAATGTTTTTAAAAGCCATTATTTTTTATTCCATACTCTGCTTTCGCACGCTGGGTATTTTTCACTTCAAAATTAATGCGTGGCTACGAGAGGAATTCTTTCGTGTTGGGTCTTCTCCCTCGCGCCTCATTCGCTGGGCTGGAGCTCGCCTCTCACTCATTGGTTTGTGTGCTCGTGACGTCGTATTCTGTATCACTGCGCTCAGTGAACAAAACTTGCTTGCACGCTTTGGAGGGCAGATTTTTGACATGTTTGGAAGTGTAACCAAATGGGTATCTGGTGTTGTATTCACGTAGAATTTTAATACAGCAGTTTTAAGATCTTTTAAAACGATGTAATGAGCCATCGGGAAGCCTGAGGGCTATAAGTTTATACCTGTGGAACTGTTACTGCATCGCTCTTATTCATAAATAAACGATTTGTCTGGAAATTGGCTTGTCTTTATTGACAAAACTCTTCTGGTGTCTCCCCATTGCCTCACCTCTTCGCCATGATTATTGATATCGACTGCAACCTTCTATATCTTTAACAAACTGCCATTTTCTCGTGGAATATTACATCTCGTGGTATCTCATCTTCATAAAAACACCATATATATATATATATAGCAATTTAAATGTTCAATTGAACATATGAATTCATGAAATGTTTTGCTTTTTCATGATGAAGTATACAAAAGAAAATATATTTAAATGCTGTCGAATAAGTACAGTAATTTTTAAGAAAGAGTCTCTACCATTATTATTTTTTTTTTCAAAATACAACTGTTCACGGAATTTAATAGTCTTGGTTTAATGCAGCGTTTTTAGATCCAGAAGTAAGATAAGAGAATCAAAACTACAACTCTCATGCTGTTTTGAGCATATACACTGCTGTACACAGTAAAATAATTTTATCAATTTATCTTAAGAAACAACGTAGGGATTCTTTAGAGAACTTATGGAACATATTCTCTACATATTACAAGTGATCATATATATTCTGATAATGATTTTATTATTTTTTGATTGGGAAAATTGAATAATTTTTGAAAATTTTCAATAAAAATATACAATTGAATTCATCAGCATGGATTAACTTGGAATTCTGACGGAATCGGCCTGTATAAAAATATTTTCATTTTTATATGGTAAGTTTTTGCTACAGAATATGTATATTATAATATGTGATACATACTGTTTATTTTCATTTAAATTTTGAATTTTGTATCAGTCTGCAAAATGTTTGCATATTAGATTTTGTATTAGTCCCTGCGAAAAACTTCACACCATTACAAAGTTAAACAACACAAAATCTATCAAAAATTCATAAGTAATAATTCAACATTATTGGTATTAATTATTAATTAGTGACGATTTGACATTTTTGGCAGTTGTTATATCTTATTTATTATTAATGATTCAACGTTATTAATATCTATTTATTGATTATTTATTACTCATGGCTCAGTAATATGATTCACGATTCAAAACCATTAATTGAACATTAAAACTGTCTTTTATTTGCGAAAAAGTATTTAAATAATAATTAAGATTTTGCAATCTGTTTATTTACTTATAATTAGTAGATCAGATTGTTTGTAAAACGTAACGAAATGTAATTGCCTCCAAAAAATTTTACACTTTCAAAATGCAAAATTTTTTTATCCCTTGATTTCTTCGTCAATTTTAGCATCATTGATCACGTTACTTGTGTCTGTTTGAGGATGATTTTTTTTTCTCTTTTATTTTAAAATTGAAGTTAGGAAGCTGTTCTATACTTTCTCAAATTTACATACTAGGAAATCATTGGAAGTATTATTTTAATCTCAAGAAGTCTAATTTGTTCTTTCAAATAATAATAATAAAGGCATTGATGTTAAAAATTATTTTTATGTTTTTTGACAGAAATTGTAACGTTCTATTTAGGTTCATAAATTGTAAAAATGTTCTTAATTTAATAAAGAAAGGCTTAGATTAAAACGTAATTATATTAATTATATTTCTGTATTTTTAAAAGAGAAAGTAACCTCTTACATCATTTTCATTCCAAAATTTCTTGTAAACACATTTACATTGATTTCAATGCAAATACTTAAAAGCCCAAAAATCAAATCTGAAATATATTTTACATACTATTTCGAACAAATACGTTATTATATAGAATGTACTGTATTAAATACAGTAAATTAATTTAACCAAATTCTTCCCATAAAGATTGAGGAACATTTAAGAAATTTTTGTGGATAGTTACTGATACTTATCTTACGGTAATGATGTATTTAAAAAATGGATTGAAACACTTTTTTTTTTGTTGCATTTTAATGAGAAGTGGAAATTAAGAATTCCAATCAATCTGAAAACAATAATCCTACATATAGAGATAAAATTGGAATGAAAAATGTTTAAAAAAATAAATTAATAAAATAAAATAAAAAACAGTCAAGTTCAGTACCGAATAAGTAACACATCTCTTTTCATAAAGGAAATAAACGTAATCTAGCGGTGTGGATTAACTAATAGCAGGATAGACAAATCGAAAACCATTATATTTATTTCTTTTTCTTTCTTTTAATTTCTCATAAATAACTATTTTTTGTCTCGCTGCATTACAAACTATGTTTGAACTATATACATACTGACGTTACTGCACATCCAAATAAAATAAGAATTAATGCAACGTTTATTGTAAATTTTCTCTTTTGAGAACCTTTTACATCTTTTTCTTTTATACATCGTCAATGTATTTAGATTCATGATAAAACAAAACTCGAAACAAAATTATTAAATAAATGTTTGTTTTACTCATTTTTTTTTTATTTGTGAAAGATACCTTACAGTAATTTCTAAAAAATATATTAAATTTAATCTTTTTAGTTTTTGTATTCTTCGGAAAAAGATTAGTCTGAAATATTACGACATTACAAAATATTATATACAGTGTATAGGCAAACATAGATTATTGTTACACTGTTGAGAAATTTGTAGCAATCCGTCCTTCATTCAACCATATACAAAACGGTTACATAACAGTAATTTAACTCTATTCTAACCATATTACAGCCCATATTATGGTCATAAAAGAGTTACATTACAGTTATGTAAACGTGTTCTATAAAAACGGTCGAATGACTGGACATTTTGCGGCAAATTTTTAACAATGTACCTATTTGGTACTAAACTGGATTTTTTTTTTTTTTTTAACATTTTTATTTTTTTATTATTTCTATATATAGGATTAATGTTTTCAGATTGATTGGAAATCGAAGCTGAAAATAATTCTCGGAAGAATTGAAAAAAGTAATTTTCTCTCTTGAAATAAATCTTTAACATATTTAGAATCGTTCTTCGCATTTTTTTTACCTCTCTCATGATACTCTTTCAGCTCATTTTTTTCAAGATTCAAACTTTTATCAGGAGCTTTTTATTCTTTGAAGAGTAACACTTAGTGGGAACTCATCGCATGTAATATTTTGTTTTTGAAAATGCTACGTGGTTCACTGTTTTGTTTTTTTTTAAGAATATTTTTGTGGTTTGTAGAATGTTCTATTTATCCATTTCCATTCCTAAATTAATTGAATGTTATATGGTGCATACTCGTAGACAGAAATAAATAGCTGAAGCTTAATAAACTAAATAAATAAGATATTTAAATACGCTAAATTAGCAACAAAATCTTTCTATTAAAATATGCAGACATTTAAAAATACGACATTGAATCAGGAATAGATCTATTTTTATCTAGTTTAAATACATTCTGTATTAAATATAATTAATTAATTTAATTTAATCATTTAAAAATAAATTTAAGTTGGTCCGAGACATTTAATAAAATATATTTGTAGAAACTTTTTGTTCTTTTTTTTTTACCCTTGATATGTTTGTGTATTAAATTACTCTTTTCAAATGTAATTTTTTAAGTTTAAATTAAATTTTATTTAGAAATAATTATTTTAGCCATATTAAAACATTCTTATTTTTTCTGAAAAAAAAAACAAAATTTGTGCATATATATAATATTATATTTGAGTACAGAAAAAAATAATTATAAAGTATATTTAGGATTTACAAAGATATACATATTAATTAAAAAACTTTTATAAAGGAAAAAAAAATATTACTTTTTATAAGTACGTTGATACATGAATCATAATTTTAAACTTGTTTCTCAAATAATAAGGAAAAAGTTCTGAAGACCATTTAATTAACATATAATTTTAAATAGCCTTATAAAATTCATGAATAGCTCAAATAATTTTATCTTTCATAGTAATTTAGACATACGAATTTAAATATAGCAAATCTTAAAAAATCCATTCTGAGATAAATAAAGAAAAATGTGAAAAATAAAAGAGAGTTTAATAATTGTATAATTTAAAATATCTCTACAAAAATACAGAATGGCTCCAAGGGCTCTATATTTCACAGACATTTAGGTATATGGATTTAAATTAAAAAAATCTAGTAAGCATAGACTGTGTGTACATCTTGAAATAAATATATTTTACCACCTAAATATGGTTTTCGTATGCTGTCATTTATTGATTTTTAACATAACCATAGGAGTCATAAACACTTTCCAACTAGGTTGGAAAGTGTTTATGACTTCGGCTTCTCTGGTCGTCTGGTCGTCCGTCCGTGATATAACTCGCGTAAATATACTCGGATTGCTTTGAAATTTGTGCACGTTATTGTCGTTTACTAAAGCATGATTCCTATTCAAAATGAAGTGTGTAGTACTTATAGTATTTTTTAAAGAGACAAAAGTATTCTGTTACATTACAGTCAATGAGAAAAAATCGCTTCAAGTGCATTTTGATGATGCTACGCTATTAGAAACATGATGAAATTGCTATACTATTCTGAAGCATACTAAAACAGGCTTTTTGTAGAATATGGGTTGCAAGGTATTTATTATCGATTTACAGGGCCACACAAAAGAATTATGTTGCACATTGTTCTACGGAGAAAAATCGTTTGCACTGATGTTTCACTATATCAAACATATATGATGAGGTTTTAGTATAAATTTCTCACTTAAAAGTATGGTGTGCATTGTATTTATCTTTCGTTTACAGGGATACAAAAAAGATAATAGTAACAGTATACGTGAAATAATTACAGTCTATGTGTGATAAGTGAATTTTCAACATTGATTTGGGTATTTAAGTTTAAGAGCCAACGCTAATCACGAGAAGAAATGCTCAAGCTAATGTTAAGTCTATGGGAACGTTCTAGCGCGATTTCTCGCTCACATTTTAATATTTTTAAATGATTTTGTTTTGCATAGGATAGCAGAGGTCGATCTCTAACGTTGTTAGTTTTTACTTTTTGTGATTTTGGTTACAGTTTTTTTTTATATATAAGCGGACATTTTCAATTTTGGAACCGGATGGAACCGGTTCTGAAAGTGAAAGTACCCTTATATAAACAAACTGGAACCAAAATCGAAAAAGTAAAATCTAACAACGTTAGAGATCGACGTCAGCTATCTTATGCAAAAAAAGTATTTAAAAATATTAAAATGCGAGCGAGAAATCTCGCAAGAACCTTCCCGTACACTTAACATTAGCTTGCCCGTTTATTCGCGTGACTGATGTAGGTTCTTAGATCCGTAAGTATTACAGACTATGGGAGTGAATTGCTTAGGGTAGTTTTTAAATGTGTTACACAATTTCGTGCTGAACTATAGTTAGTAGATTTATAGAAGTTTGTGGAAAATTAATATATTCATATACAGGGCTACGCAAAGGACAAGGTAGATTGTCGTTTATGGTTGGTAATTCCTGGCAGTTTGTTTTAAGTTGTCTTATGCGTTTTTTACCTGAATTAAATTTTAGCTTAATATGGGGTGTATACAAAAGTGTTTAGATAATATACAGGGTTGTACAAAATATTTCTAGGGCATTTCCATCGATTGGCGTAAATTCCTAAATGTCAATTTTCTAAAGAAGTTAAATTTTATCGTGCTATGTAGTATATATACAAATAAATAGATCATATACGGGCCTTCACAAACTAATTCAACTAGGTTTTTGACTATGGAAGGTAATTGCTATAACTGGAATTTTAAATGTGTTATATGTTATTGATATATGTGTTATATGTTATTGATATATGTGTTATATGTTATTGATATATGTGTTATATGTTATTGATATATGTGTTATATGTTATTGATATATGTGTTATATGTTATTGATATATGTGTTATATGTTATATGATATTATGTCCTATACTGTTTACTTACATATCTTCCTCCACCTTACTTACTTAACGGTGAAGTTTCGTTACAGTTTTTTGGATGTGTTTGAAATTGTTTCATAATGTATGCTTGACGCATGATTTTTCGTTCTTGTAAAAAAATTTATTTAGTTTTTTTTTTTTTTTTTTTAATTTTGAAAACAGAGTGTGTTTTATTTATTTATTTATTTATTTTTTTTTTTGAGATTTTCGTGTTCCGGTCTACATTAATGATTATTTAGGAAGATTGCTTCAAACGAATAACAAATAATAAATTATTTTTTAGAAAGATTTTGATTTTTTTTTCTAGTTTTATTCAAAATTAGATTTTAAATCATTACGGAAAAAGCTTGATTTCAGTATAACAAAACAAAAGACAAGTAAATATGTACATGTGGAATATCTTTTAATTTCAGAGAAAAGTCACATGGTGAAAAGTTTTTGATTTTATTTCGTTATTTCTGAGAGAAAACCTAAAGTATAATTTCCAGAATCTATTTCATTACATTACATTATATATATATATATATATATGAAACAAATTAAAAAAAAAAAAAAAAAAAAAAAAAAAAAAAATTTTTTTTCGTCGTTGACTTCATTAAGACTATAATTCTGTGTAAATCCCATTATTCTAAATTATTTTCTCGCTCCAGTATTCGATTGTCAAAATTACATCTAGCGAAATATATAGTTTATTCCAAATTCATTCTCTTAAAAAATGGCACTGATAGAATGTTCTATTAAATTTACGCACTTTTATTTTCTTTAAATAAAAAGCATCCTAGAATCTAATAATTCAAAAAATACCCATTTCCCAGCTAAAAATATTTTACTTTTAAGAAATAACAACCTATGAATTTCTTTTCTTTATTTTTTATTTCCCTACGATTCCTGACAAAATATTACTTTTCAAATTCTGAAAGATTTTAATCTCAATGTAAAAATTATTTTGGCATATTGCCATACTTGATAAAAACATATGTACTCCTTTTCTCTCTGCTTTTATTTATTCGAAGGAAGTAGAAGGCACGAGATTGTTCTAGAACATTTTTTGGCGCGCTTTTGCCAGCTTCGGTAAGTTCACTTCGATATTAATTCGCCGAAGAAGTTAAGCCGTGAGCGTTGATTGGCCTAGAGGCTTTTTAGATAGAATGTATTCTGGCGCGCTCGAAAAATGATATACGGATTTTTTCCCGCGTTTAGAGCAGAATGTTCCGGGATTTCGGTGGTGGATGCAACTAGTCATGTACTTCCTAAATCTTCGAAGGTTCTCCTTGGCCGCCGATTGATTTTAAAGAATACCTGCCTGTACTAACTAAGATGTCTTCTTATATTTAAATTTAAATCATCAAGTTTCGCCACGACCCTAAAATTAGCAGTGCATGGAGTGAGATTTCAATAGAGTAAAGCTTAATCGATTAATCTTTAAATTTTTCGAATAAAGTGTGAACTGGAACGAACTGCCTCTTCTCTGTAGCTTATACGTACACAATGAAGTAAGTCTCGGTGCTCGACTGAAAATCTCCTCGGAGAAACCTCCCTTGCCTTGAATAGGAGTCTACAAAAGTATGGTGACTCCAGTTAAATCGTCACATATTGAATTTTTTTAGTCGACAGGATGTTGACAGTATTCCTACATTAGACGAACATGATTTTGAGACATTTTTTGGAGTCTAGCGAATATGCTACAAGTTGTGCTTTTGTTCAAACATTTTGCCGGTGCGTGCAGACAGCAACTGTCGCGACGGATGGAACGATGTTTTGGTACGATGTAATCAAGATTGAAATATGTGTGTATAGCGGATTTGAAGTGTGTATCATCGAATTAAATGGAAATTTGAAAAGACTTATTTTATGAGTTGCGGCCAAGTAAATAAAAAAAAAAGAAGACGTGGCAGTGTAAGTCATTTTTTCATGATTGATATTTTATTTTGTGACTTTATGATATTTGAATATTTTTATGTGTTTTTTTTTTATTTTATTGTTTATGATTATTTAAAATTCTATTGTTATTTAAATGATACTTAGATCGGGGCTTTGTATAGATAATAGAGTACCTTCTTATATTTATATTGGTAAAAGTAATAAGAATATGGATGAAATTAAGATGATTGCATTTGACCCTGATTCGGGAATGGGGATTCAGCAGTGGCTAGAATATTTCAACCAAATTTGTAGAAGAGAAAATAAGAATGAGGAATGGAAATTTAATCATATATCTCAATATCTTAAAGGTGAAGCTCTTAAAGTGTATGTTAATGATTGCTTAAACTGTGATAATTATGAACAAATTGTAAATATTTTAATAGAGAGATTCATTGACTTAAAATGTCCAAAATTTTCTGAATTTACTACACTTAAACTTGATAAATTGAGTGATTTAGAAGCATATTTTAGAAAAAAAGTAGAGATAGGTAGGCAGTTAAAATTATGTGAAACTATTCTGTTACAAGGATTGACGGATGGATTACGACCAGAATATCAAAATTCCATCAATGTCAATCATCCTGAAAATACCACTGACTGGTATAGAGTTGTGAAACAATTTGTTGAAGTTTCTCCATCGCTCAGTACTCGACAACCAATCAATCAACCATATCGTCAGCCAAATTTTTCTGCTCCCCGTTTCCCAATGCAATCTTTTCGGCAAAATTATCAGCCTTTCCGACCACCTAGGCAAGAATATGCTCCTCGGAATTGGCTGCCAGCACGACAATTTAATCAGAGATCTCCTAATTATAGGAATCCTGTACAAAACAATCATTTTCAAAACCTTTATCCAAGCAGACCATGCAGAATTTGCACCAATAAGGGGGTCAGAAATGCTTACCATTGGGAAAGAGAGTGTGTTTTTATAAGTAATACTACTCCCTCTGATACTCAAAATGCTTCTACTTTTAATGGTAATCCTGGTAATGAATGACAACTAATAGTGTATGGGTACACCCCTAGTTATAATTTACCTTGTATTGTGGATAGTGGTTCAACAATTGCCATTTTACCATTGAAATTTGTAAGAAAACTTAATGCTAAAATTGAAAAAATTCCTACTACTATTATTGGTCAGGCAAAAGGGTTTATGGAAATTAATCAGAAGTGCAGAGTGCTCATCAGGGTTGGGAAAATTAGTAAATGGATAGATTTTCTAGTATGTAATATAGATCTAAATTATGCAATATTGGGGTTAAGAGAATGTTCAAAATTTGATTTAACAATTAATTGTAAACATTGTATTGTCAAACAAGGGAAAAGAGTTGTAAATAGAGGTGTAGCCATACAAAATGAGAAAGCTTTGCATTTTCATATTGTTGATGTTAATAAAGTACAAGTGAATAATGAAAGTATAAAATGTGAAAATGACAGTAGTAATTTTGAAAATAAGTATGATCATTATAACAAGTTTAATTTTTATCAAGTAAATAACAATTTTGAAAGTAATGAAGAGCATAATGATTTGGATTTTTATCATGATGAACAACTAAATTTTGAGAACTGTAGTAATAGTATAATTATGCAGTCAAATAAGGAAAATAATGACTATGAAGTGCAACCAGATTATAGAAGACTCATGACTCCTCAAATTTCTCGCGAAGTTAATATTTCTAATTGTGAACTAATGGGGGAGATAAATTTGATTCAAAATGGGGATTTAAGGGAATTAATTCAAAATTACATGGATATTTTTGCTAAACATAAATATGATGTGGGTAGAATTAATATTGAACCACAACGCGTTTATCTTAAATCTGACCTACCAATATCTTTGAGGCCTTATAGAACTTCACCAGCTGAGGAAAAAGAAATTCAAAATCAAATTCAAGGATTGTTAGAAGCAGGATTAATTAAAGAGAGCAATAGTCCTTATTCGGCTCCTGTCACTTTGGCTATGAAAAGAGAGGAAGGCAAAAAGACTAGGTTATGTATTGATTATCGAAAATTAAATGCAATAGTAAAAAATGATGCCGAACCATTACCTCGTATCGATGGGATCTTGGATAAATTGAGTGGTGCTCAGTATTTTTCAACTTTGGACTTAGCCTCCGGCTACTGGCACATACCCATACATCCCGCAGATACTGAGAAATTAGCTTTTGCTACTAGCTCTGGGTTATTCGAATGGTTAGTCCTCCCATTCGGGATAAAAACGGGACCCCCGATTTTCAATAGAACTATTAGAAGAATCCTAAATAAATACAAAATAGATTTTGCTTGCCACTATTTCGATGATATTATAATTTTCTCCTCCTCTCTAAAAGAACATCTTGATCATTTAAATCAAATATTTAAAATTTGTCAATTAGAAAACATTAAACTCAAATTATCCAAATGTAAATTAGCTCAGACTAAGATTAACTTTTTAGGATATGAAATTTATGATGGAATTATAACTCCTGCAAATGCAAATATTGAAACTATAAAGAAATTAAAACCCCCGACAAATATTAAACAATTGCAAAGTTTCCTAGGATCAATAAATGTTTATCATAAATTTATAGATAAATATGCTCAAATTCGACAACCTCTTAATAAATTACTTAGAAAAGATACAATATGGAATTGGACTCCAGAATGTCAAGATTCTTTCAATAAATTGAAAGATGCTTTAATCCAAAAACCTATTCTTAAAATTTATGATGCAAAATTACCACTTCATATGTTTGTTGACGCCTCACAGATGACAGTAGGTGCAGTGCTTAAACAACCAGATAAAGAGGGGTTTCTGCATCCAATTGCTTACCATTCAAGGAATTTGAAGAGTTATGAACAGAATTACTTCATTACAGAGTTAGAGTGTTTAGCAATTATTGACACTCTTGATAAATTTTATCATTACTTTCATGGAGTCAGATTTACCATCCATACTGACCATGCATCTCTAGTTTGGTTAAAAAATGTTAAGAATCCTAGAGGAAGATTATTTAGGTGGTCTTTAAAATTAAGCATGTTTGAGTATGAAATTAAGTATGAAAAGGGGTCAACAAATGTCGAAGCTGACATGTTGTCCAGAAACCCTGTAACTTTTTTCAACCAACATATTAATTTATTGTTAGATAAAGATGAAATAATAGAGATGCAGAATAAGGAAAATGTAAATGATAGGAAATATCGATCAGAGAATGGAATAATCATACTTAAAAAACATGGATTTCGAAAAGTGGTAGTACCAATGGCTTTAAGAAAAAAATTATTACATATTGCACATGAGAATTATGGACATCTAGGTATACAAAAAATGCAAAATTTAATTTCTCCAAACTATTATTGGCCTAATATGACAATAGATATAACCCAATATGTAAAACATTGTGACACTTGTCAAAAAAATAAAAAACCCAAAACAAAAAGATTTGGCTTACTACAAGCCCTACCAGCCACAGATCAACCTTTTGAGTGCCTCTCTATTGATACTGTGGGTGGATTTAATTATTATAACTCGACAAAGAAATTTTTACACATAATAATAGATCATGCCACAAGATATGTCTGGGCTTTTCCATCAAAAAATGTTACATCAGTCACATATATTAATTGCTTAAAACAAATTTTCAATAGTCAGGTTCCCCAAATAATACTCAGTGATCGGCACAAGGCATTCCGGTCACCTCAATTCAAAAAATTCCTCAAGACACATAACATTAAACAAAGATTTACCTCTTCACATCATCCACAAACGAATGGGAAGGTTGAAAGGGTTAACCAGACAATAGTCACTAGATTAAAATGTAAAGTAAACTCAATCTCATCTAAAATTCCATGGACTCGATTATTAGAGCATGTCATTCAAGAATACAATAATACTCCTCATTCCATAACTAATTTCCCACCAGCATATCTATTTTATGGCAAATTACCTTATAACTCTCCTTTAAATCAAAATTATTATCCACCTGTTCAAGAAGCACTAAAAATTGCTAAAAAACGTACTAAAGAATTTCATTTCAAAAATAAAAGGTTATATGATAGAAAATTTGTTGAGTGTCCTTTAAAAGTAAATGATTTTGTAATTTATGAAGAATTCAAATATCCCAATACTAGGAAATTAGAACCCACTTTTTCAGGTCCATACAAAATTATAAACAAACTTTCAGAAGTGACTTATGAAATAGACAGATTTAATTATGAAACTAAAGCCAACTCAGTAATTGTACATGTGTCTAAATTGCGACAATATTATTTTCCAGATGACTTCAAATTATTTCATGAAGATACACAAAAACCAGCACAAACAACTTCACATACAGGTTCACAAAATCAAACTAAAGTAAAAACAATAGATTAAACTCAAATTCTTTTAAATATCGCTTATTACCAGAATTTCAACATTATCAGGTATGTTCTTGGGTCGACACAGGAATATTACTTGTTTTTGAAAGTTTTTGAGGTTAGGTAGACAACTTATGCAGGCATAAGATGTGTATTATGATTTTAGGAATTTTCAAATTGATGTTGAAAAATGAAATTAAAATTTATATATAATTACAGGTTTTAGTAAATATAAGTTATATTATTTAATGGATTCACAGAAGCTATATTTATTTTGTTTAATACAATAAAGGTCTTGAATTATTCTTGAATGCTGATATTCTGTATTAGTCAGAGTTGATATTGTGACATTGTAGTAAAATGTTAAGAGAGATTAGTTAAAATTTAAGGATTGCAATAGTGTAAATAATAGTTTTATATTCCAATTCTCTGTCACCTATCTATCTAACAATTATTATTATTATTATTATTTTTGCTTATTACTTAAAAAGTGTAAAAAGAAGAAGAGGATTCTACACTTAAATTTTGGTAATTAGCTATACCCGATTATGTCATAGATTTTTTAGTAGTCAAAAGAAGAGTATCAGAAAGGGATATTATTGTTCACAATTGTTGGTTGAGTGAATCCTATCTAAATATTTGGGCATCTAAATTATTTAGTATTGGAAAATAATGTAGAGTTAATTTTTTTTTTATATAGATTTCGGCTAGCAAAAAATTATTTCCTTATCCTTTCAAGTAAGGAAACAAACATATTTTGCTATGTATTTTTTTTTTCCTCAACCAAGAATTTTATATTGAATGTAATATTTACTGTGATATATTATATTGTTAGAGTAGTTATTGAAGTCTGTTGATATTATTTATTTTGAAAAGATTTATTAATGTTATTATTTATTAAGAGAAAATATTAGAAAAAATGTTGAGAGAGATTTAGAGTTAATATTAGAGTTATTAGAGTATTAGAGTTTTATTTACAAATTGAGTAAACTGCTTACAATGAAATGTAGTTATAAAATATATGATGAATTAAAATTTTTGTACCAAGGTTGTGATATTTCAAAGTAGTATGTATACCATGTTGTGCAATATGGACATTTATTAATTCAAAAATTTTACTGATTGCGACAAAAAGGATAGCTATCGAATGAAATGAATTAGCTCTGGTCTTCAGTGTGACCACAAAAAGAGTGGCACCACAGATTAGAGTGGGGGTAATCCCAAAACCACAATGGAGAAAGACTGAAATTTAGTCAGAACTGTTTTGAGACTGTTGTTGACTGCTGTTGTTGTTCAAACAGTGACTGTTTAAGACTATTGAAACTTCAGTATTCAGTTATTCAGTATTAGTATGATTAAGTTTTTTCAATAGTATTCTGAAGAATACAGTTTTTTCAATTGGTAATATTCTTCAGTTTTCAATGTAACTAATTTCCAACTTTATTATTTATTATATTATTTATTATATTGATTTATTATTTATTATTATTATATTATGTTGGTAATATTATTTATTATATTAGTTATTTCTTGGTTTATCTTGATGTATCCCATTTATTTACACTTGCAAAAAGTAAGTGTTGCTGTAAACTTATGTATTTGAGGTTATGCTTTACTCTAAAAATATTTTAATTTCCATTCTTCCAAAATTTAAGACAATTACTTTGTTTGTGATTCTTGATGATTTAAAATTTTTAGAATTTTATATTTTAGGAAAATTCTCTATTTTTTTTTTTAATCTGAACTGCTGTTAGGGAACTGCTATTCAGATAAGCTTGTTTTTTTTTGGGGGGGGATATTGAAACAAATTAAAAAAAAAAAAAAAAAAAAAAAAAAAAAAAAAAAATTTTTTCGTCGTTGACTTCATTAAGACTATAATTCTGTGTAAATCCCATTATTCTAAATTATTTTCTCGCTCCAGTATTCGATTGTCAAAATTACATCTAGCGAAATATATAGTTTATTCCAAATTCATTCTCTTAAAAAATGGCACTGATAGAATGTTCTATTAAATTTACGCACTTTTATTTTCTTTAAATAAAAAGCATCCTAGAATCTAATAATTCAAAAAATACCCATTTCCCAGCTAAAAATATTTTACTTTTAAGAAATAACAACCTATGAATTTCTTTTCTTTATTTTTTATTTCCCTACGATTCCTGACAAAATATTACTTTTCAAATTCTGAAAGATTTTAATCTCAATGTAAAAATTATTTTGGCATATTGCCATACTTGATAAAAACATATGTACTCCTTTTCTCTCTGCTTTTATTTATTCGAAGGAAGTAGAAGGCACGAGATTGTTCTAGAACATTTTTTGGCGCGCTTTTGCCAGCTTCGGTAAGTTCACTTCGATATTAATTCGCCGAAGAAGTTAAGCCGTGAGCGTTGATTGGCCTAGAGGCTTTTTAGATAGAATGTATTCTGGCGCGCTCGAAAAATGATATACGGATTTTTTCCCGCGTTTAGAGCAGAATGTTCCGGGATTTCGGTGGTGGATGCAACTAGTCATGTACTTCCTAAATCTTCGAAGGTTCTCCTTGGCCGCCGATTGATTTTAAAGAATACCTGCCTGTACTAACTAAGATGTCTTCTTATATTTAAATTTAAATCATCAAGTTTCGCCACGACCCTAAAATTAGCAGTGCATGGAGTGAGATTTCAATAGAGTAAAGCTTAATCGATTAATCTTTAAATTTTTCGAATAAAGTGTGAACTGGAACGAACTGCCTCTTCTCTGTAGCTTATACGTACACAATGAAGTAAGTCTCGGTGCTCGACTGAAAATCTCCTCGGAGAAACCTCCCTTGCCTTGAATAGGAGTCTACAAAAGTATGGTGACTCCAGTTAAATCGTCACATATTGAATTTTTTTAGTCGACAGGATGTTGACAGTATTCCTACATTAGACGAACATGATTTTGAGACATTTTTTGGAGTCTAGCGAATATGCTACAAGTTGTGCTTTTGTTCAAACATTTTGCCGGTGCGTGCAGACAGCAACTGTCGCGACGGATGGAACGATGTTTTGGTACGATGTAATCAAGATTGAAATATGTGTGTATAGCGGATTTGAAGTGTGTATCATCGAATTAAATGGAAATTTGAAAAGACTTATTTTATGAGTTGCGGCCAAGTAAATAAAAAAAAAAGAAGACGTGGCAGTGTAAGTCATTTTTTCATGATTGATATTTTATTTTGTGACTTTATGATATTTGAATATTTTTATGTGTTTTTTTTTTATTTTATTGTTTATGATTATTTAAAATTCTATTGTTATTTAAATGATACTTAGATCGGGGCTTTGTATAGATAATAGAGTACCTTCTTATATTTATATTGGTAAAAGTAATAAGAATATGGATGAAATTAAGATGATTGCATTTGACCCTGATTCGGGAATGGGGATTCAGCAGTGGCTAGAATATTTCAACCAAATTTGTAGAAGAGAAAATAAGAATGAGGAATGGAAATTTAATCATATATCTCAATATCTTAAAGGTGAAGCTCTTAAAGTGTATGTTAATGATTGCTTAAACTGTGATAATTATGAACAAATTGTAAATATTTTAATAGAGAGATTCATTGACTTAAAATGTCCAAAATTTTCTGAATTTACTACACTTAAACTTGATAAATTGAGTGATTTAGAAGCATATTTTAGAAAAAAAGTAGAGATAGGTAGGCAGTTAAAATTATGTGAAACTATTCTGTTACAAGGATTGACGGATGGATTACGACCAGAATATCAAAATTCCATCAATGTCAATCATCCTGAAAATACCACTGACTGGTATAGAGTTGTGAAACAATTTGTTGAAGTTTCTCCATCGCTCAGTACTCGACAACCAATCAATCAACCATATCGTCAGCCAAATTTTTCTGCTCCCCGTTTCCCAATGCAATCTTTTCGGCAAAATTATCAGCCTTTCCGACCACCTAGGCAAGAATATGCTCCTCGGAATTGGCTGCCAGCACGACAATTTAATCAGAGATCTCCTAATTATAGGAATCCTGTACAAAACAATCATTTTCAAAACCTTTATCCAAGCAGACCATGCAGAATTTGCACCAATAAGGGGGTCAGAAATGCTTACCATTGGGAAAGAGAGTGTGTTTTTATAAGTAATACTACTCCCTCTGATACTCAAAATGCTTCTACTTTTAATGGTAATCCTGGTAATGAATGACAACTAATAGTGTATGGGTACACCCCTAGTTATAATTTACCTTGTATTGTGGATAGTGGTTCAACAATTGCCATTTTACCATTGAAATTTGTAAGAAAACTTAATGCTAAAATTGAAAAAATTCCTACTACTATTATTGGTCAGGCAAAAGGGTTTATGGAAATTAATCAGAAGTGCAGAGTGCTCATCAGGGTTGGGAAAATTAGTAAATGGATAGATTTTCTAGTATGTAATATAGATCTAAATTATGCAATATTGGGGTTAAGAGAATGTTCAAAATTTGATTTAACAATTAATTGTAAACATTGTATTGTCAAACAAGGGAAAAGAGTTGTAAATAGAGGTGTAGCCATACAAAATGAGAAAGCTTTGCATTTTCATATTGTTGATGTTAATAAAGTACAAGTGAATAATGAAAGTATAAAATGTGAAAATGACAGTAGTAATTTTGAAAATAAGTATGATCATTATAACAAGTTTAATTTTTATCAAGTAAATAACAATTTTGAAAGTAATGAAGAGCATAATGATTTGGATTTTTATCATGATGAACAACTAAATTTTGAGAACTGTAGTAATAGTATAATTATGCAGTCAAATAAGGAAAATAATGACTATGAAGTGCAACCAGATTATAGAAGACTCATGACTCCTCAAATTTCTCGCGAAGTTAATATTTCTAATTGTGAACTAATGGGGGAGATAAATTTGATTCAAAATGGGGATTTAAGGGAATTAATTCAAAATTACATGGATATTTTTGCTAAACATAAATATGATGTGGGTAGAATTAATATTGAACCACAACGCGTTTATCTTAAATCTGACCTACCAATATCTTTGAGGCCTTATAGAACTTCACCAGCTGAGGAAAAAGAAATTCAAAATCAAATTCAAGGATTGTTAGAAGCAGGATTAATTAAAGAGAGCAATAGTCCTTATTCGGCTCCTGTCACTTTGGCTATGAAAAGAGAGGAAGGCAAAAAGACTAGGTTATGTATTGATTATCGAAAATTAAATGCAATAGTAAAAAATGATGCCGAACCATTACCTCGTATCGATGGGATCTTGGATAAATTGAGTGGTGCTCAGTATTTTTCAACTTTGGACTTAGCCTCCGGCTACTGGCACATACCCATACATCCCGCAGATACTGAGAAATTAGCTTTTGCTACTAGCTCTGGGTTATTCGAATGGTTAGTCCTCCCATTCGGGATAAAAACGGGACCCCCGATTTTCAATAGAACTATTAGAAGAATCCTAAATAAATACAAAATAGATTTTGCTTGCCACTATTTCGATGATATTATAATTTTCTCCTCCTCTCTAAAAGAACATCTTGATCATTTAAATCAAATATTTAAAATTTGTCAATTAGAAAACATTAAACTCAAATTATCCAAATGTAAATTAGCTCAGACTAAGATTAACTTTTTAGGATATGAAATTTATGATGGAATTATAACTCCTGCAAATGCAAATATTGAAACTATAAAGAAATTAAAACCCCCGACAAATATTAAACAATTGCAAAGTTTCCTAGGATCAATAAATGTTTATCATAAATTTATAGATAAATATGCTCAAATTCGACAACCTCTTAATAAATTACTTAGAAAAGATACAATATGGAATTGGACTCCAGAATGTCAAGATTCTTTCAATAAATTGAAAGATGCTTTAATCCAAAAACCTATTCTTAAAATTTATGATGCAAAATTACCACTTCATATGTTTGTTGACGCCTCACAGATGACAGTAGGTGCAGTGCTTAAACAACCAGATAAAGAGGGGTTTCTGCATCCAATTGCTTACCATTCAAGGAATTTGAAGAGTTATGAACAGAATTACTTCATTACAGAGTTAGAGTGTTTAGCAATTATTGACACTCTTGATAAATTTTATCATTACTTTCATGGAGTCAGATTTACCATCCATACTGACCATGCATCTCTAGTTTGGTTAAAAAATGTTAAGAATCCTAGAGGAAGATTATTTAGGTGGTCTTTAAAATTAAGCATGTTTGAGTATGAAATTAAGTATGAAAAGGGGTCAACAAATGTCGAAGCTGACATGTTGTCCAGAAACCCTGTAACTTTTTTCAACCAACATATTAATTTATTGTTAGATAAAGATGAAATAATAGAGATGCAGAATAAGGAAAATGTAAATGATAGGAAATATCGATCAGAGAATGGAATAATCATACTTAAAAAACATGGATTTCGAAAAGTGGTAGTACCAATGGCTTTAAGAAAAAAATTATTACATATTGCACATGAGAATTATGGACATCTAGGTATACAAAAAATGCAAAATTTAATTTCTCCAAACTATTATTGGCCTAATATGACAATAGATATAACCCAATATGTAAAACATTGTGACACTTGTCAAAAAAATAAAAAACCCAAAACAAAAAGATTTGGCTTACTACAAGCCCTACCAGCCACAGATCAACCTTTTGAGTGCCTCTCTATTGATACTGTGGGTGGATTTAATTATTATAACTCGACAAAGAAATTTTTACACATAATAATAGATCATGCCACAAGATATGTCTGGGCTTTTCCATCAAAAAATGTTACATCAGTCACATATATTAATTGCTTAAAACAAATTTTCAATAGTCAGGTTCCCCAAATAATACTCAGTGATCGGCACAAGGCATTCCGGTCACCTCAATTCAAAAAATTCCTCAAGACACATAACATTAAACAAAGATTTACCTCTTCACATCATCCACAAACGAATGGGAAGGTTGAAAGGGTTAACCAGACAATAGTCACTAGATTAAAATGTAAAGTAAACTCAATCTCATCTAAAATTCCATGGACTCGATTATTAGAGCATGTCATTCAAGAATACAATAATACTCCTCATTCCATAACTAATTTCCCACCAGCATATCTATTTTATGGCAAATTACCTTATAACTCTCCTTTAAATCAAAATTATTATCCACCTGTTCAAGAAGCACTAAAAATTGCTAAAAAACGTACTAAAGAATTTCATTTCAAAAATAAAAGGTTATATGATAGAAAATTTGTTGAGTGTCCTTTAAAAGTAAATGATTTTGTAATTTATGAAGAATTCAAATATCCCAATACTAGGAAATTAGAACCCACTTTTTCAGGTCCATACAAAATTATAAACAAACTTTCAGAAGTGACTTATGAAATAGACAGATTTAATTATGAAACTAAAGCCAACTCAGTAATTGTACATGTGTCTAAATTGCGACAATATTATTTTCCAGATGACTTCAAATTATTTCATGAAGATACACAAAAACCAGCACAAACAACTTCACATACAGGTTCACAAAATCAAACTAAAGTAAAAACAATAGATTAAACTCAAATTCTTTTAAATATCGCTTATTACCAGAATTTCAACATTATCAGGTATGTTCTTGGGTCGACACAGGAATATTACTTGTTTTTGAAAGTTTTTGAGGTTAGGTAGACAACTTATGCAGGCATAAGATGTGTATTATGATTTTAGGAATTTTCAAATTGATGTTGAAAAATGAAATTAAAATTTATATATAATTACAGGTTTTAGTAAATATAAGTTATATTATTTAATGGATTCACAGAAGCTATATTTATTTTGTTTAATACAATAAAGGTCTTGAATTATTCTTGAATGCTGATATTCTGTATTAGTCAGAGTTGATATTGTGACATTGTAGTAAAATGTTAAGAGAGATTAGTTAAAATTTAAGGATTGCAATAGTGTAAATAATAGTTTTATATTCCAATTCTCTGTCACCTATCTATCTAACAATTATTATTATTATTATTATTTTTGCTTATTACTTAAAAAGTGTAAAAAGAAGAAGAGGATTCTACACTTAAATTTTGGTAATTAGCTATACCCGATTATGTCATAGATTTTTTAGTAGTCAAAAGAAGAGTATCAGAAAGGGATATTATTGTTCACAATTGTTGGTTGAGTGAATCCTATCTAAATATTTGGGCATCTAAATTATTTAGTATTGGAAAATAATGTAGAGTTAATTTTTTTTTTATATAGATTTCGGCTAGCAAAAAATTATTTCCTTATCCTTTCAAGTAAGGAAACAAACATATTTTGCTATGTATTTTTTTTTTCCTCAACCAAGAATTTTATATTGAATGTAATATTTACTGTGATATATTATATTGTTAGAGTAGTTATTGAAGTCTGTTGATATTATTTATTTTGAAAAGATTTATTAATGTTATTATTTATTAAGAGAAAATATTAGAAAAAATGTTGAGAGAGATTTAGAGTTAATATTAGAGTTATTAGAGTATTAGAGTTTTATTTACAAATTGAGTAAACTGCTTACAATGAAATGTAGTTATAAAATATATGATGAATTAAAATTTTTGTACCAAGGTTGTGATATTTCAAAGTAGTATGTATACCATGTTGTGCAATATGGACATTTATTAATTCAAAAATTTTACTGATTGCGACAAAAAGGATAGCTATCGAATGAAATGAATTAGCTCTGGTCTTCAGTGTGACCACAAAAAGAGTGGCACCACAGATTAGAGTGGGGGTAATCCCAAAACCACAATGGAGAAAGACTGAAATTTAGTCAGAACTGTTTTGAGACTGTTGTTGACTGCTGTTGTTGTTCAAACAGTGACTGTTTAAGACTATTGAAACTTCAGTATTCAGTTATTCAGTATTAGTATGATTAAGTTTTTTCAATAGTATTCTGAAGAATACAGTTTTTTCAATTGGTAATATTCTTCAGTTTTCAATGTAACTAATTTCCAACTTTATTATTTATTATATTATTTATTATATTGATTTATTATTTATTATTATTATATTATGTTGGTAATATTATTTATTATATTAGTTATTTCTTGGTTTATCTTGATGTATCCCATTTATTTACACTTGCAAAAAGTAAGTGTTGCTGTAAACTTATGTATTTGAGGTTATGCTTTACTCTAAAAATATTTTAATTTCCATTCTTCCAAAATTTAAGACAATTACTTTGTTTGTGATTCTTGATGATTTAAAATTTTTAGAATTTTATATTTTAGGAAAATTCTCTATTTTTTTTTTTAATCTGAACTGCTGTTAGGGAACTGCTATTCAGATAAGCTTGTTTTTTTTTGGGGGGGGGGATATTGAAACAAATTAAAAAAAAAAAAAAAAAAAAAAAAAAAAAAAAAATTTTTTTTCGTCGTTGACTTCATTAAGACTATAATTCTGTGTAAATCCCATTATTCTAAATTATTTTCTCGCTCCAGTATTCGATTGTCAAAATTACATCTAGCGAAATATATAGTTTATTCCAAATTCATTCTCTTAAAAAATGGCACTGATAGAATGTTCTATTAAATTTACGCACTTTTATTTTCTTTAAATAAAAAGCATCCTAGAATCTAATAATTCAAAAAATACCCATTTCCCAGCTAAAAATATTTTACTTTTAAGAAATAACAACCTATGAATTTCTTTTCTTTATTTTTTATTTCCCTACGATTCCTGACAAAATATTACTTTTCAAATTCTGAAAGATTTTAATCTCAATGTAAAAATTATTTTGGCATATTGCCATACTTGATAAAAACATATGTACTCCTTTTCTCTCTGCTTTTATTTATTCGAAGGAAGTAGAAGGCACGAGATTGTTCAAGAACATTTTTTGGCGCGCTTTTGCCAGCTTCGGTAAGTTCACTTCGATATTAATTCGCCGAAGAAGTTAAGCCGTGAGCGTTGATTGGCCTAGAGGCTTTTTAGATAGAATGTATTCTGGCGCGCTCGAGAAATGATATACGGATTTTTTCCCGCGTTTAGAGCAGAATGTTCCGGGATTTCGGTGGTGGATGCAACTAGTCATGTACTTCCTAAATCTTCGAAAGTTCTCCTTGGCCGCCGATTGATTTTAAAGAATACCTGCCTGTACTAACTAAGATGTCTTCTTATATTTAAATTTAAATCATCAAGTTTCGCCACGACCCTAAAATTAGCAGTGCATGGAGTGAGATTTCAATAGAGTAAAGCTTAATCGATTAATCTTTAAATTTTTCGAATAAAGTGTGAACTGGAACGAACTGCCTCTTCTCTGTAGCTTATACGTACACAATGAAGTAAGTCTCGGTGCTCGACTGAAAATCTCCTCGGAGAAACCTCCCTTGCCTTGAATAGGAGTCTACAAAAGTATGGTGACTCCAGTTAAATCGTCACATATATATATATATAATGAATTTTATGATTTACTGACAAGTCATTCAATCATAAAGGGGATACTTATAAATACAAATTATAGAAAAAGTGTACTTATAAAATAATGATTGAACCTATAAAAGTTCAATTACCTTGCTTTGAAAAAAATATTATTTCCTCTTCTAAAATTTAACCCCAACAGTTTGAAAGGGATATATAATGTATACGCAGACAGACATCACAATTCAACAATCCTTATTCAGCCTCAACTTGTGTTGTCTTTCTTTTTTTTTAAATTTCTCAGTCTCTTTTATTTATATAGGATTAATGTTTTTAATTTGATGTTGAAATGAAACTGAAAATAAATATCTGAAAAAAATGAAGAAATTCTTACTCTCGCAAAATCTAATACTCTCTGAACTCCTGAGGTCTTCATCTCTTTTAGAGCCATTCATCACATTCTTTTACCTCTCTCATAACGATTTTTCTTCTCGTTTAGTTCCAGTGAAACACTATTTTAGAGGATTTTTTTCTTAATTCGTAGAATAAAGAGTGACACTCAGTAGCAACATATTGGAAGTCATTTTTTTTATTCAAAGACATTCTTTTTTTTTAGTTTTTTCTTTTAACTTTCTTTTCAGGGGATGCATTTCTTCTATACTGAGAGTATTTGAACAGGCCGCATTCTAGAGAGTATGCGAAGAAGTAACCTTTTTCTCAATTTAATGAAAAATAGATTATAAATCATCAAGGAAATAAAAACATTTCATTTTAATATAAAGAATGAGAAATAATTAAGTGTGTCTGTGTAGATTATCTTTAAAACTTTTCAGACACGTCACGGGAAGAAAAAAATGTTTGATTTTTAATTCTCAGTGAAAATTTACTTACTTTTCTGTTATACCAACGCCATTGTTTCTAAGCGTAATAGGTGGTGCTAAAGAATTATTAATTATTTTATAGTGATCACAAAGAAGTTGCACAAACTTATCTCACGCAGCTGCCTAGTCTACTGTCATGTTGGGGTTAATTTGGAGTTAAAGCTCGAAGTCAATCAAAGTCAGCTCGTTGCACCAAAAATATATAAATGTCAAAGTATTAAGAAAAGTAAACAGCGATGTTTCAAATCATAGTTTCTTTTGTATTCCTATGCTTTCTCGGCATGACCGTAAGTTACAACTTTATTGCGGATAATATTTTGAATTTATCTACAATTTCATTTGATGGTTTTTGAACGAAAACATTTTTCATGTATAAAGTCTTCAAAAATTTTTATTACAGCTTCCTGATCAACAGGTAATTTCCAAATTATAAAACCCTCTTAGCGTCAGTGAAAAATGTAAATTATAATTTTTGATTCGAAATGTATCAAATTAAGATTTTTGCGTGGTTGAAATTATATAAGGATAATAAATAAAATGATTCACATAAAATAAGTTGAAACTGGTGTGAAACACTAAGAACTAAAATATCTTCTTAAAACACCATCAAAAACTTTAAAATGCGTTAGGCTTTTCGAAAGATCTGAGTCTTTCTTCGTCAGGCGCAAAAAGACGTGCTTCTATGAAAGCAGCAGCAAGACTGAAATAAGAGATAAGGCAGAGGAAACAAGCTGAAACAACAGCCAATAGGAAAGTAGAAATCAACAGACAATAGGAAAGTAAACATCAACAGCCAATAGGAAAACAGAAAACAACAGCCAATCACAGAAGAGTAAAATCAAAACAATAGAATACAAAATAGAAGGGGAATAAGGAAGGGGAAAAAATAAATAAAAAAGTACAATAGAATAAATAAAATAAAATGAGTAATAACTAAATATATTAATAAATAAATAAAAATTAATGAAAATAAAAATAAAAATAAAATAATAAATAAATAAATAAAACACACAAATATATTAAAAAATGGAAACAGATGAAAATTAAGAATTAAATAAGTAACCAAAATATATAAATATATATAAAAACAGACTAATATTAATTAATACAAAAATAAATTATATAGTAGTACTGAAGAGGTTTTTCCAAGCAGCAGAGAGCATTGTGGAATCAGATTTATCATTAACAATAACTTCACGATTAAGATAAATAGCTAAATTTTCAAGAAAGTCCAATTCAGAGATACTATTGGCATTAAAGATAATTTTAGAATTTTTAAAATTAAAACAATCTCTCATTTCAGTCTTGTTGTTGCTTTCATAGTAGAAGCACGACTTTTTGCACCTGACGAAGAAAGACTCAGATCTTTCGAAAGACCTAGCGCATTTTAAAGTTTTGTATGGCGTTTTAAGAAGATAAAGTGATTCACGTTCAATAAATAGCGAGTCACAATGTTTGGCGTGGTTTGCAATTTAAATCTTTTTTCAAAGACGGGGTTAAAATAAACAGCACATTAGAAACTATGGCATGGTGTTGGTATGACGGTAAAGTACTAAAATCTATATTAATTTTTCCAGGTAGTTTAAACTATTTCATTAAATTTTAATTTTATACGTTTTTCAATTCGTCTAAAATTATTAGCCTAACGTTACTAAATAGTACATATGATTTACGTGCAAACTCACGTTGCAATTTAAAATTACATATACTTTATTGAATTTTCTTTTTTTTAAACATTTTTCATCCTTCCGCTTTATATAAAATCAATGTTTTTCCGATTGATGGTAAAACGGGATTGAAAATAAATTGCCTGAAAAAAAGTAACCAATTATCACTCTCGCAAAATCTAATACTCTCTAATGTCTTGAGGTGTCCATCTTTTTAGAATCATTTAGCACATTCTTTTATCTTTCTAGTGACGATTTTTCTTCTCGTTTAATTCGAGAGTGTAAGATTTATTTCGACTTTTTTTCTCATTCTTCAAACACAGAGACTCAGTAGAAACTTACTGGAATTATTTGTTTATTCTCAGACATTCTACTGTTTATTTTTAAGCAATATTTTCTCTGAATACAATTCTTTTGAATTAAGCGTAACTAAACATCCTGCATTACAGATTGTATATTTAGAAGTTGTGTTTTTCTCGTTTTCGTGAAAAATAAGTTTTAAATCATCATTAAATAATATTTTAATTTAATTTAAACAGACAGTTCAAACTATTTAATTTAATTTTTTTTTATAAGTTTTGTATTCGTCAAAAATTATTAGTGTAACTTTACACACTGTTTCACACAAGTTTATACGCAAACATCCATCACAAATCATAAATACTTGTTCAGTTCTTAGCATGTCTGTCCTTTTTTAAAATCCTTTTTCATCGTTTTTCTTCATATAAGGTCAACGTTTTAAGACCGAAGGTAAAACGAAAATAATTGCCTGAAAATAAAGCAAGTTATTGTCATTCTCACAAAATACAATTCTTGATTTCTTGAGGTTTTCATTTCATTTACAACCATTTATCACGTTATTCCTTCTCTCTCATAACGATTTTCCCCTTTTTTTAAGTTTCAGACTGAAGTACTACGTTTGAACTTTTATATCTACTTTTCGAATATAGAGTGACACCCAAAAGTAACTTATTCGAAATATTTTTTTATTCGCAGATATTCAATTTTTATATATATATATATACTTCATTTTCAATGGATATAATTTTTCTGGATTCAGAAAAGTTAAACAGCCCGAGTACTAATAATCTTTTGTATAATCTTTAACACTATTAATTGTTTAATAGAAACTATATATATGGTCTGATGTGTAATTGCATTTATGATAAATAAAAAAATGTTTTATTACAATAATACTCTACACAAAAATTTACCTAAGCAACGTTGTCTAGGCGCCAGTCTATCAGTATTTCTGTAATAAGTATATGCAGTATTGAAATCAATCAATTAATTAAATAATTACATTTGATAAGATAGCAAAAGGAGTACATTTAGAATGAAAGCATTTCCTTAGATTTTGCAAAATTGTTCGAGAAATGTCTTAAATAAATAAATCAATATTTAGTACACCACTTATTTGCAAGCCTAAGGGAACTTAAACATGGGATAGCCAAGGTTTATGGTACGGCAGCCATTTAAGTCACGTTAGACTTCGCTGGCGTATTAACAGCTTAATAAAATATTAAAAAATAAATGCTTACCTTTTTTGTAAATCCTAATGAAATGTATATCTAATTGGAAGATAATCTTTAAATTACGTAATATACTGGTGCTCCGATACAATACACATATACATAGCCATGATAAACAAAGAAAACAAATAAACAATAGGCGACGCACGCGTAAAAATGAAATAAAAACCCGATTAAAAGCTCGATATTTTTTAAAAAGTAAGCGCAAGAAATAAATTAGCAATCGTATTTTAATTGCATTAGAGGAAACGTCATCCGATAATGTAGTATTTTATTTTTGTGGCAACACTGATTTGATAAAACCTTTCTTTTCAATTATGAAAACAATGTCGCATTTTTTAATATACAGTGTGCCCGCTAAAATCCGATGTCATCCATATAATTTCTGAACGGCAAGAGCTATAGTCCTAAAAGTGGGGTCTAGGTATAGTAAAGTTTCCATTCGCTACGCAAGGAAACCACTTACAGCGCCACCTGGTGACTAAATTTGGAGTTAGCGTTCTTATGTCAAAAACGGTACGAGATACGGGAAAAAAGTCAATTACAAGCTGTTCAGCGTCACCGATTTATTACAAAAAACATCTTGATCACAAAAATGATACAAATGAAAAGCACAAAGCGCTGATGTGTTTGATCGCGTTGTACAAAACTTCACTTATCGAAAATGAGGCTCATCTATCAGTGATACTCAAAATGGTGTCCTTCAGCAAAAATACACATCTGGACACGGGATTGCACTTCCCGCTGCACATTGTACAACATGGCAGGAGACACGCTAGCACAAGCATCCGTAATATGGTTTCGAAGTTCCTGCAGTGTTGGTGGAGGGGTTGCATAATCTCGCTGTTTCATGTATCCTCACCATTTATGCAAAATAAAAAATATATACTTTTTCACAGTATGTGATATAAAGACTTATTTATGTAAAGATGAATACTGTATATCTAATGACAACTAAAACTCTAGAATGTGACTTTTTTCTCTTTTCTTCCACATTATGTCGCGTTACAATTTTGGGAGTTTCGAACCAAATAAATGTGCATTTTACGCTTTCTACTTTTAACATTACTTTAAGGAAGGTGTCTTCTCTTACTAAATCGATGATGATGAACAACTTTGTAATAGACTTTTTTCCCGTATCTCTTACCGTTTTTTAAATAAGCACGCTAACTCCAAACGTAGCCGCCAGGTGGCACTGTAAGCGGTTTCCTTGTAGAGATCCTACATTAGAGAGAGATTGGACACTGACGAAATGTCTGCCATGTAAGTTCCAAAGCAGGTGGAACGCAGGAGAACGCAATGTATTTCCATGACTCTCTGTAGGAATAGAAAACGAATTGTCCATGACTTTAAAACAATAAAAAGTGTTAGACTGTTATTAAAATACATTGCGTTCTTACATGGCGGACATTTCGTCAATGTCCAATCTCTCCTTGCAGCGCATGGCAACTTTACTATACTTAGACCCCACTTTTATGACTATAGCACTTTTTTTGGGCTGACAACAGACTTTAGCGGGCACACTGTATACTCATTTATATTCATACAATTATCCTCAAATAATTCGTACTAGTTAGGCTAATAGGGGATTAATTACCCTTTAAACAGGAAAGAAAACAGACACAGTTTCGTTTCATTGTATATGATGTTTAGTAGTTCTTTATTTGGACCGGAAGAGGCGGATTTTTAAGATGGCATCAAACAACTGTCAGAATGAATTTTGTATGCAAAAATTTAATGAAAATCACTCAAAAGCTGGATAAAGGTCTTTCTATTCTCCATTCAGAATTAATATGCCACTTGTAACAGATGTGATAAATCGGTTGCTAAATGGGCGATGTTCAGAAATTAATCTTTTGGTGACCATGTCTTCAGGACGTAACAAGATCATATATCTGTAATTTAATAGATTTAAAATTAATTAATATTCTGAATTATAGTCCTTTATTTCGGTTATACTGTCTTAAATCAAAATCTATTTAATTCTAATCTAAAATCAAATCTTTTAACACAGCTAAAATGATTTTATTCGTAGATATGTAATTTAGCCGTTTCCTTTCATAATCATTAATTTTTAATTATTCTGTTGTTTTCAAAATATAAAATGAACATCTGTCTATCGCCGCGCCTCGTAAAATCATAAAGTTATTTTATAATTTATGTAAGAAGATGTTTTTAATTTCATTTGATCACTGGCGCTGTTTTTTGTAAATAATTTTTAAGGTTGCCTTTTAATTTATGAAATTAATAAATTGACAAAGATGGTAAACCCTTTGGCGGTACAATTTTTGAAAATTAGAATTTGTAACACGCTAACCGTTAAAATTTTGTTTGGTTTCATGGCTTGACACGTGTAACATCGGTGATCAAAGTAAGATCGACACTTCTCTTCCTTTCTATCTCTCAGATTAAAAAGGTTAATTACATTTTATATGCGGGCACTATCTCACTAGTTTTAACTATATTTCAACTAAAGAAATAATTTTTGTTGGATCTGAGTCTTGTCAACAGTCTACTTTTCTTAGTCTTTACTTGGAATGCGAACCTGGATATTGACTCTAAACAAACAATATATTTATTGATCATAAATGCATCTTTGAATCCCAAAGATCTGAATAATTGATAACCTCAGACTGAAACCTCATACTTGTCCTCTGGACGTAACTCTTTGTGATTTTTTCGTGCTGTATTATGTCAAAGGACAGGTTTTTTCAATCTATACATTGAAGTATCTCAGAACTGCTAATGAGAATAAGAACTAACATTTAAAATTTACACATTATCACTGATATTCTGCGAAAAGTATATATAGAGAAATTCTTTATTATATCATTATTTGTAGATTTAAAAAAAACACTTATATCGATCTTTTATAGATTTTTACACAATCTCGGTAATTTACCTTATTGACTGCATAAATCTTTTTATTCGTATTGTTCTTTCATTATTTGTTACAATATTGAAAACATCCACAAATATTATAATCCCGCTGCATAATACTATTTGGACTTTCCATTAAGCTAGTGTTTTCGCTCCACTAAAATGTCAAATTTCTAACTCCAGCTTACTGAAGCAACTGATGCAACAAAAGAAAATACTCTGCCAATATCAATACGTTTAAAAAAAAGAAAGAAAAGAGAAAAAGATTCGAGGATTCCGAATACATTTTTGATAATACCCTTGCAAATTAAGAAAGTTTATTAAAGGGGGACAGAAAGAAATTCATTAAATGACATGAAATTTAAACTGATGCCGAACATTTTAAATCATCATCAAGTGATTAAAATTGAACATGATTTAAGTTTTAATGAAACAAAATGCAGAGAAAGAATATCTTTATTATTTTTATTTTTATAACTGATTAAACATTTTTCAAATTTTCAGGCAAAATAACCAAAGGAATATTTATTTGTTGAAAACAAAATCATTTTATTAGCTATTTACCACTGTTTAACTTAACCGAATTTTAATTCTCTTTATGTAAAGTTTGGAAACACTTTTATTTTAAATGTTAAAAATATAAAAGTTGTAAAATAAATTCAAATATTGCAGTGTTATTAATATTTAATTATCTGAGAGATTTGTCTTCTATAAGAACATCAACTTTTATAATGGAAGAAACACTCAAATTATGCATTAATTTTTGAATCATTACTTAGAAAGAATCCTTTAATGCATTAGTATTCTAAAGTCACAAACATTATTGTTTTTAAACTTAAAAATATCGTGCTTTTATGATAAAAGCATCTCGATTATGGAAAGGAAACGTCATTTTACCACGGATGAATATGAAGATGAATTTATTATTGATTTACTTCTGTACGTATCTCAAAATATAATTAAATACTATCAACTTTTACATAAACCTAATAAATTTACTAAGTTTTGTTTGTGTCTATATTCGAAAAGATATATCTTTAAGAACTTGTAATTTCACTTTCAATTTCATATTCTTGTAATTTTTTATGTAGGTTGCATGTATTAAAAAATGTTGTAAATAATTGTATATATATGTTATAAAACCCATATTAGAGGCCTATTATTATGCATGATAGAAACAAAAGGGTGTAAAGTGGCTTTTGTGAAGTTCATAAAAAATATTTAACTCCTTCATACGTAAGAAAAATCTAACAATAAAATAGTTTTTTTTTTAATTCTGTTATGGAAATTAAATTTAAATTCCATTCAAACTAACAAGGGAAGTTACTCAACCGGTTCGGACTATTTTTGTAGAGTACTCTCGATATTTTCTAGGGGGCACCAGGTTTTTTTTCGAAAATTCACGAAATGGAAAAATAAATCTTTAGTTGTTCTTGACACGTTCATAGCTACAATTATTTGTTTCTTTCGGTTTTCTATGAAGTTTCAAATTATATTAACAGTGTTATTTCAATACGAACATCATATTTGTGATACAATACTGCATGAAGTAAAATTAATAATATGTAATAAATAATAAAAAATATAAATAAATAACGTGTAATAATAAAACTGTATCTTTTCTTCCATTGTTTCATAATCTGTTCAAAATATAAGCAATTACATTTTTCACAAACTCCATTAGTACTTATGGATCGATACGTATTTCATTCATTTTAATCGAAAGCGGTTGAGTATTTTCTCTTATAAGAGAAATTACAATATTTTAGTATTTGTTTCATTTCTTCTTCTTAAAACCTTTTTTTACAATTTTCACAAAATACATGCAGTCAGACTTTATTTGTAGTGACATATTCCTCTTCATTCGAATTTAGCTTCTCTTTATCTTCGCTGCAATTTTATTTTCTCAATGTAGAAAAGTTTCAATTTAAATTATTTCGAATGGAGACCTACATTTGAAACGGAAATATTTTAGTTCATTTAAAGTTTTGTATATTGACAAATGAAATTTCGAGTATAGGATGTTTTATGTGACACAAAACAATTTTATTCTGCGCATTTTATTTTATTTTACATATTCTGAATATTATTATTTTTTTTATGAAGTTTAAGTGTTATCAAATTGTTATGATGTAATTTAAGGGGTGAAGTAAAAATAATCATATTTATGAAAAAAAAAAAGAAGTAAAAGTGAAATTAAAAACATCTTTCTACGTCTAATCAACTTGTTCAGAGATAGATCAAAAGAGTAACAGGGAGATGTTGTGTATATCGCTATCTTGCTTAGGAAAAGAGGAATGTACTTTTGGTTTTAGAGTCTGGGAAAAGGTGAAAAGGATCTCTTCGTAAAGGTGGATTTTCAAGCGTTAAAGAAAATCAACCAGTACACGTTGGCTCTTAGGCAATACATTTGTCTAAAGGGATTTCGAATTTCCGTTCTGTAATTGTCGGCAGAGTTTTTTACAGGATGTAGGATTTAGGTAAGACATCTGTCTAGATCGTTAAGTAATAAAATTTGTCAATGGCTTTCCCGTTCAAGGAGAGCTTGATAGCTTTACTTAAAATTTAAAGTTTTGTGATAGCGTCAGAGGGCTTTTAGCCAATAGGCGTAATGTGGGGGAATGGTTTACACCTCTTGTATCTTCTAGTTTGCTTTTGGCAGGCAGAGCTGCCCCCTTCCGAATTTTGCATGTTCCACAATGTGTAATATATTTGAATCAATCTTATTCTAGCTCCGCTCTTAACCCCTTGTGGACGAGCGACACGTATATGTGACGCATAAGATGCTCAGGATCCTCGATTATTCCCACCAGTTATTTTTTATTGTAAGCTTTGAATAATTAAATCTTAACAATTTTGCGATTCAATTAAACGAAAATTTCTGTTTTAAAAAACCTGTGGTAAAAGATTAAAAATTCTGTAAAGGACGCTCGTCGCGAAGGGGATAACAGGTTTAAAAGCATTTCCCCTTCTGCTCACAGGTTGGGACTATAGTCTATTTTACTCGCGTGACGTCATGGGACTAAATTTTAAAAGACTTTCGTAAGAAGAGACAGAATTGTACTGTATAGCGTATCGCCCTGCCTGTTCAACGGATTTGAGTAGTCTTACTCAAGGTTGTTACTTAACGGATGGTGTGGGACTCACTTTTAAGAAGACTTTCGTAACAAGTTACGGAACAGTCCTGTAGTGCGTGTTGCCCTTGGTGTTCAGCTCCGACTAGGAGTCTTACATGAGGGGTTTACCTAACTGTTTTCATGGGACCCACTTTTAAGAGTGTATTTTCCTAACCAGCGACGGAGTGGTCCTGCGTGTTCAGTGGAAGCCAGGATTCTTACACGAGGTTGCTATTAACTGGCCTGAGACTCACTTTTAAGAGCACTTTCGTAACCAGCGACGCATTCAATTAACGCAACATCAAAACATTTTGCTTCTTTCGAATTGGTTTGATTAAGAGTTTCGACAATAATCCAGATTATAAAGCATGCAAAATATTATGGAAAAAAAATAAATAAAAGCAAAATTTTCATTGGTTATTTTTTTATTAACCAAAAACATTGAAGGGTATCCGCCACATTTTACCCGACACAATAGTGTATAAAAAACTATCGCTAAACGAATAAAAAATGGATAATAAACTAAAATACAAAATATTCAACTTAAATATAAGAAATGGTTAAACTTACCTACTATTTCATTAGATCCTGCGTCTCCATCGTAAATTAAAAGATCCAAATATCAGGCGTTGCTTGTGGTACACGCGGTGAAAAAAAAATGGATGACCTTGCACGAAGCACGTTGAAGTTGCAGTATCTGGCGGAAATGAATCAATCTGCGTTTGCGCGCGGGGAAAAATACGGTTTGCAGACCTCATTCATTGAATACGGTTCGAGATTACGAAGCATCATGGGGTATGATCAGTACATTTACAGTCCGCTGATGATAATTCAGGCTTACGGTTCATGGACTGCGAAATTTACAGTCCACAGACCTTAGTTTTACGAAAACTTTTTACAGTGCGGAGTAATCCTGTACTGCGAATCGTCCTAGGTGTTAAGTGGAGGCCAGAACTCTTAAACGAGGTTGCTACTAAACTGATTGCTTGGAGCTTCCTTTATGAGGATTTTCGTAACAAGCGACGGGGCGTTCCTATATTGCGTGTAGCCGTTAATGTGCAGAACAGGCCAAGAGTCTTACACGAGGAGTCTATCTAACTGTTGCCATGGGACTCACTTTTATGAGTACTCTCCTAACCAGCGAAGCAGTGGTCATGTGCTGCGATTGATCCTGGGTGTTCAGTGGAGGCCAGGACTCTTACACGAGGTTGCTACTTAAATGACGGCATGGGACACACATTTACGAGGACTTTTGTAACAAGCGACGGAGCGGCCCTGTAGTGCATGTCACCCTGCGTGATCAGCGAAGACCAGTAGTCTTACATAATGGTACTACTTTATTGATGACGTGGGATTCACATTTACGAGGACTTATAGTTGCCATCTATGCGATTAAATGGATTGTAAACTAATGTTTAGGGACAGTTGAGTGAATTTAAACATGGAATTAATTAGTTGTATAATTATTTCCTAACAGAAACTATCTGTTAAGCTTGGGGTATGTCTCATTTATATTCAGAATTTAAATCTAATTCTAGTAATGACTTTAAGATGAATACTTAACTTATATCAAAAGCTTAAGGGACTAATTTCAGATTAGTTGTGGTCAAACTGAAACTAACATCCAGAATGGTAATTTGTATTATTTATATGCTATGTATTTATTTACTGAACGAATCTTATTATGTGTGTATTTTCCTTTATTTACCTTTTAGTTGTTATGTGACAAAACTATGTAGTTACTAGAAATAATTAATGCTAAACAAAGACATGATTTCACTTGTAATTATTATTAAATAAATGATATGACCAACGTTAAATTCGTTCTTATTTTGAGTACTGTTCTTAAATTTTTATTAATTTTAAAGGAATTTATTCAGTTTAATTTTAAGGAAATTGAAGTAATAGTAATCATCTTATGTAATGGTGAGTGTATTTTTTACAATCCTGAAAATAAATTTTAACGAATTCAAATCGAGATCATACAAATGAAATACAGCGCTATGTTAAACGTAAAGTTGTATTTTAAAGGAATATTTATAAATTATTAAAAGACTGAAATTAAATAGTTTGTTTTATTAAATTGAATATCTAAATATTTTTATAAATTTATCTGGTATTGTAATAGAATTTAAAGTGTATTTAAATATATTTAAATGAAGAGTTAGATATACAGTATTTAATAATTAAATTAAATAGTTATCAACTGTATAACAATTTACATTTATCTATTTCCATACATACTTTCATTATATTCATTTAATGCATATATAATGATAGAACAATACAACCTAAAAATTGTATTAATACATTTATTTCATATATGAACGAATAATGCAACCTAAAAATTGTATTAATACATTTGTCTTGTATTTGAAAGAAGAAACAACTTAACAAAATCAGTTGAGTCAGATTTTAAAACTGTATTCTTTTTTTTTACATATCCATTTTATTATTATTATTATTATTATTATTATTATTATTATTATTATTATTATTATTATTATTATTATTATTATTGTTATTATTATTATTATTGTTGTTGTTGTTGTTGTTGTTGTTGTTGTTGTTGTTGTTGTTTTGTTATTATTATTATTATTATTATTATTATTATTATTATTATTATTATTATTATTATTATTATCATTATTATTATTATTATTATTATTATTTTACGTAAAGGAAAGCAAAAATGTTTTTTTTCAGTTTATGTTTCATTTTAAATAAAAATGTTAAATATATATATATTTTTAGAAGTCTATTTACAAGTTTTGAAATTTTCGCATAATCTATTTGAGCATATTTTATTCGTAGAAAAACTTTCTCTTAATCGGAATTTTTCTTCCTTTTACCTTCGCTGCATGTTTTCACTTTATTTGAATATAGAAAAGATTTGAATTGAAATGATTCAGAATATAAACGCTACATTTCAAATGCAAATATTTCAGTGATTTCAAAGTGTTTTGTATTGACAAGTAAAACGTAAAGCACAGTCTATTGCATGTGACAGAAAACAATTTTATTCTAAACATACGTTTTTTGTTCTCTAAATATACATATTTTTAATTTTATTGAGTTTGATTTTTTGAAAACATTTACTATCTAAACTTAAAACAACATTAATAAAAAAGAGAAAAAAATGTTTTTTTTTTTTTTTCATTTTTTGAATTTTTGTTTAAAGCAATTATATTTTTTGTAAATTTATGAATTTTTTTCGGTATGCACTTTTTTAAAACAGATCATTAACTTTGTTTTCTTATAAGTTTCACAATTTTACTTGGGATTAATATAATTGGATAAATTAAATAATAGAAATTTACTGTATGTTTGAAATCTATAATTAGTTTATATTAATACTGTACCTCCTACTTGTTTTGTTTATATTTTTATACCAAAATAACATTTCATAACTTATAAAAATTTACTTAATATTCATTTTTTGAAACTATTCCGAATTTTAATATAATAAGCTTATTTTATTATATTTTTACATAATTTGTCATAATGGCTTGTGTTTAACAAATAATTTGCATTATTTGCATAATAAATAAATTTACTTTTTTACTTTACTTTCTTTTGTAGAATGAATTCTTCTTCTTCTATTAAACAAACTTTTATTAACTATTATTCACAATATTTGATAAATATCGTTATTATTTGAAGAAATCCAAAGCAATCTGATTAAGAGAGTTAATATAATTTTACGTAAATTTTTTATTCTATAACAGCACTGAACACTAAATCATCATTACATAATAGTAATTGCTAAAACAGAGGAATCATTAGAAATATTATTCAATTAGAAATGACGTAAACAATGTATGATGAAAATGCATTTTCGACTAGATGGACGAGAGTGTTTATTTTCTTATAAAGCTGAAAATGAAGTATGATGTTTTTCTTCAGTTTCTCAAATTCTAACGCAGATAATTATCCCTTTGTCATTAAATATTAAATAATGAGACATAAATGAAACAGTAATAGTTTAGTTACTTAATTAAAACTTCAAAATAAAATGCATTGTCTCTTTTTAAACGAAAATCTGAACTTTTTCATATCCTGCTGCAAGACTAACTATCAAAATTAAATATTTTTAAAGCGTCGTAAAAGACTTTTATGTTAATTTACTTGAAAATATCGAAAAACATTTAATTGAATTTTATTTTTAAGTTTTAAAATAAATTTTCATTTACATGCTGAATTTCCAAATAATTTAAATCACATATGTACTCATTTTCATGTTACAAAGTACCACAACTTATAACTAGATAGTTTGATTTATATTAGCATGAATCTTTATATATATAAAAAATCTAATTGTTTTAAAATATTTTTATTTTGGTTAATAAATTTTAAAACAAATTTTAGTTAATTTAGCTATTACAAAAAATTAAACTTTATTTAAAAATATTTGTATTTAAAAAAAAAGTATAAAGAAAATGCATAAAGATTATATTTTATATTTCATATATTTTATATTATAAATGAAAATATAGAAAGTTTCTTTATTGAGAAGGAATTCACAATGAAAAGTTACTTCACCCCCAGTCCTCCAATTTATGAAATGTATACCACACAAAGCAACATAAATACACATTTTGTTGTATATTATAGCATTTTATAGGTTTCAAGGTTCGTATGGTGCATAATAAAGTCATTGTGCTTATTAAGCTTCTCATAGGATAAAAGTTGTATTTATTATTAAAGATAAAACCACTTAGTGAGACAATATATGTATTTTATAGATTAATATTTACGGAAATACTAAATTGTAGCTCCTAACGCTTATATATTTAGTTATTTACTTTAATAAATAATATAAGTTAATAAGATAAAAATGTAAATGTTTCTATCGTAAAATATGAAAACTCACTTTATTAATAAATGTTACAGTAGCAGAGATTCAAATAGGTAAGTAATATAAGAATAGTACAAAATTGTAAATTGAAAAATCATGTATTAATATCTAAGCACTATATACTGATAAAAATCTAATTTTAAGTTGCAAATCCAGTTTATATTATTAGCTGGTTTCGTATAGTATTAACATACTAATTTAACATTTTAGTTTTAACATGTGACAGTTTACCTCATAACATAATTTTTCCTAAATTAAACAAATTTGGGAAAATTTGACAACGAAAAATTATTCTAAACCATTTTTAAAATATTTACTAGTTTTATGTATAACAGTCAAAATTGTAAAAAGTAACAGTAGTTAATGAATATATATGAAGAAAATTCATATGTAAATGTTATCAATTATTTAATATAACAATGCTTTGTCTTTAAGTTACGTTCGAAGTATTCGAAATTGCGTAACATAAAAAAAAATACTTTAAATCATATAAAAATATCGCTAATAAAATTCTACGAAATGTATCTGAAAAAAATATTATCTAAAATCTTCACACTTGAGATTATGTTTGGAATTCTGTCACGACCGAAATAAATATATACGTCTCAAAATGGAAGGCAGAGATTTGATATCTTCATTGAAAATGAAAGGATGAAGCGAAAATGAAAAATTCTGAAAGTACGACGAAAATGCAGTGAGATAAAAAATTTGCTACACACAAGTTTATTCGGAATACTGTACTTTAGAAACAATTCATGGTAAAGTGTTTTTCCTTTCATATAAAATTGAACTGAATACAAATTGGATACAAATTTTGTGTCGTTTGTTAATATTTAAAAATGTAGAAAAAGAATATTCAAAACAGTTAACAATCTACTGATTCAACAGTTTTTTGGTTTTATTAAACACTAATCTGATAGAATTACTGGCAACTACTAATATTTTGTAAGTCTATAAGTGTATTTATTTGGACAAAAAATTTTATCCATGAATACTTTTTAAAAATAAGGAAACTGAGAATTGGTTCAATTATACTGCCCAATTCTTGTTACATTATTTTCTTTAAAGAGAAAATACTTCAAATTGAAAATTTTAAATTTGTGCTTTTTTTTTCTTTCATGACATAAATATATATGTAGGGTATTCAAACACAGAAATACATACCCATTCCTTGCACAGCTATAATTGTGCAAAGTATTAATGCGACATGCAAAAATATTGACACACACGGCAAGAGAATGGATTTTAATATACCGTTCAACAATCCTTATATTTCAATACATAACATATATTTTATTGTATTTGTCCTTTATCGGAACCAAGTCTATACTTTTCTTTACTTATACACCGAGAAAAAATTCTGTCACTGGCATCTAGAAACTAATTTGTGGCTCTAGATAAAATAGTTCCATGTCATGCTTATAAATTCTAGTTCTTTTGGCTAGATAGTTCTAGTCTCCCCTATTAAAATTCAAGAGCGTTTTCCCATATTATCGTGGTCAAACTTATTTAAGAATCTCCGCAAATAAATGTGAACACAAGACGTTTGTTTTGTAACTATAATTCTAGTTTATGAATTTATTCTAGAAATCAAGTGATAATTTCTCGCATTTCAAACTATTCATAATATAATGTATTGTTTAATCACCTATCTCAGTCATTTCGTCTATTCAGTTTATTTGTTTGCCTTATTCGCATAACTCGGAAATATATATTTCTAGTTTATGGATTTAGAAAATCACTACTTATTTGTTCTAGATGAAGGCGGTATAAGTTTTCTTTCAGTGTAAGCATTTGATAAACTGTAATTTTCACACTTATCTAAAAGTATTATGTTTATGCCTTGCGGAAATTTAAGTATTGCAAAAATGAAAAAAACTTATTTACTTGCGAATATTTTTTTCAAAACCTATTCATGAAAGTTTTTGAGTAATTCCTTCATTTTACATTTTTATTTTTCTTCCTATATTATAAGGGCTCCTATGTTCAGCCACTGCCCCTTTCCTCTAGAAGTCAGTCGCAATGAGATAAAATACTTTTAAAATATATTTTCTTTCATAGTACAACTTCCCAATGTGCATCCACTTTTCATAAACACCCAACCATCCGCCGGAAAAAACATGGGTATTATTTTTATACAGTTAGCAATTATTCATTTATTTGTGATTGTTGCAAGACTAACTACAGGACTTCAATGGCTGACAATTGAAGAATGTACCCTATAATATAAGCATTTATAGAAATTTTTCTTGTTAAATATACTCTCTAGAGCTACATGATCTATAAATGGAACGACAAATATGTACTTAGGAAATCCCAAATATTACTGCAATAAAGTGCGCGCATATCAGAGACACTGATTAACATATAAACTACAAAATGATTTCTTCATTTAATGAAATGAAACATGCTCAATTAATATTGATAAATCTGTTACAAGAGATAATATAAGAATCAATTATTCTGAAAGTAGAGAAATCGCTGAATTTATTGGGTATTGCAGAATGTATGTATCACATGCAAGTGCGAACAACATATTCCTTAATATTGAGAGAAATTACCTTAAAACGAACTAAACTAATAAATATTCATCAGAAAACAAAAACAATGTTACTCTCTCCACTACATTCGCAATTTTATATAAAAAAAAGTTTGTAGTTTGATTGATAGAAGCATATTTATCAGTCTATTTATCAGACATATCAGCATATTTATCAGGCATAAATATTCATCAGAAAACAAAAACAATGTTACGCTCTCCACTACATTCGAGATTTTATATTTAAAAAAATGTAGTTTGATTGATAGAAGCAAATTTACATTATATCAAGCTTATTAGACTCGAAATACGAATATAGACATCATCTTTCAAAAACATTAACACAACAAGTTGTTCCCTCTTTTTTTTTGGAAGTCTCTTCTAGCTCATTTTTTTCATGAGACCGATTTTTTTAGATCAATGGGTTGAACGTCATAAAAACAATTACCTTAGAAAAACGGCTATTTTTTCTACCTTAAAAATGTAATACCCCTTACCCCTTGAGGACAAATGGCTATTTTTGCTATCGTAGAAATCCAATACACTTACCCATTAAGGTTTTCATCACATTCGTTGGTTGAGGACATGAGGTTGTACACGAAGTTTCGTTACATTATTTTAAGTTTCTTTGATACGAATATAGACACCATGTATGTTTCAAAAATATTAATTGTGTTACGAAGCTTTTCCATTCATTTAAGAATGACTTTTATTCGGATCAAGTGGTAAATTTTTTTATCCTCCAATTTTTTTTCATATTTAAAGAAAAATGTAAATCGAAATGTTCTTTTGGAATTATATGTTTTTCAATGGTAGCAATTTAAAAGATCGATTGAAGACATGAATTAATGAAACGTTTTGTCTTTGCGTGATAGAATTTGAAAAAGAGAATATCAAATAATATACTATACTAAAATCACTTGTTAGCTGTAAATTAAAGTGTAATTATTGCTTGAAGTGATAACAACATAACACAAAACGTTTAAAAATACCAGGTAATATAGATTACACATGTTTCATTCGCTCTAACGGAGACATCTCCAGACCAAAATGATAAATAAAATAATCTCGAAAAGTTTTCGAAAATCGTAAGCAAAAATCACATATTTTTACACATTACACATTTACACATTTACATAATTTTTACGTTTTCCAGTTTGACCAATTTAAGGCTCGTCAGTAAACTTCCCGATTCCCCGCGCTAATGTTATTCCTATGGACGTAGGATGCAATCGTATTTTTAAAATATCTCCTCGGAAACTTAATATTTTTAACTTCTGTTTTCTTTGTACTGTTCTTAAAGAATGTCTCTTATTTCTTAGTTGTCAATATTTTTCTAAAATATATACTGAATTTTATATGAAATTTTAAAATCTTATTCAGTTTCGCTAAGATTTTAACACATACAAATATAAATTAAGCACATAGTTTAGAAATATTTTGATAACTAAGAAAAAAAGGAACATTCTTTAAGAACAGTACACAGAAAACAGAAGTTAAAAATATTAATTTCCTGGGGAGATATTAAAAAAAAGAATGCATCCTACACCCATAGGAATTACATTATCGAGGGGAATCGGGAAGTTTACTGACGAGCAGCCTTAAGCACCTGCTTGCATTGGACATGTGATCTCGTGATTTATGTTTACCATTTTCAAAAAGTTTGCGAGAATATTTTATTTTTTCATTTTGATCTGAAGATGTCGCCGTTAGAGTAAACGAAACATATGTAGTCTATATTACCAGGTATTTTTAAACGCTTTGTGTTACGTTTTTATCACTTTAAGCAATAATTACACTTTAGTTTGAAGAGAATATATTTAAACATTGCCGGATAACTACAGTTTATTTTGAAGAAAGGATCTCTGCCATTACTTTTCTTTTTAAAACAGTACTGCTATCAGACTTTATTAGTCTTTGTTTAATGCAGTGTTTTTAGATCCCGAAGTTATAAAAAAGTGAATACGAAATACAAATCTCACGCTGTTTCGAACAAATAAATTACTGGACAAAATAACATTACTATATCGATTTATATTAACACTATATTACTATCCTTAAAAAAATTACGTTATTGCTTTCGTTGTATCTGTGATATCCAATGACGTGATTTATACACTTTGAACAGCGATATTTCGAGAAAAAGTAGTAATTAACTAGAAATGTAATCACAAAACCTGAAAATAATATACATATACAATTGGCGTCTCTAAAGACGTCTTTGCAGCCAGAAAAAAAGTCTTTGAATCTTACAGACACAATAAAAATAATCAAATGTTAAGAAACAGCTTTGGGATTATTTAGGGGATGTTATGTAATTGATCATATATTTCATAATAATGGATATATTACTTTTAAATTTTAACGAAAAATTGAATTATTAAGGTAAAGCTAGGAGAGTCTGCGCACAATTCAAAAGAATAGCAATAAAAAATCTAAATATTAGTTTTTTGCTAAACTATCCATGAATAATTTTTACTTCGTTTGTTTTTTATGCATTTCAATTGCTATTTTGTTGTTATGTTGCAATTTAATAGAACAGTTGTAATAAAACCAAGAAAGTTATTTTGCGCAATCTGTCCTTACAGGGTTGGTGTGATTGCGCACATGGGGAGGAGAGATTGTTACTCATAATAACTACAATTAAATTGTTAACAATAATAATTACACTTAAATGACATTGCTGTAAGGTTTTTGTGAATTTTTTTTATTGTATTGGGAGTGAATGTTTCAACCTAATGCTTAAAGAATCAGAAAAAGGAAATAATTTTAAAAGCGATTAAAAAATTTTAATTAAAGCTAAAAAAATTAACGAATCAGAAAAAGCAAGTACAGATGAGATTAAAAAATAAAATTATGTAACTTAATAACACGTTTAACTTAAAATTAGTCCATTTTCATTTTTCCTTTTTTAATGCAAATTTACCAATAAGCTGCGTAATCTCTCCTAGCATTTAAACTAGTGGAAAAAATGCACCATCTCTCCTAAGTAGCAGATGCGCAAACTCTCCAATTTCGGTAGGAGAGATTGCGCGGCCTTTTATTTAAACATGGCCACTACTAAAACGAACCATTGATGTTCACATTGTTAGTCTAGTCTTATGAGAAATCGTTTAAGTTTAAAATATTTTGTACTATTGACATTGTATAGAAATTCTGATGAATAGTTATGAAAATTCAAGCACTTACTTTGGGAAAACAAAACAAAATTGCAATACTTTAGCTTAGACGCTCAAAGCAATCAACGTGCACTTTCAAGTAGACACTCCACTACTGTTGTTGTACAACTACCTGGAGTCGCTGCGATCTCATTCTACTCCTTCCCCTCCCCCCGAACCTCTATGTGCGCAATCCCTCCGACCGCGCCATTTTTCCTGGCTTTACCTTATTGAAAAGTCAATTGACATTTTCAATATAAAAAAAAATCCAATTCATGAGTGCCGATTAACTTGATTTATGACGGAAGGGGCATGTATAAACATATTTTGATTTTCATGTGGTAATTCTCGGCTACAGAGTATTTATATTATAATAGATGAATGGTGCATGTTTTCACTTCAATTTGAGTCTTATATCTGTCTGAAAATGTTTTATATATTAGTTTTTGTGTAAGTCCCTGTAAGAAAATTCACAGCATTACAAAGTCAAACAACATAAAATTTATTCAAAATTCATAAGTATTAATTTAACATTATTGATATTTATTATTCATTATTGATGATTTAACATTTTTGATATTGATTAATGGTTATTTATTATTGATGACTCAACATTATTGATATCGATTATTGATTATTTATTATTGATGATTCTACAATATGAGTAACGATTCAAATGTATTACTTGAACAATAAATCTGTCTTTAAGTTTCTACATACGCGTTGCACTTTCCTTATTGACTTAAACTTAGTAGATTAGATAAGGTATAAGCAGTAGCGGAATTTAATTATTTCCAAAAAAAATTTCTCACTCTGAAAATCTAAAATTTTCTTATTCCTTGAGCTGCTCAACTATTTTTTGCACCGTTGGTCACGTACTTGTACCTATTTTAGAATGCTTTTTCTTCTCTTTTTGTCAAGCTTCGAAGCTGTTCTATGCTTTGCCCAAATTTACACACTAGTAAATCATTTGAAATAACATTTTAATCTCAAAAAGTTAATTTTGTTCTTTTAAATAATAATAATAAATGCATTGACGTTTCAAAATTCTTTTATATTGTTTGACAGAAATTCTAACGTTTTATTTTTTTTCATGAATTGCGAAAATGTTTTTGTTTCAATGAAGAAATGAATAGATGAAAATGTAACTATAGTAAGCAACTGACGGTATTTTTGGAAGAGAAACAATCTCTTACGTATTTTTTATTATAAACATACTTGCTAACAGACTGTATTCACAATGCAGATATTTTAAGATAAAAACAAATTTGAATAACACTTTCCTAGCTTTTTTTAACATAAATTTTATTGCATAGAATATATTAGTTAATGCATTTAATCAAATTATTTCTATAAATATTGAGGAACACCTTAGGAATTTTTGTGGGATATTTACTTAAACATATCGCACGTAATGAAGTACTTTTAAAATATAGATTGAAACACTTTTTTATATTTTAAGGAAAGATAGATTTAAAATTATATATTTTTTTTCATAAGAAAATTAAACATAATCTGTAGTTGTGGATTGGCTTATTGCAGGATGGACAGATATAAAAACTTTTTTTTTCTTTTTCATTTTTTTATGCCTTATAACAAATTAGGAGATTAGAATGACAGTAGAGTAAGTCAATATTTAGTAATTTGAGAAAGGAAGTGTTTGGTGAAACTTGTCGTATTGCCGTTGCATCAAGTGGTCCAACTTGTTTTTCAGTCTAGTGACTACCTAAGTGAAATATGACGCATTTGACTTCCACACTGAATAGAAATTAATATACGTTCAGAGAAAATATAGTTATTTATATATTTCAAATTATTGACTTACTCCACTGTCATTTTAACCCCTCAAATTTTATTTTTATGTCTTACTATATTACAAACTATTATGTGAACTATGCATATTTACGCTAGTATACATCTGAACAAAGAAAAGGTATTAATTCAACGTTTACTGTATGTTTTATTGTTCGAAAACTTTTTGCATCTGTTTGTATATACAGAACGAAAATAACCTTCGTTTGGCTACAAATAAAACACTTGCATAGAGAATTAATGCTTTTCACTATTTTTGAACATCGTCACCATTTAACTTTAAGAAATTTGTCATAGTGTGTCACTAATTTACAAATTCTTTCTTCATAAAATTCGGCTGTTTTGGTACGTATCCACTGGCCAGCTTTTCATGGAAGCGATATGTTCCTAATAGTCATCAGAGTTCTGCGACGCAATCTATTTCTTCATGTGAGTGAAGCGCCCCGCTCAGCGCCATGTCCGGGCTGTACAGAGGATGAACGGAAACGTCCCATTTCAACTGATTCAAAAGTTCTTCAGTTTTTCGACATTTTGATGACGAGCGTTGTCATGACGATAGCAACAATGACTTGAACTGGAGATGAAACATGGAACATTTTGTTTACTAAGAATTCCGATTGCAGCACACACCTCGTATTTGGAGAGAATTTCTATTGCAGCAGTTATGTGATGAGGTTATAACAAGCTAATGGGCGAAAGAACAAAGCTCATATGGTCAAGCCTGGATGTTTACCCGAGTCCTAGGCCACGTCGAATTAGTAATGGCGGCGTTCCGCCAACTATTACCTCAACCAATAGTTGACGGTTTATTTTCGAATTCGCCTCGTATCACCAATAATTTCTGATTAATTGTGAAAAAAAATTAAAAAAAAAAAAAAAAAAATATTTTTTGAGGGGGGGAGGTGGTCAGAAGAACCTGACACATCATTTTGCAGACAACTAAAGTTACACAGGTTTTGAATTAATCTAAAAAGGATTCGTCTGCAATATCACGACATTAAAAATATTATTCACAGGAAATTGGCATACGGAAATATAGATTACAATTAAATATTACTTTTTCAGTATTTAACTTAATATATAACTTGATATTAATTTGATTAATAACTTGAGATTTTCATGATATTTAGGACAATTCTTCAATCTTCTTTTGCCTCTTTTGTGATAATGTTTCTGCTTGTTTTTAACAAAATTCAAACTTTTCTAAAGAGCTTTTTCATTCTTTCAAGAGTGACAGGATCTTATCGCTATGTGGCTCATTTTTCAAAGAATATTTTGTGGTTTGTAAAAGGCTCTATATATCCCTTCATATTCACAAATAATTAAAGCGTTTTATTGTATGCATTCGAAAGCAAAAATAGGTAGCTGTTTATACATACGCTAAATTAACAAAAACATTTTTAGAATAAAAAAATTCCTGATGGCTCGGCCATCAGGCACAGGTAGATTTCGAAGATGCAGACCGTGGGTCGCCTGTTTATTGGGAATTGCAGAGGAAACGACCTTTTTACCACAATGTGGCAGCTGGGACCGCATGCTTCGAAATCTACCTCTGTTTGCAGGCGCAGCCGACAAAGATTTTTTTTCTGTAACAGTTCGGCGTATAAAAAACATGTGAATATAAAAGTTGTAGATAATAGTAATGCGAGTTATAATACATTTAAGCGGATTTGATAGCTTGTGAATTGGCGAAGTTATGAATTTTTTTTCTTCTTAAACTCCTATTCCCCCCCCCCCCAACCTCTTTAGTTCATTTTTAATGATATCAAAAATGTGTCATAGATTAATTTTCGACCCTTTTCCTAGAAGTAATAATAACTTTAAATGGATTTGATATGTATAATAATTAAGAAGTTAAGTTTTTTTTTCTGTTTTCACAAAAAGCCCCCCCCCCCCTATTTCTCTCTCTTATCCCGATTTTTCCCATGAACGAACTTGACCGAGATTTTATACCCCTTGATTTTATGTATCAGTTTGGAAGAGATTTGTGCAGAATTATGGAAGTTATTGTGTCCATAAAAATGATATAGACCGATAGATAGCTAGATAGATAGATAAAGTTTTGAACTGGATGGGGTTTTGGGTTCTAAGAGTCATTCATGATCGGCGTAGATCTGCAAAAATTTTTAAGAAATTCCAACATGCAATATGTATTATTTCTTACGAAATCTGCCTAATATGCAGACATCCATTTTTTGCTACTTTAAAAATTATGTATATTGAATGCAATAAATTCTTTCTCTCTCTCTCTCTCTCTCTCTCTCTCTATATATATATATATATATATATATATATATATATATATATATATATATATATATATATATATATATATATATATATATATATATATATATATTAACTTAGGTTGATCCGGGACAGTTTAAAATTATTTGTAAATATGTTTTGAACTTTTTAGTCCCTTGAAATGTTTATTTGTTACATGCCTTTTTAAATGCAATTTTTTTAAGTTAAAATTTAATAAAAAATAAAAAAATGAATATTTTGGTCATATTAATAAATTTATACTTTTTCTGAAACACTAACTGTGTGTGATATATTTGTGTGTGTGTGCGTTCGTGCTTGTGTGATGTAGTGACAAATTGAAGCTTAAAAAGGCAGTTGGCGAAATCTTTTTAAATTGGGTTTCCATATATCGACATACAGGTATAGGCCGGATGGTTGTATGACTCAGAAATTACGACGAAAATGTGTGTACTCCATAAGTAAGCAGTCGAATGTTGAAAACAAAGCTTTATTCTATAATCAGGAACCGGGTAGGAGAAATGCTCTAGCAAGTCGAGATCAAATGATTATTTAATCATCTCTATATGACAGTCGGAGTTTCAAATATTCTTTACATTTAGAAATAATACTATAGAATTTAGAATTAATTGGTTTTAGAATTAATACTATAATCAATATTGCCGAAGAAAAGCTTCGCATAAACTCTCGAACTCTATAAACCCCAAATAACTTCTCTGGTTCCTTTGTCTAGCTCCCGGCTCTGCGTTTGCGTATTTAAGTTAATCTCGCGCAAAGTGACAACCAAGTCACCTGACTTCTTTCTCCAATTATAATCGCTTTAATACGGACTTATTAACAGTTCCGGGGAAATAATCTTGATGTAATTTTATTTCCGGGGTGCAAAAAGACTCTTCTAGAACAATCTAATAGCTTCGAATCAGGTACAGATTGTGTAAACAAACAATACGCTGTGATCTCGAGAGTGCCGGCTAAAAATAGATTTCAGACGATAATTTTAGCTTACGCTATAGAAAAGAAAGAAAAATGAAATGATACGGGAAAAAAATTAGAACATTAAAGCATTGAAATAGTATAAGAGACATTTTGATATTTTTTAATAAAAGAATGATTTTATATAAATTAGGTTTTTTAGAACGGGATAATTTAGGAGTTACAACATTTTAGTAATTAAGTAAAGAATTTAAAGAGGTTTGATATATACGGGAAATAATATTGAATTTTAATAAAGATTTAAATAATAAAAGGGTTTTATTTAAGGAATATATGTAGTTAGCTCCATTTTTACATTTAAGTAATTTGGAATAAATATTATTAGTTATATTAAGATCATATACCTTTACATACACTGTTAAAAATTTGCAGCGAACTGTCCAGTCATTTGACCGTTTTTGTAGAAAACGTTTACATAACCGTAATTTAATTATATTCGGACCATAAAGTGAGTAATAATATGGTCAGAATATAGTTAAATCAGGGTTATGTAACAGTTTTCTACAAAAACGGTCATATGACTGGACAGTTTGCTGCAAATTTTTAACAGTGTATGGAGACAGATAAATTATTTTAAGAATAGGTTTCAATTTAATAAACCGGTATTATAAAAGAAAAAATTATATAGAATAATGTTAACCTTGGCGAAAGAAAAATTTAAAATTTTGTAATATATATATATATATATATATATATATATTGAATTTTTCAGTACATTCAACATTTTTATGTTTTTCGGAAATTCGTTTCAAAAAATTAAATAATTTTTATAGAAGTGAAATTTATTATTTTATAAATACGTTAGTACTAGAATTTTATATTAAAAAAAGAAAACAAAAAAGAAAAAGTGCTGAAGGGAGTTTAATTAATAAAGAATTTAAAACAGCTGTAAGAATTTCGCGAAAGCTCAAATTACATTATCTTTCATAGAAATTAGGTAGATCAGTTTAAACATAAGAAATCTTGCAAAAATGCATTCTTAGATGAATGGATTAAAAATAATACGCAGCCATACAAAGTACAACTTGCAATTATTAAGTACTAATTATTAATAACTTTTTAAATGTTGTGTACTTCTTAAGCAACTATGCAAAGCACAGCTTGAAATAATCAAATTTTTTACCTTATTATGATATTTATATGCTGTCATTTATTTATTCATTTTATTTTATTTTATAGTGATTATTTATTTATAGTCATTTTGTTCTAAAAATAAAGTATGTTTTTTTTTTTTTTTTTTTTTCAGATTTTAGTATTCCGGTCTACATTAATTTTTCTTTAGGGATATTGCTTGTAAAAAATATTAATTAGTATATTTTTATGGAGGTTTTTAATTCTTTTCTTATTTTATTGAAAAGTAAAATATAAATCATCAATGAAAAATATATTTGGTTTAAAAATAAAAGAAAAAGAAGACAAATAAATGAATGCATGTGGATTTTCTCGGAATTTCAGTCAAAGAGAAACATGGTAAAAAATGTTTAATTCATGTCGTTATTTTTCAGAAAAAATATACTATGATTCCCAGAAACCATTTTAATACATTGTATTTTTACAGGTTTTCCATTTGTCTAAAAATGTTAATCTAAAATATTACGATATTACAAAATATTATATCCGTCTATGATCGAATACATATGATCGTGCATGTTCGAATTTATTGAATTTATTCAAGAAGCTCATTGGGTCCTAAACGGTTATGATATTTATAAATACAAAGTATAAAAATGTGTACTTCTGAAAGAGTCGTTGAACATATAAAAGTGATGTTAGCTTGTTTGTTTCTCGGAATTTCAGTCAAAGAGAATCATGGTAAAAAATGTTTGATTGATGTCGTTATTTTTCAGGAAAATACATAAAATAATTTCCAGAAACCCTTTTAAAATATTGTATTTTTACAGGATTTTCTATTTGTCTAAAATTTTAATCTGAAATATCACGCTATTACAAAATATCATATCCCTCTAAGACCGAATACATATGATCGTGCATGTTCGAGATTATTGAATTTATTCTGTCAACTCATTCAGTCCTAAACGGTTATGGTATTTACAAATACAAAGTATAAAAATATGTACTTCTGAAAGAGTTGTTGAACATATAAAAGTGATGTTACTTTGCTTTGAAAAAATAAAGATATTTTTCCGCTCCTAAAATTTCCCCCACCGGTCTGAAAGTGATATATAGTGTACACGCAGACATACATCACAATTCAAAAATACTTATTCAGTGCTCAGTTTGTTTCTTTCTTTTTTCCTTTAACGTTTCTCATTGTTTTCATTTATGTAAGATTGATGTTTAAACGAAACTGAAAATAATTGCCTGAAAAAAAGAAAAATGAAACAGTTCTCAAAATCTAATACTCTCTGAACTCTTGAGGTCTTCCTCCCTTTTGGAACCATTCATCACATTCTTTTACCGCTCTCGTGACGATTTTTCTTCTTGTTTAGTACGAGAGTGAAAGACTACTTGGGAGAGTTTTTTCTTCATTCTTCGAATACAGTGTGACACTCAGTAGCATCTTATTGGAAGTAAGTTTTTATTTTCAGACTTTAAAAAAAAAAGTTTATACTTTATTTTGCGGAGGAGTAATTCTTTTATATTGAGAGTATTTAAAAGTCCCTCATTATAGAGTGTGTTTGTAGAAATTACTCTTTCCTCATTTTAATAAGTAGCAGATTATAAATCATCATTTAAATTATTTTTTATTTTAACATAAGAAGTAAAAACAAGAATTAAATGTATAAATGCGAATAAACTGTAAAAATTTTCAGGCAAGTCAAGTCTAAAAATAATGTTGGATTTTTGCTTTCTTTAATTCTCTGTGAAAATCTATATTATTTATTATCTCTAGATCATGTAAACTATTTTAATAAATTTTAATTTTATAGATTTTGTTTTTGTCTAAAAATATTACGCTAAAATTATAAAATAGTGCACTTAATTTATACGCACGCGTACATTGCAATTCAAAAATAATCATTCCCTACGCAACTTGATTTTTTCTTTTTTGAAACAATTTTTGTGCTTTTTGCTTATATAAGATGAATGTTTTCAAATTGATGGTAAAACAAGATTGAAAATAATTGCTTTTTTATTTATTTTTATTTATTTTATTTTATTTTTTTAAGGCAAGCAATACTTATTCTAGCAAAATCTAATATCCTGTGATGTCTTGATGTCTTCTTCGTCGCTTTTAGAACCATTTATTACATTATTTTACCTCAGTGGTGACGATTTTTCTTCTCGTTCAGCTCGAGAGTGTGGGACTACTATCAGATTTTATTTCATTCTTCAAATATAAAGTGATACTCAGTAGCAACTTTCTTAAAGTATTTCTTTATTCTCTTTTATTTTTTATGTTTACATATTATTTTCTCTGAATATAATTCTTCTTATTTAAGAGTAAATAAGCTGCGCATATTCTAGACTATTGTGACTATTACATCACAAATCAAAAATATTTATTCTCCACTTCTTAGCATGTATTTGCTGTTTTGAAAACATTTTAAACTCTTTTCTTTATATAAGATACTTAAAAGATTAATTGTCTATTCTCTTCATTTTTTATGTTTAGATATTACTTTCCCTGAATATATTTCTTCTTAAATAAGAGTGACTATACAGCCCGCATTATGGTTAGTATATTTAGAATTTTTATTCCTGTTTTTTATGAGAAATAAATTTTAAATCATTACTAAAAAATATAGTATTTTCGACAGACATTTCAGTCTTTTAATTTAATTTTACTTTTATAGGTTTTGTATTCGTCTAAAATGTAATAGGCTAACATTGCAGACTATTACATAAAATTTTGTAACTAAAAATACATCACAAATAAAAAATATTTTTTTCAGTTCTTATCACGTATTTGATTTCTTTTAAACATTTTAAACTCTTTTCTTTATATAAGATCAATGTTTTAAAACTGATGGTAAAACGAAACTGAAAATAAGTGCCTAAATAAAGCAAGCCATTCTCACTCTCGAAAAAGCTAATACTCTGTGATATCTTGGAATGTTCATCTCTTTTAAAACCATTTATCGCAATCTTTTACCTTTCTCATGACGATTTTACTTCTCGTTCAAGTCGAGAGCGAAAGTCTACTTTTGGATTTTTTCTCTTTCTTTTCCTTCAAATATAGAGTGACAATCAGCAGCAAGTTATTAAAATCAGTTATTAAACGTAGACATTATATGCTATTTTTCCTTTTAATGACTTCTTTTTCAACTGTCTATATTTTTTTGGATTGAGAGTAGTTAAATAGCCAGAATTATTTTTTATTTTTTTAAAGTACAATAAATGCTTTTAATAAAATTGTGTAGATGGATTTATGTGTAACTTCATTTATGATAAATTAACACATTTTTATTAAAATAATACTTTATACCAAAGTATACCTATCCCATTTTGTGTAGGCGCCGGTGTAGAAATATTTTTATGATAAGTATATAATTAAAAGTATCAGTGTAGATTAACTTTAAAATTTTTGAGGCGATTCACGTCAAAAATAAAAGTTTGATTTTTGCTTTCTTTAATTGTTAGTGAAAATCTATATTATTATTTCCAGACAATTTACACTGTTTCATTAAATTTTTATTTCATTGGTTATGTATTCGTCTAAAATATTATTCTAATATTATAAAGTATTATGTGTAGTAAGCAAACGTACTTTGTAATTAAAAAATACTTTTTCCTTACTCAACGTGACATTGAATTCTTTTTATTTAAAGTAATTGATAAAATTCGATCGAAAATAATTGCCTGACAAAAAAGTAAGCGGTGACACTCTCTGATCTCTTTAGTCATCAAGAGCGAAAGTTTCATGAAAGTTACATGGGGTTGGGTTGATTGTTGACGGCCAATTATCTGCACTTGGGATATAGGACCAGGGGGAGTGCCCTTCGTGGGGGTCTTTCTAAGGGAACCTAACCCGTATTTACGCATGGATAAATTCACGGCTCGAAGAAAACCACGAAAACTCCGAACGATTAGGCCGACGGGCGCGATTGGGATCGAACCCAGCACCTCCCGTCTACCAGCTTCGAGAGCACAACCTCTCAGCCACTGGTGGGGCGAAAGTTACATGGAAGCCGAAGGAAAATATTTCTACACTCAATTCAGAAATGATCTGCCACTTTGTAATTGTTACAATGGATCGGTAGCCAAATCGAAGTTATTCTGTAGTCACTCTCTTGGCCACCTTGTCCTCCGGATGTAACTCTCCGGGATTGTTTTCATGCAGAAATATATCAAGGAACAGGTTTTTTTTTTTTTTAATGTTTTTTTTTTCAAGTAACTCTAAATGAGAATAAGAACTACCTGTTACAATTTACCCATCACCACTGATCTTCTGCAGAAAATATAGAGTGAGAGATGTTTTATGGTATGGATATTTGTAAAAGTGATTAAAAAAGCCCATATGGAGCATTTATAGATTTTTATGTAATCTTGGAGATTTATCATATCGACTACATAAATCATTTTATTCGTATTGCTTTTCACTATTTGTAATTAATAATAAACTAGTCGGATGTGTCAATCCCAAAACTTTCTTCTATCTCACACAGGTTTCGAATACACTAAAAAGAATCAGCACCAATTTATAGCAAGGTCTAACCGAATTTACAGTTTTATTATATTCCATGCATTAGTTCTTGAGATAAGACAATTGCTAAAATCGGGTAAATCCTGCAAAATGCAGCATAGAAGCGCCATCTGTTGGGCGGTTTAGACCAATCCATAATAAACAACAACTTATGTCAACATCTAACTGAATCTGAAGTTTGAGGAAAATCCGTTCATTAGTTCTTGAAATATAGTTATTGTGTTAATAATGAAAAATATAGCATAGCAGCGCCACCTGTTGGGCTATTTACACCAAAACGTAAGCAGTATCTATTTATGTCAAGGTCTAACAGAATATGAAATTTTATGAAATTTCGTGCATTCGTTCTTGAGATGTAGCTAACGTAAAAATCAGGAAAAAAGCAGTGCCGCCTGTTGGGATATCTACACCAAAACTTAATCAGAATCTATTTATGTTAAAATCTAACTGAATCAGAAATTAGATGAAAATGAGTGCATTAGTTCTTGAGACAGTGCTATTGCGGAAATCGCGAAAAAACGCAGCATAGCAGCTCCATCTGTCGGGCGATTTTCACCAAAAACTAATCAGCACCAATTTATATTAGGGACTAACCGAATATAAATTTTTATTAAATTTCGTGCATTAGTTCTGGAGATAAAGGGCCCACAAAGTTTTTGTCACATACAGACAGACAGACAGGCAGAGTCACAGACTCACAGACAGGCAGAGTCACAGACTCACAGACAGGCAGAGTCACAGACTCACAGACAGACATGTTCTAAAATCAGTCAAATCTTGTTCAAGACCTTCTAAAACGTATAAATCCGTCGAAAACCGGAAGCCGAAAATATTCATGAATCCATTACTTTCTTCTTGCAAAGATAGAAGAAAGTAAAAAACTGATGCAATAAGGTAAAACATCCTGAGAGCATTAACAAGTTATGTAAAAATAAAATAATAATAATAAATAAATAATAATAAATAAATAAATAAAAAGTTCGAGGATTTTAAATGCATTTTTGATAATATTCTTGAAAATTAAGAATGTTTATTAATGGTGGGCAAAAATGAATTCAACAAATTATACTAAATTTGAACTAATTATGTAGATTTTCATGGGAATAACATCAATTGTGATTACGTTTTAATGAAAGAAAATGGCAGGGAAAAAAAAAACTTAAATTTTTTAACTTTAAAAATAACTTGCAGTTTCATACAGAATAACAAAAAAAAAATCTATTTGTCACAAAAAATTTCATTTTATTAGCTATTTTCTTCTGTTTACCCTCTCTGAATTTTAATTACCTTTTATGTGAAATTAGAAAATACTTTTATTTTAAATGTTTAAATTACTAAAGTTACAAAAGAAATATAAATATTACAATGTTTTTATTTTTTAATTATTCGAGAAAAGTGTCCTCATTAGAAAAAAAAAAAAACATTATACACTATCAATCCATTTATTTGTTTAATAGAAGAAACACTCAATTCCTCCTTTAAATTTTAACATTGTTATTCAGAAATAATACTTTAATATTTTTGTATTCTTCAGTGACAGAGATTCTTATTGTTTTTTAATCTCCAAAAACGCATCCTGTAATTTATAATAAAAGCACCTCGATCATGGAAAAAAACATTATTGTACTGTTGAGAATCTATTTTTGATTTACTTCTGTAAAAAATAAGCATTGTCAACTTTTACATTAACCAAATGAATTGATTAAGGTTTATTTGAATTGTGAAAGATAATTCCTTAATAACGTGTGCATTCATTTGTTGAAATATAGGTAGTTTAAGTAGGTTCTATAATTTAAAAAATATTGAAAATAAGTATATATGCATGTTGTAAGGGTCGATGTAATAAGATCCATGTAAGATGAATGTCGTTATGTAAGATAGAAATAGAAGCATGTGAGAATATGCATGCAAATGAACAAAGGATGTATGTATGTAGACAACATCTTAAATATGCAATGTCTTAAATAGCATGAAGTTGTTTAATTTCACACTATGCTATGTAACAAAAATCTTCACTAAAATCAGATTTTTCTAATTCTCTTTACACAAATGTAAGTTTAAAATATCCATTTCAACTAACAAGGGAAGGTTCTCAACTGATATGGATGAAGTTTATTCGAAAATTGACTCATTCAGACAGAGCATCTCTAGAAACGCTAGGAGTCGCCAGGGTTTGTTTTGCATGTATGCTAAAGCGGAAATATGATAATTTCTTTAGTTGCCTTTGACAACATCTTAGCCTAAGTTACATGCTCCTTGTGGCTTTTAGCCAAGTTTTAAATTTGCGTAACAGTGTTACTTCAACTCACACTTCGTAATTTTTATACAATATTGATATGTGAGGTTATAATAATATTATATGGGTAAATATAGTAAATAATATCAATAAGTATTATATGTATAGTAAATAATAATAATAATAATAATATATGAGGAAAAAACGTGTCTTGTGGTATTCACTATTTGTTTCATAGTCTGTTATAAAATTTTTGTTAAAAAAAAATCACTAAACAGTCTACACTGAGAAAAAATTCTGCCACTGGCATCTAGAATCTAAATTATGGTTCTAGAAAAAATAGTTACAGGTCATCCTTATAAATTCTAGTTCCCTTTGCTAGAGAGTTCTAATCTTCCCTACTCAAATTCAAGAGCGTTTTCCTATATTATCGTGGTCAAACTGATTTTAAAATATTTGTAAATAAACGTGAACTCAAGAGGTTATTTTTAGTAGCTATAATTATAGTTTATGATTTTTTTTTTCAGAAATCAAGTGATAATTTCTCGTAATTCAAAAGATTCATAATATAATTTATCGTTTCATGACCTAGAAAACTATAGACTAGAAATTCTTGATCATTTCATCTATCAATTTAATTGTTTACCTTATTCGCATAACTTGGAAACCAATATTTCTAGTTTACGGATTTAAAAAATAGCTATACTTATTCGTTCTAGATGAAGGCGGTATAAGTTTTCTTTCAGTGTAAGTTACTTTGGTTTGTATGGTGTTTCTTGCAGCTTTTACCCTTCGCAGGAGAAGAATTTTTAGAATAGAAGCAATCCCATTTTTACAATCTTGATGAGTAACCTCCATTGATACGCATTTCATTTATTTTCGTCCGAACTAGTTGCGTAATTTCCCTTGTAAGAGAAATTACAATATTTTACAGTTCGTTTCCTTTTTGTTTATTGCAACCATTTTTATATTTTCACAAAATAACATACAACTAAACATTATTTGCAGTGAAGCATTTCTCTTCATTCGAATTTCGCGTCTCTTTACGTTCGTTGTAATTTTATTTTTTGACAACAGAAAAAATTTCAATGTAAATGATTTCGAATGTATACTTACATTTGAAATGTAAATATTTCATTGATTTTAAAGTTTTCTGCACTGTCAAGTAAAATTATGAATACAGGATATTTAATGTGACACAAAACAGTTTTATGCTGCGCATTTCTTCACGTTATCTCAATATTCTTTTTTTCTAAAATACTAATGAACCATTGGATTCGTGCGAGGATTTTACACTGCAGTCTAATATTTTTAAACAAATATCTAATATATTTTTTAACTGCAGTATAAACTCCGAAAGAAAAATTAAGGATAAAAATATCTGCAAGCAGCATTTGTCAAGCTAGAATATCATGTCATTTCTTCCATCAAAGTTACAATAAAAACTGATCAAAGATAGCAAATGGCATGCCCGAGAAAAAAATATCAACAATCATACATTAACTTTATTAGAGGATGACGCCAACAATTTCAGGAAAAACTCATTAGAAAGAAAAATAAATTGAATATATCTAAAATACAATTAATCTAATGTAAGAAAGCATACCTTTTAGGCTACACGTGAAATACCCCCGCTTCGATAGTTCTATGGTGACCTGCTTTTCTAAACATTTCAATATCAATTTTGCTTTTTAATTATAAATATAAAATAAACCCGTGCGGCTACATCCCACTACGGTTTTGTACTATTTTTTTTTTATATAATTATTGCTAAGTATGATATAATGTGGTATTTTATTTTTGCAGCAACATTGATTTCAGAAAAAAACATTCATTTCATTTATGAAAACAATACTGATTTATTTTTAGTTAACTGCAAATTTTAATCAAAAAATATTTTTTAACGAAATGTGAGTGTACTATGTGAGAAGCCCGTTCAAAAACTTCGCGAATGGTTTCTTATTCATTGTTGTGCGTTTTGTAAATGCATGGAAAAAGGGATGTTGACAACATAAATAACATATATGATTTTAAATGTTTTGAAATCAGTTAGATCAAATTTTAAAACTGTATTAATTTTCATAAAATCTTCTTTTTAATATTGTTTTTTTACGAAAACGAAAACAAAAACAGTATTGTTCTTCAGCTTATGTTTCTTTTTAAATGCAAATATTAAATATATTTTCTGTTTGTTCATTTTTAAAACAGTTTTTAAATTTTTAAAAATATATACAATCAGATTTTATCCGGAGAGAAGTTCTCCCTTGATTTGAATTTTGCTTCTCTTTATATTCGCCGACCTTTTTCTCTTTATTTGAAGAGAAAAAAGATTTGAGTTTAAATGATTCAGAATGTAAACGCTACATTTCAAATGCAAATAATTCAAGCATTTCAAAGTGTTTTGTACTGACAAATAAAATTTCAGGCACAGCAAATTTTATGTGAGTGAGAGCAATCTTTGGTTCTTTCAATAAAATTTCTTTAATTTCATCGAATTTTTAAATTATTTTGAATAGGAATTTAAAACAACATTAATAAAATGAGTTTTTTTTTAAAGTTTTCGGACAGTTTTTACAAAAGGAAATTTAGGGATTTATTTTCATTACATGCTTTTTTAAATAGGTCATAACATTTATTTTGCTATAGGCTTCTAAATTATCATTAATATAATTGAAAATATTACATAAATTTAAATTACTAAAAAAATGACTTATACTTTAAGTTATTTAATGGCCAAGCTGCCTACACTTCTCAGAATTTCTAAGGAATCTCAAACCACTATTTCCAATCAGAACATTTCTATTTATTATTTGAATCGCAGATTTTGTAATCACCATGTTTGATCACAAATTTTGTAATATTTTCTGTGATAAAGTAAGGCGAAATGTTTTATTCAAAATTTAAAGTAAAACTGTACACAGTATGTAAACGTTTTAAATTAATGATATACCGCTTTTCAGTTTATTTTAATATATATATACAATAATAACACATCATAACATGAAAAACACTTAATATTAACTTTTTGACACTATTCATAATTTCAATATGATACGCTTAGTTATGTTACCATTTTACATAATTTGTCATAATAGCTCATGTTTAATACATTTGAACTCCAGATATACGTTACCTGAGTTGTATATTTCCCTCAGTCCCTGAGTCAGTTTCAACTCAGCGGTCCCGATAGCTTGCCATTAAAAATTAGCTGAGTTATACATTTCCCTCTGTTATACATTACGTTTTTCCGTCCAATTTCGAAATTTTTTCTCAGTTATACATTTTGTAACCCGAAACACTGACGACGCGTCGGATGAGTCTGATTTGAAAAATGCCACTCAAACTTTGGAGCTACTCTTAACCTTTGACGTAGTAAAGCGGTTCATCAGTAGTAAAAGCAATAACGATAAGTCTTATTAACAGAAATGCAAAGTTTGCTGTTCAGTGTCAGTTGTGCTGAAAAGAAACAACCGAAGATTAGTGGTTATTTCAACAAGATTCGGTAAACTACTGAAATGTCTTTTGATAAACGAATTAAATGCCAAGACGATTCCAATGATTTCCGTTAAGTAATTAAAATATTTTTAATGAAGCTTTCCGGCAGGCAGTTGTAGGTTTTGCTGAGTTATATGTTTTATTTTCCTGTTTCGGGCAAAACGTATTACTGGAGTTCCACTGTAAATTATTTGCATTACCTACATATTAGAAAAGTTTTTTTTAGTGTATATACTTTTGTAAAATCTTTCTTATGTCTTAAAACACATATTTATTTTGACAGATATCCTTCTTTATAAGAAAAACAAAATAATATGACTAAGTGAATCGATTTAACTTTAGATAATATTACTACCCTATATATATAAAATCCTAATGAAACGATTTTATGAAACGACTGAATAAACTAACCTATGTGTCTAATATTTCACAGCTATTTCTGCTAGAATATGGGACTTTGGGCGATCAAATTAACACCAGTTATCCGCATTGAAGATGCCAAACGTGGTTTTATAATTTTAAAATTTGAATTAGTTTTCGAGATATATATATTTTTTTCTTATTTTTAATGACATTTCTTTAATGATAGCCCCTAAATTACTCCATTTTTCTGGATAAAAAAGAGAAAAGATATAACGATAAGGATTAATAGATTTATTTTTTAGTCGTCATTTTCAAATTGAAATTATCTTTTATTTGAATATATAGAGAAACAATATTGTGATTGAATGATGTTTTTGAAGAAAATTTGAAAAAATAATATCTTATTTTCACATATTCGATCTTCAGGAATCAGTTTATTTTAGAAAGCCAAAAAAATAGTCTGTCATCTTGAACACTGACGTACAAAAAATAATAGTTCAATTGTAGGTTTTTTTCAGTATTACCTTCATCCAAGGAGGTTAAACAAAACACATTTGAGCCTCTTGCATTTATTTTAAGTAAAGATTTTACTGTCCCTTATTCATAAGAAATGAATTTAAAGAAGAAACCCATTTATTCATTTAATTATTTCTAATAGACGGTCATAAAAACTTTTCACAAATGTGCTTAAAGCCGAAATGGTTTAGCGAGAAAAATAAAATTTTCTAAGGATATATTTTATTGCATAAACTGGAAATATTTTGAATAAAAAAGTTCCAAAAAACGTCATTTCTATAAACGCTTTTGTCAATAAGAAAGAGAAAAAATAAATTAATAGGGATTATTATTTATTGATGTCATTTTGTCAATTAAATTGATAAGAATATATATATATTTAATCCAAGCTGATGGTGAAAACAAAATCGTGATTAAATTATATTTTCAATAAAGTTTGAAGAAATAAAAACTTGTGTTCACATATTTAAGCTTCAGGAATAAACGTACTTTAAAAAGACAAAATAAAACATCCGTCGACAAGAAATTACTAACAAAAAATTATTGTAAATTTTTTAAAATTTACATTCAATCAACGAAGTAAAACAACGACCAAATTAATATCCTTGCATGTAACTAGATAATTATTCCTGTCTATTTTGAAAAAAAAAATAATTTATGGAGCAAAACAGATTTTCAACTATTTCTTTAAGATGGGAATTAAAACATTTTCACAAGGGCTTTGAAAGCAAAATTGTTTAGCGAGAATAATTACATTTTTGTAAGCATTTATTTTAAATCATAAATAAAAGATGATTTTGAATAAATTCGGCAAAAACAAGTTAGTTTTGTATAAGTTCATCCAAATGACGTCATTTCCGAAATTAAAATCTAAATATTGGAAGAACGAAAAGCTTTTGGGAAACTAAGTTATAGAAAATGTGAATTTTTATTGGGAAAGCTTTTGACTTAATTTGTAAAAAATAATTTATTATTTGAAATATAGTATTTAATAAAATTAATATTATTCTTTCCTTCTAAATTTACAATAAAGTTAGGTTACATTTTCTCCCAAAGAATTGAATGATCTCATGCAATTCAAAAGCAACACACCGGGTTGCCACGCAGCTAGTAAAATATATAACTTCATTGATTTATATAAAATCATTACATGACACTAAATACTGAAACAGAGGGATCATTATCATTATTATTCAATTAAAAATGTTGCAAATGTAAAATCTCCATTAGTTCATAAAATAAATAAATGCATTATCAGAGTAAAAATAAAAAATATTTAAAGAAATGAAAAAAAAGTATTACTGTAATATCTTGCTTAAACTGAAGCAGCTTATTTATAACTGCTTTAATGAACTTACACCCCAAATTCGTGTCTGTATGCAAAATGTACATAAGCGGGTAAACCATGTACGCTCGACCAAAAAGAAAAACTACTCATAGGGGGCCACCGTAATACTTACCCATCATGGATATGCATAATTTAAAGTATGAAATAAAAACATGTGTAAACTGTTTATAAAATGCATTGCAATTCGAATAAAATCGATCACCGCCCCCTAAATACAAGGCCTGCGCGATTAAAACAATGGCGGCTATTGCAGGCGGATTTTTTTTTTTCAGCATTTGTACGTTCCCTCGAACTTTAACGACAATAATATCTAAAAGTTTTCTTTGACTTATTTGATCTCAGAAAAACTAAGCGAAGAAAGCTTTTAGAAATTATTCGTGTTGAAGTTCCAGGGATCGTTCAAAAGCTGATAAAAGAATCGCCGCCATTTTTGTCAGCGCGCAGGTCTAGTCTTAAAGGGGCGGTGGTCGATTTTATTCGAATTGCAATGCATTTTATAAACAGTTTATACATATGGGGCGGTAAATCGATGCTTGATGACGTCATAAACTTTAAATGCTCTGTTACTGAATTGCATAAAAGAAACATCCTTTTAACTCCAAAAATGATAACCATATTAACTAACAGTTTAATGCGTCGGATTTAGCGTTTCATTTCCAATTAAAATATATCTTTGAATTGAAATTTGAATGAAATACAATGTCATGCAAAATATAAAAATATGGAAAATATGATTGCAAATATCTCTGCAACTAATTTATCTAATCGACTTCATTCTTTATGCAAAATTTATATTTTTTATTGTCTTTTATATTCACTCCTTAAATAAACAATTTAGAAATTTTTTATGTACCTTTTATCAGAACGAATATTTCGAGAGTCCGAAAAAAATAGTTCCGGATAATCGAAGTTACTGAAATTCAATAGGCTTCTTCTCATTATTACATACTAAGTACATATCAAATTTCAAGTCTCTATCTCAAATCGTTCGGAAAATAGAGCGTTTACTGTCACACAGACACACGGACGGCAATTTTTTTTTTCTAAAAATATATTTTTCGGAATCTCCAGTGTCTGAACGCGGGGGGGGGGGGGGGGGGAGTACAGCACGTCATACTGGAAATTTTACCAACCTCTGATTATTATTTTTTTAAACAAGTATTTTTTACATCATATTTTGTTTTTTCGGTAAAATTTACTTTAGGGTATTAAACGAGAAGTCCTTCCGTAAAGTAGTTTAGTAATTATGAATGTAAAAAGTTTGAACTCCTGGTGTTAAATTCTTTTTGTAATTGTCACAAAACGTGGTAAAATGCAAGAAGTGTTTTAAGCATAATCCAAAAGTTTTTTGACAGAATGATCTGTTGTGTAGAATTCAATCATTCAAAGCTTTTAAAAATGGGTTTCTGTTTTTATTTTTATTTATTTATTTTTTTAATTAAACTTTTGAATTTATATTTTCAAAAATTTATTGCGAAAATATATATTAATCGGAATGATATTACAAAATATATGATGTGTAATCAATGGAGTTTTTAACAGAAATCGTTTCTAGAAGCTTTAAATACGAGATTCCAAAATTACAGTCCATTCCGCAAAGTATTTCTTGAATTGTTCTTAAAAAAACTCGCATAACAATTACAAATGAATTTATTTGCACTTAAGTGTTCCAAAAGTTAAACCTTCATAATGCTTAAACTACTTGACTGAATGACTTCCAGATTGGTAATTCCAAGGTAAAATGTACCGAAAAAGCCAAATGTGTTATCAAAATTATGTATTTATGTTAAAAATGTCAGTGTTTGGTACAATTTCAGTATGAAGATTATCCTTTAACCAGCCGCCTGGCAGGGTGTTGCGTCAATTCATCTCGCACAATTCATCTCGCACAATTCATCGCGGAACAATTCATCGCGCACAATTCGTCGCAGCGTCAATTCGTCGCAGCGTCAATTCATCGCGGCGACAATTCGTCGCGGCGTCAGTTCTTCGCGACGACAATTAGTCGCAGCGTCAATTCGTCGCGAGCTCAATTCGTCGCGGCTCAATTCGTCGCGACGTCAATACGTCGCGGGCTCAATTCGTCGCAGCTAAGATGTCCTTGAAGGCTATTATGATAAAAATAAGGATAATTTAGTAAAATTATTTAATGATAATTTGTTTTTTAGATATACAGAATTATAACTAACATTTTAAAGGCGATTTCAGAGGATTTTTTTTTATAAGTGATTTTTTTGGGAATTTCCTTATTGTGAACGTGACAGTTTAATAAATAAGAGCAAGTCATTTCTTATTTAAATTAGAGATAGAATAAATATTGCTTTAGATAACCGAAAAAATGGCGGAGGATTTAGGATAAAATCACCCAAATCAAGAAAAAATGACGAATACAAATGCTAGAATTTTTTTTTTTAATTATTAGTTGACATATGTGTACACAGGGTACAACCCTCCCCCCTCCCTTATATTTGAAAGATTTAGGAAGTAAAAAAAGTATTGAGAGATGTAAACATAAAATACTTTTTGTGATTGCGATTGAACTGATTGCTGCATGAATTCAATTTCATTAAGTAGTATTTTGGTTTTATAAGATTTTTCATTTATTTCATCTGTACTAATAAAAGGAAAGTGTTTGTCTGTCTGAGTTCTGTGTACGTGTGCGCGATGACAAGCGAAATCTACCGCACGTAGAAGTCTGAAAATTTGGGTGTGGATAGTCGAAGGCAGGTCCTACAGACCTAACGCTCAGATTTTTAATATTTTAAGAACCGGGGCCCCTAGGGCCCTTTTAAGGTTTTTGCATCTAAATTGTTAATAACTTGCCCCATTTTCATATGATCTCCCTTGTTTTTGTGGGCCTTTTTGCGGGCCTTTCTTATTAATTCCCCGCCCATTTCTATATTTCAGTTAGCACCCTGGCCCCTTGGGGCCCGATGCGGTGTTGACTTGAATCTTTTGTGCGCCATGCATTTTTCACCCTCTCAATGCCTAACTTTTAAGTTGAGTCTTCGACTCCTTTCCCCGGGCCAACACCTTCATATTTTTATTGTGGCACTAGGGCCCTTTTTTAGCATTTCTTTCAAATTTTATTCTAATGATTAATTTATACCCTATGCTTAATTTCGACTAATTGAAGATCTAAAGCGCTACGTACTAGGATCTTTTAAGATGTTTTCCTCTTAAGGCCTTACTCAAAACTATCATTTGGCCATTTTTGGGACCTGTAATATAGCTCCCTTAAAAATCGACCGATCCACTAGTTTTTTTTTTTTTTTTTTTTTATGTAAATTTTTTGGACTTCCAGCTATTATATGAACGACAAAAAATTTTCTCGTACAAGTCCCAGGCCCCCTGGGCACCTTAAAATGTTTGTGCCCTAAGTTATTAATACATTGCCCCATTTTTCTCAGATCTCCTTTGTTTTTGGTGCCTTCTCTCCATTAGGCTTTTCTCCCATTTCTATGTTCCAGTTAAGACCCGTGCCCCCGTGGGACTCGGTATAGGGGCACCGTTGAAGTTTTTGTTCCTTAAATTTTTAATAACATGCTCCTTTAAATCCGATTTTTTTTTCGTTTTTGGTGCCTTTTCTCCATTTAGTTATTCCTACATTTGTACATTCCAGTTAGGTTCCTGGGGCCCGACTCGAGGTACATTGAACTTTTTGTGTGCTATGCATTTTTCACCCGCATAATTCTGTCACCCTCTTACTAAGCGACTTTAAAGTTTAGCATTGGATTACTCTCCCCGGGTCACCACGCTTATATTTTTATTGGGCATTTAGGACCCTTTTTTAAGCATTTCTTTAAATTTTGTTCTAATGATTAATTTATACCCTATGTTTAATTCTGACTAATTAAAGTTCTAAAGCGCCATGTACCAGGATCTTTTAAGATGTTTTCCTCTTAGGGCCCTGCTCAAAACTATCAGTTAGCCCCCTTTGTTAGCTTCCCTTAAAAATCGGCCGAGTCACTAGCTTTTTTTTTGTCTGACAACTACTTAGGACTTCCAACTACTACTTGAACGAGAAAAAAATATCTCGGTCCTCAGCTACCACCAATTTTGAATATTAATTCCCTTTTTGGGCCCCTCTATGCAGCTTCTTTTAAAAGAGTTATAAAAGCTTGAGTTCTGTTTATGGTTGTTATCACGGGCACGGAAAACACCGGGTGGGTCACCTAGTTAGAAAGTAAACCATAATTTTATTATATTTTAATTATTTTCATCCACTAATGCTGCTTGTTGTATTCAGTAAATGTTTCCACAGAAGAAAGTATTGTAATCGAACTTTTTTTCAACTTCCAGTTTTAGACGTATTTACACGTTTTAGGGGTCAGAGATTCCGAAAAAAGTTTTGTCTGTCTGTCTGTCTGTCCGTCCGTCCGTCTGTCTGTCCTCATTGTATAGCCATTTAAAGATTACAATTTCAAAAAGTTGTAAAAATAAAATTAGAAATCCTAAAAACTTTTTCCGTTAAATGTTATGTGTTGATCCAAGGATTCTAGAGCATTTTTTAATTTGCCTCTATCTTAAAAAATGGCTGAGGTATAGCGGTTTGAAATTTTAGGGTGGCTGACGTTTTCAAACAAGACCAGAATTCATCCATAAACGGGTTTAATTTATGAGTGTTAGTTAACATGATTTCGGCAAATTTCCTTTCATCTCCCCTATTTTATCTCCCCCCTCTTTTTCTCCCCTATACTGAGTGCCAGGGGGCCAGGGTCTTCACTGGAACGTAGAAATGGTGAAAAGCTTAATGGAGATAAAGCCCCAAAAACGAAAGAGATCGGGTAAAAATGTGGCTAACTATAAACAATTTAGGACACAAAAACTTTAAAGTGCCCAGGAGGGTCAGGACTTGACCGAGAAAATTTTGTCGTTCTTTTGTAGCTAGAAGACCTAAAAAGTTATCAGTAAACAAAAGCTTAGTGGATCGGTCGATTTTTAAGGGAGAGCTCCCAAAAGGGGCCAACTGATAGTTTTGAGTAAGACCTTAAGAGGAAAACATCTTAAAAGATCCTAGTACGTAGCGCTTTACATCTTCAATTAGACGAAATTAAGCATAGCTTGTAAATTAATCGTTAGAATAAAATTTGAAAGAAATGCTAAAAAAGGGCCCTAGGGCTTCAATAGAAATATGAGGGTGGTGGCCCGTTGAGAGGAGTCCAAGACTCAACTTAAAAGTCACGCATTGAGAGAGTGACACAATTAGAGAGGGTGAAAAATGTATGGCACACAAAAGGTTCAAGTGAACAACGCATCGGGCCACAGGGGGCCAGGGCCCTAACTGCAATGTGGAAATGGGGGGAAAGTTTAATGGAGAAATGGCCACGAAAACAAGGGAGATTGGATAAAACCGGGGCAAATTATTAACAATTTAGATGCAAAAATTTTAAAAGGGCCCCAGGGTCCCCGGGTCTTAAAATATGAAAAATCTGAGCCTCAGGTCTTCAGGGACTGCGTTGCACTATCCGCACCCAAATTTTCAGACTTCTACGTGCGATAGATTTCGCTTGTCATTTCGCACACACACACAGAACTCAGAAAAACAAACAACTTTCTTTTATTAGTATAGATGAAATGAATGATAAAACTTTTAAAGCCAAAATATCATATAATGAAATTGCATTCATGAAGCGATCAGTTCAATCATAATTACAAAATTTTTTTATGTTTACATCTCTAAATACTTTTTTTTACTTCCTAATTCTTTCAAATATAAGGAGGAGGGGGGGGGATCCTCTTTTGTACCCTGTGTACGCATATGTTATTTTTTTTCTAGCATTTGTATTCGTCATTTTTTCATGCTCTGGGTGATTTTATCCTAAATCTTCCGCCATTTTTTCGGTAATATAATGCAATATTTATTCGATCTCTAATTTAAATAAGAAATGAGTTGTTCTAATTCATTAAACCTTCATGTTCTCATCAGGGAAATTCACAAAAATCACATATGAAAAAAGATTCCTCCAAAATTGCCTGTAAAATGTTAGTTACAATTCCTGTTACATCTCTGTGTCTATCCCGTCCTAAAGAAGAAGATTTATGTAATGTGTCAAATTTCTGTATGTATTTCTGTGAATAAAAAATATGTAAGATTCGAGACAACAGCCTTGTAGACTATAGGTCTCAAATAAACCTCTGTCAAATGTCAAATGCATCCTTTAACCATTTTTTAACCATTAAGTGAAGGAAAACATAATTTCCAGTCGAATGGTTATTTTCATTTTTTCTGTACAACTTGGAAATCAAAATTTATGGTGTGTTTTCCCCCTTCTTCTGGCCAGCTGTACCTAACATTTTCACTTTACTTTGAATTAAGAAATATAAAGTTTTCATACAAAGTCTTTGAGGGGTTTTTGTATTACATTGTAGTAATATAGAATTAATTTTTTTTTATATAATAGTTATGATACAATGACTTTTCAAATGATTTTTCAAACAACGTTTTTTCGAGACAATGCTTTTTCAAAAGTCATACATCATCTTTTCAATATATTTTTCAAGTTTTTATACTGCAATTGTTGCAAACTCAAATTTGAATAAGTATTATAATGACTTGGAAATAATATATATATTTTTTTTGCATTTAATGAAACTTCCAATAATTTGCATCTCACGTCGAGCAATAAAATTTCATAATTTATACTTAATCAAAAAGTATATATGCATGCATAGGTATATGCCTTACTACTTTAATTTAAAGAATGCAACATTATGTTCATTAGAGTTTGAAAAATTTTGTTCCACATTTTTATTATTTTATAACATTTTATGTTAATAAAATTTCTTAACATACGAACGTATTTTTAAATTTTCAGCTAATGTAAAATAATGTATATACATACTGATTTTTTTAATACTCAGAATAAATTACTTGAAACGCTCAAAATGAATCAAGAAACTATTAGTTTTTTTTGAGGGCAAACTTCTGAGATGCAGTAAATAGTACTAAAACATTTTGAACCCTGACAGATAGATCTCATTATTAAATATGGCGGGTTGGAGTGGGTCAAGTAGTTTACGGATCACATATGTGTGTTTTATGTAGCAGAATCCTCCCTTTAATGACCTCTTAAGTGGAAAACGTGACATTTGAAAAGCAGATTGTATGAAATGATCTTCTGTTGAGGGGCAAATTCAAAGTCACTCCGCTATAATGATCTATGTTTGCACACAGTTTGATATTACAGAAAAGGCAATTCATTTAGAGTTCTCGTTGTTAAAAGTAGGTGCACCGAAAGAGTAATAGTATGTGAGGGCAGACTTCTGAGATGCAGTAAATAGTGCTAAAACGTTTTGAATACAGACAGATAGATCTCATTATTGCATATGGCGGGTTGGAGTGGGTCAAGTAGTTTACGGATCACATATGTGTGTTTTATGTAGCAGAATCCTCCCTTTAATGACCTCTTAAGTGGAAAACATGACATTTGAAAAGCAGATTGTATGAAATGATCTTCTGTTGAAGGGCAAATTTAAAGTCATTCCGCTATAATGATCTATGTTTGCACACAGTTTGATATTACAGAAAAGGCAATTCATTTAGAGTTCTCGTTGTTAAAAGTAGGTGCACCGACAGAGTAATTGTATGTGAGGGCAGACTTCTGAGATGCAGTAAATAGTGCTAAAACGTTCTGAATACTGACAGAATAATCTCATTATTGCATATGGAGGGTTAGAGGGGGTCAAGTAGTTTACGGATAACATATGTGTGTTTTATGTAGCAGAATCCTCCCTTTAAGGCTGCTCGTCAGTAAACTTCTCGATTACCCTCGCTAATGTTAATCCTAGGGAGTAGGATGCATTCGTATTTTTTAAATATCTCCTCAGTAAATTAATATTTTAAACTTCTGTTTTCTTTGTACTGTTGTTAAAAGATGTCTCTTTTTGTCTTAGGTATCAAAATGTTTCTAAAATATGTGCTTAATTGTATAATTTTATGTGTTATTATCTTAGCGAAACTGAAAAAGATTTTAACACTTCACATAAAATTAAGTATATATTTTATAAAAAAAAATGACAACTAAGAAAAGAAGAGACATCCTTTTAGAACAGTACTAAGAAAACAGAAGTTAAAAATATTAATTTCCTGAGGGGATGTTTTAAAAATATGAAAGCATCCTACGCCCATAGAATTAACATTAGAGGGAATCGGGAAGTTTACTGACGAGCAGTCTTAATGACCTCTTCTGTGGAAAACAAGACATTTGAAAAGCAAATTGTATGAAATGATCTTCTGTTTGAAGGGTAGATTCAAAATCATTTCGCTATAATGATTTATGTTTGCACACAGTTTGATATTGCAGAAAAGGCAATCCATTTAGTGTTCTCGCTGTTAAAAGTAGATACACCCAAAGAGTAATAGGAAAATATTTTTTTAATGAATAAACTGAAGAATCGAAGGCAGATTTGCTTGAAAAGGAATGAGAAGATTCTGTCAATTATTTAAGTATTTATTGGAAAATATTGAATGATATTTAATCTGTTATGGTCGGCTCCGAAGCACGTCTTTTAAAAACAAACTACATATAACTTGTTTTACAAACAACTAGGATAGATACCTGGTTTATGTTAGGATAGAAATTTGGTTTTGAATAATACAAACACAATTTCTACTCGATATGGTAGATCTCTTTATTAAATACTAGCTGAATCGCGCATCCTTGCCCGGGCTCGAGGTAATAATTTAAACAGAACTCAAGTTTGTATGATTTTTTTTAAGAAGCTGCACCAAGGACGCCAAGAAGGAGATTAATATTCAAAATTGTTGTAATATTGATTGTTGTAATATTCAAAATTGGTAGCTCAGTTCTGAGAAATTATTTAGTCGTTCAAATAGTAGCTGGAAGTCCTAAGAAGTTGTTAGAAAAAAAAAGCTGCTGAATCGAACGATTTTTAAAGGATTTATAGTAGGGTATCCAAAAGATGCCAACTGATAGTTTTGAGAAGGGCCCTATGAGTAAAACACCTTAAAAGACTCTAGTACTTAGCGCTTTAGATCTTCAATTCATCGAATTTAAGCATAGGGTATAAATTAATCATTAGCATAAACATTTAAAGAAATACCTAAAGAAGAGGCATAGCCCCCCCCCCCCCCCAAAAAAAAAAAGTGAGCCTGCTGATCCGCGGAGATGAGTCTAAGACTACAGTTTAAAGTTATGCATTGAGAGGGTGACAAGAATAGATGGGTAAAAAATGCTCGGCGCACAGAAAGTTCAAGGGTCTGAACTGGAATATAGATATGGGGAAATAACTAAATTGAGAAAAGGCTCCAAAACGAAGATGATCGGATTAAAAAGGATCATGATCTGGGTAATAACCACATACGTCAGTGTATTCCTTCCTCTCCAAACAATAGATTTTAATTTTCGTGCATTACTTAAACGACATAAAGTCAGAGACTTGAGTGGTTTTTGCATGCAATACCATATTACATTACCATATTACCAGTTTCATGTAATACCATATTAATACATAAAAATGTTCCTGTATAAGTGCTATCTTAATTAATTTTGAATAAAAATATATTTAATATGACTGTTTTGTTCAAATGAAATACCAACTAACTTTGTTTTTTGCTAAAACGACATAAGTAAGGAACAGGTTTTTTGTTATTCTTCCTTTATTATTCATAAATTGTAAAATTTATTCGATATTTACGAACTTTGCAGTCCAAACTCTATAATCAGCACAAAAACCGCCATAAAAATTCGTTTACGTGTGAATAAATACAGGGTTTTTTTTTTTACTTTATTGAAAATTTTTGATTTTGTGACTTATGTGGTTTTTAAAATAACCGATTCAATTATAGTTACTACGGCAATTTGAGCTTTAACCAGCATTAGAACGTGGCATTTCTTGTCAAAAAGTCGAGGTTTAACTGGTAGACAAGACGAGACATTGAAATGCACTCTGATTAACCAATATTATCCCAGAATATTATTACAATAAAACTATTTTATAAAACTTAAAGGTTTTTATAGATATTTTTTTTTTATAAAAAGGAAATAAATACAGTTTAGTATCAATTCATTTTTCACGTTCAGTAAAATATATTTTCGAATTACTATGAACAATGTTATTCTACCTTGCCAGAAGTTTATCCCTGTCAATGCAAGCTACGTTTTTCCCTTGGGATAAGAAAACAATGCAACTGTAATCAAAATATATCGCACGCTGAGCGTAGTACATCATGACTCATGCGTTCTCCCTGCAGAAGATGAAATCATGCATAAAGTATGTTGGAAAATAATGCTTTACATAAATCGAATATTTGAAACATGTTCTACAATATTTGAAATTTATCCTGACTTTCATTTGTGTTATAAAAGTGGAAACACGGGCAAGTATCATTTCAAAAATAAAAAGGAACAAAAAATTTTAAAATTTATTAAATGTAATTTATCACTTTAATGTTTGAACTAATTAAAGATGATGTGAAAAATATATTTTGTATTTAAACTATGATTAAAATGGATTAAAAAAGATTTCGTTTTTTTATGTACGTTGTATTTGTGGTTTGTATATATTCTGATGACGATTTGATGAGCAAATCGAAACATGTAAATTTTAAATTTTAACATCTTTAAGATTTATGTTTACGTCTTTTAAGCAAAATAAAAAGTGTTTTTAGTGTATATTTAAAAGTTAAAATGGATTATTCAGTGCAAATTATGTAGACTTTTTTAAAAACTGACATTTATTACAAAAATGCAAAATGAACTGCAATAGTTTTTTAGTAGCGCTAAAAAAATTATTATTAGTTATTATAGTCCAATCGCAAATCCGCCCTTGTGTTAAACATATGAGCTTGGAATAAATTGGTATTTTTCAAATTTCTCCCCTGAAAATTAAATTTTTTACCTCATTTTTCTTGCATTCTCTTCTTCGAGAATGTTTATTTCTATTTTGCAGAATGTAGTCAAAATCTTTCTAAACACATTTGTTTTATTTTTAGTGCTAAAATCTGATTTAAAACTCGTATACTCTACTTAAATTTTAACAATTTAAGAAAATTTTGTGGATATTTATTAAATGCAGCCTGCAATTATATAATTAAGTAGATATTTTAGAAGTTGTTGACAAATAAAAAGGAAAAGTACATTCCAAAAGGAAGAGCAAATGGGAAGATAAAAACATATTTATTTTCCGATAAGAAATTTTAAAAATACTAATCTTGCATTTCACGTTTATCTCCTTAAACTTTCAAAATGTAACATACTTGATCATAACTTTATAACCAACAGTCAAGATGAGTTTAAAATTGGTATTAGTGGAACTAATAGTCAAGAGTAAATAAGTTTTTAAATTATTTTTTTAATAGAGAAGGTTCAACTATACTGATTCTAATGGAAATGAAAATGCAGGGTCATCGAAAAAAGTTGAAAAGGTTTAAAAAAAACGTAAATCTAAAAGTAATTGAGCAAACGCAATATTTTTCCTTCCAAAGTACTCGACAATTATTCAAAATTTATTAGATGTAACTGTTTAAAAGCCGTGACATTTAGACAATGCGCAGAATTGATGATCTAAAAACCAGAAATTCAAAATTTTCATATAGGATTCTTTCGTACTAAATCGACGAAGCTGCAGAACTTTCTAATTGACATTTTTTACACACCTCCAATAATTTTAGATATATGATCACTAAGTTTCGCATTTAACTGCTAGGGATGCTGCGAGTAGGTTAAATAGGTAGCACGTGCTGCCTTTCTAATTCCGTATATATGTAGACATCTTTTTATGATTGTATCTGCTTCCATTCACAAATTAAATATCACAATTGGAAAACTATGGATGCATTCCAAGCCCATAGGTTTAAAATTAATGAAAGGGATATATTTCTTTTAAATGCTAAAAGGTGTAAACTACCAACATAATAAATACACAGTAAAATAAATTTATTAGGTTGTTTGACATGTTTCGGCTCACTCTGAGCCTTTTTCAAAACCAAATGAGAATATTCTGTAATTGGATGTTCTTTGAAGTTATTATTTAAACTGCTGTCCTTTAATTTTCATGTACTTTTTTAAAAATTACACACATTATCGTTTATTTTTACTTGGTTGTTTATTTTCATATCTGTAACCATGGAGTAAATCGAGCCACAATTTCGGCAAGTTAAATTATGCTGCATCGTTACGTATTGTATTTTTGCGTGTTAGTATCTCTATGGTTTATCTTATTATGAATGGATAGTATAGACTGAAATTTATTTGGATGGATTCTTCTTGATAGAATCTTGCCAGGGCTGTGATTTTTTTTTATTATACTTAATATCAGCTATATGCTCCTTTTTCTGTAACTATGTATTTATTATGTTGTTAATGAACGGGATTTTCGACCTGACTGATGAGGAGTCCTAAGTATTCTTTGTGATAATTTAAACTTGAGATTGATACAGGGATTCATCAACGGTAAACACGAAGTCTATTTTGGCCCACCTTCCTCAAGGAAATTCTATATAAATATGCCAAACATATTTATGTGCAGTTTAAAATTTAAACCATAGCTCTGTGCAAAAAGAATATAGACGGATGTAAAAATGCATTTAAAATTATGGGAATGTAAAACTTTTCTGTACTGCATGCTATTTAGAGCGAGTAAAACTCTAGACCTAAAGGATTGAATGACACATGTTTGACATAATATCCGTTCTTCTCGGAATTTTAAAGCTTATATTGCATTTCATTGTCGTTAGTGAAGACCATTGAGATAGTTTAGTTTACACGAATACGAAAAATTAATTTTTTCTATGAATTATAAATGGAAATTTACATTAATTTGTATATTCAGAAAGTAGACAAAATTCTTTTTGGGGTTACCTGAAAATATGGACCATGCGCGTATGCTCCATGTGCCCCTGTGATAATCAGGACCTTGCATTCATTAAACCCTAATAGAAACTTTAAAAAAGAAAAATATGTTGCATATGTGTATTCCTGAACTGCATTGCAAAATATTCATATTAAATGCAAATTTAATGCAATCAATATATTGCTAATGCAGCTTAATATTCGTCTTCGTTGTCGGCAATGTTCCGTATTTGTTAGTATTTATATGCTATTAAGAACATAGTAAGCTTTCTGTAAGCAAGCTTTCTGAAGAAATTTATCAGTCTTTCAGAAATTCTAATACAACAAAAGTGAAAATTTCAATGATAAGCATATACCTTCCCAATACATGTTGTAAAATATAATTTCTATCTTACATTTTTTTTAAACAAGCAAAAGTATTAAAATCTAGTTATCTCAATTTATGAATTTTATATGATTTGATTTTCATTTCTCCTACATTTCCAATGTAATAAAAAAAATCAAATCATAACCTTAGACTGTTTTGTTTTTTATATATGTTAAATGCACTCTTTAATCATTTAAGCATGTTATCATAGCAAAAAAATTAAAATTAAAACTAAAAAATCTCAGTTTAAAAAAAATATTATGTTTTTTAAAGCCGTGTTAGGGATTAAAGATAACAATATTTTCTGTTGATATCTTCAAACAATTTCTTAAATTTGAATAGCAGATCGTGTTAGAAATCTTTATTTATAAAACACCCAATTTTTATATAAAAACTCATTTATATTATATTGTTGTGAGCTCGGGGTTCGAAAGGACTGAAGTAGGGAAAGATTGAGAGTTTACCGTCAGCAGGTGGAGTGTGGAGTAGGAGCAGGGAGCAGGAGCAGGGAGTTACTCCACCTGTAGGTGGGAGAGGAGGGCCACCTCCACCTGTGAGTGGGAATGAGGTGAGTGTATTATAGTAGGGGGTATTTTAGGAGGGGGAGGGCTTAAAATTTAGGGGGGGGCTTAAATTTTTTTAGGATCAAATTTAAATGTTAGATTGAAGTCTGCTATAGGAGAGGGGTATAAAATGGAGGGGCTTGTTTTTGAAGAGGCGGCTAACTTTTTTGAAGGGGGGCTTAATTTTTTTTTTAAATTTTAGAATGGACTTTCAGTTTGAAGGCGAAACGAAGATCGATTTTTTGGTGGCGCCCTCTATCGGAAGGGAATGCAATAACGAATATTTAAAATAGGTTTTCTTGAAAAGATTTGACTGGGCGTTTTCTAGCTGGGTTTGAACCCGCAAAATAGCTTCTTGACTTGATAATTTGTGGTAGGTTTAACTGATCAAGCCAAGAAGCTATATATGATTTCGAGATTTCAAGTGTTTAAAGAGAGGTATCGTGAGAGTGACGTATCATCTGTTAAAATGACTTGAGAAAGGAAGTGATTAGCGTCGTGTGTCTGTATATAACGGTATGCATTGTGTTTTCGCTCATTTATATGCTTACCGGAAGTGAAAAGTTTAAGGTTTATTTTATACTGAATTTAAATGAAACCGGAAATTTATCTTTTTCAATATGATTGGATTGAATATTAACATATTTATTTTAAAATGTATAGTGGAAGCAATGGTAAAAAGAAGACATCTTTAGGGGTAATTACTGTTTTTATTGTGTTTGGTGTAGAAAACATAGGAAAGAGGTATAGTTTAAAAAAACAAATTCAATTTTATTAATAATTTTCCCAATGCAATACATGTGGACCCACTTTTCGTTTTTTAGTGGGTTTTGACAAATCTAATACAGAATCTTGCTTAATGTTTGTTGACAAATATTTATTTTTAATAAAATTTCGCGGGACATTCATTTCGTTTAATGTTTCTAATAATTCTTTCTGTGGCTTGATCGGTTTTCTTTTATTCACAGAAAACAAAAGATTAAATAAATCTGCCAAGTTCGATTCGGGGATAGGTTTTCCTTCGAAACTTACAGTCAAATTTTTATCTTTTCGAAATTTTCTTGGACGTGCCATGACAAACTGAAGTAATGCTTTGATAATTTAGGATAGCTTTATCTGTTCAAGTTAGGATATCATGGTGGATACAGATCATCAGATTACGGATATTTGTGTTTGGAATAACGTGATTTTTAACTTTGCCTATTCAGTTTCAATTATATTGTGAAATGAGGGTTTATTTTTGGAAGATAATGTTAACTTTTTGTGATTATCTTGTAACAGACTGCTTTCATTAAAAGTGTATTTTAGAATTGTAAACTACAATTTTGAAATTTTCGCCTGTTTGGAAAAAAAAGCACAGGGAAAAAAAATAAAAGTATTAAAAAAATAATAACAACAACTGTTCAAAAATATAATAACAACTAAACAAATGATCAAAAATAATAAAAAATGTTCAAATAATAATAACAACTGTTCAAAAATAATAAAAACTATTTAAAAAATAATAACAACTGTTCAAAAATAATAAACGATTGACTTTATACAACCAACATTTAAAAAAAAGATAATCGAATCTAGTTTTTTCTAACATGACTTATTTGAAATATTCACTTTTTCTAGTTAGATTTATAACACGTAAGTGATTTATAACACATAAGTGACACATAAAAAAAAAATATTATTTATAAAAGCACTAAATACGAGATTAATAAGAATTTTTAACTTACAAACATATGAACTTCTGATACACAAGTGATTCGACCAGTAAAATATTATTTAGAAAAGCATTTTTGACTTACAATTGTACGAACTTCTGATATGTAACCCTTTCTGAATCAATGTGTAAGAATTAACTGACTATTGAACTTATAACAGAGTATGATAAAATAATCACGTGACTTTTTTAAACCAATAAAATGTTATTATTTTTAAACAAGCACCCTCTATCATTTTATGAACTTCCAAGAAACGAGTTAATATGATTATATTGTTTCCTGTTACCACTGTGAAAGGTTGTGTTTTCCGTTTTAAGTTAGTTTACATTTAAGTGATTACGGAACGAGTCATGGATTCTGCTTTGTTAAGTGCTAATGATATGTCTAACGTGAAGAGTGAACCCTCATCACCAGGATTAAATGACCATGACATGGAATTTTTAATACAGCCTAAAGAAGAACCCGTTTCGAATTGTGAAGTGAAACCCACCTCATCAGGATTAAAGAAACAGAAGTTATCCTTTGTGTGTTCTACTTGCGACAAAGCTTTTCCCCGAAAGGTTAACTTAACGTTTCACATGAAATGTCATCTGTAGAAAATACCTCTTGTGTGTATAATTTGTGAAAAAACATTTGCTAGAAAGTATCATTTATTAAATCATATGAAGGTCCATTCAAAGACCCCTGTGATTCATAATTGTAATGTATGTGGCGCAGTATTTTCACAAAAGAGTGATTTATTAAAGCATGGGAAAATTCATAATACTTCCAAGCCAAATCAAAGGAAAAGTAGACAGTCACCCAGTCACTGTAAATGCGACGACTGTTTTGAAACATTTAATAATAGATCTGACTTAGTAAAACATAGAAAAATTCATCTTTCACCTAAAGAACTTAACCCGTCTGATCAACTTTCCTTGGGAAACAGTTCGAAATATGAAATTTCAGACATCACTCAGTTTAGTAAAATATTTAAGTTTTTCGATGTTTTTACTCCTGCTCATTGGAATTTAGGTGAGGAAATGATTGTTGAAGTACAAATGAATAAGAACTATGAGCTTTATGTTCACATACAGAAATACGAAGAATTTGAAAAGAACGGTCGTGAACTTACCCCCACAAATGAAGGCATTACATTATCATGTGCAACATTCGATAAATTTGAATCGAGATTGGATAAATTTAATTTTGTTTCTGAAAAAGATACATTCGTATCTAATAATGACTTACTAATCGCTTATGTAAATAAGGAATCATGCATACTGCAAAAATTATTCAAATCGAAAAAGTTTGGGTTTTGTTTGAAGTCGGATTTTTTACTGCTTACAAAAGATCAATATTTGAAACTAGTGAAAAATGGCTTTAAAATTACCAAATGTCTCATTGAGACGCTTTTAACCACGCTTATTCCTGTTTCGATTTTAGAAAACTTAAACAAATGTAAATGTACCCACCTCACAATAGAAGAGACTTTGAACTATTTCTTAAACTGTTTCGATGACGAGTTAAAGTCATCCGTTTCTCGCGTGTTTGATTGCTATCGATGTTCAATCGGAGAACCAATTAATGTGAAACACGAGTGTGATAGTTATAATTTGCGTAGAAAGTATAATTGGTGTAGCGACAGTGCACTGCTAAATTTCAACGTGACTGAATTTGTAAATAACATATTCAAGAAATGTTCATGTAATTATACTCATTTATTTTTTGAAACTATGAATATGGACTTTTATAATAACCATTTAGACAATGTATTTGTAAATTAACATAGAAATGTATTTATTTAATAAATATTTGTTTTTATATCACATATCTGTTTTTATTTCACATGTCTATTTATTTTTTTATTTTTATTTATTTATGAAATCAATCTTTGAAGTTTCATTTTCTAGAAAAAAAAAAATGAACATATATTTATGAGTAGGCAAAATTTTTTTAATTGTAGTCTTTAAAGTTAACACTTTTTGGTTAAATGAAATCTCTTTTTAAGAAAAAATTATTATTTTTATTTGAATAGGTATTAAACTTATTTATTGATAAGAAAGTTTAATTTTCTCTCTCCTTTTAAACAATGACATTGCATGTTTTGATAATTTCCATCTCACAGTTAACATTACAGTATTTAACATAGTTAAGAAAATGTTTAACTTAAACCGTCACTGTATTTATTATAGATAAGTAAACATTTTATCTTTAACCTAAATGTAATTTAAATGATTAACTATAACTGTGACTGCTTTTAATCTAGATAAGTAAATGTTTCCAGGAAACACAATCAGTTTACTGTAGACTTTTATCGAGATTACACCAGTTAGTGAAATGCTGATTAAAAATATTTTATGACATTAATATGCAGAAAAGATCTCACGAAGAAGTACTTTCACCTTCAAAACGTCTACGTTTAGAAAAAACCATGGAAAATTTAAATACCTATGAGAAGGAGTTAAAAGACCCAAGATTAAAACTTTCTAAAATGAGTAATAACTGTGTAACTACTGAGGACTTACAAGATGTGAAACCCGAGATCGCTATGAATTTTTCAAACTTTGCCTATGGGAATGATACAACATCTTTCGAGAATCCCGGTCGAATGCCAAATTCTGCCACGGACTATTTGAATACATTTTTCGAAGACATGAATTTTGAAAATTTAGATTGTTCTACTACCTTAGCGTTTCAAGAACCTACAAATACTATTTTACAGACTACTGTTAAACGCGAGGTCAACGAGCTACAAGCAAGCAACCTTTCGCAAACAAGTGGTGAATTACAAACTACCATCTCACCTGCAAATGACATTAAAAGTGATAAATTATGCAATTCCTATGTGTTTCACAAAGAACTAAGTGACTGTTTCTATTTAACTTTGAAGTTAAGAACTAAACAATATTATATACTTATACGAGAATTTAAACGCAATGTATCTACTAATGAAGAAATCCCGACAAACCGAGTGGTTAATATGGATATTCCTAGCTGGTTTGAGTTTCAATATAAACTTATTGCATTTAATTTAAGATACAAAAGCACGTCCTTTGTTTCTAATAACATGATTTTAGTGTTAAATCAAAATTCTACAATGCGAATTAAAAATTTAAAGAATCATTCTTATATTGACTTAAACGAACATCAACTAGAAAAATTAAAAGAAAGTATCTGTCATTTAAATAGTGCACTTTTACAACATATGTATACAAAACTTTTACCATCTCTTATTAAAAAGAAATGTATGGTGAGTAATATATCTACAGAAAATGATGAGGTGTTAAAGTATAAACTTAACACATGTATCGAGAATAATATGTTATCAATACTTAATCAATTGTATGAATGCCATGCATGTGCACTACGACATTCGAGCAAAAGCCTTCACTCCTGTTTCACATTTAATAATAGGGAAAAATTTAATCAATTAGGGGAAGCTTTGTTAATGCTCGTAGATTTCGATTATGTAACTTCAACGTTTCTAAACGGAGTTTATAATGTTAATGAGCACTTTTTATGTAAGATTAATGAACAAACTATTTGTAATGAATTATTTAAGACCTGAAAATAAAATGTTTTTGATTCATAAATTAATAATTAATTAATGTATTATTTTAAAATGCTATGCTTTTCAAAATAATACGCAAATAAATTAGTTATTAATTTATGAATATATTTTTATAAATATATTATAAGTATATTTTATGATAATTACAATTAGCTACGTGATCTAAACATCACTAGTAATGTGAAGGTTATGGTCGCGTAGTCACGTGATTAACCTGTGGTGGAAGACGTCACTTAGTAACGTCATCATATCACGTGAGATTAACTGATATACGTTTGTACTATCTTTCAAATCTCTACAAGTCGTCACAAAAGCCAGACCCTGCTTACCCAGCTTATAAATAAGGTAAGTTTAATTTTCATGTGAATTAATCTTTTTCGCTTTCAAAATAATAGATAGTTAAAATAACAATGTTCATACTTTAACTAATTAAAACCGTTTTATAAGAACTTATTTGCAAATATATTGCAAGATCTTTTGTTTGACATTTAAAAGAATAATTTAAGATAATAAAATTTAGTCTTTTAACATTGTGATTTAAAAGTAAATGGGTATGAAAAGAAATTTTTCCGATTAGTTTATTTCTTAAAAAGAAAGAAATGTTAGACAAGAAAACTTACCGAACCACAGTATGCGAAGTCAGAAGTTAAAATGACCAACACGCTGTTTTTAGCTGTTATCGTCCTGAATATGTAACTGATAAGGTCTTGATCACGTGAGTGATAAGGAAGTAAACTGATAGTTTAACCTCATTCTGTTATAAACCAGACACTTGACTTTAGCAAGCTGAAATGTATGGACCCCTTTTTAAGTTATCCTGTTTTTGTAAGTATATAAATTATATTTATTTGTTAATGTTTTAAGATAAATAGGGACGAATAGTTGAAAATTATAAATTTTCTAAGTATGGAAGATATTCGACTTGTATAATATATCTAATCTAGCAAAGGTTTAAAGTAAAACTCAAGTTAGTGTTTTTTTTTCTGCGCATGTGTAGATACAAAGTATATGGTTGGCTAGGCAACCAGTTGGTTGGTTGGAAGATGGGTAAACAAATGATTATGGGGATAAACAGTTAGCTCGATATTTAAAACATTGAAACTTACATTAACATAAAACTAAAAGTCAATTTTGATTAATTTGAAGATTTTTAAACATAACTTAAAAACTTTTAATTTTTATAAACTTTACTTTTCATAATTTTTATTTTAAAATTTTATTTTATTTAATTTTTTGTTAACTTATAATTTTTATAAAGTTTTAATTTTGAAACTTTTATTTTGTAAACTTTTATTTATTTATAATGAACAGAGGAATTATTTATTTTGTTAACTTTAAATTTTTATTATTTTGAATTTAAAATAAGTGATATTCTAAAAGGTTTTATTATTTACAATAATTGAATAAAACATTCTTAGCGCAATTGGTAGAAGGCGATCTGTTTTTTCATTAATTTTCGGTTTTACAAACGCTTAATAACATTGAATAAAGCTAGAGAAACCTTAAATACACTTTCAGAAGTATGAAGTCATGACATAATGATTAAAATAACATACAATTCATTGTGTCTTGATTTCATTTTGTTAAGTTCGAACCACAAGACTATTGAAAACTATCTTCTAAAATAAGTTCGAACTATATATGGCAGAACCAAGAATTAAATCTGTCTTAAAAATTTCAATCAAACATTTCTTATAATATTTAAATCCGTAATGTGTTTCGTATATATATATATATATATTTGTTAAATTGTATGAAATTTAAAATCTTTCATTTTATTAACTTGTGATTGTTTTACTAATATGCATATTTCCATTCAATAGTTGAATCTTTTTGCAATAGTTAAAAATTTTATTTTGTGTTAAGTTATATAAAAACATAAATTCTAACTGATCACTTAAAAGTTCTACTAAATTCTAACTGATCACTTAAAAGTTCTACTAAATGAAAAACTAATAAATACATACACATACATTTTGTAAGTTACTTCCACAAGGAAACCCCTCTCTTCATAACACATACATTCTTTTGCTTTTTTAAATATTTTATTAACTTTTAACTTTTTGTTAACTTTTACTTTATAACTTTTTTTGTTTACTTTTATTTTAAAACTATATTTTTGTTAATCTTTATTTTATTTTATTATTTATTTTTTGTTGTTAACTTTTAATTTTAATAAGTTTTAATTTCATTAACTTCTAATTTTTTTAACCTTTTTTTTTAATGTGAATATTTTTATTACAATTAATTTTTGTTATAGATTAATTTATTTTTTAATTGGATTACATCACTTCACTTAAAATTTCTACTAAATTATAAACTAATAAATTCACTCATAGACACTTTGCAAAAATAAACACACAGAACTTAATCAAAAACATTTTATTTTCAGGTCTTAAATAATTCATTACAAATAGTTTGTTCATTAATCTTACATAAAAAGTGCTCACTAACATTATAAACTCCGTTTAGAAACGTTGAAGTTACATAATCGAAATCTACGAGCATTAACAAAGCTTCCCCTAATTGATTAAATTTTTCCCTATTATTAAATGTGAAACAGGAGTGAAGGCTTTTGCTCGAATGTCGTAGTGCACATGCATGGCATTCATACAATTGATTAAGTATTGATAACATATTATTCTCGATACATGTGTTAAGTTTATACTTTAACACCTCATCATTTTCTGTAGATATATTACTCACCATACATTTCTTTTTAATAAGAGATGGTAAAAGTTTTGTATACATATGTTGTAAAAGTGCACTATTTAAATGACAGATACTTTCTTTTAATTTTTCTAGTTGATGTTCGTTTAACTCAATATAAGAATGATTCTTTAAATTTTTAATTCGCATTGTAGAATTTTGATTTAACACTAAAATCATGTTATTAGAAACAAAGGACGTGCTTTTGTATCTTAAATTAAATGCAATAAGTTTATATTGAAACTCAAACCAGCTAGGAATATCCATATTAACCACTCGGTTTGTCGGGATTTCTTCATTAGTAGATACATTGCGTTTAAATTCTCGTATAAGTATATAATATTGTTTAGTTCTTAACTTCAAAGTTAAATAGAAACAGTCACTTAGTTCTTTGTGAAACACATAGGAATTGCATAATTTATCACTTTTAATGTCATTTGCAGGTGAGATGGTAGTTTGTAATTCACCACTTGTTTGCGAAAGGTTGCTTGCTTGTAGCTCGTTGACCTCGCGTTTAACAGTAGTCTGTAAAATAGTATTTGTAGGTTCTTGAAACGCTAAGGTAGTAGAACAATCTAAATTTTCAAAATTCATGTCTTCGAAAAATGTATTCAAATAGTCCGTGGCAGAATTTGGCATTCGACCGGGATTCTCGAAAGATGTTGTATCATTCCCATAGGCAAAGTTTGAAAAATTCATAGCGATCTCGGGTTTCACATCTTGTAAGTCCTCAGTAGTTACACAGTTATTACTCATTTTAGAAAGTTTTAATCTTGGGTCTTTTAACTCCTTCTCATAGGTATTTAAATTTTCCATGGTTTTTTCTAAACGTAGACGTTTTGAAGGTGAAAGTACTTCTTCGTGAGATCTTTTCTGCATATTAATGTCATAAAATATTTTTAATCAGCATTTCACTAACTGGTGTAATCTCGATAAAAGTCTATAGTAAACTGATTGTGTTTCCTGGAAACATTTACTTATCTAGATTAAAAGCAGTCACAGTTATAGTTAATCATTTAAATTACATTTAGGTTAAAGATAAAATGTTTACTTATCTATAATAAATACAGTGACGGTTTAAGTTAAACATTTTCTTAACTATGTTAAATACTGTAATGTTAACTGTGAGATGGAAATTATCAAAACATGCAATGTCATTGTTTAAAAGGAGAGAGAAAATTAAACTTTCTTATCAATAAATAAGTTTAATACCTATTCAAATAAAAATAATAATTTTTTCTTAAAAAGAGATTTCATTTAACCAAAAAGTGTTAACTTTAAAGACTACAATTAAAAAAATTTTGCCTACTCATAAATATATGTTCATTTTTTTTTTCTAGAAAATGAAACTTCAAAGATTGATTTCATAAATAAATAAAAATAAAAAAATAAATAGACATGTGAAATAAAAACAGATATGTGATATAAAAACAAATATTTATTAAATAAATACATTTCTATGTTAATTTACAAATACATTGTCTAAATGGTTATTATAAAAGTCCATATTCATAGTTTCAAAAAATAAATGAGTATAATTACATGAACATTTCTTGAATATGTTATTTACAAATTCAGTCACGTTGAAATTTAGCAGTGCACTGTCGCTACACCAATTATACTTTCTACGCAAATTATAACTATCACACTCGTGTTTCACATTAATTGGTTCTCCGATTGAACATCGATAGCAATCAAACACGCGAGAAACGGATGACTTTAACTCGTCATCGAAACAGTTTAAGAAATAGTTCAAAGTCTCTTCTATTGTGAGGTGGGTACATTTACATTTGTTTAAGTTTTCTAAAATCGAAACAGGAATAAGCGTGGTTAAAAGCGTCTCAATGAGACATTTGGTAATTTTAAAGCCATTTTTCACTAGTTTCAAATATTGATCTTTTGTAAGCAGTAAAAAATCCGACTTCAAACAAAACCCAAACTTTTTCGATTTGAATAATTTTTGCAGTATGCATGATTCCTTATTTACATAAGCGATTAGTAAGTCATTATTACATACGAATGTATCTTTTTCAGAAACAAAATTAAATTTATCCAATCTCGATTCAAATTTATCGAATGTTGCACATGATAATGTAATGCCTTCATTTGTGGGGGTAAGTTCACGACCGTTCTTTTCAAATTCTTCGTATTTCTGTATGTGAACATAAAGCTCATAGTTCTTATTCATTTGTACTTCAACAATCATTTCCTCACCTAAATTCCAATGAGCAGGAGTAAAAACATCGAAAAACTTAAATATTTTACTAAACTGAGTGATGTCTGAAATTTCATATTTCGAACTGTTTCCCAAGGAAAGTTGATCAGACGGGTTAAGTTCTTTAGGTGAAAGATGAATTTTTCTATGTTTTACTAAGTCAGATCTATTATTAAATGTTTCAAAACAGTCGTCGCATTTACAGTGACTGGGTGACTGTCTACTTTTCCTTTGATTTGGCTTGGAAGTATTATGAATTTTCCCATGCTTTAATAAATCACTCTTTTGTGAAAATACTTCGCCACATACATTACAATTATGAATCACAGGGGTCTTTGAATGGACCTTCATATGATTTAATAAATGATACTTTCTAGCAAATGTTTTTTCACAAATTATACACACAAGAGGTATTTTCTACAGATGACATTTCATGTGAAACGTTAAGTTAACCTTTCGGGGAAAAGCTTTGTCGCAAGTAGAACACACAAAAAGAAAACTTCTGTTTCTTTAATCCTGATGAGGTGGGTTTCACTTCACAATTCGAAACGGGTTCTTCTTTAGGCTGTATTAAAAATTCCATGTCATGGTCATTAATTCCTGGTGATGAGGGTTCACTCTTCACGTTAGACATATCATTAGCACTTAACAAAGCAGAATCCATGACTCGTTCCGTAATCACTTAAATGTAAACTAACTTAAAACGGAAAACACAACCTTTCACAGTGGTAACAGGAAACAATATAATCATATTAACTCGTTTCTTGGAAGTTCATAAAATGATAGAGGGCGCTTGTTTAAAAATAATAACATTTTATTGGTTTAAAAAAGTCACGTGATTATTTTATCATACTCTGTTATAAGTTCAATAGTCAGTTAATTCTTACACATTGATTCAGAAAGGGTTACATATCAGAAGTTCGTACAATTGTAAGTCAAAAATGCTTTTCTAAATAATATTTTACTGGTCGAATCACTTGTGTATCAGAAGTTCATATGTTTGTAAGTTAAAAATTCTTATTAATCTCGTATTTAGTGCTTTTATAAATAATATTTTTTTATGTGTCACTTATGTGTTATAAATCACTTACGTGTTATAAATCTAACTAGAAAAAGTGAATATTTCAAATAAGTCATGTTAGAAAAAACTAGATTCGATTATCTTTTTTTTAAATGTTGGTTGTATAAAGTCAATCGTTTATTATTTTTGAACAGTTGTTATTATTTTTTAAATAGTTTTTATTATTTTTGAACAGTTGTTATTATTATTTGAACATTTTTTATTATTTTTGATCATTTGTTTAGTTGTTATTATATTTTTGAACAGTTGTTGTTATTATTTTTTTAATACTTTTATTTTTTTTCCCTGTGCTTTTTTTTCCAAACAGGCGAAAATTTCAAAATTGTAGTTTACAATTCTAAAATACACTTTTAATGAAAGCAGTCTGTTACAAGATAATCACAAAAAGTTAACATTATCTTCCAAAAATAAATCCTCATTTCACAATATAATTGAAACTGAATAGGCAAAGTTAAAAATCACGTTATTCCAAACACAAATATCCGTAATCTGATGATCTGTATCCACCATGATATCCTAACTTGAACAGATAAAGCTATCCTAAATTATCAAAGCATTACTTCAGTTTGTCATGGCACGTCCAAGAAAATTTCGAAAAGATAAAAATTTGACTGTAAGTTTCGAAGGAAAACCTATCCCCGAATCGAACTTGGCAGATTTATTTAATCTTTTGTTTTCTGTGAATAAAAGAAAACCGATCAAGCCACAGAAAGAATTATTAGAAACATTAAACGAAATGAATGTCCCGCGAAATTTTATTAAAAATAAATATTTGTCAACAAACATTAAACAAGATTCTGTATTAGATTTGTCAAAACCCACTAAAAAACGAAAAGTGGGTCCACATGTATTGCATTGGGAAAATTATTAATAAAATTGAATTTGTTTTTTTAAACTATACCTCTTTCCTATGTTTTCTACACCAAACACAATAAAAACAGTAATTACCCCTAAAGATGTCTTCTTTTTACCATTGCTTCCACTATACATTTTAAAATAAATATGTTAATATTCAATCCAATCATATTGAAAAAGATAAATTTCCGGTTTCATTTAAATTCATTATAAAATAAACCTTAAACTTCTCACTTCCGGTAAGCATATAAATGAGCGAAAACACAATGCATACCGTTATATACAGACACACGACGCTAATCACTTCCTTTCTCAAGTCATTTTAACAGATGATACGTCACTCTCACGATACCTCTCTTTAAACACTTGAAATCTCGACATTCATATATAGCTTCTTGGCTTGATCAGTTAAACCTACCACAAATTATCAAGTCAAGAAGCTATTTTGCGGGTTCAAACCCCAGTCAAATCTTTTCAAGAAAACCTATTTTAAATATTCGTTATTGCATTCCGTTCCGATAGAGGGCGCCACCAAAAAATCGATCTTCGTTTCGCCTTCAAACTGAAAGTCCATTCTAAAATTTAAAAAAAAAAAAAAAAAAAAAAAAAAAAATTAAGCCCCCCTTCAAAAAAGTTAGCCGCCTCTTCAAAAACAAGCCCCTCCATTTTATACCCCTCTCCTATAGCAGATTTCAATCTAACATTTAAATTTGATCCTAAAAAAATTTAAGCCCCCCCTAAATTTTAAGCCCTCCCCCTCCTAAAATACCCCCTACTATAATACACTCACCTCATTCCCACTCACAGGTGGAGGTGGCCCTCCTCTCCCACCTACAGGTGGAGTAACTCCCTGCTCCTGCTCCTGCTCCTGCTCCTGCTCCCTGCTCCTACTCCACACTCCACCTGCTGACGGTAAACTCTCAATCTTTCCCTACTGACTGATGCCAATATATAAGAACAATCAAAAGGTTTTATTCACTATAAACAGTGCAATACGAACACCAATATCTTCTGAAAATTACAAGATATTCAGTAATCCTCAAATCCAATAAAAGCACAGCAAAATTTCACACAGAAACAATACGTTCAATAACGACGTATCAACGGCAAAATCAATCCGAGAAACACAGTTCTCAATGCAAAGCCTCTCGTATGAATTTAATCGCAGTTGACAGACAACTAACTGAACTGAACTGATGGAGGTCCTTATATAGGTTTCAGAGATCTTTCCAGATTATTCCAGAGCTTTCGGATGCTAGAAATTACCAGAAGGTGCTTTAACTCTCGATAGAGTACCTAAGCGAGAAAGGATCCCAATGTAAAGGTATACGGGGGGGGGGTTGCACAAAAAGTCGCCAAATCCGTCGCCAACTTGGCGACATTTGGCGATATATCGCCAAATTTGGCGACAAAAATAAGTCGCCAAAATCATCGCCAACTTGGCGATAAACCCATTCCTTGGCGATTTTCCAATAGAACGCATTATAAAAACCGATGCTGTAAGGTTGTTTTCCTTGCAAACCGCCTGAGGCCTTTAGCATTGAGTTACTTGATGCTCAATAGGAAATACATTAATAATGCTGCAATTTTCACAATAATAAAATAAAATAAATGAAATATTTACAAATATATACAAAATTCGTAACACTGCCCCCCTCTCAAGGACTGCACGTCCCGGGCAGTACAACCCAACTATACCATTCAAAACACTTAAAGAATACATGAAAAATAACATTTAAACACATTCATAATGCTGAAGTATACAAAATAAACACTTATCTAAAAAAATAAAATAAATTAAATTAAAGCATAGACATCATTACATACAAGTATTTAAATAATAATAACATTAATAATGATAATGCTAAGCAAAAGAAATTATTACATTAACTTATATACAAGACCATGGTCATGCAAATTTACATTATTTACATTACACTATTTACAATCAATGAACTAAGTACGATGGCTATAGTATGGAGCCAGCCTGTCGTAATGAACGGCTCTAGGCTTCGAACTTGGTGACTTTCGGATCCGAATTACGACATCGTTCAGTCTGTTTAGGACTGTATAAGGACCGTCCCAGAGCGATTGCAGTTTGGGAGAAAGTCCTTTACGTCGAGTCGGATTATAAAACCAAACCTTGTGACCTTCTTTGAATTGATGTCCGTGGCTTTCGTGTCGTACCTGGTCTTCATCTTCTCCGTCTGTATATTGATCCGCTTTCGAGCCAAGTTGTGGACGTCTTCAAATCGTGCCTGGAGATTCTGCACGTATCCCTCTGGCGATGAAGGCGCATCTGGAGGCGACCAAAAATCAGATCACAAGGTAGACGAAGATCACGACCGAAAAGCATCTGAGACGGGGAATAGCCGGTTGTTTCATGGACGGCGCTGCGATAGGCGAGAAGAAACAAGGGAAGTTTTTGGTCCCAGTCTTGTTGGTTTCTTGAGACTAGCAGTGAGAGATTGTTGAGGATGGTACGATTAAATCTCTCAACCATGCCATCCGACTGTGGATGTAAAGGCGTCGTCCCAGTTTTGTCCATTCCGAGAAGTTGACAGAGACCCTCAATCACAGCAGAGATGAAATTTCTCCCCTGGTCAGAATGCATTTGAAGAGGGACTCCATACCTTGATATCCACTGGTGTACCAAGGCATCCGCAACCGTAGAAGCTTCTTGATCAGGGATGGCATAAACTTCAGGCCATTTTGTGAAATAGTCCATGACAACAAGGAGGTATTTGTTGCCATCAGCACTTCTTGGCAGAGGACCTAGGATGTCAAGGGCGATGCGTTCAAAAGGTGCTCCTACATTGTAGAGATGTAGTCTTCCTCGGCTACGTTTCTTTGGTCCTTTCCGAGCTGCACATGCATCGCAAGATTTGCACCATTGTTCGACGTCAGCTCTCGCTTTTCCCCAGAAGAAACGCTATCGGACTCTGTGTAATGTTTTCATGACTCCAAAATGGCCACCAGTGGGAGGACCTCTCGAGGGACTCGAGGACCTATGGGATTCGAGATCGAGGAAGTACCAACTGCCACCGAGATGTCTTCCCATCTTCCGATTCGAATTTTCGGAACAGGACACCATTTCTGACGTGGAGGGAGTTCCAAAGAGCCCAATATTGCTTCGTCGTAGGACTGTAAGTCGAGATGTCTTTCCAACTGGGCTTCGTGCTAGAAGATTCTAATAACTCCAAAATTGGTTTGATGTCAGAGTCTGCCATTTGATCTTCTCGAATCTTCTCATCACTCCAGGGATCTGGTGGCGTTGATTGTGAAGTCTTCGTCTGGCGTATGACATATTCGGGATTATACTTGCTCTCCGCTCTGGAACAATAGCGACAGCTCTCGGGACACGGTCTTCTTGATAGGGCATCGGCGTTTCCATGCGATGAGCCTTTACGATGCCTGATGTCAAAGTCGTATTCCTGGAGTCGTTGTATCCATCTGGCTACTTGGCCCTCTGGGTTCTTAAAATTCATCAGCCATGTTAGGGATGCGTGATCAGTACGAAGGAGAAATTTCCTGCCATAGAGATAGTGATGGAAGTGTTCTATGGCTTTTACTATAGCTAATAACTCCTTACGAGTGACGCAATAATTCCGCTCTGGTTTCGACAAACATTTGCTCCAGTATGCTACGACTCGTTCTTGGCCATCTATTTCTTGGGAAAGTACAGCACCGACACTTTCATGACTAGCATCCGTGTCCACAATGAATTGTTTGTCGGGGTGTGAATAGGTTAGGACTGGAGAGGATGTGAGAGCTTCTTTCAGCTGCTGGAAGGAATTCTCGCATTCTTGTGTCCATAGAAACTTCTGCTTGCTTTCAGTGAGCCTATGCAAGGGTCTTGCGATGTTGGAGAACCCCTGTACAAACTTTCTGTAATAAGTGCATAGTCCCAGAAAGCTTCGCAACTGATGGACGTTTTCCGGACGCTTCCAGTTCTTTACTGCAGACACTTTTTCAGGATCTGTTCGAACACCTTCAGCTGAGATGATGTGTCCTAAATAATTTACTTCGCGTTGGAAGAACTTGCATTTCAGAGGGTTCAGCTTTAAATTCGCCGCTCATAGCTTCGTTAACACTTTTCGAATATTTCCAAGATGTTCTTCAAACGTGCGGCCACCAATGATGACGTCATCTAGGTAGATGAGACAAGCTTCAAAAGTCAGGCCTTTTAACACTGTCTCCATGAGGCGCTCGAACGTTGCTGGAGCATTGCAGAGCCCAAACGGCATAACTTTGAATTGCCAAAGTCCTTGTCCAGTAGTAAATGCGGTCTTCTCTTTGTCATCAGGATGGATCTCTACTTGCCAATATCCACTCTTCAAATCCAGCGTGGAAAACCATTTATGTCCTGAAAGAGTATCTAGCGTGTCGTCTATTCTTGGTAGAGGATAGCTGTCCTTCTTCGTGATATCGTTAAGTTTACGATAATCCACACAAAATCTTGTGGAGCCATCTTTCTTTCGGACCAACACGATGGGAGAGGCCCACGGACTTGATGACGGTTCGATGATGTCACTATCCTGCATCTCTCGTAAGAGCTTAGAAACCTCTTCTTGTTTTGCGAACGGCAAGCGTCTTGGATGCTGTTTAATCGGTGGATGGTTGGCAGTATCAATTCTATGACGTGTCAGTGAAGTGCGACCTATATCACTCTCGTTTTGTGAAAACACATCCTTAAATTCCTGGAACAGTCTTTCTGCGGCATGTCTCTGTTCAGGAGATAAATTTTCATTTCGTCCAATTACATGTGTTAAACTGGTAGGCGGCTCCGATAACGTCAAGCTCGGGTCTTTGCAAACACAGGTGACTGGAGCACAGGTTGCAAGCACTTCACCTTTCTGGATAATTCTAGACTTTTCACTTACGTTCGCAATCCTCACAGGTATCACATCTCTCGACAGATCTACCAGCGCTGATGCTATTAGCACTCCCTTTGGGCTCTTCTCAGGATATCCAGTCAAGCCATACTGGAAAATTCTTTCGTTTCCAGTTAATCCAGGTATCATCATTTCGGTCCGAGGAGGGATGATAACATCTGCCTTGGCTGTGATCCGTTGAATAGACCCGGACTCATTTCCAAGTTTGAAAATAGTGACATCTTCTTGAGCAGAGCGTAACTCATTATTCTTAAAATCCAGTGTAAATCCATGCTCTTTTAAAAAGTCAAGTCCGAGTATGAAAGGGTCTGAAATATCGGCCACGTAGACTGTATGGCGATAAGCGGCGTTCCCAAACTTTATTTTCAGTTTCATTCTTCCATGTATATCGATCTTATCTCCGGTCACAGTTTTAAGAATAACACGCGGCGGGGTCCAAAAGAGTTTTTCTTTCAGCCGCTGAGCTAGATCTTTCCGAATGATGGTCACATTGGCTCCTGTATCGATGATCATATTACAGGGCAAATCATTCACACTTCCGACTAGAAAGACTCCGTTCTCGCCGCAACTTCTTGCAGAAATTTCACATACTTGAAAATGGGGCTTCTCAAAATCTGGCAACCTCCGCCCCGCAAGATGGCCATTCCAGTCTCCTCCGTTAGCGGGAGAGATATTACCTTCGGTGCTGGGTCGTCTTGGACAGTCGATTTGGATATGGCCTTCTCCACCGCATTTCCAGCACTTGATCTGCCTGTAAGGTTTGTTGGCCATTAAGGAGTTCATATTTCTCATTATGTCATTCATCTGCTGCTGTAAGCGCTCCACAGCTCTATCCGACGTCTCAGGCAGATTGGCTGCTCGCACAAAGTGTCGATCTTTCCTTGTAGCTTGCTGGGCTGCCTCGAATTTCAGGGCATAAACTAAAGCCCCTTTTAAGTCACTGAGATCTGCAATCCGGAGTTGTTTCTGGATCTCAGAGTCACGCACACCATCAATAAAATGCTGCAGAGCCAAGCTTTCTCTAATTTCAGTCGGACAGTCAGGATAAGCAAGATGTGAAAGTCTCTCGACATCCGTAGCAAGCTCTTGCAGGGATTCAGTGGATTTCTGCTGTCGAGATTTGAGCTGGAGTCTGCTATATTCCTTTATGCATTTCTCACCAAAGCGTAATTCTAAGGCACTGACGAGCGTTTCAAAATCCAGCGGTTCATTTGCAGGCAAAGTCTATAGGACGTCGGCAGCATCAGCTCGTAGAGAAGCAGCTAACTGGCAAGCCTTTGTCTGGGAATCCCATCCATTGGCGTCCGCTACGATCCCAAATTGTGTCTTAAAAACTGGCCATGAGGATTTTCCGTCATAGGTCGAGAGTTTAATAGAGGCCCGGGGAAGCATAGCTTGATACTTGACATCTTCGGGATAGTTTTCGGCAGTTATCTTTTGTTTCTTCACATTTTCCAACTCCTTTTTATACTCTCTATCCTTTCTTCTACGGTATTGGCTGTCTTTTGAACTTTTTCCTCTATTTCCAGAAATCTTCCTTCAAATTTGTTTTACACGCTGTCAATTCTTTCATTTAAAGATGTTATTTTATTATCTATTAATTCTTTCAACTCACCAAGGTTGGTTGACATATCCTTCTTCATTTCTTCCGACATCTCTTTCATTTCAGCCTGGTTTGCGGTCATTTTCTCATCTATCGCTGACATTTCCTTCTTCATTTCTTCCGACATTTCCTTCATCATTTCTTCCGACATTTCCTTCATTTCAGCCTGGTTTGCAGTCATTTTCTCATCCATCGCTGACATTTCCTTCTTCATTTCAGCCTGGTTCGCAGTCATTTTCTCATCCATCTCTCCTAATTTCTCCAATAATTTAGTCAGTTGCGCCTCCATTGCTCTGGTAATCGGCATTGAACCCCACTTCTGACACCAAATGTTGTGAGCTCGGGGTTCGAAAGGACTGATGCCAATATATAAGAAAAATCAAAGGGCTTTATTCACTATAAACAGTGCAATACGAACACCAATATCTTCTGAAAATTACAAGATATTCAGTAATCTTCAAATCCAATAAAAGCACAGCAAAATTTCACACAGAAACAATGCGTTCAATAACGACGTATCAACGACAAAATCAATCCGAGAAACACAGTTCTCAATGCAAAGCCTCTCGTATGAATTTAATCGCAGTTGACAGACAACTAACTGAACTGAACTGATGGAGGTCCTTATATAGGTTTCAGAGATCTTTCCAGATTATTCCAGAGCTTTCGGATGCTAGAAATTACTAGAAGGTGCTTTAACTCTCGATAGAGTACCTAAGCGAGAAAGGATCCCAATGTAAAGGTATACGGGGGGGGGGTTGCACAAAAAGTTGCCAAATCCGTCGCCAACTTGGCGACATTTGGCGATATATCGCCAAATTTGGCGACAAAAATAAGTCGCCAAAACCATCGCCAACTTGGCGATAAACCCATTCCTTGGCGATTTTCCAATAGAACTCATTATAAAAACCGATGCTGTAAGGTTGTTTTCCTTGCAAACCGCTTGAGGCCTTTAGCATTGAGTTACTTGATGCTCAATAGGAAATATATTATTAATGCTGCAATTTTCACAATAATAAAATAAAATAAATGAAATATTTACAAATATATACAAAATTCGTAACAATATTTTCTAATATTAGAAAATAATTACATTTTATCATACGTGTATCTAACATTAAATAACAACATTCGTATAAATAATAAATCTTTGACCTACGATCTTTAAACGTGATTTATTATTCTAAGAAAATTAACTTAACCAGAAATGTCTTCGCTTTGAATTATTTAGCCTCATTTAAAATTTATGTTATTTAGAATTCCTAATGTCATATCAGTGATTTTTAGTACAACATATTGTCAGACATAAATAAGTAATTCGTACCAAGAAATTTCTTGATAAAAAATTAAATTAATTTAAAGCATATTAAAAAGAATATTAGAATAATTTCCTTGGAAACATTGAAATAATATTCAATTGAATTATATTATTTAGTTTCTAAATAAACATTTTGATAAGTAAATTTATATGAATTTTTAATCAAGTAATCGAAGTCTAAGCAGATTAATGGTGAATACCGTTTGAACATAAAACCCTAATTTACTTGCTTAACACATATTTGACCACCGTCCTGATATATATGCTAGCTATTTAAATTTTTTTCAAAGTAGTAATAGAATTAAACTCATGTGTTTAAAATCTTCTTAAAATAAAAATAACGTAATAAACTTTGGTCTATTTGAAAGCTGTAAAGAATATGTTTATCTAAATTACATTTATTTAAATTACATTGAATAAGTTTTTCTAAATTACTTCTTACTTTAATTTAAAGAGCCTTAATATAATTCTATTAATAATAATTCCTTAATATAATTCTATACATTAACGGGCTTTATGTATAGAAAAATCCGTAAGTGATGTAGATGGTGAATACAAGGGTAAGTGGTAGAGAACGTAAATAAGAAAAATTCCATACACTAGTGAGTTTTAAACGTCTGAGGATAAATATTTTTGTACAAAAGATTGATGATTTCTACACTACATATAATGCATGTTAATTTTACGTATTATAATACATCATAAAATTCATAGATAATGTTAATGATTTCTACATTACTGTTATGATTACATTTATTGATTCATTGTAGAAATATTTATTTTTATACGAATTTTAAGAAATTGAATTTGAACCCCCTATTGTTTTTAAATTATTCATTTCCGTATTTTACTTTTATTCCAAGATATAAATTTTCATGGCTCTATGTCTAAAAACGCATTATGAATTGAAACATGCTTGAGTACTGTGTGGATATTGAAAAACTCACTTAGAAGGATGAATGATATTCCAGATATAAACTAAACTATATTAAAAGTAACTATATATTTAAAAAAGGATAAAACAATGTTTTATTAACAAGAAAAGCAAATATCATCTAGTATACCATTTCTTTAAAACATACAGAATGGCAAAAATAATTTGCATCATGCTGCATTTAACGTGTGTCCTCTTAAACTTTCCGATGTAATGCATATGCTCATAACTTCATAACAAAAAGTCAAGATGCGTTTCATAGTGACAATGGTTGAACCCATTGTTAGAAGGAAGTAAAAATTTATTCTTATTTATTTTTTTAAATTATGTTTTTTGTAAGGAGGGTTCAAGTACGTTGAATCTAATGGAAAAGAGAAAAAATATCAGTTTCAATTTATAAATGTTTAATTATTGTATTTTTAATTAATGGCAATTCCATAATGTTAATTCCATAAACGTTTTAATTTCTAATAGTCTTGACAGTCGTGTTTGGGCGTTTACAAAATATCGTGGAAATCGAAAAGTAACCAAATGCATCAATTGTTCTTCGAACTGTCTATTAAATAATACACTTTTTTTATTGTTTGCTTCACTTTTTGATTATTTATATTTTATTACCTAATCTAATCATTCAAGTTTGATGCAATTTTTTTTAAATTCTGAATTTGATCTGTCTTAAGAATGTGATTTGTACTGATTAATGATTGGCTCACTTTTTTTTTTTTAATCCGTTATGGAAAAATATATTACATACAATTGTAATACACTTTCTGTCTATATATATATATATTTGTAGGATTTCAGTTTTAATACTCAATTGCTTTATGACGTCATGATCGTCAAATTAACTCACGCTTTAATACTATTACTATCATCCATGATTCAAACGCACGAGGTATAAATATTTTAGATCGCAAGATTTGGAAAAGAGCCAGTCTTATAATTTTTATCATAAAAGAAGAGTCAAAGAGTTATTTAGGGAACTGCTAGGCCTAATTGGACTATGTAACAATAAGAATATTGTATGTTTTATGTGAGAAGTGTAAGATATTTTGAAGAAATAACCAACGAAGCGTTGTGGAATTGATTTCCTAGAATGGTATTAAAGTTCTTGTTTTTGTTATTTTGAAGTCTAGTTGTTCAATTAATCCAGTAAATTAACTTTTTACGTATCACCTTTCCACATTTTTGGGGGCTCGGATGCCGGGATAATTAAAAAATAAAACGCCAGTATCAAAAGTTGTGTTACGATTTCGCAAGGTGAAACCGTAATCGTATTACTTCAAGTACAAATTTTGAAACATAAACATGGGAACTCTAAATAAAGCTAAGAGAATTGATCTAATAAACATCTGCGAAGAATGCGGAATTGAAGCACCAGAAAAACCGCCAATACCCGTCCTAATAAAGCTGATCAAGAGTTGGGAGAGTTACAAAGGAGAATTTATAAGAGATCGATTGGAATTAGTGATTGCAGCTAGAAAAGAGAAAACAGAAGAAGAAAGAGAAGAGAAAGAGCAAAAATTACAAGCAGAACTGGAAGCAAAGAAATTACAAGAAGTACTTGAAGAGAAGAAATTACAAGAAGAGATTGAAGAAAGGAAATTGAAAATAGAAATTACAAGCAGAGATTGAAGAAAATAAATTGAAAATGGAAGAGAGAAAATGGAAAGTAGAATTGGAGCAAAAAGACCGCGAAAGCAAAAGAGATTTTGAAATTAAGAAGATGCAGATACAAGAAAATTCAAGAGAACGTATTGAGGAAAACCCAAGGACAAATCCAGGTAAGCAATTTGAATTGCTTAGATTATTAAATAAATATGAAAGTTCAAATGATATTAGCTTATATTTAGCTATGTACGAAAGGCAAATGGCGCAAACGGGCATTGAAAAAAAAAGAATGGGCAAATTATTTAATTAATCTAATGCCGTTAGATGTGATCAATATAATTACGAGGGGAAATGAACCTGAAATTCACGATTATGATCACATAAAAAATATTCTACTAAGACGCTACAAACTATCACCAGAAGAGTTTAGGCTGAAATTTGTCTCATCTAAAAAGGAGCCATTTCGCTTATGAGATAAAGGTGTATTTTCACAATGGATGGAAGGTCTTCAAGTAAATAACTTTGAAGATTTAGCGGAATTAATTGTAGTTAATCAAATCAGGAATATTTTACCTACGGAAACAAAGACACATTTAATAGAGGAATTATTAGCAATAAAGAAAATTGATGAATTAGTTAATAAATTAGATAATTACAAAACAGCACGAAGGGCTTACAATAAACAATCAGTTAAGGATAAAAGCAGCGATTTTGATGACAGAAGATCGAGAGTGGCTGACTACGCCAATTCGAAAAGACGCCAAGTTGATAATAGGCACAATGTAGGTCACGAAAGCAAAGAGTCGCATATAATCTGTTTTACGTGTGGCAACCCTGTCCACGTGAGTGCAAAATGTGCCATGGCGAAAAATACAGAACAAGAATATTCCAATTTTTACCCACAACATAATCTAAATTGGCGAGAAACAAAATACCAAGATGCTACCCAAAGCACGTAAAGAAAACTAGTTAATATGGGCATGTTAAATCGTAAAAAAGGAAGAATCTTAGATATTCGTGGAATAAAAACAAACGTAATAATCGATACAGGAAGCGATATTTCAATCGCCAATTCAAGATATCATACTGCAATAAACGCGTCAAAACTAACCACCGACAATATATTTATATCAGGCATAGGTGGAAAAGAAATTAAGACAACAGGTTTTTTCTGTCATAAAGTCTACGTGGACGATAGAGAAATCCGGGATAGATTTTACGTGGTACAAGAGACTGACTGCGATTTAATAATAGGTAGAAAAGCAGTAGAAGGCATGACGTTAAAAGTAACGGAAGATGGTGTTAGGATAATAAGCGGCAACAAAGTTCGAGTAGGATACATTAAAATTAACGAAGTACCGACAAAAATTGATGAAGCAAGTATAAACAACGATAATCGAGGTTGGGAAGATATGGTTAAAATCGACTGCGTAAATGATGGGGTGAATGTGATTCATAATACAAATCTAGCAAACAGAGAGAAAATAAGAAAATTAATAAAACCATATAAGCTGAATAAGTCAACAGATACAGATTTATCCGATGAATGGAATGTTGACTATCCATCTCCAGAAGAAAATTATGAAAGTAGTAGTCCTGCACATGGTAGTAAAGACTATGTGAAAGATGGCAATAGGCATTTTGATCATAAGGGAAAGAACAAAAATTTTAATAGACCATTAGATAACAGAAACAATAATAGATATGGCCAGAGATATTTTGAACAGTCTTTTAACCATGGAAATTACAATAAATATAGATATGGGAAACAGAGTTCCGAGAAGTCTTACCAAAATGAATATGAGATCCCTGAAAACGTGGAGACTAAAGATTCTTTGAAACCTCAAGACATAACAGAAAATACTTCACCTAATTCAAAAGCAAGGTATAATCCAAATTTTTCCCCTAGGTACATGAATAGAGGCTACTATCATGGTCAAAATAATTATAAATTATGGTGGCCAACTATCATACAAGACTAGTTATAATGAACAAAAATATTCACAACCATCACATAAGAATAATTCTCATCATGGATTTAAAGGAGCTTATAATGGACGAGATGCTTATTCAAATTCTTATCATTCTAGAAGCAATAGGTATGCAGTTTCTAAAGGTAGAGAGCAATATCCGGAAAGGAATTACAGAGATATTAGATATGCCGATCCTAAAGACAGAAAGCAATATCCAGAAAGAAATAAAAATCTCAAAAAAATAACTGTTAGGCATGAAAAAATATAACAAATCAAGATGCTGATGTCGAGACGCCATCACGTCAGGATGACCGATTTGTAGGATTTCAGTTTTAATACTTCAATTGCTTTATGACGTCATGATAGTCAAATTAACTGACGCTTTAGTACTATTACCATCATCCAAGATTCAAACGCACGAGGTATAAATATTTTAGATCGCGAAACTTGGCAAAAAGCCAGTCTTATAATTTTTATCATAAAAGAAGAGTCGAAGAGTCATTTAGGGAACAGCTAGGCCTATTTGGACTATGTAACAAGAAGAATATTGTATGTTTTATGTGAGAAGTGTAAGATATTTTGAAGAAATAACCAACGAAACGTTGTGGAATTGATTTCCTAGAATGGTATTAAAGTTCTTGTTTTTGTTATTTTGAAGTCTAGTTGTTCAATTAATCCAGTAAATTAACTTTTTACGTATCACTTTTCCATATATATATATATATATATATATATATATATATATATATATATATATATATATATATATTGTATTAGCAAAACTAGAGTTCACGGCCAGCGTTCGTCTTTTTTTGTTTACTGCGCACGGATATAAAATAAATGAATAAATATAGGTATATACACGTGTATATTAACAAACGTGCATTAAAAATGCATATTTCTTTCCATTTGGAATCACACCTTCGCCTACTTGAGAAATTAAAATAATAATGTAAACATTTTGAAACTTTCTACTTCTAATTGCATTTCAATCTACAGCCTTACTAAAGGAAGAAACCACTTTCAGGTAAATAAAAATTACTATTATCAATGGTAATTTTTATTACAACGTAGATAAAATATGTGAAAACATGAGAAACTTAAATAGCAATTAGTATTCATGAATTAGATAGCTTTCAAGATAAAGAATTTTAGTTTTACATAAAAAGAAAACAAGTATTTTTTCATTTTTTTAAACCTAGAAGGGCTGCCATAAAACGTATGCGGACTACAGTTACACTTTATTTGTGTTTAAAAAATATACAAAATGACATTTTTGCTTTAAAAAATCGAGTTTTATATCTATAGGAATGAAACTTCCCAGCTTTGCAATTCAGAATTTAAAAAAAATCATAAAACATGTTACATTGTATTTTAAATAAAAATATGTTGTAAAACTTTGATTTGTGTAATGTCCTGTTATTATAACAATTTCTAGAATATCAGGGCTAATTTTACATTAATTTAATTTGCAAAAATAGCATTCTTGTAGGATATGCTGGTGTATGTTATTCTATGTATATGATTTAACGATACAGAGATTGCTCATTCAAAGAATTATTGAACTAAAATGAGAGTTAATGGAAGCTAAACCTAATTTCAGTAACTATATTTTAACGTATATCCAGATGAAGACACCTTATTCAAAACTGTATATTACACAATACACTACTACTTCTACTTCATACTAATGCTACTCAACATGCTACGTCTACTCGACATATTGGAATAAAATGAAAACTTTAATAAATTTATATTTACATTAATTTTATTATAAACATTGAATTATTTATAAAGAAACATTGGATTTGAATTCTAGGCATTTTCTTATTTCCACGAAGTCAACATTGCAAAATATTTGCGAAACATCTACAACTGATATTACCAATTCCACCCCTAGGTGTTTATGTGACGCTGATTCATTTTCAAGGAATGATTATGTAGTGAATTGAATAATATTGAATCTGTAGAATTCAGACTGCTGTTAAGGGGCGGGTGTAGTGTCACATATCCCTCAGTGGACTCCCATTTCACACGTCCCAGAGAACAGCTAGGGGAGCGGGGAGATAAAAGATTTACATTGCGCGTATGTAGAAGTAGATTACGTGGAGGAATGAAAATGGCAGTTTAAAGTATTAGTTGGGGGATAATAAATGTTATTCATTACCTTTGTTTTATACAACAAGGATTGCTGTCTAAAACTAAAAAATAAAACTGTAGTGTGAGCTGCTATCCGTTTGACGCTTTATATACTATAATATTTACCAGCAATTTTCATTATTTCAAATATGGACCTTAAATACAAAAATGAATGTTTTGCAGTCTAAAAATAAATAAAATAGATAGTTATCGTTGCATTATTTGTCTTGCAATAGAAGTAAACCAGATTAGACATTCTTATTTCTTAGAAAATCGGGCATTTCTTGAAAGAGGCAGAATAATTTGTCTTTTCACCCTTTACCTATGAATTGCTAATATAGTGAAATATATTCTTGTCACTTTTTTTACAAATCATTTTGCAACTACATTAGGTATCTATATATCAATTTTTCTTTTGGGACGGAAAGCAAGAAATGTATGCTATACTATGTGTGATATAATTTATCAAACGATTCTACTTGATGCGAAATAGGTAATTCTCGTTGCATTATTTGTCTTGCAATAATCGATAATCAAATTAGACATTCTTGTTTCCTAGAAATTCGGACATTTCTTTTAAGAGACAGAATAATTTGTCTTTTTTCTCTCTGCCTATGAATTCACCCTAACCATGAATTGCTGATATTAAAAAAAAAATTCTTATCACTTTTTTTACAAATCATTTTGCAACTGCATTAGATAAGTACATATCACTTTCTTTTTTGGGATGGAAAGCGAGAAATGTATGCTATACGAAGTTTGTATTGAATAATCCTTTTGTGAAGAAACTCGGTGTCATATAATTTATCAAATGATTCTACTTGATACGAAATAGGTAGTTCTCGTTGCATTATTTGTCTTGCAATAATAGAGAATCAGATTAGACATTCTTGTTTCCTAGAAAATCAGGCATTTCTTTTAAGAGACAGAATAATTTGCTTTTTCACCCTCTACCTATATATTCTATTCACCCTACCTATGAATTGCGAATGTAGTAAAGAATATTCTTATCACTCTTTACAAATCGTTTTGCAACTGAATTAGCCAAGTATATATTACTTTCATTTTTGGGGTGGAAAAGGAGAAATGTATGCTCTACTAAGTTTATATTGAGTAATCTATTTGTGAGGAAACTTTTGTATGATATAATTTATCAAATGATTTTACTTGATACGAAATCTTTAGCTTAAAAGCATCTTAAAGTATATAATAAACAAATTTATACGCATTTGCTTATATAATCTACCAGATTTCTCTTTCGAACAATGCAATTTGATAAACTCAAATGATTCAGATTTTGAGATTCAAAATTTCAAAAAAATATATCAGTACAATTCTATAGATCATATTATTGGTTGCTGCACAAAATAATTCGAGTACATTTCTTTTCATTGACGGAAATGACTGAAGGGGAATTTCCAACTGTGTCATGCGTTTCCCAACTGAAATACATTTTAGAATATTATGTAGTATATATATAAATCTTTAGATCATATACAGGGTTACACAAAATACTTCAAATACTATAAATGGTAATTGAGGAAATTGGGTTTTCAAATGTGTTTTGATTTTTCCAAATCGTATAATAAGACATGATTTTTAACCTTATTAAACGGTGAAATTTTGTTACACTGGTTGAACGTTTTGGAAAGTGTTTCACAATTTATGCTTGACGCATTATTTTTTGCTTGTTAATAAATGTCATTATTAAGAAACTAGACTTAAAAATAATACCAATCGTACAGAAAATATAGTTATAATCTGTTTAGTTAAAAGAATAGTTTAAGTTGCACTGTTTTCATTTCTATCATTTTAAAAATTTTTAGTAGCATATATGCGTACTAAAATATATACTATTACATATTTTTGATAATCAAACATATACTTGTTACTTGGTTGACTCTTTTGGTTAAAATGAGATGTAAATAATATTTTCACATGTTCATAGTCCCAAATTGAATGTTAATGATGACTAAAAGCAAACAGAAAATTGATTAATGTGAAAAATAATGTCACTTAATTTTTTATGTAGTTAATATTAGATAGATAAAAGAAACTACGAATCAATCAATAACATTAGGAAATAAAGTAAAGAAAAATTGCTGAAGGCGAAAGAGGTGAATGTGATAAATTATTCTTAAGATGATGAAGTCCTCAAGAGATCAGGAAGTAAGAGATTTTGAAAGGCTAAAAGGCAGTTAACATTTATTTCCTATTTATTTTCTGTTGCTTTCTGCCGTCGCTAAGAATCATTTATCAACTATAGAGTAAGAGAATAAGTTTTGAAATTTATATTTTAGTGAGACATTTCTCAAAAGCCCCATTAAGAGATAGATTTCTCATCAGATTTGTTTACATTTTAACATTCAAAGATTTAGTAATATACTTAACTTCTGAATGTTTATTCGTATATTTGTGTCATTTTACACTTATATAAGTTATAATAAAGATGTATGTGTATGTTCTATAAATATTCCAAAGTTTAATAATGTTACTTAAAAAAGTTTTACCTATGTAGTTAATATCAGACATTCAAAGAAACTACGAATCAGTCAATGAAATTGGTACACAAAATGAAGAAAAATTGCTGAAGGTGAAAGAGGTGAATGTCATAAATTATTCTTAAGATGACGAAGTCCTCAAGAGATCAGGAAGAAAGAGATTTTGAGAGGCTAAAAGGCAGTTAGCATTTATTTCCAATTTTTTTCCGTTGCTTTTTGCCGTCACTAAGAACCCTTTATCAACTATAGGGTTGGAGAATAGGTTTAGAAATTTATATTTTAGTGAAACATTTCTCAAAAGCCCCATTAAGAGGTAAATTTCTCAACAGGTTTCATTACATTTTTACATTCAAATATTTAGTAATGTACTTAATTTCAAAATATTTATTCGCATATTTGCTTTATTTTACACTTATATAAGTTATATCTAAGGTGTATGTGTATATGTGCTATAACCAGTTGAAACATTAATTTACCAATACTAACTTAAATGTGATAGACTTCTAGTGGGCATTTTAAAGGGTAAGTTGTGCGAATTATTCAAAGGAAATCGAATATAAACGGTGTCTATAAAAGGTTTCACACGTTTGAATGTTTAATAATTTATAAAATAACCAGGATATAAACAAACCTATGGCATTTATGCATAGGATAACTCATATATTTTCTTTTATAGTATGAATGTTTCCATAGATAATTTCCTTTTCCTGTTTGAATATCTTTTCTTTTGTAAATATCGTCTGCGCGGGTTATTAATTGTATGTTTCTCTCTTTTGTGTTTGGCAACGATTAAAGTGCAATGTTATGTTTACTTTCGATGTGTTTGTTCAACGTTTCATTTGATGTAATGCTTTATTGGATCGGATATTTAGGAGAATGACAAGACCACAAGATAAAGCACAGATTTTATGGTGGCTCTTCGAAACGAAATCATTAATGCAAACATAGAGAAATTATGGAAGATATTCTCCATGCGACAAAAGACGCGGTACTTACGTATTATCCGTGCCAGTTGTAAGCCAACCTCGCCAGGCATGGAGCCAATATTACTAATTATAGTAACCCTTATATTTATTTTTCCTTGCTACATGCTACATGCCTGGGACTAATCTATAATATTATTCTTTCTTATTTACTATGCTATTTACCATTTATTAATTTTACTAAAATAATGTTATTTACTATTTTTAACAATGTTATAAATTTAATAAACATATATTACATTTTATTTATTTTATATTAATTACCGTTTTTAACAATGTTATTTGACAATGTTATTTGATAAGTAATTTGTTAAATTACTGCGTTTGAAAACATGATTCGCAACGATAAACAAGATTGGTACTTGGCAACCATGTTTGGCGATCAATCTTCTGGCACGGATAATACGTAAGTACCGAAGACTCACATGTGGAAATTCATTGACATGGGCCATAAAACTTTTTGAATCTATCTAACCATTAATGTTATTTATTTAATTCTATCTTCATTATATTATAAATTATTAAACATCCAAATGTGTCAGATCTTTTATAAGACGCCATGTATTAACATTTAACATATCAGCCCGATTAGCAGACAATGTTTGATTTCACGAATATGGGCACCGTGGCTCTCATATTGACGAGGAGAGTATAGTTAACCAATTAGCAGTAAATAAGCAATGTTACTCTGCAAAAAGTCGGGTACTAGTTATTTGGGAAATCGCTGAATATTTTGGTTTAAAAAAACTAAAAAAAGATAAACAAGTTTTTGACTCATACGTATGCCGCATCTTTAAAAAACCACAAAAGAAATCTGATTTTTCAACTTTTTTAGCAATAACTTCTTACGAATAAGTTAATTTAATAGACGTTAGTTAAACTTATAACAAAGCTGCAATAAAGAAAGATTTCACATGAGAATTTTACATTTTACATAAAAATATATTGAAAGGCACCTAACTTCTATATATTTATTTTCATATTTTCTTAAATTATGTGCATTTGTATCTATTTTTAATTAAGGCGTATGCCTATATATCATCGCTAGTCCACACGGTAATTTGTCAATACCCCACTACACTGTAAAAAAATGAGTCAATCTACTAAAAAAATTTTAGTTTTCTCATTGATTTTTGCAATTACTAAATTTTTTTTGTATTCTTACTCAGTTTCAAGAAAACCTGTAAGAATTACTAGAAAACAGCTAGCAACAATTCTGGTTTATAATATCGGTTATTAAAAAAATCTGTGGAATAGAAGTACACAAAAAAAATTAGTATCCTCATGGTTTTTTTACAGTGTAAGTAGGAGAGAATTGCGGACGTTTTTAAGACAAGAAACCCGAATAATACAAGGGAAATTGAAAGTCTAACCACAGTGTCCCAATTAGCCGGAAATATTTTAAATGGAAAATATAAGGGCGGTGATTCTAATATTTTTCATGTAAAATAAACCACTGGGATAAGCAGAATACAATTATACATTTTCACTCAAAAAATACAAACTCAAACTCTTCATACCTTTACATTCACTCAAAAATTTGTTTTAAATTAAGTCATACTACTTCAAACATCCTTCATATTTCTTTTCTCTTTTTCCGGAAGATTCCGGGTATTTAACTTCAAATGCACATACTTTATGGAAGATATTTAAGAGTACCTACTTTCAGCACTAATAGCAATTCAACTTATCTTTTTCTAAATGAAAAATCCTAATTTAATTTTCGCTTACCATTAACGTAAAACATGAATGGAGATAAAAGTTATAAATTTCAATTTAGTCAGAATATACTTCAGAGAGAATACATATTAATGAAAATGAATTATCGTGAAAGTGCCCTGTGTATTTGTCTGCATTATTTGTGCTAGATTTAATAACATCACTAAATTACTAGAGATGCTTCAGAATTTTCGTAATAAATTCGAATGACAGGGAAGTAACTTTAATATTATTATGAAATGAAGAATTGGTATTTTTTAATACATATGTAGCTGTCTTGAAGCAATAAGTAATTATCACATTTTCTTTCGTAAATTGAATGAAACACTTGAAAACAATACTTTTTAAAGAATATGATATAAATCTCAAAATTCTGGAAGTAGATTTGTTTCTTATTGTTTTCTGAAAGTATTGTCCGTTATTGTTTTATATCATATGTTTATAAATTTTCAGGTTTAACTTAAAGCAGTAAGTGAGAAAACCAGATTCGGTACACTGTAAATAAAGAAAAACATTTCTTAGTCTACGAAAATATAATATAAACATATACAGAAATATATAATAAACTCTTTCGACTTATCTACGACTCCGAAAAGCGTTCTTCACCTTTAGAAACCATAGAAACCAATATATTTTTGTCATTTAGCAAAAAATTTATCACATCAAAGTTAAATTTTCTGCCACTGATTTTTGAAACCGTTTCAGAGTAAGTTTAAAACTATTAAATCATACACTCTAAAAACGACATTTTCAAAACTTAGCAAAAAATACTCAAATCTGAGTATGTCGTATAGTTAAAATGACTCCGAATAAAAATTACTCATGTTTGAAATACTCATTTCTGAAAACATGCACACATTCAAGAATAAAACGTCATGTCCTCATATTTGACACATGTTTCAAAAATGAGTATGAACAGACTTCTATGTGCTCATTTTTGAGTATTTCCATGTTTCAAAAATGAGTTTGAACTCATTCTAATCATTTTTTAGCATGCCAATTTTTCAATGTTCTGAGTATTTCTGGTATTTCAGAAAGCAAAGTGTCTGGTATTGAAAGCATTGGGTCGTCATATTTGAAACATAAAGTTTCATGACAAGATGAAAACATCGATTTACTCAGATTTGAAAGTGTCATTTTTCTCAGTGTATGGGATGTAATCTTCCCAACTGGGTTTAAAAAAAACCGGGCTAGGATTCAAACCCGGGATCCCTTGGCTGAAGCTGCCAATGCTCTACCAACGGAGCAATCCCGGACGAATATGGCTGAACTAATTCACCCAATTAACCTTAATGATCACAGCATCTGGTCTAATATCTGAATCAGGACAACAGAATAAATCACAGGTAATGGGACCTCCAGTAAACCCTGGAAACGTGATTACACTACATTAATTTTGACACAACAAGGCCCGGACTTTTTCGCCCAGCCGGTAAAAATTACAACTTATATGATTTCTTTACCAATTTGAATAATTGTGTCAAAATTTAATCTAGTATATTAATTAGATTTCTCAAACCAGAATAGCGGATTTTGTATTGCTATCAATCAGCAATTAAACATTTTAAGTTGCGTCAGGAAATTTATGCATGCAACTATATCAAAATGATATTCATATTAAATTTTATGTTTATTTTAATACAGTTACAGTTAATTTATCATGTATGCCTGTAAAACGTGGTTCTTGAACATGAGAATTTCGTTTGAGAATTATTAGCATCCGAAAACTTTGTATACCAGATAGAAAGAACCAATTAAAACATTATAAAAACTACTCGGAATCTTTTCCGAAAATCAATGGCAGCAAAAATTAATTTTTTCTTGATTATATTATATTGACATTGATTAAGAAATATTTGTCTTTCTTACAGTGTAGAAATTTACAGTTTAGTATTGTATGTTCTTTCTGCAGTAAAACTCTTCTCAAAAAACTTTTATTAAAACACTCTATCTATAACATAATTACTAAAGAGAAGATATTTTGAAGACGATATAAAATTAAACATAGATCGATACATTCTTCAATTTGAATGATTTACAAGACTAATATTGAACGTAGAAATATCTTCATATCAGAAAGTTTTTCACGTCTTTATGTTACTGAAAAATGTATGTTAAGTTAAGTCATAACATTTAAGACTATCTGTTACGGCTCCCTATGACCTTGCAAGACACGCACGACTGCAACGCATTCTATCATAACTTTGGTGTTGTCGCTTGGCAACAGTTAGTCTCTCCCGCATTGTTGTGGTGTTAGTACGATAAATTCGCCATGGAATCAACCGCATAATGGAGCTATTTCATCAGCTAACATGACCATAGGGTCATTAAGTATTGTAATTATAAGTCATATCTTAATCATAGGTAGAATAATATAGTTATTATGTTCTTCGACTGGTATTGTCCTCTCATTCATTCTGTAATGGTTCGCAACTGACTATGGTGTCAGTACTTTGGATTTAAACCTAATGTACTATATGTATTTGTATATAAACATTTTAGCAAATACTTGACTCATTGCATTCTTGGCATCAACGTATTACATAGTTTATTGATACAGTCCACTTAGACAAAAACTTTAGCGCAGCGTCAACACTATCTTCTTCTTTCTTTTATTTTACCCTGAAGATTCCAGATATCTAAATTCAAATGCACATTCTCTTATAAGATTTTAAAGAATACCTGTTTTCCCCACTAATCACAATGAAACTTATATTTCTCTAAATGGAAAATGTTAATTTAATTTTTGCTTACTTTAAACCTGAAACATAAATGGGGATAAGAGCAATAAATTTCAATTTAGACAGAATATACTTCAGAGGGAAATCATATTAATGAAAAGGAATTACCTTGGTTGTGCCCTTCGTCATTTGAGAGTGTCTTGCACTATTTAATAACACCGCTAAATTATTAGATATGCTGCAGAATTTGCGTAACAAATTCGAATGAACAGAACTTAACGTTAATTCCAATATGAATTGAAAAATAGATATCTGCTAAAGTATGCTTGCTCTTTTTATAACATTTCTGGAAAATTCGAATTTTAACATTACTAACTCTATGTTCGAAAAAAGTACAAAAGTACTCACTATGTAATGCTAAACTCACGTAAAGGATTTTTATTGATTTTCTATTATATTATTATCTTTGAATAATTAACCATAATTACCAATACAGTAATTTGATTTTATCAGCAGTTAAGTAGTTGTTTGTTTTTCTAATCAATATGACTGTTTATACATGCTATGCATATCGATTTTTGTTGAATCTCTACTATTCTATTATCTCACAATAACTAATCATAACTACCTTTATAGTAATATACTATTTTATCCGCAATTAAGTATGTGTCCTTTATTTTAATTAATATAGCATTTTTTTACATACAATTACATACCATGCATGTCATGCATATAGGCTTTCTCTAAGGAAAATATGTGTAGAAAGTTTTAATAAAAAACTTTATCTCTAGTAAAACAATTTTGGCAAATATTTAAACCTAGATCAATTCGTAAAAAAAAAAATTACAAGACTGTTATTGAATGTAAGTAAATTTTATTTTTATTACAAAAATATATTTAAACTTAACTTTCAATATTTCCAAACAATTTTCATCTTTTTTTCTCTTCTTCTGGTTGTTTTCAGGTAACTAATTTCAAATGCACATACTTTATATATGATACTTACGACTATTTACCTTCACAACTATTCAGTATTCAAATTATGTTTTTATAGATGAAAAATGTCAATTTAATTTTCGCTTACTGAAACTTGAAGGGAGATAAAAGTTATAAATTTCAATTTAGATTGAATATACGTAAACGGAAAACATAATAAAGGAAATGAATTACCTTGGAAGTGCCCTGCGTATTCGTCTGTATTATTTGAGCTAAGTTTATTAACATAACAGCATTATTACAGACATTAGAGACATTTCGTAGTAAGTTCTAATGTACACGACGTAGCTAATACTGAAAAGAGGACAAAATTTACTATATTGGGCTAGAAGATTAAAAACGTATTACTCTTGCTAATGTGGAAAACAAATCTCCGCAACATGCAAAAAACACCAAAAATTGCTAAAAATCGCTAAAATTCAAGAATCACAAAGGAAAAAAAATTACTATAGTGGGCTGAAACATTGTAACTGGAAGTATTTCACTGATGTAAAACAATTTCGCAAAATGCGAAAAAAATGCTAATAATCGCATTGAAAATTGCTAAAAGATCAAAATTCGTAGAGAACAAAATTTATTATATTAGGCTAGAAGTTTGAAAATGAAATATTTTTATGATAGTCAAAAACTCACCGGAAAACGTAAGAAAATTCGCGTATGAACAATTGCAAAGAATTAAAAATTTATGTACGAATTTCGAGTAAACTTCTTTGAAAAGAAAACACAATTTACCATATTGGGCTAAAACACTGAAACCGGAGTCCGTTTTCTAATGTAGGAAAATCTGTAGAAAAATCGAATCGGGAAAATTAAAAAAAAATTAAAAACGTATAAAAATTTAAATAAAAAAAAATCTAATTAAAAAAAAAATCCAAAAACTGGCTTTGAGGTGTTTTAAAAAGTAATAGCAAAATACTTTATCTATAGTAAAAGTCATTAAAAAATATTCTGGCAGACACAATAAACTTGATCCTAGAACAATTCGTGTTATAATTTAATAAAAAATTGCAAGACTATATTTAACAAAGGTAATATAGTTTCATAGTTTTATTGCAATATGTTGAATGTCTTTACGTTTCACCAAAAATCTATTTTAAAATAAACTGAAATATCTTCAACTTTCTTTTCACTTTTCCCAAATGACTTAAGATATCTAACTTCACATACACATTTTTTATACAATATATGCAAGAGTACTTACCTTCAACACTAATCAGAATTCAAATTACCTTTTTTCTAAATGAAAAATGTTCATTTGATTTTCTGTTAATTAAAACATGAAACGTAAATGGAAATAACAGTTATAAATTTCAATTTACAGGGTGTCCCAAAAAGGAGTACCTATTTTTAAAAATGAATAAGAAACAAACGAATAGAGTTATTAAAAAAATTCTTGCAGGAAACGGATGTGTGAAGTCTGGAATTTTGTTTAGAACACGTTATTATGATAGTTCAAAATCTGATCGACAGATGGCGCTACAGCACATTTTGGTGGCTATATGAACAAACGGAGCATGCGTGAAGACCAGACAGAAGCAGACGTGGTCAGTGAAAGTTCATTCTAAGACTCCGGCATGTTATTGTGATGAATTGAGGACATATTGAAAATATTGTCATTTAATTTTCAACTATTGCTGATGAATGCAGTAGCCGCAGCGCCATCTGTCGGTAAGAATTTTAACTAACATAATAAAGTACTCTAAACAAAATTCCAGACTTCACACAACCGTTTCCTGCAAGAATTTATTCAATAACTCTATTCGTTTGTTTCTTATTCATTTTTAAAAATAGGTACTCCTTTTTGGGACACCCTGTAGATAGGATATACATCAGAGAGAAAACATAATAATAAAATGAATTTTCTTGTATGTGTCCTGCGCATTTGTCTGCATTATTCGTTTTACGTTTAATAACATAACTACATTATTTCAGATTCTACAGAATTTTTGTAATAGATTTTAACGAACAGGAAATAACTTTACTAATGTTATAAAATGAAAAATAAGTATCTAATATATTTTTAACAGACTCGGAATAATAAGTAAGCAATGATTACTTGTTCATTTGAAAATTGTAATAAATACGTAAAACCTTTCTAAGAAATGTCTGGGAAGTGTCAGTGTGCTGCAAGTAGAATTTTGAGAGAAAACTGGATTCAGCATATATATTCATTTTAACATTTTCTCTTCTTCTATAGTAAAAGTCTCTTTAAAAAGTATTAGTAAAATATTTGTGCATTGTAAAAGTCTATAGTAAAGTACAAAATTGTCTATCGTATAGTAATGAAGATACTTGTGGAAGATACCACAAACTTCAGCCTAGGTAAATTCGTATTATTATATCTTTAAAGTATTATACAAATAATGTTAAAGAGAGGTACAGTTTCATATTTCTATATACGAAAATACCCGAAAATTTATTTTAAATTAAATTACAATGGCTTTCTTTTCTTTTTTCTCTGAAGATTCCTGATATCTGACTTCAAATGCACATACTTTATAAAAGATATTCAAGAGTACATATTTTCACCTTTATTGGGAATTCAACTTATCTTTTTCTAAATATAAAATGTCAATTTAATATTTAATATTTCACCTGAGACATGAATGGAGATCAAAGTTATAAATTTCAATTTAGATAGGATATATTTCAGAGGGAAAACATAATATTGAAAATTAATTACCTTGGAAATGCCCTGCGTATTCGTCTGCCTTATTGGAGCTAAGTTTATTCATATAACTACATTATTACGGATGCTACAGAGATTTCGTCATAATTTCTAATAAATAGGATATAACTTTAATAATATTATAAAATAAAGAATACATATATGTTATATTTTTTAACAGACTCAAAGCAATAAATAATTAATGATTACTTCTACATTTTAAATCGAAAGAAGCACGTAAAACATACAATTTCTAAGAAATGTCTTTGCTATCTCAATGTGCAGCAAGTAGAAATTTGAGAGAAAACCTGATTCAACAGATATTTTCACTTTACAATTTTCTCTTCTTTCTATAGTAAAAGTTTCTGTAAAAAATATTAGTAAAATATTTGTCTACTGTAAAAGTCTATAGTAAAGTATAAAATTGTCTATCGTAATAAAGATATTTGGGGAAGATACCATAAACATCAGCCTAGTTATTATCTTAAAAATGTCACAAAAATAATATTAAACAGAAATACATTTTCATAATTTTATTTCTATGTACGTTTACCCGAAAATTTATTTTAAATTAAATTACAATATATTTCGTGTCTTCTTTCCATAAAGATTCCTGATATCTAGCTTCAAACGCGCATATTTTATAAAATATATTCAAAAGCACCTATTTTCACATCTAATAAAAATTCAACTTATCTTTTTCTAAATGAAAAATGCCAATTTAATTTTCCACTCTCGTTAAACTGAGACATGAATGGAGATAAAAGTTATAAATTTCAATTTAGATAGATATACTTCAGAGGGAAAACATAAGATTGAAAATGAATTACCTTGGAAGTCCCCTTACGTATTTGTCTGCATTATTTGAGATAAGTTTCATCATATAACAACATTATTACAGATGCTACGGAAATTTCGTGATAAATTCTAATAAATAAGACGTAACCTTAATAATATTATAAAATAAATAATAAGTATCTCATAATTTTTTAACAGATTCGGAGATAATGATTGTTTAATCATTTGAAATTGAAAGGAACACATAACATATACACTTTGTAAAAAATATCTGTGAAGTCTCAATGTGTTGCAAGTAGAATTTTATGCGCATTTCATTCTGAAAGCATTGTCTGTTGTTCATTTAGGTCATGTCTTTATAAATTTTCAGGCTTCTTTCGGACCAGTCAGGGGTGAAACCGGATTCAGTAGATATTTTCACTTAAAAACTTTATCTTCTTTTTATAGTAAAAATTTTTGTAAAACATTATTAAAACTCTCTGTAAAAATTATTTCTAAAACTCTTTGTAAAAGTATTAGTTAAAGACTTTTGTTTATAGTAAAAACATATAGTACAGAATAAAGTTTTCTATAGCATAGTAATAAATAAATTTGTGGAAGACACCATAAACGTGTGCCTATGTCCATTCGTATTATAGTCTTTTAAAAAAATATTACAAGACAAATATTAAAAACACAGGGAAATTTCAACAGTTTTATTGCAATATGTTTCGTAACTTTACTTTTACACGAAAATATATTTTAAATTAAATTACAATATCTTCACGTTTCTTTTCTCTTTATCCTGTAAGATTCCAGATATCTAGCTTCAAATTCACAATCTTTATACAAGATAATTCAAGAGTACCTACTTTCAGTACTATTCACAAATAAACTTATATTTTTCTAAATGAAAGTTGTTAATTTAATTTTCGACAATCCCTGACCTAAAACATGAATGGAGATAAAAGTTATGAATTTCGATTTAGAGAGAATACACTTCAGAGGGAAAGCATAATTATGAAAATGAATTACCTTCGAAATGCCCTGTGTATTTGTCTGTATTATTTCAGCTAAGTTTAATAGCATCACTAAATTACTAGCGATGCTTCAAAATTTTCCTAATAAATTCGAATAAAGAGAAAGCTAATACTATTTTGAAATGAAGATTATTTATCTGTTAAAATACTGGTTGCACCTTAAATTCGTAAAAAAATTAAAAATTAATTAAAAAGGACCAAATGATGCTAAAAAATTGCGGTTTGCATGTATGGAATTAGAGAGAGATCGGATGTTTTTTTTTAGAACAAAACAAGTTGTTAAAAAATTACCGATAGATGGCACTGGCATGCATAATATGAACTAGATGTCAAAGATGGCCTTCCATTTCGGGATGATCTTCCAAACCATCAGTTTCTTCAAAGAGTTTGGTGAAAACGAGTATCCCAGCACATGAAATGGGCCCTTTTCTTTTGTGGGAGTCCTTCTGACGTGCGTAAGCTTCGCAATAGGCCTGTTGCTGATTCCCTGTTCCTGTAAAAGAGCTTAAGGGTGTATTCAAATCCAAACTGATTATTTTGAGACACATTTGTAAATTCATTTTTGCTCTAAAATGCATCCAATTGGCAGGTTCTCTTATTCAGAAACTTATAATGTCCGTATTGTCTCGATTTTTTGATAAAGGCAGAATATATTTCAAAAAATGCTGTCAAAGTAGACATTTTGAACCGAATTTCCCGAAGCGATAGCGCTGGAAACAAAAAAAATGTCGTACTGTGAAAATAATTGTCTGTAAATCAATTTCTAATTAATTGAACGAAAAATAAAAACATGGGGCCCTTATAAATGTCTTTATAAATCACGCTGCCAAGTTTCCTGTTGTTACTTTTAAAAATGAGTCTGGGAATGTGTCTCAAAATTTTGAGCTGTTGAGCGTGGAAAAATATTTTTTTTGAATACCGCCTTAATCAACATCACTTGAGGAAACGATTAAGGTCCCCACGATTAAAGAGACGGCTAATGGTCCTAAAACATTTCTTAATAAAACTAAAAAACAACACATTAATATCAAATAAAAAATTTACTTATTGCTTAATCAGTACAAATTGATGATATTTAAAATATATCGGATAAGAGGAAAACAGAACGAAAATTAATGAGCAAATTAATCGTGATTCATTTTACTTTAAATTTATGAAAAATTATTGAGAATCGCGAAAATACAAAACACATAATAACACAAAGAAGAAAACCACAATACAAATAAATGAGATTCATCTTATGCATCCAAATTAATATATTTAATTTAGAGAAAAATCAAACCATCAATAAAAGCTACACTTAGCGTTGCTTGAAAAAAGGATAAAAAAAAAACGCAAAGCGAAGAAAAAACAGGCTGAACTGATGCCAAAAATAATTGCACATTAACTTCCATAGTTAAATTTTAACCATGGGGGAATATAATCACAAGAGTTATAATATTTACTACACGTCAAGTGAAAACCAAAGTTGTTTACACAAGCTCATGTTTTTAATTATGCATTTAAAAAATTAAATTACCAAGAAATGGTTTGTGTTTTCGATGGGTACTCGCACTGAATGCAAAGCTTTTAAAGTTCTCGAAACGTCTACTGTAATTCATGTTATTATGTGATAACTATGTGTTCTTTTTAGGTTTATTAAATGTCTTATTTTAAATGTCTTTTTATTTTAAAATTCTTATTTAGACGCAATATGTTCAGTTATTTTAAAACGATATTGGTTTGTTACTGATTTTAGGGACAGTTAAATTTTCAAGCACTAACCCTGCTTACCTATTCGAATTTACTATGCGCAAGAGAATACTATTTCAACTAGTCGGATGAGCCAATCCCAAAACTCTCTTCTACCTTATACATGTCAATACTTCAACATTCTTAATCTCAGCGTGAATAAAATCAAATTTTTTGCCATTCTGTTGTACGTCAGTTTCTTGGAAAGCGCCTGGTTACATGGAAACGAAGCATCCTTCGCAACTCAAGCAGCCGATATACAACACCAACACATCTACAAAAACGCGAGAAGTTTGCAGAATAAACACTATCACAGCGTCCCCTTCCACCGAAATATCCACAAATTCAACTGGGACCTGTAAGCCATAGTCAAAAACATATATATAAAATTTCGTTCAATTCTATTCATAACTTCATACAATTTTCGATGTTGTAATAATGAATGTATAGTTTCTGAATTAAAGTTTAAGAATATTTTTACATTTTTATTACTGAATAAAATAAAGAATATCTACGTACCTCTGGATTTGCGTCGAGGCTCTGATTCCATTCCTGAATTTCTATTTTCCCCGATTAAATCGAATATAATAATAAATCACGTAATGGATTATGAATGATGAATTATCATCGAATTTCTGATGAATCAATTCTCTAATTTTCATATTTCGCTGATCAAACTTAAATTCTTGTTTCGAAGCACGATTTGAAGAACAGAAGATTTTCCTTTAAAACCCAGCAACATTTTCTGATGAAGAATTGCATCTTAAATTAAAATAAGTGACTCCGTTCACAATCATTACTTGAGACTTGAATCTTTTTCACATTTTTAATAAGTAGAATATGACTTTGAATGAAAATTTTTAATCTTTACAAACAATCAGAATTTACGTTGAGAATAACACCGAATCATAACAGGAACTTTTCAGAATAAACACCGAATCAATAGATTTTTTTACATCACTGCCCCGCAGAAAAGCAGGGTCGCATACTTTCACAAAAAAGCTAATAAAAAAAGAATAAAAGAGAATTAATAACACATCTTACAGTAAAATAATAACAGAATATTTAAAACATAATAAGAATTAGAGTTTTATGAATAGTTTATAGTTTTATAGAATGTTTTTTATTTATTGAATGTCTGACGTAACAATATCAGCTCGAAAAGTCTTTTAAATAGCTTTTTTTTATTGTGCTGCCATCTAGCGGAAAGCATTATTACTTAAAATCTTACATCCTCCGCCCCCGGCAGGAAAGGGGACACCTTTGATATAGGACGCTTGATGTCACCGTCAACTGTCTTAATCACGACAACCCGCACAAGATTATCTGTTCCAGGATAAGTCTTTAGAATTCGATCCAATTTCCATTTCATGGGCTGTAATCGTTCGTGAACAATTACCAAATCGCCTTCTCGAAGATTTGCACGTGGAGTAGTCCATTTTGGACGCTGTTGAAGATGTTGCAAATATTCGCTGGACCACCTGCCCCAAAATTGATTTTTTGCTTCTTCTATTAAACGCCAGCGAGCATTTAACGATATTTTAGGATGATTTGATGATTCTGGAATGTCAAGAAGAGGTGCTCCTATTAGAAAATGACCCGGCGTTAAGGCACGAGGATCAGAAGGATCGGAAGACATCGGAGTTAACGGTCTGGAATTTATGCAGCTTTCCATCTGACAAAGTAAAGTAGTGATTAGAAGATTTACAAGCTCTTAGAAGATGGGTTTTTGTGAGTTTCACAGCTGCTTCCCATAGACCACCAAAGTGTGATGCATATGGAAGGATGAAATTCCAATTAATTTTTTGGGTGGAAATAAATTCTTGAAAGTCTCTTTCCTTCATTCTGTCTAGAATTATGAATAAATCGCAAACACCATCCTATTACGCGTACTAACTTATTAAAGCTTGAGAATTTTAGAATAAAGTCTGGTAAGATATTTATTTTTGTTATGTTACTGACAGAGTTAGCTTCTTGATCTAATTCAGTGATAGGACTGTATAAGGGGATTGGAATTGGCTCTTTTGACGACAGCCATGGAGGCCCATGCCACCATATCTGATTATTGAAGAGTTTTCGCGACGGAATACCCCTGGAGACTACATCTGCAGGATTTAGCGTTCCTGGAACATGGTTCCATTCGGCAGAAGGCAATAATGTTTGCACTTGACGTACTCTATTTAATACGAATTGATTTCCCTTTAAAGGAGGCGATTTTAGCCAGCAGAGCACTATTTGGGAATCTGACCATAAAAATACAGTATTTATGCTCGTGGATAAAGTATCGACGATAGTTGAGCAAAGTTTTGCTAATAATAGAGCGGCGCAAAGTTCAATGCGTGGCAAAGTTTGTGGCTTTATGGGATTTACCTTTGTTTTTGCAGCAAGTAAATTGACGAATATTTCGTTAGGAGTTATTACTCGTAAATAAGCGACAGCAGCGTAAGCTTTTCCGAAACCGTCACAAAAACCATGTAACTGAATTTCGCAATTCTTTTTATGGTATGAATTAGTATACCGGGGAATTTCAATAGTTTCTAATAAATTAATTTCTGCCAAAAATTGATTCCAACTAATTAAAATTGAATTTGGGATTTCCTCATCCCAAGAGATTTTTTCCTTCCAGAGGTTTTGTAGTATATTTTTTGAACTAATCGTTATCGAGGAGAGAAAACCTAGAGGATAGAATATTGTGGATATCACGGATAGAAGATATCTTTTATTTTTTACTTCTTTCAACTCACTGAACTTAATTTTAAGAATGTCATTAGATGAATCCCAGAGCAATCCCAGAATTTTAACAGCTTCATCTTCCTTGATTATAGTTTGTGAAGAAGCTTTAAGCTCATCTGGTAAATGAGAGAGTACTTCAGGATCATTTGAGGCCCATTTTCGAAAATTAAAGCCTCCGCCTTTCATCACATTAATAAGTTCTGTGACTAGAGACTAAGCATTTTCTTTGGAATCTGAACCCGACAACAAATCATCGACGTAGATATTGTCGCGAATGATTTTAGAAGCCCTTTTAAAAGTTTGATCGTTATCTATTACTAACTGATTTAAAGTTCTAATTGTCAAAAATGGTGCACAAGCAGTGCCATAGGTTACTGTTAACAACCGATAGGTTTGAATGTTTTCGTTAGGATCGAACCGCCATAAAATACGTTGATAATCTACATGTTTTGGATTGATAAGAATTTGCCTGAACATTTTTTTCGATGTCCGCACTAAAGCCTATTGGATGCATTCTGAATTTTAATAATAACTGAAAAATATCCGGTTGTAATTTCGGCCCTATCTCCAAATAATCATTTAACGAGCGACCTTCTGAACCAATTACGGATGCATCGAATACTACCCGAAGTCGAGTTGTACAACTATCCTCTCTTATTACCACGTGGTGGGGGAGATAAAAATTATCTGGATTTGAAATTTCTGAGGCTGGTACGAGTTCCATGTGTCCCAAATCAATATACTCTTTCATGAATGACGAATATTGTTCCTTAAGTAAGATTTCCTTGAAGTTTATTTTCTAAGGAATTGAAACGCTTTAAAGCTTGAGATTTAGAATTTCCGAGAACAGGTTTAGATTTAAATGGAAGATCCACGATATATCTTCCTGATTCCATGCGTGATACTGTTTTTACATAATTATATTCTACTAGCGAAACTGGATCATAACTAGGAACTGATTCGAGTTCCCAAAATTTTTGCAATTGAGAATTTATTTGCGTCGTAACATGACAACTAACAGAAGAATTGGGATTTGAATGATTCGAATAAATTACTCCAGATAAGACCCAACCCAGTTTCGTATTAACAGCACTCGGTGTTCCCTCAGGACCTAGAATGGACTCTCCGATTATTATGTTAGCAAACAAATCCGCACCTATGAGTATATCAATGGAATTGGACACATGGATATTGGGATCCGCCAGATTTAATCCTTCAATATGAGGCCAATACTTATTAGTAATCAGAAAGTTCGGTAAATTTGTTGTGATCTGATTAACAGCTAAAGCATCTAACTGAAAAGTTTCGTTATTAATATGCGGAGAAAATGTTAAAGAAATTTCCTGAAGAGCTGTCTCTGCGACGAAATATTGATTCCTGATATTTTATGAATTGTAGTTCTCAAGGGAAGACCTAGCTTTCTACAACACGATTTTGAAATCAAACTCCTTTGAGAAGCATTGTCAACAAGTGCTCTACAATGAACGACATTACCTGTGCTAGATTTCACATTAATCAGAGCGATAGATAATAAGACGTTATAATTTTGCATAGATGACTGACACTGCGCGCTATTAGACACAGAAGTGCCTGGTACATTATTATTCACAACCTCCTGACTGGTTTGAACAGTTGTATACACATGTAATAATGTATAATGTTTTTGAGAACAATTTTTACAGTTCATATTTATTCTACAATTTTCCACTTTGTGATTTTGACGTAAACAATTTTGACATAATTTGTTTAATTCAACAATTTTCCATCCTCTCCTTTACTGGTTTAGAATTAAAAATGGAACATTTGAATACCGCATGATTTTGATTGCATACTACACAATTATTACTATTCCTAACAAATGCGCTGTTTACTAGGTTAGTTTTAGTGGTTCCTCTGTTAGAATCTGAAGGCCTTTTTACAAAATTGGATTTATTTTCTACTTTAATGAATTTTGATTCTTCTACACTCCTAGCCTCACGTTTGATAAATTTTCGAAATGAATCTAGGTCTGGTATTTTATTATTGTCTAACATCAATTCCCATCGCTGTTGAATCGGCTGATCTAATTTAGTTAACATGAAATTTATAACCATCAAATCACTCAACGCATTAGACTCTAACCCCAATGTTTTTAAATTACGAATTGCCTCATTACAGGTATCTAGTAATTCTAATAAAGATTTTGAATTATTAGCTTTGAGAATTTTAACAGAAAATATTTTATTTAACTGGCTCAATGCCAGTTGTGTTTTGTTATCGAATCTCTCACATAACAACTCCCAACATTAATCCAAATTTTCCTCCTTTAATGAAAATCCGCGATTTAATTTAGCCGCATTTCCACGAACTGAAGAATGTAAATATTGCAATTTCTCAATATTTGTCAAATTTTCATTCTCTAATATCGTCGACTTAAATAATTCTTTGAATGAAATCCAATGTTCTTTCTCACCATAAAAATGCGGAAGATCAAACTTAAGCAATTTTACCAAAGAAGTCTGTTTAACTTGAGAATTCAAATGAATTTCGTGCTGAGAATCGACTTTGTCTTTTCTTCTAAGTCAACTAACAAATCACATATTATTTCTTGATACTTCAAATACGCATCTAAATTATCATCATTTTCTTTCGGCGACAATTTTTCAAAAGCTTGCGCGAGAATATTTTCATACGGTATTACTTTCGATTTCAAATCCTAATTTTTGCCTGCTCATCAGAATTAGATTAGTTCACTTTATTTTTAAATAAATCTATTTCTTTACATATTCTTTCAAAATAAAGTTCTTGTTTTGATTGCTTAGTCATATTTAATATTTACAAATAAACACTATAAAACTGAATCAGATTATGAAAATTCGTAATCAAAATACTACATATAAAATATACTATAATACCACATTCAAAAAAATATAAAAGCATAAACCCAAATTAAATCAACACCTATAACAATTTTACCATTTTTTAATTTTTTTTTTTTACCTACCACTCTTTTTTTTAAATCTAGCACAGATAGAAACTACGGTTTAAGAACAGATTCCACGTAGAAGCTCAGGCTCCGGCTCGACGGACCAAAACTCTTTATTTTATAGTTTCTGAATTAAAGTTTAAGAATATTTTTGCATTTTTATTACTGAATAAAATAAAGAATATCTACGTACCTCTGATTTGAGTCGAGGCTCTGATTCCATTCCTGAATTTCTATTTTCCCCGATTAAATCGAATATAATAATAAATCACGTAATGGATTATGAATGATGAATTATCATCGAATTTCTGATGAATCAATTCTATAATTTTCATATTTCACTGATCAAACTTAAATTCTTGTTTCGAAGCACGATTTGAAGAACAGAAGATTTTCCTTTAAAACCCAGCAACATTTTCTTATGAAGAATTGTATCTTAAATTACAATAAGTGACTCCGTTCACAATCATTACTTGAGACTTGAATCTTTTTCACATTTTTAATAAGTAGGATATGATTTTGAATAAAAATTTATAAACTTTACAAACAATCAGAATTTACGTTCAGAATAACACCGAATCATAACAGAATTGAACTTTTCAGAATAAACACCGAATCAATAGAATTTTTTTACATCACTGCCCCGCAGAAAAGCAGGGTCGCATACTTTCACAAAAAATCTAATAAAAAAAGAATGAAAGAGAATTAATAACACATCTTACAGTAAAATAATAACAGAATATTTAAAACATAATAAGAATTAAAGTTTTATGAATAGTTTATAGTTTTATAGAATGTTTTTTATTTATTGAATGTCTGACTTAACAATATCAGTTCGAAAAGTCTTTTAAATAGCTTTTTTTTCATAGTGCTGCCATCTAACGCAAAGAATTATTACTTAAAATCGTACAATGAAAATGGACAAAAATCGCTATCACAGCGACCTCGTCCAGCGGCATATCGTCAAATTCAATTGAGACCTGATGCCCATAGCCAAAAACATGTAAAGTAAATTTGGTTCAATCCCTTGCATAGATTCATATGCTTTTCGATGATACAAAGAAGACACACACATGGGAACATGGGCCGAAAGACATTTTGTAAGAACATGTTTTTGGGGATTTTTGACACACGGACTCACGGACAGACAGATATTTAGTAGGAACATGTTTTTCGGGATTTCTGACACCTAAAACGTGCAAATACATTGAAAATCGGGAGTCGAAAGGAATTTCAATTACAATACTTTCTCCTATTATAGACAGAAGAAAGTGAAAATGTAGAAAGAAAATATATAAACAACAGAAAATCATTTTCAGAGAATTATCATAACTATCAAATCCATAAAAGACACTACCTAATATTTATTTAGAGTCAATATTTATTTATATTTTCATTTTTGTAAGCATTTGAAAAACATTTCGGGACAAATAGACACGTATCGAACAGCATGGTTTAATAATAATCTAATATTCAAATTTTAGATTAAATGAATAATATTTTATTTTCAAAAACATTCAATATAATACATTGGTGGAAGTATTGTTATAAATTATTTATTCAATCCATATAGAATGAATCTTTTAATATAAATGTAATAGAAACAATAATTGGAAATGTGAATTTGTTAGCATATTTCGCGTCTTATGTATATTAATGTTAGAGATATATCGAATATTTATAAATTATTCTTTATTTTCTGAAGTTTTGTTTCATACGTGTAAAATTGCGCAGAGGAAAATATTAAATATGTTTTGATTCTGTTTCTTTTAAATAATGCTTTTAAATTAGATGTGTGTTGGAGAATTGTCCCTAATGCCCAGGTATATATTTGGCATCATAGGTTGGCAAAGGACATCGACAGATTGGGTATGTTATAGTGTAAAATGTAACTAATAGAAAAAAAAATATGATGAAAGCCCAATATGAAAAAAAATATATTTTACATTCTGCCAGTATTGAATTGTGATTGTCATGAGTTGATGTATTGAGTTGTGATGTCCATTTAATGCATGAATAAGTCGATCTAAATATGCGCTAACACTCAGTCAACATATTGTGGACGAATTACAACGTATTCTGTTGGTTTTCATAAGCTTAAACTCCCGCTTCATGTTTCGCATGTTTGTAAGAACTGGAAGGTAGGGAATGCATTTTGGATTTAGAAATTTTACTATTAATGTATAAGAAAACTGAATCGCTCAAATTGCAATATATATATATAAATGTATAACTACCCAATTATTTGTTTAAATTGTTCCTTTTAAATATTTATTTATTGAATTGGGTTTTACAATAAAGATAGTGATTTTAGCAATTTGTTGTATATGGATTTGAATAAATTTCAGTCAAACTTTTGAATTTATAAATGGTGTTTAAAAAATTGTGGTGAGGAAGGGAGAACCAATGATAGCACCCCACGTATACTATGCCGCAGGCAGCGGGGACACGAGCCGGAGGTTCCTTCGATTCGAGGTTTATACTATTCGAGGTGGAAATAAAGCATTTTCCGGCCACGTCAGAAATATGAGCGGGAACTTGATCCGAAGATTCGTTCGGTTCAAGGGTTATCAGATTCAAGGTTCGTTCGGTTCGAGGTTTATCACATTCTAATCCTCCATGTAAATTAGAGGCCCGCTAGCGGTCGAAGCCAGCTGGTTAAATTACATATATTTTACATAAATCTGTATGCATACAATTTATGAGCATATTATTTTGAACTACTCTGTTAAAAATTTGCAGCAAACAGGCCAGTCATTTGACCATTTTTATAGAAATCGTTTACATGACTGTAATATTGTACTATTAGATGAATTAAAGTATTAAGTTATGCAATATCTAGAAGCAAAGGCTTTGTAATATACGTATTAAAATTAATTTTATCGTCAGTTTGCAGAAACACAAACGATAACTTATATATATAAATATATATATTACTCTTTAAGTACTAGCTGCAAACTTTTTTATACTTTTACAGACAGTTAGTTAAAAGATAAATAAATTTTTTGCATGACTAAGTATTTGATATTTACTTCTTTTCTAAACTAATCTCGTTTTGCACCTGTTACCCCTGAAGTTATCTATAGAGGAACTACTTTTAATTATGTCTGCTTATTAAATCTTTTTAGATAAAGTTGTGTATCCTGGACCAGCATTTCTTTAAGTAATTTTTTTTTTATTTTTAAGAAATAAACCAAATTTTTCCTCTGAAATATTTCTCATATTTAAGCATATAAATATATTGCATATTTTATTGATTTATTATTGGTTACCTCGCTAACTTATTGTTGGGGAGAAAAGCCACATCGAATCTTTCCCGCCATTAACCACATTTTAAAATTAACGAAATTGTAATTATTTAATATATATATATATATAATTGAGTGTTTTATTTTAAATTAATTATAAGTTTAATGTTTAATGTAACAAAGGTTGCTACTATCTTAATCGTATATATTATTTCTGTTGTTAACATCCCTTTTTTAATCCATTTACAAAACGCACAATAATGAAAGATGTCTCATTTGAAAGGCTTTTGAATCGGCTTCTGACGTAGTACACTGACATTTCGTTAACACGTGTCTTTTGATTAAAAATTGAAGTTAACTGAAAATTAAGTCAGCATTGTTTTCATAACTTAAATGGAAGGTTTTTCTCGAATCAAATGTTGCCACAAAAAAAAAAAAAAAAAAAAAAAAAAAAGGTACGACAGGATAAAGGGGGACATTGTTGTTGCCCGGTTTATTTTTGCATTCATGATTAAAAAGCAAAATTGAAATAAAATGTTTAGAAGAAAAAGACGCCATCGATTGATCGAAGCAATAGTATTTCACATGCAACCTAAAATGCATGCTTTTGTTATTTTAACTTAAATATGATTATATATATATGTATATTTTGTCGTGCATGTCTTTTGCTGTCTTCGATCAGTTTTTACTGTAACTTCGATGCAATAAATGAGGTGATATTCTGGTTTGACTAATGTTGCAGATATTGTTTTCCTCAATCTTTAGAAGTTTAATCTTGCATTTAAAAACATTAGCTATTAGCAAAAAAATACTACATTAGAGTGCGAAATACTCGCACGGATGAACTGGTAATGAAAAGTAAAAACGAATGGGGTGTTAAAGTATCAAAGAAAGAAGATTTTATAACCTAAATGAAATTTATACTTGCTAGAATTAGAAACGAATGTGTTTCTTAGTAGCTACGTGGTAGCTAATTAAGTAATGTTTACTTTTTGTTTCAATATATTTTCTCTGTATAAATACATGTAAGTAAACTTTTTTATTGTTAAGTTTAACCATGCGTCCACTTTTATTACTGCATCATGTATACTACTTTAATTATAGGTCAGTTCAGTGTAGTTTTAGGATTTACATATAATGTACATACATGTAATATGTACATACATTTACATGTAATTACATACATGTTTTTATCCAATCCATGATTCATAAGCGCGAATTCCGTGAAATTACACAATGCGTAATATATACTAGATAACTATTAATTTTCAGAGTAATTTATTTACTAATTATTTACTCTTGTCAATTAGGGCTTGGATTTACGATCACTTTGTGTGAATAAACTCTCAAAATTAACCGATAACGACAATTATTGAGAAATATAGATGTTTGGGCAGACATTTCTGAGGTAAAATGATAGCCATATTTGTATGTGTCCCGTTCTTCCCACAATTTATAACCATGTTATCTAATCCAGGTTACTAGTGTTACAAAAGATTCCACCTGGTGACTACATTGCCTAGAAGATAACTGAAAATCATATTTTTGAAAAAGGTCATTTTTTGTTTCATTTAATCCCTTCACGACGAGCGTTATATATATGTGACGCATAAGTTGCTCAGTATCCTTGATTATTCCCACCAGTTGTTAACAATTGTAAACTTTGTCTTGTTTAATCAGAGCATTTCTGAGATTTATTTACCAGGGAAATTCTATTTTGAAAAATCGGTGAAAAACGATTTAAAATTCTGTAAAAGACGCTCGTCGTGAAGGAGTAAACACAGTTTTAGACTCCACCAACTACCATGACATATGAAATATATCAATTACATATTCATACATGAAAGTTTTGACATTTTTAAAGAATTGAACATGTATAAATGAAACAGCCTTCCTGTGTCCTAACCTCGTTTATAATCTATCTATAGTAAAATTTCAGAGGAGTTAGTTCAGACATGTTTTCCCAAAAAGCAAGATAAAAATATTCTTATAGAAAGTTATTTTGCTACAGAAAATACACTGCGTTGCCTCGGAAGGTGAAGAAGAAGCTTTCGCCAAGATTGTGCCATCAATTTCCGATTTTGGTAACGATGACACTTTCATCTTATTTTTGCATAATTATATGTATTGCTGCAAAAGTTTCTTAATTTTAGTAACTAAATGTTTATTGTTGATATAGATTTAAAATAATAAGGATCAGGAAATATTTTTAAAATAATGAGAAATCAGTAAATTAATTTACTTTTCAAATAAATTTCATTTGAGAATACGTATTCTTTTTCCTATTCCATTACATAAACACCAAAATTATGCCACTTTTTGAATCGAATGTATATGTTACGGTCAATATGATTAATACGATCATTATTAATAATAACCGGTTATTATTAATAATGACCGTTGCTATTATTAATAATAACCGGTTATTATTAATAATGACCAGATTAATCGTATTGACAGTAACATATACACAATAAAAGCAAAATCAACTGCGTAGGTTGTTGCCACCATGGTTAATACATCAGCGATACAGACGGAAATGCTTTTGCTTTATAATATAAATAAGCATAAAAATGCTGAAACGACTTAAAAAAAAACATTATTAGTAATAATATAAGAGATAAAATGCATTATTATGTTTTTAGCAAATTTTATGAAATATTTGAAGTTTTCAACACATGCACATACACATGGTTTAGTAGTTAATTCAAAAAATATTCAGCGAAAACGATCATTATAATTTCAAAAAAATAATTGTATATCTTCAATGCATATTTACTTAAACTGATGAAAAAATAATTTCTTATACTTCTTAAATATTCCAGACTAATCAGTAATGAAACTTTAAAAGGACATAAATTAAAAAGTTATTTTATCCGTAATAATTATAGACTTATTTTTAATACTTTTTCTACTTAAATAGTTAATCCTATTGTTATATTACACGGAGCAAGTTTTGAAAAAATAGACTGTTTTGCTTCAGTAAGTATTTGATATTTGCTCTTTTTCTAATGGAATCACTATTTGCACCTGGCGCCCCTTGAGATACCTACTGTGAAATGCATTGAATGATGCCTAGGCATTAAATCTTTCCAAATAAAATTGTTTATACTAGACAAGTATTTGCTTAAAATAATATATTTACTTTTTTAGGAAGTGGTTAAATTTCTTATCTAAATTATTTTTAATATTTTTTTTTGCATTCAGCGAACAAAATGCATTTATATTTTTAATTTTTTATAGATAACCTTGCTTTTTAACGCTTACCAACATAGTTGAAAAGTGTTTATGATTTCTCTTTTTCTGTCTAGCCGTACATTAATTATAATAAATATGCTCGGATTACCATGCAATTTTTAACACTTTCCAACATAGTTGAAAAGTGTTTATGGATTCGATTTGTAATCTGTCTGCCATCTGTCTGTACGCATTCTAACTCGTGAAAATATACTCTGATTCTAATTCATTTGATATATGTTATTGAGGTTTACTATGGCATGTTCGATATTGAAAATGAAGTGTGTAGCACATATAGAAGGTAAACTATTATTCCTACACTATTATTATACACTAATTCCGTTAAATTATGGTATATGGGGAAAAAACGTTTGCGGTTTATTTTAAGACTGTTACCCTATTTTAAATATATTGAAATTGATATATATCCCCGAGGTGCACGACAAGAAGCTTCCTGTAGAATACGGTGTGCATAGCTCTTATAGTTTCTTTACAAGGACACGCAAAATAATTCCGTTACATTACGGTTGATACAAACTGTGATGGAAAATGATACCGTCACAGAATGTATTAAAAGGGGGGTACTACACAACGATTAAAGATAAAAACTGGGAAAAAATTTTAAAAAATACCTTTGCCGTATAGAGTTAGTACATTAATACAGTTGGCTGCAAAAAACAACCTACCTTAAAGTTTCCTGAGTATAAAAATTAATTAACACACAGAATTAACACATAGAAAAATATTTCATGCAAGTTAAATGAGAAATAATAAAATGCATAGAAATTACTCTTGATTAATTTATTTAATAGATGAAAAACATAAAATCAATGCACATATATTTTTAATATAAATTAATTATATTTAATTAGAAGTATGCATATTACCAAAATACTAAAATATAAAAAATGAATTTTAACATGCTTCACACTCCATGCTCTTTAGTGATGAATTTCACACTCATTACTTCAATCTTGAAACATCGCTTATTTACGAATATTAAAAAAAATATTTAATTAACGAATATTTATTTCACCCATTTCGTGAATTTTTTCTGTTTTAACTTATGTTCATATTTTACTTTGATAAACGATGAAATCTGTTTTACCATCATTATTATTTTCGATGAACTGATACACGTGATGAATCAACACATTCTTGACACATTTTCGATGACACGGATTTTCAGAATTTATAGATGAAAACTCACTCAGTTTATAAGAAACACATAATAATATCTTGACGATGAAGAAGAGAACCATTCACTGAAAATAGAGCATAAATTTTTAATACAGCGCACCCTTCTGGCGGAATATCATCCCAAATTCAACTGAGTCCTCCAAGCCATAGTCCAAAACATAGAAATAAATTTTTTTTCAATTCTATGCTTTCTAATTCTAACTTCATGCACTTTTCTATGATACAATAACGAAAATGAATAAAAATCGCTATTGCAGAGCCCCTTTCCAACAGAATATCACTAAATTCAAGTGGGATCTGCTGGCCATGGCCAAAAACGTATAATTGAAATTTGATTCAGTTATATTTATAACTTCATATACTTTTCGATGATACAATAAGGATGGACACACAGACAAACGGACAGACAGACATTTTATAAGAAAATGTTTTTCATGTTAGCTGACCCTTAAAACATGTAAATCAGTCAAAACCAGAAGTAAAAAAAAATTTCAATTACAATACTTTATTCTATTATAGATAGAATAAAGAATACTTTATTCTATTATAGATTGAATAAAGAATACTTTATTGTATTATAGATAGAATAAAGTAAAAAGGATTTTTCTATTTTACTTATTGTAATAACGAAAGATACTATCTTTTTCAGCAATATTTTAATTAGAACTAAGATATCACATGATGTTTAACCAACTAAACAAAAAAGGTTAAACAAGGTACCCAATTCTGTAAAAACATGATCAAACCTTATTCCTGGGGATTTATATGCTTCAAACATTTATCGCAAAAGGTGTGCTATAAATATTTATGAACATTGATCTGAAAGTGTTTTCCCTGAATATTCCTTATTCATGCAACAGACAATGCATGTCAGTGCACTGAACGACCAAAATCTCTTCTATTTTACTATTTTAACATGTTACGTATGGAAATGTTGCAGTTCGGAACTTGTAGAAGGATGTTATGGTAAAATGTGCAATCGTTTTCAATTTCTGAAACTTTTAACATAGAGACGTATTTGTCGATAATATAGAAACCTTAAATTTTACCATAGGTGAAAAAAAATCAAACACAGGCAATTACTGAAAAGGATTGAAAAGGCGATTTCACTAATTAAATAAAACGTTAGTTTGGTATTTCATTTGCAAATTCTTTAATAGGAAACATTTTCTTGAAAAATTATCAACTAAAGTAATCATGCATGTATATATATATATATATATATATATATACATACATACATATATATATATATATGTACATATTGTGTTTAATTGTCTACCAGCTGGTAAATGCGAGCTATGATCGGCTAAAATTAGCTTTGTGTTCAACTCAATATAACGATAAATTTTCTGTACAACATATGACATTCAGTTCTATTTACCATAATTGGTTGAATTATGTTTTTGAGAATGTTTTATGGACTCTGGTCGGTTGAATCATGTATATCGGCTCCTATTGGGAATTTCTAGAAAATTCCTTCAGATTCTGAAATCAATTTTTTCCCCAAAATGTCGCTAAAAAAGTCGGTAAAACTCGCAAACATGCAACATTCTTCCATTTGGTTCCAAGCATGTGTTTTGGCATTGGTAATTTTGGTCGATTTTCTTGCGAAATCTCACAAATGTGGCCAGCATTTCGCCAAATTTGGCAGTATTTAGCGAAATGTTGCCAACTTTGCGACTTTATTTACTGCCAACTTTTTAACAGCTTAATAAATGTTTTAATCTTTATTCACAAAATGGCTTAAACGATTTTGATTAATTTTGTATTTTATCGTTTTCGGGCACGAAAAGACCATTGGGCTAGGACACATATTTCAAAAAATTTGGTTAGAGGGTCATTTTGCGGTGATTACGGGTCAAGCTACTTTTATCTAAAAACAGTTCTAACGATTTTGTATAAATTGGGCATTTGGGTATTGGGGAAGAAAGGCATTGACCCGTACTGACCCAAGAATTTCCCACTAATCGAATTTTCTTGAACATGTGACATAGCCCAATGAACTTTTCCTAACCCAAACGTCAGGATACAAAATTTAGTCAAAATCATTAAAGTCGTATTTTAGATAAATTAGCTTGACCCATGGTGACCCAAGAATGCACCACTAATCGAATTTTCCCGAACATGTTACCCAGCCCAGTGGTCTTCTCATACCCGAAAATGGCAGAATACAGAATTTATTCAAAATTGTTAGAGCTGTTTTTAGATAAAGTAGCTTGACCAGTAATCACCGCAAAATGACCCTCTAACCAATTTTTTTGGAATAAGTGACCTAGCCCAATGGTCTTCTCGTGCTCAAAAACGATAAAGTACAAAATTTAATCAAAATCGTTTAAGCCATTTTTTAGCTAAAATTTCCATACATATATGCATACACACATAGACACAAAAATTGCCCATATTAGAATATATGTTTTTACTTATTTTATTGTGTTTAATTTTTCACGTTGCTACAGGAACCGATTTGTCATTCTTTCAAATTAGATTTGATTTCTCTTCAAATGTCGTTTTGTAGTAACAAAATCTAAGTGAGAGTTCTTTTTTTTCCGTTTTAGAAAAAAATTACAACGCCTTACTTTCTTAAATAATTAAATTAAGAAAATTAATTTCATAGTTTTAATTTTTTTCCCGAGTATTTGCTTCATAGAGTGAAATAAAATATAAGGTTGGATATTAAAGTTTCACTAAAATATCTTTTTAGGAAAACAAAGTCCTCATTTTTCAAATAAAAAAGTCTTTAAAAATTTTAAAAATTTGATGTACAAATGTCGAATTAACTTTACTGTAAAGAAGACAACATTTACTATATTAGGCTAAAACATCGAAACGTAATTTCTTTGACGAATGTCAAAAAAGCGTCACGAACCACGAAAAAACGATACAAGTTCCATGAAAAAATAAATATAGATATGTTTATGAAAAATATCAAAGGTTGTCTTTGAGGTGCATAATTTGAAACATATACAGTCCAGTTTCTCTATAACGAACTTCAATATAACGAATTTCTCTACATAATGAATTTTTAACAGAGATGGTCACTTCTTCCCATGATTACATTAAAAATAATCTCCATATAGCAAAAAATATATCTCCATATAACAAATTTTTTCAGCAAGCGTTCTTCATTTGTTCAGAAAAATCTTCAAAACCACATGGAATCAATTTTCCTTCAATGACTCCTGGTTTATCTTTCAAACCTCCACCTTATTCGTTATTCTGTTTATCAACTTCATTTTCAAAAGACGTATGTGAAAGTAGTTTATTTATCATTATTGATCTTGAAAATGTCGCCGATTGAGCGTAAGAAACTTGTTGATCTGTTTATTAAAAGATATTTATAAGCCTTTATGTGTACTCTGTAATCACTTTAAGCATATACATTTTCACTTTAATGGTAATAAGTGATTTTCTTATATAATTATGCATTTGTTAAAGTGTGAAAATTTTTACAAGGGTTTAACAGACTCGAAATCAAAACAACCAAAAATTACAGATTTCTTCGTCTAAAGCAAATGTAATTTTTCCTTATGCGTTTTTATTTTACTATGCTTTCAAATAAATGTTTATTTTCCGTTTAGAAACTATTTAAACAGTTATAAAATGCAATATCAATATAATACTGTCGAGTCTCTCTATAAAAAACTTCCATATAACGAATTTCTCTATATAACGGATTTTTAGCAAGAACAGTCCCTTTTTTCCCATGACTACATTAAAAATAATCTCCATACAGCGAAAAATCTATCTTCATATAACGAGTTTTCAGCAGGCGTTCTTCATTTGTTCAGAAAAATCTTCATAACCACGTGGAGTCAATTTTCCTTTATTGATTCCGGGTTTATCTTTCAACCCTTATTCTTGTTTTGTTTATCAACGGTATTTTCACAAAAAATGTGCGAAATTCGTTTATTCATCATAATTGATCTTGAAAATGTAGCCGATTGAGCGAAAGAAACTTGTTGATCTGTTCATTAAAAATAATTTATAAGCCTTTGTGTGTGCTGTTATTACTTTAAGCATATACATTTTCAATTTAAATATAATAAGTTATTGTCTTATATAATTATGCATTCCTTGTTAAAGTGTGAAAAATTTTACGAGGGTGTAACAGTTTTGAAATCAAAACAACCAAAATTACAGCTTTCTTCGTCTAAAACAAACGAAAGTTTTAATTTTCCTTTTTTTTTCTTCCCTTTGCTTTTAAATAAATGTTTATTTTCCGTTTAGAATATGTTTAAAAATTAGAAAATACAATATCAAGTTAATATTTAGACCTTAAACATTTTTAAATCTTAATTAGACACCTCAAAAACATTTTTGTTTTTTGGAGAAAATTTACAAATTAAATAGGGATTGTTTTCGTTATTATCTATATAACGAATTTTTCTATATAAAGAAATTTTTGACGAGACAATTGATTTTGTTATATAGCAACTTGACTGTATGTACATTCGTTCCAAATCGTCGAGCTCTGTGAAAAGCGGTATCTGCAGAAAACGCCAAACACACACACAAATAACTGTATTTATTATTTTAGATGGAATAAATTTAGAATATGCTTATATTAATAAACACACGCAAACACGTAGACACACACACACACACATTATAATATACAATAATTTTCTTAAAATTTACTACATTTCTGCAAACAAGAAATTGTTTATAAATTAAATATTTGTTTCCAAATCTTTCTGCTTTAAAACAAATAATAAAGAATATTTTCTGTCTATATGACACCCTGGTGTATAGAAAAGATGTGCCATTTCTTGCGGTAGGAAAATTTCGTTTTTAAATTTAAACTTCATATCGGAATCTCAAATTTGGAGACTAAGCATTATCTTGTGTCTCATCTTTTAAAATGGGGATAGCATAAAAGTCTATTTATCTGTGAATATATGTATAAGAATTACACGATGGAGAGCTTTTATGCCAAATCACTATTTTAATATTTCTGGGGTAATAATGTATAAAATTGGGAATGTGAGTATTATGCGCAATAAATTTTAAACGAACAACAAAGAACAAAAAGAAAAGTGAAAAGGCAGAAACGCAAATTTAAATGTACTTACAATTAATTTTTGTGTAATATAAAAAAAAATTTCCAGATTTTACATTTCTCATTGATATTATACTCACTATAAATAACATTGGTCATCCATGCATTGTTCGAACGTTTGACGTTTGATCCCTTAATATTTAGAATACATTCTGCAAAATCAGTCAGTCAGAATCATTATGGAAAATATAAAAAAAATATTCTGAAAATTCCGGAATTTACTTTGGATTATAGCCAGAACTTGAATCAACTGCTGTGAATGTTCTATAAATTTACTCTGTCTCTTTAAACCCTTTCCGACTCAGTGTGCCCTGTCTGGAAACACTTAAAATATTTCCTCTTTATACACGGAAAAAAATCAATAAATATCTCAAAAACTAGTCTAATGTCTAATTTTAACCTTTTCTATGAATACTAGAGGACATCACCACATAAGCCGATCAATAATTTTATGATGTATTAAGTTTTTGAAGACCCTGATTTTTTAAAGAAATGTTTCAGATTTTTTTATATATAAAAATCGTTAATGAGAAAAAATATTCTCTGTAATTCGGATGTGTGTATACTACTCTGTCTATTCTGTATTACTTTTAACTTTTAACATTGAGAGAATGCCTAAAATCAAGTCCTGAATATGTGTCCACGCTGGGCTCACTGTGCCTTATGAGTATCGCATTTTCTCCTACGAGCTTTTGTGAGATGTGAGTGAGTCACAGTATCTGATTTAACATTTCACACTAGGAAGAGGCTGCCACACTAGGAGGTGTGTATTTTTTTCTGTTTTTATGCTTTTTCCTTTTATTGGTGGGCTATAAACATTTGAGGAATTAGAAGTTTATCTGTAGGGGTGAGAGGGGAGGGTTAGTTTTATCACTTAGCTGTTTGATTTTCAGCCAGAGCAGATCTTTTTTTCCCCCTCGGTTTCATTGTGCGGAGTTCGTTAGCTGTTATCTTTAATATTTTTTATTTCTTCAGATTTTTATTTGTATATATATATATATATATTTAATAGTTTTTTTTATAGTCATAGCCAAAATTTATCTTTTTATCCTCATATATTCAAGAAACTCATGTAATCAAGATTTTATTTATTTATTTACTTATTTTTGGGAGGGGAGGGGGTGTAGAGTATCAGACATCCCCGATCTGCATACTGGGTAATGTTAAATCTGCCACAGAGATCAAATTCTACTGTTTTTAAATCATTGGCAAAATATTTTACTGTAATACATGCTGCACAGCAACACTCGCCTCACCACACTTACCCAAGTTCGTCTGACTCAGCGATCCTGCTTCGGTCACACCCACGAAATTAAAATGGTTGGTGCAATCTTTACAAAATTCTATCTGTGTACTCCTCTAGGACTAAATAGACTGCTTGCAAATTATTTTGTTAAAAATCCAACTTTAAAGAGTAGCGTGCCGGAAAGAGCTCTGTAAGATATCTGCCTACGTTCGCAGCACTTTTTTTTTGAAAAACTTTGCAAAGAAACATTGAATTCACATCTTTTTATTTAGTTTTATTATAAATTAATAATTTACTTTTAAAATTATATAAATATTTCTATGAATATACAAAAATGTCAAATAAGTATGGAAATTTGAAGAAATTTTACAAAAACTTGAAAAATGCTACATGAAAAGCAAATAAACTTATTAAAAAAATTACTAACGTAAGCTATAATCTTTTATCTAGTGCACCTGCTACAAGTTGAATGATATTTTAGAAAATAAAAATTTTAGAGATGAACGAAGAGTCAATTATAAGATTTTCAACAGTTTTATCATGTTGTTTTTTTTAAAAATAACAGTCGATAATTTTGAAAATATTCATGCAATTAAAATTCTTTTAGTAGATGCACTAGACAACAATATATAGACAAAGCTCCTAAAGTTTTATGCAAGAATGATAATAATATTTTTAGTTATCATTTTTGAAGTGAGTTAATGTTGTGTAAAAATCAATTTTGAGAAAGATGCATTTAAACGTTAAATTAGTATATTTTTACTATAAATACAAATTAAATCCACATACAAATTAAATAATCTAGAATTGAAATTAATTCGTTTTCTTACCATAGACATACTAATTAAGTAATAAAATTAAGTTTTACTGCAATGTTTACGTTTTCTTTTGTCCCTTTAAAGAGAACTTTTGGTTTTCTTAATAGTCCCGTCCGGTTTATTAAATTGACTATAACTGGTGTTCCAAAAATGATACAAAGCAGTTTTAGAATCGTATAAAGTTGTACTTTCGAATGAAATAATAATAATAACATAATCGATTATTTCCGCGAAAGTGCTCATTTCAACGTAGCAGAATATAGTTTAACAAAAGAACAATCAAACTTTTCAACATTAATAAGTTTGTGTGTATCTTTTCTACGGCATAGTCAAATTCCTATGGTTACATTTTTTACTAACATGATAAAATACAGGGTGTCCCACAAGGTACGCAGCGTCTAATATGTACAGATTCGGATAGAGCACGTCAATATGAGTATTTTGAATGGTAACAAGTGGGGTCCCCGAATATAGCGTGATAGTCTAATTACAGGATGAACGTTATCATAGCTGCGAACTTTTACGCTTTTTTCCTACCACTAAAATTTTATAGTAAATTTTAGCTTATTAAATCTCCGAAATCACGAGATTCACTAAGGCAAAAATTTCTATAAATTTTTAGTGGTTACCACAAATTGGCATAATCATCTTGGGAATCTTTCCTGTTGTACACATCGTCATTTGGTATACCCACTATCGGATTCGTCAATAACGTCATAGCTGCCAACTTTTACGCTTTTTTGATACCACTAAAAATTTATAGAAAATTTTTGCCTTATTGAATCCTGTGATTTCGGAGATTTAATAAGATAAAATTTACTATAAAATTTTAGTGGTAGGAAAAAAGCGTAAAAGTTAGATTCTATCATAACGTTCATCCTGTAATTAGAATATCACGCTATATTCGGGGACCCCACTTGTTACCATTCAAAATACTCATATTGATGTGCTCTATCCGAATCTGTACATATTAGACGCTGCGTACCTTGTGCGACACCCTGTAATATTCTTTAAAATATATTTTCAGAAATGTCCAAACTGAGCGCCAATTACACTAATACATTACGATTGGCACAGAATATACAAAATTACTTCTGAATACTGGTTTACAAGAAAATATGTATTGACGCCTTTCATTAATTATATCAATAACATCTCCATAACTGTACTTTAAACAAGTCAAATTAATAAAAGTCCATGGGGGTATCATCAGGTGATTTTATATCACTTTCTTCAATTCGCATACAATTTATTTCCGTTTGTGATTTTTTTCCAATAAGAATGATGCTGTTGACTTGAAAATATGAATGAATGCTTTCTTTGTATGAAGTTTGAATTTATTGATATAGTATGTTTTCTGTATAAAACTGTAATTTCGTTTTCAAAAATGCTTTCAATAATATATTGAGGATAACTGAGTAAATTTTCATTAGCTTTACTTGATACAACTTTGAGTTTAAATTTACCTTCGTAAAAAATTATTCATGAACTTAGAAGCAATCATAAATCCTTTCATATTATTTTCTTTACATTCTCATACCCGACGAAGTGGGGGTATTTTCTTGCATTGATTTATAAATAAAATGCTCTTTTTAGGTGCTTCCGTAATTATATAAATACTAGCACCTATAGTCGTTGTCTGGTCCGTCCGTCTACTACCCAACCGAATCATTTAAAATGTAATATATATTATCGTTTCACTATATATTCTCGTTTTTGTCGGGTCATTTCAAATTTTATGAAAATCGAATCAAATTTTAATAAGATATTAATGTTTCCTTCATTCTATTAAATCCTATCATGCGTAATTAATTCATTGATTTCCCATGATAGTGAATGATTCTAAGTTGCCATGGTGACAACATCATCTTTAAGATGAAGTCATATTATTTCCGTATTACTGAATTTAAAAACCTAATTTGTATACTGAAATTGTTTAATTATAGCAATCATATAATCTACCGGCAGTTTTTTTTTTTTTTTTGGATAGAGGTTTCCTGACAAATAGATATTAAATGGAAAAACAGTTTAAATATGGATTTCAAGTTCTGAGATTTTTAAAGCTAGGCTTAAGTTTCCCATTGGAATTTTCCGTAAATATCAACAAAAGATAAAATGCTGCCAACTTAAATTGTACTTATTTCATTACGAAAATTAATCATAATAACAGACGATATAATTCATTTTTTCACTGAAATAATAACGATGATATTTTTACATTGTCTTGTATTAGATATTTGCGCATAGTATAATTTTACTGTAACATAATTGTAATTAATTGCTTGTAAAAGTTTATTGAAACTTAATTTCATAAAATAAAATTAATATATACAATATGAAGATCTACATGAAAGAAGTACATAAAAAAATTTGTATTCATGCATTTTTGCATAAGAATGCAACAGTTCAAGATCTGAATATTTATAGAACTAGTTAAAGTACAAACACACCACATTTTTCACGTTTGACGTAAAATTTCCAATTTGTTATTTGCTATATCCACTGATATAAAGCTACGCTTGACCCAGTAGTGCTACAAATTTCCATTTGTAACCAACTAGGTGTTTGATAAAGCAACCCGCCATCTTCAAACTTTGAAACATCTTCAGAAAGCCACCCAAGAATTATGGGAGAAAATTGACATGCACTGTGAAACAAAAATTTTGTCAAAAAACATAAAAAGTACAGGCAGCAATTTGCAGTTGCAGCATACCCCTGCGATTGGAAGATATTTTTTCTGATATTTGAAGACATTTTTGTCTTTTGACTAGAGACTGTCAGAAAGTTTTGAGCTTAGGATTGCGAATTTGTCGTGTTTTACGGACTACAGACATACATCAAAATTCGGTTTATAATACAAAAAGGTACTAAGTATTACATTTGTAGGCACACTCGTGTGATTTGAGGAAAATTCAGCTTTAGATTGGAGTATATTATTTAATTTTTACGTTAGATTGGGAAATGTTTTGCATTTTGTCTGAAAATGGACAAAAGAAAGAGGAAATTTTCGAATCTCATCGAAATATAATAAACGGAAAATTTCGTTTAATTCACGATTTGTTATTATTTTTTTCTGTAGAGTATTGTTTAAGCAATAAAAAATCTTCTATCATTGAAAATTCAAACCAAAGTTATAGCCTCCGTTCAAGGCTTTCCATTACAGAAAAGACATCGCACGAAGTTTCGACATTACGCATAGAATTTAATAGTGAATATCGTTCCCATAAAATGCAAATCAGGGTCTGTAAATTTACTTCATTAATAATGCTAAACTTGTAATTTTCTAAAAAATCCCACTAATACAAATTCAAATGTGCAAGACCTTTACTTTTAGGTAACGAAAATAATTATTATATGTGTAGCGATCTCATCTCACATGAACAATTTAAAGTGAGTTGCTAGGTGAAAGTAACTAGCTTGGCCTTTTGTTGACGCTAACGTACTCGCTTCCTGATCATGAGATCTCTGGTTCAACTGCCATCGGCGCCAGTCTACCTCAATGATGACCCGTACAAACAACCAACAACAATTATATCCCCTCATAATCAACAGATGGCACAACCACTCAAAATCGTCCCACCATGCAAAGCCTGTGAAATGTTCGCCGCGCAACGCACCAGTGCACAACAGAATCACTCATGCATGCGCATCGCTTGTCAACAGTTTAAAGCGAGTTCCTAGCTGAAAGTAAAAGCCTAGCTGGCCTTTTGCTTGACGCTAACGTTCTCGCTTCCTGATCATGGAATCCCTCGTTCCATCTCCGTCGTATGTAACGACTTAAAATTTTATCAAAACAACATTCACGTTCGTTATAAAACTTAGGTTATGTGAATTAGTGATATATTTTACAGAAATGTTACACTCACTTAAAAAATCGAAAAAATTTTCAATCTTGTTTTTATATTATTAACTTATACATAACCCAGTTCTAGTTATCACTACAGTTTTTTTTTTTTTTTTTTTTTTTTTTTTTTTTTACAAATTTAAAGTATAATGTTTTACTTAAAAAAAATAACAATTATATTAAATAATGAAATCATCTACTTTATTGGTATAACATTTTAGATTTTTGTTAAGCTGTGCTATATGTGCATTTTCCCAGATTAGAAAACTATTATGCATTTAATTGCATGTACCAACGGAATTATTTATACATATAAAAGGTAAACTTGTGGCTCAGTTTAAGACATAGGTTATTTCCTCCTGATTTGTGAACCTACACATTTTTTTAAGCTTAGAAAATATATAATTATATACGTAGTTAGTATTTAAAAAACTGTATTTTTGAAAATCTTATTCTGAGTAAGCACGTAATATTTAATTTGTAAATTTCCATAAAGCACTAGCTTTAGCTATAGTAAACAAATGCCCTAATATTATAACATAACAAAGTTAGAGATTTTAGTTTCATATTCTTAATAAGTTCTGCAAAAATAGTTTTAGTTTATATAAACATTCATCGTTGTCACGCTACATCGCGTGATTTCTTTTAGCATGTGCAATTTCCTCCACATGTGAAGTATTCTGAAGAAGAAATAAATTTTTTATTCTTTTTGTGGGTGTTTAAATGAAGTAATGCTCTTTACCATTTACAATTTAGAAAGAAATGTTTTCGCTTCATTTTTCTTTGAAATATAAATTCGTTTCTTAACTAGTTTACTCTCTTAGAAACGAATTTTCATTAGGAAACTAATTATTTTCAGGACGTGATGTAAGAAATGTTGTTTGGATATAATATTTTGATACAAACAAAGAATTTTCCTGAGAATTATTTATTGTTTTTGTTATTCAAGCTTTTGTGTTCAGAATACTAATGATGTATGATATTAAACTGAGAAATAGCATGAAGTTGTTTTTATTGTTTTGAAAGTCTAATTGCAAAGTTTTTGTAAAAAATTATTGGTACTTTCGTGTTACAGCGGCCCCCCATGAATAAATTGCCAAGTGACCAATATTTATTGCCTAATTAAAAAGCATAGATGGCATTATAACAAGAAATGATGTATATAACAATTCGTGACGTATATGGCAAAAATATACTCATATATGACGCTTGTAGGATTTATATATATGACATGTGTATAAGACGTATACGATTTACACATGATATGTAATACATAAATAATGTTTATGTAATGACTTATACGGCGCATATATGAGTATTTGCTGCATGTATATACAGGGTGTTCTAGAAAGGACTCCCCAACTTTGAAATGACATAACTTCGAAACAGTGAGAGATAGAAATGTGAAACAAGTTGAATGTTAGACAGATAGATCTGGAATTTTTTATAGATGAATTTAAAAAAATAGTTCCAATATTGGACACGAGAGGGCGCTGCAATCACAAAGCTGTGTCTTTGAAATAGTTCCTGAAAGTGAGCTGTTTGAACTGGGATAAAAATCACATTACAATGGTTTCGATATGGTTACCTTTTTTCAGCAACAACATGACGCAACCTAAAGGTAATGTTCGAAATCACTTGTTGCAATACTTCTATTGAAATGGATTCCCATGCCTCACAGATGAATTGTTAGAGCTGTTCCAACGTTTGGGGATCCTTAGAATAAACAGCGTCCTTCAAGTAACCCCACAAAAAGAAGTCGCATGGATTCAGATCCGGGGAATATGGTGAATATGGCATGATATTCTTGAATTCCGAATTATTCTCTAATTCTATACAACTTTTTTACACGTGTCAGCAATGAAACAGACGCATGAATGAAATTTCTGTCCTTCTGAGTACCATTTAAAGTTCCATGTGCTTGTGCTGCCACCTATTATCCAATATTGGAACTATTTTTTCACATTCGTGTATAACAAATTCCAGACCTATCTGTTTAACATTTAACTTGTTTCACATTTCTATCTCTCACTGTTTCGAAGTTATGTCATTTCAAAGTTGGGGAGTCCTTTCTAGAACACCCTGTATATATATATATATATATATATATATATATATGCGTAATTATGTTACATATGTAAGCTTTGCGATCTTTTTGGCGAAATCTTACCTGCAGCCTTGGTGTAATTGAAATTGTGGGGGCCACTATAACACGAAAGTACCGAAATATTTTCCAGTAGGGAATTTGTTGCACTGCACTATAAAAAAAGGCAAATATTTCTTAATCTAAGAAAATATAATATAACCACAAACGCAGTTATACTGTGATGTTCAAAAATTAAGGGGCAATGACCGAACGCATTCGATTTTACACAGTTTGTCGAAAATCTAATGAAATTCTTGATGAGTTCTTCTTGGACGTTAAGGATGTAAAGAACATGTTTGCCTTCATATTTTTCAGTAAAGATTTAGTCACGAAGACAATTAGTGGGTCAATCTTAAATTTAATAATAAAATAATATTTGCGCGCTCCCAAGTAACAGAAAGTTATCAAAGTAGTCTGTCACTGCAGCAAATGACTATATGCGTCCTGTTCAACTTTTGTGTGCATTTGTGTAAGCATATAGCATATATATTCGTAAAGATGTTAGTGTTTCTGTGAAAAATTAAAATATTTTTTGTATATAGCATACAGAATTTTCACCCAAATTTGACACCACTTTCCGAAAACTTAACAAAGAACCGTAGAAACAAGCATATTGCTATTAAAAATGAATATATTGAATATTTTATGAGATATGGACATTTCTATGAACTATTTTTTAACTGTGCATGCGTGAAAGACACCCAAATTTTTATTTCTTAATTCGGTAGCCAGCTATACAGGGCAACTTATATAAAAAATTCAATCAAATATCATGAAAACTCAAAAAGATACCGATGATACAGTGAGCTGATTCACAAATTGTGGAAAATCACTTATCCGCCAGCTACTTTTAGAAAGCAACGCCACTAAATAGCCACTGTTTTTCTAAATTTTTGCGATATTTAACTGAACTTTTTATATAAGCTGCCCTAAATAGTTGTCTACTAAATTATGAAATAAAAATTTTGGTATATTTTGTGAATGCGAAGTTAAAATTATTTTATACAAATGTCCATATCTCATCAAATATTTAATATATTCATTTTTTGATTGCAGTATACTGTTTCTACAGTTCTTCGACAAGTTTTCGAAAAGTGCTGTTAAATTTGGTTGAAAACTCTATTATAAACAAATAAACATCTATTATAAACAAACTATTATAAACAAAAAACTTTTGCATTTTTCACAGAAATGTTGATATATTCACGAATATAAGTGATATACCTACACAGAGGCACACAAACGTTGAACAGGAGTCACATAGTCATTTGCTACAGATGTAGACCATTTTCAGTATTTTCTGTTACATGAGGGATCGCAAATATTATTTTATTATTGAATTTATTATTGGCATCTTAATTGTACTCGCAACTAAATCTTCACTGAAAAACATGAAGTCAAACATATTGTTCACATCCCTGAAGTTTAAGGAAAATTTCGTGAAGAATTTCAATAGATATTCGACGAACCGTATAAAATCGAAAGTGTCCGGACACGGCCCCTTAATTTTTGGACACCAGTGTACAATAACCTCTTAATCCATTATGTCCAAAAGATTTTTTACCATTAGAGACCACAGAAACCAATATATTTTTGAAACTTAAAGAAACATTTATAAAAGTAGAGACTGTTTTGCTGTCACTAATTTTCGGAAACTTTGTGTAGTGTTTTTAATAGTTTTAATAGCATTTTAGTAGCAAATATTTCTTAATCTACGAAAAAATAATAAGACCACGAACGAAAATAAACAATAACATTTTCCGATTTATTCATGATTACGAAAAGCGTTCGTAATTATTAGAAACCCCAGAAATCTAAAAGAAACTTGATATTAAAAGAAGCATACAGGGATCCTTTTGCTGTGACTAATTTTCGGAAGCGTTTACGTGTATCTTTTATAGTGTATTTATTAGTTTTAGTAGCATTTAAAGTGTGCAGCGTTTGTAGTTCGTTTACAACGACACACAAAAGTATTACGTTACATTATAGTCTATGGGGAAAATCGTTTGCATTGCATTTTATTTAAATTGCTTATTTAGATATCTCATTTCATTGTATGACAAAATAAATATTTTTAATAATAGTTTGTTATTGTTGGAAATATTCATAATCTATGCCTAATGCAGGATTTTTCGTTCTTGTTTCATAGTTCCCGTGCATGCTGCCATTACGCACCATTTTATAAAATAAGTTCTAAAGCTCGATTCTTTTATTTGCAGTTTTGTTAATAGTTTGACCTATTTATCATAAATTTTAGTTTGAAACAAAAATTTAATAACGAGTTATTGCGGCAGGGAACGTGTAAAAACGAAGCAAAAATGTCGCGATTAAATAAAAGAAATGACATTTAACATATCTATGCTTTATTTTGTTACACTTATATGAAGTTAAACTGACAATTATTTGACAAATTCCATTAAAACGAATTCTATAGAAAATTTATAAATAAATTGAACATGAAAGGATGTAATATCATTGTTACAAAATTTTTATGTGTAATAAAATTTAGATATATTGATTCGTGACAGTAAAAATTATAAAATTATTTCATTTATACATTAACTAGCTCATCTACCTGGCGCTGCCCGGTGCCGTGATAATAACCTTAAACAAAAATTAACCTTAAACAAAACATTAAACAAAACAAGTTTGTATAACTTTATATCTTCGGAAAAACTTTCAAATGAATATAATTTCGTGGCCATCAATGCCTTCGGCAGTGTAGAGTGTTTCATTTGAGCTTAGTTTCCGTTACCCAAATGCCTAAAGCAATGTACACAGCGAGATCTCCGTATGCGCTGGAGACAATTCAAAAGAAAGATGAATGAGACAAATCAAGTAGTAATCGGACCCATAGAACCGGAGATAAGAATGCGCCCCATGCGGTGGAAAGTGGAAATGAAGTCAATAAGACAATTATAAATCAAGTTGAATGAGCTAAACCTCGCTGTAAGCTAAGCTGTAAGTATCTTAAGCTAAGTTGATTGAACCAATTCCCGTTGAAATCGGCCCCATAGAACCCGAGAAAAGGGTGCCCCCGACGGCAGTGGAAGGTGCTACCCTCCTGTAAATTAACCAATTGCATTTAACATTAAAGCTGTATTAAATTTATGGATGAAATCCCTCCCGCACTACAGTAAACCACTTATCTTTACGCAATTTTTAATTTACGTCTGTAGTGAGTAGACGTAACTTGATGCCGAAAAAGAAGATTAATCTAAAAAAAGTGGTAGCTTGGGGTGTAAAGAATTTCTTAGTAGTTTATAAAGTAGCTGGAGGACCCTAGAATTATTTTAAATAATTGCAAGAGGATCAGATCATTTTTAAATAAGCTGCACCAAGCGCCCCAAGAAGGATATTAATATTCAAAACTGGTGGTAGCTGCGGTCAAAGGAATTTTTTCGTCGTTCATGCAGTAGCTGGAGGACCAAAGAAATTGTTAAAAAAATAGCTTGTGAATCGAACGATTTTTAAGGGGGCTATAGTAGGATGGCTAAAAGAGGCCAACTGATATTATTTTTTGAGTAGGGCCCTAAGATGAAAATATCTTAAAAGACATAGTACCGCTTTAGATCTTCAATTAGTAATTAACCGAAACTAAGCATAGGGTAAGAATTAATCCTTAGAATACAATTTTAAAGAAATGCTTAAAAGAGGGCCCTATTATCCCAGTAAAAAGATGAGGGTGGTGGCTTCGGGGAGAGAGGTTCAAGACTCAAATTTAAAGTTATGCATTGAGAGGGTGACACAATTACAGTGGTGAAAAATGCATAGCGCACAAAAAGATAAAAGGATCCCGCACCGGACCCCAGGGGCCAGAGTCTTAAATGGAATATAGAAATGCGGGAAAAACTAAATGGAAAAAATGCCCCAAAAGCGAAGAAGATCGGATTAAAAGGGGGAAGTTATTAAAAATTTAGAGCAAAAAAAATTAAAGGGGCCCCAGATGTCCCGGATCTTAAAAGATAAAACATCTGAGTTTCAGATGCATCAAGACCTGCCTTGGACTACATTTTCAGACTTCGTGCGGTATATTTCTCTAGACATCGCCCACAGACACGCACACACACACAGAGAGAGACAAATAACTTCTTCTTTAGTAGAGATTTTATATATATATATATATATATATATATATATATATAATGAGAGAGAAAGAGATAAGATAGATATAGATATATAATAGAATTACCACTACTTATTAGTTTTTTAAAGAAAAACAATTTATTACCGTAAAAACTAGCTAAAAAATAATAGTAGTTTTTCAATGTGCGGTAACAATCCTTTAAAGTTGAAATTTAAGCAATCCCCAGTGTAGAAATCTTACAAAAAAGAAAAAAAAAACGATGTTTGATTCTATAGTTTTTTAAAAATAAAAATGTTTTATCAACTTTTGCAAAGAACTTTTGAAAACAATTCACAAGAATATTTTACAATTCAAACAAAATAATTTCTCTAGAGATTTATTTCTGACGTCCAGCAGTAAACATGGAAAAGAACTTCTTTTGAATATACTTTTTCAACAGTATTCGAAAAAAAAAGGATTTGATAAAAATACTGTCTTGTTCTTGAGAAATGACAAACACAACGTTATTCGAAATTAATATAATAAAACCGCAAATAGCATCGTTAGATTTAAAAACAATATTATTTCAGAATATTGACATTTTCAAAAATAATATAATACAATCACATGTTCACTTTAAATTAAAGTCGAATAATGCTTAAAGTGATAAAAACATAACACGGATATATTTAAAATACCTTTTTAATGTAGATAACATATGTTTCGTTCACAACTATCGGTTACATCTTCGGATCTTAATGATAAATACAATATTCTCGCATATTTTTGAAAATAGTAAACATATACCACGAGATCGCATGTCCAAGGCTAGCAGGTGCTTAAATTGGCCAAAACTGGGAAACGTGAATAATTATTATTTGTTTTCATTTTTATTGCTTTTTCAATCTATCGATCATCGCGTGCCAAATTTTAGCTAATTGTAAGGAAGCAGTTTCGTTGCAAATGCAATCTTTTCGCAAATATATTTCTATAGATTCACGGATAATGGATGGGAAATAATCTCTTGATTGAAAAATTATTTTACTATTCTTGAAATCAATCTGAAACTGCTCCATTCTATATTGCCTGGCTAAAGCGGTGGTTCTTCTGTCATGTTTGATAGCTGCCACATGTTCTTTTATTCTTATTTTAAATTTTCTGTTTGTCATTCCTATATAGTATTGTATTGTTCCATCTGCCTTGGTGAATGGGATTTCATAAACACCAGAAAGTTGGTTAGGTTTTAGTGGGTCTGTTTTTCTGCATACTATGTTTTTTAATTCTGTGGAAGGTTTTGCAATAAGGCAGATATTAAATTTTCTAAGTTTATATTTTAATCTTTCAAAGAATCATTGTAAAGTTGATATTTTTGAGTTTCGTTCATTAAAAGTTTTCTTCTTTTTATTATTATCCATGCTCGTAATTATTTTTTGATGGTGCTGTCTTTGTATCCGTTATTTCTTGCGATGTCACGTATTTTATTTATTTCATTATTTAATTGATTAGGGGTACAGGCATTAAAGGTTCTTCTAATAAAATGTCGAAAGCTTTATCAGAAACTTTATAAGAAAAAGGTGCTTGAGCGTTATTAGACACTTTAAGCATTATTGGACTTTAATTTTCAAGAATATTATTCAAACTGCTATAATGCACAATTAATGACAACAAGTTGGAAACTGTACGTGAAACATGACAAATGAGGTGTATTCGTACTATAACTAGTTTCAGTGAAATAAATTATACAGTCTGTTATTATGATATGATTAATTTCTATAATAATATAAGTACATTTTAAGTTGGCAACATTTTATATTTTGTTGACATTTACTGAAAATTCCAATTGGAAACTTAAGCCTACCTTTGAAAATTTTAGAACTTGAAACCTATATCTAGACTATTTTTCTATTTAATACGTATTTCTGTGGAAACATCTAATCAAAAGACTGTCGGTAGATTATAGGTTTGCTATAATTAAACAATTTTAGTGTACAAATTCGATTTTTAAATTCAGTAATACGGAAATGGTTTGTGTAAATATCGTCTGCAGCGAGCTAAAGCTGCATGTTACTTGGTTTATGTGCTCCGAATTTATGTAAGTTTCTTTTTCTTACTTTCCGCGTTTGGCAACACTCAGTGTTCTGTTTTCTTCTTGTGTTTTAGAATGTGAAAAAGGTTATTAGAGAATAAGCCTTGTGATGGCTCGCATTTATTTGTTTTTGAATAAACCGCTTTAATTACAGTCCATTCTATTGTGTTTTAAGTTAAGAACCAGCAGTGTGTGTGTATAGTTTAAAACGCAATAACAGAAATAATATGACTCCATCTTAAATACGACGCAATCACCATGACAATCTTGACCTATACTTATTACCTTCATGGGATACCATTGAACTAATTACGTATGATAGTATTTAGTAGAATGAAGAAAACTTTTATTAATATCTTTTTAAGTTTTGATTCAATTTTCATAAAACTTGAAATGACTACAAAATTCTGCAACAGGTATATATATTAAATTTCAAAAGATTCGGTTGGATAGTTTTGCGCTGATATTTGGACAGACTGACAGACTGATATTTTATATCTCAAGAAGCCCAAGCTGTATAGAGAGCATCTTAGAATCAGATTTTTCATTAACGATAATATCACAAATAAATATATTGGTAAAATTACAAAAAAATCCAGTTCAAATACATAGTTTGTATTAACAATAATTTAAGTATTTTGAAAAATAAAATTACCCCAGAATTTCAAAAATGCTTTTGGCAGTCGAAGATTCTTTTTCTTGGAGTCTTCTTCGCGCCAATTAAAAAAAAAAAGATTAAAAAAAATCGCGTTATACATTAATAATTTTACAGTGTTTTTAAGACGTTTCTTCTTTTACTTATTGATATAATGTTAGTTTATGGGGTTATTTGCACATATATATATATATATATTGATATTATTATAACTTACAGATATCTATTTGAACTATGAACAATAGCTTTGCAACTATAACAAGCGAAAGTGCAGCTGCATATTCTATTGGGACTTTGTATAAACTATCTAAGTCAACTTTGTAAACTTGCTTGGTAATTTATTTATTGTTGACACATATATTGTGGAGAATTCTGGTTCTAAATCAAAAAAAAAATTATGTGGGATCGAAATACATATATTTGTTATTGATTGTGATAACTTACATTATATTTTTCAAAATTTAAAAAAAATAATTTTTACTTGCAAATTGCATCAAATTCTCTAAGTTTCCACACTTCCTAAATTTTCCAAGGTGTCTGGCACCACAATTTGAAATTAGAGTTTGAAATTAGAATACTTTTTTTTATTATTTAATATTTAAATAGCAGAATCTGTAATGGCATATTTTAATCGAAGAATGCGTGATATTTTTCTGCGATTAATTATTTTAAAAAAGTCTACTCCATTATTGCGATAAAAATGTACGCACCATGAATTCTTTATATGTATCTTGAATTTTAAAAGGCATAGGTAGTACAGTCATTTTTCTTTAATATAATCCCCATAGATAAAAATTCCTGGGGCATAGATCTGGAGGTTTAGAAGCCTTAGATAATTGACATGGTTTTGCTACTTTAATGCAATCTAACAGACAGTACCGTAGACAAATATTGGATTTTCCGGCATCCACTAATGACACAAGAAAGGTTTCATATGGCGAAAATTAGCTGACGTTTGATTGTGATTAGGGATACTATAAAAAATCCGTGAAAAATACCAATGCTTTTCGACAAAAATCCACGACCAACTGAACAACACGACCACTGCAATTAAACTCCGATTAATAGTCTGATATTCATATTTCACCGATATGCAGCTATGCGTATTAATTTATCGTAACATATACATCTATTATTTTATACAAATTTATTTTTGTTTGAGATATAGTCGAGAGAAAACGTAATAAGAAAATATAAAAAAGAAATGATGACTCAAAAATATGGAACAAGGACTTCAAAATCACGGGGAACTAGTTAATTTTCTCACACAGTAATAAACATATGTTATTGTGTTTTTTTACAATTTAACAAATATATTTTCATTTCTATAGAACATAAGTAAATGCCAAAAATAATTTTAGACTAAATTTTAGCTCAATATTTTATTTTAGCTCAATTTTTAACTGATTGAAAATTTTGTAAAAAGCTGATTTTAGGCATAAGAAAATACCCTTTATTATTGACAGAAATCGGGCTGTATTGAATAGAAGCAGTTGTATTGTTTACCACAAAAACATATTGTAAAAATAAGATTTTTTTTAGAAATATAACTCATCTCCAAAAAAAAAAAAAATGCTTTGAATTATTTTTACTGAAATCTTTTTTTGAATTTTGAAATGGAAAAAAATATATTACTAAGACACATTCCATTTAGTCTTCAAAGTATCTTCAATGTGAAAGTTAATGTATGTTTAAAAAATATGTTTTATCATAATTGCACTTCAAGTGCATTTTTATCAAAGCTAAAATAATTTTCAAACATCTATGACAACTTACAAGTTAATCTAAGAATTTATAAGATTAATTGCAAACTAATTTAGAAAAATAACAACAAATTTCAGCTTTAAAACTTATTAAGTGGATGAAAGTATAAAATATCTATTAGTATGCCATTTTCGTCATTTTAGGAAGCGGATTTAATAATTAATTTGTTCTGAATTTAATATAAATTACTATATTTCATCTTATCTATTTAACCCCTTCGCGACGAGCGTCATTTACAGAATTTTTAATATTTTACCACCGGTTTTTCAAAACAGATATTTTCGCCTAATTGAATCGCAGAAATGCTATCATTAAATAAGGCAAAACTTACAGTAAAAAGTAACTGGTGGGAATAATCGAGGATTCTGAGCATCTTATGCGTCACGTATACGTGTCGCTCGTCCCCAAGAGGTTAAACAGCAAATATCAAATACTTAATTTAAAACAATATTCGTGCACATTAAACATATAAGAAATTAAAACTGTATTCAAAGTTTTGTTCCATAATCAATATAAATATGATGGAATCTAACATTTAATTTATTAAATTAAGCCATGATGTAGTCTTTTTCATGCTGGGCTTTTACTGGTAAAATTTAATATTTCTGATAAAGATATTATAATTATTATGTTAAAAAATCGCATTTTAAAATTACTTGAACTGGTAGAAAGAACTTGTATGACTTACTGGGTAAATTTATTAGAAGTACTTTAAAATAAATTTGATTAGATCTACTTTTTCGGTAAAAATTTAGTGGATTTTAAAAATTTCCTTCGCTTTTATTTTATTAAAAAACTCGTTTACCGTCTCGATGCGCATAATTTATACCCTCCATAATTTTTTCTACCACCTAGAGAAAATTCGGCTTTTATGGAATAACAATTATAGTTTCAGATTTAATTCAAATATTTTAAATCTACTGTATAGGAAAATATTATTTATGTTAAAAAGAGACAAAATCAATCTGTTAAATAATCCACGTAATAATTATTAATAGTTTTTATGATATTTTTCAATGATTATAAATGACTCAAACTGGCTAAAGATGTTCTCAAAATAAAAATAAAATACTCATCGCATCGATCTGTAATTTTGTATACGCATATTAGAAGATTCTAGAAATTAGTTTCTGTTAAAAACTTCATAGGTTAAATACATATTTTTACAAACATTGATTTCATATATAGCTATTTTTAAATATATAACAAACGCATATGTTAAAAGTAATATTTTACTAACGTTCCAGAGGAAAAATCAGTTGAAAAAATAATTATTAGATGAGACATGAATAAATATATAAAAATTAATATGACATTAGAAGGCTAACATTTTTCGCCTTTCTATTTCCTATACTTCTTAACGGGATAACTTTATTTAGGTATCCAAACTTAATATTTATTGTAGAATTGAAATATTAATTGGAATTTCTCTTTGAAAGATTTAAAGTTTTTTACAAATTTAATATGGAGACGGCCCTTAAGCTAATTGTTTGAACAGTAATTTGAAAGAAGACAAAATTCTAATCAAATAGCTATCTTTGCCTTTCTCTGCGTCTATTTGGTGATAAAAATTAAAGGGAAAGGATTCGAACTTGGGATATTTTGGCTGAATCTGCCATGCTCTACCAACTGAACCATATCCGTCGAATCTGTATGACCTAATTCATCCACTTAACCTTATTGATCATAGCATGTGGCCTGATATCTGAATCAGCTCCACAGAATAAATCGCAGGTATTTTAGAACTCCAGTAAACGCTGGATACGTGATTACACTAGATTAATTTTGACATATTTATTTAGATTATTTTGACAGTACGGTGGTTACGTTTTTTTTTTCTTACCGATTGTACATGAATTAAGCATATTTAATCTATATTATAAAGGCCAAACGTGTCCGTGCGTAACGCTGACGTCATTTTGCGAATGGCAACACTTGACGTAGAAATTTCAATTTAGCGATTTTCGCTACTGCAACTTTTAAAATTTCTAAACATCGTACATTTAAAATTTTTACACGGTTATATAGAGGAAAAATTTACTTTCAAATGCAATTTGTTTGAAAACTGTATCTTAATTGACTGATTAAACATGTCTTTTAAAATAATTTTCAAGCACGATTGCTCAAAACATCTATCTCTATCGCTTGCAGACGATTACAAAATAGTAATTCGTTTGCACTTTAAACAATGTAAAAAGTCCAGCATTTGTTTCCAGCTAACATTCACTAACAAAATTAAAACTCCATTAAGCAATAAATAAAATATTATAAATAAAATACAAATTTAACAGACATGTGATTGAAACAAGCGCTTAAAACCGCTGAAATTATCAGGAAAAAAAACTGCTATAGATAACGAAAGTTTTAGCGATTCCTTCGGCTATTAACTTCTGGCACGAGACCAATACGAAAATATCGCTTTTAATAAATTTCAAAACTTTATTTGAATATATAATTGACATATTTCATATAAAAATGCTCTTTGGTGTTTTTAGCGGTCAATCTAAAAAAAGTATTAAATGTAACAAATCTAAAGTTTTCAATTAAAAAAAAGGGTCTTCATATATATTCTTTATCCCGGGAAGCCCGTGTTCGATGCCCTACTTTTTTTAATAGCTTAAGTAACATGAGATTTTATGTACAATTAGTATAATGAATATTAAAAAAAATAAACACTAAGGGTTTAAAAGATTTTTTTTTAAAGTATAGATTATGAAATGTGCTGTAAAACTTTCTAAATTGTTCGAATAATATGGATGTTTTAAACAGGGCAACATACTTCCCATTAAATACTTTTTATCAATTTAGCATTCGGTAAATTATATAATACAGAAAATATTAAAAAATATATAGACATTTTACATTGAAAAATAATGGAATGTTCAACACATTTAAAAATGCATCACATAGTATATAATATTTAAACCTTTAAGAATTCAAATATAACTAAACAAAATTTACATTTATAAAGTATGTATTTGATGTTAAATTTTCTTTTATCCTTATTTTTATCTAGATCACTTTCGAGTACGACATTTTGACATTTAAATTTTGATTTCATTAATGAACAGGATTTTAAATGATTTATTCTGCTTGAAATTGAATAGGATACATTAAGTGAAAGTTTTAGTTTACTTCAGTCCTTAATTCAATATTTTTACTATTTTAGGATGTTAAATTTTAAAGTTCTGTTTGATTCTGTGAAATCTATGTACTTCCAAACTGAGCGTGGAATACTTTATCACGAGACTCATTAGAAAAACATTAAAATTCAATTACGGATAATTAAACTCGATGGAAATGATTCTAGTTTTAGGGGTTTGCGTTTGTTTAAAATGTGGTTCAGACAATTATATGATAAAAATTAAGTTATCTAACTGCAAATATTTAATAAAATAATGATTTTATTGTTATGCGACCGCAATTTTAATTTAAGATAGAAGATGGATTTTTTAGATTGTTTTCATAAATCATTGCATATATGGTATCTTCTAAACACCTGTTCCGCCATTACATTGTGAATAGCAATAGCTATAGTAATTAAAGTGTTTTTGCGCTACGTGATATGATCAATTGCAGAGGACGTCTGGTGGTAATCTGAGGAGTTAGCTTTCCAAACTGGAAAACAGTACTAGTTTCAAAAAAGGCGAAACAGGAATTCTGCAGTTTGGCATTAGATGACGCGGAAATTGGTATTATCGCGTATAGCATTAACTACTCCCTAGACACAAAATTTATGACTAAAACTGTCAACGTTCTGAATGTAAGAGGTTATAGACTAATGCAAATGTAAAAAAAAATTTACCGAGTTTTTGACGGAATAAATACACCAATATAAATATTTCGTGTTGAGATTTAAGAAAGTGTGTGTGTGTGTGTGTATTAGCTGATTCGAAACAGAGGTGCTGGCGATTATCATTGACGCTACTAATGATAGAAACTGATAGAATCAATTTAAAACTTTAATGTTCTGTTTGATTCTATGCAATGAATGTATTTCCAACAGAGCGAGGAATACTTTATCCCGAGACTCATTAGAAATACATTAAAATTCAATTACGGATAATTTAACTCCATGGAAACAATTATAGTCTTAGGAGTTTGTGTTTGTTTAAAATGGGTTTCAGACAATTTTGTCATAAAAATTAAATTATCCAACTGCAAATATTTTATAAAATAATGATTTTACTATTGTGCAAAATCAATTTAAATGTAAGATAGAAGATGGATTGTTGAGGTTTTCTTCATAAATCATTCCATACACATTTCATACACCTGTCCTACAATTATATTTACAACGGAAAACGTTATGGTCATCAGTTTGGTGTCTAGTTATAGTAAATGGACAATTCGCTACATGGTAGGACAATTTAATGCGACACTTGGCGGTAAACTGTGGAGTTATTGCTCCAATTTGGAAAACGGTAAGAGTTAAAAAAAGAAGTCGAAATAGGATGATTTTATTGTTGTGTGAACGAAATTTCAATTTAAGATAGAAGCTGGATTGTTTTAGTTTTTTTCATAAATCATTACTTACACGGTGCTATGTAATGTCATTAACTTTAAAACAGGAACATCTATAGTCATAAACGTACTGTAAAGTAGTAAAGTGACGATGCGTTACGTGATGTGACAACTTACTGCGCCACCTGGCAGTAAACTGTGGTAGATAGAACCTGCGGTGGATCTTTTTTCCCTGATCCTTCAAATATTTAAAATGTAAAACTGTGAAAGTGTTTCAGCATAAAATCCTGAAAACAAATAACTAAGTTAACCGCAGTTTTGTGCATATTTTTGAGGAAACGCAGGAAAACTAAGTATGCTTTATGTATTATATATCTATCTCTTCCTCTCTCTAAATATAAATTCACAGTGGTAAAAAAAAATGTATTAGGCAACTGTAGGAAAACGTATTTCCATAGTTCAAATAGTCATTCAGAGTTTAACTTATGTTAGTGTTCCATATGAATAAATATAGAAACATTATTTAAGCTATTTTAATAGATTTGTTCTTTTAATGTTTTAGATGAGCAAGTTTAGATGAGCAAGTTATTCTAAAAAGTGAATGTTAATATTTTTAAACACGAATAGAGTTTATAGAATGAATTATACTGTGTCATCCAGAAAAAAATGAAACTGCTCGTACTTTTCCAGCCGACACTACTGTAAAAACTATGAAAAACATTATTATATTGTTTCCGTTTAACAAAATTAAATTTCAATCTCATTAGTTGAGCACTTTTGAAATGACAATTCTGTTTGCTAGTAATATAGCTAAAGATGCAAAACTTGCAAGTTTTGTATATTTTTATATAAATCGTTTCATATAAATCGTGTATTTCTGTTTCTTATACTGAGAAAGCATCCATACAAGAATCCAAATATGAATTCTCCAAAATGTAAAATTCATGTAAAAGAGATGAAAGATCTTTAAAATAGAATTGTCTTTCTATTTGAACTTTATTTTATACAGAAGGATATCGTGCACTTTTTCATTATTTTCTCTGCAGTTCTTTTAATCTGAAAAAGCATTTTTTATCTGTATTTTTAATCTGTAAAGCAATTTGTTTTAAACATATTTACTTTTTATTAATCGTTTAAAGTTCTTATTTAATTTAATGCACTTGATTGTTTTCAAGAGTAAAATAACTTAGGTATAACTATTCTATTAAAGATACATGATATAGTATAGTAGTAATAAGTAGAGAAACTACATTTATGATAAGAATAACGTGGAATATACACTTTCATGTATTCTTAATACATTATTTTTTATAGAAATTAAAAAAAATATACTAATATCATTTACAGTTTTATAATGTTTTATATCTGCATTAAAAACTAGATTTTTTTTAATATAAGCTAAGTTTTCCTCTTATAATAAAGTTCATATTATTAATACAAACTTTCCAAAGGGGAAGACACCGAACTATTTTACCATATTTTCTATCTCTTTAAAAAAATACTGCAGAATGTACATTCCTTACAAATGTTTACATTGTTCTCAAATTTTATGTATTTGCACAGTGAATCACGCTTCGGAACTATACCACTGGCATACATATAAAAGATTTTCAATTCGTTGATGAATAGCAATTTCATATCTTCAATAAAATTTAGCATTTGGTAGAATAAAATGCAGTCATTAGCAGAAAAATAAGTAAAATAAATAGTCTAATGTTTACACATACTGTTGCTACTGAACTGCACCAAATGTTTGGGGGATTAGTTTTACACAAAATCCCTCTGTCCTCTAGTCCTTTATAAATAATGGTGCACATGAATCCGTAGTTAATGAATCCGTACATTTTCATTTAAAGAATCGTGCACGAGATGATTATTGTGTAATTTGCGAAGAATTATTAAAAACTTGTTCTTTTTCAAGTTCCAATATAGTCTTTTACGAATTTCAACGATGGTATTCGACGAATATAAGGTTCTTGGTTCTAGTTTGTTTGCACAAAACAGGCTATCAGCGTATGAGTGTAAAAATCATTTTTTTTCCTCCTGTACATATTAACAGGAGTAATAAAATAAAATATTTTGGAACCAATAAATGGGATTATGAAATACTTTAAATTATTGGGCTCACAAATATATCTTCTGTTGATATTTAAATTAATTTTGTAAATGAGAATATTTGAAAAATAAAAATAAAATAAAATATTTTGTGGAAAATAATGAAAAAAACTAAAATAATATATTTTGTGTAATATATTAAAATAATAAAATCTATGCATAATTTTATGAAGAATGTTATAGTATAGTATTGCTATGAAATAATTTTTCATAATGCATCTACAAGAATCATTGCCTAAAGTATAAAATTTAAGAATGAGTATACTTAATAAAATATCAAACATTTTCTGTACTGGAAATTATTCTGATTAACATTTGAAATAAATTAAATGTCATGATCAAAATTTCATGAAACATATAAGAGAATACGGTTCATGCTAAAAATTCAATATTATTGAAATGAAATGCTTAATTTGTATAGCATTAAGCCAGATTGCATATTTGTAGCATAACTCATATTAAAGATCTGTTTACGTATAAAATTGTATAATCCATTCATCTTATATAATATGCAAAATTATGGTTAATTTGAAACGATTCGAATCAGCATTTGATATTAAACGAGTTTCATGCATCATTAACTGTTTCAATTCAATATTAATGAAACATCTCTGAAAAGAGTTCATGGAAAATCAGCCAAGTATAGAGGTTAAGTAGAAATAATTTTACAAATCAATTTATACTTAATATGGTGTTCACGTTCAATCTATGGTGAGTAAAAAACGAATCTATAAATACAGAGTGGCCAAGATAAAAGAGGCCAGGTATACAGAAGTACAAATACAAAGAATATTATGAATAACAACATACTGAACATTCAATAGTTCACCCGAGGTGTTATTATTCATAATATTCTGTATTTACTACATTTAAATAAAATTAGTAAGTATTTGTACTTCTGTATACCGGGTCTCTTTTATCTTGGCTACTATATTTAGCAATATTTGTCAAAATCAAAATTATTTCATGCACTGAAACGGATAGCTCAAAATAGAAACACTTTAAAGTGTCTTAAATTTTAAGACACTTGTAACTGTCTGAGTTTCAGACATTTGTAATGTCTGAAATATCGCCTTTTTTTACTCGAGTAAATAGATAGAAATGTTTAAAAAAAGCACTAGTGCTGCCATTTGTGGAGGCATCTCTATTTTCGATTATGGAAGGATAATCTAAATTTACGTTTTTACCTAGGTCGATACCAAACTCGAGTCCTACTGGTTACAAATCCAATAGCTTATCCATTTCGCTATCGAGATCATATGAGTGAGTTATTTTATATGCAAGTCATCGAATGATTCGGACGCGTGTTGATATTTTTATAGGATTCATGAATTTGTTGCTGAGAAAATTGGAAATTTCGAACGGGATTTTGGATAGATTTGGACAATTTGATATGACGGCTAAGATTGTACAACATTATTATTTATGTGGGGGAAATACATATGAATTATACGTACTACCAATTTGATTGTTATTAACATTTTTCTTAAATGAGAAAGTGATCTCTGGATACTGAAATTTAAATGACTAAATTTTCTATTTGACATATTAAAAAAAAACACATACCGTTGATTGGGAGGGAGGGGGGTATCTTTCATCCATAACCTCTTGAAACCCAAAGTTACAATAATACTACAATGCTTTGGAACAAACAAAATAACACCATAGTTTACAGATAAAAACAGTTTTCTCAAATTGAAATTTTAGGCTGTCCAGACCCTCGCGCCAGTTGAGTCTTGATAAAGGGCCCCCCACTCACTCTATATAAATCGAAATAACATTACCCTGTGTAAAATAATATCAATTTGTCTTTAAATGTGTTTTCGCGAAAAAAAAAGTTAATTTTATTTCTTACAGCCAAAGTTGATAAAATTGTTAGCGAATGTATTGATGTGAGGATCCTGAAAGTAACCTTAAAAGCTAAAAACAAATATTTAAAATATTATAACGGATAGAAGAAGTTTAGAAATTAAAAATAGTTATACACGTACATGCGAAAGAAATTGCATAGTATTTTTCATATACTTTATTCTTTATATTAAAATTATTCTATGAAATATACAAATTTTAAATGGGATTTTTATTAGTTGAATATTGCAGTCAGAGACGTTGAGCCCAGCTAAGAGATTTTCCAGGGCTCTGCGCGATATTGTGCCGTCCCTGGGACTAATCAAAATTTAGTGGAGGGAAAATTATTTTAAACAACATTCATCTGTTCAGAAACATTCTCTGATATTACTGTCATATACAGTGACACTAATGTATCACCGTCATCGTGCATAGGGCACAATTATATTAAATTTAGACACTTCAGTGTCTGAATTTCTAATTGTCATAATTTTTGACATATCATAATTATTCAGACAGACATAATTATTATCATAATTATTAGCATATCATAATTATTAATTTTCATCAGTTCTTTTATACACTGATCACAGTAAGACAATTATGTGTCTCAAATTCAGACATCTATGATGTCTGAAATTTTTCATTCAGACACTTAAGTGTCTAAATTGCTTTTTCAAACACATATTCGACCGTAAGACGCCTCAATTTGCAATGTGCAAAATTATTTCTAATAATTGTCTATTACTTTAAAAGTATTAAAATATACATTCAAAAGATAGTTAGAGATTAAAGAAGTATTTTTTATAAGATTTTTTACGAGGCAGTTGCTGAAGTATTAAAAACATGTTGTTTACACTTCACATAATTTTAGTTTTATTTTTCATAATCGAGAATTATTTATAATATTATATATATATATATATATTTAATGAAATGATTTGAGTCAGTTAATTTCAAGACAAAATCCAACCACATAAGAAAATTGCACTTCATATACAAAAGTAAAATACAAGTTTTGCACATTTGTAACAATAAAATGTTTAGAAGAATGTGTTTTAGACTACATTGACAGGAATATTCTTTTCTTAAAATTAATTTATTACTGAAAAAATTAAGTTAAATACTTATAGATTGCTGAATGTAAATATGTCGTATAATATGCATATTTGTTTTAATACATGCACTTTTAAATTATATTTATTAATAATTATATAATTATATTAAATTTTCATGAATAATATATTGACACGTTGAAATGCTTTTTATTTTTTTCGCATTTAAATTTTTGAATTTTTTTTAAAATAGTGGTAAACTTATCTTGTCACACACAAAAGTGAATTTAAATTTTTTTTCAAAATATAAAATATAATCACCTAAAACCTTTATATTAGAACTCGTAATATTTCAATACAAAAGTGAACTTAATATGTTTTATCAAATAAGATTAGCTTATTTATTCTGAAATGTATGTTAAATATCTATAAATATTAAAACATTTTCTGCTTCTCTGTAGGTAATTTATATGTTTATAAACATATTTACCTACAGGGAATTTCTGCAATTTTGTTGTTAGTTACTCTTTCAAATAGATATAAATCATGCAAATAAATGGATATGCAATGCTTTTAGTCAGTGAGAAGGTAATTTATTAATGACCTGTGTTATACAAAACACACAATTTACTTCAATTACTTAAATAAATTAAAATAGTTTTTAAATAAATTCTATGATTAAAATATCAGAAATGGTTACTTTTTTATACTTAATTTTATTGTAGCTACAAAGAAAATAAACAGAAGGAAATTTGCAGAGGAATATAAAAATCATAAAAATGAAATTTGCAAATCAAACCTGTTAGGAAAAATATCTATAAAACAACGATAAATTGAAAATGAAATAATTTTGGAGCCATGGCAGAATTGTCAAACCCAAATTATCATATTTTTCTCAGAACATGGACGATTTCATCTTTTCACGAGCTATAATAAGCTAAAAATATGCAAGATTTCGATAATCGTGTATTTAAAAACTGAAAATTATGTATTTAAAAAAACTGCATCAATATAATGAACAATTAAAGTAAATATGCGAAAAAAAATCCGAACTACACTCATAATACCAGACACGCATGTATAATTGCAAGACATGTTGGCAAAATAATTTTACTAATTCTGAGAAATTACTCATGGGGATTGATTTCTTTCCGAGACATAGAGAGAGAGGCCAGACAATTTTTAAATACTCATTTATCACACGTACCTCCAAGTGAATTTTGGTTGAAAAAACCGCGTGTTATACACGAAAGAATATGATATTTAGAGTCACTATTTATAACAGTAGGGGAAAATGAAACTAGACGATTTATTTTAAAGAAAATATTACAATATCAAAATCATTTTCTTATCCAGTAAATTATCCATACGCTTTTGCTGCAATCCCATGTATATTACTATTACTATATGTAATAAAATTAATGCAGAAGGTTTAATGAAAGAGCGATCAATGCCAAATAGCTTTTTAATGAACCCGCCTTCTTTTTCCTGTCATATGATAAAATTGATCTTCGCCTATTAATTAAGCACTTCACTATATATTAACTAAACTAGAATTATTCTTATATGAATTGATTGAGCAGAGAATATTAAAATTACTGTTGTTTAGAAATAAAGGTGTTATTATGCAAAGTAATGCAAATAATTTAGTTTTGTGATAAGTTACATTCTCATTTTAAATAGAAACGACTTAAAACTTTCCTGGATTCTGTATTCCAAAAGACAATAAAAAAAATTAAGTTAGATGATTTTTTTATAGAAATAAATTTTAAAAACTAAAATTCATCTTCATCTGAAGCAGATGATACATAAACTTTTCATAAAACACTTAATACCAATTACACCCAGAGAAAAATTTTGTTGAATCAACAAAAATTTGGTTGGCCAAACAAAACTTTCCGTTTAAATATGGGTCAATGGCAATTTTTTTTAATCAACAAGAAAAATATTGTTGATTTTTTTTTTGCAGTTCCAACAAAAAAATTTGTATCATCAATAAAAAAAAAATGTTTTGTTAATTCAAGTAAAAATGTTCAATTTTACTTGAATTAACAAAATTCTTTTGTTGAAAATTTTCTCAAAATAAATATAATTATCTGTTACTTTAAGAGTTCTTTTCAGTTTCGGCAACAAAAACTTTTGTTTAAAGAACAATTATTTTGTGTAATTTTAAGAATTTTCTTTGTTTTAACAACAAAAGGTTTTTGTTACAGAAACAATAATAATATTTATTTAAAATTATTTTTTGTATTAGAACCAATCTAAGCTTAATTATTTTTTAATTTATTTTCAGCCTGCAATCCTTGAATAATAACAAATCAATTTTTATCCTGCTTTATTCAAGCGTAAACCGACAGACTGAACAATGTCCCTAGCCGGGACTCGATCCCGAGCCCTCAGAACAGCGCGCTGAGGCCCTACCACTGAGCTACAAGGAACTATACCCAAATTCGAAATTTCTCACCTTTATATATGTCGGACCGGCTGCAACCGCAGCACAAGATGGAAATGTCATCATGAGCACAGGGCTCTCTTAAGACATAAAAGTAGGGGAAGCCCGAAGTTACTCTGAGGTCCTCCTTTACCAATTTGTTTGTTATTTACAAAATTCATTTTTGGTATGCCGCAACAATTTGAAATTTTACCATCAAAATTTCGAGTAAACAACAATTTAGAAAGAGCGAGCTTCTTAGATAAAATTTCGTAAGGAAAATGTGCATTTTTTACCCTGATTGACTTTTTTTTATCTGTAAAAAGTTATTCTGAAAAATAAATTTAGGGATTCCTTTGTATTTCTTTGGTTAAGCACGGGCTTTTTGGGCCTATTCGGTAAACAGAGCATGAGCATGTTTGCATGCATTAGCATGCAAATTTCTGCGGCAAACATGAGACGAAAATACAAAGCCTAGCATATGGCAACATATAGTTAATTTTAATTCATTTTCAGCAGTGAATTACGCCTGTAAAAAGCAGGATAAAACTATACTGGTTATTATTCAAGGATTACAGGTATAATTCACTGCAGAAAATTAAAAAATTAACTTTGTTGCCGTATGCTGGGGCCTCAGTGCGCTATTCTGAGGACCTGGGTACTTGGGGCATATTTCACTCTGTCGGTTTACGCTTGAAAAAAAGCAGGATAAAAATTCACTGTTTATTATTTAGGAATTACAAGCATAAATGACTGCTGAAAATGAATTAAAAATTAATCCGTGCATTTGTTCTTGAGATTTATTTATAGTGAAAATCATGAAAAAAGTAGCATAGCAGCGCCAACTGTTGGGCTATTTACACCAAAACGTAATCAGCTTCTATTTATGTCAAGTTCTAACTCAAACTGTAGTTTGATGTAAAAAGTGCATTAGTTCTTGAGAAATCGTGAATCGATTGCAGAAATCGCGAAAATTGCAACATAGGAGCGCCACTTGTTGCGCTATTTACGCCAAAAACTAATCAGCACCAATTTATATCAGGAAGTAACTGAATATAAAGTTTTATTAAATTCCTTGCATTACTTCTTGAAATAGAGCGCCCACAAAATTTGTGTCACATACAGACAGACAGAGTCATAGACAGCCATTTTCTAAAAACAGTCAAATTGTTTTTAGGATCATCTAAAATCCGTCGAAAATCTGAAGTTGAAAATTTTCATGACGCCTCTTCTCTTAAAGATAGAAGAAAGTAATAAATGGGATAGGGGGATTTTGAAAACTACCTTGGGCCGTGCCAATTAAAAAAGTTTTAATTATCCAAAAATTATGTTAATCCTCTAATTATATAGCTATATAAGTCAAATAAACCAAGTTACGTGAGAGAGTTATGGCTACCACACAAAAATTTAAATTTTGTATAAATTACAAATTACAAAATTATGGTAAAATTAAAAAAAACAGATTTTGTTAACTCAAGTAAAATTGATGAAATTTTGTTAAAATTTTGTAAGAGTGTTAACAATATTTTTTTGTCAATGCAACTAAACCAACTTTTTACCTCAACTAAAAATATTGCTTGAAACAACCAAAATGTACTCAACAAAACGTGTTTTGTTGTTTTCATCAATTCCTTCTTCTGGGTGTATATCTCACTACCACTAGCAGCCCAGTTGCAGCACATTTAATTAAAGAGTGATCGACGTGAAATTGCTTTTTAATGAACCCGCCTTCTGTCTCCTGTCACATGACAAGTGCAAACCTCAAGGATTAGTTAATTAATCCAGTATTTATTACATAAGATTGAAGAATGTATGTGAATAGAAACGACTTAAAACTCTCCTGGATTCTGTAGTCCAAAAGACAATAAAAGAAAATTAAATGTGGGGGATTTTTATATAAATATATATTAGAAACCCAAATTCCTCTTCTTCTGGAGCAGATAACACATAAACTTAAAAAAAAACACTTAATACCAATTATATCTCACTACCACTAGCAGCCCAGTTGCAGCACATTTAATTAAAGAGTGATCAACGTCAAATTGCTTTTTAATGAACCCACCTTCTGTCTCCTGTCACATGACAAGGGCAAGCCTCAAAGATTAGCTAATTAATCCACAATATATTACATAGAATAGAAGAATGTCTGTGATAATTTTATCTATCAGAAGATTATAAAAGTAGATTTTTTTGACAGATAAAGAAATGAGCATCAGGAATAGAAACAAAATATTTCAATAGTTATGATGCAAGGTTTTGTTTTAAAATAGAAACATCTTTAAACAAATTATATTTTTTAAGTCAACACAGAAAAGAGATTAAATAAATTTAGATAATTTTTATTTAAATATCAAAATATCTTAAATTGTTAAATCTAGACTATATTCGAATGCACATTAGGAGACAAAATTTATCCACTTTTATAACAAAGTTTAAACCCATGTTATCTTATGGCTAGCAGTGGTTCAGCTGCACCACTTACACTTGAAAAACGATCAATGTTAAATTGATTTTTAATGAGGCTGCTTGCTGTTTCTTGTCACATGTCAAATACGAGCCTGAAGTACTAATTAATTACATCACTATCTATCAGATAATGTAGAACAATGTCTGTGTAGAATTTGACCGTGTCGAAGAATTATAATATAGATATATTTATAGATAGGGATGGCATTAAGAGATATAATAGATGTATTGAAGTACGCTTGATATAATATTATAACAGCAACATATTAAAGAAAAATTCCTACTTTTACAATCCAATGAAAGTAAATATATTTAAATTAGATGAATTGAATTTAAGTATTAAAATAGTAAATTACCAATGAATTATCTTTAGATTATATATTAAAATACCAAATTCATATTCTACTAAAGGTCATGATCTATGCTTTTTTGAATCAAAACTTGATCTCATGTATATCTTGCTAACAATATGAGTTTGGTAGTAGCACATTTAATTAAAGAGTGATCAATTTTAAATAGCTTTTTAATGAGTACGCCTGCTGTTCTCTATCACCTGACAATGCTGTGCCTAAACTATTAATTAATTACCTCGCTGTCTATGAACTATACGCAGAACAATGCTGGTGAAAACAATGACGGTAGATCGCTCAAAAGATTTTGAAGAATATTTTCTTTTACTGATAAGATTGTCATTACAGAAATAATATAAATATTTCATTGCTTCTGACACATTAAAGGCTAATTTTAAAAATTTCATTTGTTTCTTAGAATTAACTGATATATATATATATATATCAGTATATATATATATATATATATATATATATCATATAACATATATATACATATATATGCATATATATATAATATATATATATATATATATATCCTGTATATATATATATATATATATATATATATATATATATATATATATATACAGGGTCATTCATAATTCCCTCCGGGGTTTCGAAACGTTATAGTATAAAAACGAAGACGAATATGAAAAAAAGAAACATATGAAATTATTCCGAAACTATTCAAGTTTTACTTGCATACATTACAGGTGTTCTATGTGTGAACCCTTGGTCACACGGCATACATCCATGCGATAGTCCAGTTCCTGCCATACTCCGTTTCTTTAAATCTGAATCAGTGGTGTCAGTTCAACGGGCCTTTCGTAATAAATATCGAAAACAGGGACCAACTGACAAAACAATTCATGTGTGGTACCGGAAATTTAAAGAAACGGAGTATGGCAGGAACTGGACTATCGCATGGATGTATGCCGTGTGACTAAGGGTTCACACATAGAACACCTGTAATGTATGTAAGTAAAACTTGAATAGTTTCGGAATAATTTCATATGTTTCTTTTTTTCATATTCGTCTTCGTTTTTTTACTATAACGTTTCGAAACCGCGGAGGGAATTATGAATGACCCTGTATATATATATATATATATATATATGTATACACTCTTCTAAATCTGGATCGAAACAGAAAAAATATAGGTAAAAATGGTTTATGTAAATGAATTCATTACATATTTTCCCTTTCTAATGAACCTTACAACATATATTTATTTAAATCAAAATTTCTAGAATTGAATTTATTTATCAACTTTTTTGATATTTTAAAAATATATTCATCTTATATTTTTACTAAAATGATCCAATATTTAAAATATTATAAATGAATTCGTTTTTGTTATGATAGTGTAAAAAAATATTTTTTAATGCTTCGACTGATACAAATCGTACAAAACTGCATTAAGATATATATATATATATTTTAAGATTTTAAACTGTGGTACATATAAAAACATATATAAATCATTATTTGAGAAAATAGAATGTAATAAAGTTCTAAAGTGTTAATCAATTGTGAAAAATATTGATTTGAGTGCTTTTTTCTCATTTTTTTCACTGAATGGTATTTATGTGAAATACCCCTTTCTGATTAAAACAAAATTATTTCATTTTTCTTACTAAATTTCAATTTTCAGTTTTTAAAACTTATAAAATACATATGTTACTAATAATTTACCTTTAGATGCAAAACATGATATGATGTCAATTAATAGGGTGTAAATAGATAATCATTTAGAACCTTTGCACATCTGAGTATTTGGACATACTTCCCGACAAACCACTGCAAAAAAATAAAATAGTTAAAGTATTTCATCTTTATATAGACGGAAAAATACAATATTTTCTGTAACCAAAAAAATTATATTTTCTGTTCTCTAATTTTTTTTCTAATTAAACTGTAAATGTGTCTTTTTTTAAGAAAATACCTATCAATATTATGGTTATTTATCAATATTAATGTTGATACATTGGCATCCCATATGAAGTTGTATTCCCTATTGGTTAAGGCTGATTGTATTACATTCCAATAGAATTTTGCTTATCTCGTAGGTGCCAGCATTCAGTTTTTCCCTTCCACTATTTTAGACAAGATAAATTTTCTTTATTTAATACTAAATTTTCGGCAATCAAAAAAGAAAAAAAAATCTTTTAAGAAAGTGTAAATATTTGTATCTGTGATATATTTTTTTATTTGTTTATCATGAATAAACATCATAAGATTTTCAATAATTTTGCGAAATACAGCAAAATATAGCAGAGCCAATTTATTTTTCGTATATGTAATTAGAAATCCACCTTTGATATTTTTTATCTGTTCTGCACTAGAGAAGATTTTCTCAAAAAAATTATGTTCTTGTATCTAATTAAAACATGACCGAAACTATTTTGTTATACTTTTTACTTTGTGTAACGTCTCTAAAAATTACAAAATGACAAATACTATTTAATAACTTTTAATAACAATATTTTATTGCTTATAAATTTTATATAAGACTCGTTTTGTATTTTTTTAATAAATGCAAGATTTTAAAAATGTCCACTTTATTCATTCCTCATAATCTATGCTTAATCTATTTTAGGCGCAAAATATGTTATTCATCCTTTTAAAAGTAACTCATACTACAGAGGGTATATCAAAATAAAACTTATTTTGCCTGTAGTAATATTTACATTAAAATTCAACAAACGCATTATATCATAACATACTGTAGTGTCACTTTTATTCAAAAAAAAATAAATAGCAGAGGTAAACTGATATTTAATTTTTAGATACTAACTACCTCCATCTAATGCAGAACGAGCGATGAATAATTTCCTTTAAATATTTTGTGACCATCAAAAGAGCTCGAAGCCGGAAAGTTTACTTCAAGTCAACTCGCAACACGATCCAAACCCGACAAAAAAATTTCCCAAACACGAATTCTAACTCGAACAAGAACCCGAAATAATTAAATCCAAGCCCGAAAAGGAAAAAAATCAATCAATATTTCAATAGAATTGTGTAAAAATAGTCTACAATTATATCATTGTTATCAATTTTATATATAGGTTGAAAAACGAAGATTTATATATATTCTCATTATCATCCAAATATATCGTTTTCTTGATCTGAAAAATTGTCTGGACATTTTTAAAAATTAGGTCATCTGAAACCCAACCCCAAAAGAGTTAAAACTCAATCCGAAACCGGACAAAAATAAAAAAAAATGAAGTCAACTCAACTCACAACAAAGAAATTTAGCGGCAATCTGATACTAATCGAACCGAACCTTCATTGGTTCGGGGTAAGATTGGGTTACTCGAAAGGATGCATGACTCTATTTGTTATCTTCATTCCACACATAATCCTGACTATTCATATATTGTAAAATAAATCACTTTCGTTTTCATATACGAGTAAATAAACGAATAATTAAGGATTTTAGGGATTTGAATTTGATTTTAAAGTTGCTGTATTTTGGAAATTGATATTTTATTAAATGTAAACATTTTCTCAATTTAATACAAAATAATTCATCACAATTTCTTTAGAGATTCATTTGAAAGTAAACTGGAGATTTAAACATGTATATTTTAATAAAACTTTAATTTTGAGACATTAAATTTGTGAAATACTAAAACTCTTTTCTTGTAGTATTTTGAAAATTGATATTTTATGAAATGTAAAACTGTTCTCTGTTTCATGCAAATTAATTTGTCATACCGTCCTTAGAGATTCATTTAAAAGTAAACGGAAGATTTAAACATTTATATTTTAATAAAACTTGAATTTTGAGGCATTAAATTTTTGAAGTATTAAAACACTTTTCATGCTCTAACAATCAGTGTTTTAGAAATTGCTTTAATAGACATCAAGAAAAAAAAATATTATTAAACGTAAATTTAATAGGATTTTAAAATGGTTGCTTCTAATATTTCATTTCTCAAATGTAATTTGTATTCAGAATATCACACACACACACACACACACACATATATATATATATATATATATATATATATTCTTTCTACAAAACAGCATGATGTTCTAAGCATCTAAAAATTCCTTACCGAATTATTATCCTTACCGAATATGCCGAATATTTGTATCTGAATTTTGGTTCCATAATTATTTTTTTACTGGTAATATAATTTTGATTAAAATTACAAAATGTAATTAAAGTGTGTATTTTTATTTCAAATATTCAAAGCTGTACCCAACAGAGTATAAATCCGATTTCGCGTTTTTCGCTTCAATAGGGGAACATGTTGAAATTTAAAGCTGTGTGTGCGTAACAAAAATATTTTAAAGCGTATTATTAAAATCAGCTAAATTTGAATTAGGCATCTGCCAACTTATCGTAGACAGATTTAAAAAAAAAATAATCTTAACTTGAGAAACAACACTTTTATTTTTGACTCATATATATATATATATATATATATATATATATATATATATATATTATGAGAGGCTTGCTTAGGAAAACTGAAGGTGAAACATTAGTAGGAACATGTAAGAATAATGTCGCATTACATAATATCATTACTTTAATATTGCTTAGTACCATAACTTCAATAACAATAAAACATTTTATAAATCCCTCATTCCAATAACAAAACAAGAATAAAAAGTCATGCGTCTAGTATATATAATAAAACACTTACCGACACATGCAGAAAACTGTATCAAAACTTCTCAGTTTACTAAGTAAACAATTTAGAAAACGCATAACACATTTATAACCAATTTCGCCAATTGCTAGTAATAGTGAACAAAAGATCCAAATACTTTCGTGCAGCCCTGTATACGATCTGCAGATTTGTATATATACTACACAGTATGCAAAAATTTACTTCAGTCAGGAAATACATAGCACACTTCAAAATTCCACTTGAGCAGTTTCTGTCAATAAACGGAAGTGTACGTGAAGTCTTTTGAGTAGCCCTGTATATGATCTATAAAAGTTATGTACACGAATTAATATGAAAAAAATTTTGCATTTAAAAACGTGTACCAAAACTGAAAACGAGCTACCAGCAATTATTGTTCATAAACAGTACTGTAAACGAAATTCTTTTGAGTGCTTTTGTAAATGAAATATACATTCTATGCACACCATATTCTATCTTCACTAAGCGTCTTATAGTGCATCTCAGTGATATGTATCAATTTGAGTATTTTTAAAACAGTATAACATCATTAAAATACACCGTAGACGCTACATCCCCGTAGATCGTAATGTAACTGAATTATTTTGAGTGTCCCTGTAAACGAACCATAACTGCTACACACTTAATTTTCAGTACCAAACATGCTATAGTAAACCGTAATAACATATACAATTTTATGGCAATCTGAGTACATTAATGCAAGTTACAGAATGGACAGACAAACCGAATTCATAAAAACTTTTTAGGAATTGTTAAAAATTGATAGCTGCCAGATTCCATTAGATATGTACCGATATTCTTGACAACAAAGAAATAATGGAAACATGGATTTATTGAAAAATTAAATTAAGGAAAATCTTAATATTTACACATCTGTTTTAATTGCATCTAAACTGCATAACAAACCCACTACATACTTTATTTCATTTTCTATTTTTATATATAGAAATCATTGGAAGAAATATCTAATTTAATAAACCATGCAATAAAAAACAGTAAATGTACGATATGAATGCAACGAAATATATCAATAATACACATATTTCATGATTCATTAGACTTCTTTATTTTCGAAAAAACGTTTTGTCTTCTGGAACAATTTTTAGAGGTAATACTACTTACTTGATTAACATTGAAAGGATGAAATGTCATAAATCTTCTATTGTTGACATTTTTATGCCCTCATTACCCTCAAAAATGTTTCTCTTTTACCCGAATTCAGATTTCATCTATTGACAAATGAAAGTTTTAGAAGGATTAATCCATTTACAAGTGTCAAAACAGCGAAATAGAAACATAAATCATCTACAATTGCAAGATGGCAAAGGATTTTTGTATTCGTTTATCTTTATTCTAAAATAATATTTCTCAAAATTTATCAAAACTGTAGATCCTAGAATAGAATATTTATAATTTAATATTGATATATTTGACACTGCGATTGTTTTGAACTTCAAAAAAGATTTTTAACATTTCAGTAACGTCTCAAATGAATTTGTTTAATCATTAATACTAAAAATTCATAGTAATTTTTAAAAGAATTTAATGTGTTTTACTGTCAGGATAAAGAAAATTTTTGGGAGATCTCAGATTGAATGCGATAAATCTTACACACTGTGCAGGGTTGCCATTAATCGATTACTTTTTTAATTGATTGATTAGTCGACTAAACTTTCAATCATACGAAATTTAATTATGATGAATGTAATCATGATTGAAATTGAAAAAAGTAATTATGTTTACAATTGTTTTATGATTAATTCCTAATTTAATCGCGATTATTTTAATCATTAATATAATTACATAGACGAAAATTAAATATGGCCGCCATTTAACTTTCTTAAATTCACTGTCATTGCTATGAGTCTCTTATTAAGGGTCACTACAGGATTTTCCTTATTAAAAATTATACAGGGTCACATAAAATTATCCAGATACAGCAGGTCAAAATGTGTAAATCATTTAGATTAGAAGGGACAGTTGAGTCCCTTTGTAAAAAACTGGTATAATTTTCTTTTGTAATTAATATAGGTAAAGACAAATACAGTTATCAAATAAATAAATTTTCAATAAACTAAATAACTGAAATAAAATTTAATTATGTTTATATCACGAAACATGTTGTAACAAACTGAAGAAGAAAGAATATGTTATAAGTAAAATATAACAATTCAATGTTGGCTGTCCATCATAAATTTATAAGAATAAATCATTAGCGTTGCACTTTATTTTTTTCACTTTCACCAAAATGAATCTTTCAGACTTACTCACAAACTAATTGATATCGTTAATATACTCATGACATATTTGTAGACACTTTTTAAACATTTCAAAGAATTATAAATGAAAGATTCTGAATCAGATGACTAATTTGTTGCTGCAAATGACGTTCACATAACCATACTACATTATGCTTTTATCATAATGAATTTACATCAAACTGAAAAGAAAGAATATTGTATAAGCAAAATGTAACAGTTCGATGTTGGCTTTACACCATACTATAGGAATAAATCATCTGGGTTACTCTCCATTTTCACCCCTCTCACCAAAGCGAATCCTTAAAATATACTCAAAAACCTATTAATTTCAGATGTTTTAATTTTTTTAAAGTAAATACACGTTTGATTTACGTTCTTTTACAAATTTGAGTAATTAATGAACCTCCTTTTTTTGCTTCCATACTTTGGAAATAACACGCACTTTGACCCATTTTCTTAAAAAGGATCTTTGTTTTTTAGGAAAATGAATCATTTTGCTCTACTCTTTGGTATTTAACCCTTAACTCCTGTTAGAAGTCTTACATACCGCTGCTTTTTTATGTTTAAGGCATGTTAGTGTATTTTTCAATCTACCTCCTGAGATCTTGGTACGATATTATTAGAATGCGGCGCCAATTTGTTATTTTAACTGTACTATCACGTTTTCAAGTTACGACAAGAAACTATCTTTATTCGCTATAAAGCTAGTTTTATTAAAATCTGACGGTTCGTTTTTATTTCATTGTTACTGCTCCTAAAATATGGAACGATGGGCAATATCAAAAACAGAATTTTTAAGAAGTTTTTGTTATTTATTATTTTTCTTATTATCAATCAATATTTAGAATTTAATTATTAATTATCTAATATTTAAATGTTTTCTCTGTGTTGTAAGAACCAACTGTGGTAGAGCGGGCGGCGGCGACAAAAATGACTACGACTTCGACTTACGAGATGAAATTGGGATATAAGACAAAGTTATTATTAATAGATGAAAAAATGACTTGCCTACCTCGGTATTTTGGTACGATATGAGCAGAAAGGGGTGATTTTGTACCAATAGGCAAATTTGATAGAACTATTATGTTATCGATTTACGACAAGATTCTTTAATATATCATATATCTTGACTTGTACAGTACAAAATTTACAATCTGCCTCCTGATATCTGGGTACGATATTAGTAGAATGAAGTGCCAATTCGTTATTTTAACTGTACTATCACTTTATCGAGTTACGGCATGAAATTCAGCGTGCGATCTCTCTTAACTAGCACATTGCAAATATTTCAATCTGCTTCGTAATATCTTGATATGATATGAACAGAACGCGGCGCAAATTCGTCATTTTGACAGTACTCTCACGCCATCATGTTTTGAGATGATATTTTGCCAAATTAAACCTTAAAGAATGATTTTTAAAACCCCTTGAAGGGCAGTGGGATATAATATAACCAACTTAATTTTGATTCCCAAATGCCGGAACACCGGAATTTTGGAATCAAATTTTATTTTTATAATATATGTGAAGAAAAGATTTTACTTATTTCGAAATAAATTTGTTGTTAAATCCCGGTGTGATTCAATGCTTTCAACATTTTAGAAACATAAGTACTTTGCCTCTGAAAGGATTAAAATATTTATTACAGTCTAAATGTAAGAAAATACCCAGTCCCCACCCTTTTTTTTCATCAAACTGTCGGAATTATCACAGAAGAATCCACCGTAAAATGTCAAAGTAATTTTAATTAAGTTCACACCGGAACACCGGAATTTTGGAATCAAATTTTACTTTTATAATATATGTGAAGAAAAGATTTTACTTATTTCGAAATAAATTTGTTGTTAAATCCCGGTGTGATTCAATGCTTTCAACATTTTAGAAACATAAGTACTTTGCCTCTGAAAGGATTAAAATATTTATTACAGTCTAAATGTAAGAAAATACCCAGTCCCCACCCTTTTTTTCATCAAACTGTCGGAATTATCACAGAAGAATCCACCGTAAAATGTCAAAGTGATTTTAATTAAGTTAAGCACACCAATCAGCAGACTCAATCAGGACTACGGTTTTTAATTCATCAGATAACCCCAGTAGTTTCGAGCTGATTCATTACTCACACACGTGTTCCATTGTGAGCATATCGTACCACTGTTGCCAGTGGGTGGCATTTTTTAATTCAGTTTTCTTGATTAGTTTTTTGAGAAAGTCAAATTCGCCTTATTTAATGAAAGAATAAATAAGGCGAACACATGGCGAATTATACCATTTTAAAAAAGTGGTACTAATCAAACTATCTCAATTCTAAAAAATGTGGCCCACTTGCGACACTGTATCGTACCCGAATCCGACATTTCTGCTTAAAGTCAACGTCAAACGCGACCTGAACACGAAGTATCGCACCCGAACACAATCAAAACTCGAAGTGAAAGAATATTAATCTATATTTAAAATATATTATTGAAAAGTAGTCTGCAATTAAATCTCTAATATCAATTCTATCATCTTTGCATAAAAACGAGCCTATATACACTCAATTATATTAAAGTATATAGTTTGTTTCATTTGATAAATATTCAAGACTTTCTTTTGAAAAATCGATCAAACCAAGATCGACCTCAAATAGTAACAACCAAACACAAAATATTTAAAGTCAACCCTTCCCAAGCCAATCCACGTGTTGGGGCATGTAAAATTGTATCCGACCAGATACAGGACTCTAGCTACGAACCCAGGGGGGGGTAAAACCAAAAAAAAACGAGAAAAAATAAAGAAAATAAAAGGGAAAAGCCGGAACAAAACATGACGGTTTTAATTATTAATTAGGTTAATCAATTAGATTGCGAATTGATTTAATCGTTAATTGGAAAAGAGATTGAAATTAAATTAATTATTAATCATTAGTCTATGAGTAGGATTGAAATAAAGTTTAATCGTCAATCTTTAGTTATGATTAAACATTTAATCATTAGTTTTCAATCGTTAATCAAATTAAAATTTTGCATCACCCGTGTACTGTGTATTATGTATATAAATTGTACCAGCTTCTTTTTTAATTTATTTATATTTTCTTTGTCTGCATTCTTTTTAACAACACTAGTAAAATAAAATACTAAAAATTCGCAATTTATTATTATTTTATAATAAGATAAAATTTTCCACACAAAAACACGAAATAGAAGTTCTGTGTTGCTCAATCACCTAAATTTTAAAATAAAAAATAAATTAAAAATAGCAATAAAAAAGGTAAAGAAATATTACATTTGAAATGGGTTGAGTCTGGCAGATGAAGACGTGCAATAAAGTGAAGATATTTTGACTAGAATCAGGTACTGATTGACAACACGGTAAACGGGGCACGTACACAACTTGAAAGAAGATCTTCAATTTACTGAACTAATTAAATACAATTTAATTTAATATGTATATGTATTAATGTATGTTTTAATATGTGATACACTTCGCCTTATTTAATCAAAAATATTTTCGAATACTATGAAGATTAGAAGAAGAGAATACTTGAAGATTCCTTTTCGGAAAATAGTGGTACTTCTACGCAGCATGAATTTATGTTTTATGCGAAGTTTTAACAAAATACTCAATTTAGTTATATATTTTTGAAAGCTTTTCATAGCTTTCTAAAATAAAAATTAACTTTTGGAGTGATTTTCTTTTTAAACTCTTCGCTGCGTCATTTGTTTACACTACGTTTGCTACCTCTATTTACAAGCAACAACGTTTCATTGTACATTTCGTTACCTACAAAGAAGAAAGAAAAAAAAAGTATTTTATAAAGATTATTCGTTTGAAACTATGGTATAGAAAGTAGAGAAAATATAGAAATTTGCGACTCCTGCATATACAAAATAATAATATTGGATACATAATACTTTATACAAAATTTATTTATTTATTTCTTCTGATAAAAAGTATAATTTGTTTATTGACACACCTTTACTGATCAATTAGTTGGCTAATTCTGTTGCAATCAGTAATTATGTTGCAATCAGTATTTTGAAACATATCTTAATAATGATGAAATCAAAGACTTTTTAACATATTTTTTTTCTTTTTGCATTGGACGTAGTGCAATTACATGTGGATACATTTTCCGTTTTATTAATTAATCATTTTCTGCTATTTCTTTTTTCATAAAGTATGCCTAATTTATTAAGTTAACATTTCCTATCATGATCATAAACGAATCCGAGTAAAAGTGGCTTTTTTTTTCATATACAGTTTTGTCTGAATAATATTTTCTTTCGATGAAGTAATTACGTATTCCGGTATTAAAAAAAAATTGGCAAATGGACTACAGAAAATAGTGAATTATAAAAGGGTCACATTCATTAATTAAAATACACCGTTCCTGCTTTTTCATATAAGAAACCATATTAAAAATAAAACTGCATAATGACTATGTTATTTTAGTGTTATTTTATCGCCTTAATCTTACGAAATTTTATGAAAAACTCATGAACAGAAAATTATTTATATCAAACTTGAAATATTCATTATAGGTTAGATTCTTTTTTCTCTTAATCTTTGAGAGACTCTGGAAAAATAGAATTTTGCGCTTCGTTTTATCAGTGAACACTCTGCAACTATAATTTTTCTTATCGGTCACGGTACCTTTCTGGCCTATCTCTTCAAATTCAAAAGAGTTCTTTCTACTCTTTGTGAGTGCAGAGATGTTGTTTTGCATCTGATTACTTCTATAAAATTGTCCTGTAACAGCTCGCTGGCCTATTCGCCACTTTCCTGTTCTTCGGACGATTGTCTGGTTAATGTTTTTTCGTGTCCAGCTTTTTTGTCAAGCTTAGAAACCTCTTTAATTTTCTGTGCGACTTTACTATCTTATTACCTCAATGAGCCAGGGTTCCCCTTTATTCACTGACTATTTTCAGGTTGGAACTTTGCCGTCTCCAGCAGTGATTAATGGATGAAACCAATTATTTTAAATTGAAAACTGTAATACAATTTTTATATTTAATATATTTTTAGATTGCCCACTAATAACACCTAAAACCATATTTGTGTGAATGATAGCAATAAAGTATTCAATTAAATTTTGTATTATTATTATTGTTAAATTATTTCTAATTTTGTATTTTGTACTGTTATCTTTTTTACAAATATTGTTCTTTTTATTTACATTTGTTTACTGTTAATCACCACAGCCCTTGTTTCGTTTTACTGTGGGTTCAACTACAACGGAGTTCTGTCCACGTAAGGTTTTTTCTGCCTTTTACCCTCTATTTGACGCTCTTTTGTTGTGTTTTTATCACACTACGTATCTTCCTTACCGCCCCCCCCCCTGTCGCGTTTACTGGCAGGTTCAGTCTTGACTGAATTTTGTATCGCTTTTTTTAAGAACTTAATAAAGGGGGTCGAGAGGGACATCTGTGCTCTACAGACCTCTCGGACAGTTAATACACGTAATCGAACTACTCACTAAAACCAATGAAATTATGGGAAGTTAAATCGCTGCTGTAAAAAGCGAAATAATTATGACATTTATTCTGCTATTTCCTCCAGGCATGCGGCTAATATAAATGTATAGCTTCAAGACTATTCACAAATTTAATTGAATAGATTATTGCTATCATTCACACAGATATGCTTTTAGGTGTTATTAGTGGACAATTAAAAAATATATTAATTATAAAAAATCTATTACAGATCTCAATTTAAAGTAATTAGCTTTCATCTATTAACCTGGAAAGTCCGGGTTGGATCCTCTAATTATTTTAACTTGCAAATGTTCGCAAGCGCAGGAAATTTCCTAACTCAATTTAATTTATTGAACTTTAAACAAATTTACGCAAGCTAAATGGACAGCATATATTCAAGTTCAATATTAATATTTTTAAATTCTGCAAACTTTCCAATGATTAAAAGATGAAACTTTCTAACAAAAAAAAATTATTAAAAGTTTATACAAATGTTTTAATGTATTTCTAAATTATAATATTACTTTGCAATCGGTAATGTTAGGAATCTTTTCAGTAATGATATTTTACTTTTCATGATGCATACCTAGTTCATTAGATTAAGATTTTTTATCACAGTCACATAAAATGCTGAATTAAAGTTTTTTTTCCTTATAAGATTTTACTTGATTATTATTTTCTTTCGTTTAAGTAATTACTCGTTCCGGTATTTAGTTAATTTATGAACGGACTAAGGAAAACATTTAATCATGAAAATGACAAGTTCATTAATTAAAATGCACTGTCCTCGATTTTTTTTCTTTTATATCTGAAACTATGTTACGATGAAAATTTTCATGGCTGTGATATTACTTTTAATAAAAATAAATATATATAATTAACTTAATGTTCTGAAAGAAATGAAATATTTTTTTTAGGTCAAACTGTATAGATTGGAGTTAGTTTTTTTTTTTTTTTTACTGTAGAGAGAATTTGGAAAAAATAAGTTCCTATGTTTTTTTTATAATAATAATAATAATTTTGCGCTTTAACTCTATTTTTTTTACTACTTCACAAATTCCATATTATTAACTGAATTATAGGACAATTTCAAAATTTTAGTGTTTTTTTCCGCTGATAATTAAAATATATTGACATTCATTTAACACAGTAACTAAAACAATGATATTTGAACTAGGGAATATACTAGGGAACTAGATAATCATAATATATCCTCAAATGAAAATGCGCAATAACAATTCCAAAAGCAATTCCAAAAAGCATCCTTTAGTTGTAGACTCTTCAGAAACCCATATATATTTTCCATATTTAAAGGACCATTTGTTTAAACAAAGTTTCTTTTGCTGGCACTGAATTTCGGAATCTTTTTTAATAGTTTTTACAGTGTATTAAACTGTTTTCTCAAACCAGAATATATGATTTTCGGATGACATTGATCCTAAATTAAACATATTCAAATTCAAGAAAAATATTTTACAGACAAACATGATAAATTATCTATAAACACTAACGTTAAAATTAATATTTTTTTCTTTTTACTCTTGCATGTAACTAAAAATACGAAATAGAAAATTTATAGCATCATAAAATCCGGATATTCCGCTTTGACAAAACATATTACAACAAAATAAAATGCGCTCGGATATGTTTCCGAAAAACAATGGAATCAAAATAAACTTTGTTTTGATAAATGCTTGTGTAAATCTAAAAACAAAATATTGGTTTCTGATGTTTCTAAAGATAAAGAAATCTTTTCGTAATCATAGGTAACTCGTAAGTGGTTATTGCATTATTTTTGTTTGTGGTTATAATATATTTTTATAGATTACGAAACATTTGTCTCTTTTAGAGTGTGCACTTTTACTGAATAAATACACATGAATTCTAGTTTCAAATCTAAAACTGTTAATATAAAAACTATTTACTGTAGTGTGTTTTACCACCACTTAAAGTTTGTCTTGAAAAATTCTTGTTGAAATTTATTTCCTGTATATTCTTATAAGTGATCTTTGTTATAAAACAATAACATTCACAGTATATACATTTGTTATATATTCTTACAAAATTGAAATTCAACTAAAATATGACATAACTTTTTCTACGAATTAAACAATATGACATTTATTTCCTATAATTAAGTTAAAAAAACATACAAAATTGTTTCTCAGGGTCATTATTATATTGAGTATACTAAAGAAATCCTAGATTTCTTCCGTTTCTCGTTTTACTTCCAATTAACTTAAAATCTATTATTATAATCTTCAAATAATTCCTTTTATTTTCCTCGGTTCATTATCGCATGTTTAAATTCTTGTTAGCCCTTAAATGATTCTAAAATTGAATTTTTGATCAATATGAAATGAAGTGAGTATACCAGATTTATATGAACATCGAGAAACTTTCGAAGAACGTATTAAGATCTCCATCTTCTCTAATGTCATTTATATCTAAAACAGAGTCATGAAATTAGTAAAAGATAAGACGGCAGTGGAACTCTCTATATGGTTAACCGAATTTGAAAAGTATCTAATTTCATAGAGATAGCTTGAGTAGTAAGAATTAAAATTAAATAGGATGATATCATTAAAGAAAATAGTGTATTCATCATATTACAATCGCCCATTTAAATGCGTTGACTCCTATAAAATGGGTCTCCAAAACATAAATTTTTTATTAAATTATTAAAGAATCGTATATATTATTTCTCCTGTCAACATCCCTTTTTCTAAGAAAATACGAAACGCAGAACGACGAATGAGATAGCATATGCAAGGATTTTAAACAGGCTTTTGACATAACATACATTTTTGACATACATTTTCCTAAAGCATGTTTTTGATTAAAATTTGCTGATAATTAAAAATTAAATCGGCATTGTTTTCATAAATGAAATGAAACGTTTTCCGGAAATTAAAGTTACCACAAAAATAAAATACCGCATTATATCGTGCTCAGCAATAATTATGTATCAAAAATGTAAAATAAAGATTGCTGCACGAATTTCTTTTATATTTATGATTAAAGAGCAAAATTTAAATTGAAAGGCTGAATTTATTTTTCTTTGTCCCATGTTTTTTTTCCTGAAACAAATGATGTTATCTTCTAATGCAGTTAAAATACGATTGATATATTTTTTTTTTGCCTTAGCTATCAGCGATCAGTTTTGACTGTAAGTTTGATGGGATAAATGAGGGGATATTCTGGCGACCAAAGTTGTTTGCAGATATTTTTAGTGCTTATTTTTTATATCTATAAATTTAAACTTGCATTTAAAAAATATTAAAATGCAGTGCGAAATCTTCGCTCGGGTACACTGGTATATATTATTTATCATATACAATCGGCCTTTTAAATGCATTTAGTTCTAAAATATTGTCTCAAAGCCCTAAAAAATATCAAAATATTTGAAAAACACATTTAGTGATAAATTTAGTTAAAATGTCAGACTTGTTGGAATAAGACGAAATTTTAACGATACTTTTGGAATTTTTTTCAGAATGTTAAACATCGATATCTTAAACGATTTATATATACATTTAAAAAGAAACTAATTCAGAAAATATAGTTGAATTATATATTTGAAAACATAATTAATGTGCAATTTATATCTATTTCAGATAACTACGTTAAAAGTAATAACAATAAAACACGCTATAATTGATTTTAGCAAACGATGAAATGGAATTTAATATTAAAACTTTTAATGCTTCGTTAATTAAACTTTTTCGGACATTCTATTTTCTGTAAAGAACATCCAATATATTCAATTAACATTTTCTGTCAAAAATTCGTAAGCAAAATATATTTCTCTGAAATATTTTATTTTTATAAGTTTTTCTAAAATTAAAATATTTTTCTGCTCGTGTAATTAATTGGTGAACAGCCTACCAAAAACTTATATTTAATGGCTACTTTCATCCATTTAATTGCATTGAATTTTTTATTGTTTAAATAAAAATTTTGTTTTGCCCGATGTTGGAAAGGATTACCTTAAATATAAGATCCCAACAAACCTTGTAATGGGAGTCCTCTAGGGCTGGAAGGGCCACTGGTTTTAGAATCATACTGAGCAATCAGTAATACGAGAATCACTATTACGGGGGACACTTCGTTAATACGCGAAAACGAAAAAAGTCATTTTACAAAAACAAACATTTAAAAATGTCTTTGGAGAGAAATTATCACAAACGCAAAAATAAATTATTTCGTTGAAAAGCTGATATTTCGTTAAAACTGACATTCGTTTAGAATAATATATAATATTTCAAACCCTAAAAATAAATTATTTCGTTGAAAAGCTGATATTTCGTTAAAACTGACATTCGTTTAGAATAATATATAATATTTCAAACCCTAAAAATAAATTATTTCGTTAAAACGCGATATCATTAAAAGCATGAAAAAAAAAAAATAACTTGTGGAAGATACAGAAGGAAAGGATCTAAAAATAGTCACATAAAACTATTTTTCATGCTTCCAAATTGAATAGATTCAAGGAAAAACAAATTTTACAAAGATTTCTTCCTTCCATTTTACAAAATTATTCGACAGCCTTAGTATGTAATAATGGGAAGGAGATTTTTGAATTTCAGTAACCTCGATTATCCGGAACTATTTTTTCGGACTCTCAAAATATTCGTTCTGTTAAAAGGTATATAAAAATTTTCGAGATTGCTTATTTTAAGAAGTGAATATAAAAGACAATAAAAAAACATAAATTTTGCATAAAGAATGAAGTCGATCGGATAATTCGTTGCCGATATATTTGTAATCCTATTTTCCACACTTTTCGATTTTTCATGACTCTGTTCTTCATTTAAATTTCAATTCAAAGATATATTTAATTGAAAATGAGACGCTTAATCCGACGCAATAAACCGTTAGTTAAAATGATTATCAATTTTGAAGTTATAAGGATCTTTCACTTACGCAAGTCAGAAATAGAGCATTTAAAGTTTATGACGATTTTATTCGAATTGCAATGCATTTTATAAATAGTTTTCACATGTTTTATTTTCATATTTTATATTATGCATATCCATGAGGGGTACGTATTACGGTGGCCCCCAACGACTAGTTTATTTATGTTTTAAGGTTCCTAGATAATGGTGACAAACACGGATAGAAAATATAAGATTAGATGACTAAGATATCTAATAGAAATGGATTAATAAAAAGAAAATCTCGTTTTTGGTGTAGTGAGTTTTAAAAAATCGCGAAAAAACTAAAAATAACTGTACGTATTCCGAATTAACTTTATTAAGAAGAAAAAATACTGTATTTGTATAAAAGATTGTAACCTGATTTCTTTTGAACATGGCTGAATATTGCCGCGAAACGCGAAAAAAAACGCTAAAAAGCGCATAAAAAATTTAACTAAAAATTTTTAACAAAAATCCAATATCTGAATCACAAATATACTGTGACCAATCTTCTTCTATCTGGAAGCAAATTCGCAGATCCTACGCCTAGATACTTTTCCCGCTGTAGGGAAAATTTTTTCAACTTTGAATTCTCCCTAAAATGAATTGCAGTAATTCCGGAGAAAATATAATGGTTTGAATAAAACTAGTATCTATGGGGTAATTAATTTTCCTTGAGTAACTTTTTTTTAATCAGTAAAGCTATAAGTTCGCAGATCTCAAATAACATTTAGAATTACTTTTTACGGAAAAGAAAATTTAATATTGTACACTGAGAAAAATGACGCTTTCAAATCTGAGTAAAATCGATTTCTTCATTTTGTTATGAAACTTTTTGTTTCAAATATGACCACCCAATGCTTTCAATTCTGAAATACCAGATATATTCAGGGCATTTAAACATGGACATACTCAAAACCGAGACCATAGAGGTGAGTTCAAACTCATTTTTGAAACATAGAAATATTCAAAAATGATTAGAATCAGTTCAAACTAAATTTTGAAACATGAAAATACTCAAAATGAGCAAATGATGTTTTATTCTTGAGTGTGTGCATGTTTACAGAAATGAGTATATACATGTTTCAAACTTGAGTAATTTTGATTCGGAGCCATTTTGACTATGCGACATACTCAGTTTTGAAAATGTCGTTTTTAGAGCGTATGCAAACATTTTAATTTATTTTTTGAAAACTGTTAAATTTTCTCCTTTATGACAGACTGTACTGAATTTGATATGAACATATTAGGAAGAGTAGCGTCACCTAGAAAGTACTGGAATGAATGCACAAGCAAACATTTATAATAACAAGAAAGAAAAATAATGCATCAAACATATATTATGAAAATTAATAAAATACCTAAGTAATCAGTTTTGAAAACGCATAACACATTTGGAAAACCACATATCATGAGTTACCGTCTATAGACTGAAAAGTACTTCCTTTATTTTATGCAGCCATTATTTGGTCAATAGATTTGTACATGTTATACAGTTATACATAGCATGGTAAAATTTAGTTTAGTAAGAAATCGCATGATATGTTCAAAATTTATTTTCAGTAAGTTCTACCAAAATACGGAAACATTCTGTTGAACAGCCTTGTATATTACCCACATATTAATCTAAAATTTTATTCAGGCAAAAACACGCTTAAACTAGTATATTCACACTTCCAAAAATTGCCATCCATAGGCAGTCGTGTATCCAGTTCTTTGCGAGGCCCTGTATGTAATTTTATGTATAATCTATAAAAATATCTTATTATATTGAAAATAGTTCAGCTTGAAAATGCTTAACTCAGTTTAAAACAACCTTTAAGCAGTTCATGCTCACGCTTCATAATACATGTGAATTTTTTTGTGTAGCCCTGTATATTCACTATAGCATTTATTTTACACTCATCACGTAGAATGAAAAAAATTAGTCAAACTTAAAAATGAACCATAACTGAAAACAAACTTAAAGCAATTACGCTAATAGACAGTATTTCAGATACAGTGCGGCACCAGAAATATTTTATGTGTCCCTGTAAATGAACAATAAATGCTATGCAGATCATATTCTACAGCAAGTATCTTGTAGTAAACCTCAGTCATGTAAATCAATTTCATTATATTTGAAATACATACATACATACATACATACATACATGTTACATAATACTCTGCAAATTGTTTTCCCCCGTAGACTGTTATATAACTGAACTCTTTTGCACTCCATATTCTACAAAATGCGTGTTTTAGCGCGCATCATAAATACATATCAATGTAAAATGTACTTGAAATGATTTGTTTGCATTGACCGTAATGTATCGAATAATTTTGACTGCCCCTGTAAATGCAGAATAAATGCTACACACTAGCGATAGTGCTACACTAAACGCTAATAACATACTAAATGTTCAGGGGAATCCCAGTATACTTACGGGAGTTAGAGTATGGAGAGGTGGACAGATAAACGTCATAAACAATTTTCAACTATGTTGTTCGTTTTTCCTTTAAGTAATGCTAAAACATTCATTTATTATGATTGATAATTGAGTGCTCGTTAAAACTATCAGAGCATTTAAAAATAACATTCTTAATATTTTTTATATAAACCAATTTAATTAATTTTGTATACAATAATATATTTTTTTCTGAAAAACGTTGTTTTTTTTATTAGTTTGCAATTAAAAATAATATTTTTTCCTATAACAAAAACAGCAAAATGAAATTTAGTTATTTTAAGCATTTAGTATAAAGCAATTACTTACAGCTATATTTTTTTGCTTTATTTATTAATTTTTCTCTGATTATTTTATTTTTCGTAATACATAGTTAATTTAATGCATTAGCATTTTGGATCTTGAACATGAGGAAAATTGTTTAAAAAGATTTTTTCGTATAAGGTTTATTTCACTAATATCATCTTTGCCGTAGTAAATACATATTCTAGAATTCACTTAATTTTAAAATGGATTAAGTGAATTATTTACTCATAACAAAGCTATATTCATTAAGTAAAATGCGATGTACTTCCTTTTCCTTATTCAAAGTATGTCAACTTAAATTGGATGATTTCAAACTTCAATAAAAAATAAGCAGTGACAACACTTGGAAATATTCTATCAGAAAAGTATTGTTTGAGGTCGGAATATTTTTTAACTATGCTTCGTTGTTTAAGTTTTAAATATCACCAATAGATGGCGCTACGCTGTCCCAGCATCTTTGAATGTCCCAACTAAGGTATCAAAATGGATTTATTTCATATGTTTTTTAACCCTAATTCTGTTTATCTTTTGAAACGCCAAACATATATTATGCGTTTTGAAATTACAAGGTATTACAGTTAGAGGCAGTTTCAACATCCCCTATTGCTGATATTTGAAACTAAAAGAAAGAAGAATGTAAAGAATTCTTTTGCTTCACCAATAACACTCCTTCATGAATTATTTTAAAAGTTGCCATATTGAATAGTAAATTTTAGGTCAGTATTTATAAGTTAAGACTGATTAGAAAGATTATATTTATCGCTGCTGCATTATAAATACAATGTTGATATATATACTTAATATTTTAAACAACAAAAAAGAAAATTATTTAAACCATATTTTAGAGACTTGCTGTACGATAGACACAACAGACATATATATTGCACTTTTTGTGGCAATCAAGACAAATACGTTTGTAGATTTTTTTTCTGAATAATTAAAAAATATAATACATTTCCAATTAGCATTATATCTGTATTAATTGTTTTAGTAAAAAGTTATAAATTTGAAAAGCGATATTAAACATGAAAGAAAAACATGCGTCAATAACAGATTATGAAACGTTTTTCAACAAATTCCAAACTAGTCCTTGGGGGGCCACCGTAATACTTACCCATTCTGGATATGCATAATATAAAATATGAAAATAAAACATGTGTAAACTATTTATAAAATGCATTTCAATTCGAATAAAATCGTGGCTTGATGACGTCATAAACTTTAAATGCTCTATTACTGAATCGCTTAAAAGAAACATCCTTATAAATTCAAAAATCATAATCATATTAACTAACAGTTTGCTGCGTCGGATTAAGCGTCTCATTTACAATTAAAATATATATTTGAATTGAAAATTGAATGAAATTCAGTGTCATGAAAAATCGAAGAGTGTGGAAAATAGGATTACAAATATCTCGGCAACTCATTATCCGATCGACTTCATTCTTTATGCAAAATTTATGTTTTTTTATTGTCTTTTATATTCACCCCTTAAAACAAACGCTTTCGAAATTTTTTATATACATTTATCAGAACGAATATTTCGAGAGTCCGAAAAAAATAGTTCCGGATAATCAAGCTTACTGAAATTCAATAGGCTTTTTCTCATTATTACACTGTTCAAAATTTGCAGCAAACTGTCCGGTCATTTGACCGTTTTTTGTAGAAAACGGTTACATAACTGTAATTTAACTATATTCTGACCGTATTATTGCTCATTTTATGGTCAGAATATAGTTATATAATGGTTATGTAACCGTTTTATAGAAAAACGGTCAAATGACTGGACAGTTTGCTGCAATTTTTTAACAGTGTACATACTAAGTATATACCAAATTTCAAGTCTCTATCTCAATTTGTCAGGAAGATAGAGCGTTTACAGACACACAGTCAGACGGACGGCAATTTTTTTTTTCTAAAAACATGTTTTCGAAATCTCCAGTGTCTAAAACGTATAAATCCGTCAATTTTTTTCTCGTTTTTTTAAAAGATCACAAGACTTACCCTATACTACGTATGTTGGGTAAGTAATAATGCAATAAAATTTCACCTCTTAATAAGGTAAAATATAATGCCTCAGTAAACAGGTTTGACCACTCATAAGACCATTCAAAACCAACTTTCAGCAATTACCCTCTCTACTCTGAAAATTATCCAAAATATTTTGAGCTGTCCTGTATAGGATCTATATATATGCATATATATAAATACCACATAATATTCAAAAATTTAGTTCAGTTAGGAAACACATAACACAGTTTAAAATTCCCCTCCGGCAGTAATCACCAATAAGCGGAAATGTACTCAAATACTCTTGTGCAGCCCTGTATATTATCTTTTGAATTTATACACACAAAGTAATATGCAAAAATATAGTTAAATTTAAAAACGCACACCACAATTGAAAACGCACTTCCAGCAATTTATGTTCATAGATAGAACTGTAACCGAATTATTTTATATGTCCCTGTAAATAATATGTACATCATATTCTATAGTAAGCATCTTCTGTTCCATAGTAAGTACTTCAGTAATGTATAATAATTTCAATATGTTTGATAGAGTGTAACATTCTTAAAATAAACTGCAAATGATTTCTCCCCATAGACCATAAAGTAGAGGAATTTTTACGAGTACACTTGTCAACGAAGTATTAATGTTATACACTTCATTTTGAATACCGAACATGACATGAAACCGAATGACTCAAACATATATCGAACATGATTCAAAACTATATAGGGGAAGGTGACCTAAAATGATCCCCTGTAAGGGAAAAACTTGTGTAAAATATCATAACTGTTTAAATAAAGCTTTGGCCCTTTGCTAGTATACTTTACACTATATTTTGCATTTTAAATATAATTTAATATTATTTTAAATCCAAATTGAGGAATGACAAAAATGGATTTTTTAAAAAGTGTCCAAAGCATCATTTTACCCTCACCACAGGGCGAAGTGATCCTTCATTTAAAAATAAATGTAAATTGTTTTTTTAATCAGCAAAATAAAGGATGTAAAAGTAATTATGAAAATATATAAGTGTAACTCACACCTAAAAACATACTCCATTAAGTAAACCAAGTCATATTTATGTACATGAAAGACTGTAATATAAATAAATATGAAAGTTAGTTCTTACCTTATGAAAGATGTTATAAAAATCAATTTTTCAAAGAATTCTATTCGCACGCGTAATACTGCGATCGCTTGAATACCGCCATTGCTTCTTCTTTACTTATCACGATCAGTTTATGTCTTATCTTGTAGATCTTGTACGACCAGTCTGGAAGAAAATCTATGTGGATCGTTTTGCCCGTTAGGATCATTTTAGGCCACCTTCCCTTATCAATCACATAGCAAATCGAGTATATTTACGTGAGTTAGAGAGCACGGATGGACAGACTGCCAGACATACCAAATTTATAAGCACTTTCCAACTATGTTGAAAAGTGTTAAAAACACCTTTCTGTGTTACATTTTTTGAATAATCTATAAATAGTTATACAATACCATTGAATTCTTTATCTTTATTATGTAGTGCAGAAGCGATAGATATTATTTTGAAATCACTGTGTGCGTACTCGGATGGAATTTTATTTAGTATAATAATCTTTAAGAAGTTTACGCATTCTGAATGAATGGACAAAATAAATTTTAAATGATATTAAATTTCATCATCAATATTTTAATATTATATAAACTATCCATGGATCAAATTTGAAATTTCGAATGAGATTTTACATAAAATATGAATTAACGTTTTCTGCAAAAATTTTAACGTATCTCTGCATTATTTGATTACTTTACAATGTCTAAGGTTAGCCATTTTCTTCAATAATAATAGCATTAATTTTTTCTACCATTCGATGTAGTGCAATAATAAGCAAATATTTTTTTTACTGTATCCCTTTTCTGATGTTTCACTTTTCATATTACATGCTTAATTCAATACAGTAATATTTTCTGTCAAGGGCACAAAAAAAGCTGAGTAAAAGATTTTTTTTTTTATAACAATTTACTTTGCTGTTATTTTTTTTTCGTTGAAACATATACGTATTTTAGTATTTAGTTAATTTATAAATGGACTAATGAAAATATTTATTCATGAAAACGACAAGTTCATTAATTAAAATGCACTGTCTAGATCTTTCATGATTGAAACACTTCTAATAAGAAATTTTTTGTGGCTGCGACATAATTTTAAGGTAGTATTTAGTTCAGCTATTCTCCTGAAAAAATGAAAAGAAAGTATTATTTTTAGATCAGGCTTTATAGGTTTTACTTCGTTTTGTTTTGTTTTTTTCTTTTTGAGCAAAAGAGGTTCTAGTAAAACAGATTTTTATATTTTATTTTTTCTATAAAATAAAAAAAAATAATTTGGTGTTTGTGCACTAGAATTGTTTTTACTATTTTTCAAATAAGTAAATTTAGTAGCATTAACTGAATTGTATTATATTTTTAAGTGATTATTTCATTGATAATTAAACTAATTGACCTTCTCATTCCAGCGGTATGTGTTTAATGAAGGATAACTAGTATTGAATAAAATGAATAGTGTTGTAAGTACAGTGTAATTCGGTCTGTAACACTGTATGTAATTTCAACTATATTCCAAATATGGAGTGTATAGGTCACAGCTGTTTCGATGAGGATAAAGGCTTTTTCCACAACTTCACGAAATATAGTTACATTTAACAAAAATCAAAGTAGGTCTGTTTAAAATTTCTCTGAAATATCTGGTATTGTTGTTTATGTTATTAAAACATACCCTGTTTCAGATTGATACTTTGTATTTTTGACAGCACAAATTAATTAAGACCCTGGATTCCTATAAAAATCCTTATTGTAGAGTATTTACCAACACTTAATGCACCATCCGTTTTAAACATTCTATTATGTATTTTATGTAGCTTTTATTACAGCTATTAGAGCCATCCGGAGAAAGCAATTCCGAAAACTTTTGCTATATTTTAACAGATCTTGGCCTCGATACCCCTAAAAAACCCTCCGTCTAATTGTTGATATATATAGATATATATGATGATTTTTGTTATGTGATGGCACTCCTTTTCAAGAACTGATTAATATGCGACTGAGAATGTGTAGAAAACTTACCAAGGTCTTCATTGATTTCGTTTGTCCACTTCATTAGCTATCATGTTTCAAAATGGTAGTTTTTAAACCCGATAGTTCAAAGAATTCAACTAACACGATAGTTCAAATGAACGGCAGTTTCTTTAAGTAAAATAATCATCACTTAAAAAATTCAAAAACATGTATACAAATGCTCGAAACACAAAAAAGTTTTTCCCGTTAAGTGTTCTGCTTTGATAAAAGGGTTCCGGAGCATTTTGTGTTTTACCTGTGCCATAAAAAATGACTGAGATATAGCAGTATCAAATTCTAGGGTGTATGTCACTTCGAAACAAAAAAATAGATAATGAGATAAGTTCTTTCATAAATGGATTTAATTTATAAGTTTTATTGAACATAATTTCTCGCAAATTATCTTTCATTGGTGGAACCATTTTTCAATCTTTCATATGCTTAACACTATAGATTCATTCATGCAAACGTCATATTCTCATCAAGCTTGGCGACATTTGACAAAATAGCGACAGAGTTGGCGACAAAAACATCGACATAAATGAAGCCAACTTTTCTATAACTGACTGATTTAGCGATATTCTCATTCAAATTCAGAATTGACAAAAACTGGGAATGAATCTTTTATAATCAGGTTCTTTGCATTTTTGCTTCTTTTTTTTCGAGTAAAATTAAGTAAAATATAATAACCAAGAAATTGGGATGCTAAATTTTCTCTCAGTACAGAGCGGAAGGTGTTTTCCAAATTTATTTCATTTATATTATTAGAAATGAGCTTTATTTATAATAGCAGTTTTTGGACCAATTATTTTCATTCATTATTTTTTTTAAACACTAGAATAGGAAGGAATTGTTTTTATGAATTAATCATTAAGAAATATTACTTATTGTCTGAAATTAAGTTAAAGGGTATGTATAAGAAATTTTTTCAGTGTGTTTATTATATCGAGCATACTGAGAAAACTTTCACTTCCAATTAACCTGAAAAGAAATCTTTTAATCCTTTCTTCATCAATTTATACCCATGCATTCAATACAGCATTTGTAAAACTTTGTTAACATTTAGCCCCAAAATTAATAAGTATGTATTACTTAATCTGTGAAATTAAGTAAAGAGATTCTTATAAGAGTATTTCTTAGTGTATTTATTATATAGAGCCTATTAATAAAACATTCTACATTTTACAGTTCCATCTTTCAGTTCCAATTAATATGAAAAGTAATCTTTTAAATCTATTTTAATCCATTGATGTTCATGCATTTACTGCAGCCTTTCCAAAACTTTGTTAATAGTTAGTTCATAAATCAATTTGAAATCAAGTTTTAGTTCAATAGGTTATCAAGTGAGTTTTCAAGATTTCTATGATCACCGCGAAACTTTCAAAGAAGATATTGAGATGTTCATTCTCCCTTAAGTCGTTCACTTCTAAAATTGAATCACAAAATTACTAAAAGATACACGGTAAAAGAATTTTATAAATAACTAATGAAATTTGAAACGTAATATCTTAATTTATGGAGTTAGTTTGAAAAGGAAATTTTAAAACAGAAATAGGGGAAATCTTTATAGAAATTGTTACATTTGAACTTAATTTTTCGTTGTCATCATTTTACAGTTGCCTTATGAATGCATTTATTTCTGAAATTGTTCTTTAGGCTACAAAAAAGGTAACGTTATCGAGTCTTAGTATTAGTTCAATCAAGTATTAGTTCAATAGGATATCAAGTGAGTTTTCAAGAATTCTATGATCACCGAGAAACTTTAGAAGAAGATATTGAGATGTTCATTCTCCCTTAATTTCTCTCAAATTTCCTTTTCAAACTAATTCAATAAATTAATATATTACGTTTCAAATTCCATTAGTTATTTAGAGAATTCTGTTACCGTGTATCTTTTAGTAATTTTGTGATTCAATTTTAGAAGTGAACGACTTAAGGGAGAATGAACATCTCAATGTCTTCTTCTAAAGTTTCTCGGTGATCATAGAATTCTTGACGTTACGGTTATGAGATGTTTTAATTAAGAAATTAGGTTTTTATAATGTGGAAAAATTACAAGGTATAAATAAAAGAGAGAAATTTAGAGTAATGGTGAGCACTAATTCTCACGGTCTATAATGCAGGAATATTTTGGACGTTTACGGTGATGTGGTTCGAAGACTTCATAATCCGGCAATTCTGCGAATATTTCATTAGGGAGGTCAGCGAGTTTTTCATAAATTTTTTCAAAATGTGTTTGATTCTTTTCTTTAATATAGTAGTTTTGAGGTCACAACGGATAGTGCTATTTCGGAGAAAACGGGAAGCATTTCTGACAATAAGTAGATTTTTGTTATAGAGTTGACTGAGGTTTTTCATAGCGGTTTTACAAATATAGGCCCAGACCGGACAGGCGTAGGTAATTATTGGTAGAATGCAAGAGTTATAAAGGAGAAGCTTGTTATGGATAGCCTGTGTTTTACTATAAAGTAGAGGTTTAAGTGCAATCGTGGCTTCAGCGACTTTCTCCCTGATGTTAAATGTTTCTTGAAAGTAAGTCTTTGGTCAAGGGTGACCCCTAGGTACTTTGCTTCATTAGACCAGGGTATAGTGGTATTGTTAATAGAAATTCTATTGGGATAGGTCAGTTTTCTGGAGAAATAGACAGCAGTGGTTTTATTTTCATTAATTTTAATGCACCATAGGTCACACCAGTCCAAGAAGGCATCAATGTGAGTCTGCAGGTACCTGTAAAGTGTATATGGGTGGTGAGCATAAGCGTCGATTGTAGTGTCGTCCGCATAAAGTGCAAGGTAGGTGTTAAGTGAACGAGGAATATCGTTAAAGTAATTGTTGAACAACAAGGGGCCGATAACGCTTCCTTGGAGGGTCTATGATTATATAAAGTAAAGATAACTATTGAAATTTTCTGTTAAGAATTCTGAATGTCGGAATAAAATTATCCATCAGAGTTGTCAAACACTGCTAAAATGTAAAACTTTTAACATTTTTTTAAAATGATAAACGTGAGACATTTTGCGATAAAAAAAAATTAATTTTTTTGTGACAATGTTATATTTATTTCACTGCGTTCATTTCTGCTGTCGTCGAAAGTGTATAGTCCACATTGTGACTGCTTTCAAAGATCGATTTCCTTTCATTGCTCATAAATCACTTTTAAGTGTCACATAATTTCCACTTTCACATCATTCAAATAAGGAAGTAAAACGAATGAAATTTGTTTGAAAATTTTAGCTCAATTTAATGTCAATTAAAATTTCGAAATAATTTTCAAGCATGATTTTTTAAAAATATCAGCAACATTCATTAGTTTTCTACAATAATATAAAGTAAAGTAGCAGAGTTACGAGGTTGTGTAATTATTAGTTCCATTGAAAAGTCGCTCAAAATATATAAGAAGGATTTAAAATGACGTCACAAAGATACTGAAAAGTTAAACGGGTATGAAAATATCTTAAATGAATAGAAAAAAGTTATATAGGGGAAGGTGGCCGAAAATGATCCCATTAAGGAAAAAACGTGTGTAAAGTAACATAACTCTTTAAATAAAACTTTGGCCCTTTGCTAGTATGTTTTAGACTAAATTTTGCATTATAAACATATTTTAATAATATTTTAAACCAAAACTGAATAATGAAAAAAAAATTCAAAAAGTGTCCAAAGGATCATTTTACCCTCACCAAAGGTCAAAATGATCCTTTATTTAAATATAATTGTAAATTGTTTTTTATCGGCAAAATAAAGGATATAAAAGTAATTATGACAGTACATAAGTGTAATTCACATTTAAAAACATACTCCATTAACCCTTCTTTGCATGAGTTTTTCTTTTACAATTGTGTTTTTTTATACATATATTAAATATTAGACACCAGAAATTTTAAGATAGATTTTTAACTTTGTTCATCAACATAGTTCACGGGAAATTTACTGGATTAATATTTCTATATAAATATAGTGGTGGCGAAGAAGTTGATTTATTTATTAAAAGTTAAATAAACAGTGATGGAAATTTACATCACTATGCAATTAAGGGTTAAGTAAACCAAGTCATATTTCTGTACATGAAAAACTGTATATCTAAATAAATATGAAATATAGTACTTACCTTATAACAGATGTTATAAAACTCAATTTTTTTAAGAATTCTATTCAGACGCGTAATATTGTGATCGCTTGAATGCCGCCATTGCTTCTTCTTTACTTATCACAACTAGTTTATATGTTACCCTATAGATATCGCGACTTGTCTGGAAGAAAACTTATGTGGATCGTTTTGCCCGTTAGGATCATTTTAGGCCACTTCCCCCTACAATAAGATTTTAACGAGGTCGATGTCTAACCAGGTATTTTTATCGATTTTGGTTGCATACAGGTTGCGTCAAAAAATATATATTCACTTTTAATCATTATATCTTCAGTTTTTATTCTCTTATATTTAATATTTGAATTACAAAAGAATCTACATAAAATGTGTAACTTTTCCTCCTACAGCAGATATTCAAAATTATGACCGTTCTGGTCAATATTACTGCTTATAACGGTGGGCTATTAAATCACAAACTTCAAAATAGATTTCATTTGGTGTTCTTGCTCAATTGCAGTTCCGGAACGTAGTCTATGAGCAGAGCATCCATTCTGTTCAAGCTTATGTTTTATCCTATGAATTGTAAGTCACACAGGTGGATCTGCCTGAAAATCCCTGCGATATTGTTTTTGTACTTCTACTACATTTTCATACTTACAATAGCACTTTAAAATATTTTTTTCTTTTTTCAAACGTTAATCTTGATCCACTGTTTATTTTCATTTAGTTAAACTTTGAAAAGAAAGAAAATTTAGAAAGTTATGACCCGTTAAACAGTCTGTATACATTAAAAAAAAGTGTTCATTTGTTAATGTCTGTAAATTCACCATTTATTGTCCATTTTACCAATTTTTATTCACACATTATTTTAAAAAAACATGGTAAAAAATTCCCCACTAAAAACGTTCCCCATTTAAAAAATGTAAAAATAGTTTCCAATAAAAAATCTTTACCACTCCACAAAAGCACTTTCGCCCCAGCTAGGGCATCATCAGTTGTGATCTTCAACTCTCTGCCTCTCCGTTATATGTATGATTGCTGGTTGAAGAGCTCCCCCTATCGACGTTCCATGCTCTCTCTCTCTCTCTGTTACATTTTTTAAATGGGGGACGTTTTTAGTGCGGAATTTTTACCATGTTTTTTTAAATAATGTCTGAATAAAAATTGGTAAAATGGACAATAAATAGTCTGTATACATTTGTCTCACGTACCTTGTATTTGTTTTCTGGGGATACTTTCAATTTCAGAATCGATTTTGAAACTGGAAAAATAAAACTGAAAAAGTGAAAAAAGCAAAATGATACACTGTTAGACACTGACCTCATATGAGGGGGTTAGAATGACAGTGGGGTAAGTAAATTTTTTTTAAATCTAGATAACCATATTTTCACTGAACGTATATTAATTTCTGTTCAGTGTTACAGTCAAATAAATCATAGTTCACTTAGAGAGTCAATACAGAACAAAGCAAGTTGGACCACTCAATGCAACGGCAATATGACAAGTTTCACAAAATATTTAATTTCTCAAATTACTAAATATTGACTTATTACGCTACTGTAATTCTAATCCCCTAATATATCTTACGAAAAAAAATATTTAAAAATAGCGTGGTTTGGTTTATTTATGGCGGCCGATTATCTACACGAGGTATATAGGTCTAGGGGAGGTGCCCTCCGCGGGGGTATTTCTAAGGGATCCTAACCCATATTTACGGCAAGGTTAAAAAAAACCCACGGAAAACTCCGAACGGTTAGGTCGACGGGTGCGACAGGGGTTTGAACCCAGCACCTCCCGCCTACCAGCTTTGAGAGCAGAACCTCTCTGCCACTGGTGGGGCTGTTTAAAAATAGTGAATTCCAAACGAATAAACGCTGTCATTGGTTTAACATTAACAATGAAGATTCTTCTAACTGTTATTACCATTCGCTGAAAGAAAATTTTATATTATAATCTTTCATCCTTTATTAATTATAATTTTCCGGCATTCTTCTTTTTATAAAAAACACCTAATCTATTCAACTAGCGTTTTCTGCACTGTTAAAAATTTGCAGCAAACTGTCCAGTCATTTGACCGTTTTTGTAGAAAACGGTTACATAACAGAAATTTAACTCTATTATGACCATAATATGGGCAATAATATGCTCAGAATAGAATTAAATTACGGTTATGTAACCGTTTTCTACAAAAACGGTCAAATGACTGGACAGTTTGCTGCAAATTTTTAACAGTGTGTCAAATAATATTGTGTAATTGTTTCCCTCGAAATACTCTATTTTTACAGTATTTTCTTTCATTAAATTAATTAACTGTTCCGGTAGTTAATTAATTAGTAAATGGACAAACATGAAATTATAATCAAAACATCTGCTTTCATTAATTAAAACGAATGGCACTTTTTTTGATGTCTTATTAAATATTTTTTTCTATATTACATGAATAGTATATTGCAATATTATAAAGTTTTAATTATTATTATACTACAAGAAAATAATTTAAATAAATTTAAAATCTACAAAAAGATATTTCATTTATAAATTAAAAAAAAAAATGTACATTTTTTTGAAAATTGCATTTTCTTTTATGCAAAACATTTTTCATTAAATCGAAACTTTTTATTTTTTATATTGCAAAATTATGGTCATATATTTAATTTAGAAAGCAATCATTTTGGAATGCACTTGAAAAGTTAAGCAATATTTTTTGTTAATTCTTAGTACAATGATATATTAAATTTATTTAAAAAGATTCAGATATAAAATTGTGAGTATGGAAAAATACATGTTTAACGTGTCTTTTAGATAAAATAGACACCATTAATAAAATAATTTACATTAGGTAATGTAATTTTTTTTTTTAAACGAGAAAGAGCAGTGGCAAGAAAAGGTTCGTTTTGTAGTTTATCACTAAATAATATAAAAATAGTGAAACTAATATACGTGCGTAAGAACATTATTACGCAAAATAACAACAGAAGCATAAATATTTTCATGTAAAATAAAGTGAAAGATTGAAAATGTGTATAAATCGCACACAATATCTAGTACACATAACAAAATAGATAATAAAAATGTATGCTTAAATTTGTTTTTTACGTCTCTTTCATTATAAATTTTAGTTATAAATTTTAGTTTATAAATAATTCTCTTTCTTTTTTTGTACACTATCTTCTGAGTTATCATACCAAATACGATATTCAGTATTAGAAATCATAACCACAACTTTATTATAACTGAATTTATAAACTTAAATTTTTAATTTCTATTACAGAATCAGAATTTATTTAAAGCCATGGAATACCACTGAACTTAATCTAATTTAGATGATTTTATCATAAAAGAATGCTGTGAATAAAGATAATTTTGATTACGTTATTGCCTTTGATCGTGTGAGCATGTTTATGTGTATAAATTAATATATGCTGTTCTACTAATTTTGACATTTTCATCATGTGATAAAATTAGCATTTTAATTAAAATTTCAGATTTAACTTTAACTTAAAGTTAATTTGGAACTGAGAACTTCATTAAAATGGTAATGAGAAATGTTTGCGATATAATGCAACTTATAAATACGCCTTCTCCAGAAAAAAAACAAATGTATATAGTTCTGAGCATTCTTTTTTTCTAACTTTAAATAAAACCTAAGTTTAAAAATTAGGAAAAGAAAAATACAACCCCATAAAAATATGTTTGTAAATATAATAAATATCATTTAAAAAAACTCAAAGCAACAGTCTATGGAATCTTTTACTTCTTTGAATAAACATTTACGATTTTTTTCTCACCCCTCAAATGTGGTTTGCTGGATTTTTGCCCTAAATTTATTTCCTGATTTTCCAATTCATTACAATATTTTTTGCTCGTTTAATATAACGCTAAACTTGTTTTTTCTTGAATCCATTTTTTTGAAATTGGACGACCATTTTCTTTGAGAACTATTCAATCGATTTACATCATTTTGTTTTTAAAAGGAAAGGTAATCGTATTTGCTGGAATTTATATAATTGAAAAGTATAATTTTCGTTGATTAACTATTTTTTCAAGTTAAAAAAAATTAAAAAAAGCGAATAATTATAAAATATTTTTTTTTCAAATGACCGCTATTTTGTCAAAAAAAAAACTATTTAAACTAAATCTTTGTATAATAGTCAGTAGAGTTAGCGACAAATTTCATCAAAATACTTCACTTCCGGATACCAGTGTGAGATTTTGTACAGTGCTTATATATACACTACGAAACAAAAAAAAACATAGGGTGACAATCAATTCGAAGTCAAGACCTCTCCCACCCCGGATTGGTATCGCGGTTGAATTTTGCGTGACAGATATTGAGCACATTTCAATTTTTTTTAAATACTTACTTTTCTGCTTAAGCTTTAAAAAATTTGTATATGATGTAATATGTGTATGTGATGACCGAGTATAATTTTGTTGTAGAAATATTGATATTTAGGGTATAAAGGGACTGCTTGAAAAGAAAATCCTTGCTTTATTTCTCTCTAGCATACGACAAAAGTATATATACATTATTTTTTTTCAAATAACATGAAATTGTGGTACATCTTTGAAATTTGTTTATGTTAAATAAATCATTCTGAGGCACTAAGTGTTAAATTTTGGAGTAGTTATAATGATCTCCAGGGTTTAACCATTTCAAAAGGGTGGTCGTATGTTTATGAAACCAATTAATTTTATTTCCCCAATTCCACAATGGCACCAAAATTTTGTGACCAATTTGTTTCAGATACTTGTGACAGGATAAAAACAGTAGTCCGATTGGAAATTCACGACGGGCACCTGCAGGTATTCACCATCGCAGAAGACATATTAACCATTTTTTGTACGCACAAAAATTTAAATATACAGAGTGCTTCAAAAAAATGTATTCGTATACTGTTTAACAAGCCATAGCTTTTTGATTTTTCTCTCTTTTTAGGGAGTAATTAATTGGAAATAATGAGTAGACGAAGATTAACTTTACAAAAATGAAAAACGTATTGTAAAATGTGGTTAGAAGTATGAAAATGTACAAAGACAATATCGCAGGGAGTTTCAGACAGATCGACCTATGAGACTTACAATTACTCAGATAAAAGGTAAGTTTGAAACGAAGGAATGTTCATAGACAACGTTGATGAAGTGGAATAGAGCAAGAATGTGGCACAACACCAAATGAAATGCTTGATTAAGTTTGTGAATCAATAGCCCCTCGTTACCAGCAGTGCACTACACTGTTAAAAATTTGCAGCAAACTGTCCAGTCATTTGACCGTTTTTATAGAAAATGGTTACTTAACCGTAATGCAATTATATTCTGACCATATTATTGCCCATATTATGGTCAGACTAGAGTTAAATTACGGTTATATAACCATTTTATAGAAAAGCGGTCAAATGACTGGATAGTTTGCTGCAAACTTTTAACAGTGTACCAGAGCGGTAAAAAAATTTAAACATCTGCAGTAGGAGGAAAAGTTATAAATTTTATGTAGATTCTTTTGCAGTTGAAATATTAATTATGTGAATGAAAAGGAGTTATAATCCTTCAAAATGTGTATACATTTTTTGAAGCAAATTTTATATGTGAAATGTTAATCAATATATTGCAATAACTTAGTTTTAGGCCAACGAAGTAGAACCTCCCTTTAAAATGTGTCCTGTTATTGAGCAGAAGAAACTGTTTAAAGTCTCGTAAGATAAGTAAATAAAGATTCTTCAAGAAGACATTTTTTCTGTTTTTATAAAATGTCAAAATGTTCTATGAAAATCTACTAAATTTGAAAATATACTTCAGAAAAAAACCTTGCGTGCGTTGGTCTAAAGCATCTACTGGTATTTGAAGACTATACCAATAAATATATATGAATGGGTATCTAGAAGAAGCGCTACATTACAAATTCTGGAAAGTTAGTTGAATTGCTGGATGAGAGACCTGTGAGCAAAATCTCATAAGTGCGATTTTCGGCTGCTCATTTTCTGCTGATATCGGATTTTTAAGTTACTCATATTATGCTGAATTAAATTTTATATTAACCACTGATATATTGCAGAATAGTAATTAGTAGTGTAATAGTAATAGTAATTAGTAGTAAATTTTAGCGGCAAATTCCTATTTCTCACATAAAGTACTTTTCTGTCCTCATCACATATAGTACATTATACATTTAATCCTTTGTGATTCCACATTTCCAATTTAAAAATATACACTCAGATCTCAGAATACATCCTATTAAACATGTAAAAAATAACTAAAAAAAATAGAACGTAAAAATAAAAATATGTATATTGACTAAAAGGTACTGTTTTCATCTCGCAATAAACAGAAAATTACACACTTTTTATAAATATTCTCAATTTTGCAATACAAATTTGTAAACCACACGAATTTACCTTTGTAAAATATTTATTTTTGGATATCCCTAGCCTTTTTTTATTTTACAAAATTTACGAAGTTCAATTTAGCAATAACGATGCAAAACTGTTCAAATGATAAATAAAACATTATCTCAATATCGCCATCTGTTGAGAATTCTATGAACAATTTATATTAACTACTATGTTGGGAAACAGCTCCAATAAATAAAATCGTATTTTAAATTCCACTGTACAAGAAACATTTACTATTGGTTATATTGCAGATATGCAACGGGGTGATACAAAGGGTTAATGATAGAAATGCTTTCCAAAATGTAGCATAGAATGCTGGGGTAATAACAATGGTGGCAAATACCTCCGCTGTCGCTTTTTTTTTTTTAATCGCTCATACATTACATCTATATGTTACGTAAAACAATGGGATTCGCGTAGAACACCATTAGCGTTCAACAATGGGAAATTCGCTATTAAACTTGAGGAATTCTCAACATTATTGTCACAAATTGAAGCTTGTTTAACCTTGAGACCTTTGTCAAGTGATTCATATGATCAACAAATTTTGACACGGGGTCATTTTTTAACGGGTGCTTCTTTGACAGCTATTCCAGAGCTTGATGTTTCTGAGTTTCCGCCTTCGTAAATTGGCAACTGGCGCAGAGAGTATTTCAGAACTTTTGGAATCTACGGTGTGCAGGATGTTGTTGCATTTGAGACAATTGCAACAACTCTCCAAGTGGTCACGTCCAACAGTAAATTTAAAGATCGGTGACTTGGTGTTCATTAAAAATTAACTTGTGCCAGTGCTTCAATGGAAACTGAGAATAATCATTCAAACCTTTTCATGTAGTGATGGTCATATTAGAGTGGCCAAAGTTGTAGAACTTCAACGAGAGAGCTCAAACGTCCTGTTCACAGATTTTGTCTTCTATCATTTGACTGAGAATATTTAATTGTAACTCTTGAAGGTTTCCAGGCAGGGGGTGTATGTTCAAAAATATTTACTGTTTTTAACTGTTGACTGTTCTTTTAGTAAGTTTTCAGTTGAGAGCAGTGATCTCGTGTGTGTTTGATCCCGGTCGCTATTGTATGTGTAACCAAAAGGGTTTTAACGTTTTAATTAAAGTTTACAGTTCACATTTTTAGATTGTGTGTTTACTGAGTGTAATTTATTAAGTCAGAGAGAACCAGTCGTGTTATCGATATTCATTTCCGAAAATAGACGTATATTTTATCATTTAAATAAGATTTCATTATATAATAACTGTTTTCACGGGCATTATATGCTTAATGATTTCAATTCTTTGATTTTTTTTTTATTTTGCGTAGAGAAAAAAAAGAAACATTTGTTTTAAAATATTATAAAAAATATTTCGTACAAAATTTAAATTTAATGAAAAATAAGAAAACGTAAGGAAATAATTTTTTCTTTATTATTATAAACAATGATACTTTGAAATAAAAATTGTCTCTTATTAAAAAAATAAACATAAAGGGTAGTTATAATTTTATAGGTCTACCTATATGCCGTTACTATTCAAATTTGTATAACTGTTTGAAGAGGGCGTGTATATGTTTAGCACAAAATGAATCATATATTTAAAATAAAAACCACATTAACCCTACACATTTGTAAAATAGAACTTTTCTTAGTTTTCCCCATAATGTATTCCTGTTAATTTAATCACTGATAATTTTAACTTAAATCCGTTAAAGGTTCAATTAATAATTTAGTTACTTCTGAAAATATAATACGTTAACGTGTTATCAATAAGTATATATATATATATATATATATATTTTTTTTTTTTTTTTTTTTTTTTAAGGCAGATAACCTAATAGCTGTATAGTGTAAACGGTCTCACTACGGCGTCAAACACCATTATTGAGTAAAAAAAATAAATTCATTGTTTCTTAAATTGTTCATTTCAAGTATCAATATCCGCCTATATGAAGAAACTGCTAGAGAATGTCTTCCATTTTTTTAAATTAAAATTTAAACTAATATTTTTACAGGATTGATTTTTTGTGCCATATTTTTTATTTATATGCTTAGATGTATTTTAAATATGTAAATCATTTATGTTTTATAGTACTAATTCTAAAGTACAGATAGCAAGCACTCAACTAAGTATTTTTAGTTTGGAAACAATCATACCAGAGCAGTTTTCCCAGCGCTTAAAAAAAATTATTGCTTGGGATTTTACAAAATATAGCTACATTGTTTTTAAAAAAAAACAATTACAAGGATTTTTTTAAATACATTCACAATGATTTTTTTAAGAATACAGACAAAATTCAATCTTGTATTTCAGTACTCGTGACTAAATCTTTTTCTTTATATGAATTATATTTTCTTAATAAATGAAAATATCATTACAAATCTCAAAGTAAGTAGATAAAGCTGAATCGGTAAGTGTAAACTAAAAATAAAGAGATATTTTATTTATTTAGAAATTTCAGTTGACCAAAAATGTTAACTTTTATAAATGTTAGAAAATTAAATTTATAAATATTTTTGCTTCCATAAAAAATAGTTGACTGGAATATACAAAAAGTATTTTTATTGTAATTGTTACACTGTTAAAAATTTGCAGCAAACTGTCCAGTCATTTGACCGTTTTTGTAGATAACGGTTATATAACCGTAATTTAACTACATTCTGGCCGTATTATTGCTCATTTTATAGTCAGAATATAGTTAAATTACGGTTATGTAACTGTTTTCTAGAAAAACGGTCAAATGACTGGACAGTTTACTGCAAATTTTTAACAGTGTATGTTACAATTTTTGTTCAAAATAAAAAATAAATAGGACACCGATTCATTCTTGGTACATATTTAAAAATATTATTTAGTTAATATTACAATCTCGTATATTTGTTCACATATTTTTTAAAAATTATATACAATTTTGTTTCTTTTATGTATTTTACGTATTGTATTATTCGACAAGAACATCTGTTTTGTAATAAAAAAAATTATTAAATAACTTTAAAATAAATTTATAATAAGCATAAAATTTAACAACATTCATTTAAAAAAATAATGTTTCTGAATGAGGTAAATTCAAACCATGAAAATTTTAAATGTGCAGTTCATAATATTCATTAAACTTCATAATACACCTTTGTCAGTCAGTCTTAATATGTTTAAAATTTTCAAATCTGAGCTCAGCTATAGAAAATATCGATATTTCAAATTAATATTTCACCAGACGAAATTAGAGTACTGCATATTTTTCTCCAAAATTTATCTTCAATTATAATTTATTTTATATGAAATACTAAATAAAATTTCAAGGTTTTCGTCCCTGTTTACTCTCAAAGAAGATACTTTACGAAAAGGAAGTATCATGCCCTAATGGCAGATCCGTTCAAGTGAAGTATCTTTTTCGTATTGAAAATTTCATTTGCGTATTTTGAGAAGAACTTAGAGATGTATGTTTAACTCACATACCTATCATTGTAAGTTGAAAAATCTGTGTTAAAAGGGCAAGAGAAGTTCTTCTATTATTTTTCAAAATGCTAATGGTACTATTCAAGATTCATTCAATGCAGTGAAACTGCGTTAAGGACATAATTAGTGATCTTAAAAATTATATGTTATTGAAATTAAATTTTTTTAAACATTTTCGTAATTAATACATTTTTATCGTTATTTGTAAAAGTATATGTTGCTTTAAGTGTATCTAAAAATTATAAAACTCGGAAAAAGGGAAATAATAAATTGTTTCATATATCTATCTTTAATAATAATTAAAAAATTACAAATACTTAAATTTCTCAAAATGCTATTTTTATAGTTAATGATTCATTCTGTTACTGAAAGTGCGCCGAGAATATATTTAAAATTCTTTAAAAATGTTTTGCTGATTATTTTCTATAAAAACGAAACTTACCGAAGTTTCGTTAGTTTTTCAACTAAATATTTTCCTATTAGATAATATATGTAACATTCTATTTATGAGCATGAGAAAGTGAATTTGTTGAATGTGCATAAATGAAAAAGCGTGAAATAAAGCAAATAAATATTTTATCACTATTTATTTTATTTTTTTAAATAGTAAAAAAACATAGTTTAAATTGCGTGTAATTAAATTCCTCTTAAATTTAAAAAAATGCTAATGATAGAGTTACAATTATTTGTTTCGGCAAAACTACATACTGTTGTTGGAAGCACACATACTGTTGTTGGAAAGTTAAACAAGTTGTTTAACATAAAACTAATTTTCTTGGAGATAAAAATTATTCTAAACTACTTCTTTTTAGCAATTTATGTAATTGCTCCTGGTGTATGATTTATGCATACATACATACATGCATGCAGACATGGAATTTTGACGTTACTTTGTTACTGTAGATGTGATATTACGTGACGTCGATGAGAAGTAGCCGTGACTGTTTTCAAGTCCTTCTGTTACATCGAACTGTAACCTGTGAGCAACTTGTAAAAAGTGTGAAATTTGTGACTGGTCCGCATCGCTTCACGTGACTAGATTTTACTATAACTGAACCGGACATAACTGTGTCGGCAGTTTTTTTTTCTAAATTCACCGAAAAAAAAAAATTCTGAATCTTATAGAGAGTTTTTATTTTTTTTTAAATGCTGCATAAGTTTATTTTTTTTAACCCTCTGAGCGTCTGAGGTCTTTCCTGCATTTTCATAAATATGAAATATTAATTAAAATTTTCTTTCTTTGTTTGTTTCTGAAATATACTTCATATCTCTTTATCTTACATGTATCTTTAAATACAATTCTATCAAAAATATTTTTGTCTACAGTCGATTTAAGCTGTTTTTGGGAAACGGTAAAAAAGGGGAAAATCGGTTAGATGTCTAGAGTATCTCACTTTTTTAATACTCCAAAGGTTTTTGATAAAATATCTGAAGAACAATCGATTTTATTACTAATTTGAGGCATTATTATACCAACACTCTAAAACGAATGTACATTGATTTATTCTAGTTAATTATTAAGTTCATAACATACAGACACTGAAAATTCTAAACAAAATTTAAACATAAAAATTGTTTTACAGATTAAAAGATTACGAAAAGTTTGCTTTGAAAAAAATTCATTTGAAATATATCATTATATGTTATTGTCATTTTTAACTTTGATATTTACTTTTAAAAAATATTAAAACATACTTTCAAATATATGGCACTATATTAATATATTTAACTGTAAAAATATTGATAACACATAAACAAAAATTCTTACTTTTGGTTGAATTTTGCTGATTTGAAAACCTTATTGTTTTATTAAAATTGATATAGATAGCCAAAATATGATATATAACAATGAAAGGTAGCGGAACCACATTAACAAACTTATCGAGATCACATTTACTGCTATCTGTAGTTACAGTTCATTAAAATAAAATGTTAAAACATTAAATCTGAACAAAACATTTTCAAAGGACATCTTTGTAGGAATAACTGAGTGTAACTGCGTTCCTTCCTCCACATATAAAACTTCTCTGTGTTCAGCAATATACATCTGCTTGTTGTTAACTGCATGTTTTTATGAAAGCAAGTGTTTTTATTTCTTCATTTATTGTTCATCAGTTGTTTTCGATCACAAATGTTGTTTTTAATTCAATCTTGACTTTATAAATAGGTTACAGTTAATTTCTTATTAAACTTTCATGATTGAACTTTTTATGATTTTCAATATTTTCATTATTTAACTCTTAGTTTAATACTGAATAATACTGAGTTAATTTAATATTTTGTTTAATTAGTTATGTATATTAAAGTTCGTTACATCTAATGTTGTAACACATATTTCTAACATAACTTGTTATTACTGTGAAAACTTTCTGTAGCCAACAAAAGTTAATCATCAGGGTCAGCTATAAAGTAGATAAGTGCAGCTCATAAGAGCTACCATCGTTTGTCTATGCCTTTATTTTTCTTTCTTTTAATAAAAAATAATAATGCCAAAACTATTTTACACACGGGGTCAATCCTGCCCGCTATAGTTATAAGGGCACCCAATGTGTTTTAATGTTAGGGTGGGTATATGAAAGTTAAATATTCTCATCAAAATGTATGTACAAATAACCCCTTAATAAAATAATATATCAATAATTAAAGGCAAAACTTCTTAAAAACACTCTAAAATTAGAAACACACAACACGTTTTGAAAAAAACTTTGTCTTTCTTTATCCGGCACGAATAGGATTCAAAAAAGAATAATTTTCTATTGCCAAGCATTTTTAAAATTCCATAGATATTTAACGTCAATTGTATCTTTGAACTGGATTTCTTTGAAAATGTACCTATATATCTAAATTGTGATTCTACGTTAATGACAAATCTGATTCCAGGATATTCGATCCAGCTTGAGAAAACTTGTACAGTTCAAAAATAAAGGTTTTTTTTTTTTAAATTAGTCAATATTTAATTTATTTTTTTGCATTTTATTGATTTTCGTTTCCATTTATCCCTTTTTTGTGTTGCTTCCTTTTTTATTTCTTCATTGTTTGTATTTAATGCCTGAGGAAGACCACTCGGCTGAGGGCGAACCCAGCCGTTGAGCGTTTAATGTCTTCCCCGGCTAGCTCCCGGCACGCAGGAATTTTCATGTTTGTATTATAATTCATTGTTTGTATTATATATTTTTTGTATTTTCTTACTTTTTACATTTCTTTTTTCCATTTGCTTAATACTTCTCTTTTGGCTATCTTCTCCTGATTGGCTGATCCATTCTTGATATCGTATTGTTTGATTGTTTCTAATTGTCCAATTCAACTTTATTCTCTTTCAGTCTTGCTTCTGCTTTCAGAACCTGAAATTCAAAAAAGAAAGAGAAAGTTTATTCTAAACGGGTTGTACGATTTTAAAACTATTACTATTATTATTGTATGCAGTTTAAAAGACTTTTTTTTCCTAAACCCGTCAGCACACGCGCTGGGATAAAATCTACCCCAGCTCACAACTATTACTTAAGAATGTGCGAAAGTCGTTCGTGATCATTCTGAGCTTTATAAGATATCAAGATATGGCCAAAAAGAAATTACCTCCGGTTGTGGATTTTCCATTTTTTATATTAAAATGTCACGTGGGAGGAAATTTACCCCACGCGTGTTATAACGTAACCCATAAGGATAGGAAAATGTTAATGCAAATGTTTATGTAATGCAAATAATAATATAATTGTTCTTTTAAACGTTAACAACTCTTGCACATACAGTTTCTCTATATCAATTTTATATTTTTTTGTATTTCCATGGCTGAATTTGGATTGTAAAAGTTTTGTATGTAATGATATGCAAAAAAAATCTTAGTGCTAGATTTTCTGTTTTTTTCTTTTTTTTTAATTTAAAAGAATTTATTTTTAAGTTAAATTTTGTTCTTTAATGATTTACAGCTTATTTCAAAATATGAATTTTTGTTTATAATCAAACAGGGGGGAAATTAACACAAAAAAACCCATTGGGGTAAAATTTATCCCGCGCGTGTAGTAACGTAATGGAAAGGGGCGCGTGTGCCGACGGGTTAATTGTGTATCACGGCAGTTTGTATAACATTTGTGAAAATATTAATATTATGAAAGAGGTTTCTTTTTAAACCAAGCAGTGCTCTTTTCGGTTTTATTATACTAATTGCGAATAACAACATGTCGGTCGATTCTCAAGATCAATGCAGTATTTTTATCACATTTTTATATGTGTTGTTTTTTTCGACAACTGTAGAAAAAGTATATTCAAAAGAAGTTATTTTTCGTGTATATTCTTGCGCGTCAGAAATAAATCTCTAGAGAAATTATTTTGTTTGAATTGTGAAATATTCTTGTGAATTGTTTTCGAAAGTTCTTTTCCAAACTTATGTGAAAGAGCTTAGCCTTTATTTGGTAGAAGAGGATGAAACTTTTTGATTCTTAAAAAAACAAAAGAATCGAACGCTTTTATTTTTCTGGCAAGGTGTTACCACATTGGAGATTGCTTAAATTTCAACGTTCAAAGATTGCAACTACACAATGATAAACTGCTATTATTCTTAGCTTGTTTAACGGTAATAAAGTATTTTACTTAAAGAAACTAATTTGTATTGGTCATTTTATTATATATATATATATATATATATATATATATAATTATAATACCTTTGAATTCAAAATACATCAAAGAATTTCTTGCAACAGATCTAACCAAACCTCCAATTTCAAAATAGGTTATTATAAAGTGTATAGAGAATACTATTAAGTTAATACATAATTAGCAAATTCAAACATCAAGTTTCCGAGGCTCCAATTCATATACGGCACACAGCCAATAAAATTACGCGGAAACACTTTGAAAATTAGTGCCAGCAAAGGAATCTCTGTTTTTATAAATGTTTCTTTAAATATAAAATATATCATTTCTGACGGTTCTCAGAGTACAGAACGCTTTTCGGAACCATGTATAAATCGTTAAGATGTTATTATTTATTACCGTTCGTAGTCATACTATATTTTAGTAGATTAAGTAATATGCCCTTTTTTACAGTGCAGTGCAACAGATACCCTACTGGGAAACAATTATTCACAAAAACTTTGCAATAAGGCTTTTAAAACATTAAATCAGCTGCATTCGCATTTCTCAGTGGAATATCAAACATCATTCGTATTCTGACCACAAAAAGATTGTATAACAAAAATAATAAATAATTCTTAAGAAAATTCTTTGTTTATTTCAAAAGGTTATATTCAAATTCCATTTCTTACATCACGTCCGAAAAATAATTAGTTTCCTAATGAAAATTCGTTTCTGAGAGAATGAGCTAGTTAAGAAATGAAATAACTTTTCAAACAAAAATAAAGCGAAAACATTTGTTTTAAATTCTAAATGGTAAAGGGCATTACTTCGTTAAACACTAACAAGAAGAAAAAATAATTTTATTTCTTTTTCAGAATCCGTCTCATGTGGAGAGAATTGCACATTATAAAAGAAACCACGCGATGTTGCGTGGCAAAGATGAATGTTTATACAAACTAAAACCATTTTTGCAAAACTTATTAAAAGTGTGAAACTAAAATCTTTAACTTTGTTATGTTATAATATTATGTAATTTGTTGAGTATGTATAGCTAAAGAAAGTGCTTTATGAAATTTTAGAAATTAAATTATTCGGGCTTACTCAGAAAAAGTTTTTTTACAAATGCAGTTTTTAAAATACAAAGTACATATTATAGTTATAAATTTTCTAAGTTTAAATCAACGTTATAGTTTCACAAACCGAGAAGAACTAACATATGCCTTAAACTGTTCCCCATGTTTAGTTTTTAAATGTAAAAAGAATTCCGTTTAAAGATGAAATTCAGTATATAATACTTTTATAAACCGGAATCACGCACAGATATCATAGCTTAACAAACCTCTAAAATGTACCAACAAAGTACATGATTTCTTTAAGTTTTAAAACTAAAGCATTACGCTGTCAATTTGGAAAAGAATTTTACCAAAAATGTTTAATGATAACTAAAACTGAACCCTGTAAGGGATCAATATTTAAAAAAAAATCTATTTTTTAAGTTTAAAATTTCTCTTAAATATAATACTAATTTACATTACCTACGAAAGAACAGTAACTATCGTGAATGCTGTTTTGATAAAATTTTATGAGAAATTTTAATCCGTAAGATTTAATAATTAATTTCATTGCGTAAAAGCCATCTTCTTTTATATTTTAATTTGTATCTGTGAGGTTTTTCATACAATTACCAGTTCTGTATTTTTTGTATTTAAATCTATTTACAGAAGGTTATTCGCATTTTATGAAAAAAAAAATCATAATTAATTTGTATGCGTAAATTCCGTGTTTCTTTCGACGTTTTTATTCCAATGATAATTTAGCCTTGACTATAGGCTATAAATTTGGATTGGATTTACAATGATATTACATTTCTTTTTTACTCAAGGTGGTTCTTAAATGACCAGCTGAATAACGCGAAACTTTCTGACACATTTTCTAGCTCATTTTTAATCACAAATTCATAATTTTGGCAGGGCTGACTATTGAAGCGATTTGGAATCGAAATGAGTTCCATTTTTTGATAAATAAATTGGTAATCTAGGAATAAACGATTCGTGTAATGAGACAACATGTTTTTCTCCTTGCTTGCGGCGATGCGGCAGGAATTCGGTTTAAAACGTCGGCACTTTGACAGCATTGCTTGAAATATCTTCTGCCTTCAGCAAAAAATGGAAAATGTGTTTCGATTACATAGTGTCCGAATAAGAACTTCTGACCATTTCATGCGTGTCCGAACAAAACGGAATTAAACATTGTGTCCGAAAGTTGAGAATAGCCTTAACTCCTTGAAGGGTGGTGGCTTATTTTTGGACCACTTAATTTTAATCCCTAAATGTCACTTTCGTACTAGAATTTTGGATTGAAAATTTTCTTTTTATTAAGTACGCGAAGAAAAGCTTTTATTTTTTTTTTCAAAATAATTTATTTATAAATTCTGGTGTTATTCAATCATTTAAGCATTTTACGAATAGAACTGCTTTGCCCCTGAAGAAGGGGTTAAAGCGTGTCAATTTTCTCCCACACTTATTGGGAGGCTTTTCGAAGATTTTTTAAAGCATGAGGCATCTTGCTAATGATGATTTTAGCAAACACCTAGCTGATAAAAATTGAAAATTGCAGCACAAACAGATTAAGCATGGTAAATATGTAAGTGGTATGGATACATGGTAAAATGATAAATATGTATGTTTATGTAAGTGGTGTTGTACTGAAAAAAAAAGAGACGAATATTTCTTAATATAGCTTTTACCTTTTTCACATTTTGCGAAAATATAAATAATATAACACCTTCCGAGTTACTAGCAATCATGAAAAAAGTTTTTTTTAAATCTTTAGTAGACTCTGAAATCAATAGAATTCTGAGATTTAAAGAAGAATTTAAGAAACAAAATTTTATTTTCCTGCCCGTAATTTTCAGAAATGTTTCCGAGTAGTTTTTACAGTGTATTAATCCGTCTTCTAAACTCGAAATATTAGTATTTCATTTCTTTGTTAAACATTTCAATGTTCAGCAAATATGATAAATTAACAAACACTAAAATGAATAGGATTAAAACACAGGATTTAATACACATTAATTGGATTAAATACACATTAAAATGAATAGGATTAATATTAACATTAAAATGAAAATTATTTCGTTACATTAGCAGGTTATAAAGTTCTGTTCCGCAGATGAAAATGTTTACTTGCGCATTCAAGATATCAATATACTGGGTTTAGAAAACTGACACAGTAAAAACTACATAGAAATATTTCCGAAAGTTATGGGCAGTAAAAGAAACGTTTCAGAAATGTTTCTTTATATCTCGGAAATCTATTGAATTCAGAGCCTTCTAAAGATAAAGGAACACTTTTAAAAATAACAGGCAACTCGAAAGAGGTTGCATTATATTTTCGTAAACCTCAAGAAAAATAAGAGCTTGATTAAAATACATTTCTTCATTGCTTTTTAGCAAAAAAAGAGCACTTTAAAAATAAATCAGTAAAAGGAAAGAATGAATCAGTATAACGAAATACACAATGAAATAGGTTCGTGAATGTAAAGAAAACTTTCTAGAAGGATTCATAATTGCTGCTACCTTCGTCGATTATTTTATAAAGGTAAATTTAAGCTTAAAATAGTAATTGTATCAAGTAAAGAGCACTTTAAAAATAAATCAGTAAAAGGAAAGAATGAATCAGTATAACGAAATACACAATGAAATAGGTTCGTGAATGTAAAGAAAACTTTCTAGAAGGATTCATAATTGCTGCTACCTTCGTCGATTATTTTATAAAGGTAAATTTAAGCTTAAAATAGTAATTGTATCAAGTAAAGAGCACTTTAAAAATAAATCAGTAAAAGGAAAGAATGAATCAGTATAACGAAATACACAATGAAATAGGTTCGTGAATGTAAAGAAAACTTTCTAGAAGGATTCATAATTGCTGCGACCTTCGTCGATTATTTTATAAAGGTAAATTTAAGCTTAAAATAGTAATTGTATCAAGTAAAGAGCACTTTAAAAATAAATCAGTAAAAGGAAAGAATGAATCAGTATAACGAAATACACAATGAAATAGGTTCGTGAATGTAAAGAAAACTTTCTAGAAGGATTCATAATTGCTGCTACCTTCGTCGATTATTTTATAAAGGTAAATTTAAGCTTAAAATAGTAATTGTATCAAGTAAAGAGCACTTTAAAAATAAATCAGTAAAAGGAAAGAATGAATCAGTATAACGAAATACACAATGAAATAGGTTCGTGAATGTAAAGAAAACTTTCTAGAAGGATTCATAATTGCTGCTACCTTCGTCGATTATTTTATAAAGGTAAATTTAAGCTTAAAATAGTAATTGTATCAAGTAAAGAGCACTTTAAAAATAAATCAGTAAAAGGAAAGAATGAATCAGTATAACGAAATACACAATGAAATAGGTTCGTGAATGTAAAGAAAACTTTCTAGAAGGATTCATAATTGCTGCTACCTTCGTCGATTATTTTATAAAGGTAAATTTAAGCTTAAAATAGTAATTGTATCAAGTAAAGAGCACTTTAAAAATAAATCAGTAAAAGGAAAGAATGAATCAGTATAACGAAATACACAATGAAATAGGTTCGTGAATGTAAAGAAAACTTTCTAGAAGGATTCATAATTGCTGCGATCTTCGTCGATTATTTTATAAAGGTAAATTTAAGCTTAAAATAGTAATTGTATCAAGTAAAGAGCACTTTAAAAATAAATCAGTAAAAGGAAAGAATGAATCAGTATAACGAAATACACAATGAAATAGGTTCGTGAATGTAAAGAAAACTTTCTAGAAGGATTCATAATTGCTGCTACCTTCGTCGATTATTTTATAAAGGTAAATTTAAGCTTAAAATAGTAATTGTATCAAGTAAAGAGCACTTTAAAAATAAATCAGTAAAAGGAAAGAATGAATCAGTATAACGAAATACACAATGAAATAGGTTCGTGAATGTAAAGAAAACTTTCTAGAAGGATTCATAATTGCTGCTACCTTCGTCGATTATTTTATAAAGGTAAATTTAAGCTTAAAATAGTAATTGTATCAAGTAAAGAGCACTTTAAAAATAAATCAGTAAAAGGAAAGAATGAATCAGTATAACGAAATACACAATGAAATAGGTTCGTGAATGTAAAGAAAACTTTCTAGAAGGATTCATAATTGCTGCTACCTTCGTCGATTATTTTATAAAGGTAAATTTAAGCTTAAAATAGTAATTGTATCAAGTAAAGAGCACTTTAAAAATAAATCAGTAAAAGGAAAGAATGAATCAGTATAACGAAATACACAATGAAATAGGTTCGTGAATGTAAAGAAAACTTTCTAGAAGGATTCATAATTGCTGCTACCTTCGTCGATTATTTTATAAAGGTAAATTTAAGCTTAAAATAGTAATTGTATCAAGTGAAGAGCACTTTAAAAATAAATCAGTAAAAGGAAAGAATGAATCAGTATAACGAAATACACAATGAAATAGGTTCGTGAATGTAAAGAAAACTTTCTAGAAGGATTCATAATTGCTGCTACCTTCGTCGATTATTTTATAAAGGTAAATTTAAGCTTAAAATAGTAATTGTATCAAGTAAAGCTAAAGAATATGTTCTGTATTATCAGCAAAATATTTTAGAAAAAAAGTTCTGAAGAGAAAATTCCGATTTTATATACAATTAATATCATGAATGTAAATTATTTTTTAAACACTAAAAGTTTAAAAGCTTCTTTAAGAATTAAATGGCGAAATGCGCTGTAAAAACTTTTTAAATTGTTGAAATGATATGGATGTTTTATGTACGGCACTATCCATCTAAATTGAATACATTTTATCTATTTAACAATTAGTAAATTCTGTAATAAAGAAAATACTTTCAGCATTTAATTTTATTAAATATTAAAAAAATAGACATTCCTAGTTGTAAAAATAATGGAATTTGTAATATGTTTGAAAATGCATCACACAGTATATTTCAATTAAATTCAAACATAATTAAACACATATTGCATTTCTAAAGTATGTGTTTGATGTTAAATTATTTTTTTCCTCACTTTTCTCTACATTCTTTCAAATACGTCTTCTTGACATTTAAATTTTGATTTCATTAATTAACAATATTTTAAATGATTTATTCTGCTTCAATTAAATGGGATAGTTTTAGTGAAAGTTTTAGTAAATTTTGTCGTGCCTTCAATATTTTTATGATTTAAGGATTTTAAACTTTAAAGTTCTGTATGATTCTGTGAAATCAATTACTTTCAAACAGAGCGTCGAATACTTTATCACGAGACTCATTAGAAATACATTAAAATTCAATTACAGATAATTAAACTCCATGGAAACGATTCTAATCTTAATAGTTTGCGTTTGTTTAAAATGGAGTTCAGACAATTATATCATAAAAGTTAAATTATCTATCTGCAAATATTTCATAAAATAATAATGTTATTGTTGTGCAACCACAATTTAAATTTAAGATAGAAGATGGATTTTTTATATTGTTTTCATAAATAATTGCATACATCGGGCCTACTAAACTCTTGCCCAATCATTAGCTTCATAAAGTCAAGTTAAAAACGTATAGAATGCTAAATACAGATTATGTGGTATAATATTCATTCTTTGTTTAAACACATGTATTTTTTAATTGTTTTAAACTTCTTATGATTAATATATAGACACGTGGAAATCCTTTTTATTTTCTTTCGCATTTGATTTTTCGGAAAAGTGCGCGAAACTTGTCTCCTTAACTGTTGATAACCTGAAGCTATGCTTCAAGAAAGCATTCAATTCCAACCAATTATGAAAACGCATTTCATTTCATATATTGTACATTTAAAAAAATATACATTGCGCACTCACACACAAAAAGCCCTCTATTTTTTTTTTCCAACCGTGGAATATAATCACTTAAAACTTATATATTAGAACTCGTTATATTTTAATACAATAAATAAATAAATAAATAAATAAATAAATAAATAAGCGTAATGTGTTTTATCAATTAAGATTACATTGCTTATTCTGAAATATCTGTTAATTATCTATAAATATTAAAACATTTTTTTGTTCCAGTATAGGTAACTTATATATAAATATATATGTAAAATATTATAATATATTTCTAAACATAGTATTTATCTATAGGACAATCGTGCAATTTCCTTGTTAGTTACTCTTTCAAATAAATATAAAACATGCAGCAAAAAAAAAAAAAAAAAAAAAAAAAAAAAAAAAAATTGTCCATGCAATGTTTTCTGTCACTGAGATGGGAATTTATTTGTGACGTGTTTACAAAACATACAATTTACTTCAATTACTTAAATAAATTAAAATATTGCTTGAATAAATTCTGAGATTGAAATATCGGAAATGGTTATTTTTTATACTTTTATTTATTGTTTTGAAAAAGAAAATTATCAGAATAATATTAGATATTAGCTAAATAGCCTACTGGAAATGGGTAATTTTTTTTTTTTATGAATGTACAGTTTTGTACACAGATCCCAAAAACCACGTGATTCAATAAACCAGTAAAAGGTTGACAATGGAATTATATTTTTCTACTGAAAACAAATACAAATATTTTAGCCGATGTACGTGGCATTTACTATACTAAAGCCCTGTTAATAAATTGCTAAGTTGCCTGCAAGTAATAGACAATTTTTGAAAGGTAGAGTTTTGTATGCAGGTAGTAAGGTCCACTTGCATAATTAAAACAGCAATGTATGTAGAAAAAGGAATAAAGGTATTGTTTATTGAAAAAATCATACAACTTTCTGTGCCGAATTACGTGGTATTATCTACGCTAAAAAGCAATAATGAAAGTTGTCCGCATGAAATAGGTCGTTTGACTATTATACCTATGAGGGAGCGCTCCGATATCGGAAAAATAGAACGCGGTAACCTTTTTTGTGTATCCATGGCGTATAGTCAATACATAAACATATGAAAGCCATAAACCGCAATGGACAGGACTCTCTTGGAAAAGCAAGCGTAAAAGTGAGCTTCAATTATTAATTAATCACTTCACTATATATTAGATAAATTAGAATTATGGTTGTATGAAGTAGTCGAGTGGCAATGTAAAACAAATACTGTTGTTTAGAAATAAGGGTGTCATTATACACAATAGTATAAATAATTTAGTTTCGTGATACTTTAAATTCTAATTTTAAGGGGTCTCAGGAGTCTTACTTTTCCTCCGAAGATGCAAGTTTGCATCGTGTCCCATTTTATTTTATTTCTGAGTAGCTACCCACCCGGCGTTGCCCGGGCCCGAGATAATAACAATCTCAGTGCAAGGAATCAACCCCTTCCCTCCCCATACCCGTAAATATAACGAATAATTTGTTCAAGAAAACCACCTTCACCTACATTAACGCGATCATTAAAAAAATAATTAAATTTTTCTGATAAATAGAATGTAACGAAGACGCTACGCTAAAATAGCCAGCAGATGACAACACCTCGCATCCTCAATTTCAGATCTATATCTTAATTAGTTATCTAAATTTTTGTTCATTAGTAAAAATTGGCAATTATTTCCTTTCATTTTCGCAAACTAAATAGAGGGATCGGCCAGGGAAACAGATCTCTTTGTAGTTCAGTTTTTAATGAAAGCAGATCCCTGACTGAAACTTTCTGGGATTTTTTTCACTGACGCCAGCAGATATTTAGCAGTTTTTTGCATAAATTAAGAAAAATTACCGGCCGAATTTTTCAAAAATTGCATAGATGGATGCAGATTTTTTTTTACATATGCTCAGAAATTTTCAAATTGATATCTTAATTAGTTTTCTTAAAATTCGCTAATTAGTAAAATAATTTTGAATTCGTTCATTTTCGCTTGAAAATCCACAACAGTTCTTTTCTTTAACCAATTTGATTTAAAAGATGGCATTTTCGATGCGATGTTTAATGATATTCGATTTAATATCTAGAGTAATTATCAAAATATTAAAATTCTGAGACTCAGGTATACCAGGAGAGGGTTTGGCCTACCTAAATCTAAATTTACAGACTTCTAGGTACGCTAAATTTTCCTAGCCATTGCAGACAGACACACACACACACACAGACACACAGAGCGGAACTTTCTTTTATTAGTATAGATTTCATATAACCCACAATAAAATGAAACTTTTTCCACTAATAGGTCAAAATATGCTTGATGTAGCATAATTATTTCAATGTTGTACAATTCATATTTAATTATTTTTAAAAAGTTTAAAATTAAAAAAAAAAAAAAAAAAAAAATTCCATTTGGTATCCACTGCGCGCAAGGCTGTAGAAAAAATATTGCTTCAAGAATAACAAACAAATTCAACATTCATGATGTAAATTGATGTATCTTGAACTTATACTTCAATATCAAGATATTAAAAATTTAATTTTTTCAAATTTAAATTTAAACTGTAACATGTTTAAAAATTTATTTTTAGTTTAAAAAAAATGCCAATTTTTTTATTATTATTTTTAATTGCTTGAAATTGAAGTGTAAGTTCACGATACATCAATTTTACATCCTTAGCAGTTTTATTTGTTACATTTGAAGCAATATTTTTTCTACAAATTTGCGCGCAGTGGATACCAGGCGAAAAAGTTTTTTTAACTCTTTTTTTAATTTAAACTTTTTAAAATAATTAAATATAAATTATACAACATTGAAATAATTGTGTTAATCAAGCAGATATTCACCTATTAGTGGTAAAAATTTCTTTTTATTGTGTGTTATATGAAATCAGAAATACAATAAAATGTGACATGATGCAAACTTGCATCATCGGAGGAAAAGTAAGACACTTGAGACCACTTAAATAGAAACGACTTAAAAATTTCGAGGATTTAGTAGCGAAAAAGATAATAAGATAAATTTAAACTAGACGATTTATTTATAAATAAATAATAGAATACCAAATTCCTTTTCTTTTGAAGAAGATGATACATAATCGTTTTAAAAAACACTTAACTCCAATTAAATCGCATTACCACAAGCAACCCAGTTTCACCACATTTAATTAAAGAGTGAAATCAACGTGAAATCGCTTTTTAATGAACAGGCTTTCTGTTTCCTCTCAATGACAGTGCAGGTCTCAAGGATTGATTAATTAATCCTCTATCTATGATGTGACAGTAGGAGAAAATGAAATTAGACGATTTACATTTAAGAAAATATTACAATATCAAAATCCTTTCCTTATCCAGCAAATTATCCATACATATTTGCCGCAGTCTCATGTATATTACTATTACTATATGTAGTAAAGCTATGCAGAAGATTTAATGAAAGAGCGATCAATGCCAAATAGCTTTTTAATGAGCCCACCTTCTCTTTCCTGTCATATGATAAAAGTGATCTTGATCTATTAATTAATCACCTCATCATATTAGCTAAACTAGAATTATTCTTTTATAAATTGATTGAGCGGATAATATTAAAACTACTGTTGTTTAGAAATAAGGGTGTTATTATGCAAAATAATACAAATAATTTAGTTTTGTGATAGGTTATATTCTCATTTTAAATAGAAACGACTTAATACTTTCCTGTATTCTGTAGTCCAAAAGACGATAAAAGAAATTTAAATTAGACGACTTATTTATAAATAAATCATAGAATACCAAATTCGTTTTCTTTTGAAAAAGATGATACACGATTGTTTGTTTTAAAAAAACACTTAATTCCAATTAAATAGCACTACACTAGCAGCCCAGTTTCACCACATTTAAATAAAGAATGATCAACGTTAAATCGCTTTTTAATGAACACGCTCTCTGTTTCCTCTCACATGACAAGTGCAAGTCTCAAGTATTAGCTAATTAATCTCCTATCTATTATGTAAAATAGAATAATGTTGGTGATAAAATTTGATCTAGCAGAAGTATATAAAAGTATATTCTTTGAAATATAAAGAAATGATTATGAGAAATAGAAATATTTCAATAGCTGTGATGTACTCTATTTTGGTTTAAAACAGGAAGAAACATCTTCAGAAATATATTTTTGGAAGTCAAAATAGGAAGAAGGTTATATAAATTTAGATGTTTTTATTTAAATATTAGAATATCAAAGTATGTAAATCCAGACTATATCCAGACCGAATGCACATTAGACGACAAAATTTACATTTTTCTGAAGCGTATGATCTATCCACGTTTAAGGTAAAGCTTAATACCATTTTACCTTACGTCTAGTAGTAGTCCAGCTGCACCACTTATAATTGAAGATTGATCGATGTTAAATTGATTTTTAGTGAGACTAGTTTTACTGTCAGATAACAAAGGCTATTCTTAAGTATTAATTAATTAATTACCTTACTATCTGTCAGGTAATGTACAACAATGTCTGTGTAAAATTCCAAGTGGAAGAATATGAAAGTAAATACTTGTATTTCAGTACTTATAATTAATATTATAATAACAACACCTTTAAAAAAATATTATGAAAGTAAGGATACTAAAATTATATGACTTGTATTTACGTATTAAAATACTATAATATAATTAAATTGTCTTTAGATTACATATTATAATAATAAATTTATATTCTACTACAGTACATAATCTATGCACTTTCGAATCCAAAACTTAATCTGATGTATTTCTTGAGTTTCGTATGCTTTATTATTATGATTTTGGTAGCAGCACATTTAATTAAAGAGTGATTCATTTTAAATAGCTTTTTAATGAGCACGCCTGCTGTTTCCTGTCATCTGACAATGATGAGCCTAAACTATTAATTAATTACCTCGCTATCTATGAACTGTAAATAGAACAATTCCGTTGAGAACAATGTCGTTAGATCGATCAGAAGATTTTGAAGAATATTTTCTTTTGCTCATGAGATCGTGACTATGAGAAATAATAGGTATATTACCTTGCTTGTGACACATTAAAGGATATATTTTTTTTAAATTTTGTAGTAAATGTAAGATTTTAAATCATCAACTTTATTTGTGCTTCATAATACATTATAATCTATTTTAAGATCAAAATATGTTCCTCGATCTTTTATAAATATTTATTCATTATTGAAATGGTTAATCGAAATTTAATTAAGTTTTGAAAAGTATATTTTGCCTGTAGTAATACTTACATTATAGTTAAAATAATACATACAAGGGTCGCAGTGTTTCTAATATGCTATCACTTCACTACCACTATTTTAAAACAATAATGGATGATGTAGACATTCATTGCAGATGTTAAGGGAATGTATCACGAGGATTTTTGATTTGATTTAATGCTAGGTAAATGGTAGAAAAAATTACAAACGATCTCAGTTCAGCATATAATATCATAACATAGTGGAACTGGCCTTTATTCACAAAGGTTTAAAAAAATTATGACAATGTCAATTTATATTTACCTATTTCATACTAACACAGACAGAGCGATGAATAACAAATATTAAATTTTCTGTGACTGTCAACTACATCCTCTTCCACTACACTAGGACTATTCATATATGCTGCCAAAGAAATATCTTTCGTCTACATTTACGAATAAAATTACATCCACCATGACTAATTCAGGATTTATGCAATTAAAAATCAACACGGGTACACATTTCCGTAAAAGTTGAAAATGTTTAAGTTTTTTTGGATTTTAAAAGGCTATTTTTTATTTTATAAGTTCATATTTTATTAAATGTAAAACATATGTCAGTATTATGCAGAATATTCCGTTGCAACTTTTTTAGAGATTGAATAAAAAATAATCTGGATATTTAATTATCTGTATTTTAATAAAACTTACATTTTAGGTATTAAATTTGTCATATATTTAAACGCTTTCATTGCTCTAATAATCTCTATTTTTTAAATTGTTTTAACAGAATACAAGAGTAAAAATTTATTATTAAAGGTATATTTCAATGGAATTTAAAAATAGTTATTTCTATTTTTTTTTTCCAAATGGAATATATATTTTTAAATATTCCATATTTATAAATATATATATTTTTTCTTTCTACATAACAGCTTGATACCATAAGTTCAACGTATAAAAAAAAAATCGTTAACCGAACGGAGAAAATCTTTCCTAATAATTTATTTTAATGTCATTTCTGAATATGATTATCTTAATGTTTGTTCCTTAAAAAAATTCTATTGGGGGGCAACTTTGATATTCCTAAACAGATTGTTCAAAACCATTGAACATGCAATTTTTCGTTTTTCAATCCGATGTATATTTCTCGAGTTATTCGACCATTTCCAGACTTTTCGACACCCTGTATATATATATATATATATATATATTCCTCATATATGGCTAATTTTATTTACATCCTTTAGTCTTTATCACTTTCTAAATTTTATTTACATTAATTACTATTTTGGTTTAAATTTATTTTATGCCAAAGCTGTTTTTAGTTCCAGCTTTTCTTTTTTCCTAATAGATGGTAAAAATTAGATTTATTCTTTCCCTGCAGTCTGTAGTTTCATCTTTTCTTTTATTTATTAGTGGTAGATGGCACCACCAAAGATTTTTATTTTTTCGTTTCATTATATTTTCATGAAATAACTATTCGTTTTAAGCCATTTTGTATTTCTTGGTGAAATGAAGTGCTGCAATTATTGCAAAACAATTCTAATCCTGTTCAATCATCAATCTTTATTCTTTGTTTATTTGTGAGTTTGTGTACGTTGCTTTATGATCTAATTTCTATTGCTGTTGTCTGATGGTTTATATATTAATTTCTTTAGCTATTTGATTTCTTGTTTAATTTATTTTATTTGTTCTATTTGTTATAAGGAGCTCAATTTCGTCGATTTTATGCATAATACTGACAATATTTATAAAATGACATATATTTACTTTGAATTATTATTATGAAGCCCCTCTGAAGATTCCTTAAGATATTCATAGTTTTTCATTTTATTAAGTATAATATACTAGCTTATGAAAGTTGACATAATAAGAATGAAGTGTCTCTAATTCTATATTTGATACAACCCCTCATCTTTTTGCTTCCTTTTGGGAACAGCGAAATTCGAGCTTATTCTATCGACGATTACTATCAGAATTTTCAAGCTATGTTTTTGAGACTTTTATAAAAGTTGGTCTATACATTTAGCTAATATATTATGCACAGTATATTTTGATGGAATTCGCGCATGCGCAGTGAAACAATATTTAGTAAACCTGCTCATTTTCATACAATTTTTATTATTTTTTAATTCTGATTGCAGGGTATTGTGTATGATTTTGTTTGTCATATTTTCTGAAAATAACTTGTTTTTATATTAAAAACTCTACAAATTATAAGCAAAAAACTTGGTAAAATTTGGGACTGTTTTTATAAAAACGTGAATTTTTCTTCGAGTATACATGCTATCTTCATAAAAATGAACCCAAATTATTACAATAAGCCACTTAATCATAATCTACAGTTTGAATATTTTTTGCAATATTAGTTTTTACAGGGTTCTCCAAAAGATATTCGTTTTTCTCCAATTTGTTGACGGCCCCTTATGGGGTTTCGGAAAAAAATCTTCGCTGAAATATATGAAGTTTATCATGTTGTTTACACTCCTGAAGTTTCAAGATAATTCCTCATGTATCTTTCCAGATATTTAATAAATTATATTTTAATAATATATATATATATAGATAGATAGATAGATAGATAGATAGATAGATAGATAGGTAGATATGTTATGTATATGATGGGAGACTTGCTTAAAAAAAATAAGGGTGACACATTAGAAGGGGCATTTAAAAATATACCACAGTTCATAATATCATCGTTTAATATCCTTTATTTACAGTAACAGAATTTTAGTAACAACAAAACATTTTTTTTTAGCCACACACAGGGTGGCTTATTCTTTCAATCTCTATCATTTTTCATGTTTATGAAAAGTCACAGCAATCCATCGTTGCCACAGGTTAATCTCGGAAAATGAAACATTTGAAGTTACTGAAAAAATTAATAACTCAAAAAGTATTTATCACAAAATTGTTAGACAAACTGCGTTAGAATGGTAAAAAAATGTATTTTTCTTGATTTAAATTTCAAATCTAATGATTATGTCGTTTTTCAAATATTAGATTTAAAAAATTACAAAACTTCACAATGGAGTACCGTAGCGAAACTTTTACGCGTAAAAAGATAATGATAAAGGCATTGATTGTGGCTCGACGTGTATCGTGTATACTGGCCATAGCATGAGTAACGAATTATAGTAAACTTATTATTCTGTTAAAATATAAAAGTGAATTATGTATATACATTTTTAAAAAATAAAGAAAAACATTTTATCACAAACATCGACAAATTTTTTTCTTCTATTTATTCCCTTATTCCAAAGATATTGTTTTATCGTCTGCTGCCATAGCAACATGAATTAAATTTCATTAAAAAAAATGCTCAGTGGTAGAAAAATATTTTTCTAAATCGAATGGTTATTGAACAACTCAACACTTTAACAGGGGAATTTTTATTTGTTATTTAGATATTTTAAAATTGTTTGTTGTCATTGCGTTTTTATTCTGAGTTACAGCTAGTTTATTTATTTTTTAAATAAAAGCCGTGTGTGGCAATCTATATTCGGCCTTATAGCAGAATTTTCCCCTCTTGTTTTTTTAATTTCTTGTTTCGAAAGAAAAAACATGAAATTATCCAGATTTGAATAGGTACGTGCTGATATTCTTCACAGCAAAAAAATAATGGAAACTTGGAGTTACAAAAAATGACATTAATGAGTATCTATATATTTGCATATTTGTTTTAGTTGAATCTAATCTCCATAACGGACCAACAACAGATATGAAACATATAATGCTTCTCTATTCCAATATATTGAAAGCACTGGTAGAAATATACAATTTAAAAAACCCTGTGCAAAAATATTACAGTACTAAATGCACGATTATGAATGCAATGAAATGTATTAAAAATACACATATTTATGATTAATTAGACTTCTTTATTTCTGAAAGACTTCGTTTTTCTTTATTTCTTCTTCTGTCTTCTGGAACAATTTTTACAGGTAATACTAGTTACCGAAATAATATTGAAAGGATGAGATGTCATAAATCTTCTCTTGTTGACATTTTTATGTCTTCATTACCCGGAATAATGTTCCTCTTGTATCCGATTCAGGATTCAACTATTGACAAATGAAAGTTTTAGAAGTATTAATCCATTTGCAAGTGTCAAAACACCGAAAGAGGAACATAAATCATCTACAATTGCGAGATTGCAAATGATTTTTGTAATCGTCTATCTTTGTTTTACAATAATATTTCTCAAAACTTATCAAAACTGTAGATTCCAAAAAAGATTAATAATAATATTGATATTTTTGACACTGGGTTGGTTTTGAACTTCAATAAATATTTTAACTTTTAAAAAACGTCTCAAATTAATTTGTTTTAATCATTAATACTAAAAATTTATTGTAATATTAGGGCTTTGCTCCCTGCGCCCTTCGTTTTCAACCACCAGACTTTTTTTGTCCCTACGTCTTTGTATGGCTTTCTCTCGATCCCTCTCCTAATCTGACTGGTATATATCTACCCACTGTGAGTCGTCGTTCTATCTTCTGTCTATATGTTTCGTGTCTGCCTGCTAACTTTCTGGTGTCTGCTATCTGTCTACATTCTCTCGGCTATTCAGTTGGGACACAAACAGGAAACAAACAGCAGATTGGCTGTTTGTTTCCTGTCTGCTGTCTGTTTGTCTGCCTTCTGCTGACTGTCTGCATGCTGCCTGTCTATCTGCTTGCAGTCTGTCTGTTTTCTTCTTGCCTGCTGTCTGCTTGTCTGCTTGCGGTCTGTCTGTTTTCTTTCTGCCTGATAACTGTGTGTTTTTGTCTGCTATCTGTTGTCTGTTTACACTCTGTCGGCTCTTTGTATGTTATCTGTGTTTTGTTTGTATGCTGCTCTCTGTCTGCTAGGTGTCCCTTCTGTCCGTCTGTCTGCTATCTGCTCTCTGCCTGATACCTGTCTAGAATCTGACGGCTGTCTGTATACTGTCTGTTTGTCTGCTGAATGTCTGTGTTCTTCTGTCGGCAATCTGCTGTTTGTGTAAGCTGTCGGCTGTGTGTATGCTGTCCGTCTGGCGGTCTGCTATAGAAGTATCGATTGTATGTCTGTCTGATGTCTCTATGCTATCTACTCTCTACTGTCTTCTATTTACTATCTGCTATCTACTGTCTTTATACATTTTCTCGGCTGTTTGTATACTGTCTTTCTTTTGTCTCTCTCTCTATCTTCTAGCTTTCACTGCTGTCTGTAGTCTGCTATTTGCTGTCGGTTTACACTTTGTCAACTGTTTGTGTGCTGTTTGTTTGCTGTCTGTTGTCTGTTATCTGCTGTTTGTCTGTCTATCTGCTGTCTGTTTGCTGTCTGTTTACGGTATGTCTGTATGTCTGTCTGCTGTATGTTTAATATTTGTCTGTCTGGTGTATATTAGCCTGCTGTATGTCTGTCTGCTGAGTGTCTGTCTTCTGTCTGCTTTATAACTGCTATCTGCTCTTTATTTGCCAGATCTGCCTAATGTATGTCTGTTTCCTCTCTGCCTGCTCTGACTGTCTGCTGTCTGTCTGTCTGCTATATTCGGTATGTCGTATGTCTATCTGTCTGATAACTGTCTACTCTTTGTCGGATGTCTATCTGCGGCCTGTTTGTATGTTGCCTGTCTTCTTTCTGCCTCGTCCCTGTCTACAGTATGTCTGTTTGCTGTCTGTTTACTTTCCGTGCTCTAGTTGCCAGCTCTACCTTGTATCGTTCTGTTTCTATTCTGATTCCTGACTGTCTGCTGTCTGTCTGTCTGTTTTGTCTGTCTGTCTGTTTTGTGGACTACCTCTATGCTCTCGATGTATCTGGCTTTCTACTTGCTATCAACTGTCTGTCTGTCTGCTGACTGTTATCACTTGTCTGTCTACAGTTTGTTGGCATCATGTTTGCTGCCTGTCTCACTGCTGTCTACCTTCTGTCTGGTCTATGTCTACTGTATGTCTGTCTGTCTATTGCATTTCTGCCTGCTGTCTGTATGTCTGGTCTCTGTCTGCTGTATGTCTGACTGATCTTTGTCTACTGTATATCTGCGCGCTGTCTTTTTGTCTCCTGCCTATCTGTCTGATGTATGTGTGTTTCTTCTCTGCCTGCAGAATAGAAGTTTCGTATTTGTCAATTGACTAAATAACAAATTAAATTAAATAAATACAGAAATGTAAAAATAAAAAAAAATACATTTGAAACGGGTTGAGTCTTGCAGAGCAAGACGTGCAATATAATTAAATTGATCCTGACTAGAATCAGGCACTGATTTACCACATGGTAAACGGGTCAAGCGCAGCATTTGTACACGATATACGGGCACATGCACAATTTTTAAAAATATCCCTAAATTTACTGATCTAATTAAATACAATGTAACTTATTATGTTGCATATGTATTAAAGCCTGTTTTATTATGTAGTTCACTTTGCTTTATGAGGGTTAAACCTACCTGCAAAGTTGAAAAAAAATTATTTATGGGAATTCCAATTCTGAAAAATTAAATAAGATATTTGAAATCCTCTTTTGGTATTTTGTATATTATACTTTAATCAAAAAAAAATGCATCTTTATAATCACGAAATAACGTTCGATGTACCCATCAGACACGCTCCCAGGAGAAGGTGTCGTAACTCGGAAAAATGTTATCTGAATATATAAAAAGCATAATGTCTTTACTCGAATCACTACAGAGTAATCGTTCTGGATTTGGAAAATTTGATTTCAAACAAAATGCGGCCATTCAAAGTTAAGATGAAAATTTAAAAAAAAAATTGTTTATAAAAAATACAAAATATCATGAGATTACCAAAAGGAACCATTAACCTCTAGATAAAATTGTTGTTAAAAATTAGAAGAATATTGGTTGAGGTTTGTTCAATCTATCATGATCACGGACTTAGAAAACATAGTTTAGGGATATTCACGTTTAAAGATTCACGTTAGGATTTATGTATGATAGAACAAAGTAAATAAAAGTGGCGTAACTTTCTCGATTTTTATCAGATCAACGAGTAAATATAACCGAATATTCTTTACTAATTTTACTTTTAAAAATCTAATAAAAAATGTATTTTTGAGCGTTTACAGATTGTTAGATAAGTCAAATATTACTTTTCGGAAAAAGTTCTATCAAAAAGTAAGCACCATGAATTGATCTTCTAGATATGTAAAGATGCAAACACTGAAAAATAATCGGTTTATGCCTATGAGTGTATATAAGTATAATTATTATTATTATTTATTATTATTACTATTATTGTTATTTAATTATTATTATTATTATTATTAATTTATTTTGAGAATTATCTTAAGAATAAGTTTTTTGAAACTTCGTATATATAATGTACGAGATTAAAGTATTCATTTTCTTTAAATCAGATAAAAAAGGTTTATTTTCCTGTTTTGCTCGTAGTACAATGTGATCCAATCAGTGATGTGTCTTTATTACATTTTGCAAAAGGAATGGCCATTATTTTAAATATAAGTCTGCACGTAGATGGAAAACCGTAATAAACTCGCGAACTTTTCAAATTTTCACATATTAAATGAATGGCTAAGAAACGCCTAATATAACATAAAATTTTATAATTGACATTCGACGTTCTCTGAAAATTTCCAAGGATTGCGATTGATTCTTCTTTTACACTGAGATTCAACGTAAAAAAAATAAATAATATTTTATGCTAATTATTTTTTAATGATGAATCATTCATCAGTTAATGAGTTTGCAATTACTAACGTTAATCATTTTCAGTAAAAGTCTTTAAATTCCTAGCCAGAAGCAAATTTCTTTTACATTTTTTGAGTATTAAACGTAGTGCAACCACATGCAGATACATTTTGCGCTTCATTAATGACTCATTACCTGTTACAGTAGAACTCCAATTATCCGAACTCCAACTATCCGAATCGCTGATTATCCGAATCGCTTTCAGAATTTCAGAAAAAACAAATGAAGACGGAAACGTACTGCGATTTCCAAAATAATGATTCTGTCTATACGCTCGCTATTGTCTTTCCCGCCGCGAAGACCTGGGTTTCAAATTCTAAATGATGATGAACTTATTGAAAGTGTGAGAGAAGAAAGTGTCGAGGAAGAAAATTACCTTAATGTCGAAGTTGAAGCATACACGGGACCATCAGCTAGTGAAGCATTTGCCGGCCTTGAAACTGCGTTGAAGTGGATGAAGCGTCAGCCCGAGTGTGACTACATGCAACTTCTGACTGTCAAGCGCATGCGCGACTTGGCTCCTCGAAAACGGATGAAGATTGTCAAACAGCTTACTTTGACATAGATGTTTAGCAAGTAATGACTTTCATTTACAGTACGGTACGTACATACTGTACTAATGTACAGTACTTGTAAGTACGCTTTACATGTAATACTGTTGCCTATTCATTTAATTAATTAAAATATCTTTTTATTTAAAAATATTTTTTTCTCCCATTTTCAACATACATACAGTAATTAATTAAAATATAGTAATTAATTAAAATATACCCCTTTTTTGGAAAAATCCAATTATCCGAATTTTTGATTATCCGAATAGGGTCAGGTCCCAATTGATTCGGATAATCGGAGTTCTACTGTACTTTACTTTTTATAGCACATGACAAATTCATTAGTTTAGTATTTATTATCACAATCAATGCTGATTAAAAAGATTTTTCCATATAATATTTTACTGAATTATTATTTTTTTCCGTGAAGTAATTACGTATTTCGACATTCAGTTAATTAATAAGTAGATTAAGGTAAATAATTTATCGTAAAAGGGTCCATGTTCGTTAGCTAAAAGCACTGTCCTTGCTTTGTTGTATGAAAAGTCATATATTCGCTCTGAACGATGTGTACAAATCAATGTTCCTATTTATAACCAATGGAATTAGCAATGCATATGATTTTTAACTAGCTGTTATATATCTACGCAGATAGAATTTCAAAAACTTAATAAACCTAAAAAAAATCTCTCGTCAAATTTTTTTTTTAAATACTTATTTTTAATATTCACATTTGAGAACTTTTCATAACTTTCAAAAAAGTAAAAAGTAACTCTTCGAGTGATTTTCTTTTTTCAGGATTTACAGCGCTATATGTTTTCATTTTCATTAACTTCTATAATTCTGTTTTCAAACAACAATCTTCAATGTAGATTTCTTTAATATTTGTGAAAAAATAAGACACCACCACATAGATTACTGGTTTCAAACTTTCAATGAGAAAAATGACACTTTCAAATCTGAGTAAATCGATGTTTTCATTTTGTTACGAAGATTTTTTAGCCACACACAGGGTGGCTTATGTTTCAAATAGTTTCAATTTGTTTCCCCAATGCTTTCAAATCTGAAATACCAGAAATACTCAGAATATTGAAACAGGGACATACTCAAAACTGAATACATAGAGGTCAGTCCATACTCCTTTTTGAAACATGGACACCCTCAAAAATGATTAGGATAAGTTCATACTCATTTTTGAAACATGGACATACTCAAAAATGAGCACATAGAAGTCAGTTCATACTCATTTTTGAATCATGGACATACTCAAATATGAGCAGATGATGTTTTATCCCTGAGTGTGTGCATGTCTTTAGAAATGAGTATATACATGTTTCAAGCGTGAGTAATTTTGATTCGGAGCCATTTTGACTATGCGACATACTCAGATTTGAGTATGTTTTGCTCAGTTTTGAAAATGTTGTTTTTAGAATGTTGTTTCAGAAAGTAGAGAAAATATACAAAGTTGCGAACCCTACATATAAAAAAACTAGTCGGATGTACCAATCTCATAAACATTCTTCTCTTTCATGCATGTTAAACTTCAAAATTCGTTATCATAGTACCACAATTAAATGACAATCTATGTCCATCATGAAGATTCCAAAGTTATTAGGTTCATTGAAATGCGTGTATTTAAATATAGAAACATAAGCATTTCATTTTTCAAATAAATCATTGAATTTCGGCAACACCCTCTTAGATATCTACAACCAAAACTCCCAACTCAAAAAGCATAAAAGCTACACCTGTTGGGCAGTATACACGTAAACCTATTAAGGATCTATTTATGTGAAAGTGTAACAGAATATAAAGTTTGATTAAATTCCGTACATTAGTTTTTAATTTATATATCTATCTCAAAAACAGGGAATAACGCAGCATATCAGTTCCAACTATCTGGCGATTTACACCAAAATCTAATCAGCACTAACTCATATGGAAGGTCTAGCTGAATTTAAAGTTTTATTAATTTCCGTGTATTAGTTCTTCAGATAGAGAGCCGAAAATATTTTTGTCACAGACAGACAGACTCACAGACTTACATTTTCTAAAAATAGTCAAATCGTGTTCAGGACCGTCTAAAACTTATAAATCCGTCAAAACGGAAGTTGAAAATTTTCATGAATCCAATACAGGTCTACTCTGTGAAATCCACAAATGTGTATTATCCGCACTACATGTTGGAATATAAAGAATGCAAATCGCAGTTAACAGTTAAGTTCATACATTAAGATAAATATGTGTTTTTTCATGAATATGTCAATTTTCCAATGAAATAAATGGTGATTGAAGAAAATTCATTCCAAGTAAAAGGGACAACAAAATCAAAATAGCAATTTTTTATTTTAAAGAGGCACGGATGTTTGGTTTGTTATGCTTAACATAAACGTGCACTTCACTCACACGCCGATGCAAATATAATGTTAACTGATTTTCTCTCAACATTTTGTTTATTTTATAATAGAGGTGAATATTTTTTTCAGTAAAATTTCCGTGAGTGTATTTATACCTACTTATGCATGCCACATGTGATTCTGCTTACAAGTTATTTTACATTGATACCAAAAGCAGCCAAATTCAAATTTCAGTGGCTGTCATACTAGAGATGCAAAATAAAAAGCCATTGAGCTTTTAAATTCTGTAAAAGATGTAGTGAATGCTGTTCCTGCATTTTTAGAGGAACAAACTTTGGTTCAATGGCCAATCTTGTGAATATTAACTCAATCAAAGACTGATGATGAAATTATAGCTATTGTTTTAAACCACACTGAATATCAGAATGAAAACACTAAGATAACTTATGTACAGGGTTTAATAAATAAAAATATAAGATATAAATATTTACATTTCTTTGAGCAAATTTTATCTCAGAGCATGAAGTAATGCGTGTTCATAGACTACAGAAAAACAAAACATTGACAACAAACAAAAACTTAACCTACCATTGTGTCAATGTTTCATCTGCAAAATTTTTATTAAATAATTTAATTTTTCTTTATGTTAACTTAGTTATTAAATATATTAAATCAATTTTGCATTATATTTTCCTTTTCTATTGCATTTTTTATGTAATTGTTCATAATTATACTCAGATTAAAAAAAATAATAAAAATTAAACAAAAGAATGATTTATAATCCGCAAAATCCTTAGTCCCTAAGTGTGCGGATTTGACCGTACCTTCTTCTTGAAAAGATAGAAGAAAGTGATAATTTTCCATACATAATATTTTATACAAAATTAATTTATTCTTATAAAAAATTAATTTATTCCTTGACACACTTATACTGATCAATTAGTCTGCAATCAGTAATTTGAAACATATTTCAATAATGATAGAAGAAAATTACCTTTTAATACAGTTTTCTTTTTTGCAATTGGTCATAGTGCAATTACATGTGGATATATTTTCCGTTTTATTAATTAATCATTTTTAAAAAAGCATGCCTAATTTATTAGGTTAATGTTTCCTATCACTATCACAAACAAATCTCAGAAAAAGCGGTTTTTTATGTAAAATTTTGTCTTACAATATTTTCTTTCGGTGAAGTAATTACGTATTCCGGTATTAAAATAATTGGCAAATGGACTACAGTAAACTGTTAATTAAATAAATGTGAAATTCGTTGATTAAAATATACCGTTATAGCTTTTTCGTTTAAAAAATGATATTAAAATGAGAATTCCATAACAGCGATGTCATTTTTAGTCCTTTTTTATTGATTTTATTTTGCGCAAAAATTAACAGAAAATCATTTATAAGAGACTTGAGATATTCATTCTAGCTTAGAATATTTTTTAGGTGTGCTCGTAATTATATAAATACGTATCATCTATAGTCCTCATCTGGTCCGTCCGTCTGTCTGTCCGTCTGTCCGCATATAACATCGCAGAAACTACAAAACCGAATTGTTTTAAATTTAATATATATAATCGTTGCAGGATTTTGTCGAGTCATTTCAAATTTTATGAAAATAGAATAAAAACTTGAAAAGATATGAAGTAAAGTTTTCTTTATTCTGTTAATTCCTATCCTACGTAATCTATATAGGGTAACTTGGGGTGAGATGCCTTATTAGACATGGTTCCGTGTCACGTGGTTTTCCTATGCGCAGTTACTGTAGGGAAACGCCACTCACTCGTGTGGAACACTTTTGATACTTTTTTCCAGTTTGCGTTGTTTTATTAAGTCTTAAATAGTGCTTTTGTCTTGCTATTTCGTCTTAACACCTTTGGTAAGTGTCCAAAATCTTTTACGCTCTTTCTTTATGTAGTTCCTATGTAACTGGCCATCTTACCTCGAGATTGGGGTAAGATGCCGAAATGCAAGCATTTACAAAAGCAACATTTTTTATGCTTTGTGTGGCATTTGTAAATCATATATAGATGTATCAACTTTAAAAAGAAATTAATGAATAACAAATAAAAACAACAGGCGATTTTATGAATAAATTAAATTAAAAACTACGGCATCTTCCCCCAATCTACCCTAATAAAAGCGAAAGTCATGTGACTGAGGAAAACAAATACGGGATAACCACGTCTTTTTTCATATGCCAAGTGGTCATTTTTATTAAAAATTATATTTTCGATATTGCATAAAAGTTACATTTTTAGAAAGATGGTTCGAAAAAAAAAATTTGCCTGAGAGATGAGTTACATTAAAAACTGTATAGATTTCGAGATAACTTCAGTGGAAATTAGGTTAATAACCGAATACCTTAATCCATTAAGTGAATAAACACAAGAGATTAATTCATCGTAAGTCATAGAAATACTAAACCATGGAGGTAATCATTCGCAAAGCAAGATCTCCATGGTGAATTTTGCAGCGCTGTCTGGTCTCAAAAAATAATTCGCATCTGTAAACATGGCATAGGTAATAAGAAAAAAAATCCATACTCATTTCGCTGATAGCAGACGATGTAATTCATTTCACTGAAATAACAAAGATTTTTTTTTTTTTACATTGTACAACTAGTTATAGTACGAACTTTTTCAAGTTTAACGTACAATTTCCAATTTGTTTCTCTTCATCTTACAGAGACTCTGGAAAAACAGATTTTTACGCTTTTTTTACCAATAAAATAAAATTATATATAGCATGCATTTATACGATGTGCATTCTTTTACATTGTAAATGCGTAAATTTGATATTTTAAAGTTCAGCGAAGGGAAATTGAAAACTTTTGAAACTCGCATTTCACGAAATTTAAATTTTATTGACATGAATTTTATGGAAAATAACTAATATTTACAAAATATTTTATATTTTCAATCACAGATGTGTCTCTCTGTCAGTAAGTTTAACTCAATCTTGATATATATATATTTTTTTTTCTATTTAAACGCATTTTAAAACTTTGTAAGCATTAAAAAATCATTTCTCGAGTAGCCACATATAAAACTTAAATTTGTATGCAAATTCTTAATTTCCTTTCGTACAAACAGATTGGTTATTAAATTACGTCCCAATTAGTAATGTTAGTCTTTTATAAATAACAATATTAGGATGAGCTTTTTGAATTATTTTTAGTATTTGATTATACTGTTGCTATTTTAATGCTCTTTAAATGTTTCCAAATTATTGAAAATGACTTTTTTGAATAATTTTATACATAAAACTTTTCTTATTCATATTTTATGCAGAAATTTTCATTTATTCCTTGACAACAACCTGATTATTTTTTCAGTCTGAATCAATAATGTTAATCAGTTTTCAATAACAATGACAGGGGAAACTTTTTCATTATTTTTATTATTCAGTGTACTGGATGTAGATATATTTTCCGCTTTATTAATTCTTCATTTTCTGATATTTTATTCTTCTTAATACATTCCTAATTTATTAAATCCTCATTTCCTATGACGATAAAAAAGCCATCCGAGTAAAAATGTTCTTCACATAAGATTTTACTGTATTATTTAGGCAAAGTAATTATGTATTTCGTAGTTAAGTCATTGACAAGTGAACGACAGAAAATATTTACTCATAAAAGAGCCAAATTTATTAAATAAATGCAATGGCCTTGCTTTTTTGTATAGGAAGTCAGATGAAATTGAAAATCTTTATCGCTGACATATTATATTTAAATTATTTAATCTTCTGCTAAAAAACAAAAAAAAATATTTAGATCAGATAATTAGACCAAACATTTTTGATCTTCGATAGTTTCTTTAAATATATGATTAGATTTCCTTTTAGCAGTAAAATACTAAAAGACATGCTACTTTGGACATTATTTTTAAATTACTTTTGTAATATTCTAATTTCATATTGTTAACTAAAGTAGCAATTACATTTTTAAATGAAAATGACAATAAAAGTTTAACTTTATTGGCAACAATTTAACGGAAAGAATTTAGTAAAAACTGATTGGGGAAGCTCATGCGGAACCTACAGATAATTGTGTCCACAGAGTTCTTTTGTAAACATTCATTTTATGTCTTCGATAGCCGTTCATGCATGGAAATGTTATTTCCTTTATGTTGGGTGTGATAGTTGCTTCACGACTTTCAACAAAACACAAAACTTGGTATTTTCATGATATAATGTATTGTAATCATTCAAAAATTAGTGACAGTTAAAAAAAAAAAAGTTCATCTTCGGAACCCAGCATACTATTTGGGAACTATGGGGAATTCTAGGCGTCATGTTTGCTACGCAGTAGGGGAATTCTAGGTGAATATATAATAAATTGATCCAACAATACGAATTGCAATTTCGAAATCATAATATGTAGTAAGACTATATGGTGTCTTTCTTTCTATTAATAAGACAAAGAAGTCCTTAAAGCAAACATTCTTCCACTGTTTTGACACAAGTAGCAAAGTCCCCCAGCCGAGACAAATTTTTAAATTATGTAAACAATCGATCACGCAAATTTCAGTTTAATCTTTAACGTATCAAATATCTGTTGATTAGTGCCAAGATAGCGTACACAATATTGCAAGTACTACTATATTTGGATACAATCCCTCATATTTTTGCTTCCTTTTGGGAACAACGATTTCGAGCTTATTCTATCGACGATAATTTTCAGAATTTTCAAGCTATGTTTTTGAGACTTTCACAAAAGTTGCTCTATATACTTAGCTAATGCATTATGCACATTATATTTTGATTGCATTTGCGCATGCGCAGTGAATTTTTTTTTGTAAACCTGCTCATTTTTCATCCATTTTTTATTATATTTTAATTCTGATTGCGGAGTATTGTGTACAATGTTGTTTCACATACTTCTTTAAAATAACTTTTTCTTATATTAAGAACTCTGCAAATTATAAGCAAAAAACTCAGCGAAATTTGGGACTGTTTTTATAAAAACCTTAATTTCTCTACGAGTACACATGCTATCCTCATAAAAATGAACACAGTATATTAAAATAAGCCACTTATTAATAATCTCGAGTATGAACGCTTTTGCTACATTAGTTTGTACAGGGTTATCCAAAATATATTCGTTCTTTTTCAATTTGTTGACAGTCCCCTATGGGGTTTCGGGAAAAAAACCTTCACGGAAATATATAACCTATACTATACTGTTTACACACCTGTAGTTTCAGGTTAATTCCTTATGTATTTTTCTGGATAGTTAACAAGACGTCTAAAATCGCAAGTGACCGGTCACCTTTGGCAATATAGTGTAACAATATATGAGAAAGTACCGTGTATAATAGTAGCTTAATGTTTAAGTCGACGCCCTAGTAAATGGTAGGTTCCTACTTTGAATCCCTTCGCAGCAAGTGTTAGTTACTGAAAACGTACTCAAAAAAGAAAAAGAAAACAGAAATATATTCGTATGTATTTTTAAGTTTTCCTTGAGCAGTCCTATAAAGGTCATTTAACGAAATAAAAATTTCTAAAAATTACGGAAGATATCTGTTATAAAACGGATATTTCAGAAATCACGGAAAATTTCGTGGAAATAATGGAATTTTTTTTTCATTAAAATACGAAAATAGTACTGGCGTCTCGATTGTCAATACAGTTTCTGTATTTTAACGAATAATTTTTTAGAGTTTGCTATTGTAGTTCAATACAGTACAGCGCCACCTACACGGGATAATTGGAACTGATGTTACGGAAGTATTGCTTTTAATAAATTTTAAAAAGTGGAATACGTTATAGTATTTTTATACAAAAATACATTTTAGGGTTGTTAGTTGGCAACCTAAATATATATATTAGATATAAAAAAAATATATTAAAGTTTTCAATTTGAAATAAATGGTTTTCATCTATATTCTGTAACCCGGGAAGATCGGTTTGAATCCCCCAGTTACTTTAAACCCCCAAATTTCGATACGCGCAGGAAATTGCCTATATATTTAATGCAACTTAATTTATTGGACTTTTAAAAGTTAAACAAGCTGAATGAAAATCAAATATATTTAAAAAATATATCTAATTTAATTATTAATATTTTGATATTCTCTAAGCAGTCTAAGGAATAATAAGTCAAAATTTCTATATTAAAAATTTTTAATAATGTATGTGAATGTTTCAAAGTATTTCTCAGTTATTATATTATTATTTGTTATAAGTAATGTTAGCCATTTTTTCAATAATAGTCACGTCAAAAACATTTTAGTTATTTTTGCACTCGATCTATTGCCATTGTATGCAGATATATTTTTCTCTTTATTAATAAGTCATTAAATGACTTTTTACGATTCATAATACTTGCCTAATTCATTATATTAACATAAAAAAGATGAATTAAAGATTTGTCCGGTTTTTTTTTTTTACTTTATTATTATTATTTTTTCGTTGAAGTAATTACGTATTCCGGGATTACTTAATTTATAAACGAACTAAGGAAAACATTTAAGCATGAAAATGACAAGTTCATTAATTAAAATGCCTTCTCCTGGAATATATTTCAATCCATATTACTACTTATGAACATTTTCATCGCTGTGATATTAATTTTAATAAAATGTTTTTATATTTAATTAACTTAATTTTCTGAAATAACTGATTTTGCTTTTAGGTCAAACTTTAGAGGTTGGCCTTAGTTGTTTTTTTTTTGTTTTTTTTTTTATATTTTGACTGTAGAGTGATTCTGTAAAAAATATTTTTCTATAATATTTCAATTTTTAATTGCTTAAAAGGCGTATAGCCAACATTGTGAAAATGTATCCAAGTCGGGACTCGAACCCAGGGCATCAGTATAGCGTACTGACGTTCTACCAACTGAACCACTTGGAACGATACCCACCCTGGCACTTCTCACTATCACATGTTGGCAAGGCTACAATCGCAGCACAAGATGGAATACTTTTCCGTAAGCCGCCAACCCTGGGGCAAACACGAAATAAAAGAAAATCCAGCATCGACAATTGAATAAATTCATATTTAATACTTTGAATTTTTTTTCCAGAGAAAATTTCTCACGCCTTGCATTCATAATATTCAAATTTTTAATTGCTTAATAGGCGTATAGCCAACATAGTGAAAAAGTACCCAAGCCTGGACTCAAACCCGGGTCATCAGATTAGCGCACTGACGTTCTACCAACAGAACCACTTGGGAACGATACTCAGCCTGGAACTTTTTCACCATAACATGTTGGCAAGGCTACAAACGCAGCACAAGAGGGAATATTCTCCGTGAGCCGCCAACCCTGGGGCAAAAACGAAATCAAAGAAAATCCAGCATCGACAATTGAATAAATTCATATTTAATACTTGGAAATTTTTCCAGAGAAAATTTCTCACGCCTTGCATTCATAATATTCAAATTTTTAATTGCTTAATAGGCGTATAGCCAACATAGTGAAAAAGCACCCAAGCCGGTACTCGAACCCGAGTCATCAGATTACGCATCAGGTTGGCTATACGCTTATTAAGCAATTAAAAATTTTAATATTATGAATGCAAGGCGTGAGAAATGTGTTCTAGAAAAATTTCCAAATATTAAATATGAATTTATTCAATTGTCTATGGTGGATTTTCTTTGATTTCGTGTTTGCCCCATGGTTGGCGGATCACGGAAAATATTCCATCTTGTGCTGCGTTTGTAGCCTTGCCAACATGTTATGGTGAAAAAGTTCCAGGCTGAGTATCGTTTCCAAGTGGTTCAGTTGGTAGAACGTCAGTGCGCTATACTGATGGCCTGGGTTCAAGTCCCGGATTGGATACAATTTCATTATGTTGGCTATACGCCTTTTAAGCAATTAGTGTTTGAAATATTATGAATGCAACGGTGTGAGAAAATTTCCAAGTATTAAATAGATTTAGTTTTCCATATTTTTTTTTTTCAAAAAAAAAACTAATTGTTTTTTATCTATATACTTTTTTAATACTTTGCAAATTTCATATAATTGTCAGAATCGTAGGACAATTTCAAAATTTTAAGTAATATCCCCCTGTTACTTTAAATATATTGGCATTTATTTAATAAAAGATAATTAGTATAAATCAAAACATTCGTAATTATGTAAATGCAGAATAATTTATTCAGTAACACTATATTTTCAACTATGCACAGGTTGTTCGCTAACTATTTAAAGTATTTTTATGGTACTTAGAGAACTATTTTAGATAAAATATTTGTATTTTAAATGTTTCATTGGGTAATCCTTATTCTGAAAGTCCATAAAGGGTTGTAGATCAACGTTTGGATAACTTGCTTTTTAAAACTCCATAAGTGTTTAAAGGATGAAACCTGATGCTCCAAGGATGACGCATCAGGTTCTTCAGCCGGTATATCAGTGAAGAGTATAGGCCATATCTGCTTTATACCTCCCATTTTGTCTAGGAAATTACGAATGGATTGTAATGTGTGACTGTTTGCTTATCTTGTTGCAGTTCAGCAGATTGGTGGCACTGGAGATAAAGAGATGGCATTTAATGCTTTAAGAATGGGAGTAAAATATATTTCTGATAGTATGTGGAGCTGATATTAACATTTCTCTCCACTCTCTTTATTTTTAACTTGCCGTTACATGCATAGTCAGGAACAATGATAAATCTATGGCTAAAACTTTCTTTTGATACATAGAACCATGTTAAAAAATTTTTTCTGTTTTATGATAATAAACGGATATCTTTTTATTACAATCATTTAAATAGATCCAAGATCCATCTATTGTAACAACATTTTTTCATTTTTCACCAGATAAATGCTTCTCATAAATAATTCTGCATCGTGCTCTACGTTTGACGATATGTCGTGGAGAAAGACGATGAACATTGTGTTTTTTGGACTTTTTAAAATTCAAAACAGTGTTAATGATTTTTTTAAAGTCGAAACTAAGTATTTTAACGATTTAACAACAGTCTTTTGACTTGGAAGAGTTTATTTTACCATAAAATATCTTACCTTTGCAATATTAGAATCCCTTTTTGCTCTTGGGTACATATTTGGAACAATATTTCCACATTCACGTTTTTTCCCTGTCTTACTGACAATATTACCTACTGTGTTTTTAGATATAGAAAATCCATGTCTTTCACATTGTTTTTAATAACCGAATAAGAATAATTCTTTTCGAACAATGCAGAAATACAGCTTACCTACCACGGGTTCTTTAAAAGATTACAAATAGAATTGGAGTAATAAAAGAAAGTCTTCGTTTTGGGGGAAAGATAGAAAAAAAATTATATACGTATTCCAAAAAATATTTATTGAGAAGAGGGAAGAAATACTATATTGGATTAAAATATTGTGACAGGATTCGTTTTAAGAATGTCTGAATATCAGTTACCGTGAAACGAGAAAAAAAACATTAAAAAGAGCGTAAAAAATCCAATACAAAAATTCCAAAAATGAACATCAAGTAACGGGATCTGCATTCGTCTATCGGGAAATAAATTTGCAGACACCACACCTAGATACTTTTCACTCTGCTGGGAAACTTGGTCCAACTTCAACTTCTTCCAAAAAAGAATCGCAGTAATTCGAGAGAAAATATAATAGTTTGAGTATAATTAGACTGCATGGAGTAATGCAGTTTCCATGTGTAACGTGTTTTTCTTCCTTAATGGTGAGGGTTTGCAAATCTGAAGATACAAACATGGGAGATATTTGTATCAGGCCGCATATTGTCTGTGTTGCTCATTAGACAAAGCATATACACTTATAATCATGGTCTCAAATTCGTATTGTGGCCTGTAATGCCAAGCAGTGAAAAAATATATTATCTACTGAATAACTGATGTTAAAAAGAAAAAAAAAAGTCTTTAAGTAATACTAAAGTCTTACATCATTATAATTGATAAATGAGCTTTCTTTAAAATTTTCAAATCATTCGTAAATGACTTTTATAATGATATTTCATATAAAAGAAAAATTATTATTGTTTAGAAAATTTGTAATTTTTTTTCTTGAAAACACTTAAAATTTCTTTTTCTTGACGACTACCACTGTGCTCAATTTGATGGTCATCGGCGGAACTGTATAGGAGAAGTCGTGTCATCTAGGAAACACTGGAGTAAACACATGAAAGCTGAGCGAGCATTTATATTAAAAAGCACAAACGTATTTTTTTAAGTAATGATAAAATATTCCTCCATTATAATTGGTAATTGAGTGCTCTTTAAAACAATCAAAGCAATTAAAATTAAAATTTTGCTTGATATTTATATAAACAAATTTGATCAATATTATATAAAATTATTTTTTTTCCTTGTAAAACGTTGATTATTTGATTAACTTGCAATTAATAATGATAATAATGTTTCACATAGAATAAAATTGCAAAAAATAGCAAAAAAGCGTTTAGTATAATGCAATTACTTGCTGATATATTATTAGCTTTATGGATTACTTTTTTCTAATATTTTATTTTTCGTAATACACAGCTAATTTAACACATTATTTTTTCGGATCGTGATCACGAAGAAAATTGAGTAAAGGGAATTTTTCGTGTAATGTTTTCTTCACCAATAACTTTTTTACTGTAGTAAATAGAGATTCCAGTATTTAGTTAATTGTTAAAAAAAGAAAAAAGAATCTAAGTAAAATATTTAATCATAATACTTATGCGTTCATTAAATAAAATGCGCTGTATGTCTTATACAAAGTATATTAAATTAAATTAAACATTAAAAAAAAAAGTAAATTGTGACAATTTTTGAAAATATTTTTTCAGAAAAGTATTGGGTGAGGTCAATAATTTTTTTTTATATTTGCTTATTTAAATTTGATGTATCACCATTAGATGAAGCTGCACGGTCCCAAAATATTAGAACGCTCAAACTAACGTACAAAAATGAATTTATTTTCACCCTAGTTAGTTACTTTTTAAATTAATTAATTAATTTATTTATTTATTTATTTAATTTATTTAAACCCTAATTCTGCTTAGCATTTGAAACAACAAACTCATATTATAAGTTTTGGGATTACAAAGTTATTTTGAGTGGTATTACAGTTTGAAGCAGTATCAACATCACCTATTGCTGATAATTAGTAGAATTAAAAGAGTAAAGAAAGTAAAGAAATTATTTGCTTCAACAATAACCCTCCTTCAAGAATAATTTGAAAAGCTGTTATATTATTGAATCTTAAGACTTTCAGTCAAAATTAGGTTAGCATGAAGCCACGTTAAAAATATACTATTTATCGCTGCTACATTCTAAATATGATGAAGATATATTTTCTTAATATATTTTTCATGATAAAAAAAGCAAATTAGTAAAACCATATTTTAGAGACTTGACTTTCCATAGACACACGTCTCACGCACACACATACGTATTACCTTTTTGAAGCAATCTAGGAAAAGTGGTTTGTTCATTTTTTTCCCTTAATAATTAAAAAAAAAAATTCTTACATTTACAATCAGCACTGCGCACTGTATTAATTATTTTCAAGTTGTAAATTTGAAGAGGTATACTAAAGAAGAATTAACAATCATGTGTCAAGCATAGATTATGAAACATTTTCCAACACAAGTTGGAAACAAGTAACACATTTAAAAACTCAGTTTCAGCAATTACCATTTGTAATCGGAAAAATATTCGAATTATTTTGCGCTGCCCTGTATATGTGTATATATACTACATCGTATGCAAAAAGGTACTCATTTACGAAACACATAACACAGTTGAAAATTTCCCTCCAGAAACTTCTATATAAGCGGAAATATACTCGAATACATTTGCGCAGCCCTGTATATGATCTTTAGAATATATTCACACCAAGTAATATACAAATTAGTTCAATTTGAAAACGCATACCATATTTGAAAACGCTTACCACAATTAAAAACGCACTTCTAGCAATTACTACTCATAGAAAGTAATGTAACCGAATTCTTTTGTATGTCCCTGTAAATGAACGATAAATGCTATTGGCATTATATTCTATAGTAAGCAACTTGTATGCTATAGTAAATACATGAATGATTTATACCAATTTCAATGTGTTTGAAGTAGTTTGATCTTATTAAAATACACTGTAAAGTATTTTTCCTCATAGACCATGCAGTAACTGAATTTTTTGAACGTTCGTGTTAACGAAATATTAATGTTACACACTTCATTTTCAATACCGAACATGCCATGGTATATCTTAATAGTATGGAGAACAATTACAGGGGCAATCCGAGTATATTTACGAGTGTTAGAGCACGGATGGCCAGACAAACCGAATTCTTAAACACCTTTCAATTATATTAGAAATTATTAAAAATATGTTTCTCTATTTCATTTTCTGAATAAACTGCAAATAGTTCTACAAAACCATTTAGAGCTTTATCTTTATTATATAGTGCAAAAGCGATGGTTGTTCTTTTAAAATCTCTAAGTACATATGCGGTTGGAATTATGTTTAGTAAAATAATCTTGGAAAAGCTTAGACATGGCCGGGCAATGAATTTCGGAAATATATGCAATTCCATCTTTAATATTTTAATGTTATATACACTGTCCAAGGATTAAATATTAATTCTTGAGTGAATTTTTATATAAAATATTAATTAATATTTTTTGCGAAAAATTTAATGTATCTAGTCATTATTTAATTACTTTACAATCAATGCATATATATATATATATATATATATATATATATATATATATATTGCTCTATTAATAAGTTCTTTTCTGGGGTTTCGCTTTTCATAACACATGCTTAATTCATTAAAGTCACATTTTCTATCAAGGTCACAGAGAAAGCTGAGTAACGATTTATTTTATAAGATTTTACTTTACTTTTTTTTTATCAATGAATTAATTACGTATTCAAGGAATTTATTTAATTTATAAACAGAATGAGAAAAATTTTTATTCATGAAAATGACAAGTTCATTAATTAAAATGCACTGTTTTATATTTTTTCATAATTGAAACACTGCTAAGATAAAATTTTTTGTCGCTGCGAAATTATTTTAATGTATGTATTTATATTTAGTTTACTTATTCATCTGACAAAAAAGGAAGTGCATTATTTTTAAATAAGACTTTATAGATTCATTTTAGTTTTGTTTATTTTATTTTTAATTATTTTATTTTATTTAGTTATTTATTTATTTGAACAAGAGAGATTACATAAAAACATACTTGTATATTTCCTTTTCTGTACAAAATACAAGAAATAGTCAGTATTTGAGCAGTATAATTTTTTTTTAATATTTTGCATATCAGTAAATTTAATATTATTAACTGATTTTAGTACAATTTAAAGTGTTTGTTTCATTTATAATTGCACTATATTGACATGTATTTAATTAAAGACAGCTAACAATCTACTTATAATAAAATCCGAAGGCAAGAAACTGTCTGTAACTCTTCCGGGCGCGACCACTCTGGTCTGTGAATCGACCATAGTTAAACGCCATGTTAGGCTTAATGAAAAACTTATGCTACATCCGATTCTGCTGTTTAAATATTTGTAAAATCATATTAAAGCTTTTAAATCTTTTAATTTTGTTTAAAACTTTCAAAATCTATTTCATAAAAAAATTGTATATCAACATTTCTACAAACATCTTTTTCTGTAAGCACTTTTTTTTCAGAAGTAGCGGTGATTTGTTTCGTAGGGAGAGATTTGAGGTTGATTCAGTATATTAGCGCCACCTATTGGCGGATTCTGAAATTCACTTTCATCGTAAAAACTCATTATCCGGAATCCTCGGCACCAAAGGCTTTCCGAGTTTTGGAATTTTCCGGATTTCGGGACCTCCCGAAGTTTACGATTACGTGAAAAAATTCATGTTTTTTTTCGTGATTGTTTGAAAATATTTGCATTTTTTTCTGCTATTCTTTGACAAAATTTGCGTTTTTCTTCTACGATCCTTTGACGAAATTTCATTTTTTCGTAGTTCTTTTACGAAATTTGACTTTTATTCACGATCCTTTGACAAAATTCGAGTTTTTTCTGAGATTGACGAAATTAGCGTTTTTTTCGATCCTTTGACGAAATTTCACTTTTTTTGCGATCCCGTAACGAAATTAGAAATTTTTTCGCAGTGCTTTGACGAAATTTGTGTTGTTTTTTTCTAGAACTTTTGAAGAAATTCATGTTTTTCCGCGATTATTTGACGAAATTCGCGGAATTATTATTATTATTATTATTATTTTGTAATCCTTTAACCAATTTTTTTCCTTTTTTTTGTGATCCTTTGATGAAATTTTACATTTTTTCGGAGTCCTTAGAAGAAATTTGCGCCTTCTTCGCAAGCCTTTGACGGAAATCGCGTTTTTCTGCGATTTGTTAACAAAATTAGCGTTTTTTTTTTTGGTTTTTTTTTGGCCATCCTGCAACGAAATTTGCGTTTTTTTTTTTATCCTTTGACGAAATTCACGTTGTTTCCACAATCCTTTAAAGAAATTGACTATTTTTTCTGTGAACGATAGACATAATTGATTTTTTTCGGAGACGATCGTTCAAAATTCGAAATTTTGGAATGAAGACTAAAATTTTCGAAACCGTATGATTTAAATTTTTAGGAAAACTTGAACAGAATCACCTCTGATGAAGTAAATACATAACTATTTTTTGTTTCTAACGAATCGTAATATAAATTAATTTTAAACTAAAATTTGAGAGAAAAATGATTTGTTTTTAATTTCGGGAAGACAGGGAGGGGGGGGGGTACCGTGTTCACCCGCCACCGAAGTAACAATATTTTAGTGATTAAACATTGAAACACAATGGACTGAACAAAAGTTAGAAATCGGTAAAATTTTTGAAACATTTCAGAAAATCTAAAATTGTAGTAAAAATTTACAAATTTAGAAAATTTTCGAATTTTTCTTTCCGGACTTCGGGTCTTTCCAGATTTTGGATTTCCAGATAATGTGTCATATACTGTAAAATGATTCTTTCTTATCAAACGTAATTAAAATATAAGAAATGCACAGTACAGCGTAATTTCTATTTGATTTTGCTCATGGAATCAAACAATGAGTTATGTGGTGAGTCAAGCTGTTTTAAAACTCATTGATAACACTTTTTTACAAAAACTTTCGCACATGGATTATTTGTTAATATTTAATTTGAATGTTTTGTCCAATCGTTGAACTATTTCAGAAATTTAATACTGAGTATATATATATATATATATATATATATCCTCATTATTTTTATTTGTAGAAATCTTTTGTCATTTTTAATGTATTTTACTACAATACAAACCTTTCAATAATAAATCTTCATGCTGTTTGTTTGTATGAAGTCTTATGAAAATGAAACGCAGATCAACAATCCGTCATTTTTGACGGGGTTATATACTAGTAATTAAATAAAATTAATAATGTTGTATGTGCAGAGTAATTCATCTATAACACTGTGTGCATTTTCAATTATATTTCAAAATATGGAGCGTACAGTTGAAAACTGCTTGAATGTGTATAAAGGCTTTTTTCACAAATTTATGTGATTTTATTATATTTAACAAAAAGCAAAGTAAGTCTGTTTGAAATTTCGTTGAAATACTTTTCATATTGTTTATGTTATGAAAACAAATCCTGGTGAGGATTGAAACTTTGTATCTGTGACTGAAAGAAGTGTTTCGGCTCGTGTTCTTTGTACAAATTATGTACTGTAGTGTGTTTTACAACCACGTAATGCCCCACCATTTAAAAATATACCTTTTCAAATTCATTTCATTTCTATTAAAATAAACAAGATTTATTTTTTAACAACAGTTTTCTGGCTGATTAATTTCATTCGTTTAATATTAAAAAAAACACTTTATAAATAAAAATTAAAACATGAATTATCTTTATGAAATAATAAGATTGCTTATCGGCTTATTGCTTATGGATTACTTATTGTCTGCAATTAAGTAAAAATATTCCTATAAGAATATCTCTCAGTGTATTTATTATATCGAACCTATTAATAAAACATTCTACACTTTTCAGTTCCATCTTTCAGTTCCAATTAACTTGAAAAGTAATCTTTTAAATCTATTTTAATACATTTATGTTCATCCATTCACTGCAGCTTTTGCAAAACTTTGTTAATAGTTAGTCCTTAAATCAGTCTGAAATCAAATTTTTGCTTAATAGGATATCAAGTTAGTTTTCAAGAATTCAATGATCACCGATAAACTTTCGAAGAAGATATTGAGATCTTCATTCTCCCTTAAGTCATTCACTTCTAAAATTGAGTCACAAAATTACTAAAAGATAAGACTCTAACAGAATTCTCTAAATAACTTACTGAAATTTGAAAAGTAATATCTTAATTTATGGAATTAGTTTGAAAAGGGAAATGTAAAAGCAGGAATGAGAGAAAGATATAAAGAAGATATTGTATTCATCAGTTTACATTCTGCATTACGAATGCATGTACTTCTGAAATTTTGTCTGTAGGATGGTAAAAAGTAAGACGTAAATAAAAACTTTAAAATGATAAACGTGACAACATTTCAAATAAAAAATAATTTAATTATTTTTATAACAAAGTTCTACTTTTTTTTCACTATGTGCATTTCTTACGTTGTCACGTTGTTATTCTACACCATCGATTTTCCTTGCATGTTTGTGACTTCCATACGGATCCTACAGATCCGCATCGTTCAAATTAGTTCAGACTCAAGTGCTCACTTTTTATATTGTTCCAGTTCATTGTTCCCATTTTTACCTGTGTTTTACAGCATTTTTGGCCGTCAATATCTTTTCCACCTTTAAAAAATTATTTAATTTCATGTTATTTTAAAATAGAAAATCAAATCACACGAGGGTCGATCCAGAAATAAGGTTCCTATAGAGCTCCAGCCGCACGGGAAGATGCGAGGCGAAATACGGCAACAGCGCTGTGCGCAGCTGTTCCCGCATTCGCGATTCTCCCAGCCGCGCTTCGCTGCGCCACTTATTCTTGGCTCAGCAGTCATCCGGGATGGAGGTTCCCATTGTTGATCCCGCGAAGTGCGAATTATTATGTAACACTAAGAAAACGTAGGCGAGCTATCCAGAACCGCCTGCGAGGACGACTGACAGCCGGTGTAACATTGCTTCACGACAACGTCCGACCTCTCGTCTACCGTCAAATCCAAGAGCTTTTGACCCAATTTGGGTTAGTTGTCATGCCCCACCCACCTTACAGTCCGGACCTCACACCTAGTGGTTATCACTTGTTCCCCAAGATAAAGGAACACTTGGGTGTCCAACGCTTCCGGAGCGACGATGACCTCAAAGAAGAGGTAAAACGCTTCCTCAACGGGTTGGCACCGGAGCTCTACGACACTGGGATACAGAAATTGGAGCACCGTCTACAAAAATGCGTAGAAAAAGATGGCGATTATATAGAAAATAGAGCAAACTTTCTTCTTTCCAATGATGTAAATTTCTATGAGAATAAACAATGTTGTCTATTTGTAAATTTGATGGGAACCTTATTTCTGGATCGACCCTCGTATGTCATATTTTCCTAAAGAACGGAAATTTTGAGTTTCTGAATGCTATGCCTTTTTTGAGGAGGGGGAGAGGGGGTCAATATGAAATTACTGCTTGATTTCTTTCTGTTGTTGAATGAAGGAAGAAAATGTAAATTAAAGCTGTAATTACAAATTGTGAAAATGGTGATTGCTTTGTCTGTTTAACTTTAATACTACATTTGTTAAAGCGAAGATATTTACAAAATCTGAGGCGATTTTTAAAATGGAACTTAGAATTTCAGATGCATTATTTATTGTACGAATAAGTAGATAATTTATTTTTAAAGTGACCGAATTCGTTAATATGAATTTATATAACGATTATTGCAGCACAATGATAAGTCATACTGCCACAATGATAAGTCATACTGCATAGGTCATACCACAATGATACGACATACTGCCAAATATATTTATTTTTAACATTTTTAATTTTATTTTGTGCTTTCTCAGTTAACACCTATACTGTATCTAAGACATATATGTGTAATGAAATGCTTTGTTTTACCGATTATTTAAGCATACCACAATATTACATAACAATATACTTAAAAACCCTATAATATTCAAACGTGATTAATTCAATATTCCAATACATAATTGCAATATTTCAAAACAAATGTTTAGATTTTTATATGACAGATTTTTGTAATACGACCCCCCCCCCCCCCCCCCCAAATTGCAATGTATTCGTAAAACATTTTCTAAGTTAAAAGATTTTAAACACAGAAACTTGTCCGAATAAGACTAAATTTCAAGGTACATTTGGAATTAAAAATTGGAAATTTGGAAATAAACAATTGTTAACATAGATGTCTTAAGGGACTTATATATAAATATTTAAATAATGTTTCATAAAATATGTTTTTATTACTCATATGAAAACGTAATGAAAGTAAAAGTAATTTCTGTTTCATATAATGGTTTTAACTAGTCGGATGTGCCAATCCCAAAACTTTATTCTATCTCATACATGTTAATACTTTAAACTTTGCTATTACAGCGCCAATTAAATCAATATTTTTTGTTATGCAATTGTAAGTCAGCGGATTGCAAAGTGACGGGTCATCCGGATGCGGAGCATCCTTCGCTGCACGAGTTACTGATGTACACAACACAACAACGAGAATTATTACAAAAAACACTCACACAGCGACATTTTGAAGTGAAGTAAAGGGTTATCTGGATGTGAATCATCCTTCGCTGCACGAGTAACTGATGAACAGCAGAACTACTAAAAATAGCACAATAAACACCCTCACAGCGACATTTTGTAGTAAAGATGTTTTTCGGTATCTCTGACAACGAAAACGTGTAAATTCGTCGAAAAGCGGAAATCAAAAAATAATTCGATTACAAAATTTTCTTCTATAATAGATAATGGAAAGTAAAAATAACAATAAAGATCATTATAATTGTTATTAATATTCACTGAACGGGAATTTTAGATTTGAATCTTTAATGCTTTATTAATTATACTTTTTATGACATTCGACTTTTTATTAGCAATACCCAATCTATTCAATTAGCATTTTCTGTCAAATAATATTTTGTAAATTTTTTATCTCGTAATACTTTTTTTATAACAGTATTTTCTTTCATTAAACTAATCAACTATACGGATAGCTAATTAATATAATAAATCTTATAATCAAATCGGCTGCTTTAATTAATTAAAATGCATTGGATTTTTAAGGTCTTACAAGAAAAGTCTTCATAAGCGCATACTCAGAAAATTTTGAAAAAAAATACAGAACATTCTTCTCATGAGGACATATTCGTTATTTGTAGTACTATATCAATATTAAACGCAAAAATTAAATTTATTTAAAAGGTTCAGATAGATAATTGAGAATGTGTAAAAATATCGTTTTTTAAGTATCTTTTAGATACAATACATGTCTTTAATAAAATAATTTATATTAGGCATTTTATATTATAAAAAAAAGAGAACGTACTGTAGTAAAAAAATGTTTACTTTGTAGTTCATCGCGAAATAACACAAAAAAGCGAAATAAGCATAAGCGCAATAGAACATTATTAAGCAAAATAACATTATAAATATTTTTATGTAACATAAAAAGATGTATTAAAAATGTGTATAAACAATAGAAAATATTTAGTGTGCATCACAAAATAGAATATAAACAATGCACGCTTAAATAAGAATTTTTAACGTCACTTTCTTAGATTATGTTACAAAATGTAGTTTTAGAAATTATTCTGGTTTGTTTTCATCATCTTAAAATTTACGTTGTTTGGTTTTAGAAATGATAAACACAACTTATAATAGCTGAATTTAAAATTTTATATTTTATATTTCCATCACAGAAACTGAATACATTTAAAGGCATGGTATATTATTAAACTTACTCTAATTTAGATGATGTTATCATAAAATAATGCAGTGTTTAAATATAATTTTTATCAGTTTATTGCCTTTGATTGGTAGAGCATGTTTATGAGTATAAATTAATAGGTGCTGCTCTACAAATTTTAGCATTTGTATCATGTCATAAAATTACCATTCTAATTAAAATTTCAAATTTAACTTTAACTTAATTTGAAAGAGAGAACTTCATTAAAATGGTAATGAGAAATACTGACAATACAAAGTACCTTGTGAATATGGGCTCTTCAAAAATGAAAAAATAAGAAGCGTAATATCTGATTTTTCCAAAACAAACTAATTTGGCTTCAATTTAAGTCAATCATAAGATTACAAATTTGATAAAATATATATGTATATTTTCGTAAATATAATTAATATAATATTTTTTCTTTTTTAAAAAAAAATTAAATTCTTTTTTTAAAATAGCACAAGAATACCACGGCTTTAACCAGTATACATAAAATAGAGCCTTTACAGATAAATGTTTTAATAGTTAGTATATAATTTATTCATTAAGATTTTAATTCCCATCCATTATCCGTGAATATAGAGAAATTTATATGCGCAGTGAGAGCATATGAAATGAATCAGCCTCCTTTGAGTTTGATGCTAAATGATTCACAAATGTAAAAATAAGATAAAATAAATCATGTTTACAGATGATCATTTTTATTAAATCAACTGTTTTCATGATTCTTGATATCTCGTAATGTTTGATTTGTAAAATCATATTTCAAATGTTTGCGAATATAGTTTTTTTATCACTACTGATTTTGAGAATGTCACCACCAGTTGTGTGTACGAAACTAGTAGATATCTTTATTAAAAGAATTTGAAGCCATAATGAGCAGGTGGAAGTATATTGAACTAGGTAAATTATATCCAATGGTTTGAGTATCATAATTGGGATTTTTTTCCATTAGCGCGAAAATATGCCGTGACCAGGACTCGAACCTAGGTACTTTGGCTTGCCGTGCCAACGCTTTTCCTACTGAGCTATCCCAACGATATCCTGGCTGACATATTTAAATCTTATTTGTTGGACAAGGCTGCAAACTGCAGGGCTATTTTCATCCTTCAGATCGATAACTATAGCATTTTACATGATGAATCTGAAATAGTACGGAAACCTTTATACCACGTAATTAGGTCAATTTTTCCAACAGAGCACAAATATGCCGGGACCAGGACTCGAACCTGGGTACTTTGGCTTGCCGTGCCAACGCTCTTCAAACTGAGATATCCCAACAATATCCTGGCTGGTATATTTCACTCTTGTCTCAGTCTTATTTGACTTTGGTCACGGCGAATTTTTACTCTTTTGAAAAAAATCTCAACTATGATACTGCAACCACTGGATATAATTTACCTAGTTGAATATACTTTCATCTGTTCAGTATGACCTAATCACTCTTGTCTCAGTCTTATTTGACTTTGGTCACGGCATATTTTTACTCTTGAAAAAAATCTCAACTATGATACTGCAACCACTGGATATACGAGGGGCAGTCGGAAAATAAGTTTCCCCTGTCGAATGTGGACAGAGGTGTGTATGAAAGACAAAAAATGTAATGAGACATTAAAGATAAAACATAACTTTATTTTTCCACATAGGTACCAAGTACATTGAGACATTTGTCATACCGCTTTATAAGCTTCAAAAAGCCCTCCAGGAAAAAATCAGGGCTTTGCATACGGACGAAGCGTTGAACGGCTATGGGCGAAAGACGACACAGCAGGTGAACACGAACGTGCAAGACACCGATACCATTGGGTCGAGGTCGACTGCTATCAAGCAGATGGCGCTGTTGCAGTGCCTGTGCAGATGGCGCTGTTCACTGCAACTGCGCTGTTACCGCAACAGCGCCATCTGCTTGATCGTGGTCGACATCTACTCAATGGTATCGGTGTCTTGCACGTACGTGTTCACCTGCCGTTCAACGCTTCGTCCGTATGCAAAGCCCTGATTTTGTCATGGAGGGATTTTTGAAGCTTATAAAGCGGTATGACAAATGTCTCAAAATGTACTTGGTACTTATGTGGAAAAATAAAGTTATGTTTTATCTTTAATGTGCCATTACATTTTTTGTCTTTCACACTCACGATTGTCCACAGTCGCCAGGGGAAACTTATCTTTCGACTGCCCCTCGTAATTTACCTAGTTGAATATACTTTCATCTGTTCAGTATGACCTAATTACGTGGTATACAGGAGTTTCCGTGCCATTTAAGATTCATCATGTAAAATACTATAGGTATAAAACGGATGTATGAAATCAGCGCTGCAGTTCGCAGCCTCGTCTAAAAAATAAGAGTGAAATATGCTAGCCAGGTTATCGTTGGGATAGCTCAGTACAACGAGCGTTGACACGGAAAGCCAAACTACGCAGGTTTGAGTCCTGGTCCCAGCATAATTTTGTTCTGTGTAAAAAATCTCAACTATTATACCCCAACCATTAAATGTGGCTGAGAGGTTCTGCTCTAAAAGTTGGTAGACAGAAGGTGCTGGGTTCAAACCCTTGTCACGCTCGTCGGCATAACCGTTCGGAGTTTTCCGTGGTTTTCTTCAAACCTTGCCGTAAATACGGTTTAGGATCCCTTAGAAAGACCCCCATGGAGGGAACTCCCCCTTAGAGCCTATATCCCACGTGTAGATAATCGGCCGTTAATTTTTTTTTTTTTTTTTTTTTTATGATAGGAGAGATTTTTCTTACATAATTGTATTAGTTTTTTTTTTCAAAGCATTATTTAAAACTTGCCCTAAAATTCACAAGAAGACACTGTTTAATGTCACGCAAAGAATAACCCTTTAATATTCAGAAAATGTTTAGTGACAAATTACCGTTTTTCGCATAACGCACTTTTTCGTCCTCGTCTGAAAAGTGTTGTTCACTTAATTATAGAAATGAAGGGATTGATGTAAAAAAGATATAGCTCCATTTTTGTCTTTTTTGAGATGTCCTCTTTCTTGTTACAAAAATGTCACTCATAATAGTTATTTTTGGATATTATTGATGGCAAATCATACATAGGTGTATGGACTAATGCATATACTTTAGAAGACGATTTAAAGTGTAATAGTTAAAATGCTTTTTTTTTTTTTTTTTTTTTTTTTTTAATTTCCCAAAGATAAAAAATGGAGCTACCTCATTGTCCGAAACTGTAGCATAGAAGGGCGAGGTATTAACAATGGTGTCAATGACTGGACCGACTATTTTTTTTTATCGATCATACATCAGTTCTATATCATACTTAATTTCCATTTTTACATTGCAAAATAACAAAAATTAACGTTTTTAAATGAAATTCCTTAAAACCTGTAGCTTAAATCAATGATATTTATGATTTTTTCTTTAATTTATAAGCACGTGTTTGTTTAATCTATTTCATCAATGAAAATTTGTTTGCTACAATATTGTTAAGTAACTAGTGTCAAATTTATTACTATTGACAGTTGATTGTTCTTTGCAAATAAAAACATTTCATTTTTAACATTCTGTAAATTGTGCGTAATAGGCCCCAATTCCAATCTTTCATCATTTCTACAATTGAATTTGAGTAACATTAAGCTCTTTAAAAACAATGTTGTACCAGATAATATTTGCTCAATTACATCATTTGGTTATTGACCGAGACTAACGAAAAAGACAGGCTACCGCGGTGCATTCCACTAATCTTTTTTACAGACCGCTAGAGTGACGTAATGCTCTTTTCGTACACCTCCATTGGTGCATTCGAGCATCACGTGACTCCCGCGGTCTGTAAAAAAAGATATGCGTAAGGCACCGGGGTAGCCTTTCTTTTTCGTTAGCCTCGGTTATTGACGATTGTTGAAGAATAACCACCGCACTTTGACGCTTAGTAGAATTCTGTCAGTGGAGAGATAGATTTTCTTTTTATGAAGATAAATTTAATATCATGTTAAAAAGAATAAATATTGTATCAGAATGCGTACTCGGAATTTTCCTTTTTTATGTTTTCACTATTGCAATTAGCTGCAGTTTCATCGCCGTATTATACATGAATTGTTTAGAAAATACGTACGTAAAGAAAAAATAATAATAGGCCATCCAAATATAATCTACTGTTTCAGATGATTGATCTATATTCTGAAACAGGGGTCTGATGCAAAACAAATAACTATACGAGAAATCGCATTTCCTTGAATGAACAAAACACAACAATCTAGATTTTCTCACATGCATAATCGACAGAGTAACCTACTTACTAAAGTAAAGTATTCCTTTATCTTTGAAAGAATCGTTTTTCTTAAACCCCAGAAAGAAGGAATAGCTTCATGTATTCCCATATCTAATCAGTTTTCCTTCTGTGCAATAAATGGAAGGGATTTGTATGTAATTAGATTTTTTTTTTCGATTCTTATCTATCTACTGCATGATTTATGCGTGTTTTCGTACAACTAAAATAAAAATACTTTTATAAATACGTGTTTTGAAAGAACTAAATCTGAAAGGTAAGTAATAAATTATGTAAATATTTCTTTATTTAGTATTTATAAAAGAGCACATATACGCACATATTTTATTAGTATGTATACTTATACGTACAGTGGTCTGAGTGAAAAAGAGATCCCTCTATACATTTTAATCCCCAAACTGTCCAAGAAAGGAACAAAAAGTTGTATTTTACTCAAAATTACGTGTTTTTTTTTCAAGTTATCTTAAAACTGTATGGTTAGAGGGTTGTCTTCATTCCGAAATTGTACCGATTGCCGAAACTTACAATAGGCACACCTACTTTTACATCTTTATATTGATTGAAAATTTTTACCGTAGGACAACAAGTGGGATTCGATTTCTATTAAAAATTTCTTAAGTTAAAATTCTTTTCTGTTTCAAAAAGTAATTAATTTTTTTATATAGATTTTTGAAAACCATATGAACTGTATCGCACAGTTTAAAAAAAAAGAAAAGAAAAGGAAATCGATTTCTAAAAGCTTCAAACATGCAAATCCAAATTTACAGCTCCTTCTGTATACTAGTTCTTGTGTTATGCTTAAAAAACTACCCGAATTGAAAGGTAGATTCAAACTTTTACAAATGAATTCAACATTAGGAGTTCCAAACATCAAATCTGTATTATACCTGAAGGATCGAATGACTTCCCTTTGGTAACCTAAGGTAATATGCTCCAAAACAACCAAATATCACACAAAAATAGGCGTTTGTAATGAACATTTTAGAGTTTGGTGCCATTTCAGTATGAACAGATTTCTAGAAGTTCAAAATATGCAAATCCAAAATTACAGCTCCTTATGTATACCAGTTCTTGTGTTAGGCTTAAAAAACTACCCGAAATGAAAATTATTTTGCAACGTTTACACTTCGACTTTAACATTAAGAGAGTTCCAAACTTTAAATCTATATTATACCTGAACGATCGACTGACTTCCCTTTGGTAACATAAGGTAATATGCACGAAAAAAAAAATATGATGTCAAAAATAAGCATTTGTATTGAACATTTCAGAGTTTATCACCATTTTAGAATGAATAAATTTCTAGAAGTTTCAAATACGCAAATCCAAAATTACATCTAAATCTGTTTACTAGTTCTTTGGTTATGCTTTAAAAACTACAAGAATTGAAATTTATTTGCAACATTTACAAATTAATTCAACATTAAGAGTGTTCCAAACTATAAATCTTTATTATACCTAAACAAATGAAGGACTTCCATTTGGTAATCTTAAGTAAAATGTACCAAAATAACCAAATAAAATGTCAACAACAGGCGTTCGTATTGCAAATTTCAGAGTTTGATGCATTTTCAGTATGAAGAGACCCTCTAATCTTATTCTTATTAATAAACTGAAAGATGACATATTTTCTATTCGAACGGCTATATGTGTTTTTTCTTGCACAATTTAGTGATTAAAATGTATTGGAGAGGGAAGGGGGGGGGGGTTCTTCCCTTTTGACCGGCTATACATATGTCTGAGCATGCGCTTGCTTGTTTGTAATTTATGCACTTGTTCTTTTTTGGACGCGTTTCGGTCACGATTACTTATTTAGTTTAATGTAAATTGTTTGATTTCATCTTTGTTATTATTTTAATTTAATTTAATGCATTTAATGAAATATAACCGAAAGAACAATTTATCTACAGTTTTAAGTTAAAAAAAATATTTTTTTCTAAGAAACAGTTACATATTAACCCCATATGAAACAATATTAACTTTTTATAAACCACTAGCAAGCTACGCCCGCTACGCTGGTCAATTTCTCTTAACGAACCTTTAATCAAACAAAATATTGACATTTCATAATTCACTTTTATATTTTAACAGAATAATAAGGATACTATAATTTGTGACTCGTGCTATAGTCAATATACACGTCAGGACACGTCGCCCTTATCATTATCTTTTTACGCGTGAAGGTTTCGCTATGGTACTCTATTGTGAAATTTGGTAATTTTAGAAATTCAATAGTTGAAAAATCGCAGAATCATTAGATCATTTTTCTTTAGAAATTGTTCTTAGAGCGCATTTAGATCTTATAAATAACAATCATGCCGAACTTGAAGTTTCTAGCTCCTTCAGCATCGCAAAAATCGCAATTTTAGAACGTTTTTCGCTTCTGCACCCCCCGTCGGGGTAGTGGCACCGACATAAAATATAGCCTATGTTGGAGCAGGGATTGTCACCATCCATTTGCCACCATCACTTTTGAAATCGCTTTAGTAGTTCCAGACATTCCATACAAATTGTAATTTAGAATGTTTCTAGAAAATTTTTTGCTTATTTCAGCCTTTTAAATTTCGAATTTTTTTAGATTTTGTGCTTATAGAGCATTTAAATCTTGTAAGTAACGACCATACAAAATGTCAAGTTCCTAACTCCTTCATTATTGAAAATATCATAATTTTGGAACGTTTTTCGCTCCTGCACCCTCTGCGGGCAGTGGCACCGACAAAAAATTTAGCATATGTATGAGCAGGGACTGTCACCATCCATTTGCCACCATCACTTTTGAAATCGGGTCTGTAGTTTCAGAGATTCCATAGAAATTGTAATTTAGAATGTTTTTAGAACGCTTCTTCCTCATCTCACCCTTTTAAATTGCGAATATTTTTATAATTTGTTCTTAGAGAGCATTTACATCTTATAAGTAACTACCATACCAAATTTGATACTTCTATCTCCTTCAGTACTCAAAAAATCGAAATTTTAGAAAGTTTTTCGCTCCTGCACCCCCCTGGAGGTGGTGGCACCGACATAAAATATAGCCTATGTTGGAGCAGGGATTGTCACCATTAATTTGCTACCATCACTTTTAAAATCGCTTCAGTGGTTCCAGAGATTACCCCCTACAAACAAACAAACAAACAAACAAACAATCTTTACTACTTTATATATTAGTATAGATAAGGGGGAATTAGGTTCTTGTTCCCCCCCTTTATACTTAACCAATCAATCCCGAAAACTAATCAGAGATGCGCCTTAACACAGTGAACCTATAAATAAAATTTGAAGGAAATGGGATAATTCTGCATGAAAAACCCATTTACATAAATTAAGGGGGGTATTAGCCCCCCGTTCCCCCCCTTTATACTTAATCAATCAATCCCGAAAACTAATCAGGGAAGCGTCTTAACCCAATGAATCTATAAACAAATTTTGAAGCAAATAGAATAATTCTGCATGAAAAACCCATTTATATAAATTAAGGGGGGATTATACCCCCGTTCCCCCCCTTTATACTTAACCAATCAATCCCGAAAACTAATCAGGGAAGCGCCTTAACACAGTGAACCTATAAACAAAATTTGAAGGAAAACGGAATAATTCTGCATGAAAAACCCATTTATATAAATTAAGGGGGGATTAGCCCCCCGATCCCCCCCCCCTTTATACTTAACTAATCAATCCCGAAAACTAATCAGGGAAGCGCCTTAACTCAGTGAACCTATAAACAAAATTTGAAGGAAAACGGAATAATTCTGCATGAAAAACCCATTTATATAAATTAAGGGGGGGATTAGCGCCCCCCCCGTTCCCCCCTTTATACTCAGCCAATCAATCCCGAAAATTATCATGCAAGCGCTTAACACAGTGAACATATAAACAAAATTTGAAGGAAAACGGAATAATTCTGCATGAAAAACCCATTTATATAAATTAAGGGGGGGGGATTAGCCCCCCGTTCCCCCTTTTATACTTAACCAATCAATCCCGAAAAGTAATCAGGGAAGCGTCTTAACCCAATGAACCTATAAACAAAATTTGAAGGAAAACGGAATAATTCTGCATGAAAAACCCATTTATATAAATTAAGGGGGGGATTAGCCCCCCGATCCCCCCCACTTTATATTAACTAATCAATCCCGAAAACTAATCAGGGAAGCGCCTTAACCCAGTGTACCTATAAACAAAATTTGAAGGAAAACGGAATAATTCTGCATGAAAAACCCATTTATATAAATTAAGGGGGGGGAATTAGCCCCTTGTTCCCCCCCCCCTTTATACTTAACCAATCAATCCCGAAAAGTAATCAGGGAAGCGTCTTAACCCAATGAACCTATAAACAAAATTTGAAGGAAAACGGAATAATTCTGCATGAAAAACCCATTTATATAAATTAAGGGGGGGATTAGCCCCCCCCCCCCCGATCCCCCCCCTTTATACTTAACTAATTAAACCCGTAAACTAATCAGGGAAGCGCCTTAACTCAGTGAACCTATAAACAAAATTTGAAGGGAATCGGAATAATTCTGCATGAAAAACCCATTTATATAAATTAAGGGGGGGCGGGGAATTAGACCCTTGTTCCTCCCTTTATACTTGACCAATCAATCCGAAAACTAATCAGGGAAGCGCCTTAACTCAGTGAACCTATAAACAAAATTTGAAGGAAAACGGAATAATTCTGCATGAAAAACCCATTTATATAAATTAAAGGGGGGATTAGCCCCCCGTTCCCCCCTTTATACTTAACCAATCAATCCCGAAAAGTAATCAGGGAAGCGTCTTAACCCAATGAACCTATAAACAAAATTTGAAGGAAAACGGAATAATTCTGCATGAAAAACCCATTTATATAAATTAAGGGGGGGAATTAGCCCCCCGATCCCCCCCCTTTATATTAACTAATCAATCCCGAAAACTAATCAGGGAAGCGCCTTAACACAGTGAATCTATAAACAAAATTTGAAGGAAAACGGAATAATTCTGAATGAAAAACCCATTTATATAAATTAAGTGGGGGAATTAGCCCCTTGTTCCCCCCCTTTATACTTAACCAATCAATCCCGAAAAGTAATCAGGGAAGCGTCTTAACCCAATGAACCTATAAACAAAATTTGAAGGAAAACGGAATAATTCTGCATGAAAAACCCATTTATATAAATTAAGGGGGGATTAGCCCCCCCCCGATCCCCCCCCTTTATACTTAACTAATCAAACCCGTAAACTAATCAGGGAAGCGCCTTAACTCAGTGAACCTATAAACAAAATTTGAAGGGAAACGGAATAATTCTGCATGAAAAACCCATTTATATAAATTAAGGGGGGGGAATTAGACCCTTGTTCCCCCCCTTTATACTTGACCAATCAATCCCGAAAACTAATCAGGGAAGCGCCTTAACTCAGTGAACCTATAAACAAAATTTGAAGGAAAACGGAATAATTCTGCATGAAAAACACATTTTTATAAATTAAGGGGGGGGATTTAGCCCCTTGTTCCCCCCCTTTTATACTTAACCAATCAATCCCGAAAACTAATCAGGGAAGCGCCTTAACACAGTGAACATATAAACAAAATTTGAAGGAAAACGGATATTTCTATGAAGTATTATCGCATTACGTACGTACATACATACAGATTCAGATTCAGATTCAACCAAGCAGGGTGGCCTACCATACGGCTTAAGCTCTACAAGCCCTGCTTGGCAAGTTTATTAAAAAAAAAAAAAAAAAAAAATACAAATGAGGCCAATAGGCCATTAGGCTTTTACTGAGGGAATGGAATTATTTACACTACTGTGTTTCCGCTATTTTTGTGGTCAATGATGAGGGTTATTCTTCTTCATCATCGTCTGAGGGCAGGACATTTCCTAGAAGGTGTGCTGGAGGCATTTGAAAGAGTTGCTGATTGTGTTCTAGGAGATGGACACAGTCTATTATTTTTTGTTGTAGATTTGGTGTATGGAGGACGTGGTGGAACCAAACTGAGGTCCTCAGTAATGCCGGTTTCCTTATGTGATATGCTGACGTTAGCGGGCAGTTGAGTGTGTAGTGGGTGGCATCTCCTCTTTTTCCACATGTGCAGAATGGAGATGGGGCTTTATTGAAGAGAGAGAGATATGATGGGAACGGGCCGTGGTTGGTTATGTACAGGTAGATGTTTCGGTGTGGGACCAGGAAGTCCTCGGTGACTTTTGGACAGAGGCTGTATGCTTTTCGTCCCCTGTGCTCTGCTGTCCATTGGTCTTGCCATTTAGATGTGTATTTGTGTTTTAGTTGTCCTCTGAGGTAGGATGGAGGTGCTGGGTGGAAGATGTGTTTTATTGATGTGTCCGGTTGTGTGGCTTCCTTGGCGAGTCTGTCAGCGTGTTCGTTGCCCGCAATTCCTGAGTGGCCCAGTTGAAGAGGATCTTTTTTGTTGTGTTTTGCAGTTTCTTTATTATTTGACCTATTAGATAATTTTCTGTATTAATGTCTGTAAGTGCCACTAAGCTGGAAAGGCTGTCTGAATTTATTGTTGCTTTGTCGTGTGTGGATGTTTGCAGCCAGGAAATTGCGTCGGAAATTGCGAGCAGCTCCGCTTGATAAACGGAGTTTGAGGTGTCCAGGTGTATTTGATGTTCTGTTATTGTGTCTTCTTTGTTGTAGATGCAGAAAGCGTATCCTACACCAGCGTCAGTCTTCGATCCATCCGTGTATACTTGCAAATTTGGCTGCTCCTCTGCATTCTCTGCCCATTCAAAATATGTTTTGTATGGTATAATTTCTGTTGGTATAAATTTCGGCTGATACATATCTGGTTGTATTCCAACCATGGGGATGCCTAGCCTAAGGATTGCTCCTTGGGCTGCTGTTTTCTCTATTCTTAGTGAGAGTGGCATTGTTCCCGTGAGGACGCAGAGAGCTGAGGTTGCTGTCTTCTTGTATGCACGGGAGATCAAAAGCAGACACTGTGCCTGAATTGCTGAGAGGAGTCGCAGCCCGTGGGATTTTTGTAGTTTGGGGAACCATGTTGCTGCAGCGTAAGTTATTTTCTTTTCTAAGATTGTGTTGTTCCATATTTTTAGTATTGCTTTTGAGATACTGCGTTGTGAGGCTGCAAACTTCAGGAGGTTTTGGACTGCTGTGTTGATTTCTGATCTCTTGGCATGTAGATGTGGTAGGAAGGAAAGTGTGCTGTCCAGAACTAAGCCGAGATATTTTAGTGTGGGGTTATGTTTGATGGATCTGTTATTAATTTTTAGTGTGGGTGGACGCTTGAGATATTTACGATTCTTTATTTGCAGAACTGTTGATTTTTCGTGTATTATTTGAATGGAATGACAATCCGCCCAGTTTTGAATCAGTTAGAGAGCTGCGTTGCCTTTGTCTTCTATGATCTTCCTGGTGCGACCTGTTATGATTAGAAGTATATCATCTGCGTACGCCACCACTTTGAATCCCTTTTCTCTGAGGATTATCAGGATATTATTGATGAATATTCTCCAGAGAAACGGGCCGTAGCACGACCCCTGGGGACAGCCCTTTTTGAACCAGTGAAGGTCTCCAGAGAGTCAGTTGGTGTACGCAGATCTGAGCGATAGGAAGGATCTTGTCGTGTTTATGTATGGTCTGCTCAGTTCTAAGGTTTCGAGCTCCTCCACTGTTGCATCCCAAGGTAGATTGTCGAAGGCATGGTGGAAGTCTAGAGAGATGAGATATGTGTAGTTGTCTTCTTGTTTGCTTAGATCTATGATGGACAGCACTTCTTGGATTGCCGTTTCCGTCGATTTTCCTGGGACGAATCCATGTTGGGACGGTGCTAGTTTTGGTGTGTTGTGTAGTTCATGTAGGATACGCTTTAGTATTAGCTTCTCAAAGATTTTGCCCAGGATTGGCAGCAGGGAAATCGGACGATACGAGTCCGCTTCTGTTGGAGGCTTTCCATTTTTCAAGAAGAAGACTAGTTCCCCCTGCTTCCATGCTGTCGGGAAGTAGTTAAGCTTGAGGAGTGTGTTGTAAATGTCTTGTAGTAGTTGTGGGTGATGTTTGAATATTTGTCTTGTGATGGGATGGTCTATGTTGTCTATTCCTGGAGCCTTGTTTTTGTTGAAGCTGTATATTGCCGTTTTTAACTCGTTTACGGTGAATGGAGGGGCCGTCTTGTCTGGTGTTGGTGTTCTGGTGTCTGTAATCTGTGAATTTCCATATATGTGTTCTGTGAGGTCCTTGTAAAATGATTTCTTGGTGTGTGTGATTGTTGTTGAGTGTGCCAGTGCATATGTTTCTTTCTTGTGAAAGTCCTGGAAGGCAATTTTCTTCATTTTCCCATAGGGATCTGTTCTTGCCTGACAGAATCTCAGCCATGCTTCTCGTTTGGCTTTTTGGATTTGAAGCTTGTATCTGGCTCGCTCCTGTTTGTATTTCTGTTTGTGGGCTTGTGTGGATGTTGGAGAGTTTGTTTGTCTTCGGAGTGCCCGGACGTAGTTTCTTGTTTTTTGGAGCTCCGGAGACCACCAGTTGATCGAGGGTTTGTGTGTGCTACTTTTCTTCTTGAGAGTGTGTTCACTTGTCTCTTGTATGATTTGTATTAATTCATTGTAGTGTGTATCGAAGTTTTCTTTACTTTTTATTTGCTGGAAGTTAATGTTTCTTTCTATTAGTCTTGAGGTTAAGTGTTGATTGAATTTTTTAAACGATATGTTCTTCGTTCTGTATCTTCTTCTCGGGAGAGTTGGGGTTGTTATGTTTAGATATATGGTGATCAAGCGGTGGTCCCCGTAATTCATGTCTTTTTCCACAGTCCACTCTTCTAATCTAGAGAATACGGGGAACGAGAAAAGAGAGACGTCCGGCCATCCTTGTGATCTTTCTGTCTGAAATGTGGGTGGGCTGTGTGGGTCGTTTGCCGAGATTAAGTGGTGTTGGCTCATATGTGTGATGAGATGGTGTCCTCTGTCGTCGTCCGATGGATACCCCCAGAGTTTGCTATGAGCATTGAAGTCTCCCAGGTGTATCAGGTGTTTGCTCATGCCTCTCTTGTTTGTCCAGGCTTGAAGGTCTTCCTTTAGATCTGCTGACGGCGGGGAGTATTGATTGCCGATTGTTATAATTATATCTTGGAGTGTAACGTTAATGAATACTGAATTTCGGTGTTGCTGTGTTCGTATATGTTGTAGGTTGTTGTCCAGTATGATTGTGTGGCAGTTGTTGGATTGCGAGGCATATGAAGGCAGGGATAATGGTAATCCGTGCGGTCTTCTATTGGTGACTGCGCAATCCTGGAGACAGGCTATTGAGTAATCCTCTTCTATTAAGTGATTTATGAGGTCTGCTGTTGCTGATTTTGTTCTTTGAAGGTTTATTTGTGCTATTTTGAATTTTGGTGTTGTTGTTCTATTGCTAGTTGGTGTGGTTGTTGGGTTTGGGGTTGTTACCATCGCGAACTCTCTGCTGTTAGGTTCTTTGCACGATGGCGATTATGGAAGAGGTCCTGAAAGACTTGGCATCCGGCTGAGTTGGCGCTATGGTTATTTGGGTAGGGGTATCCATCTTGATCTTGCGTGTAGGTGCAATTTAAGCATCTGTGTTGTCGCAGGTGGTTTTTCTTCGGACATCTTTCAGATTCATGTTCTGCCATGCAATATGCACAAGCCGTTTTTCTCTTACAGTTGGTAGAGGAGTGCCGGAAGACTTGGCAGTTTTGACAACGAATTATTGGGGAGTATGTCCTTATTTTGCATGTTATGAGGCTGAGCGATAGTCGACCAACTTTGTGGAGTAACAAGGCTTGGTCTTCTGGGAGGTCTATTACTAAATGGTATGTTCGTGAATTTTCTTTTGATATTTCTTTATGTATGTGTAAACGTTGTTCGATGTCTTCGTTTGTCTTTTTGTTGATTTCTTGTAATACTTCGTCATGTGTGATCGACTTCGGGATGCCTAGTATTATCAGCTTTTTCCTTTTTTCTGTTACAAATTCTTGGGATACCAGACGTGATATGTCTTCTGATTGGTGTATTATATCCGACAGGGTGTCGACATTTTCTTCTGTTTCTGATCTCACTATTAATGTTGTTTTATTTCTTGCTATTGTACAATGTATAGGTGGGACATTCTTGTGTTTTTTAAGGGCTTTGTGTATTTGTTCTCTGATTGAGAACATCGTTAGAGACGTGTTTGATTTTCTAGATAGTAAAATTGCCCCTTTGGAGTATCTCCTGGCTGTTGAAGATGCTGTTAATCTTGTTTGTGGTTGTGATGGTCTGCCTGTTTCTGATTGTTTCAGTTTTTCTGCGTATGAGTCGTGTGTGCTGTTATCTTCTGGTGTTTCTATTGCTGGTGTTTTGTGTTTCTTGATAAGTGCTGAGACTTTTGATTCCAGATGTGCTATTTTTTGAAATATTTTTTCTGTGTTTGTGGTGTTTTGTTTTATTATGGCTTCTTTCAGCATTCTGGTGTTCTGGACGTGTGGGAGTTGGTTCTTTATTTTTATCAGGAGTTGTTGAACTTCTTTGGTCATCCGCTCAATTTCGTCTTTATTCGGGATCTGGCAGTTTTGTTGCTTTTCTTGCTGCTTATGCAGTTGGTTTATTTCTTATTTTTGTCTTTGATTGTCTTGAGTGAGGAGATCCATCTTGGAGTAGAGATCTGCGAGGGTTTTTTTGTGTTCTGCTGTTAATTTTTCTATGTTGTCCTCTCTTTCTTTTATGGTGGCTTGTTGGTGTTCAATTCTTTCCTCCAGTTGTTTTCTGTCTGCTTGCTGTTTGTTTTCTCTTTCCAGTGTGTTGGTTTGTAGTCGTTCTGTGTCTTCTTCCAGGGATTGGATTCTGTGTTCTAGGGATGCCGTGTTGTTTTCTTGTATTTGGTGATGTGTGTTGTGGTTGGACTCTTCTTCTATGTTGTCTGTTTGGACCTCGCCTTCCTTGATTTGTTCTAGTTCTTCTTTGATTTGGTGCATATCTTTGAGATGAGTTACTATTCTTTCTTGCAAGGTGTTAGCCCCTTCAGTGCCTGCTGGTGAGTGTTGTTTGAGGTGTTTGCACATTTGTCTAAAAGATGCTCTGAATGTGGGCTTAGTATCCAGGAAATCTTTCACGTTTTGTCGTCTGGTGTCCCTATGCAGGTAGGCAATGAAGTCTTGATCTACATCTTTGAATATTTCCAGTGTGTTTGTTATTTTTGTTTGTTGGGTTGAATCTTGTGTTTGTGATGCATTTCTTTTGATGTATGCGATGTTTTTTGTTATTTCTACTTGCAGCCACTGTAGGTATTTGTCTGCTCCTTCATTGTTTCTTCCTTTGTGTCTTCTGTAGTGGCCGATTGCTTGTGCGAGGATTTCGTGAACGTTAAGGTTTTTTCTTTTACCTGTTTCTATATCATATAATTGATTTGATGGGGTTATCATTTTTATTTGTTGTGAGTTTCTTGTTTTTGTGTGTTGACTGTTGGTCGATTTTGTATATCTCGGGTTGTTCTTGTCTTCGAGTTATGAGTTTGAGCTTTCACTTTGTGATTGATTTATTCTTCTTGGAATATATATATATATTTTTTCTTCTTATATTTCTGAGTTAAGAACTTTATTTACGTTAGCGATAAAGGTTATGTGGGATACTCTCTCCGGCAAAGAGAATTATGAGAATAAAAAAAAAAGAATAGAGATAATGAAGATAATAGTAGATAGAGTAAAATGGGTGAATTTTGGGAGAACCATGTGAGACCAGCCCATGAAGAGATAAGTGTCCAGCAAAAAGCGAGTGCAGCTGCACCCGAGGGAGATATACTGTGCAAGGCTGATTGTATAAATTGAAAGGCCGTAAAAATGACGCTATTGTGAGGAGATGCGGGAACATGTGCCAAGGAGCGAGGGAGTGTATTTCAGGTTGAAGCCTGGAAAACTATGAAAATTAAATGTGGCGCCCTACGCCCTCGGAGTGGGTGGGATAAGAATTGAATTTGAGAATAGATGTAGAAATTTAACACCTTTATGGAGTCCAGGATTAATGGATGGGGAATTGAATTTCCTTTATGGAGATATGCTACACTTGATGGTTGAGAGAATTTGAGAAAAGTTTAAAATTATTAAAAAAAAATTAAAATTTTGACCAGGGTCCAAAACATGAAAATTTTAAGTGAGTGGCTCCGGAATGGAAAGCCTACTTTGAGATGTAACAAATTTATTATGTACGGTAAAATTGGATGAAAGGGAGTGGAGATGTTTATTCCGTGTTGTTGTTGAAAAAAGATCACTTGAGAAAGATGAATGGGGCGCCCTACGCGCTCAGAATGGGTGAAACAGTTTTGTTCCAGGAATAATGGGTGGGGAATTGAATTCCCTTTATGGAGAAATGCTACTCTTGATAATTGAGAAATTTTGATAAAAGATTAAAAATATTTAAAAAGTTTAATAATGGGAACAGGGGCTTGAAAATGAAAATATTATGGTAGTGTCTCCGGGAAGCTAATATCCGAACCCTACAGCTCACAGCCACACCAGCGAGCGCCAAACGACTCGGCGAGAACAGCGCCACTTCGCGCATGCGCACAAGCTAGCCAAGCTGTTCAGTGCTTACGCGGCTACGCCCATGCAAAGCAATGGCGGACGGTGCAGTGCCTTGCCACGAGAAACCAGAGATGAAAACAAACAAGAAAAAAAAAACCCAGCTCCACCACAAACCAAGCACACACGGCAAAAACACAGGTATGTGAAACAATTTCAGTGTTCTGCCCATCAACGCAATATCCCCTACATCCTTCAAACATTGACAAACCCCCAAGACAAGACAGACATGAGGCAGCTCATCAGAATGCCGATGCCGACACATAGCTGAGACCCCAATCCTGTGAAAATCAAATCAATGTTGCACCAATCAACACCACCTGCAAGACACAGCCACTTTCATCCTTGGCCGCGAAAGCGTCCTTGAAGACGCCAATCCGGCCATGTACACCTTTCCAGTTTTTGTGATGAAAGTCAAAAAACAAACAAAAATCTTCATAATTTCTACACTCCCCAAAAACATCGCTCCCTTCAAATAGAGCCTCCCCCTCCACCCACCCAATAACAGCTCAACAATTATTAACACGACACCCTGACACAAACAAATGTTTATAGAGATAACAACAATACAACACCGAAACCATTTCACATTGTGGCCAAATGACAGTTTGCATGCAAGAATGCATGAGCATTGAGCGAATGAACAACCATTAACACAGAAAAGCTAGGTAAACACAAACCACTGGTAAATAGCAACACGAATAAAGAGCAACCTAATGCTTCAATGCAACCAACTTCTGCAACCGCAAATACAAACAAATGCACCACTATGCACAAACATGTACAAGTCTTAACAGCACAATCACACTCCTCCCCCCTATCCCGGAAAAAGAAATACAGCAAAGTCCAACCACTGCCTATACCATACCCATCCATATTAGTAACATCCTCCCCCCCCCTCTCCATTCCTAAGTGGGAGTCAATGAGGGTCCCATTGAAAGTCGAACACCCATTCAATGCTTTCAACTTGTCAGTCTATACCAGTATGGAGACCCCCCAAGTGCACTTCTGGAAATGTGGAGCTTGACCTGAATTTGGAGACCTTCCAAGTGGAAGAACTGCACCCCACCCACATAACAGAAAGTTGCGACCACAACACCCTCTCACACCGCTGCCCCCGTCGACAGTGGCATGGTTCAGCCCCAAATTCCAAAAAATACATTTATGCACAAAAACAACATGAATTACTTAGTAATAAGACCCCCTTGGTAAACTCCGTCCCATGGCGCTCCTCAAAAACAAATCACCAAGCGACCAAGACCCATCGCCAAATCATAAAGCATGTGTGACACAACAATACATGATCAATACAACATTTTGTGACATATATGGCCAAGTTACAGTCATGTGATGTGTATATGCGTTATGCATATATATATATATATATACATATATATATATACACAACATATATATATTATGTGACATGTGCATAAGATGTATTTAATATGTATAATGTTTGTAAGTAATGTAAATAAACGTATCATTATACATAAACATGTATAACAGTCTTATCAACAGCATAATCGCTTTTTTCCCCTAATCCTGAAAAATAAGTAAAGTTTAACCACTGTTTTTGTATGTTTTATTTTATAGTAATGTTGCTTCCCCCCCTTTTATTTTTAATTGGAAGTGAAATCATTAAAAATATATATTTAGGTTTAGAAATTCAACTTTAGCTTCAACAAGCACCTACTAATATAATGCAACACTACTACTTACTGCAGTATATATATATATATGACTTGTGTATAAGATTATATATGTCATATAAGATGTAACTGAAAAATCGCAATTTTAGAACGTTTTTTGCTCCTGCACCCCCTGGGGTTAGTGGCACCGACATAAAATATAGCCTATGTTGGAGCAGGGGTTGTCACCATCAATTTGCCACCATCACTTTTGAAATCGGTTCGGTAGTTCCAGAGATTACCCCCTACAAACAAACAAACAAGATTTACTCCTTTATAATATTAGTATAGATTTAACAATTAAGCATGTTTTAAAAATGCGTATACGTGATGCAATCTTTGAGAAATCAATTTGAGTAATCATAGTTAACAAAATAAATAACTTGTTTCCTGTATTCGAACTATTTAAGAATTATCAAGTAAAATTACAAATAATCGGAAAAATACACTGCTATCCAAAAATTAAGGAGTAGTAAACGGATGCTTTCACTTTTTACACGGTTTGTCAAATATTGAAATTCCAGGATGTAAAGCACATGTTTGATTTCAAGAACAGTAGAAACAGTGTACATCAATTAAAAATTTAATATATTGAATATTTGATGAGATATGGACATTTGTATGAAATAATTTATAACTGTGCATGCGCGAACTATACCAGGTATTTTTATCTCATGATAGTCAATTCTCATGATAGAGCAACGCATGTACAAAAACCAGTCAAATATCGTGAAAACTCAGAAAGATACCAGCAATACAGTGAGCTAATCGACAAATTCGGGGGGAAATCTCACTGGATTATATGGTTTATATTGGATTAAATGTTTAATGATTTCAACTCTGTATTTTTCCGTTTACTTAGAAAAAAAGAAATATTTGTTCTTGACTATTATAAAAAAAAATCCCTGACGGCTCGGCCTACAGGAACAGGTAGACTTCGAAGACGCAGAACGTGGGGTGCATGTTTGTCGGGAATTGCGGAAGAAATGACCTTTTTGCGATTTGTTTGCAGGCGGAGCCAGCAAGGATTCTTTTTTTTTTTTTTTTTTTTTTTTTTTTTTTTTTTTTTTTTTTTTTTGCTATAAGAGTATGTCTTATAAAAAACATGTCAATATAAAAGTTTTAGATAATATTAAGAGGATTTATAATATATTTAAGCGGATTTGAAATATTGGGAATTGACAAAGTTATGAATTTTTTTCTTCTAAAACCACCCTTCCCCCCCCCCTTAAGGCAATTTTTAATTATATCAAAAATCTGTCATACATAAGTTTTTGGCCCTGTTCCTAGAAGTCATAATAACTTCAAACGGATTCGATACGTATCATAATTAAGAAATTATGGGTTTTTTTTCTGTTTTCACAAAAAGCCCCCCCTCCCCCCTTGATTTGATTTTGCCCATTAACGAACTTGACCGAGATTTTATGTCCCTTGATTTTATGTATCAGTTTCGAAAAGATGCGGGAGTTGGAACCGCCTACTTCGAAAAATAACTTGTTTGCAGGCGGAGCCGGCACGGATTTTTTTGTTTTTAATTTTTTTTGCTATAACGGTTGGTCCTATAAAAAACTTGTCAATATAAAAGTTTTAGATAATACTAAGAGGATTAATAATAAATTTACGCGGATTTGATATCTTGTGAATTGACGAAGCTATGATTTTTTTTCTCCTAAACCCCCCGCCTTTCCCCCCCCCCCTTGGGGCCATTTTTAATTATATCAAAAATCTGTCATACATACATTTTCGGCCCTTTTCCTAGAAGTAATAATAACTTTAAACAGATTCGATACGTATAATAATAAAGAAATTATGAGGATTTTTTCTGTTTTCACAAAAAGCCCCCCCATTTCCCCCCCCCTTGGTTCGATTTTGCCCATTAACGAACTTGACCGAGATTTTATGACCCTTGATTTTATGTATCAGTTTCGAAAAGATGCGGGAGTTGGAACCGCCTACTTCGAAAAATAACGTTTGCAGGCGGAGCCGGCAGGGATTTGTTTTGTTTTTAATTTTTTTTTGCTATAACGGTTGGTCCTATAAAAAACTTGTCAATATAAAAGTTTTAGATAATACTAAGAGGATTAATAATAAATTTACGCGGATTTGATATCTTGTGAATTGACGAAGCTATGATTTTTTTTCTCCTAAAACCCCCCCTTTTTCCCCCCCTTGGGGCCATTTTTAATTATATCAAAAATCTGTCATACATACATTTTCGGCCCTTTTCCTAGAAGTAATAATAACTTTAAACGGATTCGATACGTATAATAATAAAGAAATTATGAGGATTTTTCTGTTTTCACAAAAAGCCCCCCCATTTCCCCCCCCCCCCTTGGTTCGATTTTGCCCATTAACGAACTTGACCGAGATTTTATGACCCTTGATTTTATGTATCAGTTTGGAAGAGATTTATGCAGAATTTTTCCAGTTATCGTGGTCAGAAAAAAGTGACATAGATAGATAGATAGATAGATAGATAGATAGATAGATAGATAGATAAACTTTTGAACTGGGGGTGGTTTTGGGTTCTGGGAGTCATGATCGGCGTAGATCTGCAAAAATTTTTCAAAATTTCCAACTTAGGTGAGAATGTAATAGGTAGTATTTCTTACGAAATCTACCTAAAAAGGTTTCGTGCAAAATTTAAGTTTAATGAAATACAAAGAAACATCAGGGTATATCTGTCATTTTATTAATAGCACGATGATATATTAAAATCGAATTTCCGCATCAAAATTGTCTTTTATTAGCAAAATAAACGTAAATGTTGCTTATAATTTTTTAAGTTTAGCTGCATACCTTCAATATATGAATTTGAATAAATGTTTGATTTCGGTAAAATGAAAAAATGAAAGATACCGTTGAAATAAAGAAACACATTAATGGGATATATTTATATCAGAGTTGTTTAAAAAAAAATTCGTAATGTACAGGGTGAACCAAAAGTGTTACCCTTAATTATAATAATCCCTTACAGAAAAACGGTTTATATAATAATGTAACTTGTTGTATCACTGGATAGGTCAGTTTTAGTTTTTTTTGTGCAATAGATGGCGCACACCCTAGTACAATACACTGGCCTCTCTGCTCTCCAGATAGTATTCCTCTGGATTTTTTTTCCTCTTGGGCTAAATCAAGGACAGATTTTTGCCACACCAATTGCTGACGTCGAAGAACTGAATACTAGAATACAAGCTGCTGTGTGTACTGTAACAGAAGACATGTTATAGAACACTTGGCGGGAACTAGAAAACCGCTTAGACATTCTCCGAGCTACCAAGGGGGTACACGTTGAAATATACTGATGTACACGGTCTCATAAAAAAATATAACAGTACTTACAATGTATTGAAACAAACATATGTCTAATTAGAATAGTTTGAGCACAATAAATATTTATAATCAGGGCAAGATTTTTTGTTCACCTTATATTTCTGTTAATGTCAAGATGTATTATTTTAACTTAAATGCATTAAAAGTTCAGTTTGCATTTTATGAACATACTTCCTAAAATATCATAGATGAACTTTGTATCTGTAGTTCTATACATTCAAAAGAAAATGTCATAACCTAATAGTCGTACAGCGAGAAAGTTTTCACCACAGTTACAAACACCATCGAGTAAACAAATGCATGTAATTGTTTCAAAAAATTTTCATTTTAAGCATGAATGTTTTTTAAAGTGAAAAACATGCTGGTGAGTCTGTCTCTTTTTTTATCACAGTTTAAAATATTATTTTATTAAAGAATATAACATTCCGTGTAATATTTTAAAGTTATATACTTGACGTATTTTAAACATGTAATTTTTTTGCGTTTCATAGTACTACTCCATCAAATTCTGTTAAAAATTTGCAGCAAACTGTCCAGTCATTTGACCGTTTTTGTAGAAAACGGTTACATAACTGTAATTGAAGTCTATTCTGACCATATTATTGCTCATGTTATGGTCAGAATTGAATTACGGTTACGTAACGGTTTTCTCTAGAAACGAGCAAATGACTGGACAGTTTGCTGTAAATTTTTAAAAGTGATACTGAAGGTAAAGTGTCATCGTAGTATTTGTAATGCGAGAAAAACAATGAAATTCCAAGTGTTTTTCTTTTTCTTTTTTATACAATAACAAGGATCTTTAAGACATATCTCAATGCATTTTTTAAGAATACAGAGAAAACTCAATCTTATATTTACATCACCTGTGGCTAAACTTTATTTTTTTTATCAATTACCTTTTGTAAATTTATGAAAGTATCATTGGAAATCTGAAAGTAAGTATCAGTGTTAAAAATTTTGTGTTGTGTTGAACAACATTTGGTGCCACAGTAGATTTTCAACCATTAGATGGTGAAATCTCGTACGAAAATTTGGAGCACTTGTTGAACAATAGCTCCAAATATTGGTATGATATTTCACCATCTTATGTTTCGCAACTAATGCAGCACCAAAAGATGGTCCAACCGAGCACAAAGTTTTTAACAGTGTAGGTAAAACTGAGTTGATAAGTGTTATCTAAAAATATGTAGCCATTTTCATTATTTAGAAATTTTAGATCATGAAAAATATTAATTTTTTCAAATGTTTAAAAATTACTTGTCTCCACCAGATAATGAAAAAAATAATTTTATTAACATATGTAATCAATTTTTAATGTATTTGTTTTCTTCAATAATGGAGTTTATTAGAGTATAAAATATCTGTTTTTGTTGTAATTTATGCAAGTTAATTTTTTTTATTCACAACGAAAAAAAACTTAGATATTTTGAACAATTTTGATTCATATTTAAAATTATGATTTATCGAATGTTACAATCTCGTATATTTAATCACGTAGTTTTTTAAAAAAAAATACATCTAAAATTCTGTTTTCTGTAAATCATTTTATTTATTGTATTAGTCGAAAATAAAGTATATATTTTTTTCTTATAAACGAAAAATTAATAAATAACTATAAAAATAAATTCATAATAAGTATATAATTATTCATTAAAAAAAAATCTGAACAAAATAAATTCAAATCGTGTAAATTCTAAAAGTGCAGTTCATCATTTTCATTAAACTTCATAATACACCTATATCATTTAGTGTTAACATATTTAAAAGTTTGAAATAGTAGTCCGGCTGTAGAAAATATTAATATTTAAAATCAATATTTCATGTTATGATATTAAAATACTGTAAATTATGCTACAAAAGTCATCATTGAATAACACATGGAATATTAAATTAAAATACCGAACAGCATAAGATTTCAAATTTATGTTTTTTTTCTAGCCTTGAAAGATGATACTTTACGAAATATACACTGCTCAAAACAATTAAAGGATATTTGAAGTTTTATATAAAATAAAGATATAAACGAAATTTTTTTTGCCGAAAATAGAAGAAGAGAGTCACAAATGCAAATTTTTCTGGTTTTCAAACTGTGGAGTATGCAAATTTTGAGTTCGACGTCAAAAACGTCGCTTCAGCGGCAGCGAATGAAATTTGACTTTTAACTGGATAAAAGAGAATGAAGACAAGGATGATCGGCATTCAGTTATTGCTTTGTTTCGATGAGTACGATGTCTCAGCGAAGTCATTTGACAGATTCAGAAGCTTGGAGAATTGTTGATAGGTTAGAAGGGGCCAAACTCAAGCCGAAGTAGCGCAAGCCATTGGAGTGTCACAAAGTGTCATTTCCAGGATCTGGAACCGTTTTTTGGAGAGTGGATGTGCAGGCCGAAGACCAGGGCAAGGTCGTAGACGGGCAACAACGCACAATGAAGATCGGTATTTAGCGTTAACAGCTCGGAGACACCGAAACATGAACGCTACTCTTCTCCAACAACACCTTCGCTCGGCTACACGCACCACGATTTCAACTCAGACTGTCCGAAACCGGCTCCATGCTGTAGGTCTGTATGCTCGCCGACCGATGGTATGTGTTATATTAATATCAAGGCATCGTCGCGACCGCAGGGAGTGGGCAACGGAGCATGTCAACTGGAGGAGAAATGAATGGAGCAATATTCTGTTTTCTGACGAGTCCCGTTTTTCTGTGCATCCGGATAATAGGCGTATTTTCATCTGGAGGGACCGTGGCAGTAGGAATAATCCTGCGTTCGTGCACGAAAGTGTCAGATTTGGCGGTGGAGGAGTGTTGGTGTATGGTGGCATCTCCATTGACGGGCGCACTGACCTCTACATCATTCGAGATGGAGCTCTGACTGGTCGCCGATATAGGGATGAGATCTTCAGACCTCTTGTAGTCCCTTACGCTGCAGCAATCGGAGATAACTTCATTTTAATGGACGATAACTGCAGGCCACATCGTGCAAACCTGGTGGAGGATTTCCTTTTCGATGAAGGAATCGTTCGAATGGAATGGCCAGCGTGTTCTCCAGACATGAATCCAATCGAGCACGTTTGGGACGCTCTATGAAGACGAGTTTCTGGCCGCCAACAACCCCCACAAACTCTCCAAGAACTGGAAAGAGCTCTTCTGGAAGAGTGGGGCAGAATACCCCAACTCGTCATTAATAGCCTCATTGAGTCCATTCCTCAAAGGTGTTCAACGTTGCTGGCCGCCCGTGGAAACCATACCCCCTACTGAAAATGATCTTCTTTGAAGAAAACACCTTTTCTTATTCTTTTTTTCTCATATGCACAAATTGTGTTTTTTTCCTTTTGTACACAAATGCGCAATAAAATGCATTTTTTTCTGCCAAACATGTGTAATTTATTCTCATATAACCTACTATGTCTGTCGACCATGTATTAATCAGCTAAAAAGTTTCCCAGATACAAAATCCACCTAAAACTGCAATATCCTTTAATTGTTTTGAGCAGTGTAGATTGTTAAGTGCCCTCTACTAATGACGGTTCTGTTCAGCTGAAGTATCTTTTACGTATTCAAGATTTCGTTATACGTACTTTGAAATGTATCTAGAGATGTATGTTTAATTCTCGTGCACTCCATTTCAAATTGAAAAAAATTGAGTTAAAGGGGCAAGAGAAGTTCCTCCTTAATTTTTCAAAATGTTAATAGCACTGTTCAAGATTCATTCAATACAGTGAGTCTGCATTAAGCGCAGTTAAAAGTTACATTTTATATAAAAACTAAATTTTTCAAACATTTTCGTACTTAATACTGATTTATAGTTACAATGCGTGTAAAAACTTTAAGGACAGCAAAAATTGGAAAAAATTGTTAAATATAAAATGAGATAATTGAAATGGATATTTAATGTTGATCATAAAGTTAAAATACTAATATAAAAGTCAGCATAATGTATCTGTGAGCTTTTTATGTCGAAAAAATAATAATTATGCAAAAAAAAAAAACACTATTTTCGCCTGTGTAAAAACTTAAGGACACCACCATTTTTTGATAGAAATGTTATATATAATTATTATTGAGTTTCATGTTAAAAACTCTTGTGCATAGTGATTTTAATGACGTTTTGTATTACGAGATTTATTAATTTTATAATGATGCCAAAAGCAAGTAAACTGATTGAATATGGAAAAGGTGCTGTTGAATATTTTTCATTGTCAGGAATGATTTGTCGGTCTATTGCAATAAAGGTAGGAAAACTCAAAACCTTCATGAACAATTTTTTAAGGTTAAAAAGTTTAAGGTATGGAATAAAAACACTGGAGGAAGATCTTTATCCCCCAGAGATGAAAAGAGACTTTTAAAGTTAGTATCAACTGGAAAATACTCAAGTAAAGAAATTTTACGAATGACTGTGTTCAATGTATGCAAGCAAACAATCTGCAATACAATTATTTGATCTAGGAATTTCCAATAGATAGCAAAATTGTGTAAATCCTCTTTACTAACTAGGTACAAAACCTAGCGTTTACAATGTGCAAGACAATCGATGATTTGGGACGACAAAATGCTGCAGGTTATTTTTTTCGATGAAAACAGTTGGAATTAAGATGGATCTCATAGCTGGAAGAACTGTTGGCTTGATTTTAGAAAAGAAAAAGAAATTTCTTCAAAACATCAATTAGGTGGCGGATCCATTGTGACATCAGGCGCTTTTTTGTTCAAGGGCGTGTGCTCATTTACATTTCTTTCAGTCGAAGTTAACCTAAATCAGATTTAAAAACTCTTTCTGACCATCTTTCGCCAGTTGCAACACCATAGCACGAGAATAAATAGATTTATCAGCAAGATAATGCTCGCATACACACAAGCCGTATTACAAAACTCTGTTTCCCGAAATTATGGAAGTTTTGCAATGGCCATTCAAAAGTCCTGATCTAAATCCTATCGAGAACTTGCGGGAAGATCTAGAAAAACGAGTTTATCAAAATGGAAGGCATTTTTTCTCAAATTCAGAACTTAGATCCACAATTAAAGTTGAATGGTACAAAACTAGTCCCAAACTGTGCCAAAGATTAATAATGTCCAAGAAATATAAAATATTTACAGTCATTAAAAGCAATGATGCGTGCGCAATATATAAATTATTTTTTTCTCCATTACTGTATTCCTATTTTTCTGTCCTTAAAATTTTTAAACAAGCAGAAATAGTTTTTTTTTTGTTTAATTACTGTATTTTCGCAATAGAATACTTACAGATAAATTTTGTTGACTTTTTTATTAGATTTTCAACTTTATGATACATATTATAGTAAACTGCTTATCATCTGTTTGAAATTTATCAAAAACATTAAAATTTTTTGGTGTCCTTAAAGTTTTCACACGCACTGTATTTATAAAACTTCCTGTTGATTTATGAGTATTTAAATAAAATATGAAACTCGAAAAAAGGGAAATAATAAATTATTTCACATATCTATCAAAGACAATATCAATTCCTACTAGATTTCTCAAAATTCTGAATATACAGTTAATGATTCATTCTCTCAGTGAAAGCGTGTCTAGCATAACTTAAAATTCTTATTATTTCCTGTTGGAATTAAGTTCTCATAAGTTTTTGTTATAACTAAATAGTCTCCAATAAGATCGTTTGCGTAACTTTTTATTAAGTACATCATAATAAAAGAAAAATAATGAAAGAAAGCAAACAAATATTTCCTCAAGTATTTATTTTTTTAAATTGAAAATTTAACTTTTTTATAATGCATGTTAAATTTCCTCTTTACGTAAGTTCCTCTTAACCACGCATAAATTGTTAGGAAATGTGGTTTCAGTGGAATTGTTGAAATATTGTTGGCAATTGTTCATGCGATAGCGATCAAATGTCGCAATGGGCAGAATTCGGAAAAATACCTAATTCTGATGCTATGTCCGTCGAAAATCTTAATTCATGTTACATGTTTTCCAACTTACTGGTATTTCACAAGTCAAAATTACATAATTTGTATTAGAAAAAATAATTTACGAAATGTATCCTGCTTCCATCTAATCCTTAATTAGCTTAGTATTCAATGTATTTTATAGTTAAATTTGGTATGAGAAAAAAAGAACAGGAGGACTAAAAAAACTATATACAAGAAATGTATTACTATATGCATAACTAGAGTTGCAAAGGCGAGAAAAAACCCGGTTTAAACCTGGGAATAAACCGTGTTTTTTGAGAATAAACTTGGTTTTTGGGGAATAAACCAGGTCTTTTGGGAATAAAACTGGGAATAAACCGGGTCTATTGGAAATAATCCTGGGAATAAACCGGATTTTTGCAACTCTATGCATAACTGTTTGTAATGATTTTTTTATAAATTTATGCACAACATTCTAATATTTCACATGCCAGATCTTAAATACAACGTACACCGTATCATATTTTTCAGATTTGATAGTAAGTACACTTTTTATGGAAATCTTAATGTGACTAACATATATATTCTTTAAAAAAGTAATGTTCTTAATAAAGACAAATAACCTTACTTTCGCCTTGTGTTCGCGAACAACATGTTTTATAAATCAGGTGAAAAATTATTTAAGCTTTCTCTATACCGTTTCGTCACAGTTTGAAATACCCTCCTCATGTTCAAAATTAAGGGAATTTGCATACTTTGTCAAATTTAATGAAAAGTAGTGAACGAAAGATAAAACTAATGCTTCGAAACAGAGATGTAAATCTTTAGTGTCTAATAAGTAAGCATACTCATGGGAATGGGCAGAGCGAGTAGCGGAATAGGCTTTATAAGCGTACGTGACAATTTTCGCGTTTCGTTCGCTCGAACACCTCACCGATATCTTGGTGGTTTTTTGCAAAATTCTATGAAATTTAAAGGCAAAGAGTGAAAATGAATAACCAAGAACGTTTGGATGATGGAATGGATTGTCGGATTGTGGGAAGACTGGAAGCAGAGCAGTCCCAAGCGCCAATTTCTAGAGAGTTCAATGTAGCGCCTAGCGTCGTGTCGACTTATGGAAACAGTTTAGGAATACTGGATCAACACGGAGAAAGCCAGGGAAAGGTCGTTCAAGAGCCATGAAGGCTAATTAAGTTTGCGATTTATCCATTACAGTAAGTGCAACAGCTTTTCGAGTCTTCTTGCGTAACCTTTGTGCGGCTACAGGAAGTCGATTTTCAAAGGTTACCGTTTCCAGATGGCTGCATGACAGAAGGCTGTTTGAAAGAAAACATCCTGTTTGCATCCTGCTCACTTCTGCTCGCAGGATAGCCCATTTAGCATAGTGCAAAGATCATCGACTTTGGACCAAAGATCAAAGGGAGACGATTCTATACACTGACAAGTCTCGGTTCAGCATAAATATTGATTCTCAACGTACTTTCTTCCGGAAAGAACCAGGGGCATCCTACCTGACCTCCATCATCCGAGAAAGAGATCACTATGGCAGCGGAGGTATGATGGTTTGAGCAGGCAACATGTTGGATGAGCGCACATCCTTCCATGTGTTTGGCAGAAGCTCTGTGACTTTTGTGCGATATAAGGATGGGAACTTGGGGTCCTGTGTTTTATTTTCAGGGTTGCAGGTGGCCCTTATTTCAACTTAATGAAAGACAAGGCACGCCCACATATAGCTCATCCGGACAGTGAATTTCTGAAAAGTCAGGATATTCGCCAGTTAGATTTTCTAGCTAGAACTCCATACATAAACCCTATAGAGTATGTCTGGGACGCTCTCAGGAGGACAATAGCAACTCACTCTCCACCTCTCAAAACCACCCAATGTTTGAAAACAGCGTTTGTAGTGGAGTGGGACCGACTGCCACAGGGACTCATAAACTGCTTGCTTTCCAGTATAAATTCACGTTGTTAGAACTGTATAACTGTAATAGAGGATCATACCTTTTATAACCATTTTTTTCAATATTTGAAGCTATGGAGTACCTAATTGTATCAAAATTTGTCCAGTAGTTCGGGAGATAACCGTCCAAATCCGAAAATTCTCTTAATTTTGAACATGAGTTTAAATATATCGGTTTAATTAAACTCAGGTATTTAATCTTACAAATTGAAAAAAAATTAGTTATTTAATTTCAAAATTCATTGATACAGTTGAAGATTTTTATCTGTCAATGAAACTGCGTCCACAACATTTCTAGTGTTTTTCATACGGGAGGCTCTTATCTCATAAAAACTAAACACTTTTAAATGTCACCGTAATTAAATCTTCTTTGGCATTCATTTACATAAGACATCGTTATTTATTTATATCATAATAATAATTAAAAAAAACTCGAAGAAACGACAACAATGTGTTTTCTTCTTATTATATAAGAACCAACACGTTTATACACTTTAGTCATCAAACACGGTTATTGACTTATGAGAATACACGAATATCAACTTATATACGAACGACTACATTGTTATCGGAGTTATTGATTTATTAGCTTAATGTGTAATTTATTGACTGATTATATTAATTTTTTCATTATATGCTCAGTAGACAATTGTTAAATATGCGCACAAGTTCCTATATCATTATTTATTTTTAAAATAGAAACTAAAATATTTTTTATTCATAATTAAATCTGAGAAAAATATTTAAAAGAAATATTCATTAATAAGAACTAATTGTTTTGTCTTTATCATGTAGTCACTGTTAAAATTTTTATGTATAAAGTAATCGTGTAATGATTAAGAAGATCTTACAGAAAAGTTATTTGTGAATCAATGTCAATTTATATCTGGAAAAATAAATTAAATTATTAAATATTTCTACATGTTGTATTCATTCCTTAATTTTGAGTTTTTACAATAACTTCTTTTCAAAATTGACTATTCGTCATTATATTGAAATTATGAATGCTATTTTGACAGCATTGGACTGTAAGGTACCGTGTATATAAATATGCTGATATTTCTCAATATAACAGAAGAAAACTGTATGGAAAAAAATCAATGATATTTGTAGCGAAACAAAATTGAATTCAAAATACAAGCAGATTGAGAATGTGGAAATATATTAAGATAGAAAATACATTATATTCTTTATTATTAAGTTAATATTAGTATGGGTCTGAATAATTGATTTTTTTTATTACATAGACCATGTTTTGTTTAAAATTAGTACAAGAATTAGCTTAGAAATAAATGTTTAATTTGAAGTAGATAAAATAATATTAATAAAGCGCATTTGCTTTACGAATTCAAAAGGCGGGTTATATGACATCTAAGAACTAAGCAGGAAGTAATAAACGATCTTTATTCATAAATATTCTCGTATTTAGATATAACAATCTTTCACTAATCTCCTTCAAAGTATTTCCTTTGGGCTGCCACTCACTTCTCGCAGGGATGTTATGCCACTATTGGAAGCAACGCTGGAACGCCTCTTTTGAGATGGTGTTCACCTGGCTTGTCGCATTATGCATAATGTCTTCTCTGGACTAAAATCTGGTCTCTTTAAGCAGCATTTTTAGCTTGCAGAAAAACCAAAAGTCACGCAGAACCATATCGGGACATTAGGGAGCATGACAAAGTACAGGTGTGTTGTGTTTGGACCGGATACACTGTACAAATATAAAGATTTGGCGGATGCACTTTCGTAAAGGAGGTGCCAATTGCTCGCTGCCCACATGGCAGACCGTTTACGTCTCACAGAGTCTCTAAGGTGACACAGACCACCTGCGTAGTACTCCTTGGTGATGGTTGTATGTGGGGTGCATACTTGTGAGGAACCAGGCCACTGGAGTCACAGGAGATTATCAGCATGTCTTTGACATTGCTGCGGACCTGCCTTACGCTTTTAGGCTTCGGGGTTGTTGGATGCTTACATTGTGATGATTACATCTTGGTTTCTCGGTGCTACCCATAAACTCAAGAATCATAGCCAGTGATCACTGTTTTAAGGAAGTTGGGATAACTGTTCACAGTCTGCAGCATATCCTGTGCGATCAACAACAGCTGTGGCTGTTGTTCGATTGTTAGTAGCTTTGGCATGAACTTCGCTACGAATTTCCTCAAGCCCAAATTCTCAGTGAAAATCTAATGAACAGATACAATACTGATGACCGTCTCGTTTGAAAGTTCTCCGATCACGATTAGACGATACGACATCGCCAGGGTTCTCAGTGTGGTCAGTTACGATGTCATTTATAGATATCGAAAACCTACCAGAACGTGCTTCATTTTCCACCGCTGATGTGCGGTCCATCTTTGAAGCGGTTGTACCACTATTTTATATATGTGGTGTCCATTACTTCTTCCGCGATGTCTTGTTCAATCGTGCGGATCGTTTCAACTCGAGAATCGCTAAGATTTATACATGAAATAGCGTTGTGTAAGTTTTTCTGTCAATTTTCAAAATCTAAAATTTTACGGCGTTCACTTATATTTCCTCTCTCATCGGCGGCTTTCCAATTCAACCATGCACATTAGCATTGCCTAAATTCGTGCACCAAAACAAGCTTCTCCAACTTCATTTGCTTTGGAACAAAAAATCATGGTAAGATATTTTTGTGAACACATCTCGTATAGTATGCCGTAAATTTCTTCGCCATGTGTCATACTTTCATATGCTATAAAGTCTTATTTTTATAAAGCGTTTGAAAATTTACAATTTATTATTGTATATTTCTACTTTTTTTTGTTTAAACTTTATCAGAAATCAAATGCATATGTATTTTAATATTCTGTAAACTATTTAATACTTAATTATCAAAATACTGAAAAGCCAACCTTTTTTTCATAAATTATGTTTTTAAATATTATTCTCAATGAGGAAAAAATAGTTTTCTGATCTAACAAGAAATACAATTTATTAGTTCTTACACATAATTTATTGCGCTTAAACCTGAGTAATAGAAATAAAAGAGGATATAACAAATAATATATTTTCTTCGAGCAACTTTATTTCCTAATAAATTCTAATGGTTCAATAAATAAAACTAGTTGCACTTAATTTCAAACTTGTCAATTTTAATCAGGATTTAGTATTGTTAGTCATAATGTTTTAGTGCTAACAAGATAATAATTTTGAAAATGATATAAAAATGCTTTTTGAAAGATTAAATTGAACAACGGCAAACTTTTGTTCCTTACAATATTCGCTCTAAAATTCAAAACAATGTAAAATAAAAATTGAAAAAAAAAATCAAATATTACAGTTTATTTTAAATAGATAACATCATTACTGGTATTTTTTGTAAATGTTGTTCATTCTAACTCTTTTTATATCACAAAGTATGTGTAGAATTTTCAGAACAAAGTAGATAAATGTATCGAGTCTTACGTTTACATGTATAATATCAAATAACGATACATATGATGTGCTATATTTATTTTTATCTACATAATTGAACAATTTAGATTAAAATTTATTCATGTAAATAACCATTAATATTCGTTAAAAGAAATAATCAAATATATTATATTTTATCCAGTTATAATAGCTTCAACTGTTCGAATGTATGATCAAAAAGTTAAAATAATATTCATGTTTAAATACTTAGCAACTGAGCAATGATTACATTCGATCCCTTCTATACCTTTACATTACTCTCATGAGAAATCAAAACTATTCAGAAATATATATTGGATATTAATGAGTAACATTCATGATGTGTTAATATCTAGATATACCTAAAGATTCATTTTAATTACTTCATCTCTTTTGATCAACGTCGCGTAATAATTTTTGGCATAAATTAATGTGAACTATACTACATTTTATATACATAAATCGGTTTACATTATCTGATCAAATTTATTTCTGCATTAAGACAACAAAATAAATTTTAGTAAATTTTTGAAAGTTGTGTCGCTATAAATAACTTTATGAATTAAACCCTTGCTTTTACAAAGAAAATTTTAACATTAAGTCATGTGGAAATAAGTTATGTTATATAAAAAATATAGTGAAATACAGATAAAAGTAGAAGCAATTGCTGATAATAAATGATATATCAATGATAACTGCTGATATATATATTTCTTATATAATGCCCCTAATGTGTTTAAATATGTTGAAAATTTTATACTATGCAACGTGCTTCAAGATTGTTAACAATCACAAAGCCTATAACATAGCCACTTAAAAAAGACATTCTTCTATTACCTACATCATGAGATTGTTATGAAAATAGTTGATTATTCTTTTTTCAGCCAACTTTGATTTAACATTTCACAGTTGAATGCTTCCAGTTTTGAACTGCGAATTAGAAAATCATAAAAAAAAATTATACTGACGTTAAACAATTAGCAGTGAGAGTTAAAATATGGCTTATGTTTTTAAATAAACATTATGTTTTAATCATCAATCAGATATGTGCAGAAAATGACAAAACATGAAAAGAATATTTACAGAAAATAACAAAGCATTTCTTACCATTCCTCACAGCGCACAACTTAAAACTTCATACAAAATTGAAACATGGGTGAATGCTTCTACAAATCGGTTGACGTACTTAAAATTATTAAAATTGTTCACAAAATATAAGATTTAAAAATGGCAAATTTGTAACTCGTTAAACTTTCATCTTTCCAATTCAGAGTATTGATGTCGAAATACAAGATTAGCTTTCATACAGGTTAAAAAATCTACATTTAAGTCGCTTTTTAATGTACCATAGAGTACATATATAAATAAGGAAATTGGATTTACTGTACCTAAGAATATTTTCATTTAAAATGTGCAAATTTTGAACTCAAGTTCTATATATACATAACTAAAAATATAAAATAAATCTTTCAAATATATGAATTTTTTTTTTAATCAACTCATCATTAAGTTTAAGTTTTGAATTTAAAGTTTTTTAAATTTAAAGTTTAAAGAATTTGTAATTGATTTCTCTGAAGTGGCCAGTTTAATCAATTTGGAATACTGTAAAGCTTTTCCTCCCTGGTTTAATTATTGATATATTTAACTTAAATATAACAAGGCTAAATATGCTAAAATATTATTAAAAATATACTTGTACCTAAAATAGGCCCTAAAATTAACTTGTTCGCTGGACGTCGCCAGATTGAAGACAAAACAATGGAAACAAACAATTTATTTGCAACTTATGGTAAGGATCGTTTAGCTAAATAAAACTAAACATACTGCTAAACTAAAAATCACTGTGGAAAGTTCGAACTTGCCTTGAACTTGCCTTGAAGTCAAATAACTATAAGTAAATTCCACTTTAATATTGAATGAAATTTTACTGTATAATAACACTGTTACTGTATATAATACCAATGCTATCAAATTGGAAGATCAGTAAAGTTAAACAATTTCTTAAATAATTCCTAGAATATAATTCATATATAATAAACTCATCATTATTAAAATAAACTCTAAAGTGATATCCATGATACCAAAATACATTTTTATTCGTAGATTAATTTAATTCGTCTTACCAGAGCTACATTAAACAAATCTCACGAATGGAACGCAAGAAAAAACAACACCTTTACGTTCGAATACACGCGCCTTTGTACTGAAATCAAGCTGAAAAAAGACTAACATTTGCATAAGTTCAGAGAATTAAATGTTTATTCTTCGACCAAATTCCTATTTTGAAAGCTTAAAGAAATTTAGAGCAGAAAAACAATGACTAAAAAGTCATTTTGGCCTGTACCGGCTGGAAAAGGTACTAGCTTCAATATTCCTTGTAAAATTCAGATAATTTTACTCAAACGCACGTACTTAAAATGCATGAAACTCGATTAATGGAATATTCAATCCGAGTTTTCGTCAATATTAAATTTCAATGAGAATTTAGCCAAGTTATTCAGCTATAAACCTGTTTATGGCATTTTTTTTTGGTCGCCAAATCGTCAAGTATCGCCAAGCTTGGCGATAATTTGACAATAGTGGATATGACTATGTAATTCTAAGCAAAAGACAATGGTACAATGGCAAAAAATAGCAACAATGGTTACAACAATTAAAGTAAATTTGCGAAAAAATACGTTTTCTAAAGCTCATAAATGAAACCTGATCATAGAAAAATCAGCCACTCTAGAATATCAGACTGCTATATCTCAGCCATATTTTAAGACAGAGGCAAAAAAATAAAACAGTTCCAGAATCCTTGTATTAAGGTCAAACACTTACGGGGTATAAACATTTTTTATTGCTAATTTTTTGCACGTTTTTTTAAAATTTGAAATTGTTATGTGGTCGCAATTTTCGAACAAGGTGAGGGATAAAGTTCAACAAAGAACTCTATCGAGACCTTGGTAAGTCCTGTACACATGCTCCACTGCGTTCAAATCGGTTGATAAATATGACTGCTGTCGCATAACAAAAATCAGGTTGTTTCAAAATGTCAGCAACCATAGAATTTCGAATTGGTCTATTTTAGCAATTTTTTTAAGTTAGATGCAAAATAAATATTTTCCGGAATACTTGTAACAAAGCCGAACTGTTAAAAAAAATTAATTTTTTAATTTCGTTTTTTGTATATCGTTTTCAAATTGAAATTTTTAAGTGGCATCTATTTTTAAAGGAGATGACGTATAAAGATGGCCTACGAACTCGTTCGAGACATTTGTAATTCCTCTACACAGAATGAGTCACATTAAAATCGGTTCATAAATACAAGCGCTACAGCATGACAAATATAAGATCGTTTTAAATAAATATATATGTGTGAGTAAATCAACATTTTATCGGGGGTCGTTTTTGAAGTCTGGTCATGATCGGGGAAAACATACGGTGATTGTCGGGAATTGCTTTTCTCCAGACGGTTGCAACAGGTAGTTTTTTTACTTTTTGTAATAGAAGTTACCTACAATAAAGTTACAAAATTTAATACAACGCATTCACACAACTCAAGCCCCACTGCATCCACCAATATTCTCTATCTAAATCTTCGCAAATCTATCCAAATTCATCTTGAGTTTGTATTGTTCAAATAAAAGTCATTAACCACATCGTGACACACTATAGATAAACTCATAACTTGCCATTCCGTGGACAAAAATGTATGTACTAAATGTGTATGTCAGAGTAACATTCAAAAATTGTATTTATGCTTAAAAACTATGTCGAAGCTGACTTTCGATGAATTCATGAATTCTCATCAAACATATATAAACTTTTAAAAATTATTTATACTTTTATGGCTAGTTTTAATGTGGATAAATATAATAAAGTTTTTTTTTATTTACAGCTAAATTCATTATAATATAAAGAATAAAATCTAAATTCAGAAATATTAATTGAAGTTGGCATATTTGCCTAGCATATTTTAGGCTGTGATGTAAATTATCTTTGTTTTATAAATGTATATCAATTTTTGCAAAACATTTATGTCCTTAAATTTAAAAAAAAAAATAAAAAATAGAAAAATATTTAATAATAATTGCAAGTGCATACTTTTTCCAGAAATATTAAAATAAATAAATGGATATTGTATATTTAAGTGTCCTCAACTTTCTTTCTTTATCTTATTGTGAATTTCATTTATGTGTTTTCTGTTGCGCGAAACGATTTCTTTTTCTTAGGTTCACAAGTGTATATTCCTTTCTATATATTTTGATATGCATCTTCCAAATTATTATTTTCTTCCGATTTGATTCTTAAGATTTCAATCTATAGGATAATTAAATATTTTTCCATTCCAAATTATTGTTCTCATACATTGGATTTAAAATTTCATTTTTATTATTCTGCTAATGGATTCTGTTAATTTTAACTTAAATTAGCGGTTTGCATTTGAGAGATAAAACATCCAAAACTTGAACTGGAGCTTTGTCTCATTTTTTATGTGTATCACAGCGCTGCGGCGAGACAACTCAAGCTCTTATTGTACTTCACTTCTATGTCACTTTGTAATGTTTTAGTGCTAAATTTGGCACAACAGTTACCACACTAGACATTGTCAATAGATCAATCAATTTCTTTGGCAGACAGATTCAACTTCTGGATCTTTGCAAGAACCATCTCTCTTAAGCCCTATAATAATGATCAGATTCAAGAAATCCGAAATGTAAATATCTTATTTCTGTAACAAACGAATGGAAAATAATCGAATAATAAATCATGTTTCCTTGAATAAATTATTTACAATAACCTAAATTTCCCAACTGCACAAAATCAAAAGAACAATCTGTTTGTTCAAACAATCAATTTTAATATCTTTGCAAGAATCGATTTCCTTAATCTGCAGATAAAAAAGGCAGCTTTATCTATTCCCATATCTAATTAGATATATTTTTCTGCAATGCATGGAAGTGATTTATATCCAATCATTTTTTTATCTTTCTCGACAATACATCACATGATTTGTTCACTACTATAATGTATTATATACTTATCTATAAAGTTATTTATAAAGTTATATATAAACTATTTTAATACTTATATATAAAGAGTAACATAAGACTTTTTTGCGTATTGAACATATTTGCAAATGTTATCTAGAATATGATAAATAGAGCATACTCTAAAAAAGTGATATGCTCAGAACGCTCAAATATATGTACAATCACCATTAAAAAAAATGTATTATCCCTTTAATCAAAGTCCAGAGCTTAATTTATTTAGTAAAAACATATATTTCATGTATATTACAATTATTACATGCATGATTTTCTTTAGACCATATAAACAAATAAAATATTAATGTATTCCCATCTTTTTCTGAAATACACGAGAGGAAATCTGTTAGATATATTTTCAGGTCCATGTCTGTACATTACATAAGTTAAGCATTTTTATAGAAGAAGTGAAAAAAAAATATATATATAATTCCATCTAAAAATACAGCAATAATTTTACATAGAAGACGATAAATAATAAATATTCTAAGTCAAATTACATGTGTAATAAGATTAAATATACTATGCAAAATCAAGTTTCGTTGAATAAATTGAATAGAACAACTTTTATCTTCACACTGCATAAAATCAATAGATATCAATCTATTTTCTGAAACAAGCAATTCTTATATCTCTGCAAGAATAATTTTCCTTAAGCCCCAGAAACAAAGAACAGCTTCATGTATTCCCATGCCTAATTAGTTTTGTTCTTTTTGTTAATAAATGGAAGGGATTTGTATTCAATCAAGTTTTTTTTTCTCATACTCGATTGTACATCGCCTGATATATGTACAACTATAAAACAAGAAACATAAACATATTTACATAAATGCATATATTTACAAACAGACACATTTGATGTAGTAAGAAATATTTATGAATTAGCTGAAAAAAAATTCGAACAAAACGACTGTGTGTGTGTGCTTCTATTTAAATGTGTTTGATATTTATTATATAGATATTTATGTATGTTTTTTAATTATTTAAGCAGATGTCTCTGAAAAAAAAATATTGAATGATTTAGTTTAATGATTCATTCAATAATTTTTCAGATCATGCCAATATATGTGAAATGGGGGTATTGTTGGGTATATAAATACAATATCCCAGATGCACGCATTATACAGTGCCAATAGGGGCAGTATGCTTGTTCAAATAAGAAATTCTTACATATTTGCAAGAATCATTTTCCCAGAAACAAGGAACAGCTTTCTGTACTTCCATATTTAATTAGTTTTTGTTTCTTTTTAAGCAAATGAAAGGGGACGAAAACGTTTTATCGCGTTCTCAGCAAGTATAAAACAAGTAATATGCACATATGTTACCATAATTAATGTATTTACCATTTTTATGATAAATGGTGCATACTTTAAAACAAATGATTTGCACACAACGCTTCCATATATGTGAACTTTTTCTGAAATAAACTAAACAAAATGACTTATATTTTTACATTATTCAACTTGAATATGCGAACTGTTTGGAAAAACATGCAATTCCTGTATATTTGGAAGAATGATTTTCCTTAAACCTTATAAATAAAGAACAGATTTATGCATTCTCATTTCTATGTCGTTTATATTTGTATAATCAATGAAGAGGCCTGTTTAGAAATGCGTTTTTTCACGTCCTTGTCGGTAACGCTGCATGATTTATAAACTACTATAAAAGTGTAATACATACTTATTTCTTTATAACAGATGTATTAACAATTGTTATCTATAATGTGGTAAATATATAATGCATTTCTTTAAAAAAGAAAATTACTTTTTCTGTAAGATTAGATTCGACAAAATCAAGTTTACTTGAATAAATTGAACAACTTGTTTATAGGATAGCCCGAAGCATCAAATATGAAAATTTGACAGGAAATTTTCCATTTTCTCTCAATCGAAAAGGAACATTTCTGCCTGTCTGCCTTAGAAGGAACGTTTCTATTTTTAACATTCAACGAGTATAGATAGAAATAAATTTTTAGTTGAGAGAAAACGGAAAAACTCCGGCTAATTTTCCACAGCTGGTGTTTCGGCCTATCATATAAACAAGACTTTCAATTTATTCAAGTAAATTAATTTCACTTAAATTTAAACTATTTCATTTAAAAACAAATGCAATGCTTATAACATTCTAGATAATGATTGTCGATATATTTATTATAAAGAAATATGTTTACATTACTATTTTATAGTAGTTGGCATATCATACAGCGTACAGACAAGGACGTGGAAAAATGTAATTCAATACAGGTAGGTTTCTTCGTTGATCAGAAACTACTTAGATATAGGAATACATAAATATGTTCCTTGTTTAAGGAAAATGATTGCTGCAAACATACAGAAATTTCATGCTTTCCCAAACTCATGCATGATTTATAAACTACCATAAAAATGTAATATGAGCAAATTTCTTTATAATAAATGCATTGACAATTGTTATCTATAATATGATAAATAATGCATTTCTTTTAAAACGAAAATTACTTGTACTACAAGATTAAATTTATGTGAAATCACATTTGCTTGAATAAATTGAACATAGTAATCTACATTTTTCTCACTGCATAAATTCAATGGCGAAATCTTGTTCTTGAAAGAAGCAATTCTTGTATCTTTGCAAAAATCATTTTCCTTATGCTACCAAAACAAAGAACATCTTCATGTATTCCCGTATCAAATTAGTTTTTCTTCTCTTTATATTTATTTTTTTCTAATAAATGGAAGGGATTTGTATCCAATCATGTTTTTACCTATTGTCTATTAGCATCGCATGATTTATGCACAACTATAAAAAAGTAATCTAAGCATATTTTCATAAAGAGATGTCTATTTGGAAAAAAATACTTAATTGATGAAGTAAGAAATATTTATAAATTAGCTTAAAAATCACTGTACAAAAAAGTCCATTTATATACGGATGATTTTAACGGAAATGTTCTATTTTGAGTGGAAATCGTATTTTGTTTTTTATTAAACTAAACTTTTCCTGTTTATCCTTATTGTTGAATGTTAAAAATGAAAATATTCCTTCCAAGACAAATAAACTGAAACGCTCATTTTCAATTGAGGAAAACGGGAAAAATACTTTAAAATTTTTGTAATTGATATTTTGGCTTATAACCAAGTCGTTTGGTGTATCCAGTTGGTTTAGGGAACATAGTAATTATCCTGTAATGGCGAGTATCAAGGTTCGAAGAAAACTGTAAAAAACGGGTGTAATAATATGCAATACAAATACCTGTTCCGCGCAAATATGCATCACTATATATAATTACTATTCACTTTTTTTTCAATATTGTATTATCGCTCACATGCATTTCTAAAAACAGAAATTTACCGTCTCGAATAGCGGAAAATTTCCATCTTGAAACCGGGGGGAATACCAAAACGAAACTTTCATGAAAAAAACGGAGGAAAGACCTTGCTTTTAGTACATTTTCAGTTTTTTCACAGTTTTTTTTTTTACAATAAAAATTTGCACACTTTGTAATAACGACGTAACCTGTATTTAATAATATTTTCCCCCGTCCTTATCTACACATTCAATAAGTACACTACTATGAGAGAAGTAATGCATTAAATGTCTTAAAAATAAATGAGTGTTTTTTTACAGAAACACCTGTAAAAACGGAACCTGTTTATAACAATAAAATCAGGAGATCACCACACTAAAAAATAAAAAAAATAAAAAAATAAAATGCGTGAATAAACGAAAAGTGTATTGGGAACAAAGTTGTTGTCTATTTTCCGTTTTTACACAAAACTTCCGCTTTGGTAATCCTCGTTTTTAAGACAAAAATTTCCCGTTATTCAAAACGGGAAATTTTCGTTTTTAGAATTAAATGTGAACTATAGCGCAATATTAAAAAAATCTAAATAACAATTATATATAATGAAACATATTTACACGTATGAGGTATTTGTATTGAACAGTATCACACCCATTTTTATCGCCTTGCCTTCCTCCGGATTCGAACCATCGGAATATCCAATAATTTGGTTATCGGTCAACACATCAATTACTAAAATTTAACTAGAATTTTTACGTTTCTCTCAATTGAAAAGGAACATTTCCGTTTGGCTGCCTTATTTCCGTATTTAACATTCAACAAGTAAGGGTAATAAGAAAATTGTCCGTTTATTTCTGAAAAAATTATGAATTTCATTCAAAACAGAATATTTCCGTTAAAAAAAAAAGAAATTTCACGTAAAACCCCTCGTATATATAATGAACTTTTTTTTACAGTGTACAAATATACCTGCAATGCCAGAAACCTTTTAAAATAGTAATTATTCCAGTACCTTGAAAATACGTTTTCACAGGTTTTACTGTAGAAACATATTCCAATAGAACAAAATATCGTTAATTATTAACTAGAATGTGATAAATAATGCTTATTTTAATGTGCAATACCCAATATATGTAAAATCACGTTTCCTTGAATAAATTGAACTCAATGACGTACATTTTCGCTTTGTATAAAATCAATACATCAAATTATTTCCTGAATGGAGCAATTCTTATATCTTTGAAAAAATATTTTTCCTTAATCCTGTAACAATGTTGTCTGTCATTTCGTGTCTGTGTGTAAACTTCAAAATTAGCACAATAATGCCGATGATTAACATCTAACATTTATTCACATTATTTATATTTATAAAAAAAAAAAACCCACACATATTTAAAATGTTTTTCATCTTGTCACCAGTTCCCAAGCAACATGTCAACGACATCCCATCTCTCTCTCACTCCCTGCTTTCGATACGGCACTCTTATGATACGGTCGCGCGTCTGTTGAGTCCAAAGAAGAACCAATTTCCAATCTAGGTAGATAAGACTTCGCATTTTACGCTTTGGTTTGGAAAATGCGGCCCAGAAACAAAGACCATCTTCATGTATTTCCATATTTAATTAGTTTCTTTATCTGTAATAAATGGAAAGGGTTTGTATCCAAGCATGTTTTTCTTCCTACACTGAAAAAGAATATATATATATATATATATATATATATATATATATATATATATATATATATATATATTAATACTGATCTCCCATAATAATATTGGACACTTTTATTTTTAAATGTTTATATCTACAAACTGCATGACAGCTATTTAAAGAAAATAACCATGTTACAGAAATTAACTTAATGATAAATATATCAAAATTGTGGAATTACTGGAAAATAAAAAAAAAAAATGAATATGGTAGATTTGAATTGACTGATTTAATCGATGGTTTTAAAATAATTTAAATGAAATACTTTATTGAACACTGAAACTGTTAATGATAAGTATTATTTAAGACATATAAAATGTTAGCGCAGACTTTTTTCATATTAATCACATTTTATTGAAATATAACAAAAATATTGTATCAGTAGAAAACACAAATATTTCAAACATGACACAAATACAAATTTGTATAATAGAACTCAAAGATAAATGAACCAATTTGATGTAACAATTTACGAAATGTGTCACACTTTAAGAAATTTTCTACTAATGTTTTTCAGATTACTCTGCAAGCATTTTTCTGTTAATGCATCATTTAAAATGTATAACTTTATCAACATGATTTATAAATATATCATTGGAATAAGTATAACATCTGACTGTTATGAGGAGAAAACGAGCAGTGATATTTCATTCATCATTTCAATGCCATGTTCTTTTACATTACACCAACGGTCTAAGAAATGTTTTATTGTGGAGTGCAGAGATACAAAAAGAAAAAGAAAGGGAATAAAATGATATCCATATCTTGTTTATAATGAATATAATAAAAATTTAATATGTGATTTACATTTTAATAAGTCGCTGATATGCATCCTAAGCATTTGTACAGTATATTGCATATACACTTCTCAGGAAAATTTGAAATTGGTTATATTTTAAATAGTATAGCAATGTAAATTTTATGATTCAGTCTAGTAAATGTACCTAATGACACATTCGGATAATTTAATAAAACTAAATCTGTTTTTATGTAAATCTAACATTAATATATACTTTTAAAAGGATATTTTAAATAACAATAAAGCAATCCTAAATGCATAAGATTCGTATAAGTTTTATGTAATTTCCAAACAACTGATTAAATTAAATAAATATACAGTTAATTAATCAACAATAAAGTTCTTGCAAAAACAAAATTTTATAATTATAATTTTAAACGAAAAACACGATAGCTAATTTAGCGCTAATTTATAAAATGAATCGAATTTTACAGTAATATTCTATTTTATAATTGGTAATGAAAAGCATATCTTCGAACCGGATCATACACATAAAGTGCTGAAATAAATTAAATACTTCATCCAAATAATTCATCACCTGTCTTTTTATTTTGTTTCGAATATTTTATAAACATTCTTATGCAGAGACTTTATTTAATTTACAATGTGATTAAAATAAATAAATAAACTCACAACCCTTTTTCAAACAGGTACATTAGAAAATGTCTGAACTGTTAATACGTGTTTCAGAATATATAAATTTTAAGATTATGTCTAAAACTGTTCAATATGATCTTCATTAATGGTATGAGTAATATTACAGTGGTACTCAAATTAATACAAAATCAGATAACAATGCTTATCGTAACTGACTCTGCTGACTACTAGGGCCTAAAGAACGACTCGAAAAATTCCAGCTACCAAAAACGAAATTTTCTTAGCGTTCCCTGGTGCCTCAAATTTGAGTAACGTCATTTCCGAACTGTAATTTTCGCATTAGTTTTATGTTATAAATAAGATGAAGCTGTTCAAAAATAGTTGTACTCATATTTAAGGAAATGTACGAAGTGTGAGAATAGTAAGTATTTGATTGCCTCTATTTTTTGGATTGGCATGGTGTTTTAGGATTTTGCGATAGAAATAGTAATCCCATTTTTATACTTTTCCAGATTATTTTAAAATTGTAGTACATAAAATGTTTTCTGGAATGTATGTACCTTCACAAGAAAAGCTCGCAATGATATTGTCTTGTTGATTCTCTTTAGCTGACCTACATTCTCTTTATTTTACCTGCAAATTTTGTATACTACTTTGTTTCGTCTACTTTTCTAAGGCACATTTTTTTAAAATCTTATTTTCAACTTTAATTTTCCAATTTTGCAATTTTGTAATTATCCAATTTTACAATTATCCAATTTTGCAATTATGATATTCACTTCAGACGGCTTTGAGATAATACCAACTAGAAGAGTGAAGTTTGGCGTCATTTAATCAACTACAACTTAAGCTGCAGCTGCCGATAATTAAGGCGGTATACTATATTATTTTTCACAACACACTTCCTACAATCACCATCCATAGATGGTAAGTTATCTCATTTCTTTTGTGTAACCCAATATACGATTTTATTTGGATTATAAAAACATTCCTTAGTGTTTACTTCTTTTTAATTGCTAAAAGGTGTGGAATAAAGATTATAAACAGTAAAATAGGATTTATTTGACTGTTGACATATGTTTTAGCTCAATCTGAGTCATTATCAAAACTACGGCATCCAATCCGGGATTCCCGGGAAAGAGAATACAGGTGAAAACCGTTTATTTTTTTATTGAAAACTAATAGATTTTTTATATTTAATAATTTTATTTAAATTGCCCCTAACAACATCAAAAAGCATTTTTATCTGAAATATGGCAATTATATATTCAAATAAAATTTTAAAATTTTTTAAAAGTGGTTATTTCGTATTGGCTTCATTCCAGAAGTTAATAGAAGAAGAAATCACAAAACTTTCGTTATATATAGCAGTTTATTATTATTACTATTATTCTGATAATTTCAGTGGTTTTAAGCGCTTATTTCGATTACATGTCTGTTAAATTTGTGTTTTATTTATTCTATTTTATTTATTGCTTAATGAAATTTTTTAATTTCGTTACTGAATATTAATTAGAAAACAATTTGAAATTTTTATATTGTTTAAAGTGCAAAAGGTTTAATATTTTGTAATCGTCTGCAAGCGATAAAAATAGATTAAAAAAATCATGCTTCAAATTTAAGTTAAATATTATAATAAATGAGTAAATTACGATACAGTTTTCGAACAAATTGCATTTGAAAGTACATTTTTGCCCCTATATAACGCTGTAAAAATTTTAAATGTGCGATGTTTAGAAATTAAAAATATTGAAGTTGCAAAAATCGCAAAAACGATAGCACATCGTCAAGTGTTGTCATTCGCAAAATGACGTCAGCGTTACGCACGGACACGTTTGTCCTTTATAATATAGATAAACAAAAATATTCTATAAATTCACAGTCAATGAAATTATTTGAAACGCAATCATTTATTTTTTCACGTACTTAAAAAAAATTACGCACATTATTTTTATTTTTTTCTTGGATGGTTATTTCCATATTTGTAAGCATGGAGTAACTCGGTATTAATTTTTTTTTTTTTTAAAGTACGTGAAAAAATAAATAATTGCGTTTCAAATAACTTCATAAATCGTGAATTTATAAAATAGTTTTGTTAGTTTTGAAAATGGCTCTGTTTGAGCTGAAAAAAAAGGTCAGAAGTCTAATCCTATATACTATTTCTGTTGTCAACATTCCTTTTTCTAAGCAAATACAAAACGAAGAACGATAAATGAGTATATAGTAGTGATAAAATCCATATGAAAGGATTTTAAACAGGCTTCTGACATAGTACACTCACATTTGGTTAAAACATGTTTTTTTCCTTAAAAATTGAAGTTAATTAAAAATTAAATCGGCATTGTTTTCATAAATGAAATGAAAGGTTTTTTTCAGATCGGTGTTGCCACAAAAATAAATATCGCATTGTATCATGCTCAAAAATGATTACAAAAAAAAAATAAATAGTACAAAAAGATAAAGTGGGACTGTTGCTGCACGGGTTTATTTTATATTTATGATTAAAAAGCAAAATTCAAATTCAAATGCCCAATTTATTTTTCTTTGTTCCATGTTTTTTTTTTAATCGAAACAGATGTCGTCATCCTCTAATGCAATTAAAATACGGTTGATATTTTTTTGTTGTTTTTGTTGCCTTTTACAATCTTCAATTAGTTTTTACTATATTTTTGCTGGAATAAATCAGATGGTATTCTGGTTTGTCTAATGTTGTTTGCAGATATTCTAAATCCTTACTTTTTCTTTAGAAGTTTAAACCTGCATCTAATAAATATTATATATTCGTAAAAAAATATTAGTTTGCAGTGCGAAATCTTCTCACGGGTCTACTGGTAAAACCTACTTTACTGTTTATAATATTTTTATTTTACACCTTTTAACAATTATAAAAAGTATATAATTACAAAGTGTTATGATTTGTTATATACTTTAGTATACAACAAGTAATATAAAAAAAATTAAGTCAATTCCTACTTTTTAATCATAAATATATAAAATAAACCCGTACAGCATTAATGTTCCACGTTATCTTTATTGAACATTATTTTATAATCATCGTTGTGGTATTTTATTTTTTGTTAGCATCACTTTGAGATAAATCTTTCATTTCATTTATGAAAACAATGGGAGAAATTTTTTTCTCCCATATAAAAATTAAAATTAATTAATTAAATTTAATTAATGAATTAATATTTGAAAAAACTATATTAACATCAATTGTCATCCAGTACAAGTTAAAAAAACATTATTTGAACTTGAATGGATGAATAGAAAATATTTTATTAACGAGTCAAAATTCCAACAAGACATATATATAGGGAGTGTGAGCTAATAGTAGGAATTTACAGATATTGTTTAGTTGTAAAATATACAACACAATTAAAAAAAACATTTTAAGCAATTAGCGCTCAGAGACTCTAAGGTTTGCAAAAAATGTTTTTCAGACCTGTACATGAACTTCAGAATTTATACACGCCACGTAATGCAATTATTTAAGCACATAAACCCATGTTACAACTGAAAATACAACTCCAGCAGTTATCGTTCATGGACACTACTGCAACTGAATTGTTTTGTACATCCTTGTAAATGAATGATACATCCATTGCACTCAATATTCCACAGCAAACATCTCGTAATGCACTTCAGAAACACATATCGATTTCATTGTGTTTGAAGTGGTGAAACATTATTAAAATACTCAGCAAACTATTTTTCACTCGCCGTATGATGAACCTCTAATTACATGAAAATCCAGTTAGAGCGCGGAAAGACAAATGGCAGACAGACAGAAGGACCGAATTCGTAAATACGTTTCAACTATGTTGGAAAGTTTTAAAAATTGCTAACATTAATCTTTTTTTTTGTCTTTTTACTCTAAGCATCCCTTAATTAAGCAATTAATAACTAAGCATCCCTTAAGCATCTTTAATTCCTAAGCATCCCTTGCCTTTCTTACTTTTTCTAATTATAAAGACATTAAACGTCGAAAATGAGCAAAATTAATTTTAAAAAGCCAGTAGAAATCAATTTTTGATTATGATTTTTTAATTGAATGAACTGCTATATCTTTAAATCAGTATAAATGTAAATTAATTTTATAAAATGTTTAACCAGTTTTACTCATTTTTTGAAACTTACCAGTAGCCAATGAATAAAGTTTCCATTTCATTTAATTTTCCTTCGAAAACTTTAATTTTTTTTTTTTGAAATGCAAATATTTTTTTCCAATAAAAAGGAATTCGTATGGAAAACAATGAAAAACCAAAATTAATATTATGAAAAGCAATAATGTGGAAAATATTCAGGAAATCTTGCCCCAATTTGTTGAAAATATTTATATTTTTTTATTTATTTTTTGGTAAGACTGGATGTAAATGAAATATCCAAGTATAGGTACTCATAGATGGTGAACATATATGAAAGTAATCATTGTTTTGAATTATATATTTAGAAATTGCATGGATCATATCTAATTTAGAAACCATTTTTTACATGGGATTGCGACGTCATATAAAGATGTTTTGTTATTTATTACAGCCGATTATTTACGCGATGGATATAGGCCGAAATTGGTGTGCCTTTTGCAGGGGTCTTTCTAAAGGAACATAACTCGTATTTCATCGAAGTTCCCCAAGGTTCGAAGGAAACCATGGAAAACTCCGAACGATTACGCCGACGCGACGGTCGCAATTAGGTTCGAACGCAGCTTCTCCCGTCTACCAGATTTGAAAGTAGAAGCTCTCAACCGCTGGTGGGGCCGACATATAAATAATATTAATTTTCATTTATAAAATATGATTTTTAAATTCGTCGTATTTCTTCTTTAAATTACATTAACAAAAATTTGTTATAATTTATTTTTGAATTTTATTAACGTCACTGTCATTAAATACTTTCATTTTTCATTTCATTAAATTTCAGAACATTAAACGAATACGTTAAAACTGTTTTCAAATATTTTGAGTAAAAAAAAAAAAATATTTAAAAAAACATTTAGTCGCATTAGTACTTTTTATAATTACTGAAGTTGCATTTTTATTACTATGTATAAATAATCCAAGCAATTGTTTTTAGAATTATTCATATATTCAATTATGCCACATGAGAATAGTTTCTACGGTACACAATATCGTAATCATACATTTGTGGAAATACAGTAAATATTACATTACTAAAACTGCGGGTTCTTCTTAAATGCAATATTCAAAAGTATGCAGGCAGTTCATTAAAATCGTATTAAAGTACAATGAAACTTTCCTAATGTACACGCTTTAATTGCTGAAATATGTCTCTACCGCAAAGATAGATGAGTATATATAGCACCTTTCGTTTATACTTCATGGTTCATAAATAAACATTATAAGGTAGATTGAGATTTCCTATTCCCCCTCTCCCCCTATGTTCAGCGTAGATGAATGCATTCATGCATACTTCATGATAATGACTCATTTAAGTTCCTGCATGGATTTGAGTATGTAACTGTCAAAATATTTGACATGAAAAAAAAGTATAAAGTATTACATATGCAGTTTTAAATTAGAAAACACATATTAATAGCGAAAACTTTGTACTTGAAATGTGAATTTTTAAAACTTGAATGATTGTCAAAAGAGAATCAAATTTTCAATTTTGAATAAATACTACACTTTGATATTATAGTTCCCATTTAAAATGAAGATTTGGTGAATTAAAGACAATTAAAAAAAAATTCTGAATGAATTATTGCGACTTTAGATGACTTATTACCACATGCAAAACAGAGAATTCCACGATATTTCCTTTTTTGGGAATGGGGAGGGAGATGAGGGGATTTATATTACTGTGCGTTTTTAAAAATACCTAACTCTATTAGATAAATTAGGTACTCAATGAAAGTTTATTTTAATATAATTAATTTTATGTGTTTTATTACAACATGAAATGTGAATTTAAGTACATATTAAGTATTTTAAACGTGTTAATCATTACATAATTTATTATTGTAGTGTTTGCACAAGTTTTACTTTGTTTTTATGATATTATTACATGTAAAAACTGCGATGTGGTTATGGACGTTTCAGATCGAAAAAAAAATAAAGTAATATAATTGAGATACATTAAATATATTTTTAAAACTATTTAAACATTTTTAAAAATATTGCTAAATAAACTTATGTTTCTGATCGTGTATAACATATATAAAAAATGTCTAAACAAAATTCAGTCCGCAGGTGGTAAGTTATATACTAAATTATATTAAAACAATTAAAATATTTTAGAAAATAATTTAATCCAATCGGGAGTCCAAAACGCACTGTTTATCAATCAATCGCAGTCAAATAATATGAAGTATCATCTTCCATATATATATATATATATATATATATATATATATTAAGTTATAACATGCATAACTAAATTGTTCTCTAAAATGTAAGGATTAAGCTAAAGGCAGACGGCAAGAACACTAACACATGTAATGTTGGAGATAAAATTGTACGATTTCGCTGTCAGAAACAATCAAAAGAATGCTTGAAAAAGGCAAATAGACAGTTTGATAAAACCATTATGTAAACAGTTATTTTTTTTCTAATTTGAGATATATTTTAAATCGATGATAAAACCAACGTGCACTGCACTAAAAAAAAATGTTGGAATGCGGGTTACAATTGCAGCTTTAATTGATCCAATTAAAGAGTGGAATCTCTTGAATTCGTAGAAATTCATTAATAATTGTACGTAGGTCATTCGGAATGTAAAGCCTGTTTGTGACTATAGCCACAATCAGTTCCTCACAAACCGCTCGCCCAGCTATTGATTAGCTTCATTAGCTTCATTAGCTTCACTCCCTGCCTCTTGTGGTGCCTCTGAATGAGAGTAACGAAATTTGAATGGGAAAGAGGGTCTTTTACAAAATAGTTTTTGGGAATTCTTATTATTTCGGTGTTTAAGCGAGTAGTTCGATTGCATATTTGTTAAACTTGTGATTTATCTATACTAGTTAATTATTTATTTACTGATAAAGTGTTAATTTCATTATGGGATATTAGCTGGAAACAAACACTGAACTAATGTTTTAAGCGCAAATGGGTTAATCTTCTGTAATCGATCTGCAAGCGAAAGAGATAGATTTTTTTTTCTTAAATCTTGTTAAAAAAAAAAAACACCGTAAAAAATCAGTGAATTTAAATGCAGTTTTCATTCGAATTTCATTTCAAAGCATATATATTTTCCATATTCAACGGTGTAAATATTAAATTTTTGCGATGTTTAAAAGTAATTAAATTTGCAAAAGGAAAAACATCACTGTTGCTACCGTCTGTATGACGCCCGTCTTACTCACACACGTTTTTTTTATTATTAATATTATTTTTTTATAATATAGATTCCTTTCATTTTTCCTGCCAGTGTATCGTGGAAAAGCCGAAACATAAAACCCATACATATTTTGCATTAAACATGTCTTGAAAAATGAACTATAATATTTATTATTAATAAGAGCATTAAAATTTCAGAAATATAATGATATAGATATTTAATCTCTTATTATAAACCGTACTCTCGAAAACGCTCCAAAGAATTTTTGCCTACTACTAGTCATTAAGAAGGACTTTATAAGCAAATGTGTAAAATTTGCAACTTTTGGACATCATAATTTAGAAAAAAGTTGAAAATCCATTTCTTGCCCTTTCATGTACATCAGTGTATTTCAAAACGAATCATTCGATTAAAAAAAACATAACTGAGCAGCTTTCATTCCGTTTTAATCGAATAATATATTCGTCGAAAGAGGGTAATATCGAGTTTTACGCAGTTACTGACAGGTAGCGTTAACGCTATTCCTTCGCCCACCACCTCAGTATTTGTCTGGCCACCAAGATCGCCGGACCTCTCAGTGTACGATTTATTCTTGTGGAGATTTATAAAAGACTACGTGTTTTATGCCTCCAGCTACATTAGCCGAACTGAAGATACGCATAACAGTAGCCGATGGAAGCAGTGGATACAAACATACTCGCAAATGTTTGCCACAAATTTCACTACCGTATATAGACATATGCCGCTTATCCAACGGTGGACATATTGAACATCTATAATTTGGTTTGTAAAAATTTTTATGATTATCCATGTAATATACGAGAGAAAGTCATTAAGTAAGTCACAAAAGATAATTAAATAATAACATACTATGATATTCACTTCAAAACTATTTTCATTTCGCAACATATTCTCCGCCAATATTTATGCACTTATATCACCGTTTTATCAGTGATCCAACACCATCTGCATAAGATTCTTTGGCTTGCTGTCTCAGCCGCATTAGGACTTCAAGTTGAACCTTTTCTTCATCTGTGAACATCATCTTGCAACTTCTTCAACATTCACCATACAGCTTCGACTTAGCCCCAAGCGATTTTAATCTATTTAGTATACTAAAAAAAATCTTAGAAGCAAGATGATGGTCACAGATAATGAAAAAGTTCAACTTGAAGGCCTAATGTGGCTGAGACAGCAATCCAAACAATGTTATGCAGCTAGTGTTTGGGCACTGATAAAACGATGATATAAGTGCACAAATATTGGTGGAGAATATGTTGAGAAATAAAAATAGTTTTTAAAAGAATATTATTGCAAGTTATTATTTAATTATCTTTTTTTGACTAACTTAATGACTTTCCCTCGTAAAATTAATCGTAAGTGTATATGTTCAAATATTTTTCGTATTATACGTATTTCAAATCGGGTGATTCTTTTTGATACCTCTGTATTTTAAATCTTAGCCACCCAACGATATACTTAGAATTTAAGATAAGCCTCATTAACTGTTATAATAATGTTTTAATCGGTTATTTTCCCACGATCATTCAGTCTTCAAAATGCGTTTCTCAGTATTGATAAAACTTCTGAAAAAAATTTAAATGTAATTTGTTTTACGAGAAATAAATTCAAATTTCCTTCAGAGTAAATACAGAATGCGAAATCCACTGAAGAAAAAAAATATAGGAATTCATATTGAAATTTACCAAATATGTGCTTAAACAATTTTGTGCTGGAAACAAAAATATAACATTAGTACAAGAAATCGTAAATAAAATATTTGAAGAGACAGGTTTTATTCTGATACTATAGAAACGGTTATCAGTTGCATTCTTTTAATTTTTAGGTGCGTTCGTAATTATATAAATACGTAGCACCTATTGTCGTCGCTTGGTCCGTCCGTCTGTCCGTCCGTCTGTCTGTCTGTCCGTCTGTCTGTCTGTCCGTCCGTCCGCATATAACAACGCAAAAACTACCCAACCGAATGGTTTGCAATTTAAAATATATTATCTTTGCATAATTTTGTCGAGACATTTCAAATTTTATTAAAATCGAATCAAAACTTTAGGAGATATTAATAAACATATTTATTAAGAAATTTGAATTTTTTTTTTTTTTAAATCGGTGCTTTTTTGTTACAGGAGCTTCCGAAGTTTAATCGTCAAGCGACCGAGATACTTATATCGTCTGTAGATTAATTTCTGTAATAAAATAATTCATTTCACAGAATTAAAAATCAGAAAAGATCTGAATATTTATGTAACTAGCTATAGTACGAACGCACCTCATTTGTCGCGTTTGACGTACAATTTCCAACTTGTTTGTATATAATGTACCGTCAGCAAAAAGAAAAATATATATATACATTTTAATCTCCAAATTGTTGCAAAAAAACCGGCAGTAGCCATTTTCAAGAAATTATGCCTTCTTTCAATTTATGTTATCGAAAACGCTTAGGGGTCGTCTACAAAGTGATATTGTTCTCAAACTCTGAGATTTTTTATACGAACACATTATTTTGACATCACATTTGGCTTTTCATGTAAATTTTACCTTAAGATACAGAACGGAACGTCATTCGGTCAATTAGTTTAGTAATTATGAAAGTTTAAAGTTCGGAACACCTAATGTTAAAATCATTTGTAATTGCTGGAAACTAATTGCACTGCGGGTAGTTTATTAAGCATAACTCAAAAAATTTCGTGATTTTGGAATCGAGTATTTGCGGTTCCTGGAAATTGATTTCTGTTAAAAAAAACTATAGATTAAAATTCATATTTTTTTCAAAAATGTATTTCAAAAAATATATTTTTCTGAAAAAATTATAAATTGTAACCAATGCATTTTTTGACGTATATCAATATCTTCATCTTGCATGCTACAAATACGAGAATACAAAATTACAGCTTATTCCATAGAGTAGCTTTTGAGTTATGTTTTTAAAAAAAACTTACCGCTTTGCATTTTGTTTTACAACGAATAAAAAGGAATTTGACATTATGAGTTCCAAATTTTACATCTTCATATTAACTAAACTAATTGAGTGAATTACTTTCCGTTTAATATCATATGTGGGTAAAATGTATCGAAAAAACGAAATATGATGTCAGATTTATGTGTTCGTATTTAAAATTTCAGAATTTCACTCAATTTTACTATGAAGACGATACTCTAGGTTTATTTATTTAACATTAGTTGAAAAAAAAATAATTTTGGGGAATAAAATGCGTCGTTCTCTTTCTTTCTGTACATCAAGCTCAATATTTTATTAATTTGCAATGACACGTTTTTTAATAATAAGGTAAAGCCAGGGGAGATTACACGGTCGGAGATATTGCACACAAAGAGGTTAAGGGGGGAGGGATAGAGTACGCGCGCAGCGACTCAAGGTAGTTGTACAACAGCACAACTGGAGAATCTATTTGAATTTGAACGTTGATTGTTTCAACCGTCTAGGATAAATCATTGCTATTTGTTTTATTTTCTCAATGTAGGTGCTTGAATTTTCATAACTATTCATTAGAATTTCTATAGAATGTCAGTAGTACAAAATATTTTAAACTTAAACGATTTCTCATATGCTACTAATCTAGACTAACGATGTGAACACCAATGGTTAGATTTTGAAGCGACCTGTATTGAAACGGTAAATAAAAGAACGCGCAATCTCTCCTATGGAAATTGGAGAGTTTGCGCATCTTCTACTTAGGAGAGATGGCGCATTGTTCCCATTAATTTCCATGATAGGAAAGATTATCCAGCTTATTGGTAAATTTGCATAAATTGCAAATTTCATGTAAAACATGTGAATGAATCAATTTTGAAATAATTATAGAAACCTAGAATTTACTCTTTAAATATTGAAGTGATTCTATAACACGATATTTGTTAGGCTGTGATCAAGGCAGGAATCAAACTGTCCCTGAAACCGTTGAGTTGCCACCAGAATCCACACCAATCCATTTCAACAATAGTACTCGTTATAAACACTGAACCCAAATTTCTCATATTACAGGCCTATCCTCGCATCACATTGGAGCAGCTACATGCATTTGTTAACCATTAATTTCTGGAGAGTCTAATGTTACTCTCAGAAATACACCTACGATAGTTTTGGAAAATCTTTCACCTAATATTTAAAGTAGTTTAATGCCACCGAAATGAAAAAAGGGAACATTGAGTGCAACGGATGTTACCAATCCACAAAATATACATGAAAAAAGACTTAAAAAGGAAGCAGCTACAAGGAAAATAAAAAATAAAAAAACGGAAGAAGATAAGATGCTTTCATAAAAAGCGCGATAAAAATAACTGAAATAAAGAAAACGAAGGGCAATGAGGATGAGTGCACTACATTTCGAGAAATGTACCAGGATACAACTTCGATCAGTGACAGTATTCAATGTATTATTTGTGGCAGGCAGTGACGTAGCCAGGGTGGGGCTCTAGATGCTCTGGACAACACTAATATTGTAAAGTTTTCTTTGTCTTATCTAATCAGAGAAATTTCTACGATATTCAAGGAGAAACAAAACTTTACAGTATTACTGGTATCTAAAGCATTTGGACCGCCTCTCTGGATACGCCACTGGCGGCAGTTAGTTGCACGAAAGCCGCACCATTTACAACAATAAGTGCATCGATTGTGGACGACAACAACTTCGGTTAGCAAACAAGAAAACATGGAAACTGTAGAAACGAAAATGGACTAATTTTAAGTTAAACGTAACTTAATGTTAATTTGTAATATTTTCTAGACTTGCTTTTTCTTATTCTTTATTTTTTTTCTTTAATTAAAATTCTTTGATTATTCTTAAAGTTCTTTCCTTCTTATAATTCTTTAATCATTAGGTTGAAAAATTTACTCCTAATACAACAATATTTCTTCACAAAAACCTTACAATTAATGTCATTTAAGTGTAATTATGTTATAAAAGTGGCGAATTTAAATCTTTTTTTTACAAATACCTAAAAATATATTGAATTCTGCAAAAAGACTTTAAACCGTATTATTATAATTATTTTGATACATTTTGAGATACATGAATGTAGGATGAATAATATAAAGGGAGGTTTCTTAAAATAAAATATATTTAGTAATAAAAACTCGAAGAAAATTAAAAATATTAGTTAATATTTTTTTTTAGTTAAATCTTTTTCCAATTTAAATACTGTCATTTAAAATACGAGTCTCTTAATGTAAAATTCATAAACTGAAATGTAAATGCTAAATATATTACACTGCAAAAGCAGTGCATTCTTGAAGTATGTTAAAACGATGCATTACTAGACAAGTCTATTCGTTAGGGATTTATATATACATTTAAAGATAGATTGCCATATTTACTTCCCCTAAGATATTTGAATTGCGTAAAATTACGGAATACAAATTGAATGGTAAATATAAATCCTATATCAAATAACGAGAGAAGATGCTTTGAATGCAATTTTAGAGAAGACATAATTTGTCATAGATATGCATTAAACTGCTAGTTTAAATTGAAGGCATTTGAAAATTTTATGGAATTCACTTTGGCTCTGATAAATATATCTTTTAGGGAAGTAAATTTTCCTGGATATAGTATAAATATGTTAACATGAATAATTTCACCATTTCTATATCAGTGTTTAGATGAAGCAGTCAACATATTCACTCCATTTAATTTTTAAATAAATAATTTCAAAAAATTACATTTTTGGTAACGTTTTAATTCCAACAATTTCTTAATGTTTAACTACTGTGATTCACACAGCTACAATCTAAACCAAATCTTTGAAAAATGAATTGAAATGAAAGGGAAATATGTTAAATACAGTCATGTTTACGTTTACTCTTAAGTAGTTACATGAGTAAAGTTTTATTGTTCGTTTATGTGAAACACTGTACACTGTAAAAAATGACCGATGTTTCTTATTTTATGAAAATATGCTATAACCACGAACGAAAATATAATATAATCTTCTGAGTTATCCGAAATTTCAAATAGCATGTTACATTGTCTTTTGAATCCCCAGAAACGAATACATCTTCAAAATTTAAAGAATAATTTATAAAAACAAATTATTTTTAGCTGCCCGAATTTTTCAGAAACGTTTCCGAAGGGTTTTTATAGTGTATTAATTAGTGTCCTCAGGCTAGAATACCTGTTTTTCGTATGTTATCTATTCTCAAGTACACGTTTTCAACCGCATAAGTTAATTTATACATGAAAGAGTAAATAAATAATCTTAATTTTAATGTTATTGTTAACGCTGTTCATTTTGCATGTTTGTCTGTTAAACATTTTTTTGAGCATGAAAATGTTCACTTCAGAATTGATAGCATTCGAAAAACAGGTATTCCAGGCTAAGGACACTAATTAATACACTATAAAAACCCTTCGGAAACAATTCTGAAAAATTCGGGCAGCTAAAAATAATTTGTTTTTATAAATTATTCTTTAAATTTTGAAGATGTATTCGTTTCTGGGAATTCAAAAGACAATGTAACATGCTATTTGAAATTCCGGATAACTCAGAAGATTATATTATATTTTCGTTCGTGGTTATAGCATATTTTCATAAAATAACAAACATCGGTCATTTTTTACAGTGTACTGTGAATAGTTATAATTTCAGTGTTACAAAATATATGAGCATCCTAACTTCATACATTCATATTTAAAACCATACAAAATAAGATACTCTCTATTAGAGTTTTCTATAAATGTCTTGTGATTACAGCAAAAGACAAATTAATAGATTTTGGTGAAAAAAGTTGTTTTAAGCTTTAAAAAACTATGTTTATCCGGATACAGATTTCGAGGATCCTTATTCGAGTAGAGCTTTCATAATGTTGAATCTTAATTTTCATGGCCATTCTCTACATCATGAAATTATTTTCTATGGGATGAAAATAATGTTTTTCAATATTTGGACCTCAACAGAAGAAATGATCATGACAGATATTAATTGAGTGTTAATGTATAAAATACAAGGACTAATCATAGATTATCAAAATTATTATTAGGGCAACATTTTTCTAAAAATAAGGAGCCGTGTAAAAAATTAAATTTTGTATCTTGATATGAATTCAATATTTTGTAAAAGTTTATTAAAAAGTTTGTAAAAGAGTTTAAGAGAAAATTCTTTCTAACAAACTTTCTTTTATTGTTGTAATAATCGTTCCAACTGTTATATGATTAACATTATATTCATACATTTCTTTTAAATGCTAAAAGGTGTAGCTTAACAACATAATAAACAGTAAAATAACTTTTATTAGGTTGTTGACATGTTTCGGATCACTCCGAACCATTTTCAAAAATAGCTCGGAGTGAGCCGAAACATGTCTCCAAAATATCTCCATATGTCCCCAAATACCCCATGTCCCCATATCCCCAAATTTGGCGATAAAAATAGGTTGTCATAAATGAAGCCAGTTTGGCCATAGCTGACTAATTTGTCGAAAATCTGATTGAAATTCAATATTGACGAGAACTGGGAATGAATCTTCTGTAATCGGGTTCAACGCATTTTAGATTAATATTTTCAAGAAAATTAGCTAAAATATTATACCTAAGAATAGGGAGGCTACTTGTAATTCATTCATAACTCAATTTTAAGGTTGAAACTACTTTACTTAAGCTAAGAGGGCACGGGTATCATGTTCACTTACGTATAGATCACTGGCAGCTGAAGTCACTATGGAATTCTAAACTCGCGTACTGCTTTAGATGTAATACAAAAGTTCCACGGCAACCTTTAGTACAATTCTATTAAATTTAGCAACCCATTGTTGCCTAAGAGCTTTATTTCAAAATATAATTCAAAGTATCATACCTAAGCTGAAAGATTTTATTCCACTCAGCACGTGTCGCAGTCACAACTTTACTTCTTCGACGCAGGCATTGATTACCAAGATATCAGGACTCGACCAAATCCGTCAATACAGTCTTTCGCTTAACCTTTTATGTCTTGCAGATTGACCAACGAAGCTAAATTTTCATGAACGTACAACGAGAAACAGTAATATAATTGAAAAATTTTTTCCATCTGACCTTTTATATCTGTCTGACTTAATCGTTTTCTTCACTAATTGTAAGCCATAAGTTTTCTGCACTGTCAAATTAGATTTCAAAAAGATTTGATTCACACAAAGATGAATCAAAAAGTATTCCGACCCTTCAGCATTAAAACAAATATAATAATTCTGTAAAAAAGAAGTTTCTCAGAATGTTAAGATGCTGTTGTGATGAAAATAAAAGATAATATATATATATATGGATTTTATTTTGCAGACAATTCGTATGTCTGATAGAATGCATTAATTTGTTTCTTTAAGAAACATTTTGAAATCACTTTAGCAAGAATTTCCGTTAGGTAAAGAGACAAAAATATTCAAGGAATACATTAATTTTCGTATAAAGTCTTGCATCTTCTGGTCTAAGCAATTTCTTTAATAATTGTGAGAGATAATTTCCCCGTATTTCCAATTAGACTACAGAAAAGAACTGGGAGATTTCTTGTAAAAAAAAAAAATTACGTTATTACATTAAGTAGTAATAGTGAATCTTCAGAATTATTATCAATTCATACTCTTAAGAAGTTCCAGAAAATAAATTATTTATTTTAAAATTAACTTTTAAGGAACATTAATTGGTTTTTGTCAAAAAAATATATAAATAACTGATAATTTCTGTCATTTAACATTTTTTATGAAATTGCATTTGTATATCTACAATTCATATTTGCATTTTTATAAGGGAAGTTAATAGCATTTACTGAAATAAATATATGAGATATTAGCTAAAGATATTGCAAGTTTTTAATCAATACCAGAAAAATAAATAAATGAATAAAATAACGTCTAATCATTTAACCATATATATACAAATATTTTATTGCAGACTGTTCAAATGTCTGACAGATTTTATTAATCAATTTTCTAAAAAAAACAAAAAAAAAACATACTTTTCACATTTTTTTAATTCAAGTTATACGAATGGTTTAAAGAATAAATCATTTTAATATGATCTCTTGTACCTTACAAATCTTAAGTCCTTTTTCACTAATTGCAAATCACAAATCTCAATAACGTTTTAGAAATCAGAGTTGAAAAGGGGTGTCCTTTCGAGAGAAAGGAAATAATATTTATTAATAAATATTTTTAACTTTCAATAGTGATGTATATAATAATAATTATAGTATTATTACAATATTGTGGAATAGAAAAAAAAAACAGTAGTATAGCATTGAATTTAATTAAATAAATATATGAGAATTCATCTAAATATTTTTAATTTTATTTAACTAATAACATTAAAATATTTTTAAATTAAAATGATTCATTACTCTTTAGTATTTACTAAATATATTTAAAAATTTTACCATTCAGAGTTTTGGAAGCTTAAAAAAATGTCGTAGAAAGTTCAGAGGTTGAATAGATTTTCCTAACAAAAAATAGATTTTTAAAGAAATAAATTGCATATCAGCCGGAATTTTCTTTTAGACAGGATGCAATAATAAAAAGATTTCATGTGACTTCTTGCATTCTTCATTAATTATAGCCATAAAATTTCTTACCACCTTAGTTAGGAAAATATGAATTATGATAACAAAATTACCATTAAAATGACATAAAATAATTGTTTGTACTATCGTAAGTAAATTTAATAGTATCTGTTTAAGAAAATATTTTCATATCACTTAAGCCACAATTTTCCTTTAGACAGGATACAAGAATAATTTAAAGAATAAAAAGATTTCATGTGACTTCTTGCATTTTTCATTAATTATAAGACATAAATTTTCTATCCTCCTTAGTTAGGAAAATTTGAATTATAATGACAAAATTACCATTAAAATGATATAAAATAATTGTTTGTACTATCGTAAGTAAATTTAATAGTAACTGTTTATATGATGACATAATGATTTAACTGAAAATTGTAGATAGTTCAGAGATTGGATAGATTTTCCTAACAAAATATAATTTTTTAAGAAATAAATTTAACATCACTTAAGCCACAATTTTCTTTTAGACAGGATACAAGAATAAATTAAGTGTAGTAACTCCTCTATACCGACCCGATAAAAGATGGTGAGTGGTAGCGAGATCGGATCGCTGGCACAGAGAATTTCTCGTATAAATTAGAAAATAGAATTTATTGCATACCAATATTAATTCTAATGAAAATATGTACAAGAAAGTTAATTACAGCATTTAATTATTTTTCGTGAGTCAATCGCTTATAAATTAATGACCTCTTGACTCCAAGTGTAACTGAAACAAACAAAAGTCTCTAAACCTTACAGACAGTCGTGACTACAAAACAAAGTTCATTCGGACCAAGGCTCGTCCGTTCCTTCTCTTCGGAAGATCTACTAATACTCGTTAATTCTGAGTCTAAGAACTCTCACTCTCGCACTTGGTGTGCTTTTTCACTTCGCTGGGATTTTCAGCGGATACCTGCTGTATCAATTCTAGAGGTCGGACCTCACTAGCGCTTACGCCACGCTGAGTTAGAAACTGACGTTTCCTTTTCCCTTCTCCAGAGAGTCAACACTCTCCTTTCCGATCTCTCCAGAAACTGTCCTCTCTCCCTTTTTCATTCTCGCAGGAGAACTTCTTCTGGGGGCGGGGGCTTTGTCGAGGCGGGCCCCTCGAAACTCTCCAGCCTCTTAGCAGCCTTGAGATCCCTCTGTTTCGTTTTCACTAAGTCCGTCATTGGACGTTCTAAGACAAAGGGCAAAGTTTCGGGCGCAAACCTAAAAAATCGTGTGCAGAGATCGCTTCTCTCGCAGATGAACTCTTTCCCACGAACTCGGCAAGGATCAAAGCATAAGACCCCTTTTTGGGTAACGCCTTACCACTTCATCACTGTCCGAACTTTCCGCTCACAGTACAATAGAATTCGGCGTCTGCTAGTCTTCAAGGCAAAAATAGGGAGGGAAGGTATGCAGTTAAGTGCACTCACAGGAAATGCTAGAATGACACATAGTGCAGCTGGATGTCGAAGCTCAAATTCTTTACAGCACCTCCTCCTCAAACGATTCTTAAGGGTGAAACACTAAGAATCTCTAAGAGTCGGATAAAGAATTTCAAGCTCAAATTACATCAGAGTGGCAAGAAATAAAACATACATGAATAAGATAATACTACCTTCCTTTTTTTTTTTCGCGCTCTGATAAGAAATCATGAACATAGAATGAAATAAAACACAGTGAAATAAAAAATAAAAAATCTTAAAATAATTATATACAAAAGTTTATCAAGAAATCTCCTTAAACTCGACTCAGACAATCAACATGCGGAATGTCTTTGCCTGTGCGATGAGAAATGGCATAATTATAAGGTTGCAGAGCTAAGGACCACCTTAATAATCTGGGATTATTTCCAGAATTTCTTTTTAGAAACACCAAAGGATTGTGATCGGTTTCGATAGAAAAGTTTTGTCCATCAATATAATGCCTTAACTTTTTTTATCGCAAAAATAATCCCTGCACACTCTCTTTCAGTGGCGCAGAAACTTTTCTCACTATCAGTAAATTTTCGACTTAAATATATTATGGGGTGCTCTTCCGATCCCTCTCTTTGAGCCAATACCACGCCAATACCTAAGTCACTAGCATCCGTTTGTACTATGAATTCTTTCTGAAAATTAGGAGCGTATAGCACCGGTTCTTCAGTAAGTTTCATTTTCAAAGTCTCAAAGGCTTTTCCTATTTCGTCGCTCCATGCAATCTTTTCTTTTTTATTTTTCCCTTTAAGCGCCCTCGTTAATGGTTCTACAATCACTGCATAATCTTTTATGTACCGGGAATAATATCCAGCCATTCCCAAACATCTACGAATTTCAGTTTTCGATTTCGGAACCGGTAATTCCTTAATTGCCCTTACTTTCGCCTCAGCTGGCCTCCGTCTGCCCTCTCCTACAATATGCCCAAGATATTTTACGGTTTTCTGAGCGAACTTGCATTTCGCCAATTTGATTTTTAGTTTCGCGTCATTCACCCCTTTTAATACTATTTCTAGATGACGCATACGGTCCTCCCTACTGTCTGAAAAAAACGCCATATCATCTAGATACGGTAAACAGAATTCCTCAAGTGCGTTTATTTCCCGCGTTAAGATATCTGCTAACTCCACCGGTTTTCTGTAAGGCTTTACTAAACTCAAGTGAGAAATCTGGGATTTCTGTCGCCTCCCAGGAACATTCACAATATAATTCGTTTCCGTAATTATTGAGTCATTTCTTCCCGGCCCTACCCGACTATCTGACATTTTAATTGGCTTTCTGGTAGTTAAAACTAAAACCTCATCTTTCACATTAAGCTTCCGTTTTACCGCCTTTCTGTCAAACCAAAATTTCCTCTTTTCTCGTTTTTCTGACACATTTTCAACGGCTAAAACTCGACCTCTTTTTAACCTGTTCGTGAGATTAAACACACATCCCTTCACGAATTTATTTTCCTCCGTTTCTCTTATCCATTCTCCAAATACTAACGCTTTCAAAAGCTTTCTAACTTTTCGATGCCAACATGCAATACTATCGCTTATTGTGCGACACACTCTCGGATTTCTCAACTTAACACCGAACCTTTTTAGAAATGCGGTAGTTAAATCGCTTATCAATCTTTTCCCAAGGTCCAAGTATTTTGACATATTTCCTTTAACTTTCCCTTTCCCTAAGTGTAATGGCACTTTTTCTAGGCACGCGCCAAAAATATCCACCTGACAATGCAATGGGACCAGCACTCGCGCCCTTCCACTTATGCGTTCGTCTCTGGCTTTTTCCACTATTACAGAATCTCCCGCATTACAACGCGTTTCTTCAAATTCCCCTTTTCCTCTAATCTCTTCGAATGATGGATACCTGTCATGTTCCATTTTACTAACCCCTCTTTCAATGTTTGCTAAGATCGAAGAGTTCTCATATATCGACGAAGGCGATAATCCCTTATCCACACTGACCAATTCAATAGGGCTTTCTAGATTTTCACCCTCTAGTTTTGAATTCAACGCTTCCGCTTCACTGTACTCGCGAAAAATTCCCCCTTCTTTTTCTTTTACTGAATTCAAAGTTTCCGCTTCAACATTCCTGCTAGAAATTTCTTTTTCCCCCTCGGAAATCATAATTTGTTTATTTACCGGATTCAAAGTTTCCGCTTCATCGCGTCGGTGAACATTCTCCCCTTCCTTATCGGAAAACATAATCCGCTTATTTTCCAGCTTTGTAGTATGGTCAATTTTTTTCTGTTGAGCCCGCGTCAAAACTGCATTTACTAACTCGGGTTTTATATTCGCCTGCTCTAATAACTTTTGAGATTGATTACCCAACAAATAATAATCCATGTCTGAATCGCTATTATTTACTCCTGCCTTGGTTTCAATGATTCCTACACCTTCAATTTCTAAAGTGACTTCTGCTATAGGTAAGCAGTACAATTTCCTGTCCACCGGGGTTTTAATCCAAACATGATCTCCATTCAAATTATCTTGACTGACTAAATGGTGCGGGACCAAATCTATCTGGCTCCCACTGTCCGTTAAGGCAGTTGCCTGAATTCCATTCACTAATATTTTGCTCAAATAAGGGGAGAAGGTTTCTTCAAGTGTCGGCTTACTTATTAAGTGACTGACCCGCGCAACATCTCTCTTTTTAATCTCCGGACAATCTACTTTGTAGTGCCCGCTTCGAAAACACGCATGACACTTAACTTCTCGCCTTTCTTCGTAAACCCTTTCCCTTTCTTTATGATCATCGCGATCCCTCCAGTTAAAGTTAGTCTCCGGATTTCTGTTACGGTTTCGCCCATTTTCAAAAGTCCTGGGTCTTTCAAAATTCTTCTCTAAAGGGAGTTTCGTATTCCAAGTTTTTTTTGACGGGCGCTTGATTGCCTCGTACGCATCTAAAAGCCTTACTAATTCTTCCGGGTTTTTAATCTCTGCCCAGTTATCTATAAAATGTTCGCGCATTTCTGGAGACGCTCTCCGTTTGATTTGGTCCGTGACAAGCAAATTTTTCAAACCCTCAAAATCCGAAACTTGTAAGCATGACAGCCATCCTTCTAAAAAACTATTAAGTTCAAAGATCAGGTCCTTCCAAACTGAATTAGGATTTCGGGGATGCTGACTAAATTTTTGTCTGTACGTCTCTGCATTCAAACGATATCGTTCTAACAATTTTTCTTTCACATATTGAAAATCATCAATTTTGTCTTCGGGTTCTCTCAAAATTAGCTCGGCCATTCCCACAGGTAATAATGATAGTAAATTCGTCACCAACTCATCCGAATTTAGATTACATTTTTTTGCCTGTCTCTCGAATAAATTCAAAAACAACGAAATATCCGAATTCTTTTCATCAAAGCGATGCATAATTGTTTTTAGGGGTAAATGATTCGTTCTAACTGAGATGCTACTAGATGCGGTACTCCGGTCATCTGACTCTTGCGTCGCTTTTAACCTAGCTAACTCATGTTCCCGCTCTTTTTCTTCCTTATCTGCCAATAATTTATTTTCCCTATCTTTTTCTATAAGTTTAATCTGCGCTAAGGCTAGCTCTTTATCAAATCCCTCTGACGACTCTATTTTTTTTATAATTTTCGGTACCGTATCATTTTCCTCTAAAATGACCTCAAATTCGTAAGCTAACGTTTGCAAATCAGCTTTCCTAAAATATTTAAGCTCCGACATTTTTAAAGTATAAAATTAGAAATTATCTTTCCCACAAATATAAAACAATACAATAAGATTAAATCAAATCCTACCAAGTGCGTCAAAATATTACCAAAATATACGCTCATAAAAAAGTACGCTTAGCAATAATATATAAGAAATATGCAACATATAAAATTAAGCAACCCTATCCTATCGTCCACATTCACCTTGGTATTTGGTTATAAAATACATATGGGATAAATTCTACACAAAACAAAAATTTCAAATTCAAAAAGCACAGTAAAAATATTTTAAATTGCAAAAGTCTCATTCAATTCCCTCTTTTTTTTTTTAAATCAATGGTGGTCTTAATCTCTGCATCCACTCTTAAAAAATTTAGAATAATTCACAAAAAACATATAAAATCAACTCTGTTATCGTAAAATATGAAATGCGTTCAATACTTTTTTTTTTTAATGAACTCTCATTTATAGATTCAGCTAAAATTTTGTAACACTGCACAACTCTCAGTTTGCATTAAATTAATTCAACAATAATTTAATTTTTAACTACAAAATTTGTCTATTAAATAAGTTACAGTAATCTCGGAAGTATCTCATCATACTTTTTTTTTCTACCGGAAAAATTTCTCAAAATATTTACTCTCACAAAAATAAACATACAACTTTTTTTTTTTTTTTGAAGCCTACAACACCTATACAAACACTAATAACAATTAAAGCCACTCTGAGTATAAAAAGAGCTTACCTCCATTACTAAGAGTCTTTCAGGGCGTCAGAAGCACAGACTTCAGAGATTCTCAGGAGCACAGACGGGGTTCTCTATCACACTTTTCGGATGGGGGAACACTCTCCAGAATTCTTGGTAGATTTCTCTTTCTGATGGGGGAACACTCTCCAGAATTCTTGGTAGATTACTCTTTCTGATGCTGTGTTGATCCACAGGGGCGTCTAAGGAGACTCAGGTCACAAGTCACAAGGAGACTCTTTCTTGGAGCACTTTGATGATTTAAATTTCGGAGTCCACTCTTTGTCTTTGAAGATTGTCATTAATTTTTGCTAATTAATCCATCACCGCAAGCCACCAGTTGTAGTAACTCCTCTATACCGACCCGATAAAAGATGGTGAGTGGTAGCGAGATCGGATCGCTGGCACAGAGAATTTCTCGTATAAATTAGAAAATAGAATTTATTGCATACCAATATTAATTCTAATGAAAATATGTACAAGAAAGTTAATTACAGCATTTAATTATTTTTCGTGAGTCAATCGCTTATAAATTAATGACCTCTTGACTCCAAGTGTAACTGAAACAAACAAAAGTCTCTAAACCTTACAGACAGTCGTGACTACAAAACAAAGTTCATTCGGACCAAGGCTCGTCCGTTCCTTCTCTTCGGAAGATCTACTAATACTCGTTAATTCTGAGTCTAAGAACTCTCACTCTCGCACTTGGTGTGCTTTTTCACTTCGCTGGGATTTTCAGCGGATACCTGCTGTATCAATTCTAGAGGTCGGACCTCACTAGCGCTTACGCCACGCTGAGTTAGAAACTGACGTTTCCTTTTCCCTTCTCCAGAGAGTCAACACTCTCTTTTCCGATCTCTCCAGAAACTGTCCTCTCTCCCTTTTTCATTCTCGCAGGAGAACTTCTTCTGGGGGCGGGGGCTTTGTCGAGGCGGGCCCCTCGAAACTCTCCAACCTCTTAGCAGCCTTGAGATCCCTCTGTTTCGTTTTCACTAAGTCCGTCATTGGACGTTCTAAGACAAAGGGCAAAGTTTCGGGCGCAAACCTAAAAAATCGTGTGCAGAGATCGCTTCTCTCGCAGATGAACTCTTTCCCACGAACTCGGCAAGGATCAAAGCATAAGACCCCTTTTTGGGTAACGCCTTACCACTTCATCACTGTCCGAACTTTCCGCTCACAGCACAATAGAATTCGGCGTCTGCTAGTCTTCAAGGCAAAAATAGGGAGGGAAGGTATGCAGTTAAGTGCACTCACAGGAAATGCTAGAATGACACATAGTGCAGCTGGATGTCGAAGCTCAAATTCTTTACATAAGGAATAAAAAGATTACCATGTGGCTTCTTGCATTTTTCATTAATTGTAATCCATAGCTTTTCTATCCACCTTAGATAGGAAAATATGAGTTATAACGACAAAATTACCATTAAAATTATATAAAATAACTTTTTTGAACTATCGTAAGTAAATTTAATAGTAACTGTTTATATGAATGCAAAAGGATTTAACTGAAAATTATTTTAATTTGTATGGCTAATTCAAAGTATTCAAAGCATAGTGAGATCAAAATATTAAAATATTTAAATGGGGGTTTCACTACTTATCATTAAGTATATACTTCAAAATGTTAGTATTAATTCAATACACTTTGTGCGAATTTTAATACATAAATTTAAACCTTTAACAACGTTTTAACGCACAAATACTTACAAACATGGCACAAATAAATTACATACGGCCGTTTCGAGGATTCTTGGATTCCCTTCCTCAGTGCAGAAAAAATAAAAGAGATTGAAATGGGTTCAAAGAACCATTCGGCTGTAGCCCAGAGTACTGGCTAATGGATTGATGGAAGATATTGATTGATTGATATATTGATTGACCCTTTTCAATCAATCCATTAGACAGCACTCGGGGCTATAACCGAGGGGTTCTTTGAACCCATTTTAATCTCTCTCTCTCTTTTTTTTCCACATTGAGGAAGGGGATCCAAGAATCCCCGAAACGGCCGTATGTGATTTTTTGTGCCATGTTTGTACGTATTTGTGCGTTAAAACGTTGTTAAAGGTTTTAGTTTATGATAGTATTTATAGTTTTAAAAAATTTTCAAGCAATCATTTTATCCTAGATTGTTGAAATGTCAGATATATATCACAAATCATCTACATTAAGAAATATTTTCATTTTACTTAAAGTAGAATTTTCCTTTAAACAGGAAACAAAAAAACGGTAAAAAAAAAAAAATTATATGACTTCTTGCATCTTTCGGATCTAAGCATCTTCTTTACTAATTGCTAGCCAAACATTTTCTGTACTCCAAATGTATATTCCAGACAGTAGAGCTGAAATAATTCCTGTAGAAGAAAATGACGTCATGTTGTATTTTGGAGTAATATTGACCCTTTAGATACAGTAAAAGTAGTAGAAATAAGAAATGAAAGAAATTGTTCGTTTAAATATTGTGTTCTCCGTATCTCCGCAAAAACTGCATTAGTTTTTGCTACAAAAAAGTTTAAATAAACGAGAGTGCGTTATTATTATTCTTATTTAGTAGATACATTTTTATGTAAACAATTTATATTTCATCTTTTATAAGAAAATTTAATTGCATCTGTCCAAATAAATTTGTCAGAAATTTAAAAAATAAATGCATAAATCGTATTTAAATTTCAATCTATTCAGTATTATTAAATGAGAAATTATACTGATTATTATTTAGAATATACTTCAAAAATGTTATTATAAAGTATTTTCAAGGTTTTTTTTTTTTTTAAATAAATATTTTATTCTAAAAAATAAGCTCCATTACAAGTTTCAAATAAATCTTTCAAGTAAATGCTTTCATATAAATGTTTTATTGACACATTTCATTCATAAGGAAAGTTTTGATATCATCCACGTCATGAATTTCTCTTAGTTATAAGACAAAAATAATCACGAAAAATAAATCACTTTCACATGACCTCTTGCATCTTTCTAATCTAGGAATCTTCGCCGCTAATTGTAAGTCATAAATTTTCTGTATTCTGCAATGATATTCCAGAAATTGAAGCTGGCAGTTGTCTTATACAGAGATACGGATTCATGTTACACGAAGAAGTGATATTAAGCCATCTACATAAATAAAAATTTGGAATTTTTAAACAGAAAGTGAAGCAACTAAGTATGTTATTTAAAAGTGCTGTTATGAAATATACTCGTATATACCTATTTATTTAAGTTATTTATACTTTATATAAGACAATTCATTTTCTAACAGATTTCATTAATCAGTTCTTTTAAGAAACATTTAATATCCCGTAAGCTAAAAATATATTTCAATTAAAAGGCATTAATACTTTTATGTGACTGCTTGAAAATGTGTAATTTAATCCTTTTTTCTCAATAGTTGTCAAACATAAGTTTCTTGCATTGAAAAAATTAGGTTTCAGAAAGCACAGCTAATTTTTTTTTTTTTTTTTTTTTTTTTTTTTTTTGCAGAATGAAATTGAGTGATGTTACATAAAGACATTACATTAAATCTTCTGCTTTATTATAAATTTAAAAAAAATGTAAAATAACTTTGCCTTTTATTTTAAGATTTTCGTATAAAATAATTAAAATATTTTTCTTATTAAAAAGAGTAATTACAAGAAAATTTACTGCTTCATTTTTTGTTAAAGTATACCTCTACATTTATAATTGCACATGTCTGAAACGAAAAATAAAGTTAGCATTTTAGCTGTTAAAAATTCCAGTATAAAGGATTATATATTTCTACAAATGTATATTATTTAATATTAAAAAGAGATTAAAATATATTATTTGATAATAATATTCGAAACAAATATTAATTGTAACCTATGATTTTTTTCAGAGAAATTGATTTTTAAATCTTCAAATAGGCAAAACCAAAATTACAATTCATTTCGGCAAGTAATTTTTGATGTTATGTTTACAAAACTACTCTCATTACAATTCGTTTTGTAAAGATTAAATTTAGCATTAATAGTTCCAAACATTAAACCTTCATATATTCTAAAATACTAAACCGAGTGACTTCCCGTTTGGTTTCCTTAAGTAAAATTTACCAAAGAATCAAAATAAGATGTTAAAATTGGGTATTAAAGTTATGTGTTACTGTTAAAATTATGTATTAAAATTTGTCTAATTTCGATATTTAGATGACCTTCAAGGCATAATATAAATGAAGCATTAATTAGCAGATGTTACTACTAATCTGTTGAAACCAGTAACATTTTTATGCGATCAATATTTCCCGAGATAGTTGACGGCATTCTTTTTTTACGAAGGTAAATACAAAACATGGAAATCCTAATAATATTATAAATCCGATTGTGTGTGTAAATGTTTGGCTGAAGTAAACTTCAAAAAGAAGGATTTAATGGTCATGTATCTTTGCATATAGATGAAATAAAACCCCGAAATGAATATAGGGTAGGTGTTATTTATTAATTTCAAATATTTTTTCTTAATAATTCAAACCGAAGCTGTCTGCCGACAGCAAAGCAGTTGGACGTTCTTGCACAACAACGCATCAGCACACACTTCGATCATTCTGCGATAGTTTCTGGCTTCTAAAGAGTTCGCTGTGCACAAACATCCTCCTTACTCCACGGATTTATCACCCTGTGACTATTTCTGGTTCCCCAAATTAAAATTGCACCTAAAGAGGACAACCTCAAGCGATTGCGACCGACTAATTGAAGCACTTTTCAAAGGCGGACTTTCAAAATGTTTTCATGACTATTACATTCATTATAAAAAGTGTATTAAGTCTAGCGGGGATTATTTCAAATAAATATAGCTCAAATTTGCATTTCAGTTATTAATTTTCTGTATATAGGATCAGATTGGAAGATTTTGGGACACACTGTATATTTTTGTGATGAGATTTCTCTAAAAATAATTTAAATAAATGTTGATTGCTCCTTTTTCATTACATTAGTCATAGGCTTAGAATCGCATCTAATTATAAAACATATCAAAAGAGGAAGCGAGGAAGACCAGGAAAACCTGGATGGATGCCATAAAAAAAGCCATGAGGGATAGGGGTCAGGAGGAGAAATGGACCCTTGACCGGAAGAAATGGTGTGGTCTCTTGTAGATTTTTCGGATGGCGGCACCTGACGCCATAAACCGAGTTTGCCCATATATATCAAATCATAGGCTTATTCATTAAAGACAATGTGCTAAAAAGTTACAAAGAATTAAAATTTAAATAATTTGATTAAAATACATAGGTAATTAAATATTTAATAAGTACGAGTAGTTAAATTGTGTTTTTTCGTTTCTACTGAAAAACCCATCTAGACACCATGTGTGTGTGATGTCATCTAGACACCAAAATTACCATCAGAATTTTTATATGGCAAAATTTTGATGAAAACAAGAAAATTAAACACAAACAAATCAATTCTGTGCAATTACACTTATATTGGAAATTTCTTGCACATTTATTCGAACCAAGCGTTTAAAGTCTTAGAATACAAGTTTAAAAAAAATATTTTTTTTAAATCGTGCACTGTAGACTATCAGTAAAATCTTACAATGAATTTATAAACCCCACTTTAAGCATCCAATTAATTACTCAAAGTCTAATCTGTCATTTCCTTATAATGGCTTTCGTTGAATTCATATATACGATAATTTTGCCGCAAATCACCTAACCAAAGTCTGAATTTAAAGCTCTCTGGAACATATGCTTTATATTTCAGGCAACTTTTGAAAGCAGATAATGAACTGAAAAATGAGAAAACGAACTTAATAATGCAAGTATGTCATCCAATGTTATGAAATTTAGATTATTTATTATATGTTTAGAAGAAAATGGGAGAAAAGGGTGCCTGTAACTGAATACTAAAATTTTATCAAAGCGAATTTTTAATAGACATGTGTTATATAATGTTTAACGTTAGAACAGTTTGTTTTAGCGAATTGAACTAAATTGATATAAATGTTAAAACAGATTATTTTTATTTTTTTGTGTTGAAAGTGAACAATTAACTCGAACATTAGATTAAACTGGACACATTGTACATATACTTCTTAACAGAAACTCTTTTTTCTGAACGCGGCAAATCGAAATGCAATTGGATGCAAAATCAGTTTATGTTTTTCTACTTTCTTGACAGTACGATTGTCATGGTAAAGTCATGCAGAAAATGTGTAATTTTTTATTCTACTGTAAAATAATTTTTTTTGAGTGTGAGATGCCTCGTATTTAAGTGGTCAGGTACCTTTGAAACTGACATATTACGTGTAAATGTGACGCTAACATAGATTGCAATAACTGCACATCTGATTAACTGTTTGATATGAAAACTTAAATTGGCTTTAAACACCCAATTACCCTTTGATCATATAGAGAGAGCTCAGATTTTTTTGGACATAACTTTCCTTTTAAAGCGAATTTTTGCGTGGCATTTCTTTTTAAATGATCCGAATGAATAAAATATTAATAAATAAGCTATTAAATAAAAATATTAATTTTTGACACTTTCAAAGTTACCTGGCCCCTTAATATGCCAGGCATTTGTATAATAATTCGTGAGATTATGTGACATTATTATGTATTGTGCCAATTGAGGGATTGCATTTTGTTCCATGCCACATACTTACGACTACATCTTGACAAAATTTCATGTTGATCCTCCTTATAGAACAATAGTTACACTATAATGTTCCTAGCGAATAAAATATGGATACATAAGCTATTAAATAAAAATATTAATTTTTGACACTTTCAAAGTTACCTGTCCCCTTAATATGCCAGACATTTGTATAATAATTCGTGAGATAATGTGACATTTTGATGGATTATGTCAATTGTGCGTCCCATAATGTACCCAGCTCAATTACAAGGTAAAATCATTTATTTATTCTGATTTGACTATTGAAATTAAAAGTGCTTGCAATTAAAAAGAAGAAGAAATTATTATAACTACTGTCAAAAAGCTTAATAACTAGCATTTTACTATACATGGTACGGAAATTTTAAATTTGACAAATATATATTTTTTTAGATCATGGACAAATGATTTATTTTGCTTCGTTTAAAAGAAATATATTCGAACTCGTTTACTATCATTAGCAAGGGAATTACAAAAGTCATCGCATTGACCATTTCTCATAATAACCGTTAATATAATAAAAATCATTAAAACACACACACACACAATTATACTAATTGCTGCTATTATTTTTCTTAATGCTAAAATTAGTCTATCAACAATCGACTTAAAAAAAAAATATATATTCAGTTTAAATTTTTGTGAGTGTCACTTTCTTTAGAGGGGTTATTTCTTTAGACAAAAACACATTACAGAAGTCAAAGCCTCTAAAGAACTAGTAATTTCAAAGAACATTAACAACTTACAACAAGTTTGAAATTGTACGTCAAACGTGACAAATGAGGTGCATTCGTACTATAACTAGTTACATAAATATTCAGATATTTTCTGATTTTTAATTCTGTGAAATGAATTATATCGTCTGCAGATTAATTTCTGTAATAAAATAAGTATCTAGGTCGCTTGACGATTGAACTTCGGAAGCTCCTATAACAAAAAAACACCGATTTAAATAAAAAAATTCAAATTTCTTAATAAATATTTTTATTAATATCTCCTAAAGTTTTGATTCGATTTTAATAAAATTTGAAATGTGTCGACAAAATTCTGCAAAGATAATATATTTTAAATTGCAAACCAATCGGTTGGGTAGTTTTTGCGTTGTTATATGCGGACGGACGGACAGACAGACGGACAGACAGACAGACGGACAGACAGACAGACGGACGGACAGACGGACGGACCAAGCGACGACAATAGGTGCTACGTATTTATATAATTACGAACACACCTAATAATGCAAGTGATCAAATACCTCTTCACTCAAAAAATTAGGCTAACATCGCAATAGTCACAGCATTTTTTTAACTATTGTTTTTACATATCCTTTTCACAGTAACAATGCAATAAGACACCAGTAAAGGCTGGTTTATATGTACCAGAGTCCGGATTTAAAGAAGAATTAAATAAAGGTTTTCTTCTATGCTTCTTATTTTCCATGGTTCAGTTTTAAACCTCACAAAGATATATTATTTGAAACGAACTTTCATATTTTCAAGACCTCGCGACATTTATTTGCATTTTCTTGATTGCGGGCAATGGGAGTTCTTTAAATTTTGAAATCTCGTCTTGTAAAACTGATAAATTACTACACTTTGACAGACAGTGTAATTTAGATATGCTCATGAACCGAGCCTGTCCGGCCACTGTCGTACTCATGAAAGGGGTTGCGATCGCGCCGATTCAGGCATCCAGAAAGTATGAAGTGGGCAATGTCCAGTAATGGTTGGGTGCCGCGTTTTTTTTTAACACCCGCAGTCGTAATATTAACGGTTAAAGAGCTGTTCGATAAGAAAGGGATTTTTTGTTTTTAAATTATCCCTTACGTTTCGGATAAAATCCAATTAAAATAAACGGATATTTTGCTCTTATTAGCCGCGATCCGGCTTTTGTAGCTCATAAAAATCGTGAAAATCTTAATGTAGTTTAAATGACGAACCATTCACTCAGACAAATGACACTTTCAAATCTGAGTAAGTCGATGTTTTCAATTTGTTAGGAAACTTTTTGTTCCAAATATGACGACCCAATGCTTTCAATTCTGAAATATCGGAAATACTCAGAATATTGAAACATGGACATACTCAAAACTGAGCACATAGAGGTCAGTTCGTACTCATTTTTGAAACATGGACACACTCAAAAATGTTTAGAATCAGTTCATACTCATTTTTAAAACATGGACATACTCAAATATGAGCACATGATGTTTTATTCTTGATTGTGCGCATGTTTTCAGAAAGGAGTATATACATGTTTCAAACTTGAGTAATTTTGACTATGTGACATACTCAGATTTGAGCAATTTTCGATCAGTTTTGAAAATATCGTTTTTAGAGTGTTCTTAATACATAAAACTGCTCGTTTTAACAGTGTCCTGATTTTAGATTTATTCGTATTAAACGTGTTCTACTGTATCATTTTCAAAATTTATTTAGAATGTTTAAATAAACTTTGTAAAATAAATTATTGTCAAGTAATTGCAGTTACCGAATAAAGAAATTCTATTCAGATATCAGCTATATTACCATAACAATGCTATAGTATAATTATCTTATATTTTTTAAAATCTGAATATTAAAATTTCATAAAATTCACAAAAGGTTTTAATATGAAAAACTTAACACAAAACTGTTTAATTAAGTTTCATACTTAAAGTAAATATCAGTAAATATAAGAGTACATAATATCGTTAATTCGACGAGTTTTCAAGTATGTTAGATTTAGTTTCAATATCGTTTTCACTTTGCAAAGTTTAAACGAAATTCATTGATTTGTTTTGTAGTACTTGTAAATTCTAAACAAACTAAACATTTTCCTTTATTGCGAAAATATTATTGACTTCTCTTTAAACTCGTTTGTCTAAATTCCACAGCGCAAAACTTTTTAAATAAAAATACTTTTATAGATTTACACATTATATTCATTAGTATTAATTATTCAAAGTATTTAAAAGGTGAAGCATTTTCTAAAATTTCTGAAAACGAGAATTAAAGTGTACTAAAAATACTTCATCTAAGGACCATTGTTCATGTTTACACAATGTGAGTGGTATTTTGTCACTTGTCTCAAGTGTTCATCAACTTTAATAACTGAAGCAATAAATTTAATTTCACTAAAACACATTCAATGCTTAATTTGTACTGCTTTGAATATATCTTTGTTTATTAAAATAAAATATTTTAAATGAATCAGATATTTATTTTCACGTAAATAATCTAAGATCTAAATAAAACATTAAAATCCTATTTATTTCAAGTAAGAGTGAGCATTCAAAATACGAAATTATATAAAATCCGAGAGCGCCGTGAATAAATAATATTGGGTTGTACAGAAAGTTAGTGCCGGTTGGGAAAATCAATTCGTACCCGAAAACTCTATCATTTAATTATTAGACAACAGCAAAACAGTGGATTGTTTTAAGGGGATACCCAGTTTCAAGCAACTCCACTCCCTGTCTATGAATAATTGTATATCACATCTAAAGGAGCCATGTGAAAAAAGTATAAAAATAGCAAAAAATGCACTTAAAACATTAAAAGAAACAATGAATTGGACAGTCAACTTCAACAGCCAATGAGAAATTAGAAGCCAGCCTATCAAGGATGGGCGTAAGTAAAGCAACCAATCAGGATTTATGAGAAAATTAAGATCGAAAAGCGAGTAATGATTATTATTATGGTAATAGAGTTGAGTATAATTTTGAATAAAAACAAATGCGAGGTTGAAGAAAACGATATGTTTAGCTGTTAAAGATAGAAGATTCGTTTGCTAAAATGTAAAGTGAAGTAAAAGAGCGTAAAGCTACCCAAACTTAAAAAAAGGAAGTTTTCATTGCCATACATTTTTAATTTAAAAAGCAAAGTATATATAATATAAGAGTATTTAAGAAAATTACATAAGTTTATATACGTGATGATTTCCAGGGCCGAGATGATTGAGCATACAGAAATACCATTTCTTAATAAGTGTTTTTTTCAATATTAGATGTTTTTTTCAGAAGTCAACAGAGGAAGTTTCCGCACTAGGATTTATGGCAGTCGTATTATCCACAGTAGATGGCGTGTGTGCGTCTGCATAAGAAGAAACTTCATCCAAGAACACAAACAAGGTTTTATTTTAGAAGTTTAAAACGACATGATGTGCAGATCTGGTTTCACACGAGTCATCTTTTTAGTTTTCATGACAGGGTTTTCATTACAGCACAGCAGAAGCCGGATGGTTAGCTTTTATAAATATTCATTCCGAAATAGTATCAGAAAAGACTATAGGTCGCTTCGCCAATATCAGGCAGAGATTTAACAAACCAAACACCGATCTAGCGTCCCTCTTCCGAAATCTCTCCGAAGCGAGAAAGCGGCGATATATCATTTCAGTAAGAGTAGGAATACATGGGTCACGTGACGGCCTGTGCGCCAATCGTGAGCCGGGATCTAACCGGGAGTCTATGCGATGGCTCCAGAATATTGGAATAAAATGTTTTCCGCTAATTTTTGGCGGGAAGGAAATTTCCAGAAGATTCCATGATGTTCGATGATTTAGCTATGACCCAGAGTGTTTTAGTTTTACTGATTACCGTTAGTTATTGGTTCGAGAATATGGAATGATTTTGACTTTTAGGGAAAGGAAAAAAGAAAATAAGAAAAATGGTTTATCGAACTTGGAACACAGCCAGAATGGAATTAAAATAAATGTTTTTACATTTTAATATAAGAAAAAGTTTTTATGATCTGGCGAATTATTTTTAATATAGGAAATTATTAAGGGTGTATTCAAATCCAAACTGCTTATTTTGAGACACATTCGTAAATTCATTTTTGCTCTAAAATGCATCCACTTGGCAGGTTCTCTTATTCAGAAACTTTATAATGTACCCACTGCCTCAATTTTTTAATAAAGGCAGAATATATTTCAAAAAATGCTGTCAAAGTGGACATTTTGAACAGAATTTCGAGAAGCGATAGCGCTGAAAACAAAAAAATGATCGTAATGTGAAAATAATTGTCTGTAAATCAATTTCTAATGAATTGAACGAAAAATAAAAACATGGAGCCCTTATAAATGTCCTTATAAATCACGCCACCAAGTTTCCTGTTGTTACTTTTAAAAATGAGTCTGGGAATGTGTCTCAAAATTTTAAGTTGTTAAGCGTGGAAAAATATATATATTTTTTTGAATACCGCCTTAAAATAAAGTCTTTTTAGGAATTTAGAAAATTAAAAGGGAATTATGCGGGTTTTTTAAAAGTATGATTATTAGGGAGTTTTTATAATTTAAAGATAAACACGCAATTTATTGAACTAATTAGCAGCAATTAAAATATTGAATTTAGATATGAGGTTTTTGGAATAAATAGAGTTAAAATACATTAATAAACGGAGGGAATAAATATTATAGAGTAAGTTAGAATAGGATGGGAGTTACTTTAGCTTATCGCGATAAATTTAAAATTTTGTTATATATATACATATATATGATGTTTTCACTGGTTCACCGTATTTTTTGTAAATCACACTATAAAGGCCAGAGGTTTCCTCCTAGGAATTTGCAGTCGTCGCTCCGATATTTCCAATTCATGGTGTGCTGACCGAAGGAAAATAATAAGACAATTGATTCCGAACCACATTTTATTAAAATCCTGAAAAATTTGGAGGCTATGCTTGTACTAGTTCACGTGATAATTCCATGCTGAATGACTTTCAGTACCAAGAGAGCTTTCGTGAATTAAATTAAATACTCGAATAAGACCCAAGATGTTACTATGCAGCGTCGTAGATTCTATCGGCGGCTACGGGAATTTTATTCCATGGTTGCGAGCCACGCGCCGGAACTCCGCTTACATCAAGCTCCCAGGAAAATCTGCGCTCAAGGCGGGAAAACCAGTGTATAACCCTTCTCCAACGCTTTCGAATACAGAGCCTTCAAAACAGTCTTTCGACCAATCAGCACTACGGAATTCAATTTCTGGGCGCTATGATTTGAAGGAGATTAAGCTTCAGACTGAAAAAGCGCGGGAATGGTATTCTAGAACTGTTCCGGAAAAAACCTGATTCTTTCGAACAAATACTAAGAAAAAAAAATGTAGGTTTTACTGGGTGTGAGCAGAATGCCAAGATAAAATTTTACATTGAAACTGAGATTAGCTTTTATATTTTGAGAACGAATATTTTTTTTTTTTTTTGCCAGAAAACATAGGGAAATAAAATAAAAATAGATAGGTTGTTTTTTCGAGAGAATTAAAGTATTTAGCTGGGAAAGTGATATTATAAAAGAATTAAATTTTAGGATGCGTTATTTTAGTGGAATAAAAAGTGTTTAACTTTAACAGAACAGCATCTAACGCTATTTTTTAAGAGAATGAATTTAGAATAAAGAATTTTTAACTATGCGGGGTTTTGACAATCTAAATACTAGAACGATAAAATAATTTAGAATAATGGGAAATAAATAGAATTATAAATTTGATGAGGCCAACGACTACAAAATTAAAATTTGTTTCATATATATATATATATATATATATATATATTATTAGACATTGATTCCAATATCTAATGTCTAATAATTTACGGGCAGAATTGTCCGGTGCGAATTGATTTTGCCAACCGGCACGAACTTTCCGGACTGCCCAATTCATATCTTTTTTAAATATGCATGTCGACCTCTCCATATAACACTGGTTACGTCTAATTTTCCTACTTATTGAAATTAGAATTTTGGAAAACTGAACATAAGAAATTGCAAAAGAATAGTGTTTCCATGAGAATAAACAGGGTGATTTAATTAATGTTGCACTTTCAAAAGGCTGTAAGAAAAGAACCACTGGTCAGAAAGACCTGTTATTTTATCTGTGTATACGGGAAACAATGGAAATTTGTTTTGCGAAATAGAAAAAAGTTCGAAAGTTGACCGATAGAAGGCGCTGTACTCGTCACAAGAGGCTAATTAGAAGACGTGACATGCTGTTGTGGCACCTTTTGTCAGTAATTGGGCCAGAGCCGCTTCTTAAGCCCTTTAATTTCCGGAATTTCTTCAGTGCGATCGGCGCACATTCAACGTTCTTGTAAAAAAGCTTCACAATCAGAGTCCGATCCTTCAATGATAGAGTCATTACTACCATATCAGACGCAGAATAACAGGAACTGCATGTTTCCCGCATTTTTATCACAAATGTAATGTGACAAAGACGTGACATGCAATGTAAATAGCATGTCACGTCTTTTAATTAGCATCTTATGACGAATACAGCTCCATACATTAGTCCAGTTTTGAACTTTTTTTTTCTTTTTGCAAAACAATTTCCTGTTGCTTCATGTATAATCAAATGAAATATCAGGTCATTCTGGCCAGTGGTTCTTTTTTTACAGATTTCTGAGAATGCAACTTTAATTACAATCCACCCTGTATTTTAATTTCATGAATTTTAATATATTAAAACAGCATAAATAAATTTAATACATGTATCCTTCGGATAAATGAAAATGTGATTCTGTAATTCCCAATCAGAAACCACGCAATTAAAAACATTACAAAACAGAAAGAAACAACAATAAGATCAACGAACACAGAATGTGTTCTAATTGTGTTTTATGTAGAAGACGGGAACATAAAAAGATATGGGACGAAATAAAGTATGTGGGGCAATTGTGTATGCATTATCTGTTAAACAAATTCCCATGCATCAGAAAATCTTCATTTCCGTGTAGTGGATACGACATTATATTTTCGTTTTTTACATTTATTTTTTTTAATATGAGTCACTAGTACGATTCTCGCCTATGTTTTACATGTTCTATCAGGGAACTTCTCATTCTTGAGATTTTAACAGATTTGGGGTTGGCTATGAATTATAGATTCATATCAATGCAAACTATATTATATGTAAAATTGGAAAAAAAAAACACATAAAAATATATAACAAAGATTAGTCTGTAAAAAAAAAAAAAAGAATGTGATTTTACTTCTCGCGGACTACGTTAGGGACGGTCTATCTTAACTTGACATTTTTTAAATAGTTACCATTAATTTTCATACTTTTAGACAACGTATTTGTCTTCCCTGGAATAAAAGTTCGAAAAATATTTTGGCACATTTCGTTTAAATGATTATCCTCTTTCTTGAAATTGGCCTATTAAAAAATCCAAACACGGGTCTCGAAGCTTTCAAACTATAGATGACGAAATAGGAAATTATCCTATGGAGTCAAGCTCAGCCTGTGGTGAGAGTGGTTGTTTGATTTGATGCAAACAATGCGTGGTAGTTTTGGAAACCTGACCACGAGTATTATTACACTGTGAAAAAATGCATATGTTTCCGAAAATATTACGAAATTTTATACGATTTAAGAAAATATAACATACCTGTGTTTAATTACCCACGAGTCCAAAAAGCGCTTATTTATTTTCCGAAATCCTAGAAACAAATTGATTTCCGAGATTTGAAGAAGTATTTTTGAAACAAAAGTTTCTATTGTTGCCCATAATTTTCAAGATCGTTTCCAAGTAATTTTTATAGTGTATTAATCAATTTTCTAATCACGAAATATTCGTTTTTCGGATTCTACTAATTTTGAAATTGACATTTTCATGTTCAACAAACTTCTTCTACGAATAAACATGCCAAATTAACATCTTTAAGGCTGCTCGTCAGTAAACTTCCCGATTCCCCTCGCTAATGTTATTCCTATGGGCGTAGGATGCATTCGTATTTTTAAAATATCTCCTCGGAAAATTATTATTTTTCACTTCTATATTCTTTCTACTGTTTTTAAAGAATGTCTCTTTTTTTCTTAGTTGTCAATTTTTTTCTAAAATATATACTTAATTTTATATGAAATGTTAAAATCTTATTCAGTTTCTCCTCGGAAAATTATTATTTTTCACTTCTATTTTCTTTGTACTGTTTTTAAAGAATGTCTCTTTTTTTCTTAGTTGTCAATTTTTTTCTAAAATATATACTGAATTTTATATGAAATGTCAAAATCTTATTCAGTTTCGCTAAGATTTTAACACATAAAAATAAAAATTAAGCACACAGTTTAGAAATATTTTGATAGCTAAGAAAAAAAGAGACATTCTTTAAGAACAGTACACAGAAAACAGAAGTTAAAAATATTAATTTCCTGGGGAGATATGTTAAAAATACGAGTGCATCCTACGCCCATAGGAATAACATTAGCGAGGGAATCGAGAAGTTTACTGACGAGCATATTTTTGTGTTAGTCATGCATGTAAAACATCTGTTACGTAGCTAAAAATTCTTACTTATTGAGGGGTTCTTTATCCCCCTTCAGGTTAGCTGAGCTGTAAAGGAAGATATTATTTAGCGTCCCAGTAAAAGGAGATTCCACCAACAGACGAGATCCCAATCCTTTGGAGAAAAATATCTTCTTTATTGAACAGCAGTTGACCAGGAATTCTTGTACAAGTATCAGTCGGCATAAAATGCTAGGGGCTGGAGAGGAAGCACGAACAGTTACATGTTTTTGATCAGAGACACAACAGAACAGAACGATAATTAATTGAACAATTTCATCGATTAATACAGAGCAGTGTTGGCAGAGTTACAGAATCCCAAGTATCCAGATTAACATACTATTGGCGAAGGAATTGTGATAGAAGCGTAGTTGTTATTTTCTGTTTGATGTTAAGTCAATGGGTATGACGACCAAATATGAATTGTTAGATGCCTAATGAGTGGTATGAAAATTAGTAGCACTGCAAACCACATGGAGTCTGGTTCACATAGGGATGCATTAAGGAGTGCTACTAAAAAGTTAAAAATAGACATGTACGTGACAATAATAATACAAATTTAATAAGATAGAGGAACAGAAATGTAAAATACAAAGGTGGGGGGCAGAAGGCAAGGAATTCTTTTACAAGCATCAGTCGGCATAAAATGCTGGGGACTGTTGTAGGTCAGAGACGCAACAGAGCACAATGATAATTAAGTAAACAATTTCTTCGATGACTACAGAGCAGTGTTGCCAGAGTTACAGAATGCCAAGTAGCCAGATTAACGTGCTATTGGCGAGGGATTTGAGATAGACGTGCAAATATTATTTTCCGTTTAATGTTAAATTAATGGGGATTGATGACTGTCAAATATGAATTTGTAGATGCCTAACGAGTGGTATGAAAATTGGTAGCACTGCAAACCGCATGTAGTCTGGTTTACATAGGGTTGCATTAAGGAGTGATACTAAAAAGTTAAAAATAGACAGGTACGTTACAATGATAATACAAATTTAAAAAGATAGAGAAACAGAAATTTAAAAGACAAAAGGGAGCAGAAAGCAAAGAATTCTTGTACAAGCATCAGTCGGCATTAATTGTCGGGAGCTGGAGAGGAGTCGCAAACAGTTACATGTTTCTTAACAGAGACGCAACAGAGCAGAATGATATAATTAATGAAACACTTTCTTCGATAAATACAGTGTTAGCAGAATTACAGGAAGCCAAGTAACAAGATTAATGTACTATTATTGGTGAGGGAATTATGATAGAAACGCAGATGTTATGTTCAGTTTGATGTTAAGTCAATGGGGAATTGATGACTGTCAAATATAAATTTTTAGATGCCTAATGAGTGGTATGAAAATTAGTAGCACTGCAAACCGCATGGAGTCTGGTTCACATAGTGGTGCATTAAGAAGTTCTACTAAAAAGTTAAAAATATACATGTACGTTACAATGATAATACAAATTTAATAAGATAGAGGAACAGAAATGTTTACGGAAAAGTGGAACAGAAGGAATCTGGCATAGCTGCTAACTTTTACGCTTTTTTGTTACTACTAAAATTTAGTTGAAATTTTTGATTTCTTTTTAATCAAATGATTTCAGCAATTTAATAAGGTTAAATTTACTATAAAATTTTAGTGGTAGGAAAAAAGCGTAAAAGTTGTCAGCTATAAATTTGGTAATTATGAAAGAGTGACATATTAGTCGTTAAGCGAGCAAAAACAATTCCTTTTCTTCTTTTTTTTTATAAGAGGAACGTCGGGAGAAATAAATACAACTGATTTTTATTAAAATCCTTTTATTAAAAAGAAATTTGAATAAAAGGAAAAAGCCAGGGACTAGATACTTTTATAGTCTAGAAAATAAAATACATTTAGGGCGGAATTTTTGAAATTAGTTATGTTTTAGGGAGGAAGAGTGAAAATTAATTACAAGTAGTATATGTGAAGGTAATTGCTCTTCACACTTATGAGTTATAGAAAAACAAAATAATAATCAATGTTATGGTAGTAAGATTTATGGAAAAGTGTAAATTATGAGGTAACAATATATTTCATTAAATATTATATTAACAATAAAGAAAAACCATGATATTTTCATTAGTATGGAAAAGGCCCTTCGAAAGACTAATGAACTTTCATCTGACTGCACAAGGAATTAACGAATTTCGTTTCTTCTGATCAAACAAATTTTAATGTTTGTCATGTTAAATTTTAATGTAAGTCATCTTTAATAAAAACAAGAGGTGTTTCAAGTGAGGCATTTTTAATGATAGAAAAGTAAAATAAATTTAATATTCTTCAAATACTTTTGAACTGATTTTTAGTGAGGTTAAATTGCAAACAAAAAAGCAATTAAGTACAGCTGTTTGTGCTCGATTTTTTTAGACATAGTTTAAAGAAAATTATGCATGCAGATACTTTTTACAACTAATATTTTACGACATCTAAAATATTAAAAGTTTATTATTATTTTTTAATGGTAAAGTGTGATAGAATTTTCATCCAGAAAAATTTCAAGAAAATACTGATTTTCGACGGACAAAATGAGAGAGAATAATTGTATTTATTTTAATATTTTAATAATTGTTACAGTAATATATAAGATGCTTTTGTAAATTTTTAAATTATATTAAAACTGAAATGTCGGGTAAAATTTACATAGGCAAAGATAATAATTTACTCATAGAAGATTTTAGTTAAACAGTTGTATCGGTTTAACACTAAATCTGTTTACGTCTCGATTCGTGCTAAACGCTGGGTGTCCGTAACATACCGTTGATTTCATTAAACAAATATTTATTTTAGTTGTTTTCTAAAATAAATTTTTATTTACATGTTAGCATTTTCTGTTAGCATGGCCATTATTATGAGATGTTATAGACATGGAAGACAAAAAGATCATTTAAAACTTTCTTAAATTATACTTTTTTCCAGTTGATATATTTAAACATTTAATTTGCGTCCTATTTAATAAGTTGCTTGTAAATAGAATAAATTATAAACTGAGTTTTATACACAAAAATCCTAATGATTAGAAAGTCCGTCGTACAAATGATTTTCTTTTAGCTTTCTTATTAAATGGAAATATTACTTTGAAGAAGCTACAAATTTTTAACTATTACTTTGAAGAAGATACAAACAATGTAATAAAAAGGAAATATTTAAATAAATCCGCATCTGAATTGTTTTTATTAAATGATGAAAGAAGCAATCAAAACATTTTGTCTAAATGTAAAATGAGACATATCATTTCATATTTTTGATTGTATTTTATAGGTATTGATTTCCAGAAAATAAATTCTTTTGTCTGTTTTTTAAATATAAAGGATAGAAATAAAGGTGTCTTTTTTTAAAATAATAAATTCAGGAAAATATCTGCAAACTTTAACTAAAATGTTAAAATTTTAAAAAAGGCTTCAAAATGTTTTTAGTTAATATTTATATCTAAAATATATACTACTTTTGCATATTTGATTTAATAGATGAAAATAAACATTTTCGTAGCACAAAGACAATATTACATTCTGTAATATACATTCATACACTTTTCTGCTTATTATTCAAATGCATGTTTAGAAATTAACAACATGTTTTTTTTTTCGTTAAAGATAATTTTAAATTTTACTATATTTAATTTAATCTACGTCATCTAATTTAATTTATTACACGTAATGCAAAACAATTATTCCATAACATTAATATTTTCTTATTTCAAACGCATTACACAATTCGGGGTATGAGACATAATGTCTCTAGCAAATCTAGTGGGTTTCGTTTCTCTATTAACAATACTCTGCCGGATACCCCTTCTACACTGTTTGAATAACCCGTTTATGTTGTCTGAATGCCTTGCAATTTCTCTGTTTCCATCAATAAAGTGAATTTAATAAAGCTTTTTGGATTATTATTCAATAGTTGGCTTTAAGCACATAGAATATGTACCAGTATTAATGGCACGAATTGAAACAGTTTAGTCCGATTTTATGAGTTGCATATGGATACTATTATTATAAACTCACATGATATTGTATCATAAGCGTTAATGCAAATACAATTGCATAAATTGTAACTATGAAATTCCTGCATTCATAATCATGAATGAAATTCTTGTTTTCATAATCGCATAATTCGCAGACCATAAAAAATGAAAATTAAATACACTAAAGATATATTATAGTTATAATTGTTAAACAATATGTTGTAAAAAATTCGCTTCTGATTAACGCACAAAAGAAAATTAAAATTTTATACTAACACAGACCCATACATACCCCCCCCCCTCCCACACACATATATGTATTGCAAATAAAATATATATCATATATCGCAAATAATTTTTTTGTACTAAATGCTTTAATATATTTATAGCACGTACAATCAAAAACAGTGTCAATAATGTATTCAGCTATTATTTAATCTTAATCAGAATACTTTTAATCTTTATGTATTGCCCAAGTAATAATTATCTACATTTGAACTAAAACATTTTTATACATTAAATACAGTATATATTTGTTGCCTCCATTTCAAATTTGTATAATTAAACAAAATTCCAAATTAAAAGTTTTGAAAAATATCTATACTGTGTTTTATAAATCTAACAAACACTACATTACTACCACATTCTTTATCTTACATTTAGAACTAACACTGTTCTTATTTATTATTCAAAAGAGCCTCACTGAATTAAAAATTATTAAATCGGGATGAGGCCAACATGCATGCCATTTATACAACCCTAACACCACATTAAAAACCACAACATTATTTCATATCGTTTTATGAACAAAAGTCGAAATAATTATTTTGCAGAACGTAGATTTTCTAAAATCAAACGCTGTACATAAGCATTTGTTTGGAATATAATACTTGTATGTTAGCTATTTCTATACTATTTGTACTTGTGAAATTTAGAGGAATGAGTACTGAATGTATAAAGTAAAATCCCTTTTAGGATTATTATTTCAATCATTTCAACTACTCTGTTTACATTAGTAAAGATAATTTGATAATTCTGATTACATTATTATTCAACATGTGGCTTTGAGCGCAATTTTATCTAACATTGATGATGTAATTTACAATAGGTAAGTACGATTTAAAACATTTTAAAAAATGGATTCATAATATTTTGTGTTGTAACTATAATCTTAAAAAAATTCAGACACATTCGACAAAATGCAACATTAGATTTTCAATAGACATATTCTATAGAAAGTGTTTTACGTCTAATTTTTAAACATTATGTTATAAAAGTTTTGAGGTAGAATAACACACTTGAAAAACAAAAAAATAAATATATTGACACACACACACACACATACGCACACACAGAGATATACATAACTATTTGCGACCACGTGCACAAACTTTGAGGGGTGGTACGACTCATTAAAAAAAACATTTGTTGCATAGGAAACCTGGGTCGAAATCCACTTATATTTGTCATAAATTCTAAGTTGAATTTTAAAGAACATTCACGACTTTAACGGCAATGACGATAATTTCAAAAGACATACTATGCTTTCTAGGAAACATGATAACGCCACAATAATTCCTGGAAATGGCTACCATCTGCGTCCAAACAACTATGACTTAGATACTTCGTAATTTGGAATGTAGATCACGGTATATATGGATCATTGACCTAATTACAGTGGACTTCCTGCGATACCTATTACATTTCACACAAAGTAAAGTAAGTCTGTTGAATATATCGTTAAATAATGTCTTCAATAATACTAAAGTTGTGAACGAAAATCCGCGTTCGACTTGCAGCGAGACACGCTGTATTTATGAGTGAATATTGGATTGCGACCCAGCTTTCCTATACAAAAAAAAAGTTTGTTTTACTGAGCTGTAATACCACTCAAATGTACTATAAGCGGTAGCTCTCTATATATAACAGTTTTAAATCCTATGTATGTCTTTACAAACTTTGTTGCCAAAATATCATAGGTTTTCTATTAATTCAAAGTTTCTAAAATGTTTAAATCTTGATATGCATGTTATATGCGAGAAAAAGAACCTCACATGCTTTGAATGAACCGACTTTTCAGGTAGGGAAATTCATGTTATTCAAAATATCTGCTTCTTTCTCGACTTCCACATTATTTAATAGCGGAATGTCTATCCTTAAATAAACTGTTGATTTCGTATTCTGAAATAGCGGTGGACATTTTAAATAAAATAAGTTACACCTCACAACACGGAAATGAAAGGATTTAAAATTTTATCTTATAAATGTTTCAATTATTTAAAAAAAAATGAAGAAAATATCTGAAGGCATTTTACGAACTAGAAATGTTATGCCCGAAAATGCTTCAAAATGGCTATATATATTAAAATTATTTCTATTATTTTTCATTTTCATTTTAATATTATATATTTATTTATGTAAAAACTTTAAGTTCAGCCTTTCGAAGGTTCTAGTATTTGGAAATTTTAAAGATTTCAAAAAATTTACAGAGCCGTCGTTGTAAAGGGATCCTGCACGCAATATCAAAATTCGCATTCCGTAATAAAATAGTTTTAAATTTATAAATTAAATGTAAATGTATGTAAGATCGTTCATTATATGTATATATATATTTTTAAATGTTCAGTTATAATTTTTCTATAAAAACTGTTCAGCTCTAATATAGGATTAATTTATATAAAGTAAATATTTGATTTTTGATATGCTACTTGTAATCTGTTCTATGAATTAAATAATAAAATTAAAATATGAGAATAGACGCTAAATTTTATTCAGGTCTAAAGTATTTTTTAATAAGAAAAGAATAAATAAACATGTCACAAACAGACACCCATGACACTTTATGCATTATGTAATAATCAGATTTGGAAAAAAAACGTTATTTAAAGGAATTTCTGCATCTGACAGTAGAAAAAGGAAAGCTCTAATTTTTACGATATTTTAAAATAAAGGAAATGCTTCTTATTAATAGCTTGTTTGAGTAAAAATATTTAAATAATAATATTTAAAAGGAGAACGTTTTTTAATGTGACATGTTTTAAGAATATTTAATTTTAAATGTTTTTTTATATTTTAAGCATTTTTAACGACAAACATAAATATGGAAATATACTTTTAATTGGGAATAAGAATGAAAGTTAAATAAATGTAGAGAGATGCAAATAAACAGCTTTTTTTAAAATATAATATTTTTTAAAATTTAAGCAAATAAGAGATTTTTCTAATTTTTGTTAATTTTTTTTATTTTTTTATCAAAGGTGTTCTGACATTGTTTCAAATACTTTTTTTTTAATTCTCGTTCAATTTCAGACAAATGGATCTCTAAGATACATTTCTAAAAATCATTCATAGTTTGAAGCTATGAATGCAGACGCCTTAAAAAAGTTTTTTTTTTTTTTTAGGTTGAAAATAATAATGTATAATTTATCTTCCTTTCTTTTAAACAGTCGACAGCAATTGAGAAATAACGTGTTAAACAGCTCACAATTATGTACCTTTTTTCTCGGAAACTACTGAAACAATTTTATTCTTTCTTTTAAAATTCTCATCAATAGTGAAGCTATAAGTACTCATTCCAAAAGAAATAAAAAAATAAAAAATAGCCATTTCAAAGTAAAATGTATGATATCACAATCGCGGATTTTACCCTGACTTTAGTTTCAGTTTTCAGTGACAGTCGATAAACAATTCATTTCATTTTACAGGGCGCTGTGTTATTTTACTGTGTCAAGCCTCCACCCCTCCCACTCGCAGGTATGACAGCTGACTCGCAATTTCGTTATAAGTACAATCTAGCCTATCATCTATAAGAAAATCAGTGACGCTGAAACCAGCTGCAAAGATGTGACGCTCCCTCCAGTCCAATATACTAAATAATTAATCATGACGTAAAGGATTTCTGTGTTTGCAAACAGAACTAATGCTATCTGGTGTGTTGTCTACACCTTCTCGCTCAGTATCACAAGCCATTGAATCAACGTTACAAGGCCCGTATAACCGATTTTTATAAACACTTATCTGATTTCGGTGTTTATTAAAAAATCAGATTTTTGTGGAAACTTTGAAAATTAAGTTTTTGTGCTGGTTTCGGCAACCTCGACACGCTTGGGCATATGGACGTATTTTAGGGCGTAGTCATATTTTTTCGTGTTCGCCCATATTATAACTGGGTTATTTTAAACTTATTTTGAAAAAAAAAGATAGTGTTATACCGCAATTCATAAAATATTTTATGCTTCTAGTGATTCCGCACGATTGTTTGTTGGAAAGTTATCACTCTACTTGTGAATTGCATTGAACTTCATTTATTCAGTTTTTATTTGATTACACACCACAAAGTTTGGTACCGAGGATTTTGTCACATTGTTTAAACAATTAAATGGAAACTTTGTGAAATATTTTAACTTCATATAATTTTGCTTTTGATTGACTCATGGAGAATTGACTCATTTGGCACTGAATATATATCACATGCACGTCAGCGGGTATACGAATCTTCTCCTATACAACAATATACGTTCGCTTAGTCGTGAACATTTTTGACCCGATTTGTTTTAATTATAAATTAAAATCTATTTTAATGAACATATCATTTGATGCAATTAACTCCACGTCAGACGGACCTCTGGACTTCTCGGTTCACAGTGCGCCTGACAGTTGTCGGTTTTAAAATCGTCATTAGCACCTATGTAACTCAATTATAACAGTATTAAAGTGATTAATGACCTTTATTAAGAATTACAAAAATATAACATATGAAATCTCTTTAAAAAAATCCTTACTTATTAACCTGAAAACAAGTAAAATACTAAGCAATTTCCAAGGGAGCCATCACTAACGTAAACCTTGGCAGTGTACCTTTCAGGCACACTTCGCCTGACCGAGTGTTAAATGATTCAAACTGGATATACAATTTAATTATTCTACAAAATTTGATAACACTGAATGATATTTGTTCAAATTTAACGTTTTTTTAATGTACTAAAATAGTACTACAATTGGTTGGCACACATAACCACTTTATCCAATGTTTTTTTTTTTTTTTTTTATGTACTAAAATGGTACTACAATTGGTTGGCACACGTAACCAATATATAACATAGGTTTGGTCCAACGCTGATCAAAGGTTGTCTTCTTTAGTGCAATGACGGATTATCTAGCACAAGTTTGAGGCATTACTGCAATATAATATTCCGGCATTGCATCTTGAAACTGGTTACTACTGCACATGATTTCTATACTATATATATTGGTTTGAAACAGTTACATGTTTCGATTTCTAGAAAATTTAAAACTGCCTAGTTTAAATGCTTGTGTTTAAAGCTAAAGTTTAAAATATATTCAAATGTTATCTGCCTCTGCCTGTTTGGAAACAGTAAAAAGAAAATGCATTTTAGTACATAAAATTTATGTCTGATTTTCGAATTTCTGTATATTTCTTTATTTTTTGAGTAACAACGAGTTTTTGCCGTTTTATTCAATCAGAACCTAACACGGGATCACTTTTTTCAAATGAGAATTTTGTATTTCATAACACAAGTATTTCTATTTGAATCAGAAGTAAAAAGTGTGCAATTTTAAACAATTGTGTTAATCTTTCGAGTTTTAAACGAACCCCATTACACCTAACAGAGACTCACTTGCCATTCTTGCTATCAACAACTATAAGTCAACTGTAAACGTGAAAATTAATATTTCCTTATTCCTTTTTGAAAATTGAAGCACACCAAAATTATGTTTTTTATCTTTAAGCAAGAACGAAAAATCATGCGTCAAGCATATATTATGAAACACTTTCCAATACATCTAGAAAAAACTTTAACGAAACTTTACCGATAAATAAGGCGAAAGAACGTATGTAGTAAACAGTTTAGGAAACATAACATATTTTAAAAGCCAGTTTTAGCAATTATCTTCCATAGTAAAAAAAACAGACGAATTAGTTTCTGCATCCCTGTATAAGGTCTATATATTTCAATATATACTACATAGCATGATAAAATTTAGTCCAGCTAGAAAATTCACATCTAGCAATTTTCGCCAATCGACAGAAATGCATTCGAAATTACAACCCTTTATATTATCTAAAGACTTTTCTACTCACCTCCTATTAAGCTAAAATTGAATTCAGGTAAAAAACGCACAAGGCAACTTAAACTTATATTGAGCAATTACCAACCATAGACAACAATGTATATTTTTCTTCGCGTAAACCTGTATATGAATTTATTTATATTCCACACACTTCTATAATTCTACTAAATATAGTTCAACAGAAAAATGCGTAACACAATTAAAAGTACCCTTAAGCGATTCAGTCCCCTAGTCAGTAATGTTTCCGAACTCCTTTGTGTAGCCCTGTATATGATCAACAAAATTTATACACAGAACGTACTATGTAAAAATTTAGTTAAACTTAAAAACGGAAACCAAAGTTGAGAACGCACTTATCACACATAGCCTAGAATTATCTCATTAACACTGTAATAGAATTTTTTTGTGTGTTTCTATAAATGGACGAAAAACGCAATGCACACCATACTTTTCAGTGAGCAATTTAAAGTGCACATCAACAATGCATATAAATTTCATTATATTTCTATTTTTTCTCCATGGAACATTTTATAAAAGAATTTTTTTTTGTGTGACCTTGTAAAGGTATGGGGCTTTGCACCTCATATTTTACAAAAATCAAGCTTTAGTGCGCATCATAATTCATACGTGCATGAGTTTCATCATGTTTTAAATTGCGTAACATCATCAAAATTCACTTGAAAAGATTTTTTCCCATTGAGTTTAATGTAACGGAATGCTTTTGACTCGGCCCTGTAAATAAACTATAAGTGTTATACACGTTATTTTCAATAGAGATCATTCTATAATAAACATCAATAACATACAAAAATTTCAGGGGAATCAGCGTATATTTACGAAAGTTAGAGCGCGGCCAGACGGCAGACAAACTGACGTCATAAACACTTTTCAACATTGTTAGAAAGTGTTAAAAAACAATAAGGAAATATTAATTTTCACATTTACAGTTGAGTATTTTTAAGCACCTGCTTTTATTACATATATGATCTCGTGAACATTTTTGCAATAATAGTTTGTTTATCCTGTAGATCTTGATACTGGCACCGCTTGTGCATTCGAAACATGGCGATCATTATATTAAAAGGTTTTTACAAGCCTTTTTGTATTCTATTTTTATCACTCAAATATTAAATTTCTATTTTAAAGCTAGTTTATGTTTGAGTTATTCATTTAAATACATTCTCTAAGTTACTAAAGCATATATTGACTGTGTGGTGAATTGTCTTTCAATCGTGACTTACAGAACAAAGTAATCTATGTGTCATTGTATTTCAAATTCTTATACGTGTCATATTATCCAAAGATATGAATTTAACGCGTAAATACAAGTGAAAGCTTTAGTAATCACCACCAGGCGTATGATAATCGAAGAGATAATATTATTAAAAATGCCTTTAGTCATGTTCGTATATACCATGGAATAGGGGAACAATTGCAAAAATTATATGAGTATACATGTTCACCTGAACGCCAGTACATAATTATATGTTACTCTTATTTGATATTTGTATATTTCCAGAATAATTTGACGCTTAATTTGTAAAAATTTACACAATGAAATTTATTATTTATTTGATCTAAATCTACATTCAATTACTGACTGCATTACTTATTTCAACTTCGAAAATTTAATGATAAAAGTATATTATATATACAATTTTTATGAAAAGATAAATAATAACATCTGATAGTAACATTCTTAGAAAAGATGGTTTGAGAAAATCCCATTTTCTTGTGTTACTATATTAGTTGTTTAATTGACCATTTAACAAATTAAACGAAACTATTTATAAATCAATATTTTATTGCATATCTAGTGTAATGTTTTTAAATTACGTTTTAAAAAATTGAGAGAGTTGGGGCAGGAAAGTGTCAAGCCACATATGTGGTGAAATAAATCTAACACTGTAATATGTTGCTTAATATTTTAATTATAGTACCCACCATATAATTTGTTTCTAATGTCACTTGGTGGAAGCATATGTGACAGGTTTCATTTTTGCCCCAGATGTTTATGCCCCCAATGAATATAGCTAATTTGCAAAAAACGTAATAGTAATATCATTAAAGTAACGCCATATTGTTACTCAGAATATCTCAAATGTTACTAAGGCATTGACGAAAAAACTTTAGGTTATATATCATGGTTGGAGTATTTGATCAAATTTTCAAATTGAAATATCTCAGAATTTTAAAAATGTGGCTTGGCATTCTCTTGTCCCGACCACCTCAATTATCTTTTGTTTAAACCTTAGAATATTCATAAGTTTTAAATGTTCTTATATTTCATTTATATGTCCTGATTGTCCAGTTATGATATAACGATTTATAAGAAAATACATTTAATTTTCAGATTTAATATACTTACTTGCGATCAAAAAGATTCCATGTAATCAATCAATGAATCAATCAATGTAGAACATTTTCCAGAATTGCATCATTAGATTAAATATGGGTATAATTATAAATTTTATTTAAATTCTAATTTATTATTTTCTAGAAAAGAATATAACAATGATCATTTTCATTCTAGTCCCTCTCTCTTCACAACCATCATTCACTACAATTACATAATTTCAAAAAGTTCTCGAAATGCAAAACAATTATACTTTAATGCTCAAATATTGTGTATGCAAAGGCATTACAAATGCAGATGTTAGGGAATAACGTTTCTAGCATGTTTGAGCCTCTGCAATTTGGTTTAATAAACATTTATTCAGGTAACTGAACTTGATTATTGCATTGTTCCTATTATATTTTACTTCTCTGCTCGCAATTGTAAAGTGAACAGAATAAGCAAATTTGACAATGAAGATAATTATGCGTTTTAAATGTGTGTACATTTCATATTATTTAGATAGTCTGCAGTTATTTTGCGAAGAGCTATTATTCATATGTGGTATTTTTCATATTTTTCATATGGTAATATTGTTACTATAATTTCATTTAATTATATTTTTTAAATTCTCTAAAAATTTAGATTGGTCGAATTTAATATTTGTAGATGGAATAAGTGCATAATTAATTATTTTTAATGCAAAGAAATGTATAATATTAAATGAGTTTGTCTTAACAAAAAGCGGTATATATTGTGGTGTCGTGGTCGCATATATATAATTAAACGTATTATATCGTATTAAACGAAAACATTTTATTCCAAAACAACAATTGTAAAAAGATGACATGATGGGGAAAGTTTAGATGAATATTTGCAAGACATGTTTGTACAATCTCAGGAACAACATCAAATGAGGTCCAACTCACTCGAACTCCAAAACCAAACTGTCCCTTCAATGGCGAAGGAACACTCGCCTCTCAACTGCATCACTTGATCTTCTTTGATTGACGCTCCCTTCTATTCTCCCACTTTAACTTTCAGAATACAACGAAAATTCCTTTCTTTGGTCTTGCTATCCATACAAAATAACTTCCTGACACATTTTAAACTCCTTCAGATGATCTTGTTACAGATAAAATTCACACACATTTGACATGGCTATTAAAGGTATGAAAGATTTTCATTTTTACTTGAAATGAAATAAGAATTTTCTTTTTTCAGGATAAACCTCTTTCAATAGGTGTCAATCAAGAAATTATTCACATCATTCTGGAATTATTTTAATCCCATCAGAAAGAAACAAGTTGATGGCCAAACTAAGCCATCACAATATTATTTTATGTTTTATAATTTTATAATTTTGCATTTTTTTATTTTTTCGTCTACGCCATATGCTGCATCATAATTAGCGTCATTTAAATATGCAGTCGAAAAAAAAATCTCTATTATCAATGGCTTCGTTTTTAGGCTTCAGTATTTAAAAATTAAAAACGGAACCATTATAAGATCACTCTTGTGTCTGTCTGTCCGTCTGTAACAGCCTTTTTTCTCGAAAATTATGGAATGTGAAAGTTCAAACTTGGCAGAGTTATAAGGCTATTGACCCACATATTTATGTTAATAGTCATTCACAAATATTTTATGAAAAATCTAGGGAGGCTAATTAAGTGAATTATTTTTTTTTTTTTTTTTGCATATTGTATGGAGTATCGTTCCAAAGATCTTGTAATACAAAACTCAAAAATATATTTGTTTTAATTTTAGGTATTATATTTTCAAAGATATCGTCAAAAATGCCCCCCCCCCCTATTTGCAAACTTACTGAAACGAAAATTAGGGGTTAGTGACAAAAATAGGGGTAGTAGCAGTTTATTTAAATCTTGCAAGAAAGCTGTCGCGATTATCTCAGGTCACATAGTTTTTGAGAAAATAGCATTTTCCGTTACATACAATTTTTTAGTTTGAGGGCGATCAGTGGAGGAATTGAGCGGCGCTCGAGATACCAATCTACGCGGAATCATCTAAGGATTGCTGATAGTCATTTTCGGAAAAAAATTGTCGGTAATTAGTCGAGCTTTTAATTAAAAACCTATCTAGGAAAACGCAGCACGGACCAAGAATATGTTGCAATTTTGGAAACCTACTTTCGAAGCACGTTTGGCACAATGCCAAGTTTAAACTTTGTACAAGGTCTTTATTTTAGGAAAAGAGAATCAGAGATAGATAGTCAGCGTTTTTTTGTTCCAATTGAATTCAATTTTATTGTACTGAACCCTTTTTTCGAGAGTACGCGAGTTGAGGGGTGTTCAAGATACCGATCGACGCGGAATCATCCAAAGATTGTGATAAATAAAAATTCAAACCTTTATTGGTAATTAGCCGAGATCTGAATTATAATCCTATCTAGAAAAACGCCGCACGTACAATGCGGTGGCCTTCAAACTTTGCGACCTCCTTTCAAAGCGTGTTTAACACAATGCCAAGTTTAAACTTTGCAGAAGGTCTTTGTTTTATGTAAGGCGAATCATAGTGATACATAGTCAACGTTTTTTATTCCAATTTAATTTAATTATTAAAAGTAATTATTAAAAAAAATTATGGAATAATTCCAAGACATTAAAAGTCAGTAATTTTCAGTCAACAGTCGATTAAAACTCAATATGTAATTCATTTAAAATGAAAAAACTTTTCGATGGTTAACGTTCATGCTCTATCCATCTATACTTTTCTAGTATATATGGCTATACCCAACCGTGCGTTGTATGGTGTTTTACAAAGTCTTATTATTCTTTTACTAACGTCTTTTTTTGTAATATTGCAGCTAGTAATTAATATATTAAATGTGCGGAAGCCTTTGTAAGTGAGTAAAACTCAAACTTTACCGATTATTTTTCTTAGAAATCACAAAAAAAAAAAAAAAAAAAAAAAAAAAAAATTCGTTTTGTTATTCCAATTTAATTCAATTATTGAAAGTAATTATTAAGAAAAAAAACTATACAAAAATTCAAAGACATTAAAAGTCAATTGTTTTGAGTCAACAGTCGATTGTAACTCAATATGTAATTCATTAAAAATGAAAAATGGATGCTTAACGTTCATGATATATACATCTATACTTTGCTAGTATATATAGCTATATACAACCGTACGTTGTATAGTTTTTTACAAACTCTTATTATTCTTTTAGCAACGATTTTTTTTTGTAATATTGCAGGTAGCAAAATATATTTATTGTACGGAAGCCTTTGTAAAACTCGCACTGGACAGATTATTTATCTCAGAAGTCACAAAAAAAAATCGAAGATAATTTTGAATATTTATGTACGTCATTTTTATATTTATCTTTTAAAAAATCTCATGATAATTGTAAAATTTTAATTACATATTTTCTGTGAAATACTCACGACATTTTTTGTTAAAAATAATTGGTATTTACAATATGAAAGTATCTATTTGAAATATAAATGTCAGGTATATATTTAAAATTCCTAAAATAAATAAAGACTTCCAATATATTCATATATTCAAGTGACATTTCGTTAGACAGATAGAATTCGTGTGTTATGTATATTTATTTATTTGACAATGATAACAGTTTTTTTTAAAATAATACTTCAAATAAATGCATGTTATGTGAACAATTATTTTAAACATGCAATAAATTATATCCATTATGAATTGTTAAAATACCATAGATAAAAATGATTTAAATATTTAATTTTTGATGGTTATCTGGAAAACATAAAAATACATTAAGGGTTGTCATTTCAACTCGAATTAACTATATTATTCCATATTTATTTGTGCTTGTATTTATGTAAAAATCAGATTTTGTCCAGCCATTTTCATGATAAAAGTTTTACAAAGAATTTTTAACATTTTATTGAGAATCTGAAAATATTATTTGAATTAATAAAAGTGTGTTTGCTTAAGATTTTATGATTTGTCTTTGGAAGTGTATTTTAAATTTGATCAAGTGTTTATTATTCTTCGTTTTAATATGCTTTATTGTCCCTATTTATTTGAAATATGTTACGTTTTATGGTAGAATATAAAATAATAAATTATCACGAAATATTTCGACAAATATATCCCTAACCTCCCTTCAAGACTATCACAGTGGAAAAGGATGCTTGATCACAGAAGATCTCACTAGAAATTTTTAAAAACGATTTTCGATGCTACGTCGAAATTATTAGAGATTTTTATTGGAAAACAGTCTTTAAACGTTAAAACACGTCACAGCAACAGTCTCGTATGTGTCATCCATTGTACTACAAGGTGCACTTGCTTTGAACGCAATCGGTGAAGGACATGTGATGTCAACCTCCGTTTTTCACAGAAAAGGCTGAAGCACAGCCCCTTCAATAGCCCTAAGACTGTGGCGAAAGATGCCCGATCGCAGAAGATACCACCAGAAAATTTTAAAAGCGATTTTTGAAAAGATATTGAAATTTTTTTAGATATGTTTTCTAAAACAGTCTATATATACAGTAAAGTACGTCAATGCGACTTTATCGTGTGAGTCATATAATGCAACACTAGAAAAAAATGCTTTGGAAGCGGTCAAGGATCGTCGGGTGATATCGACCGCCATTACTCGCTGAACACGAGCAGTCGTGGCCCCTCTCAAGATTAAGTCTGTTGGGAAATGTACCCAATCACAGATGATCCCATCAGAAAAATTTCAAAGCAATTTTTAATGACATGTTGAAAATGTTTGAGATTTGTTTTGTAAAACAATTTGTATTCCGTAAGGTCCGTCATTGTGACTTTCTCGTGTGCGTCATATAATAACCACACCAGATAAAATCTGTTATGGAAGCGCTGAAGGGTCATCAGGTGGGGTAGACCGTCGTTACTCCTGTAACAGCTGCAGTCACGGGCGCTTAGGTCGTACCTTGAAGATTAAGACTGTTGTAAAGGCTGCTCAATCAATGATCATCACACCGGAAAAATTGTAAAAGTGCTTTTCAATGACATATCTAAAGATTTTGAAAAATAGTCTATAAATCCTAACGTATGTTACTTCGACATCCTTGTTTGTATCAACTTTTGTCAAACCAGGTTAAATCTGCTTTTACAAAATGTTCGGCATACTCATTAAAAAATGTAAAAGTATTTAACTCACTTTTTAATAGTAAATAATTTTTTTTATTATTTTTGTTATCTCTAAAATGCCAAAGTTTGTCAGTTATTTACCAAATTGTTATTATATTTTCTTTTTCAATTTTTAATCATACATAATGGATTTTTAATCGAATTTAGAGAGTTTTTTTTTTTAACTTTGTTTTATAACGAAATGCAGAATTTTTTTAGATTTTGCCTAGTCTTTTTGAAAAAATTATATCTCATTTGATTTTAGAAACATATATAATTATAAATAATTTTATCTTCACATTTGTGGACTATATTATTTCTGACAACATACAAAACGTAAAAAAAAAAAAAAAAAAAAAAAAAAAAAAAAAAAAACGTATACACTATGTTGAACATTTTAAGATTAGTAATATGTATTAAAATTTATATTTGCACATGTATTATTTGAGAAACAGTGAAAATGAGATATTGCTTTAAATTAGTTACTGAAAAGTAGAATTGAAATATCACAGAAACATCATACAACAGAAACATCATACAACAGGTGGAGAAGAAAAAAAAATATTAAATAGGAAAAATGAACACGTACATGTTTGGACATTATCCATAAATATGTAGAGAAAAAACAATGAATAGAATTTGAAAGAAAGAGAGTATAATATAGACCGGAGGAAAAATTGAAAAGAAAATTAAGACAGTTGATGAAAGATGAAACATAAATCTGTAATGAAATGTATCCAATGTTCACAATTATAGAAAAAAGTGAAATTTTGAAATAGATGATTTTTTTATATATACACAAATATATATATATATGACTTTTAAATTTATAAATTAATTTTTGATATTCTTTAACATAATTCGAACTGTAAATAAATACAAACTTGTATTCGTATTGTTAAATTGCTTCTCATTTTACTTTTTACTTTTTTCTATTTCCGTAAGAAGAAAATATTTCATTTATAAAAAATGTTTGCGTTCTACCTTTTTACGAATTTGCATGTTTTGTGATTTCTTGAATGCAAGTATGATCTAATTGTAAAAAATATTTCTTCTACATCATTCTGAGAAGCGTGCAATAGTAATACCAATTTCGGGTTCAATGCACTTTTTTGAATTTTATATAAATTTTCGCTATTCACTTATATAATATAAACAAACAGCGCAATAGTATTGTGAGTACATTTCTTAGCATTATATGTGAAAAAATATACATAATAAACTATATACCAAATTATACATTTATATTAATAACCTGAAATATAAAAATATACGCCTTTCTATGTAGATAATTATTATTTTTTAAACGAGCCCGAAAAAATGCCTTTTTCCGTACTAAAGAACGAAATTGAATAGAAAACATATATATTTAGTTGAATTCTCACATTATTTTGATGCTGATTAGATTTTGATGCCCAACAGGTTGTGCTGCTGAGCTATGTTTTCTCGAAGTGGGACATTGCTGTACCTCGGCATCTAGGAAATAAAATTTCACCAAATGCAAAATAAAGATACTGTGCTGCATCTTTGAACGAGCAGTTTACATGAACAAGTTACATGCAGACGTTATGATGTGTGGTTAGATATCGCGTTTTGTGTTCATAAATGCTATTATACAATTTCGAACTCAATGAAGTATGTATCATATTTGTATCAAGTATAGACCACAAAACAACCAGTTCTCATTATAATTTTTCTAAACGTATTTTCTTCTAATATACTCATACAATAATTTATTTAATATAATTATAAAAGAAACAAAATTATTCTTTCAATGTGAGCCATATTTTTTTTAATGCGAAAAATTACCTTACCATGATATTTTTTCAACGATTTCCTTGTAATTATTATTTTTTTTAATAAACCCAAAATTTAAATATACTTCAAAGTTCAATATTTCTGTAAAGTTGCGTCAAAAGACTACGCTCAAATTATAGAAAAATGTTGCCACGGTGGAATTTGCTGAAATTTTGATGTTTTTTATTCATGCGATGCTGATCAAATGTCTCAATGTGCACAATCCTGACTATGACTAGTTTTGATAATATGACCACCAAATGATCTTGATTCATACTACATAGCTGCCAACAGCCTGTTTTGTTTTCAAGTAAAGTAAATATAGTTTGAACAATGAAACTGATTTATCGAAATGTGGCCAGCATCCATATGTTGTTCTTAATTAGATTTTATTATTCAAAATAATTTCTGGTTTCATTTTATATAAAAAAAGTGTTGGAAGCTATGACATTTTTATGAAAATATGTTATTGTTTCGAGTCAAATGAAGCCAAAAAATTTATTAAATAAATAAAATCCCACATAGAAATAGGAAGCCTTTCCTTGATAATTTTTTGGTTCAAATTAGTTATATTTGATTTATTAAAAATGGAAAGCTGGTAGCTTTATAGTATAAATTAAGATCTTTCAGTGGTCATGGCATCCAGACTAGCCATTTTTTAGGATTGTGACATTTAAAATATTTCATGAGTATTTTATGAACAACAACCTATGAAAATTTCAGCAAATTTCACCGGAGCCATCAGATTTCCATATAATTTTATGGTGGTGCTTTAGAAACTTTTTAAAAAGGCTATAAAAGAATTTGAAGTGACTCCACGTGACCTTTTCCAAACTGTTGTAGGTGTTCAGAAAAAAAAAAACATATTTACATATATATATATATTTCTGGCACGTTCAACTAAACAGACTAAGTTACCAAAAATGTGTCCCCTCCCTACCGACAGGAAAACTACTAACTGCGAGAGACAAACAAGTGACTGAAACCGGAAACAAAATTTCTGATATCGAAGACTCTCCCCGACCAAAACTTCGACCGGCTCCACCTAGCACACTTTACACATATAGTAGCAGATCTCCTTAATCCTCGATGAAAATATATTTGACAAATTTGCATTACGCTGACATTATTTTATAAAAAAGTAGAACTGGTATATAATACCTATATATGGTACAAAACATGAAAATATGCAATAATACAGCAGCAATATTCCATATTATACTTATACTGAACCTTCAACGTTAAGTACCATAATTGAAATTTTGACAACTGTTAAAGTGTTATGCACAGTAAAACTAAGTATAACATGGTTAACCAATTAATATAGAAAAAGAAATAACTCTTTCCTTACACTATGCTATATTTCACTTAAACTTTACAGTACATATCTTTGCTTAAACATTGTAACGTAAATACAATTAATTTTACCAAATGTTATCAAACTATTTAAAAAGTTTATTTAACTTATCCCAGCTAACTTTAACTTTACCAAATTGAAATTTATAAAAGCTTTATTACATTTTTTTTACTGTACGCACACATTATGACTTTATTTTACCTAAATTTCTACTATCTCTCCTTTTTTTTTCTCTGTGCATACATTTTACCTGTTTCTAATACTTTCAATAACTTCAACCAGACTTTTGTACCATGCATACATTTTACCAAATTGCAATATTTGAACTTTCTTATTTTTGTGCTAACAATTAACCAAGGCTTATATTTAAGAAATAATAATAATACAGTGCAACTGCTAGTATCTGTAGTAAGGCTCTGTTCAATAAATTATCTTTATATGAATCGATATATGTCTGACACAAACTAATCGGTTGTATTCAAACGCTTGACCTGATGTTTTGAAACCTGAGACGTTACCTCTGAGCCACTAATGCTTGATTACATCATCGCAATATTTATCACTTTTACTCTGTCTAATTTCTTGAATGATTTTTCCGAATATAATTGGTCCCAAAATCGGTGTAAATAGGGATAACTATCTAATCCGTCTGTCGATTTGTATGCCAAGCTATACAGATCTTTATAACAGTGGTGTATAACATATTCGGCATATGGAAATACGATTAGAAGTACCATTTGGGAATCATATATACACACACACAAACACCCACAAATCGTGGATATTATTGTGAATACTTTGCTAAAGTGTAAAACTAAGTATAATATGGTTAACCAATTAATATAGAAAAAGAAATAATTCTTTCCTTACACTATGCTATATTTCACTCTTACACTTTACATTACCTATGCTTTACTTAAATTGCTATGTGTTCGGAAAGTAAAAATATCTCCACAATATTCTGTTAAATTATTTGTTAACCGAAGTTAAAAATTTAATACTTAATAAATTCTAAATGTATTTATATATATATAATCATTAATTTTGTATTATTATATTTTATTGAAATGAATATAATCTATCATGTCATGGGTTACAATATTTTTATTGTGCTTTTCCGGAGGGACTTAATGATACGGAATTTTTAATCAGATTACTAGCATTTCGCGTAAAAGCAATATCAAAAGCTTCAAATAATATTCAAAGTCTCTTCAGGGGTTTACCTTTTATATTATATTTTAAAATGACTATTCAGTACCTCAAAATAAATCTTCTTTTAATTAGTTTTTGTAATGTATCTTTTCAAACAATTCTCTTGCGTTTAAAAACTATTTCATTTACTGTAGACATTTCAAATGGGAAAAAAAAATGTGTGACTTTTTTTTTATTTTAGTAATTGAATTATATTGTTTTCAGGGAAATAAAATAACAATTTAAAGTTAAATTTTAGGTATAATGGTTACAGATAAAACAGAGGTTTTTTCCTAATTCGTTGGAGCATGATTACTAAATTGACTACTAACTGACCCGGCCGGCATTGCCCGGGCAGACTGCCATTGAAAAATATAACAGTGGAGTGAACTTCATTAAAAAAGACTGAATAATAGTTTTTAAAAGTATAACAGTTACGTTTAAAAAATGAAATAATCAGGGAAAAATATTACACTTACTTTTCGCTTTTTTCAAAAAATCCCTTTTTAAAAATCATTGCTTTGTTTACATTTTAAATTTTATATTGCTAATTGCTTTTTTTTTAATTATAAATATTAAATGCTTACAGAAATGAAGATTTCAAATGAAAATGTATATATATATATATATATATATATATATATATATATATATATATATATATATATATATATATATATATATATACATATATATATATATATATATATATATATATATATTATATATACATATATATATATTATATATATACATATATATATATATATTATATATACATATATATATATATATATATATATATATATTATATATACATATATATATATATAAATTTGAATGTTGACAAATTATAATTACAATTTATTTGCACGATAAATATTATTGTTTGTTTCGCTTTTATTCCTGCAGATGGCAGCACCAAACAATGTGAAACATCTTGGCCTAAATCCTGCCAAAGGACTTTTACGCAATAACCAATGAGATGCCTTTCATTCGGGTATTGCCATTAAACAATTAACAAATAATCTCGATTTCTGTGCCACGTACGATAGCGTAATATGTATATAGATTAATACGATAAGTAACTAATGTAGTAGCAGATACTTATTTTTATTTATTTGGACGGAAATAGCTAAATTTATCAGAGTGACTACATACGGGATGTAAAATTTCATTTACTGGACACATTATGAACAAAAATGCTTTTGGCGATTCTGGCATCATCACTTAGTCTACCGGTTTCAGTAGTCCAAATACTGCAATTTGAAAATTCCACAACAGGTTCCACAACAATTTGAATCCACAACAGGTTGGGGACCTCTCCTCATCCATCCTAAAATCACAAAATAGTGAAGCTTCATCGTATTGAATATTCGAAAAGTGCCACCGTGAAAAACTTTCGTGAATTACAGTAGTCCGAATACTGCAATTTGGTGAGTTAACTCTCCTCATCCATCCTAAAATCTGTAAATAGCGAATCTTCATCGTCCTGAATATTCGAAAAGTGGCACCGTGGAAACCTTTCGTGCATTAGTGCATCCAATGACTGCAGTTTCTGGATGCGTGTAATTAGAACTCCTATATTACTCCTATATTATATCCTTTATAGGAGCCTTACCTATAATATACGGATCATTCGTAATGTCATCTTGCATTTACTGAAAAACTTAAACTAGTGAAAGTGCACGAACACTCGCTCCAGCTGACGAAACCAGCACATATGGTGCACACTTACAAAGCATATAATGCAAAACTCTATAATAACATCAGTAGGAGCGTCATCAGAACATACACGAATGTTCATTAATATATATATATATATATGCCTTTAAAATCTGTCTTTACGATTTTCTTAAAACTACAAAAAATCTTTAAAATTAAGAAAAAGTTAATTTTTGCATTTTATCAGGATCGTTTTCGATTAAATAGCTCAAATGTGTTGTTTGTTACGTGTTAACAATAAGATACTTTATTCAAAAAAATATGAAAAGTAGTGCATAATTTTTCGAAAGACACTTTTAAATCACTTAAATAATATCTAATGAAGAGTAGAAAGTGGTATTCTTTAAAACTTTTTGTAGTAGTTTGCGGAACAATCGTAATATAGATATTGTATTAACATTTCTGTAATTAATCACAAAACTAATAAAACTTCAAAACAAAAAAATATAAATTACTCGTAAAAAGCCACTCTAGAACAATATAACAACTAGAAAACAACAAAATAATAACAAAATAATAAGTGAAAAAAATTAAACATTTCTTAAAAACTATGTTGCTTTGTACGCAGAGCAATTGCTCATGCACAAGTGAGGCACGTTTAAGCAAGCTACAAACTCTGCAAGTTTCGTGGACGGCCGGTCAAACGCGACATCGTAACTGTTCCTTTTTTTTATCTTGATAGTTATAGCAGATATTGAAACATATTAACTTTTTTGTATCCACCTAATTTGGTATTTACCGTGTGAGCAGCACGACGATGGTTCCATGCTGATCGAGATGATGAAGATTGCATTTTTAATGTTGATTGAGCTTCGTTATTGACCTTTTCCTGTTCGTAGAAATTTTAAACGAATGTTCAATTTACACTGTAAAAAAAATTGCAGTAAAATTATGGGCAGAGGCCGGCAGCAGGGATTCCAGTCATACGCCGTAAAAAAAAAAAAAAAAAAAAAAAAAAAAAAAAAAAAAAAAAAAAAAAAAAAAAAAATCCATGCCCATCATTTTGTTCAGCCCGTAATTTTAAGGGGCAGAGTAATATAGCATTATAATACACAGGATATAATGTACTTTAAAACGCAATAACACTTTGATCACTGTTGCTCCGTAGCATGTTGCACGTTAGATAATCATCGCAGAATCGCTGTTTTGGCGGGTTAAAATTTTCGAAATACGAGTAAAATGAAGGGTTACAGCCTAGCGGAGGACAATGTATGGGGTTGTACCGTATTTTTGCTAACATATGGGCTAGAACTGTAAGAATATGTGGATTGCTCTTCATTTTCTAAGTATCTAAGGGATAAGGCCGTTTATTTAGTGGATCAGACCGTTTTTAATCAAATAAGGCGGTTGCCCATGAAAATTGAAGGGAAAACGCGCATAATTTTACAGTTTTTTCAGAGAGTGTACATTTGTTTTAAATCAAAATGTGAGGTAAAAATACACTATATGGCCAAACATCACCGGGCATTTTTTATTTTAGACGTTTTGTCTAATATCTATATAAATACTTGACGGGTTAGTCTGAACTTGATGGAAGTAAAGAACCTGTTTGACCACATATTTTTCAGGAAAAGGCTCGTCACGAGGGCTGTGGCGGATTGCCTGGCTACTATTTTACTAGGGTAGTCTAATGGACGAGAGATTTTTTGTAATTTTGCGTGACGTTGTGTTATCATTAATCGCTAACATATATGTGTGAATGAAAAATCCTTACTGTCTCCTTTTAAGTTTTTAAAAATGGGTATGGATTTATGAAAAATACTTATCATGGTTATTTTATAAATACAAGTTAGTTTAGTGCCTGTGGTCGTGCAGTGGCTATATATAGTGCAGTGTTAGTTGGGAAGTTTGGATTTACAGAGGATATCGCTGATAAGGTATTATAGCTGCTACCGAAACCTGCTGTGGTGGTTTTTCTAGGGATAGAAGTAGGGAAGGCGGTGCTCGGAACGTGGACAGTAAATTTAGTGCAAGGCTTTGGCTGTTGCTGACAAGTACTGTTCTCATCCACCTAAAATAAAATTATATTTATGCTCACAGAGTCTATTTCGCTCTGTAGAATTAAGTGGGGATTGTTTTTAATAGCATATAGAATCGTTTTAGAAATATTGGAAATTAAGAATAGGGTATAAATTTTATCAAACTGATAAAGAGTCTTGTTCCACTTGCTTAGATCCACTTTAAGTTAATCTTGTTACTCCACTTTTCTTCAACTTTTAAAGATGTTTAATAAACAGCTGTTTTTAGTTTTCTATTTCAATTAAGTCGTCATTTGAAGTTAACAGCGGTGACAGGTCCGTTACAGGGTAATTAGGGGGATAACAACAAATTGAATAAAATAATGGTATTTTCGATAAATCTGTAAAAAAAATACTCTAAATGACCTCCGACTGTAGTTGATAGCCATGCGGGTCCTATATAACATTTTTGCTGATTTGTGTAAGAATCGCACGAATATTCATAAAGATATAAAAGTTTCTGTGAAATTAAAAAAAAAATCTGTTCATAGCATGCATGGTTTTGGATAGACTTTAACTCCATTTTTAAGAAATCTGACAAAGTGCAGAAAAACAAAATACCTCAATTAGAAAGCAATATATATTGAATATAATGTATTAAATAAAAATCTATTAAATATAATATATAGAATATAAATGTATTAACTATTTGACGAAATATGAGTATTTTTATGAAATACTTTTAAACTGCCTTAGCACGAACGATTACAAACACTATTTTGCATAATTTGATTTTTAACTATGTAGAGAAACTTATATAAAAAATTCAGTTGAACATCGTGAAAATTCAGACAGATATCAGTGATATAGTGAACTGAATGTCAATTTCTTTCTAAAAGTAGTTAAACATCAAGCTTTTATTTCACAAACTTTCATTTTTCATTCTCTATATTTTTATTCGGCATTTTTCATTAAAGTTCTCCTTGGAAGGATAACCAGAACAAACCCATTTTAACAACTACAAAAAAAAAACAAAAATCACTATACATGGAAATACATTAAATAAGTACTTCTTTGTTTGAAGTCAATTTTTACAGAAAACTGCTTACCATACAGATACTTTTAGGAAGCAACTGAAATACAGCTCATGACACAGCCTATAACTTGTTGAATTTTTGATATATCACTGGTCGTTTTATATGAGTTGATCTATATATTTGACTACTAAATAAAAAAAAAAATTGTTTCATTCGCGCACGCACAGTTAAAAATTCTTTCACTAAAATTATCATATTTTACCAAATAAATAATGTAGATATACAATAATTGCTGAGTATTGTTTTTACTGTACTTTGTCAGGTTTTCTGCAAGTGGCGTTAAATTTGGTGACTAACTCTGCTTGTTATAAACAAAAACATGTGGACATTGCTTGAATTTTTTATGAAACTTTTACATTTCAATGCACATACGCGCTATTCTTACACAAATGTTCTACAAGACCCACATAGTCATGTAATGCAACTACAGAGTATTACGAATATTTGCTTTTATAAACTGATCGCAATTTTTCTTTTATTTAATTTTTTATTGGTTCCCTAATTATCCTGTTGATTTGACACTTTCTCAAAAAATATGAAGTGAGACATGTTTTTACTTACCCATCATACAGGGTGACAATTATTGAACTATATGAAATTAAACCGTCATAAAGTCTGAACGGTTTGTGTGATGAAGTTCAAACTTAGTGGTTAGCCGCAGGGCATGATGTGAATTAGTATGCGCATGCTCACGCAACTTATTGCTGTCGGCCATTTGCAAGTGAAAATGTCACAGTACAGCGTACCTGAGCGCATTTCACGATCGAGAAGTCTCTCCACCCACAACGGGTGACTGTGTGGTGTGCAATGTCCCGTCACAGAATAATTGGTCCGGTATTCGTTGACGGCATGGTGATTGCTGAAAGATACATGAAGATTTCAGAAAATGGTTTCATCCCCATTATCCAAAGTGACACTAATTTCGACAAGATGTGGTTCATGCAAGGCGGAGCTCGACCCCATCGGAGCAAGAAAGTGTTTGATGTTCTGGAGAAGCACTTTGGAGACAGCATTTTAGCTCTGAGATACCCAGATGCCACTGGAATGGGACTCGTTTGGCCGCCATATTCTCCGGATCTGAACACATGTGACTCATTTTTGTGGGGCTACATTAAAGACAATGCGTATAGAAATAACCCCAAAACCATTGCTTAGCTGAAAAATACCATTCGGGAGGTCATCGACAGCATCAATGATCCAACAGTCCAGCGGGTCATGCAGAATTTTGCTATTTGTCTGCGCCACATCATGGCCAATGATGGCAGCAATATCAAACATGTCATAACCTAAATCCGAATATCTGTAGTGCCGTTTACATGTTGAATAAAGTTTGTGCACTCAGTAGTTTTTAAATAATTTACGTTTTATTCCATATAGTTCAATAATTGTCACCCTGTACGTAGCATAAGGTAAGTCTTGTAATCGTTTTAAAAATCGAAAAAAAATTGTTGTTGGATTTACACGTTTCAGACACTGGCGATTCCGAAATACATATTTTTAGAAACAAAAATTTGCCGTCCGTCTGTGTGTCTGTATGTCTGTGTGTCTCTACACGCTCTATGTCCCGAACAAATTGAGATAGAGACTCAAAATTTGGCATATACGTAGTATGTAATAATGGGAAGAAGCTTATTAAATTTCAGTAACCTCGATTATCCGGAACTTTTTTTTTCGGACTCTCGAAATTTTCGTTCTGATAAAAGGTATATAAAAATTTGCGAAATTGTTTATTTTAAGGAGGGAATATAAAAGACAATAAAAAACAAAAATTTTGCATAAAGAATGAAGTTGATCGGATAATGAGTTGCCGAGATTTTTGTAAGCCTATTTTTCACACTCTTCGATTTTTCATGACCCTGTATTTCATCCAGATGTCAATTCAAATATATATTTTAATTGGAAATGAGACGCTTAATCCGAGCACAATAAACCGTTAGTTAATAGGATTATAATTTTTGGAGTTATAAGGATGTTTCTTTCACACAATTCAGTAATAGAGCATTTAAAGTTTATGACGTCATCAAGCCCCGATTTTATTCGAGCAATGCATTTTGTAACTCGTTTACACATGTTTTATTTTCATATTTTGTATTATGCATATCCATGATGGGTAAGTATTACAGTGGCACCCAACGACTAGTTTATATTCGTAATGTTTCAGAAGAATTCGTCAAGTATATTTGTAGATATTCAAAATACATCTAGAATAGAAAGTGTCCCGAGACTTTTGGCCATATAGTTTAATATATAAAAGGAAATACAAAATTTATACATCTCTCCGGTGCTTTGGATTTCAACATTTCTTAAAATATTACATTAAGCATTAATTGAACACTGTTGTTAAGTTAAAAAGCTGTGATTAACATTTTATAATTGTTTATCGTATCGAGTAAAGTTTACTTACTTTTCTAGAAACAATTAAAAATCTTAAATGTTTTACGATATTAATGAAATGTAACGGATGACTATGAATTCAGATATGCTGTTAAATACCGCCAACAAATTCTGTTTTCAAACTGCTCATTGTATCATATGAACTAATTTTAGAGATATGTCTGAGTTCAAACCATTTAGGGTTATTATTGTTTGAACTATTCCTACAGAAAATGTTACTGTAACTCGTGTATCACAAATATATTAAGAACACTATAGTTACGTTATTAAGATATGCTGGTTAAAGTGTATGTCATAATTGCAAATTGGTCAAAGTTTCAAATTGAGAAATTGAATCTCGGATATGAAGTGAGATAGAAACAAGCTAACAGAAGAACACAATTAGTAATCGATTCAATATCTACATCTATATACTAATAAAAGAAATTTTCGAAATGTGTGTGTGTCTGCGATGGTCAGCGAAATCTAGCGCACGTAGAGATCTGAAAATATAAGTGAGGATAGCCCAAGAACTCTCCTGATACACCTGAGTCTCAAACTTTAATATTTCAAAAATTAACCAAAATATTAATTAAAAACTTATCAATAACTATTTTCTTTATATGCGATTCGTCTTTCAACACTCGCGCATGCCCATAACCCGATTTACGGCAGCGAACGAGAATGAAGAATCATGAATCATTTGAATGAAAATGAGTTTATTTTGCCATGTTCTTTTAACTTCTATCGGCAAAACTGTTTAGTTTATTTAAAAACAAAAAACACATTCTGAAAGATGGCACTCTTGCATCTGAAATGCAGCAAACAATTAAAATAAAATGTAATCCTTTTGACAAACATTTTTGAAAAACTGTCGTTTTCCCGTGTGACTGTTTCTTCCTTACGGCAATGCCCTTTTACAGCGCAATTTTAGATTTTGGACAAACCAAACATATGCTCTTAAAGCAGATACCTTCTTCTAATAGACGGTATAATTAGTTAATACAAGTATTAACCATTTCAAAAACACCGGCGAACGCAGGTCATTTCGCGCCTCACGAGAAGATTATTTTTCTTACGCTAAAAGTTACTAAACGTTCGTATTTTGACACAATATTTTTAGAGCATCTCGGTAAATCAAATTTACATCACCTACAACAATTTAGAATTTTTCGTACGAGAAAAAAATATATATATAAAAATAAAATTTTCGGCGAAAACCCATCATAACGGGGTGTTTCTGCGCGGTCATGCTCGGCTTAAGTTTCACAATTAAATATTCATATATTTTCACATAATTTTATAAAGGACATGGGAATAGTTTTAGTGGTAAACGACTAAAATTTAACAGAGAGTTCGTACGACGAAAATTATTATTATTTTTTTTTTTGTGTTAACGGACCCGATGAAAAAACCAAACAAAGCGTGAAGAAAACATATTTATTTTACAGCCAGATAGTTTCATAAACTTTAAAATGATGTATTTTATTCACTTATTTTTTATTTCCGTGTAAGATAAATTTTAGTAGGTCTTTAAAAGATCGTCTACACGGACGAAGTCCATTTATTTATAAAATATAAGCATGTATGTTTAACAGCAAGAATTAAACAAACTATGTTGACTTAAAATCATATCAACAGGAAAATTTTAAAATTCAGTTTCAGTTATAAATTTGGAATATCCCTCGAAACATCTACGCAGTTCTGTGGTGCATAAATAAAGACCCAAAAGAATTTAGATTTATTTGAAATAATTATTTGCTGAAAATATTTTGCTAGTAAACGTTCCGCCGTGTACTTTATTCATTAGAAAGAGTTTAAAGTGAAAGGAATAACAAGTACTACATACGTTTAATTTTATTTGAGAAGTACAATGGTCGACAGAATTTTCTCATACACATTTGCATATTATAGCTATTTTGCTCACGGGTTTTTTCGTGTGTCATTGCTCAACGTCCGTCTCAGGGAAAGGAGGTGGGGGTGGGGGTAGAAACCTTAATGAGTCTTATTCCAGAAAAGTTGATAAGATTTTGAAAGATTGTGTTCGTGGTGAAGTCATTAACTAAAATTTCACTTATGACTAAAGGAATAATTAGAAACAATAAAATGAGAAAGTGAAAAAATGCTTATCTAATATTTCCTTTAATCTCAAAATACTTTTCTTCGTGCATTATTTATTATTTTATTACAAGGTCGATCTGGACTGATAAAGGCAATTCGTATCATTAAAGAAACACCCTACTCAGTAAATAACGTTTTAGTTTAAATATTTTAAGAATGCTAAAAGGTGGTTTATTAAAACTTTGTTAAGAAAATTACATTGTTGCATAAATTCTGATCATTTAATGTTTATAATCAGAAGCTGTTGAGATGATATCAGAAAAATACTTCTAAGAGACTAATTTAAAAATGATTTAATACAAAAATTAAGTAAAAATACCGTCTTGTACATTCTTTTCAATATAAAATCTTAGATTATATTCTAAATTGGAGCTACTTCATTAGCCCTGGTTGGATTTCCTTTTTAATATTTTTAATTCTTCGGCGCACACCTTCTCATATACATACTTTCTTGCAATACTAATTTAAAGATTTTTTTAAAAATAATATCCAGAATGAAATATTTTTTAGTATTTTATAAGTGATGATTTTTGTGAAACAGAAAACAGTTTGTGAAGGTTATACGTATACGTATATACTTGTACGTACACATATATACGTACACGTGAACGTATTTAAACATGTTTTTTGCTCTGTTGGTTTCAGATGAAACCATTCAGGGAAATCTTTAATATCACGAAACACTGCACGCGGCGTAACATGGGGGGGGGGGGGAAACAAGTCCAAAAAGATCATCAAAAAATATATTGTAACAAGTAGATCCGTGCAATATTTGAGTTTATTTGCTGATACATTTTTCATTAATTTATAATTAACTGCAATTTGTTTTAATAATACAGTTTTTTTCAATAAAAAATGGGTGCAGAATGTCAAAAGCCATTCATCTAAAAAACCATTCGTATAATACCCTATTTATCGTTTTGCGTTTTATATGTACATAGAAAAAGTATGTAGACGCCAGAAATAATACTTGTGATGATACTTAACCTAAGAGTATAACGAAAATTCAATATACAATGTCAGATGTAGACAAAAAACCCAATACAAGGATATCTCAATCATCGTTGTACGCTACATATTATGGTAATTGCAGTATTGAAGAAAAGGGTTTTTGACAGCATAAATAAGATACTACCATTGTACTTGTGCGAGGATTTTGCACTGCAGTCTAATATTTTTAGCATTATCTAATATTTTTTAGATGCAGGTTTAAACTACTGAAGAAAAATTAATTAAAAATATCTGCAAACATTAATCAAGCAAGAATATCATCTCATTTATTCAATCAAAGTTACAGTAAAAAATGATCGAAGATAGCAAAAGGCAAACGCGAGAAAAAAAAAATCACAATCGTATTTTAACTGTATTAGAGGATGACGTTATTGGTAAAAAGGATAAAGAAAAATAAATTGAATACAGATAAAATACAATTTAATTTAGTACAATTTAAACATACATTTTACGCTGCACGTGAAATGCCGCTGCTGTGGTCGATCGATGGTGTCTTTTTCCTCTTAATATTTGAATTTGAATTTTGCTGTTTAATCATAAATATAAAATAAACATGCGCCTAGACGTCCCAATTTATCTTTTTTATACTAATTATTTTTTATAATCATTGTTGAGCACGATTTAATGCGGTATTTTATTTCTGTGGCAGCATTGATTGAACGAAACCTTTCATTTCATTTATGAAAATAATGATGACTTTTTTTATTAACTGCAATTTTTAATTAAAAAAAACACATCTAAACGAAATGTGAATGTACTATGTCAAAAGCCGATTAAAAGCCTTTCGAATGATACCTCATTCGTTGTTGCGTGCTTTATAAATGCATAAAAATAGGGATGTCGATAAGAGAAATAATATATATTAAAATAATACTTGAAAAGTTCAAAATATATGTTTTTTAATGCTAGACCTATATGTTTCTAAGTCGGTTCCAGACATCTAAACAACTGCGAAAATAAAATCAAAAATTATAAATGTTCTTCAAAGCTATGTAAAAATATATGGAAATTTCTAAAACATTATAATATACCTCTTTCTAATATTCAACTAAATTGTTCTATCAACACGTTAAAGATTAAATTAAATATATATATACTAGGGGGCCTACCCCCTGCGAGCTACGCTCACCAACCCCCGCTCAGACTTCGAGGCCTCTAAAGACATGACAGCGTGCTTTGTTTTAAAAATATTGGTAAATCTGTAATTGGATTGCCATGCTTTTAACGTTTTAATGGAGCATTTTTTTTAATTATCATGGCCTCATACACAGCTGTTGCGACAACTGACGACTGTTTTCGGGATTGATAACTAAAATCAATTACACCTTGAAAACCAGCTTGTATAAAATGGTTAGGTTTAAATTGTGGCTACCTCTCGGACTTTTATAACAACGATCTGTATTCTATTCTTCCTTTGCGTTTAAGGATGAGAAAAATTCCATCTGCTTGTGAATGCTTAAGAACCACGGTATTGAAAAGTACTATGTTATAGACATTTTCAGTAACAGGTTTAAATTTTCTCTCTTATTTTAGTGCACCATCGTGCATATTTTCATGTTATTTTAAATATGTAAATTATTTATTTTAATTAATATGTATATACGAATTTTCTAATAATGATTTATCATACAAAATTAATGAAATATTTTGTGCACGCATGCCTGCATTTATTCGGCATCAATTGATGAGATATTTAAACAAATTTGCTATCCGCGATAATTTTACACCATGTTATGTCACTTGAATATTGTCCATAAGAAAATCGGGTACTTTTCCAGTATAGGATCCTTTGCTTTTAGGTTTGGCGTAATTCGAGTTTCAAAGACGAATATATTCGTTAATATACATACATATGTTTGTTGCAAAAAGTTATGAAAACAAATTCAATGAACTTTTGGTGCTTTTCTATTATAGGGGTCTTGAAGCTTTTTAAAAAAGCTTGGCGTAATTATAAATTCGTTTAATTAAATTTTACAAAAAAATAATGATATCAATAAATAATAATTACTATTAATTCCTTCCCTCCCCCTTTTCTTTTGTGTTTACATAAATGACGTCATTTGGACGAATGTATTCAAAATATTTTCAGTTTATAAATTAAATTAAATGCTGACAGACAATTGAATCCTGACGATAGAAATGTGATTTTTTTTTCAAATTTTCATGAAAAACATAATTTAATCACAATCTTGTCTTCATTATCGATTGAAATAAAAGATAAATTCAATTTCAATTTGAAAATGACGAATAAAAAGAAATCAATAATCCCTATCGGGATCCTTTTCGATTTTTTTCCCTTTTTTGTCACAAAAAAACTGAGTAATTAGTTGCCATCATTATAGAAATGTCATTAAAATTAGAAAAAAATTAATATCTCGAAAACTAATTCCAATTTCAAAATTCTATTACCAGTTTTGACATCCGCGAATTTTTATGGGCAATTGGTATTAATTTCACCATCAAGTGTTTAATATTTTATTAAAAATAGCCCTGAAACATAATCAGTCGTTTAATCAGTCGTTTCATAAAATCGTTTCATAAATTCGTTTCATAAAATCGTTTCACAAATTCGTTTCATTAGGATTTTATATATATAGGGTAGATATATACAAAACATGATATATGATATGCTCAAATGTTATTAAAAACATTTTAATAAAACAAATATTCATTGAAATGTTTTGACTGGAATTTTCTTTTGCATTGTCTCCGAAGGGATTTTACGATGATGAAATTTTAATCGGATTACTAGCATTTCGTGTTAAAATAATATCAAAAGCTTTAAATTCTACAAAATTCATCATTGATTTACTTTCTATGTTATATTTGAAAATACATATTCCGCATTTTAAAAGTAAATCTCCATTTAATTGTTTTCTGCTGTGTATTTTTGTGAATGATTCCTTTGTGCCTCGAGTGTATTTTATTGGCTATAAGGATTTTTTTTTAAATATATAAACAAATATAATAGCTTGTCATTTTCCATTAAAATATTATATATATTATGCTACGACATTCGTTGTTATCAATTAAAAAGCACATTTTACATAACAACCATTTCTCAAACTGTTTGAAATCTACAGAAGAATGCTTATATATATATATATATATATATATATATATATATATATATATATATATATATATATATATATATATATAATTTTTTTTAATTATTCTTACGGTTTAGTTGAAATATGTGCAGATTTGATATGTATAATTAAACTAAATTATGAGTTTGGAAATATAAGCCAATTTTACGATGATGAAATTTTAATCGGATTACTAGTATTTTGTGTCAAATTAATATATTAATCTATCATGTTTTTGCAATTCCTAATAATTTTATGAACTTTTTTGAAATTCCTATTGAATATTATTTATGTGTTTTTAAAATACATATTCCATATTTTCGAAGTAAATCTTCCTTTAATTGCTTTCTACTCTGTATTTTTCTGAATAATGTGCCTTTGTGCTTCGAATCTATATTATTGGCTATAAGGATTTATATATATATATATATATATATGCATACATAAACAAATATATGCACGTGTCATTTTCCATTAAAATATTTTAGATATCATACTACAACATTCGTTGTTATCAATTAAAAAGCATATTTTACGTAACCATCATTTCTCAAACAGTTTGAAATCAATAGAAGGATGTTTATATGTTTTTTTTTATTATTTTTTTTACGGCTTAGTTCAAATATGCCCAGGTTTTATATGTATAATTAAACTAAATTATGAGTTTGGAAATATAAGCTGATTTTACGACGATGAATTTTTTATCGGATTACTAGCATTTCATGTTAAAATAATATCAAATGCTTTAAATTCTACGAAATTCATCATTGATTTTCTTTCTATGTTATATATGAAAATATGTATTCCACATTTTTAAAGTAAATCTCCCTTTAATTGTTTTCTGCTGTGTATTTTTCCGAATAATGCCTTTATATTGGCTCTAAGGTTTTTTTTATGTATATATGAACAAATATATGCGCTTGTCATTTTCATTCAAATATTTTAGATATTATACTACAACATTCGTTGCTATCAATTAAAAAGTACATTTTACATAACCATAATTTCTCAAACTTTTTGAAATCTATAGAAGAATGCTTATATATTTTTTTAACTATTATTACGGCTTAGTTGAAATATGTCTAAGTTTGATATGTATAATTAAACTAAATTATGAGTTTGGAAATATAAGCCAATTTTACGATGATAACATTTTAAGCGGATTACTAGAGTTTTGTGTCAAATTAATATAAAAAGCTTTAATGTTTTTGAAATTCCTAATAATTTTATGAACATTTTTGAAATTCCTGTTGAATAAATCAAGTAAGGTAGCTGTTTTTGAAATATTTTTCATTTATAGTTTGCAACAAAAAGAGGGTTCAATATACAACTGTATATTGAAGTTCGAAACATTTGTCACAATTATTGCAAATGAAATAGAAATAAAATTACTTAATCGTTCGATTGAGCAACTCATCAAAATGATATATATCTAAAGGGTATCGTAAATGGACTAGCGGTTTTTAAAATAAAATAACAAGCAAGAGGAAATAGCTTTTAAATTTATAGGTGCAAGTGAATGATGTTTAAAGTTGGGAATTTCATTAGTATACTCTTTGTTTTAGTTCCAAATGTCGCCTACAGCTGGAGATGCGCCGTCTTAATCAGTAAAAACCTCAAACTAATATACAAAGTTGGAGCCATAGGCTTTTTTTCGGCTAAGATGCTTTACACTCACGCAGAAAAAAAAATAATCGGTTAAAAAAAGGAAAAAAGTCGCCAAATTTACGGGATTTTTTCCTTTAATGGCAACCTAGCCATTGTATTAAGTTATTCTTTTGGCGCAGTCTTGAAAATCGCGCCAGCCAAAAAGTCGCTAAACTTTTGTTTACATGTTTGCGTGAGTGTAAAGCATCAGTTCCTTTTTTTCTTCCATTTTGTTTAACTGGCGAAAAAAATAAAGAGTTTTGCGCTTTAAAATTGAAATATTACTTTTGGCATTCTTTCTGTTTCAGGTACACCTGCTCCATCTGTATGTAACACTTAGTACTAAAACCAGAAATAAAGAAATTGCTAACATTACTCATTAATCTTCTACAACTAAAACTTAATAACTATCAACGATACAGTTGTTTAAATAAATAATCTACTATTTTTCTCAGTGACATAAATTTAAGTACGTGAAATAAATCTATAATATATTATTTTTATTTTAATCTATTATACAAATATTTTTAAAAATTCCTGATTTTTTTAAAAATATTCTTTTATATTTCTAATATGATTTTTTTTTTTTAAATCTCGGATTCTTGGTTTTGTCTCTAGTAACTATTTTTAGCAATTCAAACCTTTTTAGAACTTACTTTTAAATACATGGACAGTTGTTCTAATTATAAATCCAAGATTTAAACAATTAAAAAATATATTTCTTTAAAATACAATATATTTTGAAGTACCATTATGATTGAAATACTAACAGAAAAAATTAAATTTAACACATAATTAAAGCAGCGTCTTATAATTTTATGTAAAATTTTGAAATTTATTTTACTGTTAAAAAAAGTAGTTTATTTAATTTTAAAACAATCAAAATTTTGTGATCTCTAGAAGTACCAATTGCCTTTTTTTTGTTTATTTATTTATTTATTTTTATTTTGGCTTGACTTTTCAATAAACATGTAAATATGCAAAATTTCATAGTTTAAATTGTATCTGTATAATTAAACTGTATTATAAAAACAAATTAAATAACAAAAAATAATATTTATTGCTAAAAATAATTATTCCATTATTCCAGGAATTCGAGATTTAAAAAAAAACCTATTAAAAACATAAAAGCATATTTTAAGTCCTGAAAGTTTTTAAAGGTTGGATAATAAGACAAAATTAAAATAATATTATATGTATTTATGCCACGTGCTTTAATTTATGTCATTGTGAAATATAGTAGACTTTTCTTTTAAATGACTGTAAATAATTTACAATAACAGCAAAAATGTCTTGTCTATAGAAATATAAATTGTCTACTTTTTTTTTTTCTAAACTCTCCATTAAATGTTTAAACATGCAGAATTTCATAGTGAAAACTGTATTTATATGATACTAAAGATATATTTAATTCATAATTTTCGTAAATTTCAATGATTATACTAATTTTTTCAATTGTAATTCAAAAGTAATTGAGAAAAACTTTCGCTGCTAAAAATAAGTTCAGCCGGGATTTGAACACAAACATAAAAATATCGAACCAGGATACGAAGCCACTTGCCACAAGCAGAACTTTATTCGATTATAAACTGTGACGTAATCTTTGAGACCTTTTTTCTCATGATCCCCCTAGGTATTGCACTTTATGGCTTTCATACATTTATATACTAACTATACTCTATCGATACACAAACGTTCACCGCATTCTGTGACCCCGACCTTGGAATCTCTCCTTGTTAGTGCCATGTTTCATCAATGACAACCGGAAAAAGAGACCCAATCCGTATCGACAAAATTTTGTTTCAAATAACTTCAAGAACAGTGATTTTTATAGGACTCATTATTTTCATTTATATAACGAATGAAGTTAATTCAATATGAATATTTATCCCTCTGTATTAAAGTATAATTTTTTAAACAAGCATCGTGGTAGATTTTTGTAACATTTGCAATAGAAATCTACCACGAAGATTATTGTTTAGAATTAGTGGTACATAGAAAGTGACAGTTCTAATCGCTGCCTAAATAAGAATTTAATAATTTACAATGATATTTTGTGTAAATGAACTGTATATCAATCAAATATTAGTTATCAAATTAACATTACTTATTAAAATCAAGCTTCAAGGTGAAAACCAGAAAAACCGCCATAACTCATGAAACAAAATCCGGAATGGAATCGAAAACAACTATTTTTAAGGAAACCGGTATAGAACCGAAATAATTTATTTTAGCGGAACCAGGACGCAAACAGGAGCAAATATATTTCGGTTCAAAATCCTTCCTTATTGAACAAATTGATTCGCTGCATGAATTGCCACTAAATAAACCATTTGAATATTACACATTCGTTTAATTTATTAAAATACTTTGTTAAAACGTCTGCATTCAACAGACATTCGTCTACAAACAAACAATAAACGTCTGCATTCAACAACAAACGTCTGCTTTCAACAACAAACGTCTGCATTCCACATTTCTCACCCTTGGTTATAGCATTTGTGTAATTCTGCTTTTATTTCAGGACTGAAAAACAAAAAAAAATAGATTTAATTTACTTTTAAAACGAATGTACTAAAATATCCTAAAAACAGTCATTTAATACTCACGTATATTACGAAGTTATAAAATTTAAATGAATAAATAAGAAGCTTTTTTCTCCGTTTTACCATTATTCGAGTTTATATTCATCTATCCGATATACTCATAGTTCATATTAGCTCGGATAACCTAAATGTAATTATACTAATACACAAGCATAAAAAAATACGAAAATGTCAGTATTCTTTTACAAAAATAGATATTCCCAAATATAATGTAATATGAGTATAATTGAAGGATAATAATATAAATTGGCTTGACACATGATTTATGTATCATAACTGTCAAAAGTATGCATAGAATACACAAACGAATAACTGAGAAAGCTATATGTCTTTAATAGATCATCAACTTTAAGAAATTCCTTACAGAAATCATCAACAAATATAATTTATGAGACTTTGCTAAAGCCTTTGAAAGCTTTAAAGACGTCTTTGAAATGTTGAAAAGACATAGAGAGAAAAAAGTAAATGATATGACGCTTTTGAAATATGTTTTGGAAAAGCATAATCGTTTCTAACGGATATATCAGAATGAATCTATGAAAAATAAATTAAAAGCCTAAAGAATTGTAGATAAAAAAAATGGTATAAGATAAAGAAATTACATTTCACAAAATAGAAAGAATTTTTCCCAGATTTTATTTTATTCTCACGACCATAATTTTGAAAAAATAACTTTACTATTGATATACATTATACGCTAAATAAAGTACTTTAGGAATTTTATTTACCAACGAAAATATATTTACGTTAAATAAATTTAAAAATAGATTGTATATCCCGTATTTATACGACAAATGTTCAAAATTATAAATATTGCTGAAGTATAAATAAAAAAAAAGTAATTTGATTTCGTCAAATTAAGTTTAATATCCCAATGATTAAATTTTGTAGAATTGTAATAGCATGATTTATTTTAGTTTTTAGAGATTTATTCAGGTTTGTTCTTAAAAATTCCAGTCTGAAAATATTCACACTGAATTTATTTCCTTAATACAATATACTATATTCGAAAAACAATTTATTTATATTTTGAATATGTACGCATTTGCATTTTAGTACAGTCACTTGCGTCCATTAAAAATAATACAATAATACAATGAAACACAGATTACAAATTATGTGTTTATAATTTGTAAATTTGTAAGCATATTCTTGTCGTCATCTGAAATAAAACAACAGATTCCCTCTAAATTTCATTCTAGAACATTGTAAATGGGAGGTACTTCTAAAATAAAGAATTCTAAAAAAAATATATATATATATATAATACTTGGAAATTTTTCCAGAGAAAATTTCTCACTCCTTGCATTCATAATATTCAAATTTTAATTGCTTAATAGGCGTATAGCCAACATAATGAAAAAGTACCCAAGCATCTCTGGAAAAATTTCCAAGTATAAAATATCAATTTATTTCAACTGTCGATGCTGGATTTTCTTTAAGTTTCGTGTTTGCTCCAGGGTTGGCGGCTCGCGGAAAATATTCCCTCTTGTGCTGCGTTTGTAGCCTTGCCAACATGTTATGGTGAAAAAGTTCCAGGCTGAGTATCGTTCCCAAGTGGTTCAGTTGGTAGAACGTCAGTGCGCTAATCTGATGACCCGGGTTTGAGTCCCGGCTTGGGTTTTTTTCACTATGTTGGCTATACGCCTATTAAGCAATTAAAAATTTGAATATTATGAATGCAAGGCGTGAGAAATTTTCTCTGGAAAAATTTCCAAGTATTAAATATGAATTTATTCATTTGTCGATGCTGGATTTTCTTTGATTTCGTTTTTGCCCCAGGGTTGGCGGCTCACGGAGAATATTCCCTCTTGTGCTGCGTTTGTAGCCTTGCCAACATGTTCTGGTGAAAAAGTTCCAGGCTGAGTATCGTTCCCAAGTGGTTCAGTTGGTAGAATGTCAGCGCGCTAATCTGATGATCCGGGTTCGAGTCCTGGCTTGGGTACTTTTTCACTATGTTAGCTATACGCCTATTAAGCATTTAAAACTTGAATATTTGAATAAAATATATATGTATATTTGTTGTGTACTTTCGTAATATATATTTTACATTGTAATATTTTCTTATTACTGCTTATTTTATTATATTATTATTACATTCTTTATTATTACATTATTATTTATTCCTACACATTTTTAAAATTTTCCCAATAGAAAACCTTAAATTAATATAACTCCTATTCAAACACAACATCCTTCCTTTTCTGTTTGTTAGGGTAAGGTAAATTATACAAAAGTTGCCGGGTCCAAAACACGTTACATATATTAATGTTTGTAATGGGTTAAATTTGACATTATATGGAAACCCGGTCTGTTATGCATTCATATGAAAAATGGAACATAATCACATCAAACTAACTAAACAAACTTGTCTCTCATATCGTTTATATAATTGATATCAACGAAAACGTGGCATATTTTACTAAATATTTTAGTTAAATTTTGCTGACGGCGATATCTTAATATTTTTCACAAAGAAACTCTCTTACTTTGAAATGTTTGTACTCTAAAAATATTTTAATGACCTAGGGGAAAAAACAATGATTGTCATAGACAGTTAGATAATAAGTATTTTCATACGGGTGTCAATTTTCATCGTTCTTCTCCTTTCTCATACCTAGATTTATAAATATTTTTTGTGAGGATATTCATCATACTTCTCCTTTTAACTATTCTTCAATTGAATTTTTCAAAGGAATAGCTTCATTTTTGCAAAGAGCCGGGATATCAAACGTTAGTACGGCTTCCCTAGCTAACTGATAGCTCTTTCATCTCAAATTTCATAATAAATAGATTATAACTATTTTCCCCCTTGAATCTCCCCAACTTCATTTAGGATAACATTAGCTGTTTTCAAGATCCGAATTTTCCACCCTTGATTATGGCATTTGTTAATTCTGCTTTTGTTTCAGGACAGAAAAACGAAAAAAAAACAATAAATTTAATTTTAAAACGAATGTACTAAAATATCCTAAAAACAGTCATTTAGTACTCGCGTATATTACGAAGTTATAAAATTTAAATGAATGTGTAAAAAGCTTTTTTGGTATCATATATTCCGATAACAACGTAATAAATGCATTACAAATTTTTAAATCTCTGATAAAATTCATATTTACAGATTAGTGCTGCTATCATTTTCGTTTCTATCTCACCTGTTTTAACCTTTCTTCTGTTATACATATGTCGTCAAACTTTGGAACGTCTTCTTTAACAGACTATTTCATTTTATATTTTGGAATATTAAAATTTTAGTAACTAAGTTTGATAGCACATAAACTTTAAAAAAAATTGCATGTATGTTTTAAAAATTGTATTGCTATGTATGAATATTTTTTTCATAAGTTGCATTGAAAGATACTACTTAAAATTTGCTTAAAAAATTTTAGATAACTCCTGTGTTAATCATGTATTTAGACACTGTTGGTTAGACATATATTAAGATGCTTTTTCGTCACAATAAAAAAAGCTTCATTGCTAACACTTTCCAAGATGGTGGACAATTGTTTATGAATTCGGCTTGTCTGTCTGTCTGTCTATGCGTGCTCTGCCTCATGTAAATATACTCGAATTGGCATGTTCGGTATTGAAAATGAAGTGTATACCACTTATAGTTCATTTACAGGGACACTCAATAAATTCCGTTACATTACGGTTTATGGGGGAAAAATTGTTTGCGGTGTATTTTAATGATGTTACACTATTTCAAACATATTGAAATTGATATATATTCTTGACATCCACTACAATATGCGGTGTGCAAAAAAAGCGTGTTTCATAGAAAACGGTGTGCATAACTGAAAGTGCGTTTTAATTTATGCTACACGTTTTTAAATAAAACTAAATTCTTGCCTATTAATTGGTGTGTATAAATTTTATCGATAATATACAAGGCTGCACAAAAGAAATCAGATAGTTTTCCGACTATAGATGGCAACTGTTGAAATTGGGTTTTGAAATGTGTTATGCGTTTTCCAAATTATTAGATACGTTGCTGAAAGGGGTTAGTAGACCTTTAACCCTAGTTGACCAAGTTGACTTCACAACCTAGTTGACCAAGTTGAACGTGTTTGCTTATATATCATATTTCACTTCATTAAACAGTGAAGTTTTATTAAAATATTCTAGAAGTGTTGGAAAGTATTTCATAATATATGCTTGACGCGTGATTTTCCTTTTTCTTTATCATTATGCTGTGTTTTGAATAAAATGAATATTTATTTAAAATATATTTTTAGATGAATAACCTAAAAATCACGTTGATTTAGATTTAAAAATTTGCATAAGAAATATAATATTTAAAATTTTATTTTTTAAATTGTCATTAATGTTGCATAAGAAACATAATTTTTAAAATTTTATTTTTAAAATTGTCATTAATGTTGCATGAGAAATATAATATTTAAAATTTTATTTTTAAAATTGTCATTAATGTTGCATAAATTTAGATTATTCAGATAGCTTAGATAAATATAGAATTATTTATAATATTCTGGGTTTATCCCATTTTCTTTATAAAAATTGTTTTATAATTCTTTATGTACAGTTTTTCCGAGATCTGTATGTAACATTGCCGTTTCTTATTCAATTTTATAAATCCAAAATATTTTGAAACAAATAATTATGATCTTTTTCGCAAACTAATTGCATTATTATACGAAGATTTTTAAAATTTTGGCAAAATCTATTGCAGAGCATCTTTTGTATATTTTGTGTAACTTTTTTCCAATGAATCATACACTTTTCTATGCTGAAAGTATTTCTTTTTATTTCTTTACGAACTTTTGCAGCATGTCCCAGTGGGAACCTTACTCCATTAGCCCAACAAATCCATCCACTTTTTTAAGAACTGTTTGGAAAACTTTACTTATCATTTTTCTTTAGGAACTTTTATGAAAGTGTTTTTCCTCTAGCATACATTCAATTTTGATCTGAAATGAGAAGCAAATCGGACAAACAATAATCTTCAAGTTAGAAAACAATGTCATATAGCATAAAGTTATGCATTATAGCATCATACTTTGTGAAATAGATGAGGTCTGGAAAATTCTTAAATTATTTCCAGTGCTCTTAAACATCTTTTCTAAGAAAATTATGCATTGACATTATCTGTACTTAGAATTTCACATTTTATATGAGGTGATAATTTCTGAAAGTAATACACTTCGTCGAAAGGTGTCAAGAATCATCTTTTTCTTCGGCATTTTTCTATACGTGGAGCGAATATCCAAGATACAGAACTTGCAGTTGAGAACATAAATATTCCATAAAACATCCAATCGTATGCTCCAATTTCGTCTCTGAAATAACCTACGGATAGATAGCAGAATATTACTTTAGAGACATAGTAGTAAGCTGTGTTTTTAATTTTAATAGTAAACATTTTAATGGAACAAGAAGCCATACAGAAAAAATAATAAAATGTTAAACCTTATTTATGCTGAGAAGAAAGAAGGGAAAACAGTTTATATGCAACGTAAATATGTATCTCAAGCAATGCCAATTCCAGGTAAATTTATCAGTAATCATTATAATAATGTTTAAACATAGCTTGAAGTTAATAAAAAGAAAAACAAATGTCTACATTTTTCCAAAACTACTGTAATTCACAAACGATTCCTAGATACAAAGCATTGATGTAATTCAATGATGCTTTATGGTGTTAGTCCTATTTTTCTGTACTAACATTTCAGTATATTATGATAAATAAATAAATAAGTAAATAAACTTTACATGGCGTCCTGAGAATCATGAAAAGGTCAAGTTTTATATCCAATGTAAGCATGCATCTAACACAAATACTTCAATGTAATTCCTGATAAATTTATCAGTAATCATTATACTAATAAAACACTGCTTCATGTGAATAAAACGAAAAACAAATGTTTACAGTCTCCAAGTGCTACGGTAATTCTCAAAAGAAATATTGTTATAAATTATTGGTGTAATTCAATGAAACTTTATGCTATTAGTTCATTTTTTGTATTAACATTTCAGTATTAAGATAAAATAATATATAAATAAATAAATAAATGTTACAGGGTCTCCTAAAAGTATTGAAACGCGCTTTAATTGAAATATTTTTAATGATACATGGAATGACACATAGCAGTTACATCCAAAATGCAGATAGTTGTCAAAAATTACGTCTTGGTTAACAGAAAAAATATATGTTTTACGAGAATTCACAAATTATTATTAAACGATTTTGCTGTAAACATAACGTCATATTAAAAAAAAAAAAAAAAAAAAAAAAAAAAAAAAAAAAAACAAGCATTTTCAAGTATATTTTAATACGTCAAAGAACATGAATATCAGTAAGTACAGATTTTTTTTTACTGTCTGTTACTTTTATTTTAATTACATGTTGATTACAAAATATATATATCATTTAATTATATTGTGATATTTTAATTTTGTTGCCATAATTTTAGATGAAATTAAAATGTAGGCAATAGTTTATTAATTTCTAGCTTTTTATTTTTTATTTTTACAATACAAAATGACGATATCAGTGTATTTCATTTACAAAACATGAATTTTGAATTTCCTTTCAAATTATTTTTTTAAATCAAGAACATATTTATTTGGGACTAGGAATGTTTTTCAAATACTGCATTAAAAGTTAAATTTTTAAATTCTTTCATGTTTGAAATAAATTAAAATGCATATTTGAAAGATTCATGACGTGAAATAACATGTTTATATAGACAGAATATGAAAAACATCCGCTGGTGAAAGTATCGTCATATTTTAATGCGCCGATTTACATCAAGAAAAATTAAGTACTTTATTGCAAATATTTAAAATTTTATAACTTCCACAGACTTTATTGTCAGAAGGTACATATGTTTAACGCCTTTTTACCGTACAATATTCCATATTCCTAATTTTCCTAAAATTAATTATATATACTAAGCTGAATTAAATTTTATTTGACTGCGGCATCGCTCATATAAAATTTAAAAAGCCAATTCCAATAATTAAGCAAGAAATTCCTTCTCCCACCTTCCCTATTTTTAATGGAACCTTTATTATGGAAAAGCGCAAGAGAGAAACCAGAAAAAGATCCCGTTATTAATCGGTTATGTGGAATTCTATAACTGATAATTCCTTTAAATATTAAAATGTATAAATCTACACTTGAAAATATCTTTGCGAGGTATTCTTTGTCCTACACTGGAGTATATTCCTATCAAATTTCTAATCCTTCTTAATCTTAAATTAAAATCATATATTCGGGCGTCTTTTTTCATAAATAATTTTAAAAAAATCGGTTACTGTCGAGTTGCTTATTGAATGTTGTAATCACTAAGCAACTCTATAGAATATCGAATAAGCGTTTAGACCAGGCATACTCAACCTTTTTTCTTCGTGGACCGCAAAAATATATTTGCGACTTTGACGGGACGCTATACATTTATTAATACGGAATGCGTATACTAATGTGAAAATAAGGTAATTAAAGTAGTATGATGACAAAAGTAATATTACAAAGCATTGTAACACAGTTAATATTATAATTAGGGTTGAACGTCTGCCGCAGTAAAATGTTACCAGAAATTTTAACATCACTATTTCCAAACAATATACTGCGTGGTAGGTTTCTATTGCAAACGTTTTAGAAATATACCTGGAAGTTTATTATTTGGAAATAGTTGTGTAAAACGTTTATGGTGCCATTTTTTCTCAAGACAAACGTTTAAACTCAATAAACTATATTTTCTATATAATAAGTGTAAACGTCATGATATAACTGCAGAATTTCTAAGTTCTAAAGAAAAATATCATTTTCTTTAATAAATCAGTTTTATGCTGAAAGCAATTTTTTTTTCTTTAATGTAGAATGTACGAATTCAATTAACTTGGAATAATGTTTGATTTGTGTTGAATATTATGACATATAAACACCGCTATAGCACAAATAGGACCGAATATATATATAAAAAAAAAACTATTGACTAATCAAACGGCATTTCAGATGTTTTAACATAATTTTAAATTAATTTTAAATAGCAGGACACATATCGTTTTCCCATGAAAATATGAAAAACAACCGTGGTCTTAAATAATCTTTAAGCACATCGCAATTTCATAAATATGGATCGATGATTATGTATCTCGGGCCGCACATAAAAAGTCGCCTGGGCACATGCGGCCCGCAGGGTGCAGGTTGAGTATGGATAGTTTAGACTTTTCGAGTCTTAGGCCTCATAAATATTTGTGTCTGATAATATATATGGGAATGGTAAATATTTTGTCATTATTGATAAATATACGGCCTTGAAAAATATGTCACTGTAAAACAAAAAAAGCCATAATTATATCTGAATTAAAGACATTTGTTGTTTTTTTAGACTTAATTTTGAACTTTTACGTTTCATTATGTTTCAGTTTCTCTTTTAAACAGAATATATGTATCTGCCATTTTGTTAAAAATGTTGTATGTTGTTTTTTTAAATTTCACCAACCAATTCAAAGTCATGTTGGAAGTGGCAGGTTAATTAACATATTTCATCAACTATTTTTAATAACATAATAACTTTAACCAATATTATTTGACAAGAAAACATCAGCTAAATCCACATACATTAATGGAATAAATATAAAATAGAATAATTAGAAATGATTATAGAATAACAAAAAATTTAGCTTACTCACGATACACAATCCTTGAGAAAGTGTGTAAAATTTCAAGAAAATGAAAGAACCTAAAATATTCTTGTGTAACGAAAACATAAATATGTAAAACGTAGTAAGCAGAGGTTATTCTATACTGTAAAAGGTGAGAAATAGTTGGTTAATTGTATATTTTTTTTTATTATTGGAAAGTGATTTTTTTTTTGCTTATTCCATACACTGATTTTTCTTTAAATCTTATGTGAACGAAGTTACAAATAATTTCATTAACAAGTAATTATGCTTATTATGGAAGATAATAAAATTTAAATTTCGTTGTTATATACGCTGAGAATTTCATGCAATATTCAGTAAATAACACCAGGCTTGCCATAAGTAAACTCTTTATCGTGCACCATTTTTAAGAATATTTTACTACACTGTTAAAAATTTGCTCAAACTGTCCAGTCATTCAACCGTTTTTATAGAAAACAGTTACATAATCGTAATTTAACTTTATCCTGACCTTAATATGGGCAATAATGTGGTCAGAATAGTGTTAAATTAAGATTATGTAACCGTTTCTATAAAAACAGTCGAATGAGTGGACAGTTTGCTGCACATTTTTAACTGCGTACTCTGTAGGTAAATATTATTAAATTTTACTATGTTGTATTTTAAGTTTGATGGCGATCTACATACTTTCCAATAACTTAAAATATACAACTCATCCTGACAACCAGGATCACTACATAAGCATTGTTGGCGAAAATTGTACCTACTCTGCAATGCAAGAACAGTTGTGCTCATCAAAATATTCGTAAAGCAGCTTTACTTTACATTTATCTTATTTCAAATCTCTTTATTTATTTGTTAGCCATTGGGAAAATGGTTGTTGTTTTTGGTCGAGAATGGACCTCTTGATGATCGCCATTTATTATTTTAACCCTTTTTAATGAAATTCTTTACATTTAGAAAAATTTTTTAAGCGTTTTTAACGAAATTCTATTACTTTAGAAGAACGTTTCTTTGAATAAGCAATAGAAATGCATAAAATCGTTACAAAAATGCTAAAGTTCCAAAAAAGGATAGATGAAAATTATCAGATAAAAAAAAGACTTAAAAAATTTACGTCGGATGAGAAATCGTCTTATAAAGCAAAAAATTTGGTCTACAGCTTTAATTTCTTCAAAACACCTTTAGCTCAGACATCAATCTAAACAAGAGTATTGTATTTCCTATGAACATTAAACTTTATGATCTGTATAACTGTAATTTAAAAACCTGTCAGTAGAGAGCACTATATGCACCTCTAGTTTGTGATTAATCAGTGTTATAATAAAAACTATGTGGACATTTACACGCGTGCAAATAAAATGGAAAAAATTTAGATATTACTACAAATATTTACCAATAAACTTGATTTCAAATGTTTTGTTTCCTTATAAAATTATGTCATTTTAACTTGTTTTTATACAAAATTGTGCTTTTTGAGTTATGACATAGTTCAATTTAAGAATTGGATACCACAACATATACAAAACAATACAATAATTTATACTTACCAATCAATGGAGCTATTGCTAGACAAAGTGGGCCAGAGAGAAAATGACTTGATGGGATGGCAACAGTTTGTTTATCATGTTCGATAAACTGAGCTATTATTACTGGAAATATAACTATAAGTCCTGCCTGTGCCAAACCGTACAGAGTTACAAGTATAGCTAATGAAATGAAATCAGTAGACCACACTATAGCAGCACTAAAAAGTCCTTGGCCAGCAAAACATACAGCGGTAAATGCAGGTGTACTCATATATCCACGATCTGTTATCCAGCCTAGACCCAGACGACCTGCGATATCACCAACTGATAATAGCATCAAAATATATTTCTCATTAGATACTCCAATTTGCAGATCTCTAGAAAAATCAACAATTATTGTAACCATGCATACGAATGACGAGGTATAAATTGCATTAGTGACAGCTATTAAGACAAACATGGGATCACAGATTACACTAAATATGCCTAGTGATGAGGCTTTTTCTGTAGCAATATATTGAATTGTTGTATCAATTTCCTTGTGACTTTTGTCACCTGGCCATTCAGGTGTTTTTGTAAGTTCTAATACGTTATAAGATAAATTGTTCACAGATTCATTTGGAGTTATTATTTTATCAAGATAGTTTCGGTTTGAAGAGTAGAAATTTGAAATTTGTTTATTTGCATTTTGTGACACAGCATTTTTTGAACAATCCATTACATAAATATTACTTGAGAATTTACTATTGTCATCAATATCTGAGAGGTAACCATAGTTTTGGTAAGATTCGTTTTTAATATTTTCTACTCTATTGTTCTGCTCACTGTAGAAAATCTGATTATTTGATAAACCGCTTGAATATGTAATTGGCGGCATTATTTTCTCGCACGGTATTTTAGAAGGATCAGTAATTTTTTCGAAAACAACACCTTTCTCTGAACTGACATCTTCATCAGTATTTTCCGAGGACAAACTAAATGTTTCAGCTTGCAAAATTTTTGGATCTACTTTCCTTCTTCCTTTGCTGTTTTCCATTATTTGATCCACATCTAAAGGCTCTGAAGAACTCATGCGTACTGAGTAACCCGATAATAATGTTTGAGTCGACAATCTTTTCAACCTTTCTTCATATGTTAAAGCTGTGTAATATTGGCTAAAATTTTCTTTTTCCGCTAGACAAATACTGGTATCTGAATTGCGATTTTGTAGCATTTTAGAGTCACAATCATTTTCTACTGTATATAAAGTTGAGATTCCTGAGGTAATGTTTTGCTTTTCCGTTTGTTTTTTATCACAAGGAATTTTTCTTTGAATTGCAAAATTAGGCTTTCTTAATAACATAGCAGCTGGAACACAGTTTAGAATGAATCCTGACAGAAAGAGAAAAGTCTGGGACAGACCATAATTATTTAGAAGAATTTCTACTATTGGTGGCAATATAAAAGAGCCCAAGCAAGCTCCAGAAAATGAAATTCCTGAAGCAGTTGCCCTGTGTTTGTCAAAGTACTGATTAATAGATATCGGTAGAAGAATATTTCCAAGACCATAACCAAGCCCTAAAACGAAAAAAGAAAAAAAAAACATGTATAAAAAATTACAATGCAAATATTTTTTATGTTATAGACATTGAATTTTGCAGAATATTAAACGATTATCATATTGACATTAAACATAAAACTACACAATTGAATGAATAATAAACCTATGCTTTTATGACCCAACTTTATCTCAACCCACGCATATTTCATCTATTTAACATGGTAATAGGTATATTAAGTTATTATAAAATATTAAGCGATTGAAAAACAAGTTAATCAATGTGGCATTTCTACAACTTGCAACTCATCTAAATTGACAGTATAACTTCCATTTTACGATGTTTAATACATTGAAAAAAATAGGCTTGCAAATTGTATTTTTTAAATTATAAATATTAAATGCTTGCAAAAACAATATTTCAAATGAAAATGTATAAAAATATATCTATTTAATTGTTAATGTTGACAAATTATAATTACAATTTATTTGCACTATAATCAAGAAATCATTATTTGTTTCACTTTTATTCCTGTAGATGGCAGCACCAAACAGTTAAATGTAAAAAATCCTGGCTTTAATCCTGCCTTTAATCCAAGGACTTTTTCACAATAACCAAATAGATGCGTTTCATTCTGGCGTTGCCATTAAACAATTAACATATAATCGCGATTTCTGTGCCACGTACGATAGCTTAATGTATATAGATTGTTTTGTGTATTATAATCTTTACGTCGAAATTCTGCAATATTCATTCAATAAATTGCGTTCGATGACAAACAAATCTACCTGTTTAATTATAAATATCTTTTTCTCCACACAGAAAGCCGTAGATTTCGTACTTCTTTATGAATATCTTTCGTTTTAGTACTTCTTTATGAATAACCTGTTTATATAAAGTCTAACATTTCTTTTTTTCTTTAAATATGATTGTTAATTGGGAGCCATAATGTAGTTTACACATAAAAATTTGATTGAAAATTTATACTAAAATGCATAAAAATTACATATAAAATTTCTAATATGGAAATGTTTTAATTAAAAATTTCTTGAGGTTAATTAATCTTTATTTATTTAGGGTCTCATTTATCGAAACTCAATTCGTGTCACTCGAGTTCATACTCGGAAACTGTATAAGTTAGAGACTTGAAATTTTGCATACTTATAGATGTATACCTCCTGTCACACGACAAATCATAAAATTTTGAAAATTCTTATATTATTTCAATTAGATGAATTAATTTAAATACATCCAACCATTTCGGCGATTTTCTTAGATCTTAAAACATAATCTTAGTTCCTGTCTTTTTCTCGAAGTCTAGATGGTTCCGTGATAGAGCGTTTTCCTCTTAACCCAAAAGTTCCGGGTTCGATTCTGGAGGACGGAATTTCATATTTTCGATTGTTACCTTTCATTGTCCGATAGATTTAATTAAAAGAACTTTCGTATTTTTTTGACATTTTAAGAGTTTCGTTTTTTTTCAGCTAAAATTACATCATGTAATTAAATATGCTTTTCAGATATACAAAAATATTCTGTTACAATTGCCTGAAAAGCAGCTTTTGAATATTTTTAATTTGATTTAAAAATAGCTTCATTGTATTATAAAATTTAATGGTGCTGCCATCTATGTTCTTATTGATAAAATGTATTAATAATTGCTAAATAAAATTATAAATTAATTATTTGGATTTATTAATGAATGGTTAAAGTGTTTTGAAAGGAATATTAAACGAAACTGTTTGTGAGAACTTCGATTACACTTATCCACTATTTAACGTTTTTATGTCCCAGAATTCCTCTTTTTTTCACGATGTCTTCAGACATTTTAAATTGAAATAAATAGTTGCTCTGACCAACATCATCTGCAACAGCGATTAATCTCAAAATATGTGTTTTAGTAAATTAGTAATTTTATGTCATTTTATTCGGCTTATGTGATGATTAAGTTGGTAAAATAAACTTTTCCCTTATGTATATAAATAGGTTACCTAAATGTTTCATACTGTAAACTTATCATCATACATATCTCTTATACGTACCAAAAATTGCTCCCCATAGAAAAGTCACTGCAGTAATACTTTCAGCGAAGAAACAGAGACCGGCACCTAAAGCGCCTAACAATGCACCAAATGCAGTAACAGCTCTCACTCCAAATTTATGACCTAAGTATCCAACCAATGGTCCTGAATAAAAAAAAATATTAAAAGTTTTGTAAAATGTTTAAAAAAATGTTTATATAAATTACATTTTATTCAACAAAGCTTTAAAATCTATAAATTAATTCGATTATGTTTTTTTAAACAATTTAATTATTATGTCTTAAATAGCATTCTGCAATCTACATGAAATATTGATATATTCTCATTATCTAAAGATATATAAATATGATGTCCATGTTGTTACGTATGAGTTCATTAATTTAATTTCTTACAATAATAAATCCCAAATTCTGCACTGGCTAATTCGTCTAAACATTTCTTGGATCAAAGGATTTTTTCTTTGAACTGTTTTATATTTAAAAAAAAATAAAATTAAAATTACTATAAATTGAGGCTACGCGCACCCACAACGAAAAAGGGATTGGTTTTAACACGTTACCTTCCAACAAGTCCATATTGTCTCACGCATGACTTCCATTCTGTCCATCTTCCTTCTACGTACTCATCAGTAGTGTAGCAATGAATCGGTTCTGATTAGAGATCCTGCCTAAGAGAGAGATTGGACACTGACGAAATGTCCACTATCTTATTTCCAAATTCGCCGGATCACCGTTGAACGCAATGCAAAATGTACTTCGTAGAATTCAAGGAGTTTTTTATTGAGCTCTTGATTTTAACTTAAAAATACTTAATAAAATTATTAATAGAATATCTTAAATTTTTAACTAGAGATTTTTTAATAATCGATTGAAATATCGACTTTTTAAACTTATAAATAAAAAACTAGATTATTTTATTTATTAAATGAAATAAACAAAAATAATAACGTTTCGAATAAATAAAAAAATACCGAATTTTTAACTATTTAATATAATACAATGTATAAAATTCATCTTTTTGAGCCATTATATTTCTGACTTGCTTCTCTTAACATCAGCGCCCTATTTAATTATCAAACTTTTAAAAATTTATTTCAACACCAGTAGCACCACTCATTCTAATACTATATTTATCGATCTGTATATTTATATATTTTTTAAGCCATAGCCGTATCTAGAAGTTAATTATCCAGGATTGATAGGATCTCTTCAGTTTATATTTCAAGCTAATCGTAAATAATACATTTTTACCAGAAGATATATACCGTATGATCAATATTAATTTTTTTTTTAATTATTTAATGCAAAAATAGCTAATTTATAATAGTTACTGTTGTTTAAATCTGTATAAGAGGCTAAGGATAGTGTGTGTGTGTGTGTGGGAATAGTATTGTATTTATTTTCTGGCTGAAATGTATTTTACATTAAAATCTAAGAAAAACTACATTTATTTTTTCGAAATAGTGTGAAAGTGAAATAAAGTTTAAATCGGCCACATGTATTGAACTGTGATGTATTATTATTATTTATTATGTTTTTTTAAGTTGTATGAGCAATTTTCCAAACATTCTTCACAGCGCAGTGATGACAAATGTTGAAGTTGGAACTAAAATGGCGGACTTCCCAAATCTTCCAAAGTAGCCAATGTACAGTTTCAGGGTCACTTTCTCTGACTGCTTCGTAGCGCCATCTGTCAGACAAATGACAGACAAGGAAGGTCTCCTTAAAGCGGATACTCAGAATATTTTGAAAAAAATGCCAATGGAGCTACTCATGTACGTAATAAAGGATCAGTCAAATTTAGCTGCGGAATCCTAGTAAAAAAAAATGTGTAAAAAAATAAAATGCTTTGGAGTATTTGGCGCAAAAAGACGCGATTTGGGGAGCAAAACTTTTTCTTCGCCAAATGCAAGGGACTTTACTGGATTTGAAAGTGCCTGGTTAGATGAGCGTTTAAATGAATAGCACTTTATGAATTTAAATTTCAACGATTAAATAGTTTATATTTTTTTCTATAAGTTTATATAATATAAATACAAATTAACTATTGCTGAAATTATTTAATTTTACACGATGACGCTGGATGGATAAGTTTTAAGTGTATTTTAACTGTAAATCTCGGATTAAGAACCCTCTCATTATACATTTCGATATTGAATAAGTCATTGTTTCCATAGCAACAAGATTTTTTTCTTGTTGTCTCCGGAACTAACAATATCGAAGTCAAATGAACAGTGCTCAGAATCGGACAATTAGTTTTTAGTTTGAAGCATTTTTAATCAATTTAAATTTTGTTCTAAACCGTAGAATACGATCATTAATTTTCTTTAAATGTACATATAAATGTACATGGCAAAACTGTAGTTATAAAAGTGTATTTATTTAAGTTAAACTTACTCAAACTAGTTCAGTATAAAGAGTAGAAAACGTTTTTCCTTAAAGCGTATTTATCGTAAATGCGCATTTTAAAAATTTCATTGTGTCGCCAACCCAGCGATAAATCGCCAAAACCTGAAATTTTCATATTTTTTTTTACGGACGTTACATCGAGGTTTTGCAGCAAATTTTTTTATAAACGTATATATCCTCATGAGAAGAATATTCTGTATTTTTTTCAAAATTTTCTGAGTATGCGCTTATGGAGACCTTCCTTGTGAGCTAAGTGCTTGAACAATGCAAAGGAGTAGTTTGCATGACTTCAAAAAAGTAATCAAATTCAAGCTGGACGGTCAACCTGTTAAATTTGTCATGACCCTACTGTTTTGAAAGTATTTATGTAATTCTTCGAGCTATTTATATATTACTAGCAAAGCTACGCCCGCTGCGCTGGTCGGTTTCTACAAATGAACCTTCAATCAAACGAAATATATCGTTTAATTTGACCTTGTATTTGAAAGCAATCTGTATATTTACCTGGAATATCCTTCCACATTACTGAAAAATCACGTCATTCCGATATTATATTTTTTAACGGCCAGTCAAAATTTTAGTTGGTAAGGACCAACTTTTTTATTTGGTCATTTACAGTTAGGGTTTGCTAAAGAATGATAAAACTATATGCAGTATGCTAAAACCATCACTAAAAATTATCGAACTAACAATGCAAACAAATTAACTAACAAAATCCCTACAGTAGAAGTTTTTATAAACGCTTTTTATAAACGATAGTTGGGTTAATCTGATTATAGAACTTTTCCACATAATTCTAAAACTAACAGAACGATATGAAATGCACTAAAACCACCCTTACAAATTATCTACTTAACAATGCAAGTCGCAAAAAATATGCCCAGTAAAAAATTTCAAAAAGGCTAATCTTTCGGAATCGGGTTCAACTGACTATATAACCTTCACACATAATTGTTTGACTAAGCAACGTAGAACAATATGTAGTACACTATAACTATTCCTTAAATAGCATCTAACTAACTAACATTATAATTCTCATCAAAATTCGTCAAGTAGAACTTTTTCAGAAGGCTAATCTTTCATAATCGGAATCAAATATTGAAAAGGGTAATATTTGATAAAAAAATGGTCACCCGATTTTGGAATTTCCCCCTATAATTCTAGAACTAAGCAACGTAGAATGATATGTTATATCATAAAACTTTCTCTAGAAAATTATCTAACAGTGTATGTTCCATCGAAATCCATTCGGCAAAATCTTTTAAAAAGGCTAATCTTTCATAATCGGATTTATCTGATTGTAGAACTTCCCATAATAATTCTATAACTAAGTTACGTAAAATGATATGTTATACAATAAAACCTTCCCTGAAAAATTATCTTACAGTTTAAGTTCTACGAAAATCCATTCAGCAGAACTCGAGTTATCAGCAGCCGGAACGAAATTTCATATATGTAGAAGTAAATAGAAGTATATTGCCATTAATATAGTTTGCATTTGAATAAAAAAAAGGTACTTTTCGGTTAGCCGGGCGCCAGTGATATATGTACATATATAAATATATATGTATATATTCATACATATAAGTGTATACATATGTATGTATATATATGTATTTGTATAGATATATGTGTATATATATGTGGGCGGCCGGCTAACCGAAAAGTACCAAAAAAATTGCTGTCGTACACTTGAAAAAACAACTTTTGGCTTAAAATCTCTCATCAAAACTGTTTTTCTTTTTTTTCTTTTCTTTCTTTTTAAAATGAAATTAGTAACAGTTTTTTCTTTTATTTTTCCAGATGTATAGCCATTTCATTTCTTTCTGCAAAAAAAAAAAAAAAAAAAAAAAAAAAAAAAAAACATTTTTCGGCTTAAAATCAAATTGTTTGGTGTCAAAAGTAAAATCAAATCGCCAAAAACAAAAGATAAATCGCCAAATGTTGTTTCAAATGCTTTGTTTCTTGCCCCTTGAATAATTTTTTAAGCATAACGAACATTCCTAATCATGTTTAAATTAAATATTTTCGTTTTATAATATTATCTGATCAAAACTTTTTCTTTTTCTTTCTTTTTTTTTTAAATAAAATTAGCAACAGTTTTTCTTTTATTTTTCGAGATGTAAATCTTTTTCATTTCTTTCTCCAGCAACAATGGTCGCCAAAAAATTAGCAATGGTAACCTTTTCGGCCAAAATAACAGAACTTTCTATCATAATTCTGTAACTGATGTACGTAGAACAATATGTTATATACTAAAACCTTCCCTGAAGAAGTATCTATCCAACAGTGGAAGTTCCACCAAATTCCATTCAGCAGAACTCGAGTTATAAAGGAACGGAACGAAATTTCCGTTTGTGTTTTATATATATAGTAGATGTCAATAATTTCCATACAGTAGAACAGGGGATGATTAAACCTCTTTTGTGGCTTTAATTAACTCCGTCTAGAGTCCAAATAGTTCTATTTTTATGTCGATTTATTATGACAGTTTGTAGTTTCTCAGAGAATAATCACAAAATCTTTTGGTCTATTTCTTCTCGCATTTGTCAAGCGCTTAACAAATGTTTGGAGATATAACATGATGATTTAACTGCTGTAAAGTCTTTGGTATGTATTTACATACCATCACTTACAGTACAAGGATTCGAATGGAGAACAAATTTTAGCATCCGATTTTAGAGTATGTTCTACCATACTTCGGTTGCTTGTGATAGTTCATATAAGTCGATGATCACGCCATATACTAACTACATGATTTTTTTTACATAAAGAACTTCATAGGCTAATTACAATATCTTACATTTCTGTTACAATGCATTTAGTACCTTTAATTTACATTATTTTTCCATGCATTCATTATAAAAATTAAATTATATGCAGTAATAAAATTCGAAGCATATCTTAATTATCTTTTAGAAGAAGTTTTTCAGAATAAACTCTTCAATATTTCGTATGAAGCATTTTCTGAAAGTTTATATTTCAATAACGCATTCTTATTATCTGTAAGGATTTTTATCTTAATTTTCATTCAAGGATAAAAAACAAAATAAAGATATATAATGTAGCAACATAATGAAGAAAAATGTTTGAAGAAAAAATAATGATTAATGGATTTTTAATTAATGTCATATTTTTCATTTAATTCAAAACTTCTCATGCTTGGTACCGCAAAAATGGTTTTAAGTAACATATAATATGGTAACATGTAATAGGGTAATAATTAGGTAACAATAAGGGTACACAAACATTTACTTATTTACTTTCATGTATATATTTACATAATGAGTGATATTTATTGGAATTGCGTTAAACATTTAGACTCTTATTTCAATAGAAGCGGTTTAAACACAATTTTGAATCGCATAATTTGCCTCATCATCAATTTTAAATCTCACAGGGAATTAAAAAAATCTATAGAATTTTACCGATCCAAACTTTAAAACGAAAAAGTATCTATGTTTAAAAAAAAATTATTTCCGAGATACAAGAAATGACATGCACAGATTTTATATGCAGCTGAAAGACAAGAGATGTCACCGATAGTTGTGAACGAAACATATGTTATCTACATTAAAAAGGTATTTTAAACATTCCGTGTTATGTTTTTATCACTTTAAGCATTATTGGACTTTAATTTAAAGTGAATAATTAATTAAAACTTATTTATTAAAAAATAACAATTCATACCTGAAAGGTTTTTGACGAAAGAGGCAAATGTATATGGAAATGAAGCTTGCTCCCGTGCCACTTTATATCTTGGAATCGACGCGACAAAAAGCACGCCGGAAAGTCTTGCCATACCAAATATCATCGTATTAATAAAGCAGCATACAAGAGATATTAACCAGCTGTTAATACTGTCTGGTCCGTCCCACTTCATGTTTAATCTTCTGAAAAAAATAATGGTTTTAATTTATTTTCCACTCTACATATTTGCAAAATAATTCTATATGAATATAATTGTTAGACGTCTGTAATGATTATGAATCATGATAATTAAGGTAATAGAAATTAAATATGTATGTACACTCCACATATCTAAGTCTCTATAAGGCAGATGGGTTTTTACGAAAGAAGCAAACGTATATGGAAATGGAGTTTGCTCTCAAGTAATTTTATATCGTGGAGTCGACCCGACGAAAAGCATGCAATAACGCCTTGCCATACCAAATATCATCTTACTAATCAAACAGCAGACAAGAGATGCACAAGAAATGTCATCAGACAAGAGACGGCTATAGAGAGAGCAGACAAGTTTATTAGAAGGGATTAATGCTATTTATGTTAAAACTTCTGTAAAAATAATGCTTACAGTTTATTTAATTCTCTAAATAATTACAAAATAATTCTATATGAAGATAATTGTTAGATATATCTAATGATTATGAATCATGGTCATTATAGGTAATAGAAACTAAAATATATATATGGCAACTCCTCATATCTATGTCTCTATAAGGCTATATTTTGTTCTATATATTACATGTATCTGTTCTATCAAGCAAGTTATATAAATAATAATAATAATAATAATAACACACATATAGATATATTAGTATATCTATTATCTATAGCTTTTAGATAGATATAGATAAAAAGATAGATAAAAAGAGCTATATCTAATAATTATAAATATCATTAATACTTTTTCATTAACGTTTACAATTTTTGTGTCATTAGCTTTTTTAACATTAAAATCTATTAGAAATCTCTAATCAAGTTAATATTTATATTTAAAAAAAACGTTGAAACAAAAAGATATTTGCAATTCTGTAAGTCATTAACAAATACTTTGTAATAGAGTTTGAGCAACGAAATTATAATAGAATATTACTGTATGACTTAGTTATATGATGTTCATAGATCATGTATTTCTATTATAAAAAACAATTTCCTATATCTTTCTTTACGGAGTTTTCTGTCGTCGTGTCGTTAGAAATGTATCATGCCGTTTTGAAAAAAACTTTAACTATTTTATCGCTCATACACCATTTCTAATTATCGCAATCATTAAATTTTTACATTATTGAAATTAAAAAGAACCTATTTTCAAATAGATTTTCTTGATAACTTTTAAAACATGAATTTTCTAAATTAATTCAAAACTGAATATCTATACTAATAAAAGAAAGTTTCGCTCTGTGTGGCGATGGCTAGCAAAATCTAGCCCACCTAGAAGTCTGTCTATTTAGGTGTGGATAGTCAAGGTCTGACCATGTGCACCTGATTCTCAGAATTTTAATATTTTGATAATTACTCAAGATATTAATTATAATACCATTAAACATCGCATCGAAAATGCCACCTTTTAAAATGAAACAACTGATGTTCTGGATTTGCAAACGGAAATGAACGAATTGGAAATTATTTTACTAATTAGCGAATTTTAAGAAAACTAATTAAGATATCAATTTGAAAATTTCTGAGTATATGTAAAAAAAATTCTGCATCCGACTATGTGATTTTTGAAAAATTCGGACGGTAATTTTTCTTAATTAATGCAAAAAACTGCCAAAAATCTGCCGACGCCTGTGAAAAAGGTCCGAGAAAGTTTCAGACAGGAATCTGCTTTCATTAAAAACTGAACTACAAAGAGATAAGTTTCTCTGTCTGATCCCTCCATTTAGTTTGCGAAAATGAAAGGAAATAATTGCTAATTTTTACTAATGAACAAACATTTAGTTAACAAATTAAGATATAGATCTGAAATTGAGGATGGGAAATGTTGTGATCTGCCGGCTATTTAGGGTAGCATCTTCGTTATGTTCTAATTATCAGAATTTTTTTTCTTTTTTTAATGATCGCGTTAATGTAGGTGAAGGTGGTTTTCTTGAACAAATTATTCGTTATATTTGTGGGTATGGGGAGGGAGGGGGTTAAGGTGCCTGACTGCGTACGGAACATTTTTTTCCAAAAAAGCTATTTAATTATTTTTTGAACATACTTTTATTAAGATTATGGCTAAAAACTGTAAAAAAAAAGGGCAAAGAATCTTTCATTAATTCATAAAATTTTGGTAAATGAGGGATTTTGTGATAAAATTTAGTGAAATTGGGCCCAATACGCAAAACGCTCTAGAGAAAATTCTATTGTATATATCTTAATTTTCTTTTTACACGTCATACTTATGATATTGATGAAGGCAATGAACTAAAATATAAGAGATATTTCAAATATATCAAAATTTATAGTGTATCGCACCTCTTTACATGCTGATTATCATAAAATTCATCGATGTCATTCCACGAAAACATCCATAAAACAAAAAATATTTATTCTAAAATTAAATTTTTTGTTCATTGCCTTCACAATAGTGTAAATAACATGCACTTTAAATTTCATAGTGATATTCTTATACCTTTTTGAGAAATCGTGTTTTGCGTACAGAATTTTCACCAAAAATTACATATCCCAAAAGATGCATTTAAAATTTAGATTTATGTTTTACTACAAGAATGTACGCAGTAATATGCATCTAAAAATCACTGTTTTTATGAGTCATACTCTTTTTTTCAAGTACTGAGCATTTGTTTATTTCTAGAAGGCCATATTTTTGCTTCCCACCTGCCAGTTAGTACCTTTAAATAGTACTTCCGGTCCTTTAAACAGTACTTCCGGTTTGAGTGACAGCTGTTGAGTAGTTAAAAAACTGCTAAATTTTATAGCAGTTTTTGATAATAATGTCATTGCTATATATAACTCCAGTTCTATTTATCGTAAAATAAAAATTAATACAGTTTTGGAAATGTAAGAAGTTGGGTTTAAATAAAATGTAATACAATCGTTTTGACAATTTTGGTCGAAAACTACTTTTTAAACGTAGTCAGATACCTTAACGCCTTGCTATGAGATTGTTATTATTTCGGGCACGGGGTTATTATTCGGGGGAAGAAATAAATTTAAACTTTTGCATCAATTTCAAAAGCGTCGCAAGATTCAATGACTAAAGGCAAGATGCAATTACGTCATAACTGCCAACTTTAACGCTTTCTTTTCCCAAGTCAAAGAAATGCGTGTTGTACTAGAAATTTTACTTAATGTATGAATTGAGACAGGTGTCATGAAGAAACAATACTTTTCAATAAAACATATTTTTCGTTTAAAACATGTGTATTTGACTTTTAAAATAACGCAAACGTTCGTTGTATCTATGCCATACATTCTTCCGTCACGAAGCAAGATAACTGAAAATAGTGCACGAATTGAAGCATATTTTATAGGATCTAAAATTGATACGTTTGTACGTCTGTCTGTTTTCTTAGATACTTTAATTTTTTTAACAATTGCACAATCGTCACGACTATTGAGTATTGGTAAGCCTGACAGTATTATTTTACGTTTTTAAATATATGTTGTATCGTGTATAATTTTTTCCAGGGACACTTCAGACATTTTAATTATCATCGTCTACTCCGCGCCATGCCAAGCGATATTAGGAACAATGACATTTAAAGCAAGTATAGATTAGAGGCCCACATCGTGTAGTGTAAACCGATTTTAACCAAAACCGACATAACACATGGTTTTGGCGTCGTCGTGTAAGCGGGAATTATTTCTTGTTCGGGTTGATTCCGGTTTGGGTTTTGACATTTGCGGGTCAGGTGCGTAACCAGCTTTTTCAAAAGAAAATCACAATTTTTGTTTCTGGTTAGAAAAACTATATATTTCAACATAAATTATTATATGTTTTTTCATTTTACCACACAAAAGATAACATCAATACTACAGTTTTTATGGACTATTTTTTCGTAATTGCATTAAAATATGAATTAATTTCATTTCATTGCTCCTTTTGGTTTCATATGCCTCAGTCATCATACTCAGGTTGAGTTTAATGTTAAATTGAAGTAGAATTTTGTATTCCAGTGGGTGTAACGCGTATAGGACCCGTATAGGGCTCTAATGTGGTGTCAAGTGTTGTAAAGTGTTGTCACAAAAAAGAGGGTGAGAAACAATCCTTTGATGTCTATTTTATATCTATATTACAAAGCGAATATGTGTCCGTGAGTAACTCTGACGTAATATGGACGATGGCACATCTGACCAATAAATTTTGGCATTTTACTGCAATTTCTTTAGCTTCTAAACATCGCACAATTTCAATTTTTTACACCGCCGAATGAGAAAAAAAACTTTTCTTTCAAATTAAATTTGTTTATAAATAGCATATTAATTTAATGATTTTTTATGGTTTTAAAAATAATTTTAAAGTATGATATCTCTTTAAATCTCTCTATTGCGTGCAGTACGATTATGAAATTTTAACCTGTTCGAACTTAAAACAATATAAAAATTTCAGCATTTATTTCCGTCTAATATTTCATAACGGAATTAAAACTTCAGCAATAAATAAATAAACAATAAAAATATATAAACAAGTCACACATTTAACAGACATGTGCTTAAACCACTAAAATTATCGCAATAAAAAAGACAAGTCGCAAAATTTTGGTGATTTTTTAGGCTATTCACTCCTGTTATGCAGCTAATATGAAATTATCGCTTTTAATAAATTTCAAAACTATATGTGAATACTATTGATCTTTTTCATATAAAAATGCTTTTTTGTTGTGTTAGTGGACAACCTAGAGCAATACTAAATGTAAAAAATCACTTAGAGGTTTTCATAAAAAAATGGTTTTCACTATGTTCTGTAACCCTGGAAACCCGAGCAAGATCACCTATTTTACCTTTAAAAAACCTTTTTCAACTTTAAAAGAATGTTCGGAGATTGGGAATATTAAAGTATAATAATTACGGCAACAGATGGTCAGCGTGCAATCGGATTACGAATTCTTTATAATATTTAAATTATAATATTTGCTAATCCCTTGTTAGAGTAAATATTCAAATATATTAATGTGAGGCGTTAAATTGTAACTGCTTTATAAATGTAACATAACGCTAACATAGGTAGTTTTCAAATTATTTTTAAATGATACAAAGTCAACAAACAAATATATGTTGCCCAATAGTTTGCTTAATTATCCTTTCTTTGTTACAAAATGCAGTACTGGATATATTTTGACAAAGACTTTTTATAAATAATTTCCTGAAAATTATTGATATTTATTAATAAATATTATTAAATATTAGATTTGGCAAAAGTTTGAAAAAATTAATTTAAATTAACAGTTATCGGACAGTACAAATAAATTATGTTTCATTCGCCCATATGTATATACAAAGAAAAACTTCACACATAAGCTTTAGAATAAAAGCTCAAACAGAAAATTAGTTTTAAATAATAAGAAAGAAAAACTATGCGTCAAGCATAGGTAATGAAACAATTTCAAATGCCAACAGAAAATTCTTGCTAAATTTAAACTTTTCAGATGATTCAAAGAAGTAGCTAAAGAAGCTTAGAAAACGTATATTGCAACCGAAATCCTGCATTCAGAATGTACCATTTCTGTTCGCAACATATAAACAGTGTATTACGTAGACTTATATGTGAGCGTTGAATATGTATAGGTACCACATGCTGTTCTATAATTCAATTTATCCGAAAAACGCAAACTACGATTTAGGCAATAAAGTATACAGTATGTTATAGCCAACCGTGTACATAAATTTATTCATATTATATACACATCACATATAGTTCATATACTGTTTCACTAGCTGGAATTGTATATACCTCATATATTATATACACATCACATATATATGTTAAATTTTAGTTTAACTGAAAATAGAGTAACACAGTTTAAAATATATTTCAAGTAATTCCCGTTCATTGATGATAAGGTATTCGATTTCTTTTCAGTGTAATCTGTAATTTATAACATTTATACGTACCATATACTTTACTAAAATTTACTTCATGTTGATAACGCATAACATCAATGAAAGCACATTTCCAACCATCATCGCTCATCAACGATAATGTATCTGAAATCATTTGAGGTGTCTTGTAAGAGAACCTTAAACATTTCATGCAACGTTTACGAAAAAAAGTGACCCTGTATAGCCACATGAATTTTTTTGTATTTCATATAATGTAACATCTTTAAAATATACTTAAAACAATGACAGGCTATAAACTATAATGTAATCGAATTACTATGTATATTCCTGTATATGTGCGATAAATGTCACGTACGCCATGTTTTTTATGAAACACATTACGCTTCATCGCAATATTGCAACTATTTAATAATGTTTGAAATAATGTAACATCATTAAAATGTACTCCAAACAATTTACGTCCACACACCAAAATATATTAGAATTCTTTCGAGTGGCCCTGCAATCCAAATAAAAATACTTCATCCCCATTTCAATAAAAGACATTTTATAGCCAAACTTGATAGCATATACCAATTTAAAAGTAACCCAACCTTATTTACAAAAACGCTACTAAACAGACAGACAGACGAATAAAGTCATAAACACCTTTCAACAGTGTCAAAAAATAATATTAAAAGACTTTGATTGTGTCATAAGAATGCTAATATTTGACACATTATACTGAAAAAAAACATGTAATGTAAAAAAAGCATAAAAATTTATTTCTGCGTATTTCAAAGGAAATTATATATTATATATATAGTAAATAAAAATTATTAAAATTCAAAAGCTATTCAAAATGGCATTGATCAATTTGGCGTCCTTTGGTGTTTAGATAAATTTATAAAAATTAGATTTATTAAAAATATATATTTTTTTAAATATTTGTACCTCATTATACTATATACTTAGCATATGAAAGTAACATCAAAATAATATACTACTTACTTTTAACTGTAATCGAGGAGAAGTGTGAGACGGAATACCTCTTTTAATCATTTGCACATTATCGCGATTTTGCTTCGGGCTTCCTGTTTCACAATTCGGCAACAAATCTCAAAGAGCTTGAGGGGACATTGAAAACTTAACGAGTCTCATTACGGCAAAGCAGATAAGATTTCAAAACACTAAGCCTATGGTGACGTCATCAGCTCAACCTTCATTTATGAATAAAGTGATAAAAGTGGACAAAAGAACAGAATTCTGATATTTTATCAAAGGTCAATGTTTCTTACTTCGTCTGTGAATAATTATTTTATTACAATGTCGCTCTCAACTGTGGAAGATAACATCTGCCCTTAACCCAAAGGACTATGGGTACATATATCTATCTTCAAAAGGTACATACTGCACTTATTTCTTGTACCAGTAATAAAGGGATTTTCCTTTATTTTATTAGGAAATTTTCGTGTTTAAATAAGTAAAGAAACCTTCTTTAAAAAAGGGTGCCAAACGAAGTAAATTCGTGTATGGAACCTGGTCCCAAAAGATTTAAATAAACAAGTTTCTCACAAAATAACGCTTTTGCTAAAACATTTCAAGAAAGCAAAAATTAATGCGATTCATTATGGTATTGTTTTAAAGAATATAATATTTTAAAATAATAATAATAATAATAATAATAATAATAATAATTATAATAATAATAATATAAATTATTAATAATAATAATAATATAAATTAATAATAATAATATTACTACTACGACTGCTACAACTACTACTAATAATCATATAAAGCAATAAGAATATAATTATAATATAAATTACAATATAATATAACAATAATAACTTGAAATAGTGTAAAAATAATTGTTATTCATGAATTTATTTCCATGTTGAAACCATGGCAACACTGTTTCGTAAATTATTAAAAATGATATGATTTATACTACACTTCAACATTTGACTCGCGGGATACCAATCTAACACTATTTTAGTACAGGAAATTTTGCCCTGTTTAATGACAGAAACTTTGAGATTAAATAAGGCGAAAATTATCCTTCTGAATTTCTGGCGGTAATCGAATTTTAGGCAAATTTTATTTCAGTGTATATATTTTCAGAAGTAAATACAGATTCTCGTTCTACAATATATAAATGTTTAAAGACATATTTAGTCATTTTATATATCTTAATTTTTATAATTTTTTAATTCTTAACCTTTTATTTCTGTTCTAAATTCTGCACAGACTTTAAAGTTATTTAAAAATTTTTATGTTTCGTAGCATTATAATCAGGATTCAATACTTTTAAGTTATATTGTATCCCGGTCTAATATTTTGTAGACTGGTGAATAATATTGTACTGACATTATATAAATATTTCGTGTGTCTATAATTCTGCATTAATGCGATATATATATATATATATATATATATATATATATATATATGTAATATATATATATATATATATATATGTATATATATATATATATATATATATATATATATATATATATATATATATATATATATATATATATATATATATATATATATATGTAGGATTTAAGCTGGCGTCTAGGGGATGAGAGAAATACTCCACACGTTTTTCCAATTGATTAAAACGTTATACTTTTAATTCTTGATTATCATATAAAATATTTACAACATTAATTTAAAAACATATATACACTTAGAATTGATCCGACCGTCTGTCGGGCTTAAACATTTGTTAAATGCGCGGTTCCACCGACCGGCATAGAATTAACAAGAGACCACCGTCGATCCGTCTGATCGAGGCGAAGGCTGTAGCACATCTACTCTGTTCTCACGATAAAATTGCACATCATCAAAATTTATATTGTTCGCGAGGCATCATTCAACTTCACAAGCCCCAATAAAGTATGTGCTTGTGTTTGCAGTCTAAAGTTCAGATGAGAACTCCTGCGACCACAACTCGGCCGTCCTGACGGTGCTGTGTCCTCACAGTCATCATCTACTAATTTCACTAGGTATAGAACCAGTCGACTAAAATCTAAAATTATCAAATACACACAAAAAATATATATACAAACAAAACAATAAACAATAGTAAATATTGAAACATACAGTGTTTCCTAAAATATAAAAATGAAAATAACACAACAAAACTTGTTATAACGTTGAAAATTGCTTAAAGTTCAGAGTTCACTCATAATGTTCAATAAAAGTAAAAAGAATATTGTTTCAAAATATCAATCTGTCCAATTTGTCCATCGTTTCATAAAGTCAGCAGCACTCGATGTAATGTTTGGACCATCATGGTAGCCAATTTTCTTTACGTTGTATCGATCCTTTCCTTTCACTTTGGTGATTTCATAGGGACCGAGAAATTTAGGTCTCAACTTCATGCCTGTACCAAATTGTGTTTTTTGTATAGCTACTAAATCACCGAGTTTATAAGTGTATGCCGTTTTTCTTTTTTTATTAAAGGTTTTGCGATTCTCTTGCTTTTTATTACACAAAATGCACTCTACGCAATTCGCAATGACATTTTCTATTTGCTTCCTTAACTGGGGTATAAAATAGTTTTCTTTTATTATTGTTTCGGTTTTTGCTACAGCATAATGACCTTTATTGTGAACATGGCGTATTATTTCTTTTTGCATATTTACGGGAATCATCAACAGTTCTCTGTCGTTTTCATATTTATACAGTATGTCATTTCGATTAAAATATTCCGGGCTTTCATTTTTTTCGATTAATTTTTTGATGGTTTGAATATGCTCATCTTCTTGTTGCGCTAATTTAATTTTTGCTGTTAATTCGTCATAAGAACGTGTTACTACCAATACCGTATTTCTGCTTAGTGCATCGACATGCTTCATTTTATTTCCCGCTCGATGTACTATTTCATAATCAAACTCTTGTAAAAATAGTGCCCATCTGGCAACTTTTGGCGCAAGATCTTTTTTGTCGAGTGTCTTTTGGAATGCTTCACAATCAGTAACAATTTTAACTTTTGTTCCCAATAAATAATTTCGAAATTTTTTCATTGACTCGATTACTGCAAGTGTTTCTAATTCATAACTCGAATATTTTGATTGAGTAGGTGTAGTTTTTCTACTCATGTAATGTATGGGGTGTAGGTTTTTGTTTTCATCTTCCAGTAGTAGGACACTACCAAAACCTATAGCACTTGCATCTGTGTGCAACTCTAATTTAGCACCGCGTCTGAATATGTGCAATACTGGGGTATTTACTAATTTCTCTTTAAGTGTCTCGAAAGCTTCTTTTTCGATGGGTCCAAATTTGAATGTATTTTCTGCTTTTAACAAATCGCTTAAGGGCTTTGCTATTCTAGCATAGTGAGGAATGTATTTTCTAAAGTAAGATGTTAAACCTAAAAAACTATGTAGTTGCTTAAGAGTGCGGGGTTCGGGGAATTTTTTCACTGCCAAGGTCTTAGCTTCTGATGGCCTAACCGTACCATTTTCTATTATGTAACCTAAAAATTCTATTTTTCGCTTGAGAAATTGGCATTTTGTAAAATTAAACTTAAGTCCGTAATCAGCTGCAATTTCTAGAACACGTTTCAGTTTTAAAAGAGCTTCTTCGTCAGTTTGCGCAAGAATTATAATATCATCTAAATAAACTAGTACAACTTTTTCTTTAATTAGTTGTTTAAAGACAACATGGATGTATCTTTGGAACTGTTGAGGTCCAACCGATAGTCCGAAAGGGAGTTTCTCGAACTGGAATTGAGAATTATGTGTTACAAATGAGGTATATTTCTTACTGTCCTCTGCAATATCGATGTGAAAAAAACCATTTTTTAAATCTAAGGTAGTGAAAACTTGCGCTTGTTCTATGTTGTCTAGAACTTCTTCTATTATTGGTAAGGGGAAGTGATCTTTAATTATTTTTTGTTTAGGGGTCTGTAATTTACACAAAGACGCCATGAATTGTCCTTCTTCTTCGCTAGAACTATAGGGGATGCATAGTTCGAATGACTTTCTGTTATAATACCTGAGTCTAACCATTCCTGTATCTGTTTATCTACGAATTCCTGTTCCGGAAATGCTAACCTACGTGGTCGCTGTGCAATTGGAACATCGTCTGTTAATATTATGTTTACTTTTAAATTCGTATCTTTAATTTTATTAGGCCTATAGTTAGTGATAAGTTCCGTTAATTTTGTTTTAATTTCCTTGTTTGTAATATGACTAGTATCTATCTCCTGAAAATTTATTGAATTTGCTGTTTCAGCTAAACAAATCTTTGTGGTTTCCATTAAATTCGGTTGCATATCTGTACACTCTTCATTTTCTAACAAACAGTCACTTTGCACTTTAATTGGCATGTTTGATTTCTCAGCAAAGTTAAAAATGGGAGTGTTGCGGTTAAATTCTTCGATTCTCACGAAATCAGCGTGCGTTGCAGTTTTTTCAAATGTAGGAGAGGTTTTTAACACTGACCGCAAATAATTTCTGGGTGTGCTGAAACTGATGTGGGCAAAATTTTTTCTTGTGGTTTCTCGTGGGAAAGCTATTGCGTAATTGATTTTGACTTCTTTCAGTTTTCTTTTTCCAGTAATCTGAATTCCGTTTTCAGAAATATTGAAATTTACTTGTTTTAAAAAATTACTCCCCAATATAATATTATAATTTAAATCTTTTACAATATATAAATCGGTATTTACAATATAATTATCCATCTCAACATTTAGATTCACGTAGCCCATAGGTGTTACATGGTTTCCACCTATACCTGACAAAGTTATATCATTTGCATATAATTTGGGACGTCCTAGAGAATCATAAGTGTCTAAATTTGCCATATTTACTTCGCTCCCTGTGTCAATTAAACTTTCATATTTTTTTCCTAAAATCATCACGTTTTTCATTATTCTATCTGAAGAAATTGAGATGTCGCTTGCAAAGGAATTTACACTTTTAGGGACATTATAAGTACACTGATCCGCTTTCTGTCCTATGGATTTGCATTTGAAACAAATGGGTCCTTCTCTTTTACGTGGGCAGTTAATCGACTTGTGCGAAAATTCGTTACAGTTGAAACAACGAATTTTTACACTTGAACTATTTTTTTGGGCACTTGCGTAATTTTTCTCATACGGCACGCGACTCGTATCACTTCGATGAAATGTCCTATTACTTTCAATCGAACGTTTTCTAAATTCCGAATTCGGGTTTCTATAATCATTTTTTCTAATATTGTTCCTTGCTGATTCATAATCGTCTAATTTAACAATTAACTCTTCTACATTTGTTATTTTTGGCAATTCATCACAAAAATGTTCACGAATGTCTGGAGGTAATTTTTTCCGGATTTGATCCACAACTATCAGGTCTTGAAATTCTGAAAAAGTCCGTATTTGAAGACCTTCTATCCATTCTCGTAGAAATGTGTTAATCTCAAAAGCATAATCACGCCAAGAAGATGAAATGTCTTTACGATGATTATTAAATTTCTGTCTAAATTGTTCAGGTGACAAGCGGTACCGTTTAAGCAACAATTTCTTCACGAAATCATAATCTGAAGCATTGGGGTCTGGTTCCCGACCAACGAATTGTACTATGTCAAGAGGCAACAAACCTAGCAAATGAGAAACCCACTCACTCTTATCTAATCCTATTCTATTTATTTGCCTTTCAAAAAGGTTAAGATATACCCCGATATCACCTGGTAATTCAAATTTCGCCATAATTTTTAACAAATTATTTTTATCTGTTGGAGGGGGGGGCATTAGCACTAATTGTTGACTGCAACTCTAACTTACGAATTTCAAATTCCCTCTTTGATTGTTCCTCAGCTAATTGCCTCTCTCTCATTTCTTTCTCTTCCCTGTCTGACGTAATACGCATTTGAATATTTTTCGTGTATTCTTCATCGTAATTATCGGATTTAAGAATTAAGTCTGTCAGTACTGAACATTTTACATTTTCTGGCAATACTAGATTTAATTCTTCAACCAATGTGATTAGATCACACTTTTTAACTCGCGCGAGGTATGCCATTTTCTATTAAATTCAAAATTAACTATCTAATCGTAATAAACAATACACATAAAAAACATTTTTTTTTTCACTTACTTCAATAAGAGATCCAATTTAAATATATAAAAATAAAACATATAAAATATACACTATGCATGGGAATCTGAGCTCCCTTTATTTTTTTAAGACCAAGGTTCGACCGCCTTGTCTTTTTAATATTACTGAATATTACCTGCACAAAAAATAAAGCACTACAGGTAATTAATTTTCGTTTTCTTTAAAATAGCGTAAAGAAAGGTACCACCACCTTTTTTCTTTTAAATATTACCTGCAAAAAAATTAACACTACAGGTATTTATTTTTTTTCGTTTCCTTTAAAATATTATAAAACAAAAGGTACCACCACCTTTTTTATTCTTTTTCAATATTACCTGCAAAAAAAATAAAGCACTACAGGTTTTTTATTTTCTTTATCACTTCGTTGAATGCAGGAAAAAAAATTACACCCTGCTTTAATCTTTGTAATGTAAAAAGATAAAGAAAAACAAAAATAATTTCACTGCTTGAAATCACTACTTGCGTGCACAAAAATAGCTACAACAACAACAAAAAATAATCACTCCACTTTCTTTCACTAATGAGACCAAAACATCGCACTCGATGCGAGGCCTTTTTTTTTTCTTCTTCTGTAGAAAGATGTCACAAACACTCAGGAAGCAATTCACACTATTCACACTTTTCGGTGCAAAAACACTGTAAAACACATCACATCTGGAGAAAAACGCACGTCAGTAGGTCAAATTATTTCTTTTGTCAGCTTCGGAAAACTTTTCTTCTTTCTCTTTTTCGAAGCATCGGAAATTTATGATAAGAAGTCTGAAGTCTGTCCTCTGGTGTTCAAAAAATTATCCCGGCCGGGCCCCCAAAATCTGTAGGATTTAAGCTGGCGTCTAGGGGATGAGAGTAATAGTCCACACGTTTTTCCAATTGATTAAAACGTTATACTTTTAATTCTTGATTATCATATAAAATATTTACAACATTAATTTAAAAACATATATACACTTAGAATTGATCCGACCGTCTGTCGGGCTTAAACATTTGTTAAATGCGCGGTTCCACCGACTGGCATAGAATTAACAAGAGACCACCGTCGATCCGTCTGATCGAGGCGAAGGCTGTAGCACATCTACTCTGTTCTCACGATAAAATTGCACATCATCAAAATTTATATTGTTCGCGAGGCATCATTCAACTTCACAAGCCCCAATAAAGTATGTGCTTGTGTTTGCAGTCTAAAGTTCAGATGAGAACTCCTGCGACCACATATATATATATATATATATATATATATATATATATATATATAGTTTATGCAAAATACAATGCGAATTAACTTTTGTTTATGCTAAGGTGTTATAATTTATTAAATAAATTGCTTTTATTGTCTTTATTTATTCAGATTCATACGTTTGAAAATCTGTTTAAAGTTTTATGTTATTAAAAAGAAAACATAATAGCGGATGTTTGTTTGCAATTTGACTTCATGTATTCAGGAATATCAACGTGGCTGCATATATGTTTCAGAATTTCCTTGTATAAGAACAAAAATTCAGGCCCTTTACATTCAAAACTCTTTTCTCAAAGCGATCAACTAAATAGACAATCTAGCCGATATCAATTAAAAGCACTCAATGCGATGAGGATACACCTATTATTATATTTAATAAATCTACCTAAAATATACATTGATAAAATTATTAATGAAATAATTGTTGGCTCTAGGGAAATAACCATTCTTAAACACAATAAAGAAAGGTAAACTGGGCTAAACTCATTAGCATATTAATAAAAGCGTCATATATGAAATATTCACTTTAGGTTTGGGGTAATTCGAAGTAAATTTCAAAAGCGCCTGAAAAAAGAATCAATCGTTTAAAGAAATAGAATTTAAATTCTAAAACTATGAGTTAATATTATGTTAAAATACGCTCATAAAATGACTAATTTAAAACAGCTAATGTAAGGTATTTCATATTTTTAAATAATTTTTCAAAACAAAAGTTAGAGCTCAGACCTTTGTATTGCTGTGTATGAAACTAAATAAAAAGAAATGTTACATCCAGTTTATGTGTACAAGTTAAAAAAAATACAGCGATAAAATTTTGGAAAGTTATTGTCATACGAGTTGAAAATCTAAAACAAACAAACAAAATAGTTTGCATTCTATTTGACTAACTTCTCGTTAGAACTTTAAGAGGTTTTGTTTGAGTGCCATTTGTTAGAAGCATGTGAAGTCTGCAATATCAGTCACTAAATTTCATTAACAAACTGTTAAAAATTTGCAACGAACTGTCCAGTCATTCGACCGTTTTTACAGAAAACGGTTACATAACCGTAATTTAACTATATATAAGTCTGACCATAATATAAGTAATAATATGGTCATACTAGAATTAAATTACGGTTATGTAAACGTTTTCTATAAAAACGGTCGAATGACTGGACAGTTTGCTACAATTGTTTTAACAGTGCACTGTAAAACGTGCATGCGGAAATACAAACAATTAGATGAAAAACACATGTATTAATACCTCAAAGACATACAGTTTAGAGTTTTATATAAACTTTTTTTATTTTTTCCTAATAAATATTATTTTCGAGAACGGCTCCATTTCTACATATTTGTTTAAACTATTTTGATTTAACTGTTTGCATCGACCACTGTTTCTTACCCCTTATTTGCATTGTGATAGAAATTTCCATCCCTGTTTATTTAACTTTTAATAAATAAATCAACTTCTTCGCCACCACTATATTTATATAGAAATATTAAATTAGTCAATTTCTAGAACTATAATAATAATCTAGAACTATGTTGCTGAACAAAGTTAAAAATCTATCTTAAAATTTCTGGTGTCTAATATTTAATATATGCATAAAAAAACAATTGTAAAAGAAAAACTCATGCAAAGCAGGGTTAAATAGGAATGAATACACTCCTAGGGACTGAGGGAATCATCTTCAGTGGTTAAAAGACTGTATGCAGTAGAGAAAGTTTAGTACATCGCAATCGAGTCGCAACTCGTTAACTAAGTGTTAATAATGTTATGTATATAGTTATTTAAAATTGTTTAAAACTACAAGATAATAGTTTATATGAAATTTAATTAATACCAGTGAACTCGTGCGAGGATTTCCCACAGCACTCTAATAATTTTTAGCAATATCTAGTAATTTTTAGATGCAGGTTGAAATTTCTAAAGAAAAATTAAGGATAAAAGTATCTGCAAACAACATTAGTCAAGGCAGAATATATTTATTCCATCAAAGTTACAGTAAAAACTGATTGAAGATAGCAAAAAGCACGGACGAGAGAAAAATTAACAATTGTATTTTAACTGCATTAGGAGGTGTCGTCTTCCGCTTCTTGAAAACATGAAAGAAAGAAAAATAAATTTAAAGCATTTAAAATACAATTTAATCTAATTTAACAAAGCATACCTTTTATTTTACACGTGAAACACCACTGCTTCGATCGACCGATGGTGTATTTTTCTTATAAACATTGCGATTTCAATTTTACCTTTTAACCATACATATAAAATCAACCCGTGCGGGGAAATCATACTTTATCTTTTTTGTAATATTTATTTTTTTATAACACTGTTGAGCATTATCTAATACGGTATTTTATTCTTGTGGCAGCACTAATTTGATGAAAATCTTTCATTTCATTTATGAAAACAATGCCATTTTAATTTTTAATCAAAAAACATGTTTTAATGAAATGTGAGTGTACTATGTCAGAAGCCGCTATAAAAACTTTTTGAATGATACTTCATCCATGGGTCTGCGTTTCGCAAATGCATAAAAAAGGCATGTTGAGAACTGAAATAATATATATGATTTTAACAGAAAAAGTGTAATTTAAAAAAGGCTGAAAATTCAATGTTCGAATGAAGAAAATAATGATTTAAAGCACGCATGCTATAATCTTGAGCCGTATTAAACATATCATCATGTCGGATGCTTTGGAGTTACTGATTTTGGTTCTTACTCTGCTTCTGTAGTGTGATAAATCCCTAAGTCTCCATTTCTTTTGTTAACCTTACATTTTCTAGTTCAGTTACCATTATTTTAAAAATAGAAAATACAATATTATCCGGATTTACCTTTTCAGTTTTAGTCAAATCCAGTAAATTAACATATTCAATCATTTCTGGAATAAATTTGACATATTTTGACCTGTGAACTCTAAATTGAGCTGTGTTAGATAATATTGATTATTTTAAATTTTACTTTAATTTCCGGCGTATAATCCGCGGATCAAAGAATTCTGTTTCAACCCAGAAATTTTATTTAATAATTGAAGTTAAATATTTACAACGACATAATAAGTTACATTTTATAAAATAAAATTTCTGGGTCGAAAAATGATTGTTTGATTCGTGGATTATACGCCGGAAATTATGGTAAATCGTTTAATTCTAGAATTAATTGTAATTTTCGAAAATCGGAAAAAAATGGCGGCAGATTTTTATAGAGGTTTAAAAGATTCATTTACTTTAAAATCTTTTATTAATAAAAAAAGATATATTTATGAATGTAAATAATTAACAAACTAAAGCGATATTAATATTTCTTACGAAAATCACGTATTCTACATTGATGAATTTCATAATATTTTGATTACACCAATTTTTTATAGTTATATTCATGATTATTTTTAAACTTCTTTAAAATTCTATAAACTGAAATAATTTTCGTATTTTTCATTTAAATAAATTATCAGAGGAATTAAAGATATCTAACACATAAATCTACTTCATAACGTCTGCCTCTAAATAGAAACGTTTTAGAAAATTCAACATGCATTATAAATATGCGTGGTGCAGATTATTTTGGTTTACTAATAACAAATTCCTAAAACGTAAGTTTAAGAAACATACTTCCAATTACAAAAATGTTTAAAATTTTGCTCTTCATTCTATGGAAATCCATTTCTTCTTTAAAATTCTATAAACTAAAATAATTTTCGCATTTTTCATTTAAATAAATTATCATGGAAATTAAGGATATTTAACACATAAATCTACTTCATAACGTCTGCCTCTAATTAGTGACGTTTTAGAAAATTCAATTACTAAATTAATGCAGTACAAATATACGTGGTGACCATTATTATGGTTTACCAATAACAAATACCGAAACCGTAATAAGAAGTATAGTTCCAATTCTAAAAATATTTAAAATATTGCTCTTCATTCTAAGGAAATCCATTCATTTGAAAACAGTTTTTTTTAAAGTTACGAAATTAAAATATTTATACAGTCCCTGGTTATTATAAGTTATATTTTGAGCAACTTTCTGACCAGTAAAATACTAAAAATTTCTTTCTTCAAAAGCCAAAACCTATTGATTTTGATATGATACAAAACTGTATCTAAACATGCTTTTTACCGTTTTTAGTGTCACAAAACGCTGAAAATTTATAAAATTCAAAGAATCAAAACCCAGTAAATTTTAAATGCACAAAAATGGGCTTTTAGGTTCGTTAGTAAAAAAAAAATAATTGAATTGAAATTTAAAAAATAATCGTTGCAGAATTTTGTCGAGTCATTTCAAATCTTATGAAAATCGAAACGAAACTTAAAAAGATATTAATAAGGGTTTTCTTTATTCTATTAAATACTGTCATACGTAATCTATATAGTAAAAGCGCAAGTCACCTGACTGAAGAAAACAAATATGGGCTGACCACATCTTTTTCCATAGGCCAAGCGGCAATTTTTATTCAAAATTAATTTTTTGAATAAAATTGCATAAAAGTTAAATTTTTAGAAAGATCTTTTAAAAAAATTGTTTGCTTGAAATATGAGTTACATTAAAAAAATGTATAGATTCTATGATAACTTCAGTGAAAATTAGGTTAACAGCCGAATATCTCAAGCCATTAAAGTATATAAACAAAATATCCATTAATCATGAGTCAGAAATATTAAACCATGGAGGTAATCATTCGAAAAGCAAGATCTCTATGGTGAATTTTACAGTGCTGTCTATTATCTAAAAAAAATCGTATGTGTGAACATGGCATAAGTAATAACAAAAGTAAAAGACATCATCAATTCGCTCTTTGCATATATAATTAATTTCACTGAAATAATAACGATGATTTTTTTACATTGTAAAACTAGTTATAGCACCAAGCGAATGCACCTCATTTGTCAGGTTTAATGTACAATTTCTAACTTGTTTACTAATTTACGTGTAAGAGGATATAATGAAAGATTTCCAAAAAAATATTTTAAAGGATCTAATGATCATATAAAATTTTAAATTTCATAACTTTTTTTCAAAAATAACCATTTTGTCAAAAAAGAATTTTCATATGATGAAGAAAATCATTTGAAACCTTTCTTGCAATTAGAACTATACCTCTAAAATTAAAGGTTTGATAATTATCTTCATTTCAAAGATAAGATGGGACATTGTATATAAGAAATAATCACAAAAGTCCATGCTTGACATTTTTTTTATTTATTTATGTCGTTTCTTGACACTATATCACGATAAACGGAACCCCGGTAAACTTAAAAAAAATATGAATAAAGATAAGGATCTTTATTCAAATTGAGATGATGTTGTAAGAAGTGCTGAACATGACGTTTAGTGATGACGTAGCGAAGCATTTCAAGGTGAAGGTGTTGGAATGAAACCAGAATTAAAGTACTGTGTATATAATAAGTTAAATGGCCGTTGAACTTATCATTCCGTTTTGGCTTAAGATGGAGTAAATCTTGTGAATAATTGGTCTAAATGTCTTCATTTCTATTAATAAAATGATACAACATTTAAGGCTGTTCTCAAATCCAAACTGGTTATTTTATGACACAATTTTTAATACATTTTTTTTTTTCGCAAATGTATCAAATTAGCAGGTGTTCTTATTAAAAAACTTTGTAATCGAAACACTTTTTTTCCTTTTCGGTAAAGGCAGAAGATCGTTCAGAAAATACTCTGAAAGTTTGGCAATTTGAACAGAATGCCCAAAGCCGCAGCCCGAGGTCGTTAAGTGACCAGAATCCCTTATAACTCGATAAATAATCTATTATCAAAATATGGAAAACTCATTTCGTTTCTAAATTGCTTCCATAATCAGGCCAGCCAATTTTTTACCTTTGCACTTTAAAATGCGACAAAAACTGTATCGGAAAATTTCGCGTTGTTGAAAACAACGGTCATTTGAAAACCACTATAAGAAATACATCAATTTCTTTAAAGTTTGTATCGCTTTAATTTTTAAAGAAACTTCTTATACACAGACTTATATACTCAACAGACTTATAGACAAACTTATATACACAGTAATCGTTTCCGTAGTCAGGGCAGCCAATTTTATACATTTTCACTTTAAAATGAGACAGATAATGTATCAGAAAATTTCGCGTTGTTGGAAACAACGGTCATTTGAAAACCACTATAAGAAATACATCAATTTCTTTAAAGTTTGTATCGCTTTAATTTTTAAAGAAACTTCTTATACACAGACTTATATACTCAACAGACTTATAGACAAACTTATATACACAGTAATCGTTTCCGTAGTCAGGGCAGCCAATTTTATACATTTTCACTTTAAAATGAGACAGATAATGTATCAGAAAATTTCGCGTTGTTGGAAACAACGGTCATTTGAAAACCACTATAAGAAATACATCAATTTCTTTAAAGTTTGTATCGCTTTAATTTTTAAAGAAACTTCTTATACACAGACTTATATACTCAACAGACTTATAGACAAACTTATATACACAGTAATCGTTTCCGTAGTCAGGCCAGCCAATTTTATACATTTTCACTTTAAAATGAGACAGATAATGTATCAGAAAATTTCGCGTTGTTGAAAACGACGGTCCTTTGCAAACCACCTTAAGAAATGCATAAGTTTCTTCACAGTTTGTATCTTTTTAATTTTTAAAGAAACTTTATTTGTTGTGGTTACAAGACTAAAAGGGCTGCTATTACTTGACTATTTAAAAATTATTTCATTATAAATATTTACGTATATGTTTAAATAAAATGGAAATATATAATGTTTAACGTAATAATCTGATAAATAGAAACGATATACAACAATCTATTCATTTCTATGTGCTCTATTTATTTTTTCTCGCTTCAAAATACATCTCTTTTCTTGTAGACGATATATCAGATTTTAATTTATCACTCATTTAATATATTAAATTCACACAATTTTCTATTTTAATTCCATAAAAAGAATATACGTGAATAGAAAATTATGACACTGTTTAACTATTTTGAATTGTTTAACGTTTTCGTGGGAGTTTGTGACTTATTCAGTTGAATTAAGTTACATTCTCAGATGTGATAAAGTGAAACAACTTGAAATCGCCTTAGAGATATCTTCTAATTACCGAGTTGTTGTTGTAATACAAATTGCATTAAATGCAATTAAGCTAAAACACATTGAATCTCAGTCCGCAGTGCTGTAAAAGCAGTCATTGTTTGAAGTGAGACAAGTTACGGTAGAATATGATAGTAAACATTTCTCGTCGCGTGTGTAATTGCGTTGAAGAGATGAGACGCAAAAGTACTTTGGGTAAACTGACAAAAATATTTGTTTTAATGCGTGAGTTGTTGGTAATTATTATAAAGGAGGTAATAATATGACGAACTGAAAGTATTTAGAAAGACAAGGTAATAAACAAAATGCGTTTGAAGTTGTATTTATTAACTTAATTTAAATTTCCTTTTAGTTAATTGTATAAATTAATTTGATAAAAATAAAATATTTGAGATATCTTTTTTTTTAATACAGAAACTGGTAATTAAAAAAAATATTCTATTAACATTCTAAAAAATAACTCTATTTCATGTTCTGACGTTCTACACTTGATATACATTCTGCATTAATTTATATTTTAAAATTTAGTTTTCTGAATTGAATAAAATTTATTATATATATATAAGGTAAAGCTAGGAGAGATGGCGCGGTCGGAGAGATTGCGTTCTTCGAGGTTCGGAGGGAAGGAGTAGAGTGAGCGCGCAGAGGCTTCAGGTAGTTGTACAACAGCAATCGTGGAGTGTCTACTTGAAAGTGCACGTTGATTGTTTTGAACGTCTAAGATAAAGCATTGCTATTTTGTTTTGTTTTCCCAAAGTAAGTGCTTGAATTCTCATAGCTATTCATCAGAATTTCTTTACAATATCAGTAGGGCAAATATATTAAACTTAAACGATTTCTCATGAGCTACTAAGCTAGACTAACAATGTGAACATCAAAGGTTCGTTTTAGTAGCGGCCATATTTAAATAAAAGGCCTCGCAATCTCTCCTACCGAAATTGGAGAATTTGCGCATATGCTACATAGGAGAGAAGGCGCATTGTTCCCATTAGTTTCCATGCAAGGAGAGATTACACCGATTATTAGTAAATTTGCATTAAAAAATGAAAAATGAAAATGGACTAATTTGAAGTTAAACGTGATTTCAAGTAACTTAATGTTATTTTGTAATCTTATCTGGACTTGCTTTTACTGATTCTTTAATTTTTTCCCCTTTAATTAAAATTTTTTAGTAGTTTTTAGAATGATTTCCTTTTTCTGATTATTTAATCATTAGGTTGAAATATTCACTCCTAATACAATAATATTTGTTCACAAAAACCTTACAACAATGTTATTTAAGTGCAATTATTAGTGTTAACAATTTAATTGCAGTTATTATTAGTAACAATCTCTCCAACCCATGTGCGCAATCACACCAACCCTGTAAGGAAAGCTTGCGCAAAATGACTTTCTTGGTTTTATTACAAATATTCTATTAAATTACAACATGACAACAAAATATCAATAGAAATGCATAAAAAACAAATGAAGTAAAAACTATTCATGGATAGTTTAGCAAACAAATAATATTTAGATTTTTTATTGCTATTCTTTTGAATTGTGCGCAGACTCTCCTAGCTTTACCTTATATTGTCAGATAACTTCTATAAAATGTACCTTTTAAATATGTACACATATATTTTAATTTCCAACATTTTATGAAATGCAATTGTGCCTAGACCCATTTATATTAAAATATGAGTTCCATGATGTATTTTAATTCTAAAAATTTAAGTTTAATTTCTTTATGAATCATTTCATGTTTTCTTACAAAATACATCATATATTTATTTTTATAATTAACAACATGAATCTGAAACAAAATTGGCCTACATATAGCCATATTTATATGTGTACATGTTTGCGTATTTGTCTAAAGACTCAAATTACTGTCATTTGAATGTTCATAACGACGTAAATTTTATATTCGATAAAATGTCATTAAAGATATTTATGATGTGTCTGGCATGATATAGAAATTGACAATTTTTCAAGCCATCTATATATATAAAAAGCTAAGGTACGAGGCGGCAAAAAAACAGTTATTTCTCTTTTGTCGATGGCAACGAGTGGTTTGTTTTCACTAAGTTGAGAATATTGAGAAAAGTATTTGAGGTATCGATTTAAAAGTCACCACTCATATGTAGAACATTTTTCTGCATATGAAAATCCAGTTTTTGTAAAAATCGGCCTGCAATTTTTATTAATATTTGCAAAAACCGATTCAGACTTTCTGAAATGGAATGACAAAAAAGTTCGGAGTCAAAGTAACAAAAAAAAAAAAAAAAAAAAAAAAAAAAAAACGCGCTATTTTGTTTTTGTTACAAATGCGCCAATTTGTTTCTGTTCCAAAAGTTACCGATATCTGCCAATGTTAAAGGGAATTGGCTAAATTTTGAGGACGAAGGAAGTTCGGTCGTAATTTAAAGATTACGTTAATTTTCGTTAAGTTCGTTTGGAAAAATCGACCACTGAAGCGAGCTAAGCCTGCTATTTTATATGTAATTTCGGATCTGAGGAAACTGTGGAGAGTCAATCCGACGATACATTACTATAATAATAAAAGATTAGAAATTTAAGAAATAGAAAAAGGGTACGCAGTGTTCACACTGTTCCCGTTTTAAGGGTACCATCTGATGTCAGATTTTGATTAATAAGTTGTTAATTCGTTTTCTACTTTGTAAATTGTGATTTTAAAAAAATACGTATTTTTACCATTGTCTCATAATACACAATTTAATCATTTTAATCGACTTCTAAGGACGGAAGAGATTGTGTCCCCCAAAAAATTATATTTTATCTCTTCGAGATACGCAGACAACGAAAATTACAAAGGTATTCAACATTAAATAAGGATTAAAAATTTGTTGAGGAATTAGTCCTGTAATTAATGTTACACGTTTTTTAATATGATACCTGAGTCATATAAGTTATATCCTTAAAAACATTCTTTATGCACTGGCAAGTAAAAAAGTATTTTTTTTCTCCTGCGACGAAATCTCAACGAGTTATGATAGTTTGAATGTTATGAAATTCCAGAGCTTGCGGCAATAAAAATGAAAAAAAGAAATTTTAAGTCCAGTACACTACTTATCTTTCAAAAATTATCTACGTATCGTACACAGTTTTATTTTTCAAGAGTACACCAAAAGGATTTATAGGTCATTGTATACTGAGCGTCAAGGTGAGCTCTATTTTCAACAAAGCAATTAAAATGAATGAGTTCGGCATCGGGTTGGTGTCACAATTTTTTATTTAAAATCGACAAAATCTGCAATTTTGATTAGATCGATTCGGTGCTATTTTTGTTTTCGTTGCAGGTCGAATTCATCTCGGGTTGACGGTATTTGTTCACAGCTCGTGTTTGGTAACCGAATTTTCAAAATAATATCCCAATACACTCCATATTTGAATAGAAACTTGCAGATATATGCTCATGTTTCTACATAAAGGATAAAGTTTATATTAGAGGTATATTGACAAAGTATTTTTCCTTAATTCTATTAAAATATCGATTAATTTCCATTCGTTTGGATCGATTTCTGGTTGCAATGCGTCAGGGTAGGATAGAAGCAAATTGATTTTCCGGATCGGATTGAGCTTCTGTTAAGTCTGTTTTATATTTTTCTTCTAAAAATGTTTTTGTTCCTGGCTATTTTATTATATTTCTATATCGCTCGGTGTAACGTTTCAGATTTAGTACCTTATTACAACATATGTTTAATGCATATACATTCATATTAAACATCAGGCATACATCTAAAACTATCGTATTTACTCATGTATATAGCAAATAAAGAAAAAAAATGTATCCTGTATAGTGCGCTCCATAATAGTTTAATTTCAGAAAATGCCGAAATTTGATGGAGATTTTGCAAAAAAACCTCACATTACTTCATTTACTTACACAAACATACACGCAAATTAATAATAATAATAATAATAATAATAATAATAATAAAATAATTTAATTAAAACCTAGAACCTACATTTCTGTGTTCATTTTTTTAAATTTTGACCACAATATAAAATATCTTAAAATTAAGGACTCTGCAAGACATACACTTTTCATTTTAGAAACTTTGCTTTAAAATATTTATTGACACCGTAAATATAATACCACTAGTAATTAACAGAAATTGTGAAAGTCGAAAATAAAGTTCTGTGTTGCGTACATGTGTTTATTCTGTTTTGAGACACACTGCGATTACAATCGGAAAGAGAAACGTTACACTGCTGCTTTCAAACAGGTAGTTTTACATTTCTGTTATGCTAAAGCAAATGAAAGCTCAGCTGCAGATCGAAAATTTGATGCTAGCGAGTCTACGATATGATTATGGAGGAAGGGAAAAGGAAAATATAAGAGAGTACCTCGCTCCAGAAGAGGTGATTCATTGACTTAGAAAAACATGTGTGGTTTCGTATAGTTTATGTAATTATCACATGTTTAACGCATTTTCCTGCAAAATGCAGATCTTGGCATTCTCTGTCCTTGCAAAAATATTCGTTTGAACCATCGCCGCAGTTATTGAAACGCATTTTCCATTACTATATCTTATCTTTAATAAATACCTTAATATTTTTTGGGTCCTTCTTACAATAACTTTAACTCTTGTTTAGACTGATATATGAGCTAAAGGTATTTTGAGGAAATTAAAGTTGAAGACCATGTTTTTTGCTTTATAAGGCGATTTATCATACGACATCAATTTTTGAATTCGGCTTTTTTTCATATCTGATAGTTTGCATCTATCCTTTTTGTAACTTTAAAATTTTTGTAACGATTTTATGCATTTCGTTTGCCTATTCAAAGAAAAATTCTTCTAAAGTTACTGAATTTCGTTAAAAATGATCAAAAAATTCTTTTAAAGTTACAGAATTTCGTTAAAAACGGTTAAAAGAGTAAAGTGCGTACATCATTTGGTCCATTCTCGACCGAAAGTAACAACAATTTTCACAATGGTTAAAAAGAAAAACTCGCTCCAGAAGAGGTGATTCATTGACTTAGTAAAAACATGTATAGTTTCATATAGTTTTTTGGAATTATCCCATGTATAATGCAAACCCCATTATTTAGCCCTACTTATGGTGGGGAAGGGTTGGGGGATTGCGCAATATACATAAGTAAATTATATGTGTATTAATTTGCGGAACAAGTAAATAAACTTTGATTTGTAATTCAAGAAATCTATTTTATATCTTTTGTAATTTGAAAATGAAATGTTTTTATATTTTTAATCTACTATGATAAAAAAAAGTTTTTACAATTCTTTTATAACACCATTCAATTAATTCACCAATCTATTATTACCCCACACAGGGTAAGAAAAGAAGGTGATTTTTCAATATAATATTCTGGAGTGACTCCATTCCCCCTTTCCGTGTCTAAAAAGTAAAATAAAAAGGGATTTATTATAATTTTCTTACTTAATTGAATTGGCAGTATTCATTCCATTTTGTAACTAGAGACGCTGCGATAATAATCTTGATTATATGGCAATTGTATTTCTCATGTTATACTCTGTCCATTTTCATGGTGATTCTCCCTATGCAATCAGTCGCAAAAGGGTTCAAAATTGTTCAAAAATGAACTACATGCACAACCCGTTGATTTTCTTAACAACAAAAGATACAGATTATAATTTATTATGGATAGTCAAACTAATTTTGAAAAAAGTAAACCTACTATCGTGAACATAAGAGTTCTTATAAACGTATTTAGAAATTTTCTTAGACATATATTTTAACGATTATTTTCACATAATATTCCTTAATTCCTTTATATATGAATGATTTTATATGGATTAATTAAAAATTCATGTGAAACTGGCAACCCGTGAACAGTAGCGTTCAAATGCAGTCGACACTTCTAGATAATCATCGCTCAGATGTAGCAAGGCAAGGAATGTACCCATTTGGTAATTTCTCCAGAAAGAACAAGCCAGTTTTTTCTAATAAGGCGTTTATTTAAGCAAAGGAAAACGAAAAAACAACTCCCACATGTCGAGATTTTCCTAAAGCCCTCAGGCTTGACTATAAACCATTTCATCATATAAATCGATCTTAAAACAGAAAATTTAGAAAACTACGAATTATAAACACCAGATAACCGTTTTTTCAGCACAAGACAAAATTCTGCTTCCAAAGACAGTGGCTTCACTTTTTGTTAGACGCGCGGATGACGACAGGTCTCTCGACGTAATACATACACGAACCAATCGGTGAGAGGCGAATATTGAGAGCTGGGAAGCTAAGCGAGAGGGAGATATTTTAAGCCGAAAGATTCCCATATCTAGTATCACAGTGTTTTCGAAGTAAAAAAATCCTTCATACGGGGTGGAATAAAAATAACAAAATGGCTTTTAAAAACATTCAAAATTAAAAAACTACCTTCTCTCAGAATAATACAGATTGGATAGTTGGTAAAAGTTTATGAATTGACTTGAAGCTTTTGAAAAAGACAATTATTACTATACGCGTTTTGAATTTAAAAGGAAATTAAATAGAAATATATATTATTAAGATTTAGAGAAATAATGCATAGGTCGGAATTTAGAATAATTTAAAGGAATATCGCGAAGTAAAATTTTTATATAACATACATATATATACATACATAGAGATAATTCTAAAAAGTAATCCTCTAAAACAGTTTAAACACAAATGTTAGAAAATATTCAAAAGAAATGTGATGCATATTTTATTTGAATACATTAATTTAAGATATTCAAATAATACATATTGTACATAAAATACAAAAAATTCTAAAAACTAAACTTGTAAAACAGTTTAAACACAATTCTCAGAAGCAGTCCATTGAAAAAATATGTAATGTATACTTTATTTAAATATGTTTATTAAACATATGTTAATTCAAAATAAAATTTTTGAACAAGAAAAGAGCGTGTTATTCTAAAACTTTTGCGAAACATATTTTATGCTGTTTACAAATAAGAAGAAATAGCTGCATATTGAATATGTAAAATAAATTTAACAGGACCTTTAAGATCATTATTTAGTTAGCATAAAATATATAATGCACATTGAGTTTCGTTCTGTAATTTTAATGTATAATTAAGGATAAAAATTTTAAAAATTCACAAATAAAAAGTGTACCTGGGTCATTTCTAAATTTTAAGAAAGAAATTGATTAAGTTATTTTAATAAAATAAAACTACATTTTATGCCTGAATAATACAACAAAATCATGGAAGTTTTTCTTACATAATTAAATATATTTTTTATACTATGAATCGTGAATGGCAAATTGTAAAATTTATAGAAAACTACTTCAAATAAATGCCGTAGGACAAAAAAAAAGTGAGCACCCTATACATTTTAATCGCTAAATTGTTCATGGAAAAAACGGATATAGACATTCGATTGTAAAATATGCCATCTTTCAATTTATTTATAAAATAAAAGTTCAGGGGGTCGTCTTCATACAAAAATTACACCAAACTCTTAAATTATCAATACAAACTTTCGCATTCTGACACAAAATTTGACTATTTAGATTTAATTTTTTTTAGAATACCAAACGAGAAGTTGTTAGATTAAGTATATTAGGCATTAAGAGAGTTTAAAGAATGCAACTTCTAATGTTAAACACATTTGGATTCGTTGCAATACATATTGCAGTGCAAATAGTTTTTTAAACATAATTAAAAACTACTTAAAGAAATTCGCTGCAATTTTGGATTCGCATATTTAAAGTCTCGGAAAATCGATTTCTCTATAAAAAAAATCATATGATAGAATTAATCATTTTTCCGAATTTTTTTTTTCGAAAAAAGTAAAACATTATTCGTCGGAACAGCAAAATGATTTGTAATTTCAACCCATATTTCTTGTGACACTCTTGTTTTGCAAAGTTCATAAATAAACAAAAAGGGGTTTAAAATTTTTGAAAATAATGCAGAAATGTGGCATTCCTATGCATTTCTTATTCACAAAAAAATTCTGTTATTACTATTTCAATACTATTTCAATTTAACTTTCAATACAAAAGCTACACCCAGAAAAAAGTTTTGTTGAATCAACAAAAATTTGGATCACCCAACAAAACTTTTTGTTTAAATATAGGTCAATGGAAATTTTGTTTGAATCAACAAAAAAAATTTTTTTTTGCAATTCCAAAAAAAAATTTTGTTTCGTTAGCAAAAACTGTTTTGTTAATTCAAGTAAAATGGTTCAATTTTACTAGAATTTTGCTGAAACAACCAAAATGTACTCAACAAAACATGTTTTGTAGTTTTAATCAATTCCTTTTTCTGGGTGAACCTATTGCAGCCGTTCGGAGGAATCAATTTCAAAAAACTTTGGTAAATTTTCACCGATCATGACCCCCAGAGCCCCAAATTTTCTTCGTTTTTCACATGTGTTTTCATATATATATATATATATATATATATATATATATATATATGACATATGTCATGCTGTAACTCTCTTATTTATGAACCGATTTGGATGTAACTGAGTATGTGTATAGGACATACCAAGGTCTCGACCGAGTTCGCTGGCCAGCTTCATCCGCTATCTTGTTTCAAATTGGCGGCCAGTTATTTTTTTTTAATTTTTAACAAATTCACAAACGTGTACAAAAAAATTATAAATTGAAAATATATTTTCTGTTTAGTGTTAGAACGTGATACAATGATTCTGTAACAGTTTTGGGTTTTGCTATATCTTAAAAAATGGCTGAGATATGGCAGTTTAAAATTTAGGTTGGCTGACATTTTGAAACAATCTGATTTTTGTTATGCTGTAACTCTCATGATGAAATGCGCATTCAAATTCAGTATTAACAAAAACCGGGATTGATTATTTTGTAATCTGGTTGCAAGCATTTTAGCTTCGGGTGTTTTAGTAAAATGAATTGAATTTTTAAGAACATGGAGTATGAAAGCTACCTTTTCCTCCTGGTACAGGCTGAAAGGACTTTTTTAAGAAAGTTTCCGCAAAAAATGCAAAGGTAAAGTATTAGAAGCCACTTTTGTAACAAAATAGAAAGAAAAAGAAAGTAATTGTTAACCAAGAACGTGCATGTCTCATGTATCTTCTTTCCCAATTAAAATATAACAGATTATTAAATGTCTTCTAATGCCCATCAACAACAAAAAAGAACGTATATAGTCTATATTTCGCTAATATTTGTTTGCTGCTAACTTCTTGAACATTTAAAATTCTTTTGAAAAAAAAATTAAATGCCTATCAATATGGTTTTACTGCAAGGTTAACTAGTCGTTGGGGGCCAACGTAATACTTACCCATCATGGATATGCATAATGTGAAATATTAAAATAAAAATGTGTAAACTACTTATAAAATGCATTGCAATTCAAATAAAATCGTGGATTGATGACGTCATAAACTTTAAAGGCTCGATTACTGAATTGCTTGAAAGAGGTTTTTCCTTATAACTCCAAAAATAATAATCCTATTAACTAGCGGTTTATTGCATCTGATTAAGCGTCAGATTTCCAATTGAAATATATCTTTGAATTGAAATTTGGATGAAACACAGGGTCATGAAAAATCGAAGAGTGTGAAAATAAGATTCCAAATATCTCGGCAACTAATTATCCGATCGACTTCATGCTTTATGCAAAATTTATGTTTTTTTATTGTCTTTTATGTTCATTTCTTAAACTAAACAATTTCGAAAATTTTTATATACCTTTTATCAGAACGAATATTTCGAGAGTCCGAAAAAAATTGTTCCGGTTAATCGAGGTTATTGAAATGAAATAGGCTTCTTCCCATTATTACATACTAAGTACATACCAAATTGCAAGTCTCTATCTCAATTTTTTCGGGAGATAGAGCGTTTACAGACACACACACACAGACACACACACAGACACACAGACGGACGGCAAAATTTTTTTTTCTAAAAATATGTTTTTCGGAATCTCCAGTGTCTGAAACGTGTAAATCCGTCAAAAAAAATTTTTCGATTTTCAAAACGATTACAAGACTTACCCTATACTACGTATGATGGGTAAGTAATAAATTGAAGGCACCTAGTTGTATGCACCACGAAACGGTGATCAGACAATTAACCATAGCAATATATTATTAATTTTAACACATCGATATTGCTTTGTAAATATTTCCAGTTTTGTAATATTCATTTTACACGGTCCCGAGGCAATATAAGTTATATTTAGAAAAATATGTTACATTCTCTAATAAGTAAAACAATAAATTTCCATTATTTTATGATCAAAATACACCGAGTACGAATATTTTGAATTTTATGAAATTTCGGAGCTTTCCAGCACGAAAACTCGTGTGACATTTTTAATGCGAGAAAGGTCTGATATTTCATCTGAAATTGATCAACAGCATTTTTTTTCTAACTTTTCTGCATACTTTTATCACTTTTGGTTATTTCTACACTGTTTTCATATTTTAATGAGCAATTCCTAACACATTTTTCATATTTCTTATGGAGTTTGCGTGAGATTTTATTTTGAATTATGAATAAATTAAATATTTTTTATGAATCTAAATTAAATTTGTATTTTTTAAATACAAAAATGTGATCAAGTAAGAAGTATAGAATTTTCGTCCTATTTTAAAAAGAAAATCGAATTTGAAAATATCTACGCTATACTACACTAAGAGAAGGCATAGGTATTTTGCTATGAGTTTTCCTCCGGAAACGTTTTCTCCCAATTTGTATTCATGGGGTGGACCACCAGATTCAATGTAACCAAGTATTGTGGGTTTGTGGATTTGTGACGAACACATTGAGGTTGAGAATTTTCTGATCACCGTATCGTGGTGCTTACAATTAGACGCATTCATTTGTTTAACTTTGCAGTAAAACCATATTGATTGGAACAAAATATCGAGAATATTTTGTTATTTGTATTTATGTAAATTTTTTAATTCAACTGGTGTCTTACAACACAGCAGCTAGGCATCTCCTTGGTAGGATACTCTGTTGGATCGTGTCTCGCATAAATATCTCTACACATGCTCGAATGTTCAAAATGTCCAATACAGAGTCTGGAATTAAACGTTTTACTTCATTCATCTAACGTATAGCCACCCTTCGGCATAGAAATTTTACTGTAAAAAAGGGAATTTAATAAGATGCGGTAGGATTACAAGATAAGAAAGGAAAAATTGATATTTACGAATTTCTTATATAGTGTAGTGATAAAGAATTTTTATGATAGTATTTTATACTGTATCAGGTTTAATATATTTGAAATGAAATTTTATTGCTGTAATCATAGTGCATTGTTTTCATTGTTGTACTTCCACTCACTCTTAATATTTTATTTCAAAATACCTTCATTTTTAATTTCATCACATTTTCATGCACGATACAGTCTCTGAGGACTTATATATCGGCAAAATGTTTATATGACCATTCTGTATTGAGAAATGTACCATAATTCGATTATAGATTTTTACTACTTAAATTTATTATTGAATTATAGCCATTGAACTAATGTTTCAATTATATAAATGTTTTTGTAAAGATGTATTTTTTTTGTATTATACTTGTATTATATATTTAAATCAATTGATTTATAGATAATGAACTAGAAGTTTCATTTGTCATTATTTTAAAAAAAAATAATCATTTGAACATACATGGAAACTTGTACATTTTCGATTTCTTCATTCTAAAGTTATTGATTTTTTTTTCTTCTATCATTGACATTTCTGGAGCAAAACCCTTTGGTATATGAAAAATAAAAATAAACAAACTAATTATTTATTCTGTATAAATATAAAATCCAGCGGCATTTTAAAAACTTCCAGACTCATTTCAATAATATCAGTATACGGAATTAATTTCTTAAAGTAGAATTCCATGTTTTAAAAATGGAAGAAGATACTTTCTATTACAAAATATTAGCTGAAATATGAAATTTTTTAATAAATTAAGTAAAACAAAATTTCAATAAATTAAATATTATTGTAATTTTTTTTTACTTCAGACAGTACATTATTTGGCAAACATTTTTTTTTCTCTTTAGCGTGAACATTTATTTATCTTTTCAGTTGAACATTTCATTATATACATTTATGTACGATAAACTTTCTCTCAGAATGTAAATAAGTACAATTTATCTTTTTTTAAGTTAACTCTACAATATACAATTTTTTAATCAAAACTTTTATTATGACGAAATTAAGTAGTCTAGACAACTGACTTTTAATATTTAAAACGCATTATTTTTCATGGCGAAATTTATTAAACGAAGTAGTTTTTCTGCATGTTAATCATATTACATATTTATTTTGTTGATATATTTACAAATATTTTAATTTCGCAAGTTTCCATAATATTTAACTACATTGCAATTTTTATAGCGTCAATGAAATATCGTAAGATACATAGAGCCTATTTTGTTTGTTTATTGATTATTGAATATTTTTTTTGTTGCATATTGAGGAATGGTTTTATAGAATTTGCTACATTTTAAATTTTATAATTTTCAATAAAAATTATTTTATATACACTAAAGATTTATTTTCTTCAAGGTCTTTCAAATGGTTCGTTTTTGAATACCACTTTTTAAATACAAAAATCTTTATTTTAGATTTTTCTTACCTACCTCGCAGGTAATTTCTATTGTATATGTTGCCGAAACCTACCACGGAAATGTTACTTAGGAAATACGGGTATTGAAAAGGAGACCATTTGGGAACATTATTTTATAATTATATTACCACGCATGGAAATGATGTATAGTGATTGTACGATAAATATAAAATATCTTGTTTCAGTTAATACCTAGCTAAATAGCACACCACTGTTAAAAATAATTTTTTTAATAGTTAGTATGTATTTATTAAATACATTCAGTAAACACTCTGACTTTCTCTTCTTCATTTATGCATCTTCAGATGTAGTTTATAAATTATTATTAATACAAACCAAACACGTTTTCCCATGTCAACTAAGTTTAAGCAATATATAATACAACTTACTATTCATTCCTTCCACATATAGTAAGCAAAGATGGTATATTCATATGTAGATACTCACATGATAATTAAAAGATCATTGTTTTGAATGAGTTTTTAAAGCTTTGTTCGTATATTACGATAAAGAAAACTTTTTCTTCTGTTACAGTAGTTCTGTTATTCAGTAGTGAAATGAAATATGTATTTGTATTTTAATACGGAATCACTAGTCAGATTTTACAATTTCATTTTAATTTACAGATGGTATCGGATGACAAAAACAATTATGAACATGAGTTGCATATATTATATATCTATAGAGACGTTTCTAAAAATGGAACATGCTTGTAATTCGAGTTAGGAAATTGTTTATTGTGTTTGATTTGAAGTACACATTAATTTCTGTAAAATGCAGTAATGTACCCAGTATACTTTACGTAATTAAAAAAAAAAGATGTTTTTATTATTCTAAATTTCAATTCATTATCTTGGACATTTTTTTAATATTTAAAGATTATTTGCAATATAATGTTTTTTAGGTGCGTTCGTAATTATATAAATTCATAGCACCTATTGTCGTCGCTTGGTCCGTCGGTCCGTCCGCATATAACAACGCAAAAACTACCCAACCGAATGGTTTGAGATTTAAGATATATTATCTTTGCAGAATTTTGTCGAGACATTTCAATTTTTTTAAAAATCGAATCAAAACTTTAGGAGATATTAATAAAAATATTTATTAAGAAATTTGAATTATTTTTTTTTTAAATCGGTGCTTTTTTGTTATAGGAGCTTCCGAAGTTTAATCGTCAAGCGACCGAGATATGACAAAAATTAATGGCGATATAATTCGTTTCACAGAATTAAAAATCATCAAGATCTGAATATTTATATAACTAGCTACAGTACGAACGCACCTCGTTTGTCACTTTTGACGTACAATTTCCAACTTGTTTAAGAGTAAAAATTAGTTTGTGCCTCTTGTATCACACATACAGTCGTGGTTCTCAAGAATTTGTATTATACTTTAAATTATATTTAATTACTTATAGTTTTAGAAATGTATGGTAACTGTATTTGCTTTTTTTGTTTTTACACTTAACAAAGGGATCTGGATTTCATTGCACAAAATGAAACACTCTCCACCACTGTGTAAATTTTACAGTTGATACCACTGCAGTATAAAAGAAATCAAGCTAAATTTTTATTTCCAATGTTATTAAACAGACATTTTATTAAACATTTCATTATCATTTTATTGTGTGGTTTAGTCCTTCATCAGGTGCTCAGCATTCATAATATTGAGCATGTGCGAGTGCAAGACGTGACGTCTCCGATCATTACATAGAAAACAAATAACCCCACATTATCAAAAACTAGTATCCCGACATAAATTCCCTGGAGGTAAATTCTATTTTTAAATGAAAAATTACTGAGTAAATATTTTTATTCTAAAAGTTGCATTTACTTCAATTAGTGCTAAAAACAAAATTTTATTTGGCCATTAAATTTGGCCAATTCATTTTTCTTAGAAGTAACTTACGAAAAGTTGAAACTTTATTTCAGCCTTGAGCAATTTCTATCAAATAATCTATTTTTAAATTTCGTTGCGTATTTCTTGCGTTAATCTTACATAGAACTACTATACTTTTGTTATTTCATGTTATTTTAAGATCAAGATATTTCTGTAGACATTTCGACAGCAAATTCTGTAAATAAACGATTGCCCCCTGCATTCACTTGTAGAGATGCACTTGGTCATTTCAACTTGATTAAACAGTCATTCCGTTTACCTTCCTAAAATACGGAATTAATATTTTTGTAAATACAGAAGAACTATACAAAGTCTTTCTACAGCATGATTCAAAATTATTAAAATATAAAGATATTAATTTTAATGTACTATAGGCCGGTAATGTCAAACCCGCGTGCCAATCGGAGAGTAGTTACCACTCTTTATGAATGGTATCATTATCTCTTATTCAGTGACATAAATTTTTCGATTAGATAAAGCGAAAATTAATAATGGTGATAATTGTCCCACTGGCACGCATTTTTATCATCCCAGCTTTAGGCAATTAAAAAGAATAAGTTAAAGTTAATATATGTTGAATATTCTTTTAATATTTTTAGGTAAAACTTCTGCTACATTTTACGGAAAAACTTAAAACCTTCGAAAAGACATTGGAATTAGAAACTGTGAGGGCTCGCTGTTCTATCCGTATTCGCAATGGATATTTCCAGAAATGTTCATGGAAAAACAATACCATGATTATCGAAATGCCAACACTTTTAGCTCCATTTACATCCAAAAGTGCATACATGCGTCTACTTGCGGAATTTGTTTTCTATTCTTTCAATTTCTAATTCTTTCAATTTGTCTCTAAGTAAATACAGCGGGGTTAAAAATGATAGCAACGATAATATAATTGACTAAGTAATAAATATAATTATATTATTCAACATATAAACCATATAAATTTATTTAATCAAATTAATAGGCAATATAAACATAAATTAAAGATTGTAAATCAATTGTTATTATTACAATATAATAAACTGTATTTTTATTGGATTTGCAATAGGATCAATATTACAAGGTATTTCTGCTTCATTTGTATTTAATAATTTCCATGCAGTATTCCGGCACAGATTTTATACGGTTTTGAACTTGTCAAGATGTCAAAACACACCATTTCTCAAATGATAGATTTTAATTCGGATTTCGAGTTATACCGGATCATTTGATCATTTTTTGGTATATATTGCGCACTAAAATACATCAAACGTTACCTGTGGGATTTACGTCCGGACTATTAGCCGTCCAATGAAGTGCAGGAATATTTTTATCTTCAAACAACTTTTTTGTGTCTTTTGAAGAGAGAATTAAGAGATTGTCTTGTTGAAAAATATACTTAAGGGCGGCAATTCTTTCACCCTGGTTCAACAAATGGCAGTCTAACATGTTTATACAAGTACGTAAATTTTGTCGTCCGTCTAGAAAAGCATTTCTAAGCTTATCTACTGAGGAAAAGACAGCCTAAAGCATTAGGGAGCTCCCTCTAGTTGACGCATAGAAAATATGACTTTTTTCTTTCTACAGTCATACTAGTATGAGTGAATATCATCCGGAACATCGAAATTAAACTTATTTTCATCAACGCAAATAATAGATCAATTTGTTTGCTGTTTCAGATGTTTCTCTGCAAACTGAATCCGGGATGTTTTATGACCTGATATTAAACGAGGACACTGACATGGTTTTACATATTTAAGGATTCCCGACGTTCCTATTGCTCTTCTTACAGTCGATATTGCTGTTGGTGTCTTTATCTGGCTCACAATTACCTCTGCTGTAATTAATTTGCTTGCGACCGTATGAATAACAAAATTTTCGAATCGTTTCTAAAAAACTCGAGGCCTTCCTGTAGATTTTGCAGTACTATAAGTCGTTGGATTCAGTAAGAAATAAAAAATTATAGTCTTTGACAATTTAATTTTATCATCAGTTACTTGAAGTGACATTCCGATGTTATTAAATATAAAATTTGGCCTTTTTCGAAATCAGCAAACATTTTTTCTCTCTGAATCGTTAAAAAGTTTACGAGCTAAAGTAAGGTGCTGAGAATCTTTTTCAAAAACTTTGTTAAGTGATATGTGATAATATTCATCATTCACAACCCATGGTTTCGAAATATTTATGGCATTTTTATCATTTTGCTGCACCGTAAATTTAGAAAAATACATGTTTTAAAATTTTGTAGAATGAAAAAACAGTTATAAAGTTTATAAACGGGTGCGTTAACGATATTTGGAATATCATGTACTTAATTTTAAATGAAACAATGTGCGTGTTGAATATCATGTGTTGTATTTAATCTGAAAAGTATTTTCTTGTTATTATGTTTCTTCGTCTGGTTTAACATTGTCATTTTTTTAGAAATATTAATACAACAGAAGATACATTTTTTATGGATTTATATTCTATAATTTATTTTTAATTTACGTGCAGAAACGTTTTGTGTTCCGATATTTTTTATGCATTTGTTTTCATAAATAAGATTATTTATAATGTTTGTAAAAGTTCCAATAAACTCAAGAGGAAACATTCGATAAAAAGTATTTTGGTATTTCATTCATATAAATTTACATATACTAATTATTCTGTATATAGAAATAATGAAGATAGATTGTTCACCTATAAAGAAAATCAACACGAGTTACTACTAAATTATGCAGTTTGTCTATCTAACAAGAATATATTTTTTATGTTAGCAATAGTTCAAATTCGCCTAACAACACACATTACAAGTTAAAATGTTTAACTAATTAACCTTATAAATAAACAAGTATTTTGTAACCCTTCATTATTTTTAATGACACAGGCACATTAATCATTCCCGAAATAAAGAGCAATACATGTACTCTGAAGAATAAAATGTTTGAAATACATTGCAAATGAAAGACAATACTGAACTTACTATTTCAAGTTAAAAAACAACGATGAAGATAAGTATCATTGTACAAAAGGACGATTTCTTTTTCTGTAGTTCGAAGTATTCTTTTTTAATGGTGATTGTCAAGAAGGTTTTAAAGGATGCTAGAACGTATTTTCTCTTTGTTTTCATCCACTTCCAGTTTATTATTGTTATTTAACTTTTTTACGTTGTAACTATTACAATAAAAGAAAAATCTATTTATGAGTATGGTTGTTTATAAGTTTATAACTGCTTTATAAATCACGAACAAGTTTTCGATGACAAAACATTTTGTTAAATTACATATGGATAAATGTACATATCCGTTAAATACCCTTTATTTTGGAGGTGCTGAGAACAAGAGTAGGTAAACTTCGCCAGCTGTGATTACGAAAAATATGATTTTCAAAATTTATACAAATATTTGTCAAACTTTTTCTGGCCAATTCTACCAGTGCCAGAGGAGACAAAGTGTCCTCTGCAAGTATGTGGTGCTTAAGTTGGCTGTGCCACTTGATCCACTCATGCACTGACAATCACCACTGATATCCAAGTTACGTTGGACCATCTGTTAAACTGGCTGTATCCCTTGAAATGCCTCGAAATTAATAAAATTCATCATACAGCCAATAGATGGCCTGACATACAATGTTTTGACACATCTAACTCATTTTTCACAAAAATATAGGATATTCTACCCTGGTTCTCAACGCCTGAGTTTAGTAATGAAGATAAATTATTATTCTTAAAATAACTAAATTATGTAGTTTGTGACTGTAACAAGAAGAAACATTTAAAATTAGCAACAGCTTAAATTATACTAACAACAAACATTAAAAGTAATACGGTTTAATAGATTACTTTAGGAGTACACAAAAAGTTTTAAAAATTCATAATTTTTTAATGACAAAGATATATTGTTTATTTTTGAAATAAAGAACAACATGCACTTAAAAGAATAAAAGTTTTTAAATGTATCTACAACAAAAGATCAGACTGAACTTACTACTTGAAATGGAAAAACAGCTTTGTAGAAGAGTATCATTGAATAAAAGAATGGTTTCTTTTTGTGTAGTTTGAAACATTACAGTTTAATGAGGATTTCAAAAAAGATTATAAAGAAAGCGTGAAAATATTTCTTTTTTTTATTTGGCACATATTTCTGGTTTACTATTGTCATTTGATATTTTATGTAATAAATATTACTACAACAGAAGGTAATGCATAATGATAATTTTATATTTTATACAGTATTTTATTCAGCAAATATTTTCTTATATGTTTTGCTATTTAACATTTTTAAAGATAAATATATTTTAGAATTATATTGCTTAAAAACTTTCTGAAAGTTCTAATTAGCGAAATAACAATCATTCGATGTAAAGATATTTTGTTATTTGTTGCTGTTATAGGAATAATTGACATATAAATGTACCTATTTTCTTAATTATGTATTATAATATAGTAATGAAGATAGATACTCTACTTATAATACATATTAGATAGATAATTTACCTATAATGTACATATATTCTTAACTATTTATTATAATATTGTAATGAAGATAGATAATTTACCTCTAATGTAAAGCAAAACGACTAATTTTTGTAGTTTGTTTATGTAACAAGACGATAGCTTTAAAGTTTGGAATAGTTTACATTACCCTTATAACCAATGTAATTGAATTTAAAATGTATAAAGTATTACCTTATAAATAAACAAACTTTTTTTTGGACCATTCATTAATATTTTTTATGACAAAAACATATTAATTACACTCGAAATAAAGAACTATAGGTATTTGGAAGACTGAAATGTTTGGATTACAGCGACAATAAAAGATGAGACAGAAATGGGATTTTTACTTTAATTAACAATTATAAAATTCGTTATTAATCACTTTAAAAACTACATAAAACTGTTTAGTCATTCAACCGTTTTTATAAATAATGGTACCTTGACTATATTATGAAGCATTATCATTGGGTACAATATACATAAATTATGGTTATGTAACCGTATTCTATAAATTACGGTTGAATGGCTGAACATTTCTTACAGAGTTTTCTGCAGATTTCTGCATTATGTTTTTTTAACGATGATTGTGTGAAATATGTGTTAGTGAAGAAGATTGAAATCAATATCTGGAGATCGCGTTATCCAATTTGTCCAATGTGTTCTTTAGTTTAATTATCCACTTTGTTTGATTATCCTTTTACACGTTAGACAACCGTGTAGATTCTTTCATCTGACACACTTGTGCATATTACACTTCATTCTTGGTTCGTTTCCGCATTTTGGATCGTTTAATTGTTTAAAACATTTCATAAAAAGTTGTCCGAAGGGGTCTCCAATTGTGTGGCTGTGTAGAGAATAATTTGAAACATACGGGGTTGTCAATGGTGACTATTCTTTAATTCTATCTCGCACCAATTTCTCTTTTTTTTTAAATATGTTTTGACAACATGTGCAACAAAATTTATTTTCTCTAAAATAGTGGTGCGAATAGAATATAAAAATAATCACCAGTGGCAGTCTTGAATAAAGAATAACGTTTATCCAGAAGATGAAAGCTACTGGATGTTTTTAGGATACCATCTGGATCTCTTGCCTCAAAATGCGCCATATTCAAATCAAATTAAGAATTTTTGGAACAACTTACTGTTCTCTATTGGGTTCCTTTATCCGAGCTCCAGCAATTGGCTGTCTGATACAATGTAAACATAATTTGTGTACGAAAAAATTCTACAGCACGAAGCAACAAAAGTTATTCCGAGCTGTATGAGAATTTTTATGTACATGTAGGAAAGCTATTAGATGCTTTGAGTGTTAAGCACAATTTTGTAAGAACATCTATAATAACATATTCAGAAAGTTATATGCCTCAACAATTATGACACCACCTTGTGACAAACCCTTCGGGGCTGGATTGGAATCCATGCCCTAGATTTGATCAAACACAACAATTTAGTTATAAGAGCAAACAGGGAATTGTAAGTGGAAATGCCATGATTTAATTTCAGACAAGTTAATATAAGCTTAATTCAACGATAGACTGAGAGGGGAAAAGCCTTTCAATTTTATTCACTTAATACGGCTGCAAATGATCTCAACGTTCGTTCTTCAGAATTCTAAGAAAGTCACTTTAGCAGTTTTTATCACTATAAATGAAATCTCGTGGATCCAGATGTTGCTCTTTATTCGAGATATAAAAATAGAGTTAAAAAAAGAATTGTAAAAGAATAAAGATGAAATTCTTATCAAATTAAAGAAAAACTCACAGTCGAAAAACCTATCCAAACTGCTAATGTGAAACACCAACTTAAGTCAGAACCTAACTGGAATTTCACGAGAGAACTAACAATCCCGAGGTCGATATGAGTTTCAAATACACTTAATCCATATACTACTGTAATATATGTAGCTACTGAAAAACCGCAGTAAACTAGCTGGAATATCATTCCAAAAATAACTATAACACCAGATTCACGAAGATACATACGTACTTTTGGAAACTTAAAGAAACAACATAATACATCTCATCCATGTACAAATGTTGGATATGAAGACACGACGATCATACAAAAAATCTCAAAACTCATTCGAGTACTCGGGTACCCTTATAAAAGAGTAGCTAGGCACTCTGCCACAACTTCAATCTCGTAACACTTGTCATGTAAAAGAGTCATTAAAATAAAATTAATTTTCTGGAATTCTAGTCTCTAATTATAGCAGGAAATTTATGCAGGATATTTAATCAGACATTCTAGTCATTAATAAATAAAAATGTGACGTTAAGACATTTTTTTTATCACATCCATAATATTTATCACCTCCAAAATTATCTCAAGAGATTATTGTAGAATTAAATGTTTTTTTTTCTTAATTATATTCTTATACTTATTCTGGGAAAAAAACTTCTTCAGAAAATACATTATATGCTTGCATATTTTGCTTATGCAATGTACATAAAAATTCCCAAATATCAAACTATTGTACTTGTTCGACCTTGAACTTTAATTAATAAAATAATTTGAGAATTCAATAATTAAAACTGTAATCTGTAAATAAATTCATTTGAAAAGCTTTCAAAACAGTAAAGAGAAAACGGGATTTAATGTTTCCTTTGCCATATATCAATTTAGATGATTCTTTAGAAATACGCAAAAGCTCTTTATTATTATAAGAGCATTCAGAACGTAAATGAAAAAAAAATATTGGGATGAAAAACATCTGAATGAATGCCGCACAAAATAGGGCGGAACTGCTTCTTTTCAGCCATTTTGGAATAGCAATTCCGGACGCATATCATTAAAATCGGAAAAGAAAAAAGACAAGATAGGTAGTACTTTTCGGTTGTTAGCTTTATTGTGCATTCACCGATACAGGGAAAGAAAATAAAAGTGGAAGTGATTTTCGAAAGAGTAAGTACTAGGTAGATAATTTGAGATAAGTTTGTATTCAGTCTTTGAACATAAAAGAAGAAATGCCTAAGTATGATTAAAATCAATATCTTATTTTTCTGTCTATTATTTATTATAAAAGAAGTTTGCTTCCAAATTATTAGAAAAAAATTTATAAGTTAATTGTCATATGTTTAAATATTGAATAACATCAAAGATGTATATTATCTTTCAAAAATATCCATACATAGTTTATTAACAGAATTTATTAGTGAGGAAATAAGGGATATTTATTTGTTATAATGAATAAAAAAGAATAAAATAAAACTGAAAAAAAAATCTGAATGAAATTTTTTTAAAAATTTATTAAACACAACATTCAATTTAAACAAATTATTCACAGGAAAATTTGTACAAAATAAGCAAAAGCAAAATAGGATTTTGTTTATGAATCATGCTAAATGTGCATAATGTTTTTACAAGAATAGAGAAAGATAATTAATACTTTAAAGAGAGACATACATAAAAATCGGGTATATGCTTATGCACTCATGGAGAGAAATTTGAAATTTAAAATTCGGTAATAAAAATAATAAATTATTATTTTTTTGGTAACAACAAAACTTAAATATTTTTAATAGCATTCGATAGATAAATAATTTTAACCTCAAAATTTCAAACCCAACAATTTTTAATTTCATTAAAAAGGGATCACAGCATTCAGTAAGAAATTTATGCATTTAGCTGTTATTGCAAGTTGAACGTAACTCATGGAAATATCCAATAATCATTTAATCACTGTAGCATGGACTTTTTTGTGAGATCGATTTAGAAAGTTGAAATATCACGAAAATACCAATAATTTCATTGGGCTTGTCAATATAAAGCCTATCTAAGCTTACCTAAGGATATGAAACGAATGACCTAAAATAACCTAACAAAACTTAATGTCTGATATTATTCGTCATGGAATTTACAGTTTTTAATTTTGAATATTTAAAAAAATAAAATCTCAGCACGTTTTTATCAGATTCAACGCAATTCTACTGATATTCATTTATGTACTTATTTATTTTACCTTCAGCTGTATCGCAGAAAAGCAAAACAATAAAGAAAACGACATTCAGAAAACTACGAAGTTTTGCAAAAATTTAAAAATTTTCATGAATTATTATTCTTTTTGAATCAGAAAACCATTTAATGAAATTGGAGTTGCATTTGCGTTAACTATCGCAGTAACATCCATTGTTAGTTTGATGGCTCGGCTACGCTATGAGCATCTACGTCTACTTCTTCTTACTCACTCCTAGAATGCATTCTGAGTTTGTTTTGCTGATAAAAGGTATGACGTTTTTGCCATAAGAATCGAATATGAAAAATGAAGCATTGCGTCTCCTAGTATTTTGAATTAAATCTTGTAAGTATGTAATTAAGATGTACATAATTTCTGTTATTATTAAACTTTTGCAATAATTATACCATGACAAGATCTCGATTTTTGAAATAGTGATGTGCGAATTATCTTTGTTAATATATTTCAAACTTTCATAAAATATTTTTTGACCAACGATATTGCATTTGTAATAGATAGCAATTTTTTAATAGATATGTAATAGATAGCAATAGATTTTTTTATAATTTATACAAAAAAAAAAAAAAAAAAAAAAAAAAAAAAAAAAACTTGCTTTTTTTAAAACTCGTTATGGCTCGTATGTGTAGCTCTTCCTTTATGATGAAAAAATATATATGTATCGCATAAGAAAACTTTTCTGTCTGTTCTCGCCACTCCACAGAAATCGGACTGTAAATTTTATTTTTTCAAATACAATAATTTCAAAGTCCTTTTACAATAAATTGTCATTCAAAAAATTTGCTTTCGAAAACAATACTAGTACAGCATCATAAGCCTTGCACCGTACCAGATTTCCGTGAACGCATTCTTGTAAAACGTAAGAAAAAAGTTTGTAAATAGATACAAAATATTTTAATAATGTACACGGACGCTTTATTATTAATATTTTATTTTTAAAAAGATTTTGCTATTGCAGTAATTTTTACACTGAAAATAAAACGTTTAACGTAAATACTTAATTGACTATTTTTGAAAGAAATCTAGGTTTTGAAGATATGTGCAAATATCTGTGTAATAATAGCAGTGATCACAACAATATTTTGCTAAGAAATTGACCATTAAATACATCTGGCTTTTGATTTTCTTGTAAAACTAGTAAAACTTCCATTGTTTGAATTGTCATCCGTTTTTATTAAAGTTTTTATGCACTTCGCAGAGCAGAATTTAAAATTTTAACTTTTTTGAATAAGGATATAGACGCTAAGCATTTTTTAAAGAAAAAAGTGTTAAATTTTTACTTTGTATTTAAGTACGTTGTATTTAAGGTTCAGTAAGGAAGTAATAATTATTTTATGCAAAACAGTTTTTTTTTTGATATATTTAAGAATTTTGAATGCTGTAGAATTCAAATCAATAATTCTACGTAATTATATCTAGTCAGAAGCCCAAGTACATCATGAAATATAAGTTATTTTAGTCAAAATAGTTTTTTTTTTACATATTTTAGAATTTTGAAAATTATGAAATTAAAATCAATAATACTACCTAATTATACCTAGCCAGACTCCCAAATACAACATGGATATTTCTTGGCATTTTAATTGACATACAATTCCATGTCTTGAAGGGTGAATTTTTACGTTTAATTTTTTGAATAGAAAAGTAGTACACTAAAGAACTACTTCTTTTTATAAGGACCCAAATACCGTAAAGAGCATATATAATTAATTGACTTAAAAGCACAGAGTTCACCTCATGTATCTCTGGAATAACTACAAAACGAAACGAAAAATTATTTGATGCAACAACTAACTTCAAGTCTTTTCTAATCGCTCCTATGAAAAAGAGTCAGGAAGTCACTAAAAGAGACTGCAAAGTAGAAATGGACTCATTACCTCAATTATTATTCAGTGGGGAAAAATAGATTCCATGGATGGAGTAATTTCAATTGAAAATTTGTAAAATACCAACATATGATCGCACTGAATAAAAATCTCAGTGCTTGGCCATTTTCAATCACTGAAAGAGAAGAAGGGAAGCAGAGCTGAATAAATACCAAAAAAAAAGTTTTTTTTCCATAAAATTTACATCATGTTAGTAATGAAAGGGAAAATTTATATCAGGAAAAATGTGCCTGTGAGTAATACTTTCTTTGCATTTGTTTGCTTTGGAAATGCAAAGCATTTCCAATGCGGGGTGCTGAAAACGTTCGGGTACATTTTTATTGCCCAAAGGATTTTTTTTTTCATTTCATATTTACTAAGAAAATAATTTCCATTTTGTTTACAAAATAAAAAAAATATTTTAATGCTAAAAAGTTGTTGGAGTTGTTAGTAGCCAATCTCTCTCTCTCTCTCTCTCTCTCTCTCTATATATATATATATATATATAATCTGTTGTATCCTTTGGTATAATTAAAAATATTAGTAATGTTTAAAGTGCTTTAATTAGTAAATATTTATTATTCTGCAGCAAATTTTACTATTGATTGCAAACATCATGGTAATTATTACTTTTTCTCATGACAAAATAAATCATTATTTATAATGTATATATAAATATTAATTTCTATATATATTAACAACTTCTGAATTTCATTTATATATATATTTTTTTATCTTCGTTGTGCAAATATATTTTTTGTTATCAGATTAATTTTTCTGTTTAATATAAATGCTTTTTGGCATTTTACTGTATCATCTTCATTATCAATATTATTAATTAATATTAATAACATAGCATATTGTTTTACTAAATAAGTATGTTCAAAGGAACTCAAATTACTGCAAGCAAAATTGCAAGTAAAATTAACATCATAATATTAAGTCGAGAAAAAAAAACGTTTTGAGAGAAAATCAGGAAAAACTATCAGTAATGTATATGTAAGTAATGTTATTGGGTTTATAGCAGTACCTTTAGAAGTATGTACCACTATACCGGGTGATTATAATTAAAGTTACGATTTCAAAAATCGATAATTTTAAAACTACTGGTCAGAATGACTTGATATTTTAGCAGAACAATTGTGAGGCAATGGAATTTTGTTTGGCGAAGGGAAAAAATAGTTCCAAATTGTGCCGATAGATGGCGTTGTCAGGGTAATGTCAGGGGAAAGACCAAAAATGTATTCTTGAACCCTTTCCGGCGCGGAGTAAATTTGTTTGCAAAATGATGAAATAATAGACTGACACCGGAATTTACAAACGAATCCATTAGTAAAAAGAAACTTGCTTATTTTCTGGTTCTTAATGAAAGGAAAATTTTAATTAAATATTCTTGGTGCCGTTTGTCAGTTTTAGAATTAAAATTGGGTGTTCTTTTATGTGACCACCGCCCTATAAAGGGTTAAACATAGGAATGATGTTGCCAAAAGGAAAAAAATAGAGTTCAGAGATTTACTAAAAATTTATTAGCGAAAAGACAAAACTACGTGTTTACAGCGACGACAGCGATAATGACAAAAAAAGAAAAAAAAAGAGCTTCATGGAACAAACACCTTACTGATTATTAAGGCATAAGTTGCTCAATATGCCCTCCACCTTGTTCCGCTACTAATTGGAAGCGCAAAACGGCATGCTCCACAACAGATCGGAGGGTATCTGTACTAATGCAATGGGTGTGTTGTGTGATGCTTGCCTTCAAGTCGGCTAGATTCTGAATCCGCCCGCTATAAACAACATTCTTCAGGTACCCCCCAAAGCCAGAAATCACGCGGGTTTAAGTCGGGGGAACGTGGCGGCCACGTTGTTGGAAAATGGCGGCGTATGATCCTATCATCTCCGAAATTATCACTCAGTAGCTGCTTCACAGTATTAGCAATGTGCGGAGGAGCGCCATCTTGCATGAATATTATGCGATCCACACACTGACGCTGTTGAAGTGCCGGAAGAACATGGTTACGCAAAAGTGCTTCATACCGCTTGCCAGTAACTGTGCAGGTAACGGGACCCGCAGGTGTGATCTCCTCGAAGAAAAATGGACCGACGATAAACGCTGCCGTTATTCCGCACCACACAGTGACCTTTTCAGACTGAAGAGGTAATGGCTGTAGCTGGGACGGATTCTCGGTCGCCCATATCCTGCAATTTTGCGTATTTACAGAACCTTGCAAATGAAAGTGGGCTTCGTCAGACCACAGAATGTTCCATGGCCATCCGTTGTCCACTTCCATCCGGGCAAGAAATTGTAGTGCAAAAGATTGACGTGCTTCCAGGTCAGCAGGTAGCAACTCCTGCACATGAGTTATCTTGTACGGATAACAGCGTAAGACGTTCCGTAGGACTTTACAAACCGGGCTGTTCGGCATATCCAGCATTCGGCCAATCCCCCTTGCACTGCTGATTCCAGCATCACTGTCAGTATGTTCCTGTAATGCTGTAGCCACATCTTCCACTGCCGCAGCTGAAACTGGTTTCCTTCCTCTACCCCGTTTAACGTCAAATGAACCGGTCTCTTCCAATTTAGCAATCATTTTTCGCAGACCATTTGTTGTTATTGGACCTTTTTTTATGGATTTTAATGTCCGAAACTTCCTAATAGCTGTAAGTGCACAGTCATCGTTCTTATAAAAAAGCTTCAAGAGCAGAGCGCGATCCTTCATAGTCAGAGTCATGATGAAGCATTCAGGCAAACAACTGCTGCTCTGCATTTTTATGGTTGCTATGCCTGCGGTGCGCATGTCACGTATTAGTAATTTGCATATCTTCAGACAATGTGAACCCAGACAGCGCCATCTATGGGCATATTTTGAAACTTTTTTTTTCCTTCGCCAAACAAAATTCCATTGCCTCACGATTGTTCTGCTAAAATATCAAGTCAATCTGACCAGTAGTTTTAATTAAAATTATCGATTTTTGAAATCGTAACTTTAATTATAATCACTCGGTATTTAATTAAAATTTTCCTTTCATTAAGAACCAGAAAAATAAGCAAGTTTCTTTTTACTAATGGATTCGTTTGTAAATTCCGGTGTCAGTCTATTATTTCATCATTTTGCAAACAAATTTACTCCGCGCCGGAAAGGGTTCAAGAATACATTTTTGGTCTTTCCCCTGACATTACCCTGACAACGCCATCTATCGGCACAATTTGGAACTATTTTTTTTTCCTTCGCCAAACAAAATTCCATTGCCTCACGATTGTTCTGCTAAAATATCAAGTCATTCTGACCAGTAGTTTTAAAATTATCGATTTTTGAAATCGTAACTTTAATTATAATCACCCGGTATATTAAATTATTTAGCTATTTCATTAAATTGAAATGATTTGTAAATTTGTTTGATTCACCGTTTAAAATTTATTACATTTTTTTAACAAAAACGTACTGCATACATATAATGTAACATATAATAATTAAACTGTTTATCTAATAAGTGTTTTTCTATGCAGTGACTTTTAATATGCATATATATTTATTTTAATAATAGAAGAACAATTGTTTAGTATTTATTTTGTCAACATATGAACATAGATCATACATATATATTCTCCAATTTTCTTTTTGCAAACCCACATAATTCTTTTGAATACAATCCGTCACAGAAAGTTCTTTAAGGATTTATATCTATCTAGCCATCAATTTCAAACAGTCCATTTTTAATTTTAGAGGATTTATCAACTGAAGAGGGTATACTTTATGGTACTGGAATTGATGATTATATGTTAGTACAAAAAAGAAAAGTATAGTACTCTACTTATAACATCAAACTTTAAACTTATTTTTCAAAAAGGGCATTTTTAATACCAGAACGCCAGGAAATTTTACTCAAGTTTTATAAAAATATTTCACACCAGAATTTTTATTTAAAACTTTTAACTTATTTAACTTATTTTTGTGCAGAATATATTTAACAAATTTTGTAAAGACATTTCTGGTTCGAATCGACATTTTTCATTTGGTACGGGTCAAAATGACCCCTCGTTGCCGTTCTAGTTTTAAAATGAGTAGCCATCAAATCTACTTAATCAATTCACTTCTAATTTTATCAGTTATTTTCTTATATAATTATTCTGTGCTTTAAAGTTATTTATCTTTTTTTTTAATCATAAAAAATCTCCCTTTTTTAAGTTTACTTTTTTAGAGAGAGCAGCCATTTAAAAAAATATCAGGTTTATATAAATTCCTTGTTCGAATAACTATATTAAACCTTATTTAGCTTAGAAAGCAAATTAATTTAATTCCACGTCGGATAAGTAATGTTTAAGCTTCAAATGAGCATAGCAAGACACGAAAAAATATCCACCAGAAGAGAGGTAATAACTACAATTATATTTATTTACTTTTAAATAAAATACATCATAATTAAGTAATGTATTATAGCACAAAAATAAAATCAAAGAAATAGATTAATTTCTTAAGGAAAAAAATATTCATAAAAAACACCATTTTTTTCTATCGCATGATTTGGTATTAACTTAGTAACAACTAACTTCGAATATTTTCTATTCTCCTTTTTATGAAACGGAGGCAGGAAGTCACTAAATAGACCGTAAAGTAGTAAGAGGAAGTAATCATTGCTCCGATATTATTCAGAAGAGAAAAATTGTTCCCCAATTGATGTGTGGTAATTATACATTTTTTATGTCGAGTACTACATGTTAGACATTTTTATTTAATTTCTTAAATAGAAAAGAAATTTATTGAAAAAGTTTTTTTGTTAGCACGTCCACAAAAACATAGGTATACTGTTTGGATGTGTCAATACCAAAACTTCCTTCTGTCTCAAACATATTAATACTACAAATTTTGCTATCATAGCGCCAATAAAATCAATACTTGAGTTATTCTGTTGTACGTCGGCTGCTTCTGAAACACCAGGTTACCTTCGCTGCATGAGAAGTCGACTTTACAAAGTACAAAAAATAGCTATCACAGCGCCCCTTTTTCGTCTGAATAGACCCAAATTCAATTAGAACCGGCAATCAATAATCGAAAACATACACATGATATTTCGTTCAATTCTATGCATAACGTCTTGATAATACTCTAATGAAAATGGCACTCAAATCGCAATTACAGAGAACTCTTCCGGCTCCAAATTCAAGAAGTACCTGAAGGCCATAGTCACAAACATATATAGAAAATTCGGTTCAATTCTACACATAACTCCCTCCATACATTTTCAATGATACAATGAGGACAGACAAACGGACACACGAATAGATTTTTAAATTTCGAAATAAATTAAACATAGATAGGATACTCTCAATCACCGACAAGAGATTGGACAACAGACACTGGATAAAGAAAAAAAATGCCAGTTCGATAAACCAATCTGAAAATGGAAAAAGGAGGAGATATTGCTAGGTAATGAGAAGAAATAATTATTTTTTTAAAATTTACATCATGCTAAAAACTTTCAATTTAAAAAAAAAATTAAGTAACTTTTGTAATACTTGTCTGTATTTTCAATTTATATTTAAATTCGTATCATGTACTTCTGTATAATTATATCTAATCAAGTGCCGATGTTCGTCATGAATATTTGTGGCCCTTTTAACTTATATTGTATACCGTACAACCGAAGATCTCGTAATTAGACGTTTTTTTAAGTGATTGCAAATACAACATGTTTTATACTTTTTATAGTTTATTTCTTAAATAGAAAAACAATTGTTTGAAAAAGTTGTTTGTTGACACGGTCACGAAAACATAGATATAACATAGTTTTTTTTTCCTAAAAACAACATTCACTTCATAATTATCTGGAATAACTACAACGGAGAACAAAAAATGTTAATGAATGACTAACTTCAAATCTTCTCTACTATCTCTCACGAAACGGAGAGAGGCAGTCACTAAAAAGACGGTAAATTAGAAAGAAGAAGCATTACCTAGATTATTATTCAGAAGGGAGAAATCGTTCCCGTGTTGCATTTTCATTTGAAAATCTCAATACAAATTAATCACAGATGGCATATTCTCGATCACCGACAATAGATTGCACTGAATAAAAATCTAGGCGCTTGGTAAAAGCTATAAGAGAATAGGAAAAGGGAGAAAAGGGTAGATAAAGAAAGAAACGTAGATAAAGAAAAAAAAAAGAAGATCTCTTCTATTGATAGAATTTACATCATAATAAAGTTTGTCACTTTAGAAAAGAAAGTGCCTTTTGTAAAACTTTGTTTGTATTTTCGAAGTGCATGTAAATTGAAATCATACACTCCTCTAAAATCCTATTTATTTAGAGACGTCATAAATATTTCTGGACATTGTAACTTGTATTAGATACTGTACAACCAAAGATTCGTGATAGTGATTTGAAATATAAAATGTTATACGTCTTTATATGCAATTTCTAAAATGGAAAAATAATTAATTAATTTTTCCGTTAACATGGTCGTAAATATCATAGATATAAAATAATGTTTCACCTAAAAGTACAGTTCCTTTCATAAATCTCTGGAATAACTACTATAGGGCTAAAAATTCTTAATCGAACAATTAACTTCAAATCTTTTCTACTCTCTCTCACGAAACGGAGACATGAAGTCACTATCAGAGACGTTAAAGTAGAAAGAAGCATTACCTCGATTATTATTCAGAAGAGAGAAATGGCTCTCGGGATGTGATTTCATTTTAAAATTTTAAAATAAATGAAACATAGATAAAAAAAATGCGAGTTCGGTGAAAACAATCAGAAAATGGAAAAGGGGGGAGTTATGGCTAGATAATGAAAGAAAAGACTTCTTCTTTTCATAAAATTTACATCATACTAAAGATTGACTCTTTAGAAAAAAAGAAAGTACCTTTTGTAATACGTGTTTGTATTTTAGAAGTTTGTTTAAATTCATATCTTGTACTCCCATATCATTATATCTAGTCAGAAACCGATGTTCGTCATGAATATTTCTAGATATTTTAACTTATATTGGATACTGTACAACCGACGATCTGTGGTAATTATATATTTTTTAAAGTGATTTCGAGTACAGAATGTTGTACATTTTTCTATTTAATATCTTAAATAGAAAAACAATTAATTAAAAAAGTTATTTTGTTATTAGTCGCAAATACCACAGATATCGAGTTTATTTATTTATTTATTTATTTATTTTAAAGCACAGTTAACTACATAAATCTCTTGAATAGCAACAAAATTGCACAAAAAATTTTAACCTTTAAAGACACCGGCGGTTTGCTGTGACACAATGACACGAACAGCTCTATGGATTTTTAAAGGATAAATAGCAACTTTTAATGATACTCTTCTTTAATGCAATGTGTAGTCACTCAGGATGGGCACCTATGCTCTACAGACTTGGCCTCCTCGTCTGAGCAGTCCCTCTTAGGCTGTGAAATGTGTAGTCACTGTCACCTGAATACTAAGCCTCAGCGCTAACAAAAAAAATGGCAGCTGTAGTAGGCGGATTTTCTTAAGCATTTGTACGGTCCCCTGAATTTAGGCACCAGTATTTTATAAAAAGTTTTATTTGACTTATTTTATCTAAGGAAAATAAGGAAGATAAAACTTTTTTAAAATATTGGTAAACAAATTTTAGAGACCGTAGAAACGCTGAAAAAATCCGCCTACGCAAGCAAACATTTCTACGTCAGCGCTCAGGCCTAGTATTCGAGGGGCGGTGATTCAGAAGTCGTACAAAAGTACTAAACATGCTTTTGTAAAAAAGAAATAATTTAATTAGGATTGATATCATAACACGGACGGTTTCTAGTAACATAAAGACACGGACGGCGTACTCTGTGCACCAACAAATTTTAAATCTTAAATAACAATTTTTGATGGTAAAGAAGGATAGTTTCTAATGTCTAGTATTAGTATAAAAGAAACAGACATTGCATTTATAAAAAAAGTCAGAAAACAGAGTAAATAATTCAAGTACACGGGTGGCGTATTCCATACAGCAGTGGTAAATTACTATTAAAAATAATGAAAAAGTGCTGAAACTTGTACTTTAAACATTGACTGAATATTGAACTGTCTTTGGGAAGATTGTAAATGTAGCGAAGAGTTTAGTCACTTAATTATTTTAGAATTCGCAACTGTTTTTTCTTAATGAGTGGCGCAATCTTAATACGCCGCCCGTGACTTTAAAGATTAATGGAGCAATTAAATTTCAATCTTTACTACTACCTGTCAATGAATGGTGACAGAAAGTCCCTAAAAAGACCGTAAAGGAGTAAAGGACCGATCAGATTACGATCTATATGGCCGGTGTCTCTTACGTGGTGAAGAGTTCCCTTTCATCTTTTATGACTTATTTAGCATGTCTAAAGGTCAGAGACCAGTATCGGAAGCCGCTGACAGCAGACAAAACACTCATTTATGTTGTTGAAACCCCCTTTCTTTTGTCGATGGCCACAAAATGATTAGAAAAGAATGGGAAGACACGTGATTGATGTTCATCTTAGAATGACTTGCTCAGGATGCGTTGAAAAAACAGCTTTAGGAAAAGCACTGTCTCGATTATTATTCAGAAGGGAGAAATTACTGCCCGTGATGTGGTTTCATTTCTAAATCATAACAATAAAAAAACATAATCACATATAGCTTATTCTCGATCACCAACAATATATTGCACGGAACAAAAATCTAGTAGCTCAATAAACAAACCATGGAAAGGGAATAGGGAAGTTAGGGATACATAAATAGAAAAAAGCCTTCTGCCTTTCGTAAAATTTACATCATACAAAATAATGTCGTTTTAACAAGAAAAATAAACTAACTTTTGTAAAACTTGTTTGTTTTTTCGAAGTTCATTTAAATTCAAATCATGTACTCCTATATAATTATCTAGTCTGGAGCACATGTGCGTCATTAATATTTCTGATTATATTACTTTATAATGGATACTGTACAACCGACAATCTGTGGTAATTATACATTTTTTAAAGTATTTGCAAATACAAAATTTTGTACATTTTCATATTTAATTTTTTAAATAGAAAATAATTAATTGAGACCCCTTTTTTTCTGTTAACACAGTTGGAAATATCATATGTATAAAATACTTTTTTTTTTTACAAACACAGTTTAATTCACAAATCTCTGTAATAACTACATTAGGACACAAAAAAATTTAATGGGACAAGAAACTTTAAATATTTTCTACTCTCTCTCACAAAACGGAAACAGGAAGTCACTGTAATAGACGTTAAACTAGAAATAAGAACCATTACCTCGATTATTTTTCAGACGGGGAAAATTGCTCCTGTGATGCACATTCGTATGAAAATTTGAAAACAGATTACTGATAGATAGCAAATTCTTGACCACCGACGATAGATTGCAATGACATGAACCTATGTATGACATAATTATTTCATGACATTTCAATTGACATTAGAAACTCTGTAACAGAAAATTTGTGACAACTATACTTCTTCTAAGGTGAATAAAAATACAGAATGTATCATGTTTCTTTTTAATTTTATGTTTGAATAGAAGAATATTTAATAAAAAAATCTTGCTTTGCTAGCTCTGGCGGAAATATCATTGATACAAAATGATGTATTTTCCTAAGCTCAGAGTTTACATAATAACTACAAAACAGCAATAAAAAATTCAATGGAACAAGTATCTTAAAATTATTCATCCCCCTCTTATGAATGTCATTTAAAGGTACGATAATGCAGAAAATGAAATAATTACATTCTGTATTATTCAGAAGGATAAAGTCGATTCTGCGAAGCAATTTTATTTGAAAATTTAAAAATACATTAATCATGGATATCACAGTGCCCTTCAACACAATAGATCACAATGAATAAAATTTCTGAGAACTTGATAAAGCCAATCAGTGAAAGGAAAGGTAGGGGGGAGGCTAGATAAATAGGAAATAGGCTGCTTATATTCATATGATGTACATCCTTCTAAACTAAAGTTTTTCACTTGAGAAAGAAAAATATATTGGGAAAACTTTGTTTGTAGTTTCAAAGTGTACAGCTCAAATATAAAAAGTATAAGGTTCGTGTTTTTTTTTAAATAAATTTCTTTACTTTTTAAATAATTACCACTCGGTTTACAAATTACAAAAGAAGCCATTACGGATAAAAAATAGCGTAATGATTTTCCTTGCATACAATAAATTTATTTTTTATAGAATATATAATAGACTTAAGTTTTTATTTTCTCAGCAAAGTCTTAGAACTTACTGATTAATTTTCGAATTTCAGATGTACATTTTTAATTCCATTTAGTATTTTATTGCACAAACATTCCCATTTTGAATTGGTGTATTGTTGTAAAATCATCATCAAAATCATATATTATTCGCAAATATTTAACAACACATTTATTTACTCCCCAAATACGTTTAATGGATTTATATTTTTATGTAAGGATATTTTAACTAATCGGAGAAATTTAACATTAATTGAAGGAAAAAAATATATTGTTAAATGCAAATCAGTAATAAAGGTTACTTATACATAATTGTACATTTTTATTTATATATTTGTATTTATTGAACATATTTAATGTATTGCATTGAAGTGTCCTTCTTTACTTTATTATAAGATAGAGAAACTCATAGAGTTTTCCCTTTTGACAAATATTCCATATGGTTGTCCTTCGTTATTTTATTTTTCGTGTGCCCCATTTTTAAATATGTATTTTTCTTTTATTGCGAGCATGTTCAAGACAATGAAATAGTGTGCAGTATGGATTCATGATTTAAATTCAGGAGTGGATTTTAGATGCGGCGTACAGTAAACATCAACTTTAGAAACTATTACAAAATTGAGGTAAAACATATATCCAGATACGTATAATTCTAGTCTGTGTGTCGAATTTCGATTATTATAGCTTATTCAATTTGTCTCATCGAGCTAAGTAATTTTCTACCTCGCATATCGGCTATTGAGTTTTGATAATGACAGGAGGCAGGTCAAAGTTTAAAATTTCGTTCATTGAAAATCATTGTCGATCAAAGAAAAAAGAAGATTTAAATTTATTTATGGTTCTTACACTGATATGCATAGATGATAGTTAATTTTTGACACAATGCTCATTTCGAAGAAGTGAGTTCTAAAGCGAGTCAAAAATATTTCTCACAGTGCTCACAACAAACAAAGGCTTCTTCAGCTGACTCGACGACGCATTCAAAACAGCTCTGCTTTCATCATAACTTGCGAAAACCTGCCTGTCAAGTAGCATACGAATGTTTTATCTGTTATAACAAATTCTTATAATAAAAGCAATAATATAACCTTGTAGTAGTTAATGTCAATGTATGGCACTGTAAAAACCAATTAGTAAACTTAAATCGCACTTATTTCTTTGAAGGCATCTGTTTTTCGCTGCACGAAATTTTGAACTTTGACCCACCCCCTGTCATTATAAAAACTCAATAGCTGACATGCGAGGTATAAAATTACTAAGCTCGATAAGACAAATCGAATGAGCTATAAAAATCGAAATTCGCCGTCACAGATTAGGGGAGACTTGGGAGAGTTGATCCCAGGAAGACTTTTTCCCTAGGTCTAAAACCAGGGAAAAACTGTAATTAAGTCTCTGAAACCGGCAACACTAATAAAATGATTCCTTATCAACAGATCTGACAACAGAATTTCATTCACCCATTTTTATTTTTGTTGTAATTAAGAAATATCTGATTTCTTACAATCAAACTTCTTTTTCAGTCAGTAGTTTATGTTTCTTATTTTTTGCTAAATATAACTAAATTACTTAAGTTGATTGATATAATTTACTAACATTCCTTACTGCTCAAATGTCGTTATTTAAATCCAATACAGTTTCTTTACTTTTGATTTAACAATTATTTTTTCAGCACATGCACATTAGGGACACATGATCCCCATTGTATGGGGAGACTTTGATACTGGGGATGAATTGTCCCCAAAGTTAAGCTAAATTAATGTCAAATTTTATTAACCCCTACTCCTAATTGTGACTTTCAAGTCGCATTTAGACGTTATCAATTCTAGTTAAACTATGGTTAACTTGGATTTAAAATCACTGGGATATATTCCTTAAACAGGAATATTTTTTCTAAAGATGTTTTTTTATCTTTCGTCAGAGATAAACCATTAACCCCAACAAGCAGTAATACAATTACAGTTAAAACAAGCATAGTGACTCCAGGAGACATGTAAGCCTTCGCTAAAGTATAATTACCCAAAACGGGAAAATAAAGGATCTTCAAAAATTTTGACAAGCACACTAACTAAAAGACAGATTGAAGAAGAAATACAAGATCAACAGCTGAATAAAAAACATAAATAAAAAAAAACTCTATTTCATCTCAAGAAAGAAAAGTAGAAACACTAAAAATGAAAGCCCCGAATCTTCACAAAGTGAGAGCCGCTGTAGTGTTCATGATTCAACCAAGCCATATTCACTTGATGAACATTCTGAAGAAATCATCGAAAATCCACAAAATTTGTCAATTGATGAAAGTGACTTTGTCATTGTGCGATTTCTAGGAAAGAAGAAAATTAGTCATTTCGAAAAATTGTAAAGAAGATTACGTCATTGGAATGCAAAATCAATTTTCTAAGAAAAAGAGCGCTTAATTCCGACCAACTTATTTATCCAGAAAATGTTAACATTAGTGTTGTGGGGCAATGATGAACATTATCAAAAAAGTACCTAAACCTTGGTGCTCCTGCTTAGTGGAACTATTCAAACTGCAACATTTTTAACATTTACGTTTGACTTTTAAAGATTTGAAAATGTTTTTTGATCATTAATTTTAGCAATAATAATCATTCATATGGGAAACAGTGATTTTTACCAAATGTAGAGTTTGGTTTGTGTTTTTCTCCCTTTTTTACATGTTAGTCAACAATAAATTTGATTTCTACAACTTAATTTGAATCATTTCAATGTATCTGTTTCAAGGATCAAGTCTCCCTGTAATTGGGGAGACTTGATTCTTTTTTTTTTCTTTTTGGAAAATAATTTATATTTATTTTAAAAATGGTTTTTCAAAAAGAAAAAAAATACTAGATAATTAAAGACATATGAGCCTTTAATAATAACTGGAAACATTTTAAAAAAATTTGTTTTTTTTTCCAAATTAAAAATTAAAAACTGAAAAAGGGATCAAGTCTCCCAAGTCTCCTCTATTATACCTTTACTTGTCAGTGCGGCTTGTCAGGTGGTTAACAATTACTTTACAACCAGTATTGCAATCAGCTAAAGTTTTCCTTGATTAATCGTAGAACAATCCACGAATAGGTAAGGTCACATTAAATATACGAATTTTCTGGTAGTAAAGTGACTGTGAACCCCCTTATGAACCGCCACTGGCAACACTACTAATATATCTTGAACTGGTACCTTTTAGTTAACCTTCTAAAGCGTAGTGTCCAGAAAATCGATAGGGTTGGTTTCTTTCACTTTAGAGCTAATATATATCGACTACATAAGCATAATCCATTCCTTTAAGACTGGTGCTCTGTGTAGATAGTTACGTGAGAAGGCTTACAAATTTGGGATTTTATAGAATCAATGGGACAACATGTGTATATTTTTTTTTTTTTTTTTTCACGCGAGATTGTTTTTACGTTTGTTTTCGTTGTGTATTTTGTCGAAAAAAAGTTATTTTAAAAATGATTAACTTTATTTCTGCTGAATAAAAAGAGAATCAATTTTTTTTAAGAAATAAATAATACAATACCGACTAACATCTAAGGAAGATACGTATTTGTAAGAGAATTTTTTTATTCAAATTCAGAGGATGGAAAACGTTATTCAAAGCTAAAGACAGATGAAGAAAATAAATTCCTTGTAATATAATATGTAATTTTTTTTTAATCTCATGTACACCTGAATTATTACTTTAAAATTGGAAACTTCAGGATAACAAATCAATTCTCACTTAGTAAAAATAAGTAAAACTTTTCATGAGCAATTTAAAAAGTAGGCATATTCAAGATAATATATTTAATTAAATATGTCACATGTGTCTTAATATTCCGTAATTGGAAATGAAAAAACATTTAAATTAATAAAATAAAATAATATCTAAATTTATTTTTGAGTCTTTCAGGTATGTTTAAAATTTTTCAGATATTTTAAAACTTTTTAAACATAATTTCAATACTTATAATTTTCCTTATAAATTTAGAAAACGCATTTGATTACTTAAATTTCTTCCCTAAGTACTAACACTTTTTCTTTCTTTTCCAAAAAAATTTAACTTTTATTTATTTTTGTAATAGTTTATTATTGAAATATAGCAAGAAATTGAACAATTATTAAAATAGTAAAGCTTTGTATGAGTTAACACTTCAACACAGATAAAGTTGGCATTGAGAGACTCAGTACCAAAGATCATCGTCTATTTTTTCGCCCAGAAAAGTTTATACTTAAATGTTTCATTTTAAACAATAATTTGTTCGTTACTATAACATATTAAGTGCAAAGTTGAAAATGTAAGCATCAAATTTCGCTAGTGCAATATGATCCTGCATAAAAAGTACAAGAGCCCATTGACTCCAAAGATCTCTGGATACTGTTTAATTGACAAGATTTGCATTGATTTTGAACGGCTCAATTGTGGCATTACTTATTTCACAAATCTACGAAATTCATCTTCTGATTCACAAGTTTTAAACTAATTGGAACAAATTGATTTTTCAATGTTCCGTTGCTGATGGTAGAAACAAATGACATATTTAAAATGGTTCTATTGCCAGAAGAATAAAAAAGCAAAAGTAAAGAAATATTTTCAATGCATAAGATAAAATAATGTCATTTGTAATTTCTATATTGTTAAAGTTTCTTTTTTGTTTTATTATTATTATTATTATTATTCGGTATTTTATTAGAAGAAATATATTGGTGTGTCATTTTTCCGTTAACCTAGTGGATAAAAATGTCACGAAAAATGACAATCTGATAAAGACCTGGACCAAAAAATGAAATAAAATAAAATAAATAAAGATGAATTTAGAAAATCAATCCATGAAATATTTTAAAAACATATTAAAATAGCGATTTTAGAAAATTTAGAAATATTCAAAAATTGGTGGCATTTTGAAAAGAATTGAGTTTATTTGTCCTTAATCTGAACATGTTTCTGACATTTTTAGAGCTAAATGTCGAATTAAGTTTACTCTACATTGTATCGAACAGTGTTTTAGAAATATTAGAATGCAAATCATGTGCATCGGCTGAAAAGCTTCTGAGATTCAGTATTTGCTCGATAGCAAGATGTGTTTTAAGAAAAACACGTTTAGGCTGATATGCAAAATATTCAAAATTTTACCATTAAACTGTTACTGTGGGAGCTAAATTAATGTTCTTAAAATCAATTTCCAGTGAATTTTATCTTTGTAAGAATTTTAAATACATAATATCAAAATTCACCCAGTTTCGCTGAAGAGTACGGTGGGTAAGACATCTTATAAAAAGGAAGTTTTTTTGTGACCTTAGTGTACAATTTTAAAGAGTATCTCCAGAAAATCCCTTTAAAGCTTCCACATGTCTTTCATGTATACTCCAATTAAATTTCTTTGATTTGCATTTTTGTAAAGACTATGTTTTTTCATAAACATTTACTTCGATAAATAGTTTGTTTTAGTATGCAAGTGTCGAAGACTTCTTTATATTCAGTATAATTATTTCTAATGTATAATCATTGTTGTAGATTTTATAATCATGTGGAAAGGAAATTTATTGTGTGGAAAACAGTGGAATTAAAAATAAATAAGATTACGATCCATGAAATTACTTTTTTTTTTAAATAATGGAAAACTGATTGCGTGAAAATGTATTTAAAGTAACACATTTAATAAATAAATGGTCTATGAGAATTTTATTAATTCTTTGATTATGAAAAGGAAAGCCTAGTTTTTCTGTGTGAAAGTTATTACATATTATGAACGATATTATAATAAGTTTTTATAATTTATTTACTTAAGAATTATCATAAGTTTTCCAAAAAATTTACTAAATCGCTTTCTTTTGTAAGTTCTCAAATATTTATGATTGAAGATTTTTCAAATTTAATAGATATTCCACATCTCTTCCTTTCTTTAAAAAAAGACAAACATTTGTTACTGGAAAATATATACATTTTTTCTATTAAATGATATTTTTCTCTTAAACTTTTCTCAAGACTTTCATATTTTCTGATTTTTTTTTCTGTGGATTTTTTCTTTGATAAAATTCTAAGTTTCTCATATAGCAAAAGAATCAGTGTGTAAGACAAAGTTGGAGACTATTTTTAAGTGAAATATATCAACGGATTTTCCTTTTTTAAATCAATAAGTTTGATACCATATGAATTGCGTTTCTCTTCTGTTATTCATATACATTCTATTTTTCTATTTTTCTATGTTAGTCATCATAGTCATATTAAGATACATTTCTTATGTTATCCATTTGATTTTTAAAGAATTTAATGGTACTTGGCAAAATATATTAGATAATGATGTTTTTATTTTTTTTCTATTAAAAAGTATTTTTAAATATTTCAGGTAAAAAAAAAAAAAAATGTAAAATCCTGCATATATATTTTTTTTCACTTAATCGAATTTTTTGAAATGAATAACAAAATGTTTTAAAATTCTATTGAGACTAACTAACTGAAACCTTTTGCGGAAGAATAACTCAAACTATAATGTCTTCATGTTTATTTATATTATGCGTAAAATTTCTCATCAATATTCTTTGTGAGGCTGTGAACCTTGAACTTGTATTTAGTGTAAGTGTGAAAATCCAGGTCTTCATTTATAATAAATTGCATAGTTCTGCGACTCACGTTCTGCCTCGACTCGCGAGTCTTTTTATTATTATTATTATTATTATTATTAGATGATATTTTTCTCTCAAGCACTTCTCACGATTTCCATATTTTCTGAACACATTTTTCCTTTCTGTGGATTTAACTTTGATAAAATTCTATGTATCTTACACATAGCAAATGAAACATCATGCAAAGAAAAGTTGGAGACTATTTTTTAAACGCAATATATCAACGGATTTTCATTTTTCATATCAATAACTTTTTTGCCATATGTATTTTATTTTCTTATATTATTCATATATTTTATTGCCAAGCCATTTGATTTTTTTACTTAAATGTTACATGGTAAGATATTTTAGATAATGATACATTTAAGCTTTTTACATTAAATATTAGTTAGCTATTGCATATTTAAGCTGAAAAATTAAAAAAAATCCCCGTAAAATATTGCATATATATTTTTTAAATTTACTTGAAAGCATTTTTTTCAAATAAGCAACAAACCGTTTTGAAAGTGCATTGAAACAAACTATCTGACAGCGTATTCAATGGTTGGAGCATCATAGTTGGAGTATAATAGGTTCCAACAGAACGAAAAATATCCGGGCGAGGACTCGAAACTAGGTACCTTGGCTTGCCGTGTCAATGCTCTTCATACTGAGCTACACGAACGCCGTTCTGGCTGGCATAATTCACTGTTATTTGTTTGACATGGCTGCGAACTGCAGCGCTAATTTCATTCATCGCAGCTATAACTATAGCATTTACATGATGAAAGTGTGATATTGGAATATATTACGAGGGTGGGCTGATAAGTTCGGGGCCTGACAGCTAAAGCACAAGATTTTTGACAAAATTTCATCTTATTTTTTAATATAGTCACCTTGCAACTTGATACATTTAAGACCCACTCTTGTGCGCGAATTCTTTAGTGCAAACTCTTCGGCTGTTAAAAGGCTTCGGCCTGACAAAGAAAGTACAAGATTTTTGAGGATATTTCATTTTATTTTCCAACTTGCAACATAATACATTTCAGAAAACTCAGAAATGTTCATTTTTCGGTATTTTTGGTCGACGTTCAACAAACGCGGCACGCATCGAGCGGAAAGCTTTTTCATACCCAAAATATTCCGTAAAATGTAGTGGACACGGTCTATCGAGATGTTTGCAATGTCAGCAAGTTCGTGTATCTCAATCGGCGATCATTCAATACGGCATTGGGATTTTTGGAGACGATTTCCTCAGTTTTTGAACGTCCTGAGCGTTTATCATCGTGAATTGATTTCCTACCATGTTAAAATTCAGCAGCCCACCTTTTTTATCGTCGAATATGAAGGACAAGAATCCTTTAAGGTAGAATGTAATTTTTTTTTGTATGTCCATGGGGATTAAACCTTTTTTTAACAAATTATTTTATGACTGCTCGCAATTCAATTTTCCCATTTTATTAAAATGTCAAAACTTGTATACTATACTTTATTGCCAAGCAATAACCAATAAACTCACGCCTTTGAAACTCGGCAGCATATCATCTTAAGGACATACTTTACAAACATCATTGTCATTTGGTCATACTTGTTCCATCTCTGTGTCAGACTTCGAACATATCAACGCACCCTCGTATAGCTGGAATAAACCTCAACTATGATACTTCAACCATTGAATATGATTTATCTAGTTGAAAAAATATTTTCTCCATTATAACTGAAAGCGTTTTTGGAAGAATAAATCATTCTATATGAGTAATGTCTTTATGTTTAATTTAAACTCCACACCTTTACGAATAATAACAAAATAACAAAAAGTACTAAGCTAGAGGGAAAAAAACAGCTTTCTTCACATTAATCTTTGATATTATCTAAATTGGCAAAGACCAGATACTACATTATTTCTGTTGAAACGATATTACTTTATTCTATTTTCTATTTGACTAAAAAATATCTGAAATCGATTTAGTAAAAATAACAAAAAAAAAAAAATTCAATTTAATTTTTATTTCTGTTTCGTTAAGATAAAGATTTTTTTATTTTATTTGTAATCCAGAAATCTTTTTATTGACTCGTGAACTATTAAAAAACATCAAATTCATATTTTCTATAATATTGGAATAAAAAATGTCATTTTTAAGTTTACTTGATACAAAATAAACATTTGTTTAAGAAACGTTCTTGATTTTCATTTATGAAATATTATTTTCACAATGTATAATATTTGTTTTGTTACATATTGAACATAATGTATAAATTCATATTGAATAACACCTATGAAGTTTACATATTTGCTAAAATAAGAACATTTATGACTGTGGATTTTAGTTGATAATACACCAAAATTTAATGTTAAGTTTTCTTTTAATTCAAAATAAAGGAATGTTAAACAATTTTTGCAGATGTTTTATTATGTTATGTAATCGAACACAAAAAATAACTTTACATAGCACCTTGCAGTTATATTGAAAGTAGTTAACTTTACATTTTTTCCGGGAGAGTTTTAAAAATAGTGGAACTTAACAGTACTACAATACAAATAATGAGATAAAAACAGAAGGAAAATGTTCTCGCAAAATATATTTTTTCCCATCTTTTCTTTAATTTCGTATTTGTTTCTTTTTTCTATTGTTCTTTTTGTTCTCTGAGAAAGTTAAATATTAGATATTCTTACAGTTTTGTTAAGATTGTATGATTATATCTATTATCATTCATTTTCGGAAGAAAAAAAACATTCAATTACAATTTCTTGTTTACAGATGTTTTCAATTATACTAGGAAAGATAATAGTGATATTATACTTATTCTAGATGTAATTATTCTAGATGTAATTATAAATTGTAACTTTGCTATGATATAAAATTTATAGATTGCGTGTCTACATCGTGTAGAACAAAAATTCCGGTTATTTGAACACAATTTGTATATTTTAATAAGTTCCAAAAATATTTTCTCAAAATATAGCATTCAATTGCTTACTTTATTTTTGTTACTTATTGTTTATTTATGAATTAGAAATTTTTAGAGTCAAACATTAATAAACACTCTCGCTTGCTTGAGCTTCATGTGATGCTCCAAATTTAAAGGAGAAAAAACGTAGTTGTAACGCTTCGTGTTTTAAAAATGCCATTTTATTTTGAATAAGATCTCTTAACCCGTAACAGGGGACGTGTGGTCTCACAGACCACATATCATCTTTCTCCCATCACCCCTATTTCATGCTTCTTCAATTGAATGGATTCTACCCCTAGCTTCATGTTTTGTGACCTTCGCCTTGATGCTTTATTATCAGAATGCTCTGGCAGCTGCATCCGGGTGAAATTATAACACATTCTTCTAAAGCGGTCTGTGAGACCTCACCTCCCTCTCAGTGTTACAATTTTCGGCAGTAGGTAGTACCTATGGCTTTGAAGTTAGGTCCGTGGAGATGCATGTATCCTTCTGCTCCACGTTATGCGGGATAATTGCAAAAAAAATTAAATGATATTGGTAGTGATTTTAGTGAAGAAGATGACTGCGATGAAGATTTTTGTGAAATGTCCTACTCAACAGACTTTGAATTTTCTTCAGATAACACTGATTTCTCTGTTCCAGAAAAAGCTAATTCTAACTAATACTATGGGAAAAATCAGTTCAAATGGTCATCTGTAGAACCTAATGTAAAGGTTAGAACTCCAGTTGACAACATCGTAAGACTTCCTCGACTAAGATCTTACGGAAAAATTCATGATTCAACTCCAAAAAATGTATCGCGACTACTTTTTACTGATGAACTTTTAAGTATTATTTTGGAATGGACAAATATAAAAATTGAAAGAAAACTAAAAAGTATTTGTGGGCCAATTAAAGGTGAATTTGACAACACCAGCATTGATGAACTGAAAGCACTTTTGGTGTTTACTCATTTACACATCAGTCTTCAAATCCAATCATGAAAACAGGGAAAGTTTATTTGCCTGTGTTGGAACTGGCCGCGATATTTTTCGTGCAGTGATGTCAATGAAACGTTTCAAATTTTTACTTTCAAACTTACGATTTGATAGTCCAGATGACAGGGAAAAACAAAAGAAATCTTATCCGGCAGCACTTATTTCTGAAGTGATGAATTTATTCATTAATAACTCCCAGAAATCGCACGCTGTAGGCACCAGTGTTTGCATTGATGAAATGCTTGTTGGATTTAGAGAAAAGTGTCGCTTTAAAATGTGCATCTCCCAAAAACCCATGTAATATTGGCTAAAAATTATATGTTTGACTGATGCTCGGAATAATTTTGCCTACAATGTCTATCTTTATTGTGGAAAAGACCCTAATGAAATTGGCGTGGAAGAAATTTGGAAAAAATTCAGCAAACTAAGTCAAGTTATTCTACGTTCGAGCAAACCAATTTTTATTACAAACAGGAATGTAACAGAGGACAATTGGTTTTTTTTTCATAGAACTTACCGAAGAACTGTTCAAAATTGGACTGACATACATTGGAACTGTTAAAAAGAATGACAAAAAAATCCAAAAGCTTTTCTTCCATGTAAGTTCAGAGAAGTGAATTCAACACTGTATGGATTTACTAAGGACATAACCTTGATTTAATTTGTTTCAAAGAAAAGGCGAGCTGTGGTTATGATGTCATCAATGCATCATTCGATAGAAACAAATTCGGAAACACAAAAACCTGAAATAATTGCTATTTAAAAAAGCACCAAAGGTGGCGTTGATAGCTTAGATGGAAAATGTTCTGTCCATTACTGTAGTTGGAGAACAACGCGCTGGCCTATGGCTATCGGTTAGTAGACATGAGTACAGTAAATGAATACATTTGGCTCCAAGGCTATTCCCAAAATCCTGTTATGACCAGGATGGTTTTTTTGAAAGCATTAGCGAGAGAATTAGTCCAACCACACCTACACACAAGAGTTAAAAATTCATGAATAAATCGAGAGTTGTGCCTAACTATAAAGCGAATTTTAGAAAACGAAGCAGAGTCTCTAGTGTGGAGCAGCGCACAAAACAAACAAAGTTAATATCAAGGAAAACATGTCGTTTGTGGCCCACAAATAAGAAAAGAAAGACAGCATATTTATGTTTATCTTGCCAAGAGCCTGTTTGTTTGGAATGCACACAAAAGTTATGCAATGAATGTGCTAAAGTAGACGAGGACTAAATTGTTTGCATTCATAAAATCAATGATACTTCAGGTACTGTAAAAAAATTTCTGTATTGTGCTACATATGATTTTCATATATTAAAATTTGAGTTATATATTAAACAAAATAAAATCAATAGTTGATTCATAATACATACGTTTTTAGTTTTAATTTTATAGAATTTACTGTAGCGTATGATATTTAGCTAGAAATTTTAGGCTATGGAAAAATTTTCTGGGGAAAGTTTTATTTCACGTTAAAGAGTAATTTTTTTTCTTTTGAAAGTTTTATTTCACGTTAAAGAGTAATTTTTTTTCTTTTGAAAGTTAAATTTCAAGCAACATCTAAGTGAAATTTCAGGATGATATTTTAATTAGACAATTTTTAAAAATTTATAATATTTCGCGGTCTTTGAGACCGCACCGTCCACTGTTATGTCCTTCTTTTTCACCTCCCCTGTTACGGGGTCCCCTTAAACATCTTCTAAATAATATCTCTAATTCATTAAAATAATAGAAATTGCAACTTTGCTATGATGTCAAATGTATAAATTATGTGACTGCACCGTGTGAAAAAAAATATGGTTACTTTAACGAACTTCGATAAGTTCAGAAAATATTTTCTCAAACTAGAGCATTCTATTGCATATTTTTTTTTATTACATCTTGCTTATTTAAGAATTAGGAATTTTTAGTATCAAACAGTACTAAACACTCTCACTTACTTCATTTTCGTATGATGCTTCTAATTTAAAGGAGTAAAACGTTTATTTGTAACGCTTAGTATTTTATTTTGAATAAGATCTCTCAAACATCTTCTGAATAATATCTCTAATGTATAAAAATAACACGAAATAATTACGAAAACGTTAAATTAAGCGAAAAGTTTATTTTACTATTTTAAATCATATTTTAAGTTGCTTTGTTTAACTTCGTTTAGATTGTTGCACTAGTTTACTCCATAGTTTCATTTGGTATATTTTTAATTAATATTGTTAATAAAGGGCTCTCTGAAATTGTTACCACTTGAGCGTGCCATTTGTAAATTATAAAATGTAATTGACAAACGTCTTTAGTATTGCGTAGTTCCCTTTTTCTCCTGAATTCTACAAAATTATGTTTGTTTTTTTACTTTTATATTTTAATGATTCCATCTATTACAACTATTGCAGTCACATATACCGGGAGAACCTAAAGTTCGTTAAAACTTTAAAAACTCATAAAAAAGGAAGAAAACTTGATAAAGAAGTGCGGTTTGTATAAGAAAGGGCTCACAAGGCAGTCGGATTTTTTTTTAGCAGAAAAAAAAGTTAAAAAATTACCTGTAGATGGCGCTAACATGCGAGAAGTTCAGCAGGATTATGCAAATTAATCCTGCAATAACAGACCAGGATACACCAGGATTTCTCATTCACTTTCCAAATGTTATCATTTCCCAATCGAGCGTTGTTGGTGAAGTTGTTCTATTTGAACACAGAGTCAGCCACTGTTGAGTTGCGAAAATTTCTCACGGCGAAAGGCCTGAAGACGAAGAATGTAGTCTGGAGGTTATGTTGAACAATTCTTATTGCAAGAATAAATGGATGGAGCGTACTGTTGTCTTGTTCATAAAGTTTCGGGTCGTCAGCGTCCTCTACCAGTCACTTTTTTTTTTTGGCTGTTAAAAAAAAATCCGACTACCTTGTGAACCTTTTCTTGCAAACCGCACTTCTTTATCACAATTTCTTCCTTTTTTATGAATTTTTAAAGTTTTAACGAACTTTTGGTTCACCCAGTATTTTCTAATATAATTTGGAAAACAGTATTCTGAAAAATTATAAATAATCGCATCTAGCATTTGTTTAGTTGATTGAAAATTTAATTAATCCCAACAATGGCTAAACGACAAAATTGTTTTTATATGGCTCACATATTTAAATGAGGCTCGTATTGACAGGAGTATATGTATCAGTAAATAACAAAAGAGTATGTTTTCAAGAAATAATTTTATCATTTTGTAAATATTTTGCGTTTCACATGCATAATCTCAATATTGGCTATTTTGTCAATTTTTTCACGACCGGCAACATTTTTTAAATTACCTAGCAAGTGATAACTATATATCTTTTATGTATTTTTCTTCTCCGTTTAGCGACAAAAAAGCTTTCTAAAGAATTTAAAATTATGAACAATTCATCCATTTAATTTAACATACAAAAAATTCATTTAAAATAAATATTACATACATTTAAAATACATGTATTTCATACATTTCATTTAAAATACAAAATAAATAAATAAATAGAAAAATTAGAAATAGTACCATAAACGGAAACATTTTATTTCAAAATCAAAGCATTGCTTCTAATTTACATGCGCAAAAAAACTAATCTGCTATTGATGTGATTTGCGCCAAGCTAACACAAAAGCACAAGCAAATGTTTTCAATTTGAAATATCATACAAGATGTGTGTAATTTTTTTCGCAGATTTAATAATTTGCTATCCTCTGATGCTGAAATAAATGTTATAAAAAACTCTAAGATTTAGAAGAATCTCTTCTTAATAATAAACTTCTTAATAACAATGAATTTCCTCATTCGTGGGTTATTAACGCCTATATAAAAGTCGATCTCTTGAGTAAGTATTATTTTACACTAGATCTTCAGACGAAAAAACATCATTTTACATAAAATGAACACTAACAGGAAAAAACAATAAATTATTTTAAAAGAATTAATATTCGCGCATTACTATTGTGCAACCAAACTTGTAACTAAAAGAAATACATAAAACAATTCAAAAACCAAAAAGTTCTTTTTACTTCAATTTAAACATTTTATTGTCTGAGCTCCAAGGTGTTCGCGATCGAGTTTAAAACTACAACAAATGTCTTACAATAAAGCATTAGATAAAAAAAAACTTTGAAATATAAATGGATTTTAATCTGGCCCGTAAAAGATTAAAAACAGATGATGAAGAAAAATCTAAACAACTTTTTCTGCTGCTTTAATTTTACACATTGTGTGCGTGCATCATATTGTTTAAAACTTATGTTTATTTATATCAATAAATTAGTGGACAACTTTGATGTCTTATAAGAAAGCTTCAAGAAATATGAAAAATAAATTTTATTCACATTTTTAAAAAGATCTTTTTCATAAAAGAGAAAAAATCCTAATAACACATCTGTGTTCTCTAACTGTTATAAATAATATCTGTCCTATCATGTGTTATCTTATCTCAGTAAATGATTAAGTGAATCAGACACCTTTTGTGTAAACGAAAGGAAATAAAAGAATGTGACATCTCAGCGGAATATTGCTATCTTTCAATATAAATTAACTGTTATCTTTCCAACTGTCTAGACATATTGCAAATGCGGAAACTCACAAATAAAACAAAATGTGAGAAATAATTTAGGCTTTTATAATGAATGATTTGAAAAAGAAAAGTACTATAAAAATAAAACTTTTCTATACATCATATCTATTTCATTTTAAGTGCAATTATCGCAACATATGAAAAGACAATCTTCAAACTTCCTCTATTGTAATTAGAAAATAGAAGAATGGAATTCATTGGCATTTTCGAAATAAAGAATATGAAAAGAAGAAAAAAGAATTCATTAAGTAATTTACTATTATATTCTTTGGCTATTACAGATAACATCATTTTTAAGTGATATTGTCTTATCTCAGTAAATCATTAAGCGAATAAGACAAAAGATTGGAATTCAGAAGAATTATTTAATCTTTAGAAAGAAATTAGCTATGTTCTTTTCAAATATAATTTATATGGTCTACTTATAATAAAGACAATTAAAAGATAAACAGAAATTATTAGAGATATTTTAATTGTGTATAATAAATGAGTTCTAAAATAAAATCAATAGAATATTAAATAATTATCACATTTAAATTAGTAAATTATATATTCAGATTTTCATAATTTATATTAAACTAAGTCTCAACAAATGCAATCCCATTTATATTGTCTGATGTTGAACTGCATCACGTAATGTGTAGGTATAACGAAAGCCTTTTAAAACACGTGTAATTTTTATTTAACTGTTATACTGAATATAGGAGTATCTTTTTCATTTTGTGCAATTATGTAAAATATGAAAAATGCCTTTACTTTAGCTATATAACATTTGATATATTTTTTCATAAAAAAGTATTCTTCAGGACTAAACTCTAAATAGGATCTTCCTATCAAACTAATAATTAGATAAATTATATCGTCATAGAAGAAATATTTAAAGATAAATTTCACTAATATTTTTTAAGAGTTGAAGACTTATTTCATTATTTTTATAAGACTGTAAATAAAAGATATTTTAATTTTCTTTGACATATTTAATGTAAAATTATCTTAATGTAAACTTTAAATTTCTTGATTAGTTCCAATTGAAAAATATCGTATCTTATTCAATATATCGTTTACAGAACTTAGGAAACTAAACAAAAGACATAAAGTCATTAAGTTTATTTTTTTAGATAATTGATATTTAAAATTGAAAAAACACTTTCTCTCCAGACTGAAAAATGTTTTACGTTTCACTGCGAGAAGTATATTTTTTTCCTGTGTTTTGCTTCCACTAATGTATCTTACATAATATTTAATACCAAGATAATACCATGATAATATGAAATCTTTTACAGTGAACACTTTCACTGATATGTAATTAATAGTCTAGACGACTGGCTTTCAAAATTTAAATAGTAATATTCATATCCATACTTTCTAACATAAGTGTTTTTACAATTATTTATGCATATTAAACTTGTTATTCGTGTACAATTTAAACTATTCTTCTTAAAATTTCCATTAATATTTTACTGCAGTTTATATTATATCAAAATGCAATTAAACAGAGAAACATAAAAGTATATAAATCTTGATTACATAAATATGTAGAGCCCGGAAAAAAAGGAGTTTATTAAAAAGAAATTATTGGCAAAAAATTATTTAGAATCGCTTGTATAAACATGTAAAATATTTTGTCTCGTCAGACATTTACATTAGATTTCAAGATAAAAAATGGTAAGAAAATACTTTTTTCCAGCGTTCTAATAATTGAAATAGGAATATTAATTTAGAGTACTATGATGTTAATTTTATTAAAAATCTCATTAAAGTTATCTTTAAAAGAAAATGATAGCATTAAATCAAAAACCGTTAGCAATAAAAAACATACTTAAAATTGAAATAGGGAATCCAACGTATGCCTTTTAATTAGACGTAAAGAACGATGACTAAATTCTTCATTTTGCACTGTTAAAATATATTTAAATGAATTTTAAAGTTTACTATAGATGAAAGAAGAATACAACACATTCCGGAGAGTAAATAACTAAATTGAATACATACACTATAGCGGCCAACCATTTACAGCACTGTGTCATTTTCAGAAATCTCAATAACACGATTCTGCAATAAATTGTATTTAATAAATAAAACAAAAATTATACCACATAAACGCATTTTATTAAATAAGTGTTCTTATTCATAACAAGTTTAATGATTTGGTGAAGTTGAGACAGATGGCAATGCGTATTCTAAAATAACCACGCTTAGCAAAACACTGATTGATTTATTTATGTTATAATATATATCTTTTTTAACTGCTACTCTGCATTTTATTACATTAATTGTTGCAAACAATATCTATAAAATTATTTTTACCTGGCATTTTGATTAAAGATTAAAAATATGTATTTTATTAAAAATTCTGTTAATTATGCATGAAAGTACATCTATTCGAAAACCACTCTTAAATTAAAATTTTATGATTAATCTACTTGCTTCAAAATAAATCTTTTTAAAACAGCAACAATTCTTTCAATCTTTCTCTGAATATTTAAAATTATTAATTAACAGAAAAAGTCTAATTTATAAATAGGATGAAACGTTTTAAATAAACAAAGTTTTACTAAAATAATGTAATTATAAAAATGAAAGTAATGTTAGTCGTAATGCTTTCTTACATTTTTTTTTGCCCAAATTTATACATTATTTATATATATATCTATATATATATATATATATCAAAATTCATTATGTACTAAGTCTTCCATTAATAATTTAATATAAATATGTATCCAATTTAAGTTAAGTTTAAATAACACAACTAATTATTTCACTTTGAAAAATGTAGAAAAGCAGTATCTATTTACTTAGAATATACTGTTATAACTGCTTTTATTTTAAGACGTTTAATGATGTATCCTGAAATATTGATTTTATTTATTATGAAAGGTAAAAAAATTCACGTAAAGTATACAAATAAAATTAAACTTTATAATAATAAAAATTAATTTCGGTTCTTATAACCCAATTAGTAGTACTCTAAATGTTCATTTCATAATTCTAAATTTTCTAAATGTTCTGTTCTCTAAATGTTTCATAAATGCATACAACATTTTATGCTAACAGATCACGATGTATTTTCTAAAAAAATTTCTCATTAATGATCTGTTTCATGTATATGTATCCTAATGAAGTGCGATAGAAAAAAAAGGAATTAAATTGTTTCAATCTGAAAAATGAAAAAAACTAATTGCTTATCTAATTACCGAGAACTGTCTTGTGCAGCTCTTTAATTTAATTTCATATGTTTAACGATAATTACTCTATGTCTTAAAATGTTTAGTTTTTAATGTTTAGTTTTAAAATGCACAACGAATATACATATAAAGTAGTGTACAGTTACAATTTTAAAGACATATCTTAAAGAAACATTTTTATGAGGGAAAGTAATAATTAAAATAAATGTGTATTACGAAATTAATGTAAATGCATAATACATTATACATTTATATCATGATATTATATATTTAATGGTTGTTATATATTATACATTTGAGTAATATTATTCCATATAAACTAGTATAAATAACAGCACAATTTTTTTTAGATTGAAATCCCAATGCTCTTTTATTTTTAAGTCATTTCAATAGAATTATACACCCTCAGAAAAAACTGTAAATTTATGAACGTTTGCCGTCCAATTTTCACGGGCAATAGCCTTATTTGATGAAAAACGGTCTGATCCACTAAATAAGAGGCCTTATCCCTTAGATACTTCGAAAATTAAGAGAAATCCACATATTTTTACAGTTCTAGCCCATATGTTAGCAAAAATACGGTACGACCCCATACATTGTCCTCCACTAGGGTGTAACCCTTCAATTTACTCCTGTTTCGAAAATTTTAACCCGTCAAAACAGCGATTCTGTGATGATTATCTAACGTGCTACGTGCTACGGAACAGTAAGCAAAGTGTTATTGTGTTTTAAAGTGCATTATATCCTGTGCATTACAATGCTATATTACTTTGCCCCGTAAAATTACGGACTGCACAAAATGATAGGCATGGATTTTTTTTTTTTTTTTTTTTTTTTTTTTTTTTACGGGGTATGACTGGAATCTCTGCTGCCGGCCTCTGCTAGCAATTTTACAGTGTATAATTATACATATTTATATATTTCAGTTTATGTTTTCATGTACTGCTTGTACTTTCAAGTAATATACATGACATATTCGTCTTTAAGTGAATAAGGGAAAGACAAATTAGTGTATTTTAAGAAACATTATCATCTTTAGGAATTTCCACTAAACAGTGGGTTTCCTTGATCCGTTTTTGGGTTATTTTCAAGTATGTTTGAGTGTTCTTTACCATTTCTCTATATCCAGGCCAATAACATCATTTAATTTATAAGCTTTCAATGACTCTTGAATAGAAATTTAAAAATAACATATGTAGTTATTAACACTTGCACCACTGAACATGTTCTACAGGATAATCTGCTAACTATTTTTGGGTATGTTTGTTTGTAAACTAATTAAAATATACAATAAAACAGTATTTCTTATATTTGTGTGTGAGTTGTAAATTTACACATAATCATGTTTTAGAAGATGCTGATACTTTTTGTCTAAAAAGCAATGTAGTTCATTAATAAATTCCATAAATAAAAATATTTTTTTCAATAAAAGAAGTACATAAATTAAGTTTAAATCTATTCATTGTAAAATATTGAAATATTACAAAAAATATCAATCGAATGTTTGTTTTTTCGATCGTATAAATAACAGTTTGTCACGTAGAATTAATATTAGCATCTTCAAATATTTTCCTCTTCTATTAAGATTTAATAAAATTGCAAAAATTATACACACTTTCGAGAAGATGTGATCGAAATATCTGAAACGGAATGGTGATACGTTTGTGTAATTAATTTTAAATAAAAAATAATATACTTTTTAATTAGATGGCCTCAACTGTAATCCATGCAAAACATGTAATATCAGACGTTGTTATAAAAATATTGGTGCCAGTATCACTTTTATATTTTTTTCGGCTAAACAAGTAAACAGGATGAAAAACATATTTTTCGTTACAGTACAGTTTCTATTAACATTTTTTTAAAATAGAGAACTATTAGCCACCTTTAAAATAAAAATATTTCAAGAAAATATTTTAATATTAGCATCTAGCAATGTTTGGGCAATCAATACTTTCAGTATTCTGAAGGAATTATTTGGTTGGGAACTTTTTATATGCTATATGAAATTTGATAGGAAACTAATTTTGATACCTAAATGCATCATATATGTTTTATGTGATTATTTTGTTAAACATTATTTATTTTGGTATTTTGAATTATTATTTTTCTATTAATATAATTTATTTTAGTATTACAGGTGCTAAAACTGTGGCTTTTGTTTAAATTGCAATATGATCACCCAAGTCTGAAGGGTTTGAAACTGAATCCTTTTGACTTACAACCAGCATTCTTATCACTGGACAAGTGGGCGGAAATCCTCGTTTTTTATTTAGCATGCTTCATCATATTGATAATTGTTACAGAATATTAGGAACTTCTGTATTTTTTTAAGGTGTCTCAGGAGTCTTACTTTTTCACTGAAGGTGAAAGTTAACGTCATGTTAAATTTAATTTGATTTCCCATTCCCTATAAAACACAAATAGATAAATTTTTTACAAATAATAGCTTAATATATGTTTCATACAGAATAAATATTTCAACATTCTACAACTAATATTTTATTATTTAAAAAAAAATCTTTAATTTTGATAAAAATTTTAAAATTATTTTTTGCCTTGCATCTACTACGCGGAAGATTGTAGCAAATCTATTGGTTCTAGATCCATATATAATATTGTTAATGATGTAAAACCAATGTACCTTGAACGTGTACTTCATTTTTAAGCAATTAAAAATATATTAATATATTTGTTTAAATTTAAATTCAAATTAAAGAATGTTGAAAAATATTCCCTTTTTTGTTGCAAAAACGCTAATTTTAAATAACCAATGCAATTATAATACTGAATTGGAAGTATAAGTTATTCCCTGCATCAAAATGAATATATCTGTCAAGTTTCATACAAATTGCATCCTAAGTTTCTGAGAAATATTGTGCGCAAGGATTTTCATTTTTAAACAAAAAAATAAATGTCTAAAAAACAGGACAATGTTGGATACCATCGAGATAATTATGCTACATAGAACAGATATTGAGCTGTCAGTAGTAAAAACTTTATTCATTTGTGTTATATAGGGAATCAGAAATAAAATTAAATGTGACATGATGCTAAATTGCACCTTCAATGTAAAGGTAAGGCTGAGAAACTTTAACCTTTTCACTTTGTATTAATATTCGAAGCTCATATATAATCATTTAGTATTCAACTTTGATAAAACGAGCAAAAATTTTTTTCTGCATTATTTTTTTTAATATTAACATCTGTTAAAAAACTTGAAAAAAATTAAATTAGTCCTTCAGCAAGCACTCAAAATCAAAAATGTGTCACTATATATTTAAAACGAAATACAGATGCATTAATTTAGGTACGAAAAATCCTTAATCACATTCTAAATTACTCCCCACTAATAAAAGAGCTACATTTTATTATTTAAATGTGAAATCACATACAGTGTTCACAACATCAACAATTAAAATTAAAGATAAAAATATTTTTAATTAAATGCAAATTCTCTGCAAACTATTCATAAATAGCTAATAATTATAATGTATTAATCAACTACGGAAGCAAAGTAAAACAGCAGGTTTTTAAATTTATTATATAGCAACAACACTGTTTATAATATTCTCAAAATGCGTTGTCTATTAAACAAAAAGAAGCATTAAAAATATTTCTGTATATTTTACATGATTTTACATATAGTATATATACTTTTTTTGGTTCCATTACTGTTTAATTTTATAAAGACAATATTCAATTAAGAAGTTTAAAAGCGAACAAAATCTTACCTTTTTTCAAACAATGTGGTAGCTTATGAAGCGAAAGTTTAAATTACAAACATTCGAAAGAAAAACATCTCTCTATTTAGCATTTAAGTAAACAAATATAGATTTTTTTATTTTTTTATTCCTTCATTTTTAATGAAAAAGCACATTAATCAACTTCAAAGTAATAAAAACAATTCACACTTGGAACAATACGTTGCTGAAAGTATAGAAAAAAAAAATCTTGAAATACAAAAGACGAAACTAAATTTGCTGCGTTACTTTAAAGAGCAGCAATGTAGATGCGTATCATTAAACAAAAAAAAAGATTTTGTTTTCTTGTCTTTTGTAGTAACATTATTTCTAAAGCTACTTCTAAAAGATAGCTACAATGGAAGCTGTAGAGGAATCTTCTTTTGTACTGTTAAAACATTTTGTTTAATGTTGTTCTTTACAAACTTTTTAGCATTCTTATTTTAATGTCTTTATATTAGATTTTATTGTTTTTATTATATTTTAACGTATTAATATTTGATTTTAATGTTATTATTTTATGAAGTAGTCCAAATAAAAGACTCTCAGGTATGAAAAATGCTGTGAGAGGCGGAGATGACAAAATAGATTGACATAAATTGCAGTAATTAGTTAATTATTATTATTAATAATCTCGACAGAGGGCACACAATCACTTGTATCACTTAGGAAGCATGACTATAGCAAGCGGTAGAAAAGCAGCCTCCTAAATTCTCAATAACCTTTTGGCTGCTTATAAAAGCTGGTATATGTTGCATGGAGGTACACTGTAAAAAAAAAAAAAAAAAATCTTGAAAATAAAAGGAAATTGTACTGGCAGTCGAGACGCCAGTACTATTTCCGTATTTTAACGGGAAAAAAAATTCCGTAAATTCCAGGAAATTTTCCGTGAATTCTGAAATAACCGTTTTTAAATTTCCGTTTTATAACAGATATCTTCCGTATTTTTTAGAAATTTTTATGTCGTTAAAATAACATTTATAGGACCAACAAAAAACGTTACTTCGCGAGGACAACCTTATAATGGACAGATACATTTCTGCTTATTTTTTTTCATTCCTGGGTGAGTTTATAGAAATTAACCAAACCCTGCCGCGAGCAGGAATCGAACCCGCAATGTCCCGTGCACTAATCTGATGACTTAAACCACCGCGATATGACTGGTTGCGGTGTTCGCTCAAATGCTGCTACTTATTTGAATCACTTTTTATGATGCAAAAACTTGAGATTTTATCTGTAGATGGATTTTCCCAATGTTTTTAGTGTATTTTCTTTTCATAATTTTCAATAATTTGCTGTATTATTTGGTGCTTTATAACAGATAAATTATAATTCATTATGTATTATATGCATAAAACACTGCATTAAGAGGAATAATTGCTTCTTTTTGTAGCAGTACCAACCAGTGTGGAATTCAGATATTTTTTCTCCGGGAGAGATTTATGTGGCTCCGGAGGGGACATTATAGAGTTCCGGGGGTGATTGCACTTTTTGACCATTAAAAGTATAAAATCTCAAATCTTCCGGGGAAGGTGGACATTTCAATTTTCGGAAAATGTCACCTCCGGTCCACCCCCCTGAATTCAACACTGGTACCAACATTTTCTTTTTTCGAACATTATACTTTTTTAAAATTATTTCCTGATTATCTAATTTTTAATTCCAATAAAAACAACAATTATCTTAATCAGAATTGTTTATTACATGCTATTAATTTTTTTTTATCTGTTATTTAAAAAAACTTATACAAACAAACAATTTTATAATAAATTAAATTATTATATTTCAGCTATGCTGAGAGCTTTTGCGTACGGTTCTGTTAAACTAAATAGTTTTAAAAATATTTTTAAAAAGAGAGAGAGAGAGAGAGAAATTTGAAATTAATGACCTTGGGATAGGTAAATTTAAATATGGACTAACTGATTTAATTTAAATTAAATTAATTTAATTTATAAAAATATGAATGAACTAACGAAATAAATAAAAAACGTTATAAAATTAAAAACTTGATTTTTATAAAAATAAAGAAAAAATATTAACTACTTTTATAAATTTAAGGAAAAAATTGTAAACTTTGTAAAATTATAATTTATAAAATAATAAATTTTAGCGTAATTCATAAATTTATAAGCCAAATCACTTTAGTTTAATACCAATTTGCATAGCTATAATTTGCAAAGATATTATGTTATGAAACCTTTAAATAACACAATATTGCCTCACATTAAAAAAGATAAATTTAAAAAGAAAATAGTGAAAAAAAAATCATAATTTTGAAATACTATCAAGAAAAAAATAAGTAGATATTTTTTTCTGTAATTTATAAAAATAAAATAAGTTTCTAAATATTTCATTAAAAATATAAATATTACTATTATTTTCACAATAAATTGACATTGGCTTCGGTTAGAATGGGCCAGCGGGTCGAGCCGGGCCAGGCCTGTATCCTAGAAGAACTCTAGTAAACAACAATCTTAATTAGCATTTCAAAAAAGGCGAATTCTGTACCAACCTTTAAACGCCATTTACGGAAATTGCACTGTTTTGGAAGAAATACGGACATTGTACTGTTTTGAAAGAAATACAGAAAAATATCATTAAATTTACGGAAAACTTTCTGCATATTTACGGAATGAAATCTCTTTAACGGAACTAATGTCATTTACGGAAATTGTACTGAAATTTGGGAAAAATGAAACTTCTCCGTAAAATTTTAAGGAAAATCTCTTGTATTTTCACAGATTTTTTTTAGAGTGTAGGTCTGTGGGAACTCGGCTGCAAACGTGGATATATTGTCTTGGAGTTATGTAGGCTGTTATGAGTAGGAGTCTCAAAGACTTCTCTTTTACTTCACAAAACTACTCAACTGCGGACTGTAGAGTTGACCTTACCACATGTATGTCTACCTTGGTCAGTATTTTGTTACATTCACTCGACCATTTGTCTTTTTTTCTTATTCTTAGTTATTAAACTCCAGTTCATTTTTAAAATGTATTGTAATCTAAATTGAACGTAATAGTTTTGTATGTTCTACGCAAATTTTATTTGAATATAAATGCCTCTCTGGAACTTGGACATCGTATTTATTAAACTACAATATTATGATGAACTGATAGCTCGGATTATCCAAAGATATGTATATATAATTGTTCAAACTCAAAAAGAAAATTAGATTTTTACAAAGATTTAATTTGAACCTAGGGTTAGATTTTTTTTTTGTGAAATTAAACACAAATATTACAGTACAAATATTTATTTTATCAATTAGTTTGGAAAATATGCTTTAAGAAAAAGTATGTATTTAATGTATTTTTACAAGAAAACCTGTTTAATTCAATTTAGTCAATTGGTTTGATATATCGAGCTACGTTTCATGTTTACATTTAACTATTTTTTTTTAACATTTATATTTCACACTATTTAATTTAACTTCGGATGGCTTGAATAAACAACGAAAATTAATTTCATATCGATGGACAATAATTCTGTAAAGGAACTAAAATCAGGAAACAAATAAACAATTACAAGTACAATGCGTAAACGCTTAATTATAAAGAAAGCTATTTCTGAAATATTTTTCCAACATATGAATAATTACAGTTGAAGATAATTTTATATTAACAAATGAAATAAATATTAACTGAAATGAATTTTATGTATTGTTTTTTTTTTTTTTAACTGCAACAAAATTGACATATATATATATATATTGGAATACAGATAAAAAGTATAAAGATTTTTGAATGAATAGTAACATACTGCCTCATTTAAAATTAATACAAAAATTATAATATAAATGTTTAGAGTCACAGTTGACACACAAAATACCAAAGAATTTGCAAAAACTTTCCAAAGTATTGCCTATGTTCTGAGAAATCTCGATGTAATTGCCGTACTGTTAAGGAGATTATCACGCAGAAAACAATTTGTTGTCCTGAATAATAAAACTACGATGGTTATTGCGTTAAAAAAAGTCTTAGTGAATCAATATATCAAGTAAGATTTGAAAAAGTACATTAATTACTAATTGAGTAATTAAAGTTTAATATTGGTAAGCAAGTTTTGGCCAAACTTACAGGCAGCAAAAGAAGCAGGCTGTGGCACACCACCAATCTCGGCTGTTTTTCAGCCTATCTTGATCACATGGCAGTTCGTCAATGAGGGCAACCTAGCCTTTCTTGATCACGTTACAGCCAAGAGGGATGAAAATGTCTCAGCCTGTCTCTTTCGTTGGCTGTGGACGCCCTGCACCACTCAAACCCCAAAAGTGACAATAGATTTTCAAAGTATTCAATGATTACTAATCATCAAATTCATAGAAGATGCTAAATACATTCAAAAATGCAAATTCAACAAAACTGCTCTGTTATATTTTCAAAAAATAAGAGAGTGAATAATGTTTCCAGAATTTGTAAATAGTTCCACAGCAAATCATTCTAGAAACAAATGCTTACTTACTTCTTTATTAAAAGCATACAATTCTACCAATAATTCATAAATTTTAGTGAATCCATTATTAATCTCAGAAACAAAGAAATCAAATTTGTAAATTTTATTATCTTACAAACAGACAGCGTATAATATTTCCATAAGTTTTTAACAAAAGTAAAAATTCGATATAAAATATTTTTTTAATTTTATATTGATTTCCGCTAATATATATATATATATTTGTAATAAAAGAACATTAATTGCCACAAACTTTTTCTACTTAGTTATCTAATAATAAAGCAGCTTATAAAGTTTTCAAAAGTTTAAATTAGACCAACAACAAAAACTTTAAATATAAAAAATATCTCATTTTTACATATATTTTACTTTCCGTTTATTATTTCCTGATATTGAAAGTCCATTCATCAACTTCAAAATTTAAAAAAAAATGAACAAAAGTTTTCCATTTTATTATATAACAATAAAATATCTCATAAAGTTCGCAAAAGTTTAAATTAACCTGACAACACACATTCAAATTAAAATATTTCTCATTCTTAAATATGTTTTGCTTTTGGTTCATTATTGTTTAATATTAAAAGTCCATTAATCACTATTAAAATGCAAAACATTAGAATTTTTTCTACTTTATTATCTAATACAAAACTGGTTTATCAAGTTTGCAAAAGTTTAAATTAACCCAACAACAAATAAATCCGGACTCGGAAAGAAATCTTACAATTTAGTATATAAATGAACAAATATTGTTTTATTCATTCATTATTTCTTAAATAATAAAGACACATTAATCACCATTGAAGTAACAACAAAAATTCTCATTTGTATTAATGAAGATGTTAAAATACAGAGAAAAGTTTTTTGAAATACAAAGGGAGAGAGAGAATACGCTGCTCCACGTTAAAGAATAGCTATATAGATGAGTACCATTGAACAAAAGAACAATTTTATTTTCTGCTCTTTTGGAGTCTTTTTTTTCTTTTTAAGATGTTTATTTTGATAGCTTTATATGAAGCAAAAGAAGAATTTTGTGTTGAACCGCTGTAACATTTAGTTTAAATTTTTTTTTTACTAAAAACAAAATTTGTACTTTCTATGTTTTGTAGAAAAGGTGATTTATTTCAATGGCTTTATTTTACATAATGAGTCATTGATTTTGAGAGAGGAGCAAGTCCATTCTTTTCATAGCAAGATATTTAATGGTTTGCGTTTGAATGAGTTAAAAAGTATCAGTAAAAATATTTTGCGAATAGTTTTCAACTCATCAGATTTACTAGATTAATTTTGACACAATTATTAAAATTGGTAAATAAATCATATGATATGTAATTTCACGTTTCCAGCGTTTACTGGATTTCCAAATTATATATGATATAATCTGTTGAGCTGATTCAGATATTAGACCAGATGCTATGATCAATAAGGTTAACTGGATGGAATTGCTCCTCCAGATTCGACCGGGATGGCTCGCTTGTTAGAGCATGGCATCTTCACCCAAGAGATCCCAGGTTCGAATCCTGGCCCGGACATTTTTCGTCCAGTTGGTAAATTACAACTCATACCATCAGATTTATATTATTTTTTGTGTTCTTATTTTGTGATAATTTTTTATGCAGTAATAGTTATCCGTGTTAGCAGACATAAATTTGGTTTTGGTATGCGCCAATGGATTTGTTTCACTTTCAAAACCAATTATTTGATAAACTAGTCGTTGAGGGCCACCTTAATACTTACCCATTATGGATATGCATAATATAAAATATGAAAATAAAACATGTGTAAACTATTTATAAAATGCATTGCAATTCGAATAAAATCGTGGCTTGATGACGTCATAAACATTAAATGCTCTATAACACCAAAATTGACAATCATATTGAATTACAGTTTACTGCGTCGGATTAAGCGTTTCATTTCCAATTAAAATATATCTTTGAATTGAAATTTGAATGAAATACAGGGTCATGAAAAATCGAAGAGTGTGGTAAATATGATTACAAATTTCTCGGCAACTAATTATTCGATTGACTTCATTCTTCATGCAAAATTTATGTTTTTTGCTAATTTTTGCTAATATATGTTTTTTACAAATATATTCACTTCTTAAAATAAACAATTTCGAAAATTTTTATGTACCTTTTATCAGAACAAATACTTCGAGATTCCGAAAAAAATAGTTCCGGATAATCGAGGTTACTGAAATTCAATAAACTCCTTCCCATTATTACATACTAAGTAAATGCCAAATTTCAAGTCTCTATCTCAATTTGTTCGGTAGATAGAGCGTTTACAGACATACACACAGACAAACACAGGGACGGCAATTTTTTTTTTTTTTTCTAAAAATATGTTTTTCGGAATCTCCAGTGTCTGAAACTTGTAAATCCATCATTTTTTTCGAAACGATTACAAGACTTATCCTATACTACGTAAGATTGGTAAGTGAAACGTTGATTTTCTTTAAATGGAATATAATTCAAATGACAAAACATTCAATGTTTTATTTTAACTTATTTACTTTATTTTTCAATATATTTTTTTTCTTTAGAAAAGTTACCAGAAAATAAAAACATAATTTAATTTTATAGGAAAATGTGGAAAAATGAGAAAACTTATTCAATAATAACTTATATGCATATAATTGTAAATTATGATAAAACAATATTTGACTAATGTTATAAATTCACCACAGTTGTAGTAGAACCGTTAAATTATAATTGTTATTGTTAATATTATGCAGCAAAAAAATTATTCTTATCAAAGTGTACTCATTTCACTTTCAAAATCAATGTATTTCAAATATCGTTGGCCAAATAAATTACTTTTTAAAAATTTATACTGTTGTTAAAATATATATTTTGTGACTTGATCAAAAATATTAACTTTATGTAATTTGTAATCAGATTAAGATTTAACTATTTTTTTTTATTTTCAAAAATGGACTTTTCTCGTTTTAAAAATCAACATCCCATGTATTATTTTAAACGTTTTCGTAAATGCAATGTTTCTTATCATTTCGCTATATGTTTTGTGCGTGTTTATTATGTATTGTAATTTGATATGCAATAAGGTCTAGATTTACATAATAATTCTGCTTTTATTTTCCTAAATTTTAATTTTGTTCTGAATAACTAGAATAAGCATTGATGACTGATTTAATTATCTTTCATTTCTTTTATAATATAATAATGAAGCGTTTCATACAGTTTTCATAAGTTTAGAAAGCCCGAACGACAAACATTCAACAAATAATTTAATTTTTTTAGCGCCTTTTATCATATACATGGACAAAAAGACATTCATCCATTCATAATTCTTTATCAATAAAGGCACATTAATGACTTTCAAAATAATAGGAACCACTTGCATTTGGACGAACAGAGTTGTACAAATAAAAAAAGAAAGATATTTCATTAAATACAAAGCGACAGACTGAATTTGCTGTTTCGGGTTAAAGAGCAGTGATATAGATGAGTATCATTCAACAAAAGAATGATTGTGCTTGCTACTCTATTGTAGAATTATTTTTTAAGATGAATATCTTAATAGCTTTAAGGAAGCTAACGAGGAGTTTTCTTTTGTACTGCTTCAACATCTGTTTTAACGCTGTTTTTTTTTTTTTTTTTTTTTTTTTTTTTTTTAAATAAAGAAAAACGTATAAGTACGAGAGGCGATTTATTTAATTTCTTCATATTTTATTTTTTATTTAAATTGTTTTCATGAATACGATGTATCTTCACGTTACGCATTTATTTTTTAACTCTATATCATGCAAAGTATTATAAAAATAAAAACAGATAGTTTAATTTTTAGTGCCTGAAAGTTCCGTCATGTCATGAAATTCAGCGTGTCATTTGTAAGTGAATTGTAGTCCTATAAGAATTGAATTTGTATTTTTTACTAGTAAGATAATGGATAAACTATTTCTAAATATAACTTGTAAGATACAGGCGACGTATAAAAATTTAAAAAGCGTATACATTTTTTAATTAATGGTAGGACTATTTTATAAATATTATTTTAATTTATATTTTATTCTGAACAATTTTCGAATCTACATTGCATACGTGTCTCCAACAGATAAGAAATTAAAGCGCTTATCACTGTTTTTGGGATACCATGCATTTGTATGTGTTTGTTGTTCTGTGTCTCTCACTCTGTGTATGCATATATAAATTAATGTGGGGGAATACAGAAAGAGGTTACTGTACACAGTCAATCGACTTATACAATGTTATCGGGGCTGAATCCACTTATTAAATAAGAAATATAAGTAAAGATTCGTCTTCGCTGGACTCTGATTTTGTTTATAACTTTTATAATAATAACCGGTTTTAGCAAAGTTTGGAAAAGATTTATCTTGCTCTGACGCATTTATCTAAATACGTGTTTTTATTTATTTATTTATTTATTTATTTGTGTTGCGCCAAAATGGAATTATTCTGTTTTACTTGTTGCAGAATTTATAAAGCTTTTTTTAAATATAACTTATAAGACGACGCCCTTATGGAATTTACTAACTTTAAAAAAATAATAACTGTTTTGAGGAAAATGGATTTTCATATGATGAAGAACAACTATTGAAACATATTAGCAATGGGAACAATACCTCTCAAATTATCGCCTTAGGAATTAACTATTGCCCAATGGTAATAAGGGTGTATACACATCCACACACACAGACATATATATATATATATATATATATATACTCATAAAAAAAAAAAACTTTCGCTCTAGAGGCGCATTCTTATCTCGCGTTCTATGGGACCGATTACGACGGAATTTGGCTCATTAGACCAGATTTAGATCGCCTAAAAGATTTCAGTTCTACTTTCCACCGCTTGGGGAATGTTAATAAATATTAAGTAATATTTTAATGGAATATAATATATGGATCATAATTACACTATTTAATTGCTGAGAAAATAAGCATTATCGTTCTAAATGACATTTAAATAAATTAATTTTATACAAAATTGGGTTAAAAATATAAAATTATACAAACTTGGGGTTTGTTTTAATCTTATCGTGGGTGCAGGAAACGCGGGGTGGATCAGCTAATATATATATATATATATATATATATATATATATATATATATATATATATAATATTTTCCCCTCAAAGATGTACATAACAAGCAAGTGTCCCAATTGCGAATATATATATATGTTGTTTTTAATATTATTTTAATTACGAAAATTACAAAACATGAAAAAGAGAGAATTTATCGACATTTAAAGTGCGCTATTCGGATTTTAATTTGAACAAAAGATAGATTCAAATTAAAAGGCAATGGCACTTTAACGATCAATATAATAAAAAATTACATTTATCATTCACATTAGCATATAATATATTTTAGATAGCCGGGTTCCTCACGAATAAGTAAATGTAGTCTAATAATGAAAAGTCCTTCCGGCCTGTACCGGGAGGAAAAGGTAGCTTTCCTATATCTTCGTTTTAAAATTTTAGCTAATGTTACACGAAAACAGCAAGTTAAAATGCAAAGAAACGTTTACAAAAGATTCGTTAATACTGAATTTGAATAAGAGTTTCGCCAAATTGGCTTCATTTATAAAGACTTATTTTGGTCGCCAAATTTGGCGATATTTCGCCAATTGTCACAAATTTTGTTAATTTTGTCGCCAATTTTGCCAATTTTGTCGCCAATCTCGCCAATTTTGGCGCTAACGTATATGAATATATAGTTTTATGCGTATGATTGGGAAAATTATTACAACAATGAAAGAAAATAATTTGCGAGTATCGCGTTAATGTGCTGCTTTGTTTCAAAATGTCAGCCACCCTAGAATTTCAAACTACTCTATCTCAGCCATTTTTTAAGATAGAGGTAAACCAAAAAATGCTCTGGAATCCTTGTATCAAGGCCTAACACTTAATTAAAAAATAAATTTTATTTTTTAATTTTTTGTATATTTATTTTAGTTTTAAATTTTTAAATGGCCGCCATCTTGAAACAAAATGGCGAACCAAGCTGGCCATCTAACTCGGTCGAGACATTGGTGACCTTAATACACACAATTAGTTTCATCAAAATTGATTTATAAATACGAGCGTTATCGTATGACATAAGTCAGATATATATATATGGATATATCTATATATATAAATCAACATTTGAACGGAGGGTGGTTTTGGAGTCTGGGGGTCATGATTGGTGAAAATATATCGAAATTTTCCGGAACTGCTTTCCTCCGAACGGCTGCAATAGGTAGCTTTATACATTTTTGTATTGAAAGCTACCTAAAAGATAAACTGAAAATTAAAAGAAGAAATAAATAAGAATCAATTTTAAACATAAAAATAGTTCTGAATGAATGCTGGCAAAAAAGTGCCAAAATTCTCCTTTTGAGCCATCGGAATAGCAATTCCGGATGCTTAACATTAAGATCAAAACAGAAAAAGAGAGAAAAGTTCCTCTTCTGTTATTAAATTTTATTGTGTATTCACTGATACAGGACGAAAACATACAAAAGGGATTTTCTTTAAAGAGCGAATATCAGATTTCATTAGATATTTTCATGAATATAAATAAAACAATTTCGAATAAATTAAGTTTAGAGATATAGATCTCTGAATATAAAAATTTATATGTGTAAGCATTGTTAAAATGATTATTAATAAACGTAAAATCATGACTAAACTTACAATTATATGTAAAATAAATATTAAATTATTGATTAAAAATATATGATTAAATTATGGATTAAAACAGGAATTAATTATTGCTGAAAATTAAAAGCATACTTAAATTTTGTAATCATTTTTAATTTCCATAACACATGAATAAATACATAAACGAAGAGGAAATAGTCTAAAATAATTTCAGGCCTCCTAATCCACGCTCAAACTTCCGTCAGTTTTCGTAGATTGAAACATTTCTAACGCCCCAAACGATTAATTCAGTTATTATATTGCGCTCAGCTGACTGAGCTTTTCCTGTCCAATAATTTTAAAGTTTTACTTTTTATGTAATTCCTTTTATTCATATTTTTGTATGGACAATCATATACGAACATAGTCCTTCCTCATAACTCTAAGTACATATAGGGGAACTTCGGGTATTATGCAATACCATTTACGTTTGGGGCAATAACAAAGCTCGATATTGTTTAAAACCCGAAAACCTGATAATATCACAAACTGTGATTAGTTATTTATAGACAAAAATCATTTTACAAAATTTAACGAAAAACTTTTTTGGAGGGTATTATGAGATAGTCGGAAAATATGGAATAAGGGGTAAAAAATGAAGAAAACGAACATAATTTGGCAAAAAAAAAGATGTAATGGTATCAAAATATAGTGTCTAAGTAGTCAGCCAATATAATTCAGTTCATTCTTCAGATTTGTACAAATCACAAATTTAAGGATCTGTCTTTGCGCCACCATAACCATGGTGATTATGGTGGCTGTTCCTTATGATATATTGATCATCCATTATGATATATTGGTATTCCATATAACCCGACACCGCCGCACCCAGGAAAATGACTTGATTAAAACAACAAAACATGTTTTGTTGAGTACATTTTGGTTGTTTCAAGCAAAATTTTTAGTTGAAGTAAAAAGTTGGTTTTGTTGCATTGACAAAAAAATATTGTTAACACTCTTACAAAATTTTAACAAAATTTCATCAATTTTACTTGAGTTAACAAAATCTGTTTTTTTTAATTTTACTATAATTTTGTAATTTAAATTTGTAATTTATACAACATTTAAATTGTTGTGTAGTAGCCATAATTCTCTTTCGTAATATGGTTCATTTGACTTATATAGCTATATAATAAAAGAATTAACACAATTTTTGGATAATTAAAACTTTTTTAATTGGGATGGACCAAGGTAATTTTAAAAATCCCCCTATCCCATTTATTAATTTCTTCTATCTTTACAAGAAGAAAGTATTGGCGTCATGAATTTTTTCAACTTCTGGTTTTCGATGGATTTTAGAAGGTTCTGAACACAATTTGACTGTTTTTAGAAAATAACTGTCTATGACTCTGTCTGTCTGTATGTGACAAAAATTTTGTGGGCGCTCTATTTCAAGAATTAATGCACGAAATTTAATAAAACATTACATTCACTTACTTCCTGATATAAATTGGTGCTGATTAGTTTTTGGCGTAAATAGCGCAACAAGTGGCGCTGCTATGTTGCAATTTTCGCAATTTCTGCAATCGATTCTCGATTTCTCAAGAATTAATGCACTTATTCAAATCAAATTAGAGATTGAGTTAGACCTTGACATAAATAGAAGCTGACTACGTTTTGGTGTAAATAGCCCAACAGGTGGCACTGCTATGCCACTATTTTCATGATTTTCACTATAAATAAATCTCAAGAACTAATGCACGGATTAATTTTTAATTCATTTCCAGCAGTCATTTACGCCTGTAATTTTTAAATAACAACCAGTGAATTTTTATCCTGCCTTTTTACAAGCGTAAACCAACAGAAGAAAATATGTCCCAAGCCGGGAATCGTACCCGGGTCCTCAGAATAACACTCTGAGGCCCCAGCATACGGCAACACAGTTAATTTTTAATCAATTTTCTGCAGTGAATTAAGCCTGTAATCCTTGAATAATAACCAGGGAATTTTTATCCTGCTTTTTAAAGGCGTAATTAACTGCTGAAAATGAATTAAAATTAACTATATGTTGTCATATGCTGGGCTTTGTATTTTCGTCTCATGTTTGCCGCAGAAATTTGCATGCTCATGCAGGGCCTCTTAACCGAAAAGCCCGTACTTACCCAAAGAAATTCGAAGGTACCCTCAAATTTATTTTTTAGAATAACTTTTTACAAAAAAAAAAAATCAATCAGTGTAAAAAATGCACTTTTCCTTACGAAATTTTTACGTAAGAAGCTTGCTCATTCTAAATTGTTGTTTACTCGAAATTTTGAAGGTAAAATTTCAAATTGTTGCAGCATACCAAAAATCAATTTAGTAAATAACAAAGCAATTGGTAAAGGGGGGACCTCAGAGTAACGTCGGGCTTCCCCTACTTTTATGACTTAAGAATATGTAATTATGACTTTTCCATCTTGTGCTGCGGTTGCAGCCGGTCCGACATATATAAGAGTGAGAAATTTCGAGTGTGGATGCAGTTCCTTGTAGCTCAGTGGTAGAACCTCAGCGCCCTGTTCTGAGGGCCCTGGATCGCATCCCGCCTAGGGACATTGTTCGAACTGTCGGTTTACGCTTGAAAAAAAGCAGGATAAAAATTCATTTGTTATTATTTAAGGATTGCAGGCTGAAAATAAATTAAAAAATAATTAAGCTTAGATTGGTTCTAATACAAAAAATAATTTTAAATAAATATTACTATTGTTTCTGTAACAAAAACATTTCGTTGTTAAAACAAAGAAAATTACACAAAATAATTGTTCTTTAAAAAAGTTTTTGTTGTCGAAACTGAAAAGAACTCTTAAAGTAACAGAAAATTATATTTATTTTGAGAAAACTTTCAACAAAAGAATTTTGTTAATTCAAGTAAAATTGAACAATTTTTACTTGAATTAACAAAACATTTTTTTATTGATGATACAGAATTTTTTGTTGGAACTGCAAACAAAAAAAAATCAACAATATTTTTCTTGTTGATTTAAACAAAATTTCCATTGACCCATATTTAAACGGAAAGTTTTGTTGGGCCAACCAAATGTTTGTTGATTCAACAAAACTTTTCTCTGGGTGCGGTTTGGGGAAAAAACTACTCTATGTTTATTGGTGTGAATCGCGAGCTAAAAAACGAGTATTACATCGAAAATCGTAGTTTTTCGGGGTACATTATGCTTAATTTCTGTCTAAAAATATTACTCCTAATACTGAATAATAAATAGTGAAAAATTATCGCCTGCAACATTTCAAAAGACGAAAAAACAAATATTTATTCAAACAATTCGTTCTGACACCGACTGACGAACTGCGAGTTCTAGTGGGAATTCTGCAAACGATCTTAAGTAGTTTATGAAATTGTCGTTTCGTCGCAGCATTTTAACAAAGAAGACCTTGGTATTCGATATTACCCAACTATTACATAATACCAGAAGTTCCTCTATATTTAAATATTTTTTTGAAATTTAATATGTAGTTCCTATTCATAAACCTACTGCATTTTAAATATCTCCCTCAGAACGTTATATTTCAAAAATCATGTTTAATAGACTTCTATCATTTTTAATACAAAACAAAATCTTGAAAAACAGCTGTGTTTGAAGAAGATATCCTTATTTTATTCGCTAGGAGAATCTTTTTTTTATGTGACGAAAGTTTCCCTTTTTGTCTATCTTTTTAAAAAATAAATATCTTTTCTTTGGATTTTGCTGTAATAAAAATATTTGTTTCTTATATGAACAACAATAGATTTATTTTCGTAACTTAAAAAAAAATCACGTTCAATAGCCAGGATAGATAAATTTATGTCTAAACTCTGATAAAATGAGAAAAATTATTTATAGCATAATTTCCATTTTACACACAAATTTAAAAGTTTTTATCAACAAGAAAAAATATTTTATTTAACTTATCTGTTAAATACCAATTATTTAAAAAAAAAAAAAAATCACATTTTCTTTTGAGGACAATTTGGTTATTACCATTTATGGGACTTTTTTTTTTGGTCGACTATACACATAAGTATCTCATGTGCCAGGGTTATTAAAATTTATATAAGCTGCTGTACTAAGCGTATTGTTGTAACAATTTTATTACTGACTATATAAGTCTTTATGAAGAAAAGAAAAAGGTGTAATACAGTTCAACAATATTTTTATACATTTATGATGAAAACACCATGTATTAACATAGGTATTTAACATTAAATTAGAACCATATTTATGGATAAAAAAGAAATTATAATCTTTCTTTTCCAATTTTAACCATTCTGCTTTTCTTTAGCATGTATTAAACATCCAATACGAAAATTTCTTGTATGCTATTATTGTTAATATAAATGCTGTAATAATTATTAGACAATTCCAATCCTATCAACCAACCTATCCCCAACCTATCAACAATATAATATTTTTTATCATTAATCACCATTTATCTTTTAGATTTCTTTTTTAAATACTTTTAATAAAACAAAAAATAAATAAAACGCAAGGAAATGCAAATGATAACAGCATATACTTCATTTATTACTATCTTAAATACTCACTCTATGTTGGAAGTACAATATTATCATTAGAATTTCATAAATAATTGAAAACACGTTATTTTATTGAGTATTACTTTATTTTTGAAAAGACTTTACTGAAGGTTTGAAAGATATTTAAAGTACTTCACATAAATGATATTGTTCAATTGATCGAAGACTAAATTAATCCACCCTTCCCTTTTGAGTACAGTTAGTCATGAAATAAAGACACGTTTATTTTTTTTTCTTCTATTAATTGTCATCCACATTATCATCCTGATTGGTATAAATATTATGCAATAAAAACACATAAACAATTTAATCCATACTGTGTTATCATCTGCCTACAATTAAAAATCGTTCTTACGCGCTCCCCTGCATGAGATTCGATCATTTATTGTTTGTTTATTTGCGTTTGTTAAAGGGTATTTTGTTTTCCCCAACTTTTGGACTAATAATTTTGAAACGCATAACATGTGTTTCATGTACATCTTGCGTCATAAATTCGTGCAAACGTAAAAATATCATAATAAAAGAAGTAATGCTTGGACAAAATTTCAGTTTGCGCGAATATGATCAGAGGGATATAGGATTTTTTCTCCATGTATAAAATAAATTCCAAAATTAACGGAAATAAGGCGCTTACACGTCATACCGTGACGTATACCGAGATGTTTTATAGAAATGAGGTAAACACATGGTGGACGATCCTCCAAACTCCCCGTTTCCTCAAAACGTCGTACTAAATTCAGTATCCCTGAATGGGATACTGATATATGGCTCTTTTGCACCTTCAGACTTTTTTCTGTGCGAAACTTTCGCAATGCAATAGTTGTGGATTCACCATTCTTGTAGAAAATTTTAACCGCTAACTCTCTATCTGGAAATAATAGCATGCTGCCGAGATCAATTGACGAATCCCTTTCCAGCCAGGTATTTTATTGCTAGCCTAAATTACAAAAAACTTCTCAGAATTAGAAATCCTACATAGGGGAGAGATTGGACAGTGACGAAATGTCCGCCATGTAAGTTCCAAAGTAGATGGAACGCAGTAGAACGCAATTTATATTCTTCAGCATTTAACACTTTTAATTTTGTTAAAATCATCGAAAATTCGTTTCATATACCTTCAGAGAGCCATGCAAAACATAAATATAAGTGTATTTTCACTGTAATGAATGGGACATGTCCGCCATTTTTGTTCAATATCCAATCTCTGACCTGGGCGTGCCCTCTGTCGGTTACTTTTGGAATAATTTGTTTTTATATAGATGCAAAAGAATCCAATATCCCTCTAATCATATCTGAGAACACCGACATTTTTTTTCTAGCATTACTTCTCTTATTAAGATTTTTTTTTTTTTTTTTTTGCACAAATTTATGTCACACCCTGTATTATTATACATATAAATTTAAAAAAAATTATATTTTCCACCGAAACTATTCTTTATTGTTTTTGTTTATTTTAACATTTGAAAGTATTTTTCCTTTCACAAGTTTTATACAATTATGCTCAAAAGTGTGTATCGATAAGTCTTGTGAAAACTGCAATTCAATTTCATGTTAATGCACAGTATTTATATAAATCTAATTTAAAAAAATCTCTTTTTATATTCTTTGTATAAATAATATATTTTATTAAATATTAAAATTTCCAAATGCAACATTTTCTTTTACATTTCATTTCTCTCATTCGGAAAATTCTTTTTCAGAAAAAAAGGAATTTGTAATTCACATTTTCAGAAAGTTAAGGAAATGATTATGTTTTGAAAAAGGTAACCTAAAAAACTTCTACGTAATTAGCTAGTGGTAGGTAGTCTTTCCAAGAATGTTCTCTTTATATTCGTACCTAGCTCGAGGTTATATTACGGTAAATGGATATTTTATAATAACTGGATTATTCGGGAAATATGAAATAAAATCACAAGTTTCTAAAAATAGAATTTAATTTAATTTCGCTGTTCAAAGTGTTCATTTACTATAAAAAAGCTTTAAGGAAATGGGTTACTTTCAAGAAAGGCTTACTTCTGGACATGTACTTATTTTCTGTCTTTTGAGTAGGATATGAATTTAAGAAAGAAAATTTAGAAAATATATATTAACTTTAAAATTTTGAATGTTTTAGGCATAATGTTCTTTTAATTTTAATAAGAAGAATTATAACATAGCAAATCCATTAGAGGAAACTTGAAGTATAGGAATATAACATACGAATAAAAGAGTCTATTCTGTCACTATTACGAAATATATATATTTAATGACAAAACATATTAAATATTGTAAATTTTAGATTTAGATATTTTTTTCTATTCGATACGATTGATTATTATTATTTTTTTTTTTTGCGTTTTCTTAATTATTTTCTATTATATTTAATCTGCAATTACGGTAAAATTTATATTTTGCCAGCAATTACGTTTTTTCATATTATATATATATTGCACAAGAAAAAAATGTGTATCACGAAAAGAGTAATGTATACGTTGCAAACATTTTTTATGTTAATGAATGAATTAAAAAAAAGTGTTATTCAATTCTTCATGCTAAATATAAATTAGTTATATAACGTAAAAAAAAAGAAAAAATACGAAAGACAATTTTTACAAACAGGTTTATTACATCTTTCAATATATATTTTCTAAATTTCATTCTTTCTAGTGTTTGTTTTTTAGAAAGTCACATATTATTATTCCAGTTACCGAAAATTAAAGAAATCACTATCTTTTGAAAGAGCAATCTGAAATATTCTACTTTTGAATAAATAGCTGGAAGTTGATGAATGAGACGAATGTTTTGTTTATTTCTAACTATATCTAACTTATAATACAGTAACTAGGCAATTTCTGTTAACTATATTAATCATGAAGTATGGAATAAAATCACAAGTTTTCTAAAAAATGAACAAAATTTAACTTCGTTGTTCAAACTGGCTTTGCAGTTTCAAGCAACAGAATTGCATTTAAGAATGCCTTGCTTCTAGTTTATGCTGATCTTCAAATTTTTCAAAATTATGTGCACATTATAAACAAAAATAAGTAAAATCTTATAGAACATTGAAAGTTTGAATGTTATTCTTAGTTGGTATGAAACTTTTTTGTACCTAAAAGTTAATAGGGAATTTAATGTATTTTTCCACTTTTACAAAAGATTGTTTAAATCATAAAATGCATTAAATAGTGTAAATTTTAAGTTTATTTAAAAAACTTTTTAATGGAAGTATATCAGAATAATTAACAGTGGTAACAAAAAAACCCTAAGCTGTTTGTTTAAAATTATTGTCTTCCATATTCTGTATTTTACAAATCATTACGTTATTTTATATATGTTATATATTTTTTTCCAAAAGGAGTTAAAGAGTTTTTTACAAAAAAGTCTTCTGCCTTATATAACACTTTTTGTATTTCTTTCTCTATCACATTTTAGTTTATAATGCAAAAATAACAAATTAACATGTGAATGAATTAATGATAAAAAATGTGTATTGATATTTTTATGCTAAATAAAATTTTATCTTAACAGAAGAAAATCAGCTTATAATATTCTTATAACAAAATTTATTTTATTAAATATAACATCTTCAAATGTAAAATTTTCTTTTAAAATTCATTTCTTCCGATTCAGAGGTTCTTCTTTTATGAAAGCAGAAACGGTATTTCGCATTTTCAGAACGTTGAAGAAATGACTATATTTTGAAAGGGGCATACTAAAAAACTTTCACATAATTGGCTAGGTGTAGACATTCTTTCCATGAATTCTCTCTTTATATCTAGCTTTAGGTTATCATACTGTAATTAGATATTTTATGGTAACTCAAGTATTCATGAAATATGAAATCACACGTTTTCTAAATATAGAATAAAATTTAACTTTTCTGCTCAAAGTTGGTATTTACAAGAAAAATGTCTAAATGAAATGGATCCCTTTCAAAAGAGTTTTCTTCTGGTTATATATATTTCTATTTTATGATAATTAAATGTTTTTTGATAAGAAAAGTACATAACATTCTTTTTTTAAAATTGTAAACATTGGAATACATTTATTTCTATTTCGTTTTAATTCATACTTTTTTTAGAAATTTCGAACATTAAAACATTGCTAGAAACAATTGCTAGTTGACTAAGATAAAATGCGTAGAAAAAGATGACCTTTTTCACTATTTCAGAGGAATTGTTTTTTAAACAAATGAAATAAAAAATAGTACTTTGTCAAATTTATACGCAATATCATTATCTAATTTGTAGCAAATATAGATCGTCTTGCTCTTCCAGGTCTTCTTAAGATTGAACATGCTCAAAACGTTTTAGCCTGCCAGGTTCGATTGTTTATATGCCGCTTCTTGTGTGATTCTGCTGAAAGTCCATGATATGTCAAATTCTTGTATTTGATATTTTTCAATTTTTATGCTGCACGACATTGTAAGCGGCGAGGAAAGGAGGTGGAAGGAGGGGAGGGTATATGAGTGGTCTCTAAACTTGATTCCTTAGCATCACGCAGCATAATACTTTGCACGACAGTATTTTAACAATCGTGCAACATGCAATCTTTACTCGAATCCCTTATTTTCCAGCAAAGTATTTTTATAGTAATGAAGGGTTATAAAATATTATTTCCTTTGTTTTTCTACAACTATTACAGTAACAAATTTATTTTGGCAAAAATCTTGGAAAGAATTCACTGAAGCAATAGTGCTACAATGCAATTGATAAGAAAAGCACGCTTCATTACTAGCAAAGTATGTATTTAGCAATAAAATGCTCTAAAACATTATATTTATTGTTGCTTTACAGCTGTTATCGTAACAGATTTCTTATAGCATAATACGTTACACGATTGCACTGTAGCAATGTTGCTACAATGCAATCGTTACCTGAATTGTATACTTCATTACTAGCGTAGTATGTTAAGGAAGCGTTTCGAAAGATTATTTCCTTTGTTTCTCTAAAGCTGTTACTGTAACAGATTTCTTATAGCATAATACTTTACACGATTGGACTGTAGCAATGTTGCTACTATGCAATTGTTACTCGAATAGTATCATTCATTACTAGCAAAGTATTTTTAGTAAGTAAACGTTCAAAAAGTTATTTCCTGTGTTTCTCTAAAGCTGTTACCGTAACATATTTCACTTAGCATAATACTTTGGTCGATTGCAGTGAAGTTTTGCTGTTTTGTTGCGGGGAGAATGCTGCTGCTCCCCAAAAACAAAGGAACATAACTACAGTAACAATTCCATAACGGGCAATTCCGAATAGTGGACAACTCCAATCAGCCAATACTTTTCCATTCTCCAGTATTTTCATATTTGAATACTTTGATCTCTGAATAACGGACAGATTCCGTAGTAACGAGGTGTTCGCTGTTTAGAGATGATATGGCATTGATTGCTTGCTTTCTCCTATTATCTTATTCATATATATTTTGCATAATAAATCCTGATGAATGATAGGTATTTTAGGTACTCAAATATCTGTATATTGATGGCATCAAGTCCACAAACAAATCCATAAATGTGTCCACAGTCAAAATTATTTATTTGATCCTTCAAATTCCTATTCGTAACACGTCTCGATTAGTTTTCAAAAGATTTATAAGGCCAATTCTTTATCATCTATTATGATAACGTGACGAAAAGATAAACAATTGACGTTTTACTATCATTGAGTTTTAAGATCTTTATTGGAGCTCTTTTTAGTCCATTTTCTAACACAGTCATCGATATATACTATAAAAAAATCCTAAAATATAACAGAAAATATGACAGCAAAAAGTTACCAGACATTTTCTGTGTACAGAAAATATCTGTTGACAGAAAAATCGCAATATTTCACGACAGAAACACGTTGTCGTAATGTAAAGCTAGGAGAGTCTGCGCACAGTTCAAAAAATAACAATAAAAAATCTAAATATTAATTTTTTTGTTAAACAATCCATGAATAATATTTACTTCATTTGTTTTTTATGCATTTCCATTGCTATTTTGTTGTTATGTGGCAATTTAATAGAACAGTTGTAATAAAACCAAAAAATTTATTTTGCGCAATCCGTCCTTATAGGGTTGGTGTGATTGCGCACATGGGTAGGAGAGATTGTTACGAATAATAACTACAATTAAATTGTTAAAAATGATAACTACACTTAAATGACATTGTTGTAAGGTTTTTGTGAACAAATATTATTGTATTAGGAGTGAATATTTTAACCTACTGATTAAAGAATCCGACAATGGATATAATTTAAAAACGATTAAAAATTTTTAATTAAAGGAAAAAAAGTTAAAGAATCAGAAAAAGCAAGCCCAGGTAAGATTACAAAATAACATTAAGTTACTTGATAACACGTTTTACTTTAAAATAGTCCATTGTCATTTTTACTTTCTTTTTATGCAAATTTGCCAATAAGCTGCATAATTTCTCCTAGCATGGAAACTAATGGAACAATGCGTCATCTCTCCTAAGTAGCAGATGCTCAAACTCTCCAGTTTCGGTAGGAGAGATTGCGCGGCCTTTTATTTAAACATGGCCGCTACTAAACCGAACCGTTGATGTTCACATTATTAGTCTAGATTAGTAGCTTATGAGAAATATTTTAAGTTTAAATATTTTGTACTTCTGATATTGTATAGACATTCTGATGAATAGCTATGAAAAATCAAGCACTTACCTTGGGAAAACAAAACAAAATAGGAATGCTTTATCTTAGACGCTCAAAACAATCAACGTGCACTTTCAAGTAGACACTCCACTACTGCTGTTGTAACACTACCTGGAGTCGCTGCGCGCCCACTCTACTCCTTCACTCCGAATTTCTATGTGGGCAATCTCTCCGACCGCGCCGTCTCTCCTGGCTTTACCTTACAGATTTTTCCCGTTGAGAAAAGACTGGTTCTCAACTCACAAATGTCTGTAGCTTACAGGATATTCCTGTTGACGGGAGTAAATATTCCTCAATAGCTCAGTGCTGTAGATCTTAGAAAAAAATTTATTAAGCAGAAGAATCATATAGGCCTTTAGATAACTTCTGGTTACTAATCTAATTGTTTATATTAATGATTACATATATTTATTTTTATAAGCAGTTCTCCTCTAAAAAGTAATTTGATTAATTTAAATAACATTAAAATATTGAAGCAGTTGCATTTAGTTTTGGAAAATAAATCATTATAAATTTGATTAAATATTATAAGTGGGAAACTTTTATGAAGTTTTGTATAGAATATAAATAAAATAACAAGATGAAGTAACTTTTTATTTCTATAAAACTGTTCATTTAAATATAAATAAATAAATAAATAATAAAAAAATCTATGTCGATTATTGTATTTTGTAGTTAAAGCAGAAGTTTTTTTTTTATGTATGCAAAATTTAAGAAAGTTATTACATTAAATTAGTGATGTTTTAGATGTTATTATATAATATTTATCAATAAATTCTAAGAATGTCAACTTCCTTAGAAATCAAATGCTACAATTAAAAAAAATAATAGTTGAGTGATCTAATTACATTTTATCCCCATCTCCCCTGGAATTAGGAAAATTTTAAAATATAAAGTGTGAGTCGCTAAATTATACATGAACATTATTGAAAAGAAAATATTTTATTTCAACTAAAATAACAAAATAAGTTTCCAATCTTCTATTAAATATATAACATTGCTTTTCCTTAGTAATTTATCATCAATTAAATAAAAATAATTACGTGTTCATATAATTTATTTTTTTAACAAGTTTAAACAGTATTGGGTGGATTTTATGAAAATACTGGATAAAAATTAGATATAAATACTTTTCAAAATAATTTGAAACTAATAACTCTAACGTTTATTTCAATAAATGGAGCAAATATCGTTAACAAATTTTAACTTAAACGATGTTAGCACTAGATTTGTACAATGAAAAATAGAGCAATTCCTTCAAAATTAACATACTGGAATAATAAATTAAAATATCAATCGCTCCAGATTATACAGAACAGTAAATAATGAAAAATATTATAAATTCTCCAAAATAAAAGATAGAAGAAGGGCGATTAGTGATAGTCAGATTATTGATTTAAAAAAAAAACATCAATTTTTCCGGACTATAATAAAATAAATCAGCTATTACGCGTTTTTTGAAACTATTACTACAACAGATATTGTATGATGACAAAGTTTAAAAAAGCTCAATTGCAATATGTAGAATTAATACATATAAGGTACTCTTGAGTTTTTACTCATGTTATTCTCATACAAGAGTTCTCTTAAGATCTTATTCATAGCAGGGAAGTATACTGAATAATCCGTCCACATGTCAGTTATGCAAAATATCAAACATTTAAAAATTAATATAAGATCATTTATTCAAGATAGATATAAACAAATAATCAAACTAGTCGTTGGGGAGGGGGGGGGACCGTAATACTTACCCAACATGGATATGCATAATATAAAATATGAAAATAAAACGTGTAAAATATTTATAAAATGCATTGCAATTCGAATAAAATCCCGGCTTGATGACATCATAAACTTTAAGTGCTCTATAAATTCAAAACTGACAATCATATTAACTAACGGTTTACTGCGTAGAATTAAGTGTCTCATTTCCAATTAAAATATTCCTTTGAATTGAAATTTGAATGAAATGCTGGGTCATGAAAAATCGAAGAGTGTGGAAATATAATTACAAATATCTCGGCAACTCAGTATCCGATCGACTTCATTCATGATGCAAAATTTATGTCTTTTTATTGTCTGTTACATTCTTTCCTTAAAATAAGCAATTTCGAAAATTTTAATTTACCTTTTATCAGAACGCATATTTCGAGAGTCCGAAAAAAATAGTTCCGGATAATCTAGGTTACTGAAATTCAATAAGCTTCTTCCCATTATTACATACTAAGTACATACCAAATTTCAAGCCTCTATCTCAATTTGTTCGGAAGCTAGAGCGTTTACACACACACACACATACACACAGACAGACGGACAGCAATTTTTTCCTAAAAACATGTTTTTCGGAATCTCCAGTGTCTGAAACATGTAAATCCGTCAAAAAAATTTTTTTTTCGATTTTCAAAGCGATTACAAGACTTACTCTATACTACGTATAATGGGTAAGTAAAAATATTCTCTAAATATTAACAGATATGTATTAGTTTTTCTAACGCGCACAAATAAATCACGAATTATAAAATAATAATAATAATAATAATATGCTAAATTAATCATACATTAAAAAAAAAGAGGGTTTTCTTTTCATTTTGGTATTACTTTTATAATCAAATGAAAAATTTTTAATTTATACTTATTTATCGGTTAAGGAAAATCACTGTTACATTATTTCAAAGAAGAGTGGAAACTTACCTTGCTATGTTTAGGAAAAAAAACAATAATTTTTCCCTTTCTTCATTGACATCCTTTTTTTCAGTGGTTATCCATCTGAACGTGCGCGAGTGATTTGTAAATTGTGTCCCATGTTGTGTTTCATTTCTTTTTTCACTAATATTGTTGTAGACTTCGTTTTTTATTAATGAACTTCTCAAAGATGATTAGTTTCATCATGTTCTATAAAAAAAAAAAAAAAAAACTTTCCAAGCAACGAACGTTCATTGTTTTTAGAACATAACGAAAACAGAGAGTGGGACGAACTGGTCAGTGGTAGTTTTGTCTAGTACGACTATAGGCATTACCTCCGTAGTATATAAATGCCTAACGCATTTGACATGCTGTTATAATGTTCACATTGATCGCTTCATAGACGTGCCTTTCAAACCCACATTTTTTTTTCATGAAAGTTTACTTGTAAATGAAAATTTATGTTTTCTTATTAAAACGCCGCGCCATTTTAATAAGAAAACTTTAATGTCCTGCTAAGCGCCTTATTGCCGTTCATCTAGCAGAAACAAGGAAAATATATCATTTCATCAATTTCTCGTAGATATGACGAGTCGAGTCTTACGGCTGAAAGCGATATCTAGGTAAGCTAATGTATTTTTTTAAATGTTTATTATATTTTAACCTTTTATCTTTGTATTTTTAAAAATACAAACAGGCATTGTTACTAAAAGTTTTATTTTTCCAGCAACATTCTGTTGAATAATAATAAAATAAATGAATGTTTATTTGTTATTAATATGATATATTTTTATTAGGTTACAATTCTGTAAACGGGTGCTTTGATCTAAAACAAGTTCTGAAATAATATTAATATTAAAAACGTGACAGAAATATTACGTGAAAATATTTATTTTTTCAAACAATTATGCAAAAGCCTTGTCTGGATGAAACTGAATCTGCAACATTAAAAAAATATTTAAATGTCTTCTATTGGCACTTGCAAAATATCCCTTTAACAGAAAATTAATCTTGTAGAAGATGAGTTTGAATATAAATTAGTAATGTAATCAAAACTTTCTAGAAAAATTAATATGTATTCATGGGTTTTGATTGTGCTTTCTAGATATATAAATATTGTGTAATTAAAATATAAGGTAGTATAATAAAATTTAAGAATTTCATTAATAGAATACCTTTAAAATTTTTCATTACTTTTTTTTAATTAATAGTTATAATTATTATAATCTAGTTTCTTTTAAACATTATACTAATCTATCAACAATATTTCACCAATCTCATAATTACATTTCCCATTTTGTATCGAAATGTAATTGTAATAACAGAAATAAATCAAAGCACTCCAAATTCCTGTACTGGACACCTCACAAATGCAATAGATAATTGTTTTCATGATTGTATTTAGAATCAGAACTTAATTAAAGCATACTAATGAAGCAAAATAGTCATTTTTATAGATAAATTAACTAATTAAGATATCAATAATTAATAAAAATGTATGAGAATAATTAATTGTCCAAATTAACTATTGTCATTATCACAGGATCAATATTATATTATTTAAGATAGAAGATTTTAAATACGGAATTTAAAAGAAATACAGTTATCAAATTATTGAGACAATAGGAACTGAAGGGAGGGTGGGGTGGGGGGTCTTTTAAAAAAAGGGAAAAAATGTCTTAGAACATCTGTGCGAAGAATCGTATTTCCCATTAATTAAATGTCTTCAAGTATTTCAGGGCTCGATGCAGGTTTTTGTTTTCCTGGGGCTTATTTTGTGAAAAGCAAACATTATTTTTGTGAAATTTATAATCTAAAGTCCAGTTATTCAAATTCGAACCAAGCAATTATTAATTAATAATTTCTATAAGTCCTGGTAAAGTTTTCCTTTCTGATGAACTTGTTTTGTTTGAAAATAACACATTTAAAAACCTAACAACGTAAAAATAATTAACGCAGTGTATGTTTTTCTGGAATAAAATTTTGTGATGGGATCTATTTTATTAAACGGAATTTTGTGAAGTAGACTGTTTTATTAAAAGGCATTTTGTGAAGGTTTGAGTTATATTAAACGGAATTTTTTGAAGAGACCTGTTCTATTAAATGGATATTTATGAAGGGGCCCTAAATAGGCCCCAAATTTGGCCTGTATCGAGCCCTGTTGATATATTATTCATAATAATTATTACAAATGTGAAAGAAAAAAAACTGAGGGTTGAATGTTTTAAATAAAAATCAAATTGTTTCAAAACAATAGTTTCATATTTCTCATAGTTTTGAGACTGTTAATTAAATTTCCTAGTGTTAATAAATATTTTTATCCCATAAACGTTTTTTGTGTTATTTTTTAGGGAATCTGTTTCTAAATAAAAGTAATTGTTATTAATTTATGTATAATAATTCATTAAAAAAAGAACTTTTATATAAAAAAAAATATTTTAAAAATATCAGCGACTACAGCAATTTAAATTGTTATTTATAAAAGAAAATACAATAAATACATTTTTGAAATTGTAGAAATTAATTAAAAAGTTTTTAAACAAAGTTTATTTTTTAAGCTATTTTTTTTTTAACTTTCCATATAAATATTCGCAATACAGTCTATGTTTACGTTATTTACACATCACTACCTCCGTAATATATACGTTTACGTATTACGGAGATAGCGTACTGATGTGTATTGAAAGATCATGCCATTTGTCCCCGATAGATGGCCCCGTACTCTGGGAAAAAATTGACTTCCAATTTTTGTATGTGGGAACCGTGAATGCGATTGGTTTTTATTATTATGGAGGTAGCGCTGTTAGTCCAGTCATTTGGTAGAAAATAAAGGAAAGTTTTGGTGTAGTTTTGAATTTAGGGTCCTTTATGTTCTTTGGGTCGCTGAATACGAATCTAAGGTTTTCCAACAAATTTTTTTCCGGAAAATACGTTTTTTGTAAAAAAAAAAAAAAAAAAAAAAAAAAACGGACTTTTCTCCATTTTTTTCAAATTAACTCCAAAACTATGGATTTTGCGTGAAAGTTGGCAGAATGAATATGAATTAAATAAAATAAAATTTACTGCATTTTATGTAATGAAAGTTTTTTTCTCTTATCAATAGTTTAGCCGTGAGAGTGCCGCAAAAATGGGTGTTAGAAACAAAAAACGGGAATTACGGTACTGTATGTCAATGTAACATAGAAACTAACCATTTTACGCAAATGTTAACAATTAATGATACTAAAGATTATATGTTTGACTATAATTTATGCATTTGAGGTAGAGGAAAAATGCGGATACGGCACCAGGGGAAGGTGGGAGCAGTGGGGCAGATCCAGCTACTCTCATGAGTCGAGGATGCTACTCCTCCGGAGAGCTCGTATTCTCAGAGACATTGGGAGTGGATAAAAGACAAAAAACTGTTAAAAACGGGAATTATGGCCCTGTATCGATGTAATATGAAAATTAACCATTTTTATCAAACCTTGACTATTAATGATACTAAAAACTATGGGAATAATTAAATTTTACAATGAAGTTGCCTGATAATAAATACGACAACTCATTATCAATCATTATTTAATTATATATAATTATGTACATTTGCAACAAATATTAGTAAGTGCCGCAAAAAAAGGTGTTAAAAACAAAAAGCGGGAATTACGGCGCTGTACGCCGATGTAACATAGAAACTAACAATTTTACACAAACGTTGACAATTAATGATACTAAAGATTATATGATTAACTATATTTTATGCATCTGAGGAGATCAGCCTTTTTCAACAATCTGCGATAAATATGTTGAGTACGTACAGTCACGACACCAACCGCAGGCATTAGTTGTCTTTGATGGCTACCCTGATGACTTACAAGGTGGTACAAAAACTGCTGAGCGTATGAGACGAGCAAGGAAATATTCTTCAACGGATATATTGATTGACGGTACAATGATACTTACCATTTGCAAAGAAAAGTTTCTTGTTAACCCAAAAAACAAGGGTCGGTTAATATCTATGAGGAGTGACAAGTTCTCATCAACATATATTACATTCAAGCAAGCAAAAGAAGACGCAGACACCTTGATTATAAACACTGTTTATCCTTGGCACCATCAAATGAGACGGTGATTATATTTGGGGAGGATTTAGACTTCTTGGTCATTTTGTTAGCTCTCTGCAGCATCATTAATAGTCAAGGTTTGTTTAAAATGACAAATTTTCATGTTACATCGACGTACAGGGGTGTAATTCTCCTTTGTTTTGCAGTTTTTTGTCTTTTACACCTCCCAATTTTACCGCCTCTTAGAGTACGAGCACTCCGGCGGAGGAGTACCCTCGACTCATGAGAGAAGGTGGAACTGCACCATTGCTCCCACCTTCCCCTGGCGCAGGATCCGCACTTTTCCTCTACCTCAAATGCATAAAATATAGTCAAAAATATAATCTTTAGTATCATTAATGGTTACCGTTTGCGTAAAATGGCTAGTTTCCATGTTACATCGACATACACTACCGTAATTCCCGTTTTTTACTGTTTTTTGTTTTTAACACCCTTTTTCGCGGCACTCTCTCGGCTAAAGAACAGAAAAAAAACTTTCAATGCATAAAATATAGGAAATTTTATTTTCTTTAATTCATATACTGCCGACTTTCACGCGAAATGCACAGTTTTGGAGTTATTTTGAAAAAACGGAGAAAAGTCCGTTTTTTACACTTTTTTTTTTGTAAAAAAACGTATTTCCAGGGAAAAAAAAACTTTGTTTGAAAACCTCGGATTCGTGTTCAGCGACCCAAAAAACATAAAAGGACTCAAAATTCAAAACTACACCAAAATTTTCCTTTATTTGCTCTTTTTTATCCCCTAATGCCTGGACTATATAGGAGGGTGGGTGAACCTCTTCTATGCTGACAGTATGACAACAGAACAAGGCGGGAACAAGCTCTCGCGCATCTACCGGCAGGCCTTTTTTTTCTGCCGATCAACAAACTATAGCTGTTGAAATATACAGATTAGGTGCAAAATATAATAATCAGCTATTTTGAGACAGGAAAATGAGCGATAAAAATGTGAAACACCATAATAATTAAGTTAACGTATATTTAACTGCGAAATTCGACAAAATTTTTATGGTTTTTTAATATTTTTTTACAGTTTTTATATATAATGAACAAATAAGATGACAAACACTATCCTTACAAAAGAATGTTGAAAGTAATGTAAGGTTCTAATAGATTATTTCTTTCTTTTCTCTACAGCTGTTTTCGTAACAGATTTATTGTTTGATGAAAATAACATTTTAATTTATATTGGATATTTTTAATAGTTTCCAAAATACATTTCATGGAACACCGTAATATTACTATTCAATTTTCCTTTTCAAATATAAATTCTCTATCTTCTCTTGTTTCTTTGTTTTTTCGCAATGTATCTCAGAATAAAAATATGATTAATACAGCATCTACCTGATGAAAAATCAAATTCGTCTTGAATCAAGTATATTCAATTACAGTCCATTTTCCAAGATGAGGAGAATATCCCTGGAGCTCAAGTTTGAAGTATCTTTTTTTCAAAGAAGTAGATCACCATTCTATCTAAAAATGATCACTGCTAAAAGACCAAAAAGCATTTCTTCCAGACTAACATAAAGAAATTTAATGTTAATAACCAAAAATATGGTACAACGTAGATTCTTTTTCTGTTTCTTTAGCTCATTTGTATTCGTCAAATGTTAAAATATATTTTAACTTTCTTGCAAGATTATAAATGTGTTTTTACCTGGTATGTCTCATGTATTCCCAATAGTTTTTTAACAAAGAGATCTTCACGTAAAACATGATATTGTTTATAGAAACGATATAATTTAGCTATCATTGTTCATAATATTTCTGCAATCATCTATACAATCGATGAATAATACTCCATTTTATTATTGTATGGAATTAAATATGAAAAATAATATATTTATCTAATATTTAAAAGAAACTTTTTGAGTTTCCTAAACAGAATTAAGTTTGACAGACAATTTAATTTTAAATTAATTTTCCCTTTCTTAAAAAAAAAATACAACAAATATTTCATAGTAGGGGATTTTACTCTCAAAATAATATTTTTATGTAATTGCCTTTATGCAATATTAAAAAGTCGATTGCAGATTTGAAAATAACACTATTAATGAAATATTTTACATTTTCAATCATCATAACAACGCAATTAAGTGATAAATGCTTGATTATTCGCACTGACACATACCTAGGGAAAATTAAAATTAGAACTAAAACAAAACGTAAAATGCCCAAAGCACATTGAACATAGAGATGTAGTAAAAATGTATAATTTGTCTCACTTTTAGAAATTACGTCTGTATTTGATTGATGTTGTTTGAGGCCTTAATTAACTCAGCAGTTATTTTTAAAAATGCGTATTTTTAACAAATTTTCACATGTTTGAAGTTTATACAAAAGGAAGAAATGTCACAAGTATGATGTTTTCTCTTCCAGCTCAAAACAAAAAACGAAAAATTCTTTGTTTAGGAACTACAACTTTAGAAATTTTTTTTTAACAACAATTTGTGGTACTTTTTTAATCTATGCAGTCACTTACAAACAAAATAAAGTGAATTAATTTTAATAAAAATTACATTAAATTAATGTAAAATAACTTCATTTAATAAAACGATCGAATATATCTAGACCTGTTCCCAAATTGTTCAAGAAAAATACTAAATCACTAGTTCCACATAAATTCAATAAGGTTTCGTTTTTCAATAAAAAACATAATTACTGGTTGTTTTATGACACAAAATACACTGCATAGGCTACTTCGAAAATAAAAATATATATAAGTTCCTTTGAATACGAGTAAACGAAGCTTATTAATCCGAAAGTATAAAAACCTATTTACAAAATATTTACTTAATTTAAATAGAAATGATCCATTCCATATTTGAAACCTTGCAAATCTCCACTTTGACTACATAACAAAAAATGCAGTCTTTATTTCGTTGCATTCGTATTTCAGAGCGCATTTTGCGAATGATAGTAGATGTAGAAGTTCATGGCGTCGCATCGCCGTTTACCTAAAGATTATATTTTCTATAGTTGCGACCATATTTTCATATTTTGTCTTCTATTTTATTGTAAGAAATAACATCCTTTGTCTCTAACAATAACAAATTTTCAATTGTGTTTTTGAGTATCATCAATTTTTCTATTGCTCATTTTTTGAATTTGTTTGATCCAGTTTGTCTTTCTGTTACGCTTTAGCATTTTTTTTTTTTAATATGAAAATTAGTAACTTTCAGTTATTAATAATATGGTTACTCTGTTGAGTTGACATATTATACAATTAAAATGTTTAAGACTTAACATTTCTCAATCCCTGAGAACATCATTCACTGTGCTAGGTTTAACCTTTTGATAATTTTATATACTCACTTCCAAACAAAAACCTAGTCATATACACAAATAAATTAATATTTCTACCATTTGTGGAGCGTGTTGGGTATTTTCAATTTCTTAAAACATTTTACAGTTATTTTTCACTATTTTTTTTTTTTTTTTTGAAAAAGAATAACCTTTTCGTACACAATAAGTTGTTAGTTGTAAGAAACTTCCAAACATACTTCTAATTGTTTTTTTAATCACCAAACATATTCCTAATTGCTTATAAAACATTTTGTAAATAACTAACTTTATATAAAAATTCTCCTGCCACCGCCGAAAAAAAAATAGTATAAACAGAAAATATTTATAGATATTTAAAAAAATTTTCGCTATTCAGAAATTCACTTTAGTATTCTATTAAAAGAGAAAAAATTAAAGTAAAGTTCATTCTTGCAAAAGGCTATTTTCTAAAGTTTACTATTGTTTATAAAGTTATATTTATATATATAAAATAAACAATTTTACAATATATATATAGAAACATGTGGCTTCCAGTCTTATTACTTGTATTTTATATCTTGTAAAAATGTATTACTTTAAAAAGAAATTATTTAATTCGTATCCTTAAACAATTTAAATCATGACAGCAAAACCCATTAAAAAATTCTCATTTTTTTTTCTAATCTTTCATTTTTTATGTAACATATCTGTCGCATCTAAAGACCAATGCTACATTTATCTCAGAAAATGATGAAGCAAGTCAGATGCTTTTTGTGTTATCAAAGGGGAAAAAATGAAAAGTTTGGGAATGAACTTGTCCATTACCGAAAAAAACGGAAATATTTTTCACTTTTCTAAACATACTTTTTTAGTGACATACATAAAAAGAAAGTCATAATAAGGACAGAAATAAACAGTGATAAAGAAAAATGTTTGAAGAAAGAAATGAAATATTAAGATATACTGGAAATTCTTAGACGCTGTAAATTATGAGTTTTAAAATTTGTGGAATTGCAACGTATATTTGAATAGAAAAATGACTCGCAAAAAGGTCTTAATAACCTTTGTATTCATTTATTTATATAATTTTTTTTATAATGCACATTTTATTCCTTTTTAATACCAGGGAACCTTTCTGCATGCTCATAAAAGAGCTCATAAATTCCAATTACCAACATGAACACATATCAAACTTTAAAATGTAAAAAATGTTTAGACATTAACTACGACTTGTATTTTATGCAATTAGACGCTTACCCATCAATAAGTACATATCTAAATATTCACCGGAAATTGAGGATGAAAATTAGAAAGATAAATTTGGTCGGAAAAATTTGATCAGTGGGTCATTTTGGTCATGGGTGATTTTGAATTTTAGCATATTTGAACTCAAAGCTAATTTTGACCGAGCATAGGCATGGTGACGTCACGGCGACGTCACTGTGAAGTCACACTGTGACTTTGTGACCGTCGTCGTGACGTCAAGTGACGTCGATGTGAAGTCATTGTGACGTAAATGCGAGGTCGTTATGGCCGTTTTCAAGGCTTTATGTGACCTCACAATGTGACTACTTTGTGAAGTCACCGTGCGACTTAAATGTGAAAAATGTGACGAATCTGCATCGGATAGGGTGACCAGATTTTACCCGAATCCTATACGGATTGTTCGGATCAAATTTTTTTATGGTTCAAGTTTGTGACGTTTGTGACGACACTGCACCGGGTCGAGTGACCAGATTTTACCCGAATCCAATCCAGAAACTTCGGATCGATCTTTTTGGATTTGTTTGGCTACAGAATAGATTTCGATTAGTTGTCGTGTGACCTGATTTTCGTGAACCCGATCTGACCCGAGTCGGGTATAATGTTTTTACTGTAAGTCTTGTTTGGAATAGAATCTTGCATACGACCGAGTAACCAGATTTTATCAGAAATTGTGTTACGATACAATTTCTGATGTCGGCTCGGATCTAGAGTCATACACGAATCCGGTTATATACTTCTTGAACATGATTGAATGTCAACTTGAACATAAATGATGGTTGACTGAAACTATATTTTGATTCAACTCGTATTCTTACCTTAACCCAACAACAACAACAACAAAAAATCTGTAAGCCCACAACCCGACCGAACCTGATAAATGATTTCGCATAGATTCGGATAACAAGATTTCTTCAAATACGGATAAGATCGACGATAAGGATTGGATCGGCAATCATTTTTATTGATGCAACTCGTATTCAAATTAAAACTTTGCATCTGATTGAGAAACCGGTTAACACGAAACTTTCTGACACATTTATGAACAAACTTTTAAACGCATGGCACTTGCATGCCTGATTATTAAAGCTATTTGGAATGAATAGCGTTTTCCATTTTTAGATAAATGTAATACTTAAGATCAATGTCGGTCACGTTTTACGCGTTTCTGACGCTGCGCGTCGGAAATTTGGTTCAAAACACCGACTTTGATAGTGTTTTCTGAAACATCATCTGCCGTTACCAAAAAATGGATAACGCCATTCGATTATATATAGGGTAGATGTGCCAGTAATGGACACCCTTAAGGAATTTCTTTAACAATTATTTTTTAATTAATAGTTATAATTGTTATATTCAACATTTTTTAATATTATATTACTCTACCAACAATAGTTAACCATGCTCATAGTCACATTTCCCAATGTGAATCTAAATTTAATTGTAAATAACAAAAATAAATCAAAACACCCTAAACTCCAGTAATGGACACCTCACAAAAAGTAATAGATAATTGATATTATGATTGCATTTAAAACTAGAATTTAAAAATAGCATATTAATGAAATAAATAAAGCTGAATTTTTATTGGTTATTTTTTTATAAACCAAAAACATTGAAGGTGTCCCATTACTGGAAGGCGGTCCATTACTGGCACATCTACCATTTTCTGAATAAGAACACCTGCCAATTTCATGCATTTCCGAATAAAAATGAATTCAGAAATATGCCAGAAATTAGCTATTTTGGATTTGAGAACAACTTTAAAGAAAATATAAGTATACATTTTCAAATAAGCATTCTGAAAAATTTATATTAGGAATCAATTTAAATAATAGATATGCTTATTGTGCGATATTATTAAATAATAAACATTGTATCAAGCAGTAAAACAGTTTTCGTTGTAAATGAAATATAGAACTTAAGATCATAAATGCCAAAAAAAATTATATATTTTTTTCTTTACAAATTATTTTCTTTATAGTTTTTGATAGAATACTAAATGCAGAACTTAAATATCAATTTTTACAGTAAAAACATTCGATAACACAGCTGGAAAAATTACCTTAACTAAACAGTTATTTTATTGTTTCATCAATATTTATTATTTTTGTGCATCTAACATTGACATATCTCGACAAATAAATTATTCAATGCATTAAAATGTCACATTTTTTTTTTTCAAATATACCGGAAAATTATTTCTGTTAACCTACACTAGCAACGAAATTATTAAATGGCAAATCAAATATTAATAGTTTTAAAAATTGCAATGTTTTTAATTATAATGAATAACTATGAAAATTGAACTAAGAAACGCAAAACATTAAATAAATTCCTCCTTTTACATAACACTTTACACTTAGAATACATATTGTTAGTAAATACTTTAAGCTTTTTTCCAAATAGTCTATTTAAAAAAAAATTAAAACATTAAAGATAAAATTTAATACAAGTGATTTTTTAAAAGAAAATTTAAACATCTTAACTTTTAAATAATGCAATATTAAATGTACTAGTACTAAACATGCACTATTAACAAAACTGCGAAGACATTAAAAGTTACCTGCCGATCTATAGGTAAAGGTGTTATTGTTGAATGCTCCTTATCTGCTTCCCTTTCATTGAAAAATTAGTCTGTACATCCACTACAATAATTTTCAAATTATTCCAGCAGAGAGGTGTGTTCATAGATCTGAGAAATCAAATATCACCCAGGCCTTATGAACGCACCCGGCTAGACACAGGGAGATGTTAAAATGGATGGTTTACTTTAAAATGGAGATTGTTCACTTTAAAACGTTAATTCACTTACACTGTATAAATCTACAAATTTAAAAGAGAGCAACACACGCTAATCCTATCCTAACTTCAAATGAGAAAAAATCGTCTGCTTTCAATATGCGCGCGCAGTATTGTTTAAACACAACAAAATAACAGCTAGCAGATGTTTCCAACTTTACCGCAAATGATATAGGAAGAAAATAATTTAAATAATGACATTTCAAAACCTTTATAATTTATATGGCTGAAAAATGAACTTCTAATGATGCTATAATATTCTTTTTTTATATGAGAGAGTTTTGTATTCTTAGAAAAAAGCTGTGAAAATTTACATTTTTATATATTTTTTTAATCCATTGCATTTGCTCTAGACGTCAAAAGTAAAGATACATTTTAAACAATAATTGATTTAATAGGCTTTATAAAGTAATTTCGATATAAATTTAAATTGCAATCAAATTTCCTAAGTACAATTTTTTTATTTTTTACACTCTATCGAAAAGAGCAATATATTTAATAGAGATGACATCTTACTAAGCACTGGCCAGTTTTGGATAAATTGCTATAGGAATGACATATACTTTATAACATGTTTTTAATTCATTTTTGCTCGGAAATACACGAAATTGGCTCGTGTTTTGTTCAGAAACTATGTTATTGAAAAACTATTTCCATTTTTTGTTAAAATCAGAAGATCTTTCAGAAAAGAATGTCAAAGTCGGCGTTTTGATTTGAATATCCGACGTGACAGTGAAAGACAGGCGAAAAACTGGTCGTCACGTGACACGAATTGCTTATAACTCGATAAATAACTAAATTTCTATTTAAGGATTTTTACCTGTGTATTATATAGTATATTTTGTTAAATTTCATGAAAATGGTAATGAAAATTGTAAAAAATTATCTGCCTCATATATGTAGACAGATATTTATTTATTATTTTATTTTGGAAATACTCAATATATTTAAATAGTGTGTGACAATATTTTTATTAATGATTTAGGTACATGACATAATTCAAATCTATATTTTATGAGTTTTGTTTTTCCAAATTCACTCTCCGATCACACCGTGAAGTCACAGAGTGTTGGCATTTTGGTCATAGGTTTTACGTGACTTATGTGACTCGCAGTGACGTCATTGCAACGTCACAAAAATTTCTAAAGCTGTCAAAAAGTCATTTTCTTTATGTTATAAGATGTTCTAAAGTTTATTTTAAGTTTTCTTTAGATCTTCAAGACGTTCACATTTTGGTCACAGTGTGAAGTTACAAAGTGGTGGCATTTTGGTCACAGATGTGACGTGACGTACGTGACTCACATTGACGTCATAATGACGTCACTGTGGCTGTGCATGCTATGCGGGCTTGGTCTTCCCTGCTCTTGTTATGCTATGTTGGATGATTTGGCGATAAAAGGCAAATACGGGAAAATTTACATTTTGTAAATGCATTAAAAACTAACTATTTTTAACAATATATGTTAATTACAATTTTAGTTCTTATAATAAACAATTATTTATCTAATCGCATACAATAAAATATTTAATGCCAGGTTCGCCATCCCTGTTATACACGTTTATTATATTAACCGTATATATATATATATATATATATATATATATATATATATATACGAGGGGTGATCCAAAAAAAAGTTTACAAGGCAAAGGAAAAAGTATTTATTAACAATAGAAACAAGATAGAAATGACAATCAAGAGACACATCTGGCCTTTACTTTTCCACATAGTCGCCAAACCTGTTTATGCATTTGTCAGAAAGTTCGACCAACTTATTTATCCCGTCTTGGTAGTAATCAGGGCCCTGCTCATTGAGCCATTTCTTGGCATCTGTTTTCACTGCATCGTCTGAGGTGAACCGTGTTCCGGATAAGTTTCGCTTCAACGCCGGAAAAACGAAATAGTCACTTGGAGCCAAATCGGGGCTGTATGGGGGGTGATTCCAGACCTCCCACTTGAATCTTTGCAGCAATTCCTGAGTCATTTCGCTACCTGTTGTCTACTCATTGCTTTGTCCCCGTATACCTCAACGATTTGTCTGTGAATTTCGGATGCGGCCACATTCCTGGCCCATAAGAATCGAATTACGGCTCGCACCTCTATGCGAGACCACTTTTCTAGGTGGTTTCCCTGGGTGGAAATATTTGCTCCACAATTATTACGTTTCAAATGCTGTAAACTTTTTTTTTGGATCAACCTACGTATATATATATATATATACAGGTTGTTCATAAATTATTGTCGCAGTTTCTTTACCTCATCAATTTTTATTTAAAAACATATTCGAAAAGTACAACTTTAAAAGTTTGTTTAGTAAGAAAATCGATATTAAGTATTCTCCGGTATTTTTGGCGGCAACCCTAGCAGTGTCGTGTTCTGAAATGCTGAGACGTGAAAGTTCAAAATGGTGTATGCACTATTGAAAGCAATTTGCGTAATGCGGGTTTTAAATCTATCTAAGTTTATGCTCATATGACATTAATATATATTTATATATTTAATAGAATTTTAATATTAATATTATTTTATTATAATCTTTATGTGATTGATAACATTTTGAATATCAACTTTACGCATAAGTAACTTTGTTAGAATACTTGTTACTACAATTAGTTTTTAAGTTGTACGTTACAAAGCTATAATAATATTTTTCGGCACGTTCTTAAATCAAAAGTTATTTGGTAAGTAAACACTGACAATAATTGATCATACCTTGTATACATTAAATATAAATCTGTAAAATTCTGCATATTGATCAATTTTAAATCATTTGGAAAAATTTTCAATGTACACCTAACGGTTATGAGGTTCACGAATCAGTTTTAGGTAGCTTTCAATACAAAAAATTAAGTGCAGCCGTTCCGAGGAAAGCAATTCCAGAAAAAATTCGGTATATTTTCACTGATCAGGACCCTCAGATCCCAAAACCACCCTCCGTTCAAATGTTGATTTATATCAATCTATCTATCTATCTATACATATATATATATATAGCACATTATGTATGAAATTCATTCGGAAGACCCAGAATCTCGTACCATATTTAAACTAAAAATAAAAAAACAAACAGGTAATCAAAGAAATTTCAACAAATATAACCTGAACAAGAAAAAAACAACCAAAAAGCTGTGGCCTCGTTAGCAGTGGGAATATTATAATAACACAGCAATGTTTCAGACTAATTACTATAGACAACAAACTATTATTCGGTAGTGGCGGTGGAATTCGGCCAGAGCGTCGTTAAGCATAAATCAAATGCATAAAAACAATTGAAAGCATATCACGAACACTCCCCCACCGGACCCAAAGCCACAAATAAACAGCACATCTCGAAGATACAGCTGATTCGAAATGTATGTGTAACCTATACTGAAACAGCAATGGAATTATTTAAACCTGAGCCACACAGCCACAAAAAACAATAAACAACATCCAGTGATCCATAATCTGTCCATGCTCGTTCCATGTCTGTTGCCACACAACTGTAGACATCCTTGTAAAACCGTCCAAAAAAGGCTTTAAGTGATACAAATCATTAACTGTCAATCATGTAGCAACTACTCAAAAATGACAACTGTCTGTAAAACTAGTATATCTATTAATGAAATTCAAAGATACGTTATTTTTATAACATAAAATACTGGTTAAATTAAAAAGTTCCTACTTTTTTATAATATACTTAGTATACGTAATAACACATCGGCTGATAAGTTCCCGGTCTGTCATAAAGATGGCGTTGCAATCGCCGGACCGATGATTTTTTCAGTAAATACTAACCTTTAAAAGGTAACATAAAAAATTTCATGATTATTCGCCGTGTTGATAAAACGTTAGAGTGGTTTTAATTGAACAACTTTGTTGATAAACAAACAAAATGGATAAACGAGAATTTCAAGAATTGTTATTTGATGAAAAAAAACACCGTTCAAACAAAAGCTTGGCTTGATAAGCGTTTTCCGGACACTGCACCAGGTAAATCAACCATTATTGACTCGTTTGCTGAATTTAAACGTGGTCGTACAGACACTTGTGATGCACCACGCAAAAGAGGTGGTTACTCCGGAAAACATAAAAAAAGTCCACAAAATCGTTTTGAGGAACCGTAAAGTAAAGTCGCAGGAGATAGCTCGGACTCTGAAGATATTCAAGGAACGTGTAGGTTTTATTTTGAAGGAACATTTGTCTATGAAAAAGCTGTTGTCAAAGCGGGTGCCGCGCGTGTTGACTTTTGACCAAAAACAACAACGAGTCGATGAATCTGAGCACTGTTTGGAGCTTTTTCGTTATTTATTATTCAATTATTATTAGTATTTATTTATTAAATCATTATTATTAAATTATTATTATTTATTATTAAAGTTACATTATTTACTAAAGTTATAAAGTTATAAATTTATGTTAAAAATTTGTGTTTTCTTTATTAGACCGGTAAATTATCAGCCCATGTGTTATATTTGGTATATTCTGAGAAAAGATACATTAATTTAACGCTTTTATAGAGTATTTGTTGAACTTAGGTGTCAGTATTGAAAATTTTAAAGTTTGTTACAACTTCTATATGTAGACGACAAATCAAAATTAAGTATAAAATTAATTAGAAGATATTATTACTAATCGATTTGTAACAGTCACATTGTTATACATTTTGTTTTGCAGCATAGTGGGGTATATGTTTTTTATTCATATTTTCTACTAGCTTTGATCAATTTCATTCCAAATCCTTCTTTATGCAAATGTGAGTAATGGAAATATATTTTATGATAAAAGAACATCTCATGAATATTTTTGATATAATTTATCGTTCTTTAAACGTACTTTAAGCTCATTGTTATATTGAGAGACCTATTAAACATTCTACAATATCCATAACCATAATCACATAGTTTACAACTAAATTAAACTATGCACTACTCATCACTTATAAAGTGAAAGTTTAAATTAGTTGGGTAACAAACATTTGAAAGAAAAATATATCTCTTTTCAGCATATAAGTTAACAAATATCTTTTTAATCCATTAATTTTTTAATGACTAAAGTTCATTAATCACCTTCAAATAATAAGAACTATTCACACTTGGAACAATGGATTACTCAAATTATAGAAAAAGCTTTTTGAAATACAAAAGACTAAACTAAATTTGCTGTATTACTTTAAATAGCAGCAATGTAGATGAGCGCCGTTCAACAAAAGAAATATTTTATTGTCTTTCGTATTAACATTATTTTTAAAGATATTCCTGAGATAGCTATAAGGGAAGCTGTAGACGAGCTTTCTTTTGTACTGTTAAAACATCTTGTTTAATCTGATTCTTTACAAACTTTTTCTTTTAGCATTCTTATTTCAATGTCTTTATATTAGATTTTAATGTTATTTTATGAGTTGTTCAAATAAAAGTACCTCAGGTATGATATCGCTGTGACACATCCAAACAGAGGAAAATATGGATATAAATTGCTGTAATTACTTAATTATTATTAATAATACTTCTGAAATAATGAACAAAAGCACTCGTAGTACTTAAGAAGTTTGACTTTAAAAAGCATTGAAAAAGGCAACTTGTTAAATACTCAATTCATATTTGTACCATTAAAAACTCTGGCGTACGTTGCACGGATTTCGTTATGTGTAAGTTCTGCAGCAGCCGTGGATATAGTGTGTTGAAGCTATGTAGACTATATGGGTTTTTTCCAAAAATTTCCCTTTTGCTTCACAAAACTTTTCAAATTTGTACTATAGATTAAAACACACATAAATAACGTCGGCATTCAGCATTTTAAAGATATACGATTATTATACAGACATACATACATTATATACAATAATCCAACATGGAGTGAAAAATTAGCCAGAGCCAGGAATCAAACCTGGGTCCACAGCGTTCCGGGATGTTGCTCTAACCACTGAGCCACTCCGGCCGATTCCTGAGTCTGCAATTTTTCACTAATAAATCATGTTGGACAGAAGGTCACCAGCCATCTATCAGACAGCCTTGGATGACCGGACAACGGTGAATAGACTTTTACTATTCCACCGAGATTTAGAGCATCAGCCCGGAACGATGTGGACCCAGGTTCGATTCCTGGCTCTGGCTAATTTTCACTCCATGGTGGATTATTGTATTTAATGTATGTGTGTCTGTATAATAATTGTATATCTTTAAAATGCTGAATGCAGGTGTTATTTATGTGTGTTTTGATATATATTCGTAGTTAGGTGGAATAGTAAAAATCTATTCACCCTTGTCTGGTCATCCAAGGCTGTCTGTTAGATGGCTGGTGACCTTCTCTCCAACATGGTTTATTGGTGAACATTTTCAAACTCAGGAATCGGCCAGAGTGGCTCAGTGATTAGAGCAAAGCTGTGGACCCAGGTTCGATTCCTGGCTCTGGCTAATTTTTCACTCCATGTTGGATTATTGTATTTAATGTATGTATGTCTGTATAATAATTGTATATCTTTGAACTATAGAGCTGTCTTTACCACATTTATGTGTATTTTTCGACATTTTGATAGTGCATTTAGAGCTCGTTTTCTTTATTTTTATTTTAAGGATAATATAATGCATTCTTATAAAGTATTGTAATCTAAATTAAATCTAAAAGTTTCGTGTGTTCTACGTAAAAGTAATCTGAATATAAATGCTTCCTGAACCTTTGACATAATAATTAGTCACTTACAGTAGTATGGTCAACGGATAGTTTGGATTAATCACAAAAGGCCACCTATAATTGTTCAAACATCGAAAGAAAATTAGATATGTACAAAGATTCAGTTTGAACCTAAGTTCACAGCATAAGTTTTGTATTTTCTGAAACTAAGTACAAATATAACAGCGCAAATATGGAAAAAAAATTTTAAACAAAAGTAAGTACTCCATGTATTTTTACGAGAAAACACATCTAATTTAATTTAATCAATTGGTTAGACTAATAGAACTAAATTTTCTGTTTACATTTTAAAAAAAAATTTCCATTTACATTTCACAAGATTTAATTGAACGCGTGAGTGTAAAAAATATGGAAAATGACCTTAGATACCAATTTTGAAAGTTTTACTGTAAACTATCTTATGATTCAAAATATGGTTAGATTCCTGCTTCTCATCATCAGTTAATTTGGACTTGATGATTTCGATCAGCGGAAGAAGGATAACCTCCCAGGTTGCTACCATTCTCGCTCTTAAGTCTCTTCAACATCATTTGAACTGCTAGGAAACGCTATCTCCCTTATTAAGTAAAGAGTATTCAAAAGAACCAGATACTCAGCTTAAAGATTTGGAGGTCACGATATTTCAACAAAAGTTGCAAAGAACTAACGAAAAAAAAAACATGACAGAAGAAAAACAGCAACAGAAAATTATTTACTGTGATGAGATGGAGGATGGAGTGTTGTGTCAAGGCTATGGAATTTATTGATTGCCTGAACCACGGGGCTTTCAAATTATTGAAGAGAGAAGATAATGTACAGATCCCCATAGTTTCAGCCTATATAGGCAATAATAGTGCGCCAAATAATCAGCGTAATAGTGGGGAAGTTCCAATGAAAGTATAAAAAAATGCAGGGCATCTATAAAATTATGCGAAGAACGATAATTTTATAACGCAATACTTCAGTATCTCAGGTCAAACACTGGAAATATTGAAGAGTAGATAACTGTAAAAACATCCACTTTTTAATGTTTGAAAACAGTAATTATTATTACTAGATACAATTGTAATTTTCTAACATTATTGTAATTATTATTTTACTTATAGGATGAACCCTCATCGACTACACCTGAAATCATATAATGTTTAAAATGTCTCTAAAATTTATAGTTTTTTTAAATAAATGATTTTGTGTTTCCTCAGCATATTCTTAAGCGGGAATGCTATCGTTTTCCAGTCACCCGTTGAATTTATTTTTATTGGATTGAATAAACTTTAACAAATAATTTTATGTCGTTGGACACATATTCAGTAAATGAGAGGAAAAGATGAAAAAAAATACTAGTACAAATACAAGAACAAAGAATACATTCTTATTTATAAAGAATGCTACTTTCTAAATTAGTTTTCCGACATACGCGTAGTTATAAATGACCGCAATTTAATTTTGAGAAACAAAATAGAGATTGACAGAATAGATTTCATATACGGATTATAAACTGAACTATAATTGATATATTTTCCCCTATTTTTTGAAAAACAGCTAAAACGTGTAAAGATTTATGAATGAATAATAAAACACAAATTTATTTTAAAATAATAAATAAAATGAGAATTGCAACTTCCCGCCCCCCCCCCCCCCCCAAAAAAAAAAAATAAATAAAATAAAATAAAGATTTTTTTAAATGTTGCAAAGGAATGTTTGGAGTCAAAATGCGTCTACCACCGTAAAAAAAAAAAAAAAAAAAAAACATTTACAGAATTTTCAAAAACTTCCAGAACTTTGTCTTTGTTCTATAACAACTGGATGTGAATAGTATTCCACTATGGTGGTAATCATTCAGAACGGAAGATGAGGTCATGAGTCTGTATACTAAGATGGCTATTACATTAAAAAAAATTAAAAAAAATTCTTAAAATGAATATATCATATCATTTTTGACAAAGAACAATAATTACTTTTTTCAGAAATTAACGTTTAATATTGTAGGTATGTTTTAGTTGCTTTTAAACGTACATTGATAACATGGGAGATCGACAATTGGTGGAATCCAGCCTATTTTTATTACGTGTTAACCTAGAGGTGTTAACCCCTTGGGGACGAGCGACCCGTATACGTGAAGCATAAGATGCTCAGAATCCTCGATTATTCCCACCAGTTAATTTTTATTGTAAGCTTTGCCTTATTTAATGACAACATTTCTGTGATTCAATTAGACAAAAATTTCAGTTTTGAAAAACCGGTGGTAAAAGATTAAAAATTTTGTAAAGGACGTTCGTCGCGAATGGTTTAAAGTATCGCAGGCAGTCTCTTTCGTTGACTGGAAACAGGCTCTACCACTCATATCACAACATTCACAATATATTTTCAAACCTATTCAATACTTAATAATCTTCTATTTCTTCTAAGATTTTCTAATATTCCTCTTATTCCTACAAATTCAAAAATGAAAAATCAACAAAACTAGTCTGATAAATTGCCTAAAAATAAGAGGGAGAATAATGTTTATAAACATTGTAAATAGTATCATAGCAAATCATTCTAGATCAAAACATTTACTTATTTAATTATTAAATGTATACAATTACAAAAATTATTCATACAGTTTTTGTGAATACATCAATAATTTTAGAAAGAAAGAAATGAGATTTATAAATTTTATTTTCTTACAATAAGACAACTTATAATATTACCATAAGTTTATAACAACCATACAAATTCGAAATAAAATATTTCAAATGTGTATACATACTTTGTTTTCTGTTCGTTATTGTTTTATAGTAAGAGCACATTAACTAGCAAAAGCATTTACAATTTAATTATCTAATAATAAAGCAGCTTATAAAGTTTGAAAAAGTTTAAATTAGACCAACAAAAAAAAAAATGGATCAATAAAAAATCCCATTTTTGCATATACTTTACTCTTCCTTCCTTATTTCGTTATATTTAAAGCACATTCATCAACTTCAAATTTAAGGAAATGAACAAAAATGTTCTACTTTATTATATAATAATAGAGTAGCTTATAAAGTTTTCAAAAGTTGAAATTCACCAAACAAGACACATTCAAATTAAAATATTTCTCATTCTTAAACATATTTTACTTTTGGTTCATTATTCTTTAATATTAAAACCTCATTAATCACCTTCAAAAGTCAAAACTTTAATTTTTTTTTTTTTTTACTTTATTATGTTATATAAAATTAGCTTATAAAGTTTGCAAAACTTTAAATTAGCCCGACAACAAGAATTTCCGATTTGAAAAGAAATTTTGTTTTTTAGCATATAAATGGACAAATATTCAGTTAGTCTTTCACTATTTCTTAAATAATAAATGCACATTAATCAAAATTGCAATTCTAAAAAAAAAAAACTCGAAAATTCGATCATGTATTCGAAAATTCGATCATGTAAGATCGCGGAAATTTTTACTTTATCGGCGCGTTCTCCGGTAACGGAGATTCGCATTTTCATGCCGAGTTTGTTCTTTAAGTTCAGTAAAGTTTTTAATAGTTAAATTTTAAGCCTTTTTAAATTTGATGCAGTGATTTTTAAATTAAATGATTTAAATTGTTAATAATTTATTTAAAACGAGCTTGCCAAGAAATATCTTCTTCGTATTCTCAAGAAGTTTGGGGTACATCTTGTTAAATGCCGTCAACTAGATCAATATTTCGCCATTCTAAAGTTAAAGACTTTCGGTTCTCATGGTACAGTGGCCAACTGGATTTATTTGGAAAAAGCCTTCCTTCTATATGCTACAAAGATCTTTAATAAAGAATTTGGATTTTAAAAAAGCAAGAATGACTTCGTTTTCTTTTCAACGGTTGTGTGTCTCCTTTTTAAAGTAAGATGAATTATTTTATTAAATTTTATTATTGATCTTTAACGTTGACCAAAAAGAACTATCTCTTGAAGATTGGGGTTATTGCTTCCTTCAACAGCAATGTGCCCTTTTTCCACTATTCCACTATACGAAAAATAAAATTAATAACAGCACCAATCATCTTTAGTTACATCACACCCCCCCCCCCCCAAAAAAAAAAAAAAATAAATAAATAAATAAAATAAAATAAAGATTTTTTTAAATGTTGCAAAGGAATGTTTGGAGTCAAAGTGCGTCTACCGCCGTAAGAAAAAAAAAAAAAAAAAAAAATTACAGAATTTTCAAAAACTTCCAGAACTTTGTCTTTGTTCTATAACAACTGGATGTGAATAGTATTCCACTATGGTGGTAATCATTCAGAACGGAAGATGAGGTCATGAGTCTGTATACTAAGATGGCTATTACATTAAAAAAATTTAAAAAAATTCTTAAAATGAATATATCATATCATTTTTGACAAAGAACAATAATTACTTTTTTCAGAAATTAACGTTTAATATTGTAGGTATGTTTTAGTTGCTTTTAAACGTACATTGATAACATGGGAGTTCGACAATTGGTGGAATCCAGCCTATTTTTATTACGTGTTAACCTAGAGGGGTATGGTAAAGGGAATCTACGTGTTTAAAAGTACATTGCGTGAAAAATAATCCAAGTCCGCTATGCATTCACTGAAAGTAGGATAAAAGGCAGTAGGTTGTAGGTTGTAGAATTAAATGCTCTGAAAGGATTCTTTACGATATTTGTTTATTGAACTTCGAGTTATAAGCGTACGATTACAAAGTACGTACATGAAGGGATGGGATGGTGCCTGAGAGCATTTTAACCAACGTGAGCTTACATTATTAACTTCTTATCCGAGGCCGTGCTAGAGAGAGAATGTCCGCTCCGACACATGTCGATTTTCATGCCATACACATATTGGCACCATGAAATTGGCGAAAGAGCATATGAAAATGAATGATGTCATATAAGCTAAAAATTATCAGTTACGCATTAGGCAATTAGGAGAATTTTTGAATTACAGGACAGGGGTACCAGAATAGCAGTCCTAAAAAGTGAGCCAACAAGAATGAGAATGCCAAATGTACGTTGAGAGCAAAGTTTTGGGAATCTAGCTGAAGTAGTCAAAAGAACTCTCATGTACTTGAAATGTTTAAGATTTTACCGAAAGGCTAAACTCAAAAATTAAGCAGACACAGACATTTCTAATGAACGTTGGACGGGATGAGAAATAATATGCAGACCGAATACAAAGTCAATCTTTATCTCTTTTCTTTTTTTTTCTTGGATATCTAGTGAGGGTGATTAATCGTTTAAATGAATTCTATCTATGTGAGAAAGTTTTATTGATAAAGGGCATATGTTAAATATATTTTCTTTTAATGGAGGAAAATTACGGCGGGAGCTGAAATAAAAGTTAGGATAAAATAACTAAGTATTTAAAAGTTAGTTTAAACTGAAAATTAAAGAAAAGGATTAATTTAAGAAAAATATATGTGATACCACATCACATATATCTCCCCTTAAACCGACGAAAAAAAATTTTGAATTGAGGACGAAAAACAAATCTTCATATGCTCTTACGACTACATCAATTATAGCAGATACATGTAAATAAAACGAAACATGACAAAAAGGAAAAAAGCAATTGAAGACCTCTCTTAGCAGGCATCCATCCAAAAATAAAAGTATATCATGATATAATTATATTGGTACCATAAATTTGTCATACAGGTGACATCATATATTGTTTCTATTTAGAAACAGCTGCAGCAATTTTAATAAAATTCGTGATCACTTTTTCAATTCGTCTTAGTCAGACGTTGACCTGTATCAAATTGTGCACATACAAATAAAACAAACATTAGGCCTATGTTTACAGGTCAGTTACCAACTGGCATTAATTTAAAAAATATATATGCTTATATTATAATAAGCATTAAATGTGACTAAATATGGGTATATTGATCAATACTATAATCATTATAAAATACTCGAGTAATATGATATATATAACATACATAATATACGGGTAAATAGAAATACAGCATAATTAACCAAGGATTATGTATTAATTCCCAAAATAATGAATAAAGGTATAATTTGGAAATTTATGTGTTTCTAATTTTATTTTTAAACTCACAACATGAATTTAAAACTAAGTTATATTAGAGATGATGATTCAGAAATATTTGAATTTCTGTATGTGAAGAAAAAAAAATGTTTGAAACACTGCCATAAGCCATTCAATTCCATAATGTAACAATTGATTATGTGTATCAAAACGTAATTTTGTTTTTAGTTTGCTTACATTCCCTATCATCTATAAATATGTTTAGATTGAAAAAAATGACGGGTGGTTACAATACATTGAATAAAGTGTAGAAAATGCAAAATCAGTAAATATGTGAAAGATGTGTGAGAAATCAATATATGCAAACCCATATGTAATTTCGACAGAACATACAGCTGGTATAAACACCAAAAGTTTGCAATAACATAACAACTGTGAATAAATATGCCTTCACAAACAAGTGTAGTGAATGAAAAAAAAATCGAAAATAATGTATGTATTTAAAAATTACTTATATTGGATGAACTAAGAAGGTAAATTTGCGAGCACTGAGTCAGCAAGACAAGGGGTGTAATTGAGGTGTGACACATACTCTATAGAAGAAAATAAATAAATCGAAAAAGAAAAAGAAATTATATTAGGACATGTACAGTGAAAAGTTACCTATTGTTTGTACTAAAATATTTTACCATTTAATAAGTCAAGAATAAAAATCAACAAGTAGAACCAGTGACAGAAATTTTTAAATGATATATAAAAATGTGACTGATGGAATGTAGTGTTATAGTAAGTGAAACGTGTAAGATATTCGTGTAAGTCCACAGAATGAAATATTTGATACTTTTATCATGAAGGTTCATGAAGCCATGTGCATTACAAAAAATCAAAATAGATTTTTAGTAAATCCTAATATTATAAAAATAATATCCTTAAACCACTAGGGCAGATTCAGTAATGCATAAATCTATATTTCAACTGTAAACAAATTTAATTTAATGAAAAAGGTGTTTTTTTTTTTTTTTTTTTTTTTCTAAAAAAAATTGAATTACTGTACCTTTGTATCTCTAACTGGAATAAATGGATGTTAAAGTGTATGTGCAAAAAAAAAAAAAAACAAGGAAAAGAAAATGCTGCTTATAATTTTACGATAGAATGTTATTATTAATCAGCAAATAAATAATATCAACATTATTGCGAGTGCAAAAGGTAAATAAGTCCAGTTGTATATCACCTAAGGTTTAATAGTATATGGTGTAACTAGAACTTACAAATACCGTTGAAATTATCAAATGCATCTAATGTGAAAGAACAATGAATTTTAAAATGTATGAATGAGAAAAGAAAGAATGTCACATTGAATGACTGTGTTAATACATTAACTGGTAATACATGATTGATTAGTAATTTGTGTAATATTAATTAACTGGTAATATTTAAGGCATTAACTAGTAGTATATCATTGATTAGTAAAAAAAAACTGTAAATGATAAAATTGAGTGCATTAAGTATAGATGATAGAAGTATATGTAAGAAGTTGTGTAAATTAACAGGATGAAATATTTGATGCGTTACTCATGAAAGTTTCATGAAATGAGTGCGTTGAACAGAAATCTGAGTAGATCTCTAAGAATCGCAATATTAAAAATAATATAAGTACCATTAAGGCGTGATTCAGTAATGCACCACTTATTTTGCATCAGCAAACAAGTATTATTTAATGAAAAAGTATGATATTTTATTTTTAATTATGTGTTTATTTATTTACTCTTGACTAATGTGCTTATCAAAGTGAAATTATAGATGAAAAAAAATACATGTAAAATGAAGAAGAAGAATAGTAAATGTTGTATATATATTTTTTTTATAAAAAAAAATATCACTATCAACCTACAAATGAGTTAACAGCATTACTGAGAATACAACAGGTAAATAAGTATAGTTGTTTACCAACAATGGCATGTATAACAAATGTTATGTATCCATTTAATATTTTGGTGTAACTATTACTTACAAATATACCATGAGATTACTAAATGCAGATGATGTGAACGGGAAAAAATATCAATATTAAAAGGTATATAAAATGAAGAAAACAAATATCATAATGAATGGTAGAGGGTGTAGCAATGATTGGAAATGGGCATGACTGGTCCTGATTGGTAGTGTAAAACATTGATTGGTATTTAAACTGTGAACAAATGTGGAATTATGTTGTACAAACTAGAGGAGGATGAGAATTGAGTAAAAAGATATAAGGTGTTAAAAAGTTTGTTAACCTTGACATATATGTATATAATCAAATTTTGTAAATTGATAAATTTTGAAATAAAGAAATAGAAAGCTCATTAGGTACAGCGACAATACAGATAGTACGTGTGTAAATATACTTTGATTGAAAAAAAAATTGTATTGTAGTGTATGTGGTGCGAAGTACATCTGCAGATCATGTGTATCCTAATGAAACTAAAGAAATGTGCATTATAAACTGTTTTTCAAATGGTGTCAGTAAGTCATGTATGACATGTACAAATATTTGACATGTGTATGTCATGTATAAATATTAATATGACCTGTACAAATATTTAATGTTTCATTGTCAAATGTCCATGACAACACCAAAAAAAAAAATTATGTGAAAGTTGTGGAAATAGAAAAACATGAAATGATGGATTATGCAAAAAAAAAAAAAAACTTTGTGTGCATTGATAATTAAGTAAACTTTGGAATACTTTGTATCAAAATCCAAAAACAGCTGTAACAAATTTCTGTAAAATGCATCAAATGAAATATTCAGCAAAACTCGAAAGAAAATCTTTGATAGTAAATAAACTTTGTTAAGCATCGAGAAATGCTACAAATTTACTAAGGTAGCAAATTATGTCAAAAGTAAGCTTTAAGAAAAATAATATGTTAGGTGAAATCACTTATAAGCAAATATTGTAAAAGAGCAACCTTATGTTGAGAACAAAGTGTATGACGTAACCAATTGTAATACAGGAGCTGAACAGGAGCGTGTGTATACCATGAGAAGTATATCCTAAGACACCATGAAAAATCATAGGTATGTGCAATAATGCGTATCCCCACTGAACATAAACTCCATGACAAAAGGACATGTCAAACGGTAAATCTCAGATGAGTGACAATATTATGTTTCATAATTACTATCATACATGATGACCTGTGGTTGGCACTCAAACATGTACAAGTAATAAAAAGGGAAAAGTGTACCTACATAAGTTAAAAAAAATAAACAATTCAAAATTCTTGCAAAAAACATGAAAAATACATAAATTTCTCAATATGAACACTATCTGTAATATGAAATAAATGATATTCTGAAAGAAAAGATATCTATAACCATTCTAAAATATTTAAAAAGTTATGAGAAAGAGTGCAACACAAACCATATTTCAAATTCGACTGAAAGGGGTCTGACGCCAGCGCCATATTAAAATTAAACCAAATATGAAATATGTACCCTCATCAAGACATTCCTGCAGTAATGGCTCAACGGGAAGTCGTAGAACACTCTAACCATAATTTAATTAAAAATTAGAAGTAAAATTTTGCAAAAAGGGGAAAAAAATAAGGATCTAGTTCTGGATATATATTTATTTAAAGATCATGAAAAAGAACGCCAATCTAAAGAGATGTGATCAAAGAAAATGTACTAATATAATGAATAAGTAAGCCTGTGTGTATGTGTGTTTTCATGTTAACAATAATTAACCAAAGAAAAGTATAATAAAATTAAAGCATGTGGTATAAAAAAAAATAACATGAAAAAAAATGCACATTGTTATAAAGTTATGACCTGTGAAATTGAAAATATGAGAAAATGCAACAAGATTTAATTAACCATCTAAAATAACTGAGTCATTATTTATGTTCCTTAAAAATAGAAATATAATGCCTAACATGAACTGAAATATTTGTAGAGTGATATATATATATTTTAACATTTTGAAATAGGTGAAGAGGGGGGGGGAGTACTAAATCCCTCTATAAAAATAAATGTAATCATAATTTATCTGAAAAGTGCAATATTATAAAATTGCATGTATCTTATGGCAGTTTCAAACGAGCAGAAACACATCCAAATGTAAGTTGTTAATTTCTCTATAATATTTGGATACCGAAACAATACACATTTATCAGAAATGTCATTTAAATATTACTGATAATAATCTAAAAATAAGCACATTAAAACACTTACACTAAACAATTAAAGTCAAAAATAAAAATAGAAAAGTCAATACTTGCAGAAATATTTGAAAACCTTTAAATCGTAAATAAAAATATGACTTGATGCATTTGCTTTTATATCTGCAAAACCTGACATATCGTTAATGGAATATGGGTTCTCTTCAAAACACATTATTATCAACACAAATTTTAGAAAATTAATAAGCATTTAACAAAAAAAAAATGATGTTGAACCTGAAAATATTTTTTTCTTTTTATTTATTTATTATTATTATTATTATTTGCAAGCATTCTTGTGCAAATTCTTAACTAAATGAATAAGAAATACCAGAATGCACCAAAAAAAAAACTTACCCCTTTTTCTTTATTCAATAACCTAAAATTTCAAACTATCACAAGATAATAATCATAGGTGGAAATTAATCTTGAATGCAGTACATTTAAATTTAAATTATTTTAAAGTAAATTTTTTTTTTCTTTCCCAACATAATAAAATGATAAGACAACATATTTCATGTTCGCTCTATAGTATACGAACTGTAAGAACTAGTTATGCATGAATATATAATGGATAGATAATCCACCTTAAAGTTATTCATTAACTAGTCATACTTAATTATGTAACCAAAAATAAACATGGATATATATTTTTTTAACACATAGAAAAATATAATGTCTGAGTAATGCGAATACAATAAAAATAATAAAACATAACTTACCTGAAAATTCAGAAATTTTCAAATTATTACAGTAAAAATGTAAATTGTATTGCTAGATTTTTTTAATATCACTCAGATAATTAAATAATAAATTAAGCATTTCAAATTACGACATAAAAATATGAGATGCGGTTCAAAGTATAAAATATTGTATACCTATAGGGTTTTATATTTTCCACAAGTACTCATATCAATCTATATATGTAATGTGTTCTTCATTTCTTTTCTTTTTTTTTTTTTTACACACACAACAATGCAAAAGAATGAGATTAATTCAATACTTATCCTGAATTGGATCCTTTGTCACTAGATTATCTTGATTCTTTTGGAAATATATGAACATATTCCAGCAGATATGGTGAACAGTCAGTAAGTATTTTAGTAACATGAAAAAAAAAATCTTATTTCATAATAGTATCGTTAGCTTTTCATTTGAGTTCTTAAATAGCATTGGTAAAAAAGGTATTGCGAGATATTTTTAAGCAATCCAAAACTATTTTCGAATATGTTATTATTCAAACAAAAATAATGTGAGCATGAGAAAACAACAATATTTAAACAAGAAAATATTTAGAGATTATTTTACGTTATTAATTTAGAAAAAAAACTTATGCAGTCAAAATAAAAGCTAATAATAATTATAAAAATACAACGTCATTTAATATTTCTTTTCTCATACTCACTTTTCGAACCATTCGTGTTAATATATATGTAAATTTTCTTCCTGTAGTTCTTTACTTGCTGAAACTCTATACTATAAATGAAAAATATTTTTCTTTATTTCTTGTATATGTTTTTTGTTTTGTTCACTAAACTGTTTTTATCCACTATAAACAGTACTAGTATAGAAAATGTACTGTAAGTTGAAAGTTAGGTGGAATCCAACGTCATGTGACGACACCAAAAATTAAAACTGACGAATGTATTTTTATCATTGTAGATGTACCATCAGTTTTTATAAAAATTATTCACACTATGGAAGAAAGCTAACTTTCTTTGGAAGTACGACGTATGAATGCATGCTCATTCACATGTAAAAAAAACACACTTTTAAAAGAATGCACGAGATATGAAGAGCCAGCAGCAGTAGAAAAAAAACCGCACAATATTGATAATCGTTGAGCACTTATTAAACGCTATGCGAGGCGAACTTCAGAAATCGTCCATATCGCAGCTTCTTAGGCCTACCTCGAAGGGATAGAGTCCAGCGGGAGCGAGCGAAGGCAGGCGAACATCGGGATTTCATCTTTTTTTTTTTTTTTTTTTTTTCGAAAGAATAAACCGCCTCAGTTGGTATAAATCGGCTGCAGTGTAGAAATCTTGAACTCATGAAATTTGGAAAACAGACAAGAGATCCGGCAGAGAAGCAATCATCTGGGAGACAAGCAATCATCTGGCAGACAAGCAATCATCCGGCAGGAGAACAGAAATCGTTGTTAGTCCAGTAAATGCAACATTTAAGGATACGGCAGACACACAATCATCCGGCAGACAAGCAATCATCTGACAGGAGAACAGAAATCCTTAGTCCAGTAAAAGAAACATCTAGGGATCCGGCAGGAGTGTAGAAATATTGAATCCGTATAAACAGGTCTTTCAAAAAAAAGGCAGGCAAACTAACAGGCAGGCACCATCCCATGAAGTTAAAAAAAAATCAGCGAATGCCCTGTACAGGCACCAAGATTTATGGTAAAGGGAATCTACGTGTTTAAAAGTACATTGCGTGAAAAATAATCCAAGTCCGCTATGCATTCACTGAAAGTAGGATAAAAGGCAGTAGGTTGTAGGTTGTAGAATTAAATGCTCTGAAAGGATTCTTTACGATATTTGTTTATTGAACTTCGAGTTATAAGCGTACGATTACAAAGTACGTACATGAAGGGATGGGATGGTGCCTGAGAGCATTTTAACCAACGTGAGCTTACATTATTAACTTCTTATCCGAGGCCGTGCTAGAGAGAGAATGTCCGCTCCGACACATGTCGATTTTCATGCCATAAACATATTGGCACCATGAAATTGGCGAAAGAGCATATGAAAATGAATGATGTCATATAAGCTAAAAATTATCAGTTACGCATTAGGCAATTAGGAGAATTTTTGAATTACAGGACAGGGGTACCAGAATAGCAGTCCTAAAAAGTGAGCCAACAAGAATGAGAATGCCAAATGTACGTTGAGAGCAAAGTTTTGGGAATCTAGCTGAAGTAGTCAAAACAACTCTCATGTACTTGAAATGTTTAAGATTTTACCGAAAGGCTAAACTCAAAAATTAAGCAGACACAGACATTTCTAATGAACGTTGGACGGGATGAGAAATAATATGCAGACCGAATACAAAGTCAATCTTTATCTCTTTTCTTTTTTTTTCTTGGATATCTAGTGAGGGTGATTAATCGTTTAAATGAATTCTATCTATGTGAGAAAGTTTTATTGATAAAGGGCATATGTTAAATATATTTTCTTTTAATGGAGGAAAATTACGGCGGGAGCTGAAATAAAAGTTAGGATAAAATAACTAAGTATTTAAAAGTTAGTTTAAACTGAAAATTAAAGAAAAGGATTAATTTAAGAAAAATATATGTGATACCACATCACAAGGGGTTAACCCCTTGGGGACGAGCGACCCGTATACGTGAAGCATAAGATGCTCAGAATCCTCGATTATTCCCACCAGTTAATTTTTATTGTAAGCTTTGCCTTATTTAATGACAACATTTCTGTGATTCAATTAGACAAAAATTTCAGTTTTGAAAAACCGGTGGTAAAAGATTAAAAATTTTGTAAAGGACGTTCGTCGCGAATGGGTTAAAGTATCGCAGGCAGTCTCTTTCGTTGACTGGAAACAGGCTCTACCACTCATATCACAACATTAACAATATATTTTCAAACCTATTCAATACTTAATAATCTTCTATTTCTTCTAAGATTTTCTAATATTCCTCTTATTCCTACAAATTCAAAAATGAAAAATCAACAAAACTAGTCTGATAAATTGCCTAAAAATAAGAGGGAGAATAATGTTTATAAAAGTTGTAAATAGTATCATAGCAAATCATTCTAGATCAAAAGATTTACTTATTTAATTATTAAATGTATACAATTACAAAAATTATTCATACAGTTTTAGTGAATACATCAATAATTTTAGAAAGAAAGAAATGAGATTTATAAATTTTATTTTCTTACAATAAGACAACTTATAATATTTCCATAAGTTTATAACAACCATACAAATTCGAAATAAAGTATTTCAAATGTGTATACATACTTTGTTTTCTGTTCGTTATTGTTTTATAGTAAGAGCACATTAACTAGCAAAAGCATTTACAATTTAATTATCTAATAATAAAGCAGCTTATAAAGTTTGAAAAAGTTTAAATTAGACCAACAAAAAAAAAAAAAAAAAAATGGATCAATAAAAAATCCCATTTTTGCATATACTTTACTCTTCCTTCCTTATTTCGTTATATTTAAAGCACATTCATCAACTTCAAATTTAAGGAAATGAACAAAAATGTTCTACTTTATTATATAATAATAGAGTAGCTTATAAAGTTTTCAAAAGTTGAAATTCACCAAACAAGACACATTCAAATTAAAATATTTCTCATTTTTAAACATATTTTGCTTTTGGTTCATTATTCTTTAATATTAAAACCTCATTAATCACCTTCAAAAGTCAAAACTTTAGAATTTTTTTTTTTTACTTTATTATGTTATATAAAATTAGCTTATAAAGTTTGCAAAACTTTAAATTAGCCCGACAACAAGAATTTCCGATTTGAAAAGAAATTTTGTTTTTTAGCATATAAATGAACAAATATTCAGTTAGTCTTTCACTATTTCTTAAATAATAAATGCACATTAATCAAAATTGCAATTCTAAAAAAAAAACTCTCATTTGTTTTAATGTAGTTGTTAAAATGCAGAAAAAAGATTTTAAAAGAACAACTATATAGTTGAGTATCATTGAACAAAAGAGATTTTACTCTCTGCTATTTTGGGAACTTTTTTTATAAGATGTTTATTTTGATAGTTTTATATGAAGCTAAAGAGGAGTTTTACGTTGAACCGCTATAACATCTGTTTAAATGCTGTTTTTCTATAAACAAAATTTTCACTTTCTTTCAATCGTAGTAGGCGTGATTTATGTCCATGGCTATATATTACATATTGAGTACTTGATTTTCAGTGAGGAGCAAGTTCATTTTTGTTATTGCTAGATATCAATACACTTTATCAAGAAGAACATAGATGGCAGTAACATTACATTTAATAGTAAAATGTTAATGTTAAATGTTAAATGTTAAATGTTTTATTAATAACTTCAAAGCCCGTGCAGCTTTAGAATATTCTCATTTTGTTTTTGAAAATGACTCAGAAGAGTCGAAACATGTAAAACAACTAATAAAAGTTATTTTAATTTATATTATAGTTGTTAATTTTACACCTTTAGCATTTAAAAGTAATATAGTAAAATGTTAGCAAGAGTAAGGTGTTTTTTGTAGTAAAATTAAAAATATTCAAGATATGCTCTTCAGAAAATTATAACAGCATATGTTTGTATCATCTGTAAAGCATGATTAATTGCATGATTTAATTTTAGGTAAAAAACTAAACCCTTGGGAAAAATACGAAAGTTTTAATTTTAAATCCAACGACAATAAAATGTAGACCGAGAGAAAAAAAAAGAAAAAAAAAAAGGATCTGGGTCCATAAACCATGTTTTTGGCCCATAAAATAAGACTAAAATTCGATTTTGTTATACTGACTTAATTATTTCACTTTTTAATATTAGAAGGTTTATCCTGTACGATTTCAAGAATATTTTTTGCATTTTGTTGGGATTTATATGACTTACACAAGCTCAAAGTTCGTATTATTCGTAGTTTTTGATGAAATATATGCAATTTCGCTTAATTTTATCTCAATTTTTAATATATTTTTAAATATTTTACTATGAGCGTAGCTTTGCAACACTTTTAATTTTACATATATTGTACAGTTTGATGTATTTTATAATATATGTAAAGAAGAAAGTGTTGCACGATTGCGCTCATATAAATAATTGATGTACAATTAGGAGAAATTGCGTATTTTCATCAAAAACTACTAATAATACGAACTTTGAGCTTGTGTAAGTCAAATAAATCCGAACAAAATGCAAAAACTATTGTTAAAATCGTATGCTATAAATCTTCTAATATTAAAATGTGAAGTAATTAAGTCAGTATAACAAAATCGAGTCTAGGCTTATTTCATGGGCCAAAAACCGGGCTTATGGACCCTTTCCACTTCCTTCGATGAGAATAGAAAACGGAAGAAGATAATGGTTAAAAGGTAAACGGGCTCTCATTGAACAACCTAGCCTACGCGGAAAAGAATGGATTTAACCCCCTGACCGCCGAGCAAATGGTCAAATTTGTAATGTTGTTTTCTCTGTAATTATTTTCAAATGCTTAAAAAATCTGAATTTTCAAACTTGAGAGGAAAAACTTAATTACGTATATAAGTATAATCCTTGAGAGTATCAATCATTACTTGATGTTTTAAAAATGCATTATATTTGTAGAATTATATTAATTTAAACAAAACTTGTATTGCCGTGAAACCTACAGCATAGTAAACAGATATATCAGGTCGCGGCGGTGAGAAGGTCAAGGATCTATTTTTAAATCTAAATCACAGAACTAGCCGGATGTCATTAAATTAATTCATGTAATTAAAATAAGATAAGCCTTTTTCAAAAATTTTATGATTTCTCGTGTGACAGGAGGTTTTCAGCTGTAATTATAAAAAAAATTCAAGTCTCTAACTTATGCAGTTTTCGACAACGAGCTGTGGGAGAGAAAGTCAGAGAAACAGTGGAGTCAGAAGAATAGGGTTTCGTCAGATAAATGAAACCCCTAAAAATTGAATATTTTATTTTAGTTATTTATTTATTTTATTTTAATATTTCATTCTTCTTTAGCAAATTTGCTGTAAATAAAAAAATAAAAAAAAAATTATGTAGGAAAATGTGGAAAAATGTGAAAATTTATTCTGTAATAAGTTGTATGCATATAATTATAAATTATTATAAAACAATAATTTGCTAATGTTACAAATTCAATCCAGTTGTAGCAAAACACCTAAATTCTGATGTGCTTGTAAATAATATGCAGCAAAAAATCATTCATGTTTTCTGCTTTAAAAAATCAATGTAATTTAAATATCGTTCACCAAATAAATTACTAGCAACAAATTTATACTTGTAATAAGATAAAACTTTAACTGATTAATTTTTTTTAAATGGATTTTTCCCGTTTAAAAAATCAAAAGCTCATGTATCAGTATAATTGTTTTCTTAAATGCAGCAACTTTTAACATTTCTCTATTTTGTTTTGTGTCTCTTTATTATATATTGAAATTTGATATTTTATAAAGTCTAGATTTAACATAATAATTTCAATAACTTTTTTCAATTTTTTTTTCGTATTACCAGAATAAACATTAAAGACAGATCTATAATTGTATTTAATTTCTTTTATTATCTTATAATAAAAAATCTAATAAAGCTTCCTAAGTTTATGTAGACCGACATCAAGTTTTCATTAAAAAAATATATCCTCTTTAACATATAAATGAACAAAAAGTAATTCAGCCATTTATATTTTTTTATTGATGAAGGAACATTAATAACTCTTAAAATAACAAGAGCCTCTTTGAAAGCATAGAAACTGTGCACTTTGATAGAAAAGAGTTGTTCAAATGCAATATATATATATATATATATATATATATATATATATATATTATTAAATACAAAGACACAGACTGAATTTGCGGTTTTGGGCTAAAGAGCAGCGATGTAGATGAGTATCTATTAACAATAGAATGATTTTTTTTTTGGTGCTGCTAATTTGTAGAATTATTTTTTAAGATGATTTTCATGATAGCATTAAAGAAGCTAACGAGGAATTTCCTTTCGTACTGCTTCAACATCTGATTTAATGCTTTTTTTAAATAAAAAATATGTATGTACGAGAGGTGCTTTATTTAAATGGATTTATATTTTATATTTTATGTAAATTGTTTTCTTGAATACAATGTATCTTCCCGTTTTGCATTTGTTTTTTAACTCTATATCATGCAATTTACTTCAAAAGTAAAAACGTGGTAAATAAATTTTAGTGTCTGAAAGCTACATCGTTTCTTTGAATTCAATGTATATACATAATATCTAGGTGAATTTTTGTCATACAAGAATGGAATGTGTATTGTTATTCTAGTAAGATGATGGATAAAGTATTTCTAAATATAAGGTATAGGATCCAGGGAGAGTATAAAAATTTTAAAACTGTAAATTTGTGAAAATTAATGGCAGGACTTCTCCATAAACATAATCTTATTCCTCTATTATTCTGAACAATTCTGAAATTTACATTGTCTATACGTATCTCCAACAGATAAAAATAAAGGTGTTTATATTTTTTTATAGTACCATACATTTGCATGTATGTGTTTTTGTGTGTCTCCCTCTGTGTGTATGTATCTATCAATTAATGTAGTGGAAAACGGTGAAAGGTTTACAGTACTAAGCCATTCGACATGTACAATGGAATTGGTTCTGAAGCCCACTTATTAAAAGCAAAATAGAATAAGATTCGCAACCCGTTTTTTCCTTTTTAATAAAAAAATATTCTAAAAAAATATTTGGAAGATTTACCTTGACGTGACACGTTAACCAAAAAACAACTGTTTTCGTTTTTGTGCCATATTGTGGTAAGTTGTGGTATTACCAAAACATCGATAAAACCTTTGTAAATATAACGCCCTTGTAGAATTTTAAATTGCCTATTTTTTTCTAAATCATTATTTTGTAGATGAATTGTTATATCATGAAGAACAACTTTAGAAACATTTTAGCCCTGGGATACTGGGAACAATACATATGAAATTATCGAATTATGAACTGAATATTTACAAGTGATGACCTGTACACACACACACACACACACACACACACACACACACACACACACACACATATATATATATATATATATATATATATATTAGTATTTATTCTGAGATGCACTGAACAACTAATTGCCTTGCCACAATTAAGCAGATATATACATATTTTTTAATATTTTTATTAAAAAAAGAATACAAAACAAGAAAATAAAAGTAAGAAAAAGTTTTTTTTATTTAACGTGCGCCCCCTTCTGGTTTTAATTACATAAATAAATTTTGAACAAATGCTTAATTGAAACGGTAAAATAAAGATATTTTAAAGATCAGTCTAATAAAAATTAAATTTATCATTCACAATACCATATAATATAGTTTAGATAGTGGGTTCTCAATGAATTACTAAATCTAGTTTAACAGAATAACGATGAACTGAACATTAAAAAAAGAAATTCATAAAAAGTAATTTTAAAGATTCTGAAAGAGTGCTGTCAAAGAAGTGCGGAAGTTCACCTTCTGAGCCATAGGAATAGCAATTCCGGATGCCTAACATTAACATCAAAACATAAAAAAAGAGGAAAGCTCCTCTACTATTATTAAATTTTATTGTGTATTCACTGATGCAGGGGGAACGAAAAGATACAAAAGGGATTTTCTTTAAAGAGTGAATATTAGATTGCACTAGATCTTTTTACGAATCTAAATAGTATAATTTTTAATAAATTTGGTTATTTATATAGATTTTTGAAGATAAGAATTTTAATGGATAAGCGTTGTTAAGATGATTTTTAATAAATGCAACAGCACGATTAAACTATTGTTCAAATGTAAGTAAATATTAAATTTGAGATTTAAAAAGCATGATTATTTTATTAAATAAAGCCTGATTTAATTATTAATGAAAATTAAAAGCGTGAATAAATTTTGTTCTGTATTCATTAATAAAGGGGGGGGGGATTAAACACATACAAAAATAATTTTATGTAAAGCGTAAATATCAGATTTGACTGTTTTTTTTTTTCATGAATTGGAATAAAAACAATTATCGGATAAAAAATTCTATATGATTAAATATAAAAATTTAAATGCGTAAGGATGATTAAATTGATTATTTTAATTAAATGTAAATTGCTTAAAAAAATATTTGTGTTTCTTTCTTTCCTTATTATAAAAGGAAATAATTTCAAAATAATTATTTAAAGAACCACTTCGAAGTGTAAATTGTTAAATTAATAGCGGAATGAATAATTTTATGTATAAATGTAGTAAATTATTCTCAGTGTGGTAAATAGTAGATATTATTTGTGAATAAATAGAATATTGATTTTATTTTGGAAAAAAAAAATAGTGCATTTTCAGAAAAGAATAAACTAATTAGTTATGATTCAAATTAGTTTTAAGATTATTGAAATGCTTCACTTAATTAAAAAAACATCAATATGAAAATCAGTGAAAATGGGATATGACACGTAGAAAAATGAAATATTCTGTTAAAGTATCTTGAAAAATGTATTTATATTTTAAATTAAAACAAAAACTAAAAATGTACATAATAGTCAGCCGAACTTTGAGGCCTTTGCGAATTTCAGATGTTTCAGCTTTTCTTTCCCATCAATAAATATTTCTTCATAATTAATTAAAAAAGAGAAAGTGCTAAGTGCAAATGTATATTTTCGAATTTCTGAGATTTTACATAATTGTCGTTTACAACTGCACACTTCGCATCTGATAATTCAAACAATCTTCTTAGCAAAATCATTGTGCTAATAGTTTACATTGAGATTAGAGGTGCTATACAACATAATACCGGTCCGGTGGTCAGCTTAACGTGGAACCTCAGTGCTTAGTTCCCACAAAAGCTTTGTACTCATTTTAGCGACCCCGATGGTATAAAAGTGAACATTTCTCTGTCCGTAGTCCGAAATCGAACTGTAGACGTGTAGATGTGGTATCGCGAGGCGACGACAACTACGCTACTGCGCTTCTTTAATTTTATAAAATATAATGAATTTTCATTATAATTTATTTGAATTTGTATAGAAAATAATATTTTTGATTCTAAACATATTTCTTTATCCCAGTAATATAGACTAGAAAATACGGTGGGTAATTTTGTATGTATAAACGACTATAAATACCTTCTTCAAGGTTTAAAAACACTTATGCATTGTTCGAAAGTATACAATTAACTTGAAAAAGGTGATATTGTTTGAGTTATGAAAAAGAGTTATGAAATTTTTGAGTTATGAAAAAGACAAAACTTATTTTTTATATTTTCAACGAACTAGCACAATTTGAGTTAGGAAAAAGACAAAATTATTTTTTATATTTTCAACGAACTAGCACAATTGACCCTAGTAAGCTAATTTAATTGTCTACATAGTAATATGTTATTTTGTTAAAAATTACATTTAATCCAGCAATACTAGATTAAAATCACACATTTACATAAAAACAATTAAAAACTATACAAACGTTCCATGGTATGACTGAGCCCGTGCCCGTTTTCAGTAGAATAACTTTCGAAAACCACACTACCTCCAAAAATGTTTACAGTCAAACGTTTTACATGTTTAATTCAAGAAAACTTTACAGAGCTTCCGCTAAAACAACAAAACGTTTTCTTTTATTAATATTTAATTATAAATGTTGAAATTAAATACAATCCTTATTTGATAAAATGAGAGCAAATTTTATCCTGTGTTCTTATTTACTATCTGCATAAGAAAGATGATCTACTTCTATATATGAAATACTTTTGCTAGTTCTTAAACTCTGATATGATTCGCTTGAAATATGATCCTGTAAGCTGTATTGTACGAATTCAATATGCTTCTGCCTGAAGATATTAAACTAAATAAAACTATTTGAGTTCGGGGAAATTAAAATTCCGAAATCCAGTACCTAATTGCGAATTTAAACATAATAATAATAACAACTGAAATTAACAAGTTTTTAAATACTAAAATGTTTGTGCAAATTATTTTGTGGCTTTGTTTGTAACAATTATTTTTATGGATAATTGAGAATTTACCGTTTTCAGATTTCTATTTATATAGAACTTAGAAAAGATCATGAAGTATTTTTAAAATTTATCAAGTGCACACCTTTTGAATTACAGAAATTTAAAAAAAAAAGAAAATTTTTAAAGAAGAGTTGCATTAAAATTTGTAGTAAAGTTTTTTATGAAGTTAATAACGCGTACTATTATCGCAACATCGAAACCCCTGAAGATGTACCATTTTCCTTTAATTCTTGATTTTAAAATTTGTTAAAATTTGGATATTCGGATATTTGCATTTTGAATCTTTTATGTTTACAATATGTAAAAAGTTAATTGTTACAACATGTGTAAAGTGTAATCTTTCGTTAAAATAAATCACTTTATTCAACAGAAAATATCATATATAGTAATTAAGTTCAACCATTATCAGCATACAAAGTATGAAGCAACGTAAAGTTTAATTATTTTTTAATACATTGAAAATTATACGATATATTAAAATCCCTATTATATTTTGAGCTAAAACATAATTGATTACAAGCAAGTACATGAAGAATGTTATTTTTTAATTCTTAACAAACATACATAGTTCTATGACCGAAAATTGAGTAATTTATTTCATAAAAAGACTGCACAACAAAACGATTACTTTTATTCAAATTTAATTGTTGATGTTGAAATTAAAAATTTAATAAAATCCTTATGTTATAAAAGGAGATAAAATTTCATCGTTTTGGTTCAGTTTTATGAAGGTATATTTAATCTGGAAAATTACTGCACTGCAGACAATTTATATAAATTTATAGATAATTGCGTATAAGATGAAAATAAAAATGAAATAAAACATTTATTTTCAAATAGGATAGCAAATATCATATCTAAATGCCGATGATTCAAATTTATGGAAATGTAAACTTAAGTTTTTAAATGATAGCACTACAAAAAGTTTGCATGGGTTTGTATTTAATTGCTTGTAGTTGAAAACGTAAATTAAATAATTTAGTAATAGGAGAGAAAATACTACATGTAAATTTTGATGGTTTACTTTTGTATAAAAAATCATTTATTGATAAAGAACCATCTACCTTCAAATTTTTCGTTTTCCTCTTAATCAAGTAGACAGAAGGATGTGAAAATATATGGTAATGGCGGAAATAACACCTCTGTATTCATTATTATGCAAGATTAAAAAATCCTTCTAATGATGCAATTTCACTCTAAAATTTGAAAAGGCATTAATCATAGATGACACTATTCGTATCAGCAACAATAGATCGCGCCGAATAAAAAATCGCACGACTTGGTAAAACGAATCATTGAGGAGAATAAAGGAAAGAATGGTTGGATAAAGAGAGGAAATAGGTGGAAATGACTGCTTCTTTGTATAAAATTTACACGATATTGAAAGTTTTCATTTCAGAAAGATTGAGCCATTATGCACAACATTGTACGTTTTTAAAAACTAGATGCTCTCAAAAAAGACCTTTACGTGTGTATTGTTAATGATATATATATACATATCGCCGTATTTATTCATATGCAGTACGCGCAACTTTACATGGCGGCGAATTTTTGAGGTCTGGGAAATGTTTTCAGTTTGGAATTTTTTAACAACTTCAAAATATTGTCTAGTAATAAAAATATGTTTACAGTTTTTAGTGTTTACCTTTTTTAATCTGAAGTAGATTAGTGATCTCGTATTGATTCTTCCATGATCGTAGTTCTCCAAGATAGGTTTCTAATTTATTATATATATTTTTTATATTTTTTATTTATTTATCTAGGTATAATCAGGCGATAACGTAATAAGAAGCATAAAGAAAAAATGACGAGTGAAAAAAATAGGGAAGCTGGACACAAAAATCGTGTCGAATCGAGGTTAACATGATTAATTTTGTCGCATAATATTAACTTTTTTGCTACCGTTTTTTTTACGATTTTGCAATTGTGTTTTATTTCTATGCAACATAAGTAAATAAATAAATAAGTAATAGTCTAAATTAATTTCAAGCCACGTTCAAACTTCAGTCAATTTCAACTCCCTTAAGTAATATTTCATTTATCCTACGTAGTTTTGTTGACAATGTTGTTCATATGCAGTAATTTTAAAACTTGTCTTTATGCGTAATTTATGTTTTGAATATTTTCTTAACGTTGTCAGCCGCATACTGAGATAGTTATAAACCTAAATATATATATAATCAAATTTGTTTGACAGATAGTATGTAATTTGGATTTTATAAAACTTTGCATTGTATTTCTCTCAGAAATTTATATGTAAGAGAATCATGTTTAATAGACCTCTATTTTTTAAATGTGAAACAAAATCTTGCAAAACAACTGTGTTTAAAGAAGATATCCGTTTTGTATCCCCTAAGAGAATCATTTTTTCTCCTCGACAATTTCCCATTTCGTCTATCATTTTTAAAACAACGATTTTTGGTTTGGATTTCGCTTTAATAAAAATATTGGTGTCTTATGCGGGAAACTTTCCTACAGAGATTTATTTTCGTAACTTAAAAAAAAAAAAATCACGTCCCGTTGTTAGTATAGATAACTTCATGTCTAAACTCTGCGAAAATAAGAATAAAAATTCACAGTATAATCTACATTTTTTTTTCATTAACCACAAATTAAATGTATTTATCAATAAGAAAAATAGTCTATTTAAATTAAATATTGCATATTATATATTATATATTAAAATTATTAATTATTAAAATTATTAAAATCATTAAAATTATTAAAATTACACCAAAATAAAATTAAAAACTTAGTAAAAAGGTACATTTAATGTTACAAATAAAAAAAGATGTCACAAATGTAAAATAGTTTTTAAAAATAAAATTTAATAAAATAGTTTTTAAAAACATAAAAACTTTCAAAATTTCGCGACGAGCGCTTTTGATAAGACCTTGATCGTCATCAGGGCAGCTTTTGATTGCGTACCCAATCAAGTACGCAATATAGTACTCAATACAATACGCAATGAAAAGGTGTCTTGATGACGATTAAGGTCTGATCGAAAGCGCTCCGCACGAAATTTTGGATGTTTTTAAGTTTTTAAAAACTACTTTATTATGTAACAATATATTTTATACTTGTGACATCTTTTTATATTTGTGACATTAAATGAACCTTTTTAGCAAGTTTTTAAAATTCTATTTCGATATATTTTCAAGGTGAACGTGACATTCCAACAGTAAATGTTTTTATCATATATACATTTTGTGATTAAAATAATATATTAAAATGCTAAATTTTCAGTTTTTTGTGGGACACATTCGTGATTAACATGTATAAGGTCTTCTCTCTCTCTCTTTTTTTTTGGGCCGACTATACGTGTAAATAAATATATCAGGGATCACGGTTACTAAAAATTAGATAAACTGTTGTATGCGTGCCTTTATGAAGAAAAGAAAAATAATAGTACAACTCGACAATATAGTCATTTAAATTTATAAATAAAATACCAAATACATAGGTTTATAACATTCAATTTGATTCATATTTTTTATTTTCCTATTTATATCTGTCTGCTTTTCTGTAGCATATATTAAAAATTAAAATAAGAACATTTCTTTCATTTGTGCTATTATTGTTGTTATATGTATTGTAATAAATAGTAAGCGATTCCATTGCCAGAGATAAATAATGTACAGTCTTTTTTTTTATTATTAAAGTACAATTATTTCTGAGATTGTTTTCTAATACTGTTAACAAAACAAATAAACGAAAATATAAAACAAACGAAAATGCCAATGGTAACTACAGAAACTTCATTTAGTACTAATTTAAAGACTCACTCTATGAAGTAAGTACAATTTTTTTTAAATATGACGTTTTTTACATATAATTGAGAACATATATATATATGTTTATATATATATATATATATATATATATATATATATATATACCGGGTGGTTATAATATAAGTATCTCTATTTGCAGCTGTCTGGAGCTCGAAGGAATGATCCGAATGAAACCAAAATCGGTGCACTTACTATTCGAGAAGGGGGAAGAAAAATGAGCCCTAAAAAATAGCTGCAATAATCACCGACAGATGGCGTTACTGAGTGTGAAATTTAATGTGTATTATAAGAACAAAAACATTAAGGTGTCAAACCGGATGACACACCTAATTTATGGGGAAATATCACAGCGAACGTGGTTACGCTTTCGCCTGTTGCTGCCGATCATGTTCCTGTTCTACATGGTCATTGTGCTAGAGGACACAATCCAGGCGGTACACGACGTGCTGAACTGCGGAATGTAACACATCAGGAGTGATGTTTTGCACATTTCGTGCAGAAATGCGGTAAAGTAGTTGATGTTTACGCCACCTCCACGGTACACAATATTACACATTACATTTCACACTCAAAAGCGCTATCTTTCGGCGATTATTGCAATTATTTTTTTTGTTCCGTTCTTCTCCCCCCTTGTCGAATAGTAAGTGTACCTATTTTGGTTTCATTCCGGTTATTCCTTCAAGCTATAGATAGCTTAAAATAGAGATACTTATAGTATAACGACCCGGTATTATGCCTTTACTAAAGGTTTTAACTGCATTTAGACTAATTAATTTAAAGCAAATGTTTCAATTGTCAACACTCCCTCATTTTGAGTACAGTTACTCATGAAATAAAGATATATTAATTTGCAATATGTTTTTCGTCTGTTGTAGTTGTCATCTACACTATCATTCTGGCATAAATATTATGCATTAAAAATACAGATATAATTTACACAACATTGTGTAATCATCTCTCTACAATCAAATATCATCCTTTAAGAATTTCCCTGCTTGAGTTGCGATCATTTATTGTATGTATAAATGTGTGATCCTTTCGGCTGTTAATTTTGAAACACATAACCTGCATTTTATGTATTATAAATTTTATATAAAGAAGAAATTTATATTTTTCATTGAAAAAATTCTTTAGTGTTTAAATTTAACATTTAAAAGAAACTTTCATTCGCAAATTTTACGTAATTATATGTTTAAAAGAGTGCATCTATAAATCTTAAAAATAAATCAACTCAGTTTCATACTAATGCAAAATTATTATATTGCCTTAACAGGATAAAATCTTTAAAAAATATCTCAGTTCATATCCTTTATATAAACAAAATATTTTATTAAATATAAAAATCTTGAAAAATAAAATTTTCCTTTACATGTTGATTGGTATTTATAAAAATATCTTTGATTTTCTCTATACTCTTGAACTGATAAATTATAAACATATAATCTGTATTACATGTATATCGATAAAATTTATACAAATAGGAAATTTATATGTTTTTCATCGAAAACATTATTCAATGTTATTTTTAAATTTTGCATATATTTTTCTTCTCACAAGTTTGCACAATTATTTTTAAAATATTGCATCGATAAACCTTAGTATTTGTGTGATTAAATTTCATCTTAATGCACACATAGTAAATAAATACAATTAAAAAAATTGTCTCATATTCTTTTATAAACAAGTGTATTTTATTAAATATTAAAATGTAATTTTTTTATGATTTATTCATTTCTTTTGATTCAGAAAATTCTTTTTCAGAATAACGGAAACTGTAATTCGCATTTTCAGAGAGTTAAGGAAATGACTATGTTTAGAAAAAGGCAAGTTTAAAACTTTTGCGTAATTATCTGGCAATAAATATAATTTCTACGAATGTTCTTTTTGTAATATAGCTTGGGGTTATCGTATGGTATTTGGATATTTTATAGTAACTGGGTTATTCATGATATAGGAAATAAAGACACAAGTTTACTAAAAACAGAATTACATTTAATTTAAATGTTAAAAGAGGTTGTTTACTACCAAAAACCTTTACAACAATGGGCTGCTTTCAAGAAAGCCTTGCTTCTGGACATATACATATTTTCTATCTTTTGAATATAATGTGAATTTTGGAAAAAAAAAAAACATACATATGCTTTAATTTTTGAATATTTTATGCCTCAGTTTCTTTTGATATTGATATGAAAAATTCCAGCATGGAAAAATCGTGATAAAAAATTCCAAATATACAGTCGAACCTCGTTAACGCGAACACTAAAAAAAACTGGTTTTGTTCGTGTTAAAAGTAGTTTGTGTTATCCGAACGTAAATACATTACATGCAAATGTACAGGACAATCGGAAACAGTTTATGCTAAAAGTAATTAGAGTTAAACCTGTTCGTGTTGACGAAGTTTAACTGTACAAATATACGATATAGGAATTAAAAAGTCTACTCTATCACTTTTACAAAACATTTATTTTTAATTATAAAACATATTAAATATTGTAAATTTTATTTTTATACATTTTAGAAAAATACATGACTGCAAAAACAAGCTGTTGGCGTTTATTTAATAAATTTCAGTCTTGTTTAAACCTTATTTTACATATTATTACTTCAAATCATATGTTATATATCTCGCACAAAAAACAAAAAAAAAATATTTCACAAAAAGTATAATGTATTCTTTACAAACATTTTCAGTTGTTTCTTTACAATTCACAATAACTTATATTTCTCTCAAATTATACGCAATTAGGCAAAAAAAAAAATGTGTTGTTGAATTCGACATGCTAAATATAAAATTGTTACATAATTACAACTTACAAAATAACACGTTTTAAAAGCAAGTTTATTACATCTTCAAATGTAAAATTTTCTTTTGAATTTTTTTTTCCTTTCTATAAATTCTTTTTCAGAAAAGCAGATAGCGTAATTCACAATTTCAGAAAATTAAGTAAATCACTAACTTCTGAAAGGAGCATTCTGAAAACTTTTGAATAAATAGCTGGAGGTTAATTTTCTTTTAACGGGTGCTCTATTTGTATGTAACATTAGAGTATCATACAGTAATTGGATAATTTGTAGTAACTGGATTATTCATGGAATATGGAATAAAATCCCGAGTTTCCTAAAAAAAGAATACAATTTTAATTCATTCTTCAAATTGGCTTTATAGTAGCAAAAAGGTTTAAGGTAGATAATTGAATTTAGGAATGGCTTACTTCTAAGTCTGTACTTCTCATCTATCTTTTAAAAGTGATATGCACATTAAAAACAAAATTCAGTAAAATCCTAATAGAAACATTGAAATTTTGAATGTTTTTCTTACTTTTATTTTTAATATTTGGTATGAAAACTTTGACTACCAACAGTTGTTGGAGAACACTATAAGTACCTACATATGGAAAAAAGTATTTAAAAATGATTAAATTTTACAAAATATTTTTTAAATTTTGAAATTCATAGAACAGTGTAAATTTTGTTTATTTGTAAACTTTTTAATGTAAATATGTGAGAATAGTAAACAGTGCTACATGTAGTCTGAGGGTATTTGATTAAAATTATTTTTGTATTTAATCTGTATTTGCATATTATTACCTTATTTTATATAAGTTGAATATTGTTTTTGCAAAAACTGCTAAATAGGTTTTTACAAAAAAAAATTCGACTTACTTCTTTAACACATTATTTGTTTTTTTTCTTTGTCATATTATATGCAATAATGCAAATGAAATGCATTATTATATGAATAAATTAATGTTGAAAAATGTGTTGTTCAACTTTTCTTGCTAAATATTATTTCAACCTTAAAAAATAAAGTCAGTTCATAATATTTTTATAACCAAGTTTATTTCATTAAATATTACATCTTCAAATGTAAAATTTTCTTTTAAATTTCAATTCTTCCGATTCAGAGATTATTCTTTTATCAAAGCAGAAACGGTATTTCGCATTTTCAGAAAGTTGAGGAAATGACTATATTTTGAAAGGGGCATACTGAAAAACTTTCACATAATTGGATAGGTGTAGACTTTTTTCCACGAATGATCTCTTTATATCTAGCTTTAGGTTATCGTGCTATAAATAGACATTTTGTGGTAACTGAAATATGAAATAAAATTATGAAATTTATGGAGTTTATTACCGTAAAAGTATTCATGAAATATGAAATAAAATCACAAGTTTTCTGAATATAGAATAAAATTATTTTTTTTTATTTAAAACAGATATTACCAGTAAAATGTTTAAAGGCGATATATTCCTTTCAAGAAAGATTTTCTTTTGATTATATACTTATTTTCTAATTTGTGAAAATTATATGTTTTACGATGATTAAGTACTTTTTTTCGAAAATTGTAAAAGTCTGAATACAATTATTTCTTTTTTAAATTTTTCTTTGGAGATTTGGAGCATGATTTTTTTTTAAATTATGAAATGCAGTGATGTAAAAACAGTGATGTAAAAAAACTATGAAAACAACAGTGGCTTCCTGTGTTTGTTTGATTCTGCTTAACGTTTAGTAATGACGAGTTCTGAAAGATAATATATTTTTTGTTTTTTACAGCTATTACCGTTAACAGATATCTATTAGCATAATACTTTGTACGATTACACTGTAGCAATGTTGCTACAATGCCATCGTTACTCGAATATTAAACTTCATTAGTAACAAAGTATTTATTTTTAATGTAGAAAGATTATTTCCTTTGTTTTAGTAAAGCACTTACCGTAACATAACTGTTGTAGCATAATACTCGGTTCGATTTCACTGAAGTTTTCTCGTTTTATTGTGGGAAGAATGTTAGTGCTCCGCAGCACATAAATCAGCATAACTACGATAAATGTTCCATAAAGGGCTCTCTCGAATATCAAACACCTCCAGTTATCCAATGCTTTCATATTTGTATACTTTGACCTCTAATAGCTGGTGAATTCCGCGTTCTCGAGTTGTTCGCTGTTTAGAGATGATATAGTATTGCTTTTCTGCTTATCCATATCTCTTTTGCGTAATAAATCCTAATGGACGATGTATCCAAGGTATTTAAGTTACTCAATTATTTAAAGTTTGTACACATGTATAAGACAGATTCTTTATCATTTACTTTTATAACTTGATCGTTTGCTAAATATTGGACGTATTTACATTTATTGAGTTTCAAGACCATTTTTAAAGCTTTAGAGATTCCCCTTGTATAATCTCTGTGACAAACATCGATATGCATCTAGAACAAGCTAGGTGACAAACAACAGCCTTGAAAAGGTATTTTGCTAGTAATGAAGGAATCTGATAGATTATTTCCTTCGTTTTTCTACATTTGTTTCCGTAACAGATTTCTTTTGCGATGATTACCATATTTTAAATTGTATTCGCTGTTTTAAATAGATTCCAGAATGCATCTCATGGGACACTGTAATAAAACTTTTCAAGTTGCACAAGTAAATATTTTTTCCATTCTCTCTTTTTTTGCTCACAGGCTATCAAAGCCTGAGAGCTAATGTGCCCGCCGGATCTGTATGTACGTATGTATCTACGTAACGCGATAACTCTTGATAGAACTAACCGTTTTACTTTAAATTTTGCTTATAGGTTCCTTGTAATAAGGCGCTTCCCTGATTAGTTTTGGGGGTTCATTGGTTAAGTATAAAAGGGGGAAAGGGGGTCTAATTCCCCTCTTAATTTAGACAAATGGGTTTTTCATTCAGAATTATCCGATTTTCATCAAATTTTGTATATAGGTTCAGTGTGATAAGGCGCTTCCCTGATTAGTTTTGGGGATTCATTGGTTAAGTATAAAAGGGGGAAAGGGGGTCTAAACCCCGTCTTAATTTAGACAAATGGGTTTTTCATTCAGAATTATCCGATTTTCATCAAATTTTGTAATTAGGTTCAGTGTGATAAGGCGCTTTCCTGATTAGTTTTGAAGATTCATTGTTTAAGTATAAAGGGGTGAAAGAGGGGGCTAATCCCCCCTTAATTTAGATAAATGGGTTTTTCAGGCAAAAGTATCTCATTTTCTTCAAATTTTGTATTTAGGTCCATTCTGACAAGGCGCTTTCCTGATTAGTTTTGAGGCTTTGTTGATTATGTATAAAGGGGGTAATGGGGGTTTAACCCCCCCCCCCTTAATTTAGATGAATGGGTTTTTCATGCAGAATTATCCAAATTTGCTTCAAGTTTTGTATATAGGTTCATTGTAATAAGGTGCTTTCCTGATTAGTTTGGGGGTTCATTAGTTATTTATAAGGGGGGGGGAACGGGGGAAAAATACCCCCGTTAATATATTGTCAATTTCTTTAGAGGGTTTATTTAAAATTCTTCGAAATAAGAGTTTAATATACAATTAGTGTGAATAGACTGTGAGCTCAATGCCCTCAGTTTAACTGGGCAGTTTTCTCTTTATTCTCTTTTTTTTTTCCAGAATGTGTCTCAGCATAAAAATGTGATCAACGCAACATCTACAGAGGTTAAAAATTCGGATTGCTTTTAAATTCATGTATATTTTTTCCCTAAACTATTTTCCGAGATGAACAGGAATACTCTTGACCTTAAGTTTGGGAGATGTGGCAAAGGGGTAGATGCTCACTCTACATAAAAACTGTCACATGCTAAAAGGCGACAGGAAATTTCTTTTAAACCGACGGAAGAAAAATCTAATTTTAATATCCAAAAAATCATACAGCATAAACTTCTTTTGTTTTTCTCTAGTTTCATTTTTATTTGTCAAAAGTTAAAATATTTCATTTTTTTAACTATATACATTTCTTAGTGCAAAAAACAATATTTTTAAAAATAGTTTAACGATTTATTCATGACTAAAATAACAGGCTGAAGCGGAATATGTAGTTAAAGTAACTGCAAAATTTCATACATGTAAATTTAATATTATACATTACAATATTTTTTTTTTATCTTCCCTTGGTACTAACATAAAACTGCTATTAATACACATCACATTGTTATTGAATTGAAAATAAAACTATTTAAATAGAAAATAGAATTAAAGTCATTTGTCCTTTGAACAATGAAATAACATTATAAACACAATAAAACTACGATTGAATAAAGATTTTCAGAAGACTTTAAAAATATTTGTTGTTCTTTTGAGTCTCGACAGACAGTTTAAAACGTTCGAACTGGTATTATTTTTTTAAATAACATGATCGAAAAAAAATAAAAATTAAGAATGGCAAATCTTGCATCAAAATTAGATTATGAAAAACTTTCCTACAGTAACAAAATATTATTAAAATATATAATTTTTTCATACACTGCAATGATATATCTAAATATGCAATTTAAAAAGAACATACTCATACAATGCAATAAAAATAATTCTCAGTTGTCCATATCTGGTAATGTGTGAAAATGTAAATGTATATGTACAGGGTGGTTATAATATAAGTATCTGTATTTGGAGCTGTCTGTAGCGCGAAGGAAAGATCCGAATGAAAACAAAATTGGTATACTTACTATTCGAGAAGGGGGAAGCAGAATGGAATAATAATAAAAATATAATTTCAATAATCAGCGACAGATGGCGCTACTGAGTGTGAAATGTAATGCGTAATACAATAACAAAAAAAATAAGGCGCAGACCGAATGGCACACCTAATTCATTGGAAAATGTCACAGTGAACGTGGTTACTCTTTTGCATGGCGGTGCCGCGATCATGTTCAGGTTCCACATGGTCAATGTGCTGGAGGACACAATCCAGGCTGTGCACAACGTGCTCAACAGCGGAATGTAATGCATCAGGAGTGATGTTTTGTACATGTTATGATATGCAGTAAAGTCATTGTAGTTTGTGACACCCCCACGGTACACAATATTACACATTACATTTCACACTCAAAAGCGCCATCTGTCGGTGATAATTGCAATTAATTTTTTTATTGTTCAATTCTTCTTCTCCCCTTCTCGAATAGTAAGTGTACCGATTTTGGTTTCATTCCTGTTATTCCTTCAAGCTACAGACAGCTCCAAATAGGGATACTTATTTTATAACCACCCGGTATATATGTGGGAATAATGAGAAGTAACAGCAACAATGGTATTAACTCCCGGAAATAATAATATCCGTGAGCTGCGACAAATACAAGCACGAATACGAGTTCACGATATACAAGAATAAACAATAGACAAAGATGAACGTGTGAATGAGTTTTTCATAGATTTTACCCAATAGTTGTTGGTTGTTATTCCAAACAAGGCTCAAATGATCTTAAAAAATTATGTTATTTGTTAAAGACAGGAAGTCGTTATTATTTAGTAATAATAATCTAATTGTATGTTGAATATCCAGTTGTATATTTCATTGCTTATTAAACCTGTTTGTTTGTATTTGTACTTGAAGAATCTCAATTGTGAAGAAGTTATATATTATTCACCTTAATCGCACACACATATATATATTCAAGACGATTGCCATGCTACAAACCTCCTTTAAAATTTTTTAACTTAAGTAAATTGAAGTGAAGAGACCAACTCTCCAACCTGCGTTGAATGGAAGTGAAGAGAGAAGGAAGGCGTCAGTGGTGGTTTCTGTTATGAGAAGGATGCCGGTAGTGCTATTGTAACCGAGTAAATGTTGGTTTTGTTTTAAGAAGTAATATGAGTGGTTTTGTGGAAGGATTGTTGTTCATAAATAATAGAAAAAGTGTATATAGTTCTCTCCAAGTGTAAATAATTTGTATATTATTGTTTCTATTTAATAAATTTCATATTTAAATTGCCAAGAGGGATTCCTTCATCGTCGGCTATCGTGATTCTACAACGATTATAAATGCTGTTCAATAAAAATGTTCTCTCATTCTTCATGAACGACTGGTTGAATTTTGTTCTCTTTTTTATCTACTATATGCAACTGGATAAAAAAATATTTTGATACCTAAATTTATTACATATTTTTAATGTAACTATTCTGTTAAACATAATATATTTTAATATTTTACATTATAATTTTCTGTTAATGTAACTTATTTTAATATTAAAGATACTAAAACTGTGGCTTCTGTTTAAATTAAAATACGAACTCCTAATCCTGAACGGTTTGAACTGGGATCCTTTCTGGACTTGTTGCCAGCATTCTATTCACTGGACAAAGCGAAGAAAATTCTTGCATTTTGTTTAGCATGTTTCATCATATTGAAAAATGTTACAGAATATTCTGAACATCTGTATTTTAGTTTAATCTTTTCATTTTGTATTAATATTCGAAACTCATGTCTGATCATTTATAATTTACATTTGACAAAAAAAAAAGTTTTTCAGCATTTTAAAGAAATATTAACATTTGTTAAAAGAATTAATTAATCAACCATCAAGCACCCCAGACATTAGGGTGGGTCGAAAAAAACGAAATTTATATAATCGAAACATAATAGTGCGGGAAAGTTGCCATTGGTAATAAGGAATAAATTCGCAAAATATTACACCAAATGGTTAATATCTTTTACCGCCGCAAGGGGGCCAAAGTTTCAAAAAATCGCAACAATACAATTTCTTGTAGATTGCAACAGCTACTTCAAGATGTTAGTAATATTCCAATAAAATTTTATTATGGTGAAATTATTTTTATTACCGTTGCAAGGGCGTTCAAAATTCAGAAAAAACGGCAAAAATTTCCCAATTTTTTCCAATTTTCCCAATTTTTATTAAATCTACAATTAAATAAATTTACATTATACCTAGTAATAACTTATAAATGTCTAGTAATTTTATCATGGTGTAACCAGCCAAGGACGAGAGGGGCCCGCCCCCCTCCTAATTTGAGAGATAGGCGTTTTTTGAACAGATCTTGGGGATTTTCCGGGAATTTTTAGAGATTTTTTTGTAAGGTGCTCCTAAAAGTGGAAAATGATTGTAAATTTATGTATACAAAAGAAAATCTACAAAAAAAAAATCCTACAAAAGAAAATCCCCAAATGGTTAATATCTTTTACCGCCGCAAGGGGGCCAAAGTTTCAAAAAATCGCAACAATACAATTTCTTGTAGATTGCAACAGCTACTTCAAGATGTTAGTAATATTCCAATAAAATTTTATTATGGTGAAATTATTTTTATTACCGTTGCAAGGGCGTTCAAAATTCAGAAAAAACGGCAAAAATTTCCCAATTTTTTCCAATTTTCCCAATTTTTATTAAATCTACAATTAAATAAATTTACATTATACCTAGTAATAACTTATAAATGTCTAGTAATTTTATCATGGTGTAACCAGCCAAGGACGAGAGGGGCCCGCCCCCCTCCTAAATTTGAGAGATAGGCGTTTTTTGAACAGATCTTGGGGATTTTCCGGGAATTTTTAGAGATTTTTTTGTAAGGTGCTCCTAAAAGTGGAAAATGATTGTAAATTTATGTATACAAAAGAAAATCTACAAAAAAAAAATCCTACAAAAGAAAATCCCCAAAATTTTCCGGAAGTTCCTTGAAATTCCTTCAAAAATACATTTTCTCTCAAATTTAGGTTGAGGAGGCTGACCCGTCTGGCCCTTGGTTGGTAATGTCCTTGATAAAAGTACTAGACATAAGTTAATACTAGATATAATGTAAATTTATTTAATTGTAGACATATAATAAAAATTGGGAAAATTGGAAAAAACTGAAAATTGAAAATTTTGCCGTTTTTTACAAAATATTGACCGCCCCTGCGGCGATAATAGAAATGATTTCACCATAATAAAATTTTATTATAATATTACTAACATCTTGAAGTAACTATTGCATTCTATTAGAAATTGTATCGTTATGGTTGGATAATTTAATTTTTTTTTTCGAAAAAATCAGTTTTTTTTGCGATTTTTTGAAACTTTGGCCCCCTTGCGGTGGTAAAATATATTAGTCATTTGGTGTAATGTTTTGCGAATTTATTCTTTATTACCATTGGCAACTTTCCCGCACTATTATGTTTCGATTATATAAATTTCGGTTTTTTCGACCCACCCTACTAGACATGTACAAGTATGGAATTTGAACCTAAGTTCACGCCATAAGTTTTGTATTTTCTGTAATTAAATACAAACATAACGGTGCAAATGTGAATTTTTTTTAAAACAAAAGTAAGTATATCAAGTATTTTTAAGACAAAAAAATATCTATTTCAATTTAATCAATTGGTTAGACATATAGAACCAAATTTTCTCTTTAAATTTTAATAAATAACTTTCATTTTTGTTTCACAAGGTTTACTGTTACAAGACAACTTTGATTGGCTTAAATAATCTTTAAAATTTAGTTTTATATTGTTGGACACAAATTCAGTAAACGAGTTAAAAACATGAAAATAATAGACCAATACAACTACAAAGAGTACATGCTTAATTATAAAATTATCTACCTCTTAACTAGTTTTCCGAGATAAGCTTAGTTATAGATGGCCGCACTTTTATTTTACGAAACAAAATATAGATTGACCAAAATAATTTCATATAGGGTTTTTAAACTGCACCATAATACACATACTTTCCTCTTTTCATTGGAAAACAGCTAAAAGTGCAAATATGTATGAATAAATAACAATGCAGAGCTTTATTTTAAATTAATAAACAAAATGAGAAGTGAAATTGTAGTGAGTGTCAATGATGTTTGGTACCAAAATGCCTCCCCCCCCCCCCAGAAAAAATTAAGAATATTCAAAAAGTTTTCAGAACTTTGTAAATGTTCTATAATACCTGGATATGATTGGTATTCCACTGTGGTGGTTATCATTCGGAACGGAATACAGGGTGTCCCAAAAGTCTTCGTACAACTTCAAAAATTTATTACAAAAAATAATAATAGGCCTACAGCAAAAATAATTACAACAGTGCATAGAGTAACTTAAAAAGTTTTTTTCTACTGCCTTAGTAAACTTCAAGATGAGATCCTTTCGTAACACGAAGAATATCAAGACGATATTCCAATTCAATACACGAATGTTTTTCATGCTAACATCAACAGTAGCTACTACTGTTTGGATCTTTTGTTGTCTGTTTGTCATGAGACTATTAACTTTTGTTCAGATTTCATCAAACAGTTGTAAGTACTGTTGATGTTAGCATGCTGAAACGCACGTGGATGGAATTGGAATATCGACTTGATATTCTTCGTGCAACAAAAGGATCTCATATACAAGTATACTAGAAGAAAGCTTTTTAAGTTACTCTATGTACTGTTGTAATTATTTTTGCTGTAGGCCTATTATTTTTTTGTAATAAATTTTTGAAGTTGTACGAAGACTTTTGGGACACCCTGTATATTGTCCTGAATCTGTAAACTAATTTACATTAAAAAGAATCTTGATGAATGAATATACCATGAAAATTTTGCCTAAGTGCGATAATTACTATTTGTGAAATTAGTGTTTAATATTGGTAAGTAAATTTTTGCTGCTTTTAAACTTACATTGATCACATGGTAGTCCGACAATTGGTGGTACCCAATCTACTTTCATCAAGTGTCAGTAGAGGGGTTTAAGTATCGTAGCCAGTCTCTTTTCTTGACTGAGCCACTACCACTCATATGACAAAATTAACAAAATATTTTCAAAAGTATTTAGTCCTGATTAATGTTCTAATTCCTTTAAGAGGCTACTTCACTCAGGCGAAACACCCGCTCGCTAAATGTTAATCCTACGGGGGAAATAATTTACGATATGGCGTTCGCATTTCAATATTTTTTAAATGACTTTTTTTTGTATTGGATAGCTTACGTCAATCTCTGTGCACGTTTCTTTTTGCAAGTCAATTCCTACTTTTTAATCATAAATATATAAAATAAACCCGTACAGCATTAATGTCCCACGTTATCTTTATTGAACATTATTTTATAATCATCGTTGCGGTATTTTATTTTTAGTTGGCAGCACTAATTTGAGATAAATCTTGCATTTCATTTATGAAAACAATGGGAGAATTTTTTTTCTCCCATATAAAAATAAAAATTAATTAATTAAATTTAATTAATGAATTAATATTTGAAAAAACTGTATTAACATCAATTGTCATCCAGTACAAGTTTAAAAAAATTATTTGAACTTGAATGGATGAATAGAAAATATTTTATTAACGATTTAAAATTCCAACAAGGTATATATAGAGAGAGTGTGAGCTAATAGTAGGAATTTAATAAAAATAAAAAAAAAACTGCAACAAAAATCGAAAAAGTAAAAATGAGTGTGCATAGAGTTTGACCTAAACTATCCAAAGAAAAAAAAAATAAAGAAAAAATAAAAATATTGAAATGCGAACGAGATATCGTAAATTATTTCCCCCATAGGATTAAGATTAGCAAGCAGGTGTTTTCGCCTGACTGAAGTAGCTTCTTAAGATATTAATACATTCGAAAATGAAAAATCAACAAATCTCGTCTGTTAAATTGTCTAAAGATGTGAGAGAGAATAATTTTCACATACATTTTAAATAGTTCCACAGCAAATCACCCTAGATAAAACAAATTACTTATATCATTATTAAATATATACAATTCTACAAATTATTCATACATTTTTAGTGAGTAATTTAATAATTTCAGAACAAAAGAAATGACACACACACACACACATATATATATATATATTTACAATAAGACAACGTATAACAACAGTTTTATAACAACAGTAAACATTCGAAATAAAATATTTCTAATTTGTACATATACTTTGCTTTCCGTTCGTTATATATATATATATACTTTTGTAATAAAAAAAGATTAACTAGTACAAACATTTACAAATTACTTATCTAATAATAATGCAGCTTATAAAGTTTGCAAAAGTTTAAATTAGACCAACAAAAGAAAAATTCGAAATAATAAAAAAATTCATTTTTGCATATACTTCCTTCAGTATTCCGTTATATTGAAAGAACATTCATCAATTTCAAAAAAAAAAGTTCTACTTTATTATTATATAGTAATAAAGTAGCTTATAAAGTTTACAAAAGTTTAAATTAACCAGACCAGACACATTCAAATTAAAATGACTCTCATTCTAAAATATATTTTGCTTTTGGTTCATTATTGTTTAAAATTAAAAGCTCATTAATCATCTTCAAAATGCAAAATATTAGGAAGTTTTTCTAATTTATTATCTAACATGAAATTAGCTTATAAATTTTTCAAAAGTTTAAATTAGCCCGACAATAATAAGTTTAAATTCGAAAAGAAATCTTCCTATTTAGCATATAAATAAGAACATGTTCCTTTAGTATTTTATTATTTCTTAAATAACAAATTCACATTAATCACCATTGAAATTCTAACAAAAACTCTCAGTTGTATTAATGGAGTTGTTAAATTGCAGAAAAAGTTTCTTGCTGTACAAAGGAAAGAGACTGAATAATTAATATGCTGTTCCACGTTTAAGAAAAACTATACTTATGAGTATCATTGCACAAAAGAATGTTTTTACTTTCTGCTATTTTGGAGGGTTTTTTTAAGATGTTTATTTTGATTGATTTATAGGAAGCTAAAGTGGATTTTTGTGTTGAACCGCTATAACATCTGTTTTAGTATTATTTTTTTTTCTATAAACAAAATTTTCGCTTTCTATCTATTGCAGAATAGGTGATTTATTTCAATGGCTTTATATTATATAATAAGCCGCTGATTTGAATGAGACGCAACTCCATTTTTGTTATTGCTAGATACTGACTGGGCAGTTGAATGGCATTTGAATTGGTTTAAAAGTATCATTAAAATATTTTAAGAATAGTTTTAAACCATTCGACTTATTTTATATTTTTTGTGGTCTTATTTCATGTTAATTTATTATGCAGTAATGATTATCCGTGTTAGCTGAATAACAGCTTGATTTTGGTACGCGCAATTGGACATGCCTCACTTTCGAAAGTAATGTTTTGATGAAAACGTTGATTTTCTCTCAATGGAATATAATTATAATAACAAACCAGTGGATAAGTGTGATCGAAGATCACACAAAAGTTTCTTTTAATATTCCTTTCATATCACTTTATCCTTTAATTAATAAATCTAAATCATTGATTTGTAATTATTAAATCTTATCACTTATATATCATTTATATGAATAAGAATATAAATGTCAAATCCATTAAATTTATTAATAAAATGATAACAAGAGGAAGATATTTTTTTAATCAAATTAAAAATATTCAAGAACTGTTTTTCGGGCAATTATAACAGAATATCTTTGCATATCTGAAAAGCATATTTAATTACATGATTTAATTTTAGCTAAAAGAAAACTAAACCTGTAAAATGGCAAAAAAGTACAAAAGTGCTTCTCATTAGATTAATCGGAAAACGAAATGTAGTCCGAGGTAAAAAACGAAAATTTCATCTTCCGTCGTCCAAAAATAACTTTTGGGTTATAAGGGAAAGCGCTACCATTGAACCACCTAGCCTTCGAGGAAAAGACTGAAATTAAGGTTCAGTTTTAAAATCTAAATCGCATAAATGTTCAGATATTATTAAATTAAGTCATATAATTAAAATAATAAATGATTTTTTCACAATTTTATGATTTGTTGTTTGACAAGAGATATTCAGCTAAAAGTACGAAAAATTGCAACTCTCTAACTTATAAAGTTTCCGAGTAAGAACTCTGTAAAATACAGGCAGAGAGACAGAGGAGTGAGACGAATATTGTTTCGTCAGATGAACGAAACCTCAAATATTGATTTTATTTTATTTATTTATTTACTTTTTTTTCCATATTTAATTTTTCTTTAGAACAATTGCAGTAAAACAAAAAATAAATTAAATTTTATAGGAAATGTGAAAAAATGTGAAAAGTTATATCTCCACCTCACATTACCTATTTAGAGACATTAAAACAACTTTTCACACATAGAACACATGTAGATGTGTCATACACCTTTAAAAATACCCTCTTTCCTTCGGGTTTCTACTCGTTCACACTTCTTTTAAATTCACAGGCAAAATTTTATGAATACCATTTTTGTTCTTCTGCTTTCATAATACCACAGGAATGCAGCCATTTTCTCGATTAAACACAAGTTTATTTAACAGACGAAACATCACAGCAAAACATGAAGGACACACATAAATATATAAAGAGGAATATTTGTAGTAGCAGCAGTAGTTATAATAATCTTATCAGTTCTATCACCAACTATATTTTATTTCATAACATGCCCATCGCACGCATCGTCTTAACACTTTGGCCTCCCGCCAAACTCTACTACCTTCTCCGTCACTCCGCAGCAGCCGAGAGAAAAAGAAAAGGTTGCCATAAACCTGACGTCACCGGCATGACAAGATGTATTTTTTTTTTAAAGATACACTTAACTTCCTTCCAAATAGGAAAAGTCAGGCCATTGGAAACCGTCAGATGTGTCGTAAAAAAAATATTTTCACCCATCTTTTTTGGGCATCTTCAGTTACTGAAGATGGCCAAGAAAGTAGGATGAAAACAATTTTACGACACTTATGACGGTTTTAAATGGACTGACTTCTCCTTTCTGGAAGAAAATTAAGTATAAAAAGTATTCCGTAATAAGTTGAATGCGTATAATTTTAAATTATAATATAACAATATTTTTATAATGTTACCAATTCACCCCAGTTGTAGTAGAACTTCTAAATTCTGATTGTGCTTGTTAATAATAGGCATGACAAAATAATTCACTTTTTTCGCTTTCAAAATCAATGCATTTGAAATATCGTTCACCAAATAAATTACTAGCAACAAATTTACACTATTACTGAAATATTTTATTGTGAATTGATTAAAAATATAAACTTTACGATAATGTGTATTAAGATTAAACTTTAATTATTTTTTCTATCAAAAATGGACCTGCCCCGTTTTAAAAATCAACAACCCATGTATAATTTTAATTGTTTTGTTATATGCAACAAATCTTAACATTTCTCTATTTTTTTGTCTCTCTTTAATAAGTATTGCGAATTGATATTTAATAGGACCAGCTTTAACATAATAATACTTTTTTAGTATGGCCAGAATAAACACTGAAGACTGATATAGTTGTATTTAATTTCCTTTACTATCTATTAATAAAGCTTCTTATAAAGCTTCATAAATTTAGGTAGATCGACATCAAACATTCAAAAAATAACTATCCTGTTTAACATATAAATAAACAAAAAATATTTCAGCCATTCATCATTTTTTATAAATAAATGAACATTAATAACTCTTAAAATAATAAGAACCACTTCGAAATCACTGAAACTCAGCACTTTGGAAGAACATAGTTGTTCAAATGCAAAAACATATTTTATTAAATACAAAGACACAGACTGAATTTGCGGTTTCGGGTTAAAGAGCAGCGATGTAGATGAGTATCTATTAACAATAGAATGATTTTGCTTGCTGCTCTTTTGTAGAATTATTTTTAAGATGATTATCATGATAACTTTATGGAAGCTAACGAGGGGTTTTCTTTTGTACTGCTTTAACATCTACTTTAAAGCTGTTTTTTTTTATTAAGAAAAATATATATGTACGAGAGGTGATTTATTTCAAAGGCTTTATATTTCATATTTTATTTAAATAGTTTTCCTGAATACGATGTATCGTCTTTTTTTGCATTTATTTTTTAACTCTATATCATGCAAAGTACTATAAAAGTAAAAACAGATAGATAACATTTTAGTTCCAGAAAGCTTCATAGTACTATATATCGGCGAATTTTGGTCATATGAGAATGTAATTTGTGTTGTTATACTAGTAAGATAATGGAGAAACTGTTTCTAAATATAACTTACAGGATCATAAAGACGTATAAAAATTTTTAATTTCTGAAAATTACCTGCAGGACTATTCCATGAACATAATCTTATTCCTACGTTATTCTGAACACTTTTTTTAGTGCACATTGTCTACGTATCTTCATAAGATAAAAATTTAAAGCGCTTATTACACTTTTTGGTATTTGTATGTGTATTTTGTTTTGTGTCTCTCGCTCTGTGTAAGTATAAACCAATGAATGTGGTGGGAAACGGAAACAGGTTACTGAGCAAAGTCATTCCACGTATACATTATACAATGGAATTGGGGCTGGAATCCAGTTATTAAATAACAAATAGAAGAAGATTCGCCTTACTGGACCCGTACCTTCCTTTATAAATTTAATAATAATAAAATATTCTAGAAAAGTTTTTAAAAGTTTGGTCTTGCTCTAACGCGTTTAACTAAAAACGTGTTTTTATCATTTTGTACCAGATTTTGGTTAAGTTTTCTTCTTACTAAAATTGATTATTTCTGATTTATTTGTTAGGGCAGAGATAAAGCTTTTGTAAATATAACTTATAGTATACTTACAGCCTGATAAAATTTTAAATTGCCTAATTGTTTTAAAAGACAATAACTATTTTGTCATTAAGGGATTTTCATATGATGAAGAAGACCTTTTGACACATTTTAGCACAGGGAATAATACCTACGAAATGTATGGTACAATATTTAATACTGTATATGTATGGTTTTTACCTCTGAGATGCACTAAACAACTAAATTCCCGAATTATGAAGAGATATGCATATTTTTAATATATATTTTTTTATTATTAAAAAAAGAACACAAAATAAAAAAAAGAAACAATTTATAAACATATGTGTGCCATTCTGGTAGTAATTACATAAATAAATTTGAACAAATGTTTAATTCAAATTGTAAGGAAAGTCATTTTAAAGATAAATTTAATAAAAAATTAATTTATCTTTCACACATTACCGTATAATATATTTTTGATAATGGGTTCTTAACGAATGACTAAATGTAGTTTAATAGAATGAAGATAAACTGTACGTTAAAAGAAGAAATAAATAAAAAGCATTTTTAAACATAAAAATAATTCTGAATGAACGCCGATAATAAAACGCAGTTGAGCCAATTTTATTGTGAATTCACTGATGCAGGACGAGACATACAAAAGGGATTTTCTTTAAAGAGTGAATGTCAGCTTGCACTAGGTATTTTAATGATTCTAAATAGCACAATTTTTTTTTTATAAATTTAGTTTAGGGATATAGATTTTCGAAAATAAGAATTTAGCATATATAAAAAATATATTTAGAAGTAAGAATAAGTATTGCTAAAATAATTATATTAATAAATGCAAAAACGTGATTAAATTATTGATGAGATGTAAAGAAATATTAAATTATTGATTTAAAAAGCATGACTATATTATTTATTATAGCATAATTTAATTATTGATGAAAATTATAAGCATGATTAAATTGTGTTGTGTATTCATTGATACATAACGAAAAACATACGAAAGGGATTTTCTTAAAAACGTGAATATCAGATTCTACTGGATTTTTTTATGAATCGAAATAGAAAACAATAATAGGATAAAATATGTTTAGAGATAGCTATTATTAAATAGAAAAATTTTAATGCGAAAGCTTGATTAAACTAATTTTTTTTCAATTAAATGTAAATTGCCTAATTTTTTTGTTTTTGTTGTTTCTCTCTTTATTATAAAATGAATGAATTTCGAAATAATTAATTAAAGAGCCGCCATTTCGCAGTGTAAATTGTTAAATTAAAAGCGGAATGAGTAATTTTATGTATGAATGTAAAAAATTATTCTCAGATAAATAAACAGTGAACATTATTATTGAATAAAATAAATATATACTTTACTTTGAAAAAGAAAAAAAAATAGTACATTTTCAGAAAATGATAAAATAATTAGTCATGAATCAAATTAGTTTTAAGATTAATGAAATGCTTCACCTAATTAAAAAATACATTTTAATGAAAATCAGGGAAAATGGGAAGTGAAATGTAGAAAAATGAAATGTTCTGCTAAAGGATCCTGAAAAACTGATTTATATTTTAATTTGAAATAAAAAACAACAACTGAACAATTGCATAATTGTCTGCCGACATCTTGGAAATTTTCGAATTTGAGATGTTTTCGCTTTTCAATCACACCATCAATAAATATTTCTTCATTAATTAATTAAACAAACGAAAGTGTTAAGTATATGTGGTAGTATTTGAGATTTAGATAATTGTCTCTTACAAGCAATTATTTTGCATCTCATAATTCAAACCCTCTTCTTAATCGGAAGCAAAATCCTTTAAAACTAATAGTTCACATTAAAAAAATATAATACATGATCGTTAGCTGTTAAAAAAAAATCTCAAAATTAATTCACACAAAGTCGAAAATATTTGTAATACATTGTGAAATTGCAAGACTGCGTACAATTTGTACATAAATATTCCTTTGTTCTGATGTCCGCTATCCAAAGTTTTTCTGAATTACGAATATATACAATCAGCCCTAAAAATGTTATATTACTTTTACTTTTCGAGTTATGCAAAAGATAAAATGTGTTTTTGATTTCCAACAAACTAGCAAAATTAAACATAGTAGGCTAATGTAAGTGTCAACATAATAATTTGATTTTACTCATCATCTGCAAAAGAAAGAAGGTCTAATTCTACATATGAAAAACATTTGCTAGTTCTTAATCTCTTATATGATTCGCTTTAAATCTGATCCTGTAAGCTGTATTCTACGTATTCAACATGCTTCTGCCTGGAGATATTAAACTAAATAAAGCTATCTGAGTTCAGCTTATTTTAAATTCCAAAATCCAGTATCTAATTGTGAAATTTAAACAAAAAATTGGAAAATTAGTTTAATTTTTTTTTATATTAAAAGCAAATTAAACTATTTTTAAAACTTATAAAGTGAGGAATATTTAGGATTGGAGAACTAAAAGAAAATTGTTCACGAAAAGTCACGTAAAATTTGTATCAAAGTTTTTTTTTTTTAAATGAAGTTACGCGGATTAGTATCGCAGCTTTGAAACCACCGAAGATGTACCAACTTAATTTTTGCATATGAATGTTGTAAAATTTTCGAAATTAAGATAGTTGCATTTTGCTGCATTTTGATTGTATTTGATTTACAAAATGCATAAAGTTAAATGTTATACAACGTGTATAGTGTAATCTTTTGTTAAAATTGGACACATTATTCAACAAAAGATAGTTTATATAGCATTTAAGTTCAACCACTATCTGTATGCAATAAGTTGTATAAATTGAAATTTATACGAATTTAAATTGCTATCATATTTTAAGGTAAAATAAAATTTAATACAAGCAAGTACATCATAACTATTACTTTTTATTCTTAAGAAACTGACGAAGCTGTACGACAGAAAATGATTTCATATATTTTATAAAATGAAATGCACAATAAACATTTGCATGTATTAATACTAATTTGTAGAAATTGAAAGTGAAAATAAATAATAATATACTTACCTTATAAAAGTTGAGAAAATATCTTCCTATTGGTTCAATTTTATGAAAATATATTTGTGTTGAAAAATTACAGCAGAAGAATATTTTGTTAGAGTTTAGAATTAATTGCTTGAAGTTGCAAAGGCAAATTAATGAAAACAGTTATTTTGTAAATCCTAACTATTTAATTTTATAAAATATACATACATTTATATTTTTAAATGACTCCACTACAAAACACTCTTCATGGAATTTCACTTAAATACTTGTAGTTGAAAATGAAAATTAAGTTGTTATATAATAGGAGACAAAAATCATATTTAAATTATGATGTTTCATATTTGTATATAAGAAAAATTAGAGTTTAAAAAACATTTATTTCTGAAGGAACATCTCCCTTCAAATCTTTTCTTCTTCTTCTTAAACAATGTAGGCAGAAAAGCACCTAAATATATGGTAATGGAGAAAGTAATACATCGATATCCAAGTTGTATATCAATATCCTGCTAGTGAAGCAATTTCACTTGAAAATATGAAAACACATTAATCATAGATGACACTATTCGTATCAGCAACAATAGATCGCACTGAATAAAAATCGCACGACTTGGTGAAACCAATCATTGGGGAGAAGAAAGAGAAGAAGGGTTGGATAAAGGGAGAAAAGGGGAAATGATTGTTTCTTTGTATCAAATTTACATCGTATTGAAGGTTATCATTTCAGAAAAATTCTACTGTTATTCAAAGTTCTTCAGGCTTTTAAAAACTAGTTCCAGCTCTAAAGAAAAGACTTTTACGTGTGTATTACGGATATATATATATGTGTGTGTTTATATTTATGCAAAAGCCATATTTAGGCATTGCACTGTGTGCAACTTAACAAGGTGGCACAATTTTGACTTCTGATAAAATTTTTAGTTTTGGATTTTTTTTTTTTTTTTAAGATTTTCGAAATATTGATAGTAGTAAAAAGACATTAATTTTATTGATTTTCCTTACGAAACGCGCAGTAGATCAGCGATCTCGTATTGAGTTATTATATTGAGTATTATTGCACCACACCCATTTAGGTAGTTCTCCTGTTCGCAGCTGACAGTAAAAGCCTGAACTTTTCGGCACAATGAGCGTCTAAAATCCAAAACGGCTGTAATACAACTACATTCTATTCATGATATGATTACTTTACGCTTGGACTACGTTATTTATGTAAGCTCAAACTAACTCCAAACTAGCTTTTCTAGATTTAGAAAAGATCTCAGATCGGTGGATGTATGAAAGTCCGGATATCGCAGATTAAAACAGAGGATTCGGGAAGCGCATTCATCATCAATTCGAATAGTATGATAGAAATTTTACGTTTAAATAAGGCCATTCGAAGGTAGTTTTTCTCCGTTCCTGAAGCTTCTTCCCCGTGTGCCTAGGCCTAAATCACTGGCGCTGGCTCAATAAGCAAGCTGACTTAAATAACTTACTCTAAACTTCGTATTCGAACGAGTTCTTTGTTCATACAACGAGTTGTCCGTTCAGGATTTTGGATCATCGGGAATCGAAAAACTACTGAGAAGACACCGAGAATTTCGGCATTCATTACCGACAACTTATTTTCAATTTTCACGAAGATTCGATATTCTGTATTGAGTTTTGAAAAGACTGTTAATCGTAAGGTGGCTAATTAAGAAATTGTAGCATAAATATATATCTCCATAAGTTTTTACTGTAATTTATTTAAGACTGACAGAGAATTAATTAAGCTATTATGACCATTGTATGAGATTGTATACAATTCAGTGTATTATGCGTCGGGATTATGTATAGTTAGAACAACGCGACTCTTGCAAATTTCTTTTTTTTTTAATGTATATTTTGGTCCGTTTCATGCTCAAGTTTAGCAAGAACGGGTAATACAGTCTTGAGCAGGTGCAATACGGGATTCTAAATTAATATAAGTTTAAATAACTACTTTGAAGATTCTAAAGGGACATGGGACATCTTGGAAATATATTTTGACTCTGAAAATATAATATTTGAGTCCTTGTTAACAACTCAATGGTGTGCACATGAGGACGCTTGCAAGAACCAATGCCAATTGAAAAATAGTTTTAATTGCAAAAAGAAAGAAAGAAAAAAATCAGAAAAGTAAAAAGGTAAAGTTAGACGTGTAGCTAAGGATATTCTTAAAATGTTTTCCAATATTGAAATAGCATTCATGACATTAGTGTTGATTGTGTTCGATATTCTGTATTGAGTTTTGAAAAGACTGTTAATCGTAAGGTGGCTAATTAAGAAATTGTAGCATAAATATATCTTCTATCCCATTCTTCATAGATTGGAAAAGTAATGATAAAACTGCGTCTAGCAGGTGCACATTTTGACTGCTGTTAAAACTTCAACTGAAAAGAGACTTACTGATATTAGTAATCATGAATCAGTTCTATCTTCTTTATCTAATGAGATTTTAGTTAAAAATTTACAATTAAACATACGCTATTTTTAATGAAACATCTGTTTTAGGAGCGGAATAGGAAGTTCAGAAAAAGAAACAGGAGCATACTGCTTGAAAAAAGACGACGATATCAGAAGAAGAATGGGAGTTTCATATCTAAAATAATACGAGATTCTCAGAATAAATTATAAAAGAATGTATTTGTCTACAAAGAATTATACCGGAAACAACAAACAATTTGTTTTAAGTTATAACAAAAGATACGATACATGTTTATGGATTTTGAATTTTGTATTATACATATATTTTTTTTATTTTTTACATTTTGTCTTTTACAGCTATAATCAGAAGAGAACGTAATAAATAATATAAAGAAGATATGACAACTGAAAAACTAGACGAATGTGCCAATCCCAAAACTTTCTTCTATCTCAAACATGTTAATACTTCGAAATTCACTGTCACATCTCCAAAAAAATCTACCGTAATTTCCGGCGTATAATCCGCGGATCAAACAATTATGTTTCGACCCAGAAATTTTATTTTATATAATGAAACATACTAGATCGCTGTAAATATTTTACTTCAATTATTAAATAAAATTTCTGGGTCTAAACATAATTGTTTCATCCGCGGATTATACGCCGGAAATTACGGTAGATTTTTCGTCATTCTGTTGTACAATAGCTGCTTGCGAATCATCGGGTTAACTGAATACGAGGCACCTATAGTTGCACGAGCACAACCGAAGTACAACACGATCAAGAAAAGACCTTCTAGCCTGTACCGGTGGGAAAAGATAGCCTCCCTATTACTTGGTTTTAAGATTTTAACTAATTTCACTGCAAAACACGAAGCTAGAATGCGTGTAACCCCATTTAAGTAAATTCATTTCTAGTCCTCTGCAATATTGAATTTGAATCATAATTTTGTGAAATTGGCCATCTACAGCCAAGTTGGCTTCATTTATGGCAACCTATGTTTCTGGCTAAATTTAAAGAGAATTTGACGCTGGTGAATATGAATATATAGTGTTAAACATAGAGTTAGAACGATGGTTACAACAACGAACGAAAATTTGAGAGAAAGTATGTTCAATAAAATTCATAAATTAAACCCTTTTAATGAGGAATCCTGCTATCTTGTTTCAAAATATCAGCCACCCTAAAATTTCAAACTCCTGTATCTCAGCCATTTTTTAAGATAAAGGTAACACAAAAAAAAGCTCCAGAATCCTTGGATCAAGGCCGAACATTTAACGGAAAGAAAACGTTTAGGATTTCAAATTTTTTTGTATATATTTTTGAATTTAAAATCTTTAAATGTCTGTCACAGCACCACCTTCAGGCGGTATTTCACTAAATTCAACTGGTACCTGCAGTCCAAAGTAAAAAAAAATATACAAAAAATTTCGTTCAATTATCTGCATAACTTCATATACTTTTCGATGATGCAATAATAAAAATTGAAACAAAATTGCTATTACGGCGTCCCCTTTCGTCGGAATATCCCCAAATTCCAGTGGCACCTGCTGGTCATAGCCCAAAACCTATAAATGAAATTTGGATTAGTTCTAGGCACAACTCCATACACTTTTCGATGATACAAAGAGGACATACACTCGGACACACGGGCAGAGAGATATTTTGTAAAAACTTGTTTTTCGGAGTCTCTGAACCCTAAAACGTGTAAATCCGTCGAAAACTAGAAGTCGGAAAATATTTCGATTACAATACTTTCTTCTATTATAGATAGAAGAAAGTACTCTCTTAAAACGAAAGAGTGGATTTTGCTTCTCAGAAAAGAGCTCTAATTTATTGGATCGTGAATGAGTTGATTTTTAAATGTTTCACTCATCATGATTTGAATTTTTATTTTCCTAATGCACTCCAGAAGGGCGAATACTAAACAACTCATCTCGATAAAAAAGCACTCATTGGCGAGCGGAAATCCAGTAAGCTGACGAAGTTGACGTGACGTCACTGTCCCCATATCCGCTGAGCAGACGACAGACGTGTGGTGTGTAGTACGCGGCTAACACCACGTTGTTAAAATTTTAAAGAAAGAATACTTGAAAAGGTAAGAATTTCTGCTGATTTAAATACTCTAATTATGTTTTTTATAATGATTCTGTTTTATATTAATTGTTATTTTATATATGGCGTGATATTTTTCAGTTTATATCAATATTTTTATTAAATATGTCTTAACCCTAACATTTAGGACTATTTATACGAGCGAACATTTAGAGATCTTTTAAGTTGGAAGGATAAATATTAAAAAATACTCTAAAATATAATGAAATAAATCCTTTGCCTCTCCTTTATGTTTTTTTTTAATGTTGTTTCAATAAATATGATTTATATAAATAGCATTTAGTAGCAATTTAAACTTTTAAAGAAAATATCTTGGCGGTACGTTTGTTTATATAGTCAGGGGTCGATGCAAGTTTTTTATCTTGGGGCCCATTTTGTGAAAAGTAAAGGTTATTTTTGTGAAATTTATTATATTTTTGTGAAAAATAACATTTTGTAACGAAAGTTGAAATCCAGCTAATCAAATTCGAACCAAGCATTTATAAACAAAAAGTTTTTAAAATCCTTTTGCTGAAGTTTTTCTCTTTTTTGAACTTGTTTGTTTACAAATTACACATTTTAAAACATCATAAAATAATAAATAATAAGTTTTTATGGAATAGAATTTTGTGAAAGGATCAATTTTAGTAAAAGGAATTTCGTGAAGGGGCCCATTTTATCAAATTGATTTTTGTGAAGGGGCCATTTTATTAAATTGATTTTTGTGAAGAGGCCCTAAATAGGCCCAAAATTTTGTCTGGATCGAGCCCTGATAGTATATATTTTTAGCGATGTTTCAGAACTCTAACTTTTATAATACTATAAATTGAAAATTGACTTGTCTGACTTTAAAAATATTGTTATAAAGTAAACAAATTATATTTCTTATTTTATTCTCAGTCTGAATTCTAATATTTTAAAATATACTTGATTTATGAAACTGTATAAATCCCATATTTTTTATCGTATGTTGTTAAAAATAAGGTAAATATCTACATTCCCGGATATTCACGGTGTGAATATTCCTAAATAGTATTAGGATTAAAACATATTTAATGATAATATTGATATAAACTGAAAAATATCATGCAATGTATCGAATAATATTGCATAGAAAACATAATCATTATAACAAAATAAAAAAAAAGATTAAAATATTTAAATCAGCAGAAATTCTTATCTTTTCAAATATTCCTTTTAAAATTCTCTTTTTGGGTGAGGAGGAGGGGGGGGTATATATTTCAAGCAGCTCAGAAACAACAACAACAAAATAAAAAAAAAGATACTTTTCACTTAATTGTTGAATATATACATATATGTAAACATAAATATGTATACATTCAATATGCAAATTACTTTTTTTTTTCTAAAATAATAATCTACCTGTTCATGAAATTTATTATTTTACAATGAATTATTACATTTTACCATGAATTTTAATTCTCCTTCCCCTCCTCAAGTATGAGTTAGTTATAAATCACTCAAGTGCTACTGGATTTAACCTTCATTGATTTGATTTCACTCAAGTATGAGTAAAATAGAGATAACTCAATCATGAGTTGCTTAAAAACAACTCGTTCACTCGAGTTGTTTCAACTCTTCATGAGAAGCTGACTTTCAAATCATGAGATGAGTGGATTTCGGCTCAACTTGTGTTATTTTGGCTCTTTCGTTTTAAGAGAGTAACAAAATATCCCCAAAAGTAAAGTTTTTTACAATTCAACAAATAGATTTGTTCTATTTTTCTAAAACATAAATAAACTAGTCGTTGGAAGCCACCGTAATACTTACCCTTCATGGATATGCATAATATAAAATATTAAAATAAAAAATGTGTAAACTACTCAGAAAATGCATTGCAATTCGAATAAAATAAGGCTTGATGCCGTCATGAACTTTAAAGGCTCGATTACTGAATTGCTTAAAATATACATCCTTATAACTCCAAAAATAATAATCCTATTAACTAGCGGTTTATTGAATCTGATTAAGCGTCTCATTTCCAATTGATATATATCTTTGAATTGAAATTTGGTTGAAATACAGGGTAATGTAAAATCGAAGAGTGTGAAAAATAGGATTACAAATATCTCGGCAATTCATTATCCGATCGACTTCATGCTTTATGCAAAATTTATGTTTTTTTATTGTCTTTTATATTCATTCCTTAAAATAAACAATTTCGAAAATTTTTATATACCTTTTATCAGAATGAATACAGGGTGATTCTGAATTCATCATCAATATTTGGTGGGGAGGTAGGGAATAGTAAAAGAACACTATTTCACATAGGAAAGCATGGGCGCAGACGTCATGTAGTAGGGCAATATGAATCCGGTTAAATGATGGAAAGAAAACATAACAAGAAAGTGGTAAGAGAAAAAACATTTATTTGTGCATCTTTTGTACAGACTTACAAGAGGTGCTCGAAATTCTGACCATTTGCTAGAGTACATGCCTCACAACGACGTTGCATGGACAACCGAACTTTTTGGAATATGCCTGGCGTTTCCCGGATGTTTGCAACGGCAACCGATATGCGTGCTACAAGGTCCATAGCACTGGCAACAGGGGTCTCGTACACCATGTTTTTCATGGCACCCCATACAAAGAAGTCTATTGGAGATAAATCCGGTGACCGTGGTGGCCAACAAACCGGTCCACCGCGACCAATCCATTGAGCTCCAAATTTTCTGGTCAGGTAACAACGCACATCATTTGCGAAATGTGCTGGAGCGCCGTCATGCTGGAACCACATTCGCCGGAGAATAACAGCAGGAACCTCGTTCATAAGACCCGGTAACACAGTCTGAAGAAATATGAGGTAGTTTGCGCAATCTAAACGGGATTGTAGTAAATACGGTCCCAGCAAACAGTCGCCGACGATCCCAGTCCACACATTGACGGCAAAGCGTTGTTGCGCAGCTCTAACTCTCGTACCGTGTGGATTCTGATTAGCCCACACATGCGAATTGTGTGTGTTGAAGACACCTTCACGAGTGAAGGACGCTTCATCTGTGAAAAGAACATACGTTGGGAAATTGGGATCAACGGCTGTTCTCTGCATGAACCACTGACAAAAAGTAACACGCTTGGGATAGTCCTCTGCTTTCAGTAACTGCACTCTTTGCAAATGAAAAGGATGTAAACGTTCCTCGTTTAGTATCCGCCACACTGTTGATTGTGAAACTCCAAACTGGCGAGCCATACCTCGTGTGCTAGAACTTGGCTGTTCTTCGATAGACTGTAGGACAGCTTCCTCGACTGAAACTGTCCGTGTTGATCGGCGGCTGCCTCGATCAACATTAATACCAGCAAATGATCCAGTTTCGCACAGTTGTCGATGAACACGTGAAAACATTTGATGCTGTGGCACGCGCCGGTTGGGGTAGCGCTCTGCATACATTTGCCTAGCTCTAAGACAGCTTTCTCCTGCGGCACCGTAAGTTAGATGCATATCTGCAAGTTCTTGAAACGTATACCGGTTCATGTTACTTCTGCGAAGTCACCTTGTCGAATGACGACTGGCTGCACACGGCAGACAGCTATGCGCGTTCATGGGAGATGCGGACACAAAGCGCCCTCTATACACCGTCATGCGTTCGTTTGTGCCTATGCTTTCCTATGTGAAATAGTGTTCTTTTACTATTCCCTACCTGCCCACCAAATATTGATGATGAATTCAGAATCACCCTGTATTTCGAGAGTCCGAAAAAATAGTTCCGGATAATCGAGGTTACTGAAATTCAATAAGCTTCTTTCCATTATTACATACTAAGTACATACCAAATTTCATGTCTCTATCTCAATTTTTTGGGGGGATAGAGCGTTTACAGACACACAGACGGACGGCAATTTTTTTTTTCTAAAAATATGTTTTTCGGAATCTCCAGTGTCTGAAACGTGTAAATCCGTGATGGGTAAGTAATAAATACAAAAGGAAGTAATAGTTTAAACGTTTAAAGTATTGCAGGCTTCGTAATCTACGATCAAACCTCAGTCAGATTTCGTCATTTTAAACCTTGCTGACTCTTTTAACTATTAGTTCAGCTATTCTATTAAGTTTTGTTGACCAAGTTGTTCATTGCAGTAATTTAAGTTTGACTTTTCACATAATTTATTTTCTGCATAATATCGTACCGTGGTCAACCATATACTAACTTATAAACCTAAAAATATATATTTTTTAATATTTCAATGAAATATATTATGTAATTTCATTTTTTAAACTACTGCATTTTAAATATTTCTCTCAGAAGTTTATATTTAAAAGAATCATGTTTAATAGACCTCTTTTAAAAATAACAATACATAAATAAATAAAAAAGCTTGCAATACAGCTCTGTTTCAGGCAGATATCTAATTTTATTTCCTAGGAGAATCTTTTATTTTCTGGAAAGTTTCTCAGTTCATCCATTTTTTTAATACAATAAGGATCTTTGCTTTGGGATTTTTTTTTAATAAAAATATTTTTTTTTCTGATATGAAAAACTTTTCTAACAGAGATTTATTTTTGTAACTTTTAAAGAATATTTTCACTTCCCATAGCCAGGTTAAATACATCCAGTCTAAAATCTGTGAAAATAAGAAAAAAAAAATTAAAACGTATCTTTCATTTTTTCCATGAAACGCAAATTAAAAGTAATAATCAATAAGAAAAAAATATTCTATTTATATTATTTGTTAAATATTAGTCGTATTTTTTTAAATTTTAAATTTTCTGTTTTTCTGGTACAACTTGGTGATAGACATGTACGGGGTGGTGCCTTCTTTTCTTTTCTTTTTTTTTTTTAGCCGTCTACTGGGGCTCCGCACCCTGCTAGCTTCGCTCTCCAACCACGTAGTCGCTTCGCGATACCGATTAGTATCGCGCTGCAATCCCTATTTTCTAGAAGAAAAGAAAGAAAAAAATCCCTGACGGTTCGGCTTACAGGCACAGGTAGATTTCTAAAACGCAGACCGTGGGGCGCCTGTTTGTTGGGAATTGCGGAAGAAATGACCTTTTTGCCATGATGCGGCAGTTGGAACCGTCTACTTCGAAACCTAACTTGTTTGCAGGCGGAGCCAGCAGAGATTTTTTTTGTTTTTATTGTTTTTATTTTTTTTTGCTATAATGGTTGGTCCTATAAAAAACTTGTCAATATAAAAGTTTTAGATAATATTAAGAGGATTTATAAAAAAATTAAGCGGATTTGATATCTTGTGAATTGTTGATGTTATGAATTTTTTTCTTCTAAAACACACCTTTTTCCGCCCCTTGGGGCCATTTTTAATTATATTAAAAATCTGCCATACATACATTTTCGGCCCTTCTCCTAGAAGTAATAATAACTTTAAACGGATTCGATACGTATCATAATTAAGAAATTATGGGTTTTTTTCTGTTTTCACAACCCCCCCCCCCCCACCCTCCCACCCTTGGTTCGATTTTGCCCATTAACGAACTTGACCGAGATTTTATGCCCATTGATTTTATGTATCAGTTTCGAAGAGATCTGTGCAGAATTATTGCAGTTATTGTGTCCATAAAAAAGTGACATAGATAGATAGATAGATAGATGGATGGATAGATAGATAGATAGACAGGTAGATAAACATATATATATATATATATATATATATATATAAAGTTTTGAACTGGGGGTGGTTTTGGGTTCTGGGAGTCATGATCGGCGTAGATCTGCAAAAATTTTTCAAAAATTCCAACTTAGGTGAGAATGTAATAGGTAGTATTTCTTACGAAATCTACCTAAAAAGCCGAGAAGATCTACGCAAATTTTCATTGGTTCATTACCAAATCGTTTGGCAACTGTCCAAATGGTTACTTTTTTTTTTAATATAGAGAGATTATAGTGTAAATATGTCATGTGTCAGGGTTATTAAAATTGTGATAAACTCTTAAATTAAGTGTATTGTTTTCACTATTGTGTTGTTGTCCATAGGTATATGTATGAAGAAACGCTAAGAGAAGAATATTTCAATAATATTTCGATGAATTTATGCAGAATACACCAGTTATTTAACATTCATTTATATTTATTCGCTATACTGTAGCTTGTGTTAATAATTAAATTAAGAAATTTATTTTGGTATTATTTTTATTATAAATACTGTAATAATGATTAAGCAATTCCAATCCCAGAAATACATTATATACCATCTTTCGTTTATTAAACTACAATTATTTCGTTGATTTTTTTAAATACTGTTACAAATAACTTAATTAAAATATAAACCCAAGAAAATGCAAATGAAAACAACAGAAAATTCATTTAAGACTATTTTAAAGACTCACTCTATTGTGTGAGTGTCAAATTTATATTCGTTGAAGAACTTTACAAATAGTTGAGAATCCGTATTATTTTCTGTTTGAAAATGCTTTATTGAAGATTTCAAATACATTTAGTGAAATTCATCAATATGGCTCAACCGTTAGAACTAGGGCTATTATAATATCCCATTTAAAATTCTAAAAAATAATTCCATTAAAATTTTAAATTAATTAGATTAAAATAAAAGTAAGTTCAATTAGAATTTAATTCATCTTAATTTAAAAAAAATATTGTAAAGGAACTCATTAAAATATTTAAAAAATTAAATCTTAGTTCATTCGTTAAAATTTTCAGCAAAAAACAACTCAACATTCGAAAACCAAAGCTAAAAAAAATGTGTCCCCTAAACAACCGCTATCTAAAAAAGTCACGTGACACCTCTCTCAGGTAAAACAACTCAACATTCAAAAACCGAAACTAAATTTCAATGTCCCCTTTTCTGCCCCTCCTCTCCTGAAAAAGCACCTCGTCTTGTAACGGCTTGATGTCAGATTTACGGGAGGCGATGGAAATATCGGGGGAAAAGAAAGAGGAATTTATGCTGTCAAAGGTACTGGTTGTGACAAACCCTTTCACACTAATGATTGAGACGCATCCCCCTTGTAACACGCCAAAATATCCTTCCCTCCTGAAAACAGCACCCCGACTCACCCCGTCTTGTAACACGTATTCAGACACACCCGTTTTTGATTGGCAGGTGCCACGTCCAATTCTATTGTATTCGCCATATCTCCCTGCTTACTACTGGATTGTAGGAGCCTCAGTTTGAACACTAACGTAATAAGGTCCCCTTCGAGGTCAGTTAGTCGTGAAATAAATATATTTTTATTTTCAATCTTTTTTTTTCTTCTAGTAGTTGTCACACACAGTATCATTCTGTTTGAAATAAATATTAAGCATTAAAATTACCAAAATAATGTACTCGATATTTTGTAATCATCTCTTTAAAATCAAAAATTGTTCTCAAGCGCTCCCCTGCTTGAGTTTAGACCATTCGTTGTATGTTGATTTGTATTTGAACAAGTACAATACTGGGTGAATTAGGTCCTCCAGTTTCGTCCAGGATGGCTCAGTTGGTAGAGCATTGACAGCTTCAGCCACGAAAATCGTGGTTCGAATCCTGGCCCGGACATTTTTCGTCCATTTAAGAAATTACAACTAATATTTGTGTCTGTGATTTTCTCTAAACTTTTGAACTGATAAATTTGAAGCATATAATCTGTATTACATGTATTACTATACAATTTATATAAATAGGAATTTTAAATTTTCATCGAAAAATTTCTTTAATGCAGTTGTTACCCTAGTGCAGTTGTTACCCTAATGTAGTTGTTATTCTAGTAGTTGTCACTCACAGTATCATTCTGATTGGAATAAATATTATGCATTAAAAGTACAGAAATAATGTACTTGATATTTTGTAATTAGCACTTTAAAATCAAAAATTGTTCTCAAGCGCTTAGTTTTTTTTTTTTTTTTTTTTTTTTTTTTAAACTTTGGAATATATTTTTCTTCACGCAAGTTTTACACAATTCTTCTTAAAAGATTGCATCGATAAATCTTAGTAATTGTGTGATTAAATTTCATCTTAATGCACAATTACTATACAAATTCGATTTTTAAAAATTCAGCTCATATTCTTATATAAACAACTGTATTTTATTAACTATTAAAATCTCCAAATGTAAAATTACTTTTTGCATTTCAATTATTTCGATTCAGAAAATTATTTTTCAAAAAATGGAAGCTCTAATTCGCATTTTCAGAAAGTTAAGGAAATGACTATCTTTTGAAAAAGGCAAACTAAAAAAAATTTTGCGTAATTAGCTGGCGGTAGATTTTTTTTCCCCGAATTTTCTTTTTATATATAGCTTGAGGTTATCGGACGCTAATTGGATATTTTATAGTAACTGGATTATTCATGAAATTTGAAATAAAATCACAAGATTTGTAAAAATAGAATTTAATTTTATTTCGCTGTTCAAAGCGGTTATTTACTATAAAAAAGTTTTAAGGGAAGGTATTGCTTTCAAGAAAGACATGCTTCTGGTCATATACTTATTTTCTATATTTTGGGGCTGGTATGAATTTTGAAAATATTGGGTTGTTTGGGAAGTTCCTTCCGTTTGGGAAAACAAATTCTTTCCAGATTTGTCCGTCAATTATTAGAAAGACAATGGAACAATGTAGTTAGTAGCATGGAATATCTAGTTGCGTACCAACTGAACTTCCAGGTTAAAGATAATTGACTTCCGAGGCAAAAGGGAGCCGTAAGAAATTTAAAAAAAAATTAAAATTAAATGAAAGTATTTACAAATATAATAATGAAATAGAAGTATAACAAAAAGTAAAAAAATTAAAAAAAAAAGTAAATAAGAAAAAATTCCATTAGATCCAAAAAATGACAGACGAAACCTACCGAGGGTCGAACACATTTCAAAAAAGAAAAAAAAGACTCTCTTATCATACATTTAGTTGGTTAGTTATAAAATAATAATATTAAAAAACTAATAGGCAGACTAAAGAAGTTTTTTTTTTTCATACAAATACAAAAGTCAAGAAAAATTAAGTATAATTGGAGAGAGAGGAAAACTCAATCTTCATCATCAATTAATAAAGTATATCTAGGGCGTTTATGATTATTGGGGTCAGGGACCTCATAGTCTGTAAATTCTGCTACGATTTCGTAGGTATGTTGTAAATAATTTTATAAAATTTGTTTGGAATGTTGACATAAGCGTTTTTTTAAGGATGTGGTGCAGAGATTATCTGCGGATAGTAATGTTTTATAGGAAGCGGTGGTCATTCCTGATAATTCTAAGATTGTTATTATGGGTTTTATATATATAGTTCATATTGGTGCTACTAAAGAAGCCCCAGATCGGACAAGCATAAGTAAGGATAGATCGAATGCATGTATTATATAATGTAACTTTATTTTTAATAGAAAGTGTATTACTTTAAAGGAGAGGGGAAAGTTATTTGGAGATATCAGCAACTTTGCCTCTAATATTTATAAAATGTTTTCTCCAGGTAAGTCTCCTATCAAGGGTAACCCCCAGATATTTAGTATCGTTAGTCCGTGGAATAGTAATATTATTGATGTTAATACGGTTAGGGTAAGTGAATTTTTTATAACAGTATATAGCATTATTAGACATTAAATATCGGAATTAATGTCTAATCCTTAAATTATAGACTTTTCCGGTACAATCCAACTTTCCCAAACGAAAAGAACTCGTTAAAAAAACAAATAAAATTTAAACAAAATCATTAACTTTAAAATTTTGAATGTTTTTCAGTAAATAATGTAGTAATAATGTAGTAGTTAAGACTCGTAGTAAGTATTAGTAAGTAGTTAAGAATTTAATTAATGTCTGAAATTTAACGGAACATTATATGTATATATATATATATACATATAACCATTAATGAAACATTCCGGTACACCAACAAAAACAATGAAATGATGAATAAAAATATGGTAACTAATTGACAACTATACAGTTCCTCCCAAAACACTGAATATATATATTAAATATATAAAATCGAGGATGTTGTCTTACATATACATATTAATTAATTTAATAAAAAAGACAATACAAATTAAATTAATAAATGAAATAAAATAAAACTGCTATATAACTTCTTTAAATAACATATCAATCAATATATTTATAGATATTTAATGTTATTGAATTTATTGTTTTATGAGTGATCATTATTAATAACGGAGTTTAATATAATATTCTAAATTTTAGTAATTATTTTTTTTTATAAAAATCATTTGGGATAATTAGATATTAAATAAAAATTGTTTAATTTAATTATAATTAAATTAAATTGATTTACGATACTACTACATTATTTACTTACATTACTAATGATTATGAATCATTGCTGAAAATTATATATTAATTTTGTACGTAGATTTTCCCAGGCTTTTCTATAATTATAGCTAAATAATGAATACGTTTACTAATTTGTTAAATAATTGTATTGAGTGATATTATTTTAAATTTTAGAATTAGTATATTGTTGGATGAGGTAAAATAAAATTACACTAAAAATAGACTTAATATATTTTCTATATGTAAATAAATTTTAATAATTTATATATTTATATATTTATTTTAAATAATAGATATAGATGGCAGCACTATGATCAACAAAACAATTTTCTACAAGTAATTTCATTACTCTATAGAGTGCGGCACTGCACCTATAAACGCTGATCTAATTTTGAGTAGGATGTGTAATTATATATTTTTTCCTATACTTTAACGTCTCAAAATTCTATATGGTTTACTTATTGATTATTGAGTTCCAACCAGTTATATTTATTATTTACTAAATTTTTAGGTATTTCTATAATTTAATTAATGTCTGAAATTTAACGGAACTGTAACCGTAGTAATCAAGCATCTTCAAATATAGTTCAAATACCTGATTCCACATACTGTTTGATACATGTGTGTTGATTTCTTAGGACAGTCAGCTTGGTATGTGAGTAAATTTCGTCTTTGTTTAATTTTTCTTGTTTTTCTGTATTGTTTTTCTTTTTTATGTATTATACTGGTAGAAATGGAATGTTCTTGGCAAATTTGCCAGTCTATTTTATGAAATAATTATTTTTTTAGACAAGTCTGACGTCCTACCATCTTATGATTAGACATGCACATGTCGTCCTCGTATTTCATTTCCACTGTCATTTGCTATCCAATCCATGTTTTTGTTCAAATATGTGATTAAATTATATTTATTTTATTTTTATCTGGCATCATTTATCATTTTATATACTTATTTATATTTTTATTACTTTCTTTTCTATGTAACAATTATGTAATATGTATTACTACATGCCAACTGTAAATTGGTGTTTCGGTCATTTTGTTGTTTAATTTGATTAGTTATTCTAAATAAACTAAATACTAGCCATCTTTAAATTGGAGATTTGTTCAGATTCTGTCTATAGAAATTGTTTGACGAATGTTGATTTCAATTATAGTATATATATATACTGAGAGAGAGAGAGAGTTTGTAAATGAAAGTTAAATTGAAAGTTGTAAATGCATTTAAACAAATAAACTCTTGTAAAAATGTTGGTAAAAAAAAACTCTTAACAATTTTTGTCTTTTTATAAACTGTATTTTACCTAATATTGCATCAATTCATATGCTATATATTCTGAGCAAAAATAACTACAAAAATAATTATACAACATATTCTTTACAAACACTTTCAACTATGTTACTTTAACATTTATAATAACTTATTTCTCTCTCACGTTATAGCAATTTTGTAAAAAAGAATGCACGGGTACATCAAGGTTAAATTCTAAAGAAACGTGTTTTAAAATGTTTCATTCTAAAAATAAAATTACTATACAATTTCCATTTATAAAACAAATTCAGTTCATATTATTTTTTATAAGCATGTTTATTTTATTATTAAATATTGTTTGTTCAAATGTGCAATTTTTTCTATAATTTAATTTTTTCCTATCATGAGTTTCTTTTTCAGAAGAGCAGAAACTGTATTTCGCATTTTTAGTAAATTACGGAAATGGCTATGTTTTTAAAAGGAGATTCTAAAACCTTTAGAATATTTTGCTGGCAGATGATTTTTTTCCCGCGAGTGCACTCTTTACATGTAGCCTTAGGTTATTATATGGTAATTGGATAATTTATGGTAACTGGATTATTCATTAAACATGAAAGAAAATCACAAGTACTGTAATTTCGTTGTTCAAAGCTGTTTTTTTTTATTAGCAAAGTTGTTTTAAGGAAATGGATTGTTTTTAAGAAAGATTTGTTTCCCGTTATGTACTTATCTTTCCTCTTTTGAAAATTATATGTATATTTAAAACAAAATTAAGTAAAATCGTAATATAAAGTTTGAAATTTTGAATGTTATTCCTACTATCGTTTTTAATATTTAGTATGAAAAATTTTAACATGCAAAACTTTTTGGAGAAAACTGCAGATGCATAAATATAACATAAGAGCGTATTTTATCAGTTTTACAAAATATTTTTTCAAATATAAAATATATAAAATATTTTACATTTTAAGTTTAGTTTTAAAACATTTAATTAAAATATATCATAAAAGAAAGTGGTATAAATAAGGTGTCGTCATTTGATTAATAAGTCATATTATCTTGTTTAATCTAGCGTTTGATTAAACTTTTATTATCATGTTTAATCTGTATTTTGTACAGTATTACGTTATATTAAATTAGTTATATATTTTTGTAAAGTGGGTTAAGTACTTTTTACAAAAATATGGAAAATCTTATTTCATACTTCATTGTAACATTTTCCGCTATCACATTATTGGTAATAATGTAGAAAATTGCTGTATTATATCAGTGAAGGAATACTAAAATATATTTTATGCATTTTATCCTGCCAGACATAAAATTGTTATATAATTTCAACTTACAAAAGAAACTCAAGTCATATTATTTTTATAAGCAACTTTATTATATGAACTATTACATAAATTTGAAATGTAACATTTTATTTTAAATTTAATTTATTCGGATTCAAATATTCTTTTTTAGAAAAGCATAAACTGTAATTCTCATTTTCAGAAATCTAAGGAAATGACTAAATTTTGAAAACGGCATACTAAAAAATTTTTGAATAATTATTTGGTTGTAGATTTTCTTTCGATGAATGTTCTGTTTATGTCTACATTTGAGTTATCATACGGTAATTAGATATGTTGTCGTAACTGAATTATTCGTGAGATAACAAGTTTAAATAAAATAGCAACTTTTCTAGAAATAGAATATAAATTAATTTTGCTGTTCAAAATGTTTTTTACTATTTAAAGATTTAAAAGAAATGCATTCCTTTCAAAAGGGATTAGTTTCTGGTTATATACTTATTTTCTTTTCTTTCTTTTATATTTACATATATATTATATGTCACTTGACATGAGATTGAATAAAATTCATTTTGATATGAAATTAAATAAAATTCTTTTTGAAAACTGTAAATGTTTCAATACATTTATTTCTTTTTAAATTTGTTGTTTGAAAAGTTTGTATATATAGATATTCGCAGAGAAAAATGCAACTGAACGAAAGCAAAATTCGTAAAAAAGGTAGATTTTATCACTATTACATAAGATATTATTTTATAAGCAAAAATAAATAAAAAGATAATTTATATGTTTGCTAGGTTATACGTAATACCATCATAAAATTTTTAATAATTTAAAGATAAACAATCTTGCTCTCCCAGGTTTTTCTAAGCCTGAACATGCTTACCATTAAAACATGTCACTATCATTTTAGTCTACTATGTGCGATTGTTTGTATGTTGGTGCTTTAGTTTATCTGATTCTGCTTTACCTCAATAATATCTCGAATTCATGTAGTCGTTTTTTAAACTTACTTTTCACGCGTCTTGACAATAAAGTGGCGAGAATGGGAATTGGAAGGAGGGGGGATATGAGCGGTATCAACTAAGTCTAACTTTTAACATTATAGATCATAATACTGTACGATTGGATTTGAGGCAACCATACTACAATGCAGGCATATTACAATGCAATAGTACCCTTCGTTGCTAACAAAGTATTTTTTTAGTAATGAAGATAGCTAAAAGATGATTTTATTTGTTGCTCTACAGCTGTTACCGTAACAGATTTCTTTTAGCATAATACTTGGCACGATTGTACTGCAGCAACCGTGCTGCAATGTAATCATTACTCGAATAACGCTCTTCATTACTCGCAAAGTACTTTTCTACTTATGAAGAGTCTGAAAAGATTATTTTCTTTGTTTCTCTACAGCTCTTACCATAAAAGATTTTTTACCATGCTAATTTGCACGATTACACTGTAGTTTTGCTGTTTCATTGTGCGTAGGATATTATTGCTCTAAAAAATTCAGCATAACTACAGTAAAATTTTGATAAAGGACCCTCTCGGATAAGGACACATTCAAATAGCCAAAACTTTTCCAACCCCCAATACCTTCACAATTTCCTATCCGTATGATCTGACTTCGAATAGCAGACGACTTCATTGGTGCGGGGATGTCCGCTGCTTACAGATGGTATAGTGTTGATTTTCTGCTTTCTCCTATTATATCATCCATATTTCTTTGGCAGAAGTTTCATAAATGGTAAATTAAAGACATTTAAGATATTTAAACATTTAGATAATACAATTTTGTATTCACATTCAAAATTGTATCTGTGAGTTTAATTTTCTTTATATTATTCTTTCAATCCCCATTTATTTTAAGATTCATTAATTTACAAAACAAGTATGTGATCGATTCTATATCACGTGATGGTATACAAATGATAAATAATGTATATATTTATATTCATTAAATTTTAAGATCAATTTTAAACCTATTTCTTCTACATTATCTAAGACAAATACCGATATATATTTTTTTAACAATCTAGGAGACAAAACACATCCTTGTAAAAGTGTTTTGCTTGTAATGAAGGTTCCTGATAGATTGTTTCCTTCGTTTCTCTACAGCTGTTTCCATAACAGATTGCTTTTTTGGTGATTATCATATTTTAATTTACGTTTTCTGTTTCAAATAGTTTTCAAAATACAATTCAGGTACACTGTAAGAAGTTTTGCATGTTAGACAAACAAAATTCTCTATCGCCCCATGTTTGTCTGATTTTGCAGAAAAGCCTCAGCATGAAAAAGTGAACAATGCATCATCGACCTACTGAAAATTCACATTGCTCTTGAAATCACTTCAATTTCTAATTCTATTTTCCGAAATGAAAAGAAGTACACTCAGTCGGAAGTTTGATGGAACAAAAAAAAATAATTTAGACAGATATAAAGACATTTAATTTTAATAGCCAAAATTCTTATGTCGTAAATTATTTTTCTTTATGTTTAATTTCATTTATATTTGTCAAAAGTTAAACTATTTCATTATGTTAAATATATTTTTGCCTAAAAATAATACATTCATCTACGTATTTTCTAAATTGCCTGACACTTCACTCTCAATTAAATTTCTTTTGTGATTCTTCGCTAATTGGTTCTCAAGTATCAGCGATTTTGAAATTTTCATCGTTTGGACAGGTTTTCTGATATGTTATGTACAAAGTTTAGTATAGTGATCCAAAAAAAGCTTTTATTTTTTTATTTTGTTTTATTTTACAAATATTAAAATCATTAACTTTCGGTTATTAGTAATCTGGAAAAACTGTCAAGTTGGCATATGATGTATTTAAAAAGTTTAAGATGTAATATTTATCAATACTGGAGAACATACTTCACAGTGTCATGTTTAACGGCTAGATATGTATGTATATATACTTATTTCCAAACTAAAAAATATACAAAATAATACATAGTAATATACAAAAAATTTTTAATATTGCTACGAATTGTGAAGTATAAAGGATATTTTACATTCTTATAAAACATTTTCCATTAATTTATCTCTGTTTATTTTTACATTAAAATAGCACTTTTTAGCACTCAATAATACATTTCTAAACTACCAATCATTTTTTTTTAAATTGCTTATAAGACATTTTGTAAACCATTAATTTTATATAGAAATTCTCAGATTTCAAGCGAAACAAACAAACAAAATCAAAGAATGTAAATAGAAAATAATATATTTTTGCTCTATACAAAAATGCATATTATTATGCTATTAAGAAGTAAAAAATAAAGTAAAGATTATTATTACAAAAACTGATCTTCTGAAGATTAAAATTCTTTATAGAATTGTATTTAAATATATGAAATGAACAATTGCATATAAATATATGAAATGAACAATTGTATATAAATATATGAAATAGAAATATATAGAAACATGCGGTTTCCAGTCAAATTACTTGTATTTCTATCTGTTATATAATTAGATTACTTTAAAAAGAAATGATTTATTCGTATTTTCAAAATGTTAAATCTTGACAGCATAACTCATAGAAAATTTCTTATTTTTTCCTTATCTTTCACCTTTTATGTAACATATCTGCCACTTCCAAAGAGAAGTACAACATTTATCTCAGAAAATGATGAAGCAAGTCAGATGCTTTTTATGTTATCAACGGGAAACAGAAAAAATGAAAAGTTTGCGAATGACCTTGTCCATTACCGGAAAGAACGGAAATGTTTTTCTCTTTTCTAAACGTACTTTTGTAGTGACAAACATAAAAAGAAAGACATAATAAAGAAACAGAATAAATAATGGCAAAGAAAAATGCCTGAAGAAAAAAAAATGAAATATTAAGACATACTGCAATTCTCACACCTTGTAAATTATGAGCAATTCAATTTTCAGAATGAAATATATATATTGGAATAAAATAAGACTCATAAAAAGGATTTGATATTATTTGTATAGTTCTAAAGTTTATTTATAGATTTTTTTTATCTTATAATTTTATGATGCCATTCTAAGCATTACTATATACGTAAGGATAGCATACCTTTCTTTATACAAGTAAGAAAAACACCATCATAAATATCAAGGTCACGGTCAAACCAGGAGGGGAGGCTTGCCTTACGGCTTAATCTCAACTGCCCCCCCCCAGCAGGTTTTATTATCTAATTATACTGAGCATTACTAAATTATACTTTGTGATATTGAGCAACAATTATACTATGTAATGCTGGAATACAAATTATGAAAATACAAAATTCGAAAAATACAAATTATGAAAATACAAAATTCCAAAAATACAAATTCTGACTATACGATTTGCCAATCCTACTGAGCAGTACTAAATACTACTATGTGATACTGAGCAATAATACTACCATGTAATAATACTGTAAGATTCGAAGTTGATAATAATAATGGATAAAAGTAAGTACTAAATGAACAATAATGAATGAATAATAAGACTACAGTAAAAAATGGTAAATTATGCTAAAAATACTAAATAACACTGTATGATTCAACTAAGAATAATTGAATTGTTAAGGTTAGAGTGAATGTAGTGTATAACAGTCCATATACATACCATCATAAATAACAATTACCGACATTAAAACATACCAGCCATTTAAAATGCAAAGTATATTTAGACATTAACTAGCACTTCCACGTTATCATTTTGACGGCCACACATTGATAGTACAGATCTAAAGATTCACAAAAGATAGAGAATGAAAATCAGAACAGACAAATATAAAGTAATAATAAGGATAAGCCACTTAAATGAAGTTATATTATTACTACTTTTAAATGTGCAGTATGAATTGAAAATTAAATCCAGCCGTGTTAATTTCTGTATTAGAAATTTATAGATGAGATTTTTCACGGTAATATATGTTGAATTCTAGAGTTGGTTTTCAAATTTCTCCATTTTTAGTAATAAGCCTACCGAAAAAAGTCAAGTAGACATTTTTTATAAATTTGAACTTTTTTAATATTTAATAGAAAAAATAAAGACTATAAAGTTGGAGAAAGATAATGAGTTGACAAATATGCTGTGCGATGTTTAATGAATTGGTTATATAGATTTACATGGGAAAATTTATTAGTCGTATACATGGATTCAGAAATAAAGGTATTTTTAGCAATATATGTTAATCAAAATTTTAGTTTTTATAACAAACAATAATTTACCTTATAAAAATCTACAATTTGTTCGCATGACAGAGAAGATTTATTCCGTGCCAGGTTCGTCATCTACGCTATATTCAATTTCCTAAGTAATGGACTATTTTATGTTATATATATATATATACATATATATATATATATATATATATGATATATTTTAAAACTTTTAACCTATCTTAATGTCTATTCCATTTAGTCTTTTTATTTCGTCTTAAATTACTATACTCATTTTTCTTCATCCTCCTTGAAAAATATAATTGTTTTCTATGCGTCTTTGTTGCTTTTTTAGTGTTCCGTACTTAAAAAGTAAAAACGGAACCATTATACGATCACTCCTGTGTCTGTCTGCCTGTCTGTCAGAGCCCTTTTTCTCGTAAACTATGAGATGTGGAAAGTTCAAACTTGGGACCGTAAATAAAGCCTTTTTACCCACATATTTTCAAATCATTAGCCATTCACAAACATGTTTAAGAGAAATTTAGGAGTCTAATTAAGTTATTTGGGTGAAATGTTTTCTTTTTGTCTATCGAGTGGCGTATCGTGTGAAACCTCTCGTAATAACGAGCTCAAAAATATATTTGTTTTAATTTTAGGTATTATATTTTCATAGATATCATCGAAGATTCTCTGCAAAAATATGTCACCCCCCTTTATTTCCGAATCTTTTCAAACTAAAAATATGAAACAAATAGGGGTAGCAGAAGTTTATTTTACCTTGCACAAAAATTATAGAGATTTTCCTATGTAGCACAGATTTTGAGAAAAACGCATTTTTCCGTTACACATAAACTTCACTTTTCAGGCAGTCAGCGGGGGCGTTAAATCATCCAAGGATATTTGATAATGGTTTTCAAAAAAATTGTCGATTATTAGCCGAGATATTAATTAAGTTTTTTGAAAAATGAATTTTCTTTTTATATATTGTGTAGGGTATCATTCGAAAGAACTCATAACTCGCCGAAAGTTCTAGAAAAATATGCCCCCTCCTATTTTCGAATCTACTGAAACTAAATTATGAAAAAATTAAGGGTAGTAGGAGTTTATTAATTGATAAACAGTAATTAATAAATTCAATTTACGGAGCCCTTTGAGTGTGAGTTTTACTCACATTTGACTTATTTATTGAACTTCCACCAGCAATATTTTCCCTTTTCAAAATTTCCTTTCTAAATATTCCCCTTTAATTTATCATTTGTTTGTATCTCGAGATTTCCACGGTTGGCTAGAATATTCTCATATGTTATGGAAATGTTTTTTGTGCTCCTTTTGTGTCTTTTTATCTCTTTTATTCCCTTTTTCTGTATCCTTGCGCCCGAGGTTTTAAATACGTTTACATCAGTTTGGTACCGTTCTTTTCTGTTGATCCGTGTAATGTAAAATAATGAAGAGATACGTGGAGGAGTGAATTCCGCTAAAACGTGAGGTTTTTTTTAAGGTTATTCTGACGGGCCCGGTCAAAGCCGGGCAGGTCCATCTAATAACTAATAAATTATTCAATATTTTCCTTTGAGTGTTATAGGATGAAACCTCATTGACTACTCCAGAAATCAAATAATGGTGAATATTTTTCTAAAATTTGTAGTTTTATTTACATAAATGTTTTCGTGCTTCCTCAACATTTACATCAACTGGAATGTTATCCTTTGTCCCCCTCACCCGTTCAATTGTTTACTTAAGATGCCATCTTTCACCTTTTTACATTCTGAAGTTCCGTTACAGTACTCTGAAAATGTTGAAAACTGTTTCATAATCTCTCCTTTACGCATGATTGTCCTTTCTTGTTAAACTTATTGTGTTTCACAGAATTGCTGAAAACTGATGTGAGAAGTTTTGTAATATCATGCGTTAATTATTTCTGAAGAGGGATAAGTTTTCAAAAAATCTACTTTCTTAAGATGTTTCTTTACGACACTCTTTAGTTGTAGATATTGATACATTTATAATGACATTTTTTGAAATAGATTATGCTTTACCTTTCTTAATACTAACTATGGCTTATTTTTCTAACTTTAATTTGAATAAACAACATATACTATTCAAAATCAGCCACGTTAATATACTCGCATCGCCAAAGATATCCAAATTTCAACTTATCGTATGCACAAAATATTTTCGGTAATGCTGAAAATAGATAAGACCGATCTTTGGTAATTACTCAGGAATACTATGCGCTAATTATCTCTGAAAAGGTAGAAGTTTCTGAAAATCTACTTTTATATTCCTAAATTGGCTAAATAACCCACTGCGAGACGTTTATAAAAGCTCATGTGTATTTATAGAATGCCAAAAGAATGTATATTTTCTCTGATGAGTAAAACAGACATACAACTAGTATTCCAATGAAGATGCTGATTTATGACGGATTTTAACTTTGGTTAAAATTACTTATTTTTGGTAACACACTAAACACTTGTCTGAGCAGAAGCCTAAATATACATTTTATATTTAAAGTTTTATTGCTATTTACGCATTAGCACCTTATTCATAAATTTGAGGATAGTATTGGGATTATAACGTATTATTATTATGGCCCTAATTTAATTTTGCACATAATTCACCGATGAAATTTATACTTATCAGTGAGAGGGGGATTTTTTTCTTTTAAAGATTACATGTAGTTGAAATAATTGCATACATTTTTTTCGTAAACTAAATAATAGTATATCAAACACACTAAAGCCTTTTATACCCTTGGTAGTGAATAGAACGAAATTCACATTTCAATTATTTTTAAATAAAAAAACAACCTTTAAAGAAAGCCCTAAATTAAAGTCATCTATTTTTTGAGCAATAGAATGACGATATCAACACTGGAAATAGGGACTGAAGAACGTAGTTTAGGGACTGAAGAACGTAGTTGAGAAGATTAAACTCTTAACCTCTCAAGAGACAATTTAAAACATTTGGATCTTTATTCTATTTTGAAATAACACGATTGTGAGAAAAGAAAGATAACGTCAAATACTAAGTCACTTATATAGAGAAAGGAAAATGTTTATTCACTCTAATTGATATTAGTAATAAATACTGAAATAAATCTAATTTTTGACTAACTATTATTTTCTTTTCCTATTGAATATTTATTTGTACAGTCGTGGAAAAAAGTATATAACTCCTCCAGGTTAACCCTGGTGCAAAATACAGTCTAAAAATAACACTGGTATCAGTCGGTTCCTTACTGACATCTATTATTTTTTGTTATACTTAAATTTTGCTTAGATTCACTAATTCTAAAAATTATTAATACTAACGCCTAATCATTACATCATATTAGGGTTCTTCGGTAAATTTTACTTTATGATACTAAACGGGAAGTCATTCGGTGAAGAAGTTTGCAGTGGAATAGCAACTCTCTTAGAAAGGGAGTCTAGTTCTTTTTTTTAATGTGACCGTTCTGCCAGTGTTAACTTGTGTGTGCAACAACAACATCTATACTTTATTTTACTTTCATTTGCCGAAATGTGTTTCTGGCTCTCGGAACCAGCGATTATTGGTTTTCGCTGTGGCTTTATGCAAATTACGCTGCAATGATCAGTCTGCTGAATATAAAAGCAGAATCAAAAGTCCGTATCAGCGTATTTGGGTCGAGACCTGCCTTTGGAGGAAATGAAAACCAATTGCGTGCGTTAGAGATCAAAACTTGCACGTTTTCCGGGCATTGAAATGTTTGGAGTTGGGCTGAAGGCTAGTTACAATTTAGTAAGAGTGATGTGAACCTTGTTTATAGTTCAATAACGTTGGTAGGCAGCCACTGGTTGGTAAGTTTAGAAGCATTGTAGCTAATCTGTAAAAGAGTGAACAAATCTTTGTTTATAGCAATAGTCAAACTCGAAGTTATTAGTGAATGCATGTGAGCCACCACAGTTATTTACGTAAGTGAAGTTTTTTGACTCAGTAATATTGTATCTTTTCGTAGTATTCAATATTGATCCACGGATAAAATATTGTTAATAGCAGCCCAGCATAGGCAAAATTTAAAAAAAGGCTCTATCGCAGCCTTTCCCAATTGGTTTTAAATAAAGGGATTTTTACATATAAATCTAGTTATATCTGTTCTTCAAAGTGACGGCATTGCCGAGTATGTCGCAAATTTAGCAATTATACAGGTTTAAAAGCTGGTAGAACAAATGCTAAGAGCAGGGGAATTTCCCTATACTGGCCATGTTAAATTAACGTAACATTTGTCATAAACTATCAAAAATATGCACTCGAAATTGTTAATACGCATAATGCAAATTCTTAATAAAATAAAGTCAAGAATAAATAAAAATATGTTTCATATATATCTATATATTTAAAACGGTAAGCTTTTTCTTTCGACAATCCGTGAAAACAAACTACTGCATCAAATTACATCATTATTTTTTTTAATGAAAGATATTTGGACACAGATTTGTTATCGTGCATTCGTTTGTTCGAAAATTTAATTAATTAGCTGTAATTTTCAATTAAACATTTACTTCTGCTTATGACGTCATAAAGTTGACAACTCCCACTTTTGAGGGCATAGAGTTTTTTCCCTGAACCCTGTGGTTCGCCAATCTTTTGACATTAACTAATATCAACTAGGTAATATTTTAACATTGTAGTATAAAATCTAAAAAAAAAAAACTTAATTAGCTAGAATATAATCATAATAAAATATCTAAACGTAAACATATCAATATGAATAACAAATCTCACGTAAAATGTTGCAATTTAAATTATTCCAATTGAAACAAGATTTGGAGAGTTATCCTTGACGCCCAGCTAACATAAAAGTACCTATTTTATTTTATTTATTTACACACATATTCAAATCCTAATATATAATATTATAAATCTCATTGTGTACAAATGTTAGGCTGAAGCCAGCGTCAAAATGGAGCATTTAATGATCCTGTATTTTTGCATATACGTTGATTATAATCCACAAATTAACATAGGCTGGTTTTTGTTCATTTTATTCAAATATTTTCTTTAATAATTAAAAATGTCATTATTTTCATAGAGAATAAATGGACATTTTCCCATACAATTTAACCATTTTACTTTATCGTTGCTAGGACTTTGATCGTTGCCACAAAAATAAAAACACGGAAAAATAATTTTTCCCCAACAACTAATTTTCAATTGAACGATTTTCACGTGAAAACTGAAAATTAAAAAAATTCAAAAGAAGATGAATTTCCGTGATATTTGAAACAAAAATATGGAGTATTTTTTATTATACATGAAGTATGAATATCGGTTAAAATAAAAAGATATTTTTCTGTCAAAAACTGCGTTATAATTAGAAGGAAAAGTGCAACAATAATTATATTATTAAAAAATAGATTTCGCTTGGACCATGGAACTATGAAAAGGATCCTCCTCGGCTTGGACAAATATGACGTCATAAATAAAACATGTATTTTCAAATATTCGTAATAATACAAGGAGCATGAATATCAATGTATAATGAAAGTAAATAGATAATGGATGTAATATTTAAGATGAAAAAATGAAATATTTTTTATCGATACTGATTAATAATTAGCCTGAATACCAGTTACACACAAATGTGAGTTTTCCGCTAAAATTTACGTCCTGATTGCCAGAAAAAGAAAATTAACAAGAATTGTGCCATTTAAAAGAGATTTCTCTGAGGAAAAAGTGACGTCATATTTGAAATAAAATGGGAATTTTCAAATGTGTTTTAGAAGGAGCGTGAATCAATTCATTACATTAATAATACAAGAATCGGTAAGTTTAGAAAGTAGATGAGTTTCACGTCATATTTAAAACGAAAAATTTAAATATTTGTTTTTAGCTTTTTTTAGCTAGCGATTATTATGCATGAATATCAGTTACATACTGATAAGAGTTTTTTGCCAAAAACCACACCATGATTATTAGGAAAATAAAAATAATTACGAATCTATTATATTAAAATCTGACCGCCTGTTTGTATTTCGCAGAGGATGTCATAAACTCTCAGAATTTAAAACTAGTCGTTGGGGGCCACCGTAATACTTACCCATCATGGATATGCATAATGTAAAATATTAAAATAAAAATGTGTAAACTACTTATAAAATACATTGCAATTCAAATAAAATCGTGGCTTGATGACGTCACAAACTTTAAAGGCTCGATTACTGACTTGCTTAAAAGAAACATCCTTATAACTCCAAAAATAATAATCCTATTAACTAGTGGTTTATTGCATCCGATTAAGCGTCAATTTTCCAATTAAAATATATCTTTGAAGTGAAATTTGGATGAAATACAGCGTCATGAAAAATCGAAGAGTGTGGAAAATAGGATTCCAAATATCTCGGCAAGTCATTATCCGATCGACTTCATGCTGTATGCAAAATTTATGTTTTTTTATTGTCTTTTATATTCATTTCTTAAAATAACCAATTTCGAAAATTTTTATATACCTTTCATCAGAACGAATATTTCGAGAGTCCGAAAAAAATAGTTCCGGTTAATCGAGGTTATTGAAATGAAATAGGCTTCTTCCCATTATTACGTACTAAGTACATACCAAATTGCAAGTCTCTATCTCAATTTTTTCGGGAGATAGAGCGTTTACAGACACACAGACGGACGGCAAATTTTTTTTTTCTAAAAATATGTTTTTCGGAATCTCCAGTGTCTGAAACGTGTAAATCCGTCAAAAATTTTTTTTCGATTTTCAAAACGATTACAAGACTTATCCTATACTACGTATGATGGGTAAGTAAAAATGATTTAAATTCCGAGATATGATTATTATTTTTTTTTTATATAAATTTAACAAAGTTGCTCTAAAAATGGCAACTAAATTATTCCAATTTTGTGGATAAAAAAGAAGAAATGAAACGGAAAAATATATTTTTTCCCATTAAAACTGAAAAAAAGAATTTATTTTCAATTTGAATAGATGGTGAAAGAAAAAAAAATCTTGATTACAGTAAAAATTTTTAAAAATAAAAACGTATTTTCACATATTCAAAATTCATGAGTCAATTTATTCTGGAGAACAAATATCGTCTGTCAACATATTTTCATTTAGAAATAAAGATTTTTTTTCAGTTGTAGTACAGCGCCTAGAATATAGGCGCTGTAGTTATAGATTAAATCAAGGAGGCAAATTTAAGCTCCATGCATTTAGGTCTACAATTATTGCTCCCTATTCACAAGATTTGAATTTAATGAAAAAGAATATACTATTTCCATTATCTTTGAAGGATGGCTATTAAAACGTTTCACAAAGGCGTTAAAAGTAATGGTTTACCAGGTAAACTTGACATATGTTTTTACACAATTCGCCGATTTCCACGATTTTATTTGGCCCGCCTTTTTTATTGGTTGCAGTTTCCTTTTTGTGATTATTTGTCACAAAATTTCACTTTTTTAAAACTTAGTTATGTCAAGGCCTCTATAACATAGAAATACTGTATTGTCTCCTATGGAATGTGATCAAGAGTTAGTTAATTATGTACGTTTCTAATTATCGGGAATGAAATATTTTGCTTAATTAATGAATTTATTCTTATTTTAATGATACGTGAACGAAGTCACGGGTAACAGCTAGTTTCTTATAAAACACCAGGTTGCCATACAAAGCAAAAATCGTCATTTAAGTGCGAAAAAATAACCCAGGTGCATCTGCGATATCTGTACTGATTTAATCAAAATTATTTTGGTTGCACCGCATATTGCAAAATTAATTAAATCCATGATTATTGTTTCTTTCTCAGATTAAAAATAAGAAAATTGGTACTTCTCTATTATCCCGTCGAACACTTTTCATAACAAAAAACTATCGCCAAACTGTAACGCCAAATAAACGGGAGAACGTTGCCATTGGAATATCAAAATAAATAAATAAATAAAATACATGAATTTAAGGACACAATTGTTATTTTAATTAATGAAATAACTAATAAATCAGTAAAACATAATGAAAAATAGACGCAAATTTCGAATTAAAAACCACTTGATGACGTGACAAACACGTATAATGCTTCTGACATCAAGTAAATCGGACTGTATTTTTGGCGTTTAATTTTACAGTTTGGCGATAATTCTTTGTTATGAAAAGTGGTCGACCGGATACTAGAAAAGTACCAGAAAATTTAATGTTTAACGAAATTCAATTATTTGACCGATCGCAAATTTTGGTTCTTTTCCGTTATACCGACACCATGCCATACATGTAAATATATGCTTGGCGACAATGGTGTCCGTATAATGGAAAAGTACTCAATTTTTTCTTAGTTCGGGCTATACCAAAAAAAAACATTTTACAGGTAACAAAAAAATCGCCGAAAATGGCTGCTTCGTCAGCTGTTATGACAGCAAAGTTGGATAAAATCTAATAACCTGAATTTTACAACGTTTATGCGAAACACCACAGAGAACACACGCTATTTTTATATAAGTAGGGTATATTTAAACGAATAAGAGAACTAACAACCTTCAATAATATAATGCATGAAAAAGTAAACAACTAAGTGATTCAGCAAATCATAAAAATATGTATTTCTTAATATAACTATAAAATACAGAAAAATATTCTGGTACCATAAAAAATATTCATTATCCCGTCGAAATTCCGTGCATTATCCCGTCGTCCGATTAAGAAAAAAAAAAAAACTATATGCAAATTAGGTACTTCTCGGTTAGCCGGCGCCAATAAAGTATATATATATAGATATATATATACACACATAATAACAAACTCCAATGGAAAATTACTTGCAGAATCATTATCACAAAAGCCAACCAAAATCTATAAACCACATAAATTCAATACTAGAAAAACAAAACTATGTACATTATATATATTTGTATCTATGTATGTATATACTATATATATACACACACACACACACACACACACACACATATATATATATATATATATATATATATATATATATATATATATACTTCATTGGCGCCCTGGTAACCGAAAAGTACCTCAAATAATTCGCCAAACTGTAGCGCCCAATAAACAAACGGAAGAATGTTGCCATTAAATCTCAAAAAAAAAAAAAAAATAATAATAATTAAGAAAAGCCCCATTTACTAAAGTATCATTTATCAGTAACTTTTAACAATAAAATTTACAATATATTATTGAAAACAGAATCAAAAATAATCTTGGATATTTATTTATTTACATTATTTCTCTTAATTATGGAAAAGGAATAATCATCCTGATTATGTAAAGGAATGAAGAAACCATACAAATAAATTACACTTGAAAACATTAAAAATCTTCTTTTTCTGTAGATTGATTTATTATTGTAAAAAAAATTCTTCATCATTACATAAAAATTGATTAGCTTAAAACAATAGATGCGTTTCAGAAGATATGGATTTAAAACGAACAATGATTAAAGAAGACATTTTAAAAATTTTGATCAAAACATTTTAAAACTTTTTTTAACGTCGAATTTCGACGGTGCATTTGGAAAGAAGCAATGCACATGCGCATAGGAGCTCATTCGTTTGCATGATCACAGGGGGGGGGATGTGTGCCTTATTTAATATGTTCTTTTATTGACTGAATATGAGATGAACGTAGGGATATGCCATTTGTATGATACTTCATAGGTTCAGGAAATTTTCTTTCTTGCCGTGGGGAATAGGGCGGTAATGTCAAACTGATTTCCATTTTGTTTACGGATTGTTTGTTTGGAGTTTGCATCGGAAATAATAACGTAATTCACTGGGGGAAATTTTTTTAAAATAAAATATTTGAAAGATTGTTTCATAAGCACCCCTACTTATGTAATAAAGAAGCTTATTTTACTAATATTGCTATTGTAATTTTTTCCGTCAAGTTTTGACGGGTACCATCTAGTATATATTTAATGTTTGAAATAGAAATCAGCATTGCATAGCAAACACAATTTATATTTTTTAAGATTTATTTTCTTAACAAATACACATATTAGCTCATTAATTTATTTCAGATTATACAACTAAATCTGTTGAATGTTTAGGCAAAGTTACAAAGAGTAAAGTACATCGAAGTTCAAAAAGTAACATTTTGAAAAAATGAAGTTTAAAATATAATGGCCAAATTGTATGGCCATATCTAAACTTACGGAGTTGTTCAAAATCTTCAATCTTATTGTTGCCGTAGAAATAAAAGTAACGTATCGTTAAACATGAGATAAACAGAGGATTCTAAATATCTAAATTCTCCAATTCAAAAATTTTCAAGTTTGTTTCATTCCAACTGTCGTTTAGTTGATTTTTAATCGTTTGAAATAGACAGCCATTGTAGTTTTTGAAGCAAAATTTAAAATTGGAATTTTAATTTTTTATTCGAATATTTAAGCACCATAATATATTTTAAGTGTACATCTTTTGGCAGTTTTTGAGAAAATATACACAAATATAATTTGGCCTGTATACAGAATTGTTAAGATATGCTGTTAATATTGAAACATTTAAAGTTCTTTACAGTTTATATTTGTAGACGAGAAAGAAAAATGTGAGCACACAATTAATTAACAGATGTTATTGCTAATCAATTGGTACCAGTCACATTTTTTAAAAATATTTGTGGTATAATTAGAATGAAGATATGCGTTTTTTTTTTTTTTTTACAATTTTGATTGTACTACATCAAACTACTTCTAACACTGTTCTATTTCATTATAATTCATTTTTTATCGAAAATAACTGCCCGAGATATTTCATTATGTTAAAACAGAATCTCATGACAATTTTTTATATAATTTAGCTTTCTCTAAGCCTAATATATGGTAATTAGCGTATTGATATAACTAATGAACATTCTGCAATATTTATAACCATAATTGTCTACTTTAACCCTCTGAGCGTTTTGAAAAAGGGTAAAATTGTAATGTTGTTTTCTCTGCATTTAGTTTTAAATGCTAAAAAAATAGGATTCTTTCAGCATTATAAATAAAACTTAATTACAAATATGAATGTAACCCGTCAGAGGATTAATCATTCTTCAATGTTTTGAAAATTCATTAAATCTATAGAATTATATTATCTTAAACATTGCATATATTGCAGTGAAACCTGGAACTTAGTGAACGGAATATTACGTTCCACACGCTTAGAGGGTTAATAATAAATTAAACTATACATACACCGAATAAAATAGTTTCCAGGTAAAGTTACGTCAACATTTATTACAAATGTGGTAATTTTTAATAGCCAACATATTTATATGCAAGATAGCGGAAGAGTATGAAAAAAATAACAATTTGACCAATATTGTTTTGCAAATTATGTGAGCATTTTTTCAGATAAAAAGTAAAGTAGGCATTATCAGAATGGTACAAATTTGTTTAAAGTAAAATAAAGGAGATATCTTTAATAAATTATTTATGTTACTGTAGTACATACAGTAGACTTCCGATTATCCGCCATTCGATCAACCGCCACCTTCGGTTAACCGCCACCCCCCCCCTTTCCATTTTTTTTTTCAATCTGAAACGAACAACAAAAACACGCATGTTCAGTGAACCCGAGTGAGGCGGCGCTATTCCCAGAAAAATGCTTGTGTGACGTCAGCTAAACTGCAGCCACCGCCGCCTGAATTCTAGAGCTTTTAAGAATATTAACATGAAAGCACTGCCTGTCAATTATTACAGTAAAAAAAGTTCCTGGATGACGCAAGATATTTTTAAGAAGTGTTTTTTTTATATCTTTGTTCCCGGAGTTAAAGCACATTTAAAAAAAAGTAATCTTCCTCAGAAAGCAATCTTGTTGCTTGATAATGCAGGAGCACATCCGGAAAATTTAGAATCTACTGACGGTAACATCAAGTGCTTATTTCTTCCACCTAATACAACATCACTGATACAACCAATGGACCAAAATGTCTTTGAATCGATGAAAAAACATTATCGGAAAGCTTTAATTCAAAAGCTGCTACTCGCTGATAATGAATCAAATGTCTTCGTTTTTTGGAAATCATACACTATCAAAGATGCCATATACAACTTGGCTGATGCCTGGAATGATTTATCTGAACAGATTTTCCAGAGAAGATGGAGAAAATTGTGGCCCAACACTATTGATACACCGGAAGATGCTACCAATACTACCAGCACAGAAGATGTACCTGATGATGATACAGAGATACTGACCTTGGTATCAAACGTACCATGTTTAAAAGATATTTCTGCAGATGAAATGAAAAACTGGCATAATTGTGATAACAATGATATTGGTTATGAAGAATTTATGGATGACGAAATTATCCAAAATATTTTGAATCCAGGGAAACCTGAAGCGGATGAATCTGATGAATCGGAAAATGATGACCCAGGAATCAGTCATGCAGAAGTGGAGACAATAATCTCGAAGTGCATTAATTGGTTTGAGATGCAAGATGAAGCCGATGCAACTCAAGTACTTTTATTACGTAAAATTCGCAATCTTGCTGCTGTAAAAGGACAAGCAAACTGCAAACAAACATGTAAAACTAATTATTTTCGATGAAAACAGGTAATTTATTTACTGTGTAAAATTTTAAATTACTCTCATAAATTTATTTGTTATTATTAATTGTGTTTTCTATTCATGAAATACACAGCTAATAAAAAACACGCGTTTAAATATTGTTATTTATAAACCAGCAAATAGAAATGGGATTTTAATAATGGTCTTTCGATTATCCGTCTATTTCGATTATCCGCCACCCTGTCGGTCCCGTGAGTGACGGATAATCGTAAGTTTACTATATCCTTTTCCCTGTGCAAATAAAACTGTTTTGGAAAATCATTTAATTGTTTTTTCACAGTTGGTACAATACATTATAAAGAAAATTTTTCATTCCCTTGACACTGACATAAAACTGCTATTACACTTCACAATGTTATTGAATTGAAAATAAAACTCTGTAAATAGGCAACGGAATTAAAGTCATTTGTCCTTCGAACAATGAAGGAACGATATAAACACCGGCAAACTGCGGTTGAAGAAAGAAAGTCGGGAGATTAGAACTATTTTTGTTGATTATTTGACTCTTGAAAGACAATTTGAAACGTTCGAGACGTTAATATTATTTTTTAAAATAAGAAAAAAAAGAAAAAAGATAGAAACACGTCAACATCCAAATTAAAAAGTCCTTCCAGCCTATACCGGGAGGAAAAGGAAGCTTTCCTATATCTTCGTTTTAAAATTTTAGCTAATGTTACACGAAAACAGTAAGTTAAAATGCAAAGAAACGTTTACAAAAGATTCGTTAATGCTGAATTTGAATAAGAAATTCGCCAAATTATTGAGAAATAGCCAAATTGGCTTCATTTATAAAGACTTATTTTGGTCACCAAATTTGGCGATATTTGGCCAAATGTCGCCAATTTTGGCGAGAATTTGATGCTAACGGATATGAATATATAGTTTTATGCGTATGATTGAAAAAATTATTACAACAATGAAAGAAAATAATTTGCGAGTAATCGCGTTAATGTGCTGTTTTGTTTCAAAATTTCAGCCACCCTAGAATTTCAAACTGCTCTATCTCAGCCATTTTTTAAGATAGAGGTAAACTAAAAAATGCTCTGGAATCCTTGTATCAAGGCCTAACACGTAATTAAAAAATAAATTTGAATTTTTAACGTTTTTGTATATTTATTTTAGTTAAAAATTTTTAAATGTCCACCATCTTGAAACAAAATGGTGGACCAAGCTGGCCCACGAACTCGGTCGAGACATTGGTGAGCTTAATACACACAATTGGTTTCATCGAAATTGATTTATAAATACGAGCGTTATCGTATGACATAGGTCAGATATATATATATATATATATATAAATCAACATTTGAACGAAGGGTGGTTTTGGGGTCTGAGGGTCATGGTCGGTGAAAATATATCAAAATTTTCCGGAACTGCTTTCCTCCGAACGGCTGCAATAGGTAGCTTTATACTTTTTTGTATTGAAAGTTACATAAAATTTCTAAGAGATAAAATCATACACCATTGATTCGTCAATAAATGCGTGATATACCGATACTTTTTTCCACTTCAATAATGGAAATTTTATTTAACTTTTGATAGAATCTATTTTAGTTTATATTTTAGTTTATATTTTAAAGTAATTTCATTATCTAAATTAAATTCTTACATACTTAATTTTAACCTACATTTCTATACTTATGTGGCAGTCAAATCTTGGGACTCATTTTTCACGCACTGCCTATTTAAGTGGAGCTTTGAAATTTGGAATATATATATGTATTACTGAGGGCATTACATAAATTGAACATTATTGTATAAAAATTCGATCCCTAAGGGCTGTCAACGTCCGTCCAAAACTTGCATTTTCTCCATAGAAATAACGTTACGATTGCTTAATTGAAAAAATAGCTCGATTGTTGCAACATTCATCCATTTTCATCACATTATTGCCCGTATCATTATGACATCAGCATTGAGTGATGCACACATTTGTGCTTTATAATATAAGTTGATCATTTTGTGAATTTTAATGAAAGTATGTTTTTTATTTTCTTAATTATATTTAATTACACTGAACTTGTGATACCATTTCTTTATCCCCTTTTTTGCGACAGAAAAGTAACATTACACTTTACATTATTATTCAATTGAGAACATTCTTTCAATGGAGAAAGTCCATTAAAAAAACAGGCAATCCACACATACACTATACATACACATACACATACACTATACACTATATACTGTCCAGTGTAAAGAATATAGATGAAAATCGTTTATTTTATTTAACAGTCTATCAGGTTTTTTATGTTATAATTACCTAAATTACGCAACAAATGCACTTAAAAGCGTTTCTGGTGCTTTCATATTAGACGTTTATCAGCGGTCAATAGCGAAACATTCCACAATTTATAGCAATCTTTGTGATTATGATTATTTTAGAGTTTAAACATGTAGTTCGATTATATATCTATTAATATCGTGTTTCATTTATTTGTTTGTATATTTATGAAATTTCCCTTTTGTTTGGTTGTTTTGTTACGGAAAAGTACATGGAAACAAACATTCTGAATTATTTACATTGCTTTGTGTGAAAACGGGTTAATCTTCCATAATAGGTTTACACGCAGATTTGAAAAAAATTCGTTTTTGCAAATTGCTTTAAAATTCATAAAATTGAGACACAGTTTTAAAAAAAAAATTGCATTTAAAAGAGCATGTCTGTCCGATTCATTGGTGTCAAAATTGAAATTGTGCAATGTTTAGCAGATACCAAAACAGCAGTAAAAGTGAAATTTATTGATCAGGTCGTTGCCACCGTCAGTATGACGTCTACGTTACTCACGGACATGTTTTTGCTTTATAATATAGGCTTGTTCTTTAAACAGCAGCATAATTATAAAAACAGGGCTATTAAAGAAAGAAATACAGACTATTAGTATTTTTTACTTGTCTCTAGCCTCTCGAAATACGATTTAAAGTGTTAAAATTTTATTATGTACCGAAGTAACACTATCGTTGATTTTTAAAAAAAGCCGCTAAAATTTAAATACACTATCGAAGAAAAGAAAAATCCAAACATTATTTTAACTGCAAATCAGTAACATCAGTAACAATGTAACATATTTTAATTTAATAATGAAAATTGAAATAAATTTATTTTTAATCCAATTTATATTATTTTACGATACAATAATTTCTTTCCTTGTACATCATTTACCGGCATTATTATTTTTTTCATTACCATAATATTTTATGCGGATGCATATGGTAGAAATACAGCGTTATATTGAAAATAATATGAAAAAAGGAGCATACATAAGTCACGACTTATGTAACAGAATATATAGTCATTATTCTATAGAAATAAATAATAAAAAAATACAAGCCACTAAATTCGAGCATCATAAGTACTTGCGATATTACTGTATGAAAAGGTTTTAGGCGAAATTACTTTTTTCGTGTGCTAAATATCTATGATTTTCTTTAACTGAAGAACCAAGAATTTATTTTAATTACACCAGATAGCTTTACCCTTCCTTCCCGGATTACGTTGAAATACGTGAAAATATTTTTAATTGAAGACTCTAAATGATTTTTGTATTTAATATATATTTTTTGAATTAATCACCAATTAGACCAAAAATAAAGTTTTAATGAAAAACATCAATTATGCATATAAATATAAATATTTTTATGTTTACAATAAAGGTACTATTACTTTTGTATTAGCCACATGCTATCTGTTAATACCCAATGAAATCTAGAAAGACGTTATCATTTATAACACCTTTTTGATTTTGATTATTTTAGTGTTTAAGCACTTAATACTATAGAACGCAGAACTTGTCTCAAAATTGTTTACTTCTGCATAAGGCAGGGAACTCATGCACCAATAACTTTTGCATAATTAATAACTTAACTGCTAATTATTTTATATTTCTATGACATGTCGCAGAAAGGTTGCCAAAACAATATAACCAAATTAATACAACCATATAAAGGTGCTTAATATACCAAAACCGTTCTCACAAAATAACCAAACTGAAAGAGCCTTCTATTTTTCCATTTTTTCATTACATGTTATGTGATAAGATATTTCCCTTTTCCATGATCGGGATTTAACGCATAAAATTAGTACAAGACCCTTTTAAAAATAAAGAAAGTAAGATTAAATAATGAAATATAATCCCAATTCATAATCGATAGCACACAAACCATTAAAACAATTGTCTCTTTCAATGATCAGTCTGCTGTTATAATTAAGATGTAAGTTTTCCGTCAGTTGAAAGCAATAAACAGCTCATCGCTTAATAAGACATCTAGTAATATAAAAGACTTAATTATTATTTATTATAAATGTGCAACCCTGATTTAATTTTCTTATAAATTATTAAACAGATATTTTTATTCACTGTCATTGAAATGTATACATAAATTTAAACAATTATGGCCATTAATATTTCGAACGTACTTCAAGTTGATTGTGTATTGTCAAACTTTTAAATAATGGCTTTACTAAAGTGAGGATTAAAGGTATATTATGTTAAAAAAAAAGTATAAGTCATATTTGAATCTATCATATATATTATATCGCTAAACTACGGTATAATTTGAAATAGTAGTTAATTTATATTTACAAAACTCCACTTAATGATGTCGATGCATTTCCGCAATTAGACTTAGATTAGTCTCTCGCATATATCGTTTAAAATAGATTAAATTTTAATTAAGGATAATTTAATTTCATTAGAATATTATTATAAACTTTTGTGCTAAAAGTTTTGCCGTTCTGAATTTTAAAACTAATTACAAATTTGTTTTCTTAGAATCCGAGACAAAGTGTTATTGATTTATTTCTATAAAGATATCTTTGGTTCATATTAATAAAAAAAACCTATGTTTTTCAATTTGTCTGTCTGATTGTATAGGCCAAGGCCTATTGGACCTATGCGGTAGCTGGGAAGAAACTGTTGCATGCAGACGTATGCAAATTTTAATAAGGATAGACGAAGACTGGGTTCAATGGGCCTGAGACTCAGTATTTTCATGTTTCCATATTTATTGGCAATATTTTTTTAATCCGCATCGGACGCTGATGAACGATGATCAATTTTTATCAGTTTGCCGGCGTTATTATCGCTTGCAAGCATGTCCGGGGAAGTGTGGTTTTACAAGCATATAGCTCGAAGACGGGAGTAAAACATTTCGCATTTTTACCATTTTAAAATCGCCGAGGGTCGGATGGAAATTAAAAAAATGTCCAGAAGTATCTATGTTTAGACTGTACTTTCTTAGTACTGAGGATAAATTCATTAAAATATTATGAGTTTTTTTTTCTAGTTCAAAAAATTTATTTTCTGAAAGTTTTTTCATATTTTCCATTTTTTGTGCATTTTAAAAACGCAAATAACGGCGCTCGTATAGAGTTATTAAAAAATATTAAAAAATACGACATCTGGTTTTCGTTGGACTTTCTTGGTACTGTTGTCCGTACTTTCATGGTATCTGTTATGAAAAAATAAATGAATATTTACTGTTTCAAAAATATATTTTATGTTGGTCTTTTAAATATTTTTCTTTTTTCCTGCAGATTTAAATTACCATTCTCTTATCCTGGACAGAAATATATATACATATATAACCTCTCGTATAGAATGTATTTTTGTGCTCTCACTGGTACCTTTGTTTTAAAAAATACGAATATTTACTTTTAAAACAAATATTTTCTGAAGTTCATTTTCATATTGTCCACTTTTTTGTGTAGTTTAAACTTTTTATACAAGTGGCTCATATGAAAATACAAAAGCAATAAATACCCATAGATAGATGGCATCTGTCTGTGGGCCCTAGAAACACCAAGCGAATTTTCGAGTTATGAAATAAAGTAGATGGACGCAGAAATATTTTGTTTTTACATTGAGATCTTTATTGATGTAAATTAAGGAAATCATGAAATAATTTATATTAATGAAATATAGACTTTCAGACAGTGTGCGACAAAAAAATAGAAAAGTTTCCGTGAATAAGATTACCAGGATTAGGCTACAATAGTCCCACAGTTGACCGCAGTGTGTTCTGGGAAATTCTAAGAACATGTCGTGATATGCTGTCTTTAGATCAGGTAAAATTCTTGGATTATCACGACTTACCAGGTGTTTCAAATGCCCTCCCTAAACCAGAAATTACATGGATTGAGGTCTGGGAATCATAGAAGCCGCTGTTTACGAAAGTGGTGGTTGATGACACGTTATTATGTGAAGTTAAGTGGTTTTTGAGGACGTCCTTAACAAAAAGGCTAATGTATGAAGGAACTCCATGTTGCATAAAAATTGCGCGTGAAAAGCACTGACATGCTTGCAGATTCGGAACAATTTAATTCTGTAACAATAACGCATATCACTGCCCGGTGATCAAGCATGTTACTGGATCTCTAGCACTTAATTTCTCGAAGAAGTACGCGCCGAGAAAAAGTTGCAGATAACCCACATCATACCGTCACTTTTAGCGATAGCAACGAAAACTATAAGATTGAACTCGGATTCTCTGGTTCCCAAATTCGGCAGTTGTGAGTATTCACAGAACCACTCAAATTAAACTGCGCGTCGTCAGTCAGTGGATATTTCAAGTCCATTCTAAATCATCCACAACGCGTAAGAGAAACTGAAGTGAGAACTGGTGTCGAGACGCGAAGACATGTGGAAGTAACCCCTTCACAAGTTGAAGCTTCTACGCATGATACCAGGGAATGTTTCACATGATCTTCTGGACAGTTAAACGAGGCATATCCAATGCTTCTGCCACAAGACGGACATTAGCCTGTATGTTGGAAGCTTTGTCATGTTCTACCGGAAGTACAACCTTCTCTATTGCTTTTGCGGAAACATAATTTCTTCCTTTTCCAGAACGAACATGCAACTATTGTGTTTCTTCAAATTTGTCTGTCATTAATCGAAATGTTTTAACAGTCAATGGTCTTTTTCGCATTCCCATAAAAGTTCAAAATTTCCGTAGATAAACTACAGCGGAATTACTGTTTTGGTAAAAGAATTTTATTATCATATCTCGATGTGGTAAACGTAACGATATTCTGTTTAGCAGTAGCAACCACACTGAAAACAAAATCTCCGCGAAAGTTTCTACGTTTTATAACAGTTGATGCGTGACGTCGACAAAAAATTATATGCATTTTTATTTAAATCTTTATTGTAGGGTTTCACGTTCTCTGGCGACGAGAATTTAGCAGACGACTCCAGATCAGAGATGCCAGTTTGGCCTTTTATTTTATTCAGAAATTTGGAATTCAAATCCTAAATTCTGAAAAAAGATATTTTTACTTTAAGTAATCACGTAATATCCGAAATTAAATAAAGCGAAAAGAATTTCTAAGATAACCTGGTATAAATTCAAAATTTCTGATTAAAAAAAAAGTTTTGTTGAACATGTGTTGTTTTAATAAGGTTTGTTAACTATCGTAAACGTGTTCTAAATGTGTAATTAATTAAAAAACGCCCTCTGTCGGCGAAATTTTCAACTATTTTTTCTTTTGCTCAAATAAATTCACATCCCGTCATTATGTACTCCAAACAATTTTACAACATTCTGAACAATAGATTTGTCTGTAGACAACATTAAAATAGGGTCGCTTAATTATGGTGTAATTATGCTGTAAATGTGTGTTTATATATCTATGTATAATTTAATTTATGTTAATTTATCATTTGTTAACACATAAATTGTCAAATTCAATAGGCTCAGAATTTTAAATATTCTCTTTTTAAAAATTAATTGTCAAAAATTAATTAAGTTAATTCTACATAAACTGGAATGTAATTAATTCTATACTTATTGATATCACATCTAAAAATCACAAAGATTGCAACGCACGTATCTTGATCAATGATTTGTTCTTTTTATAAATTATCACTATAGCTATCTACTTAAGTATATTAATTAAATAAGTAATATAATTACCTGTTTAATTGATTACTTCCGCACATTCCTGTTATTGTATTAAAATTCTCACTTTTTATGTATATTATTTTAAAAACAGGCTGGAAAAAAAGGGTATTTTTCCACAACAGAATAAATTGAACGATGACGCATTCATGTGATAAAAATAGACTAAACCCCGATAAAAATAACAGAATTTTCTGCTGGAAAAATCGTGTTGTTTTCTTAATGGTAGAAAAGGCAATAAAAATATCGATTTACTTTATGGATTTGGAGATGTTCTTGAAACAGCTGCTTAACTTAGATTATTTCATTTGGCGACACTTTTTTTTTTCGGGAAATAAAAATAGTTGCTTAAATAAAAAAAAATTAGGAATGATAAAAAAATATATGTTTTTTTTAATTTGATTATTTTGTTTTAATAAGGAAAATAGAGAAAAAAGGATATAAAATAATTAACCCTTACAAATATTTATTTTTTCATATTTAGTAAGAACATATAGTAATGCTTTTTTTATAATAATTACGTGTATTTTAACACATGTAAAGAATAAATTCTAGTTGTGCAATGTATGTCCTCTAATATCCTGAAATATACAAGTTAATAATTGAAATGTTAAAAAATAGAGGGTTTGCTTTTAACTAATGATTTTTTTAACTATTGGGGCTGGCTCGCTTCTGTTTTCGTTTTTCGAAATGAACCTAGAGTTGGGGTGTCTATTACCTTCGGCAGCGTATATTCCGGAGTTTAAATCCCATTCCGAATCAAATGAACCTAGGAAAAGTAAGATTTTTCATTTATATACGAAAATCTTTTCAAAAGAACATTGGATTGAGAGACCCCATTGCCTTCGAGCGCATACACAAATCATTTTCTTTAATCATTATAAGATCTTAAATTGTTTGATAGCAAAGGCACGAAGCAATCGATCCCTATTTACCTCTAATTTTCAGTATCGTTGTTCACGCTGCTATAAGAACCGATTTGGCATTCTTCCAACTTGGATTTAACGACGGGAGTAGCAAAATTCACAGGACAATTCCGCTTTCCATTAAAAAAAATCTAGTATTAGCACTCGTGAAATGCAGCACACCGTAAGATATTTAATATAATAGTTTCTAAACAGCGGAATCTATTTTCATTCACTGAAGCTATCCAAGGTGATTATTTAGGTACTTTCTTATCATTGTAATTAATTTTAACTGTGAACCCAATTACGGACTATTAGCTCTTTATAATTATTTTTTCAGTTTTAAAATAAAATTGCTGAAGTTGCAAACTAAAAATCGGATCGATATAAAATCATTACCATTTATAAATCTTCCGTAATCGTGCCCCGAAAATTAGTATATATTAGAGAAAATGGTTTTGAGAAACGATAAATATATTGTTTAACCCTTTCAGTAGCAAGGTACTTCGTTGCTAAAATGTTAAAATTATTCATTGACACCAGGATTTATAAACAATTTTATTTGAAAACAGATAACAGCTTTTCTTCACAGTAACATTTTCTTCCAAAATTCTGGTGCCAATGTGGTATTTGGGAATTAAAATTAAGTGAGAATATATGTCCCACCGCTGTTCAAGAGGTCAAATCATCTTTGTATTTTATTATGAAGCAAATATTTCATGGCGCATTAGATATTTATTTCTTTGCTTATTTTGATGCAAACCTGGACTGTGGACACGATAATATAATCTATGATATATATTATTTCTGTTGTCACCTCCCTTTTTCTAAGCATATACAAAATGTAGAACGATGAATGAGATGCCATGTGAAAGGATTTTGAAAAGGATTTTGACATAGTATACTCACATTTCGTTAAAATATGTTTTTTCATTAAAAATTTCAGCTAATTAAATATTCAATGAGCTTTCATAAATCAAATGAAAGGTTTTCTCAAATCAGTGTTGCCACAAAAATAAAATACCGCATAAAAAAGATAAATAAAAAGATAAATTGGGATGTCTCTCATGTGTTTATTTTATATTTATGATTAAAAGAAAAATTGAAATTGAAATGTTTAGAAGAAAAAGAGACCATTGATTGATCGAATCAGTGGAATTTAACGTGTAGTCTAAAATGTTGTCTCTTTGTTATATTCATTTGACCCATGTTTTTCTCGAAGTTGATGATGTAATCCTCTAATGCCGTTAAAATAGGATAGATAATGTTTTTCTCGAGCGATCAATTTTTACTGTATTTTTGATGGAATAAATGAGATGTTACTCTTGCTTAACTAATGTTGCTTGCAGATTTTTGAATCCTTAATTTGTCTAAAAAACTATTGGTTTAAACCTGTTTTAAAAAATATTAGATATTTTTAAAATATACATATATATATATATATATATATATATATATATATATTAGACTGCAGTGCAAAATTCTCGCATGGATCCATTGGTTTATACTTATTAATCCAGTTTTAAATTTAAAATGAATAGTTAGTAGACTGAAAATCTAACCGACATAAAATTATTATCATTTATAGATCTTCGGTAACTGTGTCTACCTCCAACTTGCACATTTAAGGTGATATGAGGCAAAATTAAATGAATTGTTGCAACCGAATTTGTTTTTTATGAGACAAACCTATATCAGTATCCTAGGTGATCATGTCTTTTCTTATGAATCCATTTTTGGGTTTGGAGCATATTACAGAACACTGACTCCTTAAACTTCGAAATTCAGTATTTTAATTAAAATGTATTCTATAATGTGTCATAAGATAAATACGTAATTATAAGTATTTATACTTTTTTCTATCTTTACAAGAACAAAGTATCGATTCATGAAAAATTTCGACTTCCGTGTTTCGACGGATTTATACGTTTAAGATTAATGTTCTGAACACGATTTGACTGTTTTTAGAAAATGTATGTGAGTGAGACTGTCTGTTTGTGTGTCTGTATGTGACCAAATTTTGTGGGCGCTCTGTTCTGGAAATTAATAAAATTTTATATACGGTTTGACCTTCATATAAATTGGTGCTCACACTAGTTTTTGATGTAAATCGCTCAATACGTGGCGCTGCTATGCTGCATTTTTACAATATTTCTGCAATAGCTATATCTCAAGACCTAATGAATGGATTTTCATCAAAATTTATCTTTAGTTAGATGTTAATTGTTGAAGTTGTTTCTGTTAAGGTTTTGGTGAAAATGGTTTAGCAGGTGGCGTTCCAATGCTGAACTATTCATGATTTTTACAATAGCTATATCTCCAGAACTAATGCACAGAATTCTATCAAGCTTCATATTCTGTTGGACCTTGCCATAAATAGAAGCGGATTAGGTTTTGGCGTAAATCGTCCAACAAGTGGCGCTGCTACGATGATATGATGATATTCATGAGTTCCACCATAGCTATATCTCAAGAAATAATTCATGGAATTTCACCAAACTTCATATTCTGTTAGATCTGGACAAAAATAGATCCTTATTTGTCTTACGTGTATACCGCCCAATAGGTGTAATTGTTATGAAATGTTGTTTGCGTTTTCCGAGATAGCTATATCTGAGAAAACGTATAGAATATAGATTGTCATTTTTTTTTGTTGCAGACGATTTATTTTACATAAAAGAAAGTTTTCTGATGGGCAAAACATAATAGTTAAGTTTGATTCATACTTTCTAATTGTTATATGGTTGCTTAAAATTGATCTGCTAGTTTTCGTGTTTTGGGTATGGAGAGATTGGTTGATTGATTATTTCTTCCAATTTTTCGCTCTTTCTAAAAGCCCATTTTAGCTATCGCAATGCGAGAAACCACAGAAATATTCTTAATCTCTCTGGAAAAAGTCTTCTGTTAGTTATGCAACCGTTGCTGATCCCATTCTCAACAAACAGAAATACAGAAAAAAAAAATCTAGTATATTGCGTCCTCCAAAAATCATTCTTCCATATCAATCAAATCGTCTGCAACCAAAATTAAATGACAATCTATACGTTTTTCAGACATAGATATAGCGGAAATCGTGAAAAACAGAGCATAGCAGCGCCATCTTTTGGGTGGTATACTTGCAAACCTAATAAAGATCTGTTAATGTCAAGGTCTAACATAATATAAAATTTGAGGAAATTCCGTGCATTAGTTCTTGAGATATAGCTATTGAGGAAGTCGTTAACAATTTTAAACAGCAGCACCACCTACTGAGTTATTTACTCCAAGTCAGTACTGGCATCTATGTCAAGTTCTAACAGAATATGAAGTTTTATAAAGTTCTTTGCATTGGTTCTTCAGATATAGGTTTTGCGGCAATCCTGAAAAATGCAGATAGCAGCATTACCTATTGGGCGATTTATACCAAAATCTAATCAGCACGAAGATACATATACAGGGTGTTTCTAAACTCATGGTACAAACTTTAAGGGTAGGTAGAGCACACAGTAACAATCATTTATTGTATAGGAATGTATGGGACCAAGTGAAGCATTAAGGTAAAAACACCAGGGGGGCAATTACGTCCTTTTTAATTTTCAAAATTTCTCATTCATACCAGAACATATTTTATGCTATCCTTTTCTTGACATTTCATAATTACTTAATAATAAAATTCTTCTTTGAAAATTTTTGGTATGAAATCGAAATTTTTTGAATTGAAAATAGAAATAGAAATAGAAATTTTTTGAAATAGAAATGGAGTTTTTGGTTGATTCCACTGGAGGTAGAGGGCAGTAAGTGACTGGTCGCCGTTCAATACCATGCATTCAAGTAGAAGAAACCGCTATTTTTAATTGTGCTATCGTTCGTCATGTAAGACTTTACATATGCCGAAAAAGCCGACATGAATTTCATCTATGGTCGTGCAAATGTCAACGCCAGGGCTGCCCTACGAATGTATCAGGAGCGGTTTCCTCACAAAAAAATGCCTGATCATAGAATGTTTCAGCACTTACACCTTCAGCTTTCTGAAACAGGTTCTTTCCACGTCACCAGACAGGAAATTGGGCGAGAAAGAGCTGTACGCAGTGCAAGCCTGGAAGAAATTATTTTGAATTTTGTGAGTGAAAGGCCCGAATCAAGTACAAGAGCTGTTGCACAGAATTTAGGTGTGAGTCATCCGACCGTTTGGAGAGTGTTAAATGAAAATCGATTTCATCCCTTCCGTTTTCAACGTGTACAAAATTTGAATCCGGAAGACAATCTTCTGCGGTTGAACTTTTGCCAGTGGGTTTTGCAGCAACATGTATTGCAGCCACACTTTACTGCTCATATTCTATTTACAGATGAGGCAGTATTTAAACGCGAGGGTGTATTTAATGCGCACAATTTCCATCTTTGGGCAACCAATAATCCACATGCAACGCGGCCACATGCTTATCAACAACGATTTTCTGTGAATTTGTGGGCGAAATTGTTACTAATTACTATTTGATTGGCCCATACCTACTATCAAAGAGGCTGGATGGTCGCTGTTACATTATTTTTTTTGTAACAGGTTTTACCAGAACTGCTGCAAGATGTTCCGATCGCCATTCGTAACCGGATGTGGTTTGACCATGATGGAGCGCCCGCGCACTTCACCACTGATGTGCGCATTTACCTGAATGCCACATTTGGGATGCCATGGATTGGGCGTGGTGGACCAGTTCCTCGGCCACCGCGATCTCCCGATTTATCGAGCCTTGATTTCTTTTTATGGGGACATCGGAAGAGTCTTGTTCATGAGACTCCAGTTTAGAGCCTACGCTAGTCACGCGAAGAAACGCTCCAGCTAATGTTAAGTCTATGGGCAGCTTATCGCGCGATTTCTCGCGCGAAATTTAATATTTTTAAATGATTTTTTTTTTGCATAGGATAGCTGAGGTCGATTTCTAACGTTGTAAGCTTTTACTTTTTCGATTTTGGTTACGGTTTTTTTTATAAGCGGACATTTTGAATTTTGGAACCGGTTGGAACCGGTTCTGAAAGTGAAATACCCTTATATAAAAAAACTGGAACCAAAATCGAAAAAGTAAAAACTAACAACGTTAGAGATCGACCTCAGCTATCCTATGCAAAAAAAAAAAAATCATTTAAAAATATTAAAATGCGAGCGAGAAATCACGCGATAACCTCCTATAGACTTAACATTAGCTGGAGCGTTTTTTCGCGTGACTGATGTAGGCTCTTAACTCAAACAAAAATCTAGTATCTTGCATATCCGAAGCTGCTGCACGTGTGCGGGAAATTCCTGACATCTTTAGAAGTGTACGCCAATCATTCCACCGACGCTGCAAAGCATGTATCACAGTTGGTGGGCGCAATTTTGAACAGTTATTGTAATATTATTGTATGCATTATTATTTATATATAAACTACATTGTAAATAAACATTTTATCTTTTTTATTCATGTAATTAGTTTGATAAGTTTGCCAGTTTCGCGCTTTTTTTAGTTCAAAAATTTCGATTTCATACCAACAATTTTCAAAGAAGAATTTTATTGTTAAGTAATTATGAAATGTCAAGAAAAGGATAGCATAAAAATTTTCTGCTATGAATAAGAAATTTTGAAAATTAAAAAAGGGGCCTAATTGCCCCCCCCCTGGTGTTTTTACCTTAATGCGTCACTTGGTCCCATACATTCCTATACAATAAATGATTGTTACTGTGTGCTCTACCTACCCTATATATATATACTATACCTATATATATATATATATATATATATCTGAAATTTGTTATGCTGTAACTCTCTTATTTATGGACCAATTTGGAAGTGACTGAGTATGTGAATAAGACACACGAAGGTCTTGACCGAGTTTTTTGGCCAGCTTCATCCACCATCTTATTTCAAAATAGAAACCAGTTAATATATTAAAATTTTTTAAAAATTAAAAAAAGATGTACAATTGTTTTGGCTTTATCTTAAAAAATGGCTGAGATATGACAGTTTGAAATTCTAGGATGGCAGCCATTTTGAAACAATCTGATTTTTGTTAAGCTGTAACTGTCCTGATGAAATTCGCATCAAATTCAGTATTAACGAAAACGGAGACTGAATCTTCTATAATTGGGTTCCAAGCAATTTAGCTTCGGGTGTTTGAGTAAAATGAGTTGAATTTCTAAAAACATGGACTATGAAAGCTACCTTTTCCTCCCGGTATTGGCCGGAAGGAGTTTTTACCGTTTATGCCAAACATTTGAGAGTTACCTTTCTAATGGGTCTAATAAAAAGCGCCATATTTTTAATTGTTCTATGGTGCATATCATTCTGAGATTACTACTTCCTGCCCTCTTACAGCAGTTGTTTCTGTTGTTGGAAAAAACAATCCTAAAGGTAACATAATTTACAAATTATTTATAAAAATCGAACAAAAGTCCATTTACGTAAATGAATTAGATAACTGAGATTTGTTTGTAACTGGGTTTATGAATTAAATTTGATACTTCAAAAATATGATAAAATATATTTTGAGTACCCGATAAACCGGCGGATTATAGTAAAAATAAGTATATTTGAAGTATGCGTTTAGCTCTGATTGCTCATTAAGTAACATTATACTTAGCATATTCGAACAATATATTTACGTTGGTGAAATAAATGCCTGTTTTTACCCAAAATGTTCTATAGGTAATTAATTAAATTAATTCTTTCATACATAAAATGTCAACAGTATTTTATTTGGAAAAAAAGGCATGAAAAATCATTTTGTATTAAGAAATAGACAATAGATATTCTCAAATTTTTGGCTTTTTATTAGATTTATATGGCCTAAAAACTCTTTTGGTTAGCTCAAATTATCTATCTAAATTTTTGTATAAAACTCCAAATCTTCAATCCAATAATTAAAAAAAAAACCCCGACTAAACGCTTTAAGAAATTAAACGTGAGGCACACTCCACTTTTACTCGATGTTACTTATTTTATATACATATAGGATATCTGTGGTATTATCATGCGTGAAATTATTTGAGAGTCAATCATGTTCCTTAATATTAGATGCATTGTTTCAGTTGATTGCACTTAATAGCAATAAGATGGGCTCATCGTTATTAATTTCTATATGTAATAGAAGATAATAAAACTTGTAAATAAATAACTCGATAAGTATTTTTAATGTTCTGAAGATATGAAGAATAAATAAATATACTAAATTTACATACTTTGTGGTTATATCCAGATGCGCACACGCATTAGAATTTACAAGGTGTTTGCCAAATTTTATAATTATATTAATATTTAAAAGAATAAACAGTAAAGAAATGTTAAAAATCTTATAAAAATTAAACAAAAATATTTATTAAAATGGCAGTGCGAATTCGGGATAAACTTATATTTAAAAAAAGACAAAATTTACTATATTGGGCTGAAAGATTGAAACTCGATTTCTTTTACTAATATGAAAAAATCACCGCTGAACGCAAACGCAAAAATGAAATATTAAAAAAACAACAAAAACTTCCTCGGATATTTTTTATCAATGTCAAAAAATCTCCGCGAAACACGAAAAATTTCTAGAAATAGCAGAAAAAATTATTAAAATAATTCGCGAAAAATTTAAAAATCACTGTAAAAATTCCGTATAAACTTAGATAAAAGATTGAAACCGGATTCTATGTACTAATGCGGATAAAACGCCGCAGAACACGAAAACAAAAATCCGCTAAAAATTGCGTAAAAATTTAAAAAATCCAAAACGTGTCTTCAATGTGCGTTCTTTTTAACGCTTTGACTTGAACCAGGCGAGGCAACTACTTTTATATTCAATCGTATCACATAAAAAAAAAAAATATATATATATCTTTCTAGTAGATTTTCCTGGAAAATATCCTAGTATAAATGCATGGCATAGATCATTTTTAAAAAAGTGGTACGAATAGAAGTAAAAGTCCGTTGGAACGTATATACTCCGTAATAAAAGGATTAATAGTTAAATGGCGGAATTGGTAATCACATTGTTTATTCACATAATGGGGAATATATTTTTGTGTTTAAATTATGTGAAAACTTTTTAAAAGAATTGTGGTAAAATTGTACGCGCCCTGTAATATATGGTGATTAATCTTTTATTGTATCTATAATCTATTAAACATAATCTTCCTTTAAAACAGAGAAGCATGAAATTGAATAATCCTCCGAGTGAGGAAAAATGTCGAAAATATATGAGGGGGTTAGAATGACAGTGGAGTAAGTCAATACTTAGTAATTTGAGAAAGGAAGGGTTTTGTGAAACTTGTCGCATTGCCTTTACATTAAGTGGTCCAACTTGTTTTGCCCTCTAGCTACTCCTTAAGTAAACTATGACTTGTTTGACTGTCGCACTGAATAGAAATTAATTTATGATCAGTGAAATTGTTGTTATCTAGATTTTTCAAATATGTGACTTACTCAACTGTTATTCTAACCCCCTCATATGTCTAGTAGTATCACTCTGTATTGCTGTGTAATCTTTGCATACACACTCAGTGAAAGTTTCTACCTATAGAATGAACAAATGGGAAATTGACATCCCTTTTTTTGAAGATGCCTCATTTAAGAACAAAAACATTTGACAAACAAAAATAATTTAATGATGAATCAACGATCGCTTATTATACAATTGAACATACAATTAACAAATTTATTTTCTACTAATTTTAATAACTCTGTTTTTATAATACTCTACAAATATTTCAGCCTTTAAAAAATAACTTTTTTAAAATTTTTATTTTACTAAACAAAAACATATTTATATTTCATCTGAAAAAATTTAAACTTTTCTTCAATTTTTAATTTTTTTAAACATTTTACTCTCTCTTATCAAAATACGTATTTCATGGGTTTAAAAGTTGATGGGTTTTAATGGGTTTAAAAGTTGATGCTTCCCTAATAAAGTCTATTATAAATATAGTGTTAATTTATATGTTGTTGAAATGAAATTACTCGTAGTTTATTTCACTGCTCTTTCAATTATTCCTCAGCTTATTAAATTTTTGGTGTTTGCAGAAACCTTGCGCATGTTCAAGAGAGCGTAATGTTGAGTTAACTGTCAATAGGGTGAACAAGCTATTGGTACAATCTAGAGGATTGCACAAAAAATACGTGATACAAATAAACACATAAGTAAATAAATAGAAAATATACACCTATGAAATTTTTGGGTGTATGTATCGTCAAAAAATATATATATATATATAAATAAAAATAAATAAATAAATTGTAAAATTTAAATATTTATAATCAATGTGAATTTAAAAAAGTAAACTCTGAGGGCTCGTCCTACAGACACAGGTAGATTTTGAAGCTGGAGACCGTGGGGCGCCTGTTTATTGGAAATTGCAGAAGAAATGACCCTTTAACCAAATTCGGCAGTTGGGACCGCCCACTTCAAAATTTACCTGTGTTTGTAGGCGGAGCCGGGAAGGACTTATTTTATTTATTTATTTATTTATCTATTTGCTGTAAGAGTTGGTCCTATAAAAAAAACTTGTCAATATGCATAATTGTAAAGTTGTAGACTAATTATAATATTAAGACGATTTATACTAAATTTAAGCGGTTTGATATATCTTGTGAATTGACAAATTTATGATTTTTTTCTTCTTAAACCGTTATTTTTTCTCCTCCCCTTGAGGCCGTTTGTAAATATATGAAAAATCTGTCATACATAAATTTTCGTCCCTTTTCCTTGAAGTAACAATAATTTTAAACGGATTCGATATGTATCATAATTAAGAAGTTATGTTTTTTTCTATTTTCACAAAAAGTCCCTCCATTCCTCCCCCCCCCCCCCCCCCCCACCGAAACCTTGCCCGATTTTGCCTGTTAACGAACATGGCTGAGATTTTATGCCTCGGCCTATATGATTTTATGTATCAGTTTGGAAGAGATTTGTGCAGAATTATTGAAGTTATCGTGTCCATAAAAAGTTATATACATAGATAGATATACATAGTGATATACATAGTGTAGATCTGCAAAAATTTCAAAAATTCCAACATAGGGGAGAATGTAACAGGTAGTATTTTTTACGAAATCTACCTAAAAATCCTTCAAAATTGAGTTAAAAACAAAAACAAAAAAATATATGCAAAGTATTAATAAAATCGTTAAATATTTTGTACCACTATTTCATTTTTCATTATGCATGTTACAGCTATTTTTTTTATTAATAGAAAATGATGTCTCAAAAGTAACATGCATTTAAAAAACATAAATTATATATGAAAATTACATTTTATTTGTGAATATGAAGCTGGGTTCTCGGAATTTAATTGCCAGCAATGATAATAGAACAATGGTCACCATTTTTACATTTTCTTATTTAACTTAACTCGGTTCATGTACGTAAAGATGGAATCTTGTAATCGATCTTGTAAGCTTAATTCCTGATAGGCTAGAATTAAAAAAATTACGTACCCATTAAAACCAATCAACTTTTAAACCCATGAAATACGTATTTTGATAAGGGAGAGTAAAATGTTTTAAAAAATTAACAATTGAAGAAAAGTTTAATTTTTTTCAGATGAAATATAAATATGTGTTTGTTTAGTAAAAAAAAAATCAATAAAACTATTTTTTAAATTTTAAGCAATTTCTTTAAACTGAAATATTTGTAGAGTTTTATAAAAACAGAGTTATTGAAATTCGTAGAAAATAAATTTGTTAATTGTATGTCCAATTATATAATAAGCGTTCGTTGATTCATCATGAAATTCTTTTAGTTTGTCAAATGTATTAATTAAATTGAGGTATCTTCCAAAAAAGTAATATCAATTTCCCATTCGTTCATTCTATAGGTCGAAACTTTACTATTCACACTGAGTGTGTATGCAAAGATTACACAGCAATACAGAGTGATAGTAGTAGACATATGAGGGGGTTAGAATGACAGTGGAGTAAGTCACAAATTTGAAAAATCTAGATAACAACATTTTCACTGATCGTAAATTAATTTTTATTATTATAAGAAGTATGTTTCCGATGACAACACAATATTTTAATGTTTAACTGTGAAAGTTAATATTAGCGGTTTCGCCAAATAGCAAACATTTTTAATTATTTAGTTTGAATTAACCTCTTCAGTGCCTCTGCCACGTATACGTTCTAGAAAGAGTGCGTATGATTTTTAACTTTTTGTATCAGAATACTTTAGTCGTGATACTTGCCTTACCTAGTCATAGAATTATTCTATTAAATAAAGCGAAATGTTCGATACGGAATTACTCGCATTAAAAAATTAAATGTTTTTATATGATAGTAGTCTTTAAGTCTTTAACACTTTGAAGGGCAGTTTTATGTCTTATATACAACTTAATTTCAGTTCAAACTCCCAAATGCCACGGCAATTTTTTTGAATAAAAATTTGCTTTTAAAATGCACGTGAAGATATGAATTTATTAATTTTCAAATTCCGGTGGACGTTAATCTTTTAAACATTTTTTAATAACATTTTTCATTATTTTAACATAGCTTATTTTGTCCCTGAAAGGGTATTAAATGTAATATGTGTTCTCTATGTTCTCATATACTAAATATTTGCTATCATACATTTAATTGATATAGAAACTGAATATCACTTCTTTATGCCAACAAATAAACTATCTAATATTAGCAAAAAATTAAAATGCTTGATAAAATAGAAAAATACTGCAGATATAAAAACAAAATAATTGCATGATATTAATGGCTCAAAATTACAAAATGTGTCTAGTTACTAAAACATATTTTTAATCACATAACTTCTAGCAACGTAACCTTTAACAAAATAAAATATGAAAAAATTCTATAAAACTTAAACAGCTGCCGTCATATATTTTATCACTGCTATAATCCAGATATTGTGGAAGTACGTGTTTTTATACTATTTAAGTCTGTTTAAATTTATCAAAGCCTTTTACGTTTCATATTCATGCAGAAAAGTGACAATTGAAGTATATACACACATGAGTGATAATTTTACATGTTGTATAATAAAAATTAAATCATATAATTTGCTAATACCAATTTTATATAAGTAAAAATTATGATAAATGTCTTTATTTAAATTATTTAAATGTTAAAGTTTAAAATCTTGCGTAGTAATTGTATTAAAATTTAATAAAATTACGGTAAATGCCCCCTCCTCTTAATTATGTCAAAAGAAAAGAAAATTAAAAAAAACTTTAAATTAACATATATTTCCCCATTTATTCATTACGTGTTCTCTTTCAAAGAAACGTCTGAAAAACGAAGTTATGTTTCTTTCCCAGTAGGTTTAATTGAATTTTAGTTCTTTATATATATATATATATAACACTTAAAAACCCTTCTCAATGAAATGTAGTTCAGTAATTGCTAACTAAGATACCACAAACTTAGCTTTAGTTAAATGCCTTTTCATTGATCGGCTCTAGTTTTTTTTTTTTTTTTTTTTTTTTTTTTTCTCTTTTTCTATGTGTATTTTTAAGGTTTGTCTAAAAGGTTTTAAATTTAAAACGAATAAAAGTAAGAGGGATTATTTAGAGAGGTGTAACTTTAGGTACACTTAGCTACTATCTATAATCACTTCATTTTAGAACCTATTCAGGAATATTAAAATATAGTAGTAATGATTATGCAGTAATATTTATAATAATCCATTTCCCAAATTATGAACTTACTTTTTACTGCTCAAGTCAATATATATGACATTTTTTAATGTTTTCAGACAAAATGTACTTCTTTGATTTTGATATTTTTTAGCCGTTTTAAATTTTAAATCTATTTTTAAAAAAGCCTTCCATTGGAAAGTGTTCGTGGAAATATGAATGTTTCAAATATTTAAAAAGACAATTTCTATGTAATCGTTTATTACATGCTATACAATTCATTTTATTAAATATGTTTTGAATAAATCAGTTCTAGCTGCACAATTTTGTTTCGCTGCATTTTCTGTAAGCAAGTCAACTACCAACGGTAATTTTCAAGAAACCTGAGGCGCCTAACTAAATAAATTATAAATACAGATATATTTAAACCTATGTCAAATGTAAATCTAGTTAACCAATTCCTTTTCCCATATATTTAATATTAGTTGCAGGGTAAAACCGGGAATTCGCACAAGGAATATTTGTTACACATGAGTTCTCTTGGTCTTTATATTAATGTTTATAATACGACAGAGATGTATCATGTCACATAATGATTGCTGGTGATCAAACGTTGAATAATTCTTGTTAATTCTCCATGGCGTAAAAAATAACTTTCACAAGATATTATTTCAAATTCTAAGACATTTTAGGCACTGTTCTCAAACGTTTTAAGTACGGATGTAATTATGAATTCGATAACTTCTGATTTTGTTCTGCTATTTTTTTTTTATAATTTATTTCAAACAGATACGCGCAATTCAGGATGTGAACTGTTGACGATTTGACTATTTGGAAATTTCTTTATTTTTTTATACTTTACTGATTTGGAAATTCAACACTAGTTAAAATTCAGCACATATCTGCAAACAGCCCATTGAGAGCGTTTAAACTACAGTGGTTATGTAAAAAATTCAATTCATTCCTCTATCCAGATGTTTTTTGTGTTTGCGACAAATAATTAATTTGTATCTTATGTGCTCATTTCCTCAAGATTTTATAGTGTATTAATCCATTTTATGAACAAATAATGTATGTTTATGGATTGCTATCTATTCTCAAATAAACATTTTCATGTTCAACAAACATGTTTTGCAGCCAAACATGATAAATTAACAACATTGATAGTAAAATTAAAAATGATATAATTTTGTTGCATTTACATATATAAAGTCAGTTACGCAGCTTAAAATGTTTAACTGAGAATAAATAGTATTCTAAAAACCAATATTCTGGTTTGAGAAAAATATTTAATACACTGTAAGAACTACTCGGACCACGTTTCCGAAAATCATTGGCAGCATAGAAAATGTTTCTTTAAATCTTGAAAATATGGGGGGTGGGAGAGGTGTTCAAATAAAAGTGATTCGAGGTGTGTATCCATCAGATGCGTGGGAAAGAAATGTGACGGATACATAAATAGAAACAACAATATTTAATGAGTGAAATGCATACGATGTTTGTTTAAAAAAATCACCCATGGAGTTCAGGCAGGCGTCCTATTGCATACGAAGGTTACGAATTCTTTCCGCGAAGAACGGTATCGGTTGATCGCGGAACCAGTTCAAAACTGCAGAATTCCCGTCCTCGTCTGAGTGAAATCGTTAACCCTTTAGGCTTTTCTTTAGTGGTCCAAAGATGTGATTAGTCGCAAGACGAATATCTGGACTGTAAGGTCGATGTTAAAGAACTTCTCACTTTTTAAAGGGCCAGTGCCTCCGTACACACCTTGACGACACAGCCAGCATTCTGCGATGAATATTCACTGGCTTACAACCTTCCAGAGTTAAAAAGATAATTACAGCTCTCTGATCCGTTTTGGACACTGTTGCATCCACACCAGCCATTTTTAACTGAATGCTCAGTCCTTACGAATGAAGTTATCATAAATCTGGTGGCGCATGCGCACGCGTGATACATACACCTTCACTATCGCGTTCGTTTCACAAAAATAGATTGAAAACAATTCGCATGCGACGCTTCGAATCCCTTTCATTTGAACACGCCTTATATATTGGATTCTGAGGTTGTTAAAGATAAAGAGTGTTTTTCGGAATACTAGTTCACTGGAAACAGGTTATTGGATATTATCTTACGTTGTTATATAATATTTTCCTAGATTACCAAATATTTGTCTTCTTTTTAGTCTGGTAGAGAAAATTATCGCTTAAGATAACATCAAATGTTTTCTCTATACACACAAACGCAATCAAAATATGATTGCAGCAACATATTTAATCATAATGAAGAGATGGAAGTTTTTCTCAACCAGGTATATCATATTCCGTGGTTGGAGTATCATAGTTCTACATGTATACAGGAATTTCCATGTTATATCACACTTTCATCCTATAAATGCTATAGTTATAGCTCGGGTGAATGAAATTAACGATGCAGTTCGGTTAAATGGCACGCGTAAAGCATTAACATATTATTCGGTTTACATAAAGTGCAATTGAATTGATTAGTTTATATGACCAGCTACAAAAAAAAAAAAAAAAAAAAAAAAGATTTTTGTAATTTTAAATAATTAAAAGGATAATTGTGAGGTAAAAGCTTTTGTCGAGAAATTAATCATCAGGTTATAAAAATGTAAATAACAATTTTTTAAAAGTGTTTTTTTTTTTTTCAAAATTTTTATCAAATTATTCTAACATTAGTTAACTTGTTTGGCGTTGCGGTTTATAAGTTTTTAAATTTAAATGTTATAGCAAAATTCCTGAATATTTATGTTTATATGAAAAATGAAATTTCTTCGGTAAATGAGTAATTTGACTAGTTATTAATATCTATTTAAAACAATTCAGTAAGATGTTAATAAACTCTGAAAATTCATAGCGGATATAAAAAAAAAAACTAGAGCAATTACATGCTTACATAATAGAAAAGTAAAACTTTCTGTTTATAAACATATATTGACGTAAATAATAAATTTTATAATTTTAATAAATATTTAAGCAAATATATTTTACTCCAAATGGATATTTCCGTTTTCATACAAAAATTTTATTTCTTAGTGTATTTATATACGAACATAGTGAATTTATATAAAATATAATAATAAACAAAATATTAATAATAAATATTATAAAATAAAATATAATTTAGTTTGGAACTTTCATTTTTAATATTAAAATATTTCTTTAAATTACGGTAGTTTTCCTTTAACTTTGATAAAAATTTCAAAAGAAATTACTAATATTTATATATATAAATTGAAATACATTAAAAAAATACTCCCACTGAATCGTTATCTTAATTTTCAAAAATATTTGCTACCTGTATTCTTTCAGAAGCTATTCCAAATAAGTAAGAAAAAATTACTTTTGATTTATATAAAATGGTAAATTAAAAACATTTTCAGAATTTCTAAGTTCAAGGAAGCATATTAACGCTTTTAGAATGATTTAGATGTGTATATATTTCACATGAGAATTTTGCTTATTTTTAAACATTTCCGGCTAATGGTTTTAAATTGAACCTATCATACTTTAAATTTCTTCAAATAACTTCATTAATTTAAAAGATTGATGTTTTCATAATTTATATTCTTTGATGTTTTCATAATTTATTTTATTTGCTGTTTTTTAATAATTTATTTTCATTAATGTTTTAAATATTTTTTAAAAAATCTATGTAGAGCCTGTATAAAATCTGCATTCTATGCCAGCAATATTTCCTTGTGATTGTATTATTTTTTGTATTCATGCAGTCTGAATGGATCATCTTTATTATAATTTTTCTAATTTTATCTATTTCTTTCAAAAAAAAAAGACCTTTGAACTCTTTTATTAACCCTTTGAAAGACAGCGGGAAGCATACTTTCAAATTTTGAAATCTTAAAATAATTTTTGAAAAAAATATTGGCTTTTATAATTTATAACAGAAAGTTTCAAAATGAAAACGAAATTGAAGTGGAATGAAAATATTCACCTTGTATTTAAAGTTTATAAAATATACATTAAAATATGCTTAAAAGGTGACAAAATACAAATATAAATATTTAAACAACAATAAATAAATATTTATATTTGTATTTTGTCACCTTTTAAGCATATTTTAATGTATATTTTATAAACTTTATAATTTATGTGAAGAAAATACTTGATTTATTTTCAAATCTTTTTTTTCTCTTAATTTCGACTAGCAGTCAATCATTTTAACATTTCACCAACACGAGGGTTTCGACCGCAGAAGGTTTAATGTAATTTCTTATAAAATACATAATAACACTTTAATTTCAAAGTGTATACAAGAGAAGTTTCCTGAAAATGTTGAACGTATTATGCTTTTGTTCATTACAATATTTTTTATGTATATTTAAAGAATTAGCAATTTTTACAAACATAGACGTTTTTATGTATATAGATTAATAAATACAGTTAGTAACCTAAATACACAATTTCGATTAAATTCCATAAGTTTTAAATTAGGGTACACAAAAAAAAGATAAATTAGAGCTACAAAAATTATAAAATGTCCTTTCCACGTCATACTTTTACAGAGCATTGGGTGCATGTTCTAATTAAAACAACTTTATAATTATAAACTGAAAGCTCTCACGAGTTTCAAATGCACCCTCCAGTTCCTCAACATTACCCTTGAAGCACCCTCCATAATTCTTAAAAAAATCTATACAATCATCAGAAGTATCAGGCTTTTATATAGTCTTTTCTTACTTTCTATTGAGCTCTTGATATTTAATAAACATTTTCTTTTTATAACCAGATGCTTTTTAAAACTTTCCAAAACAGATTCGAAACATTTCGACGTTGCCAAAGTTTTGGGTTTAGAATAACTTGTAACAGGTAAGTACTGGCATTATTTCGCTATTTATCTTTAGTATAATAGTTTAGAATAAATGTGTATGAAAATTGTCAAAGAACTATTGCTCCAGTGTCCAATGCTCATGCAGTGTGCATTGTTATAACAACCACATTTAAAGAAAAACTGACATTGCATAATTTTGCCTTTCTAAACGCTAAATATCCGAAAACAAATGAAAAAAAAAAAAAAAAAATCCCGGTTGAAAATTGTTTCAATGTGGTGACTGAATGGCTTAAAATAACTTTACGAATAACAACTTTAAAAGGCATCTGTTATACACATGCGTTACATAACATTTCTTAGATTTTAAGAATGTTTTTAAAGCTATATTCTTTTTTATATAACGTAATCCTGTTTTAGAGGAAACGAACAAAAAAAAAAAAGAAAAAAAATATAAAATTATTCCATTAGAAAATTGTTTTGATGTGAGAACTGAATGGCGAAAATAACTTTACGAATAACAACTTTAAAAGATATCCGTTATACACAAGCATAACATTTCTTAGATTTTTAAACAATTTTTAAAGTCATATTCTTTTTTTATTTAACGTAATGCTGTATTAGAGAAAGCAAACAAAACAATTAACCAAAAAACAAATTAAAATAAAATTTCTGTTAGAAAAGTGTAACGGTGTGAGAACTGAATGGCTAAAGTATCTTTACGAAAAACAACTTTAAAAGATCTTCGTTATACACAAGCTTTGCAACATTATTTTAGACTTTTAAAGAATTTTTAAAGTTATATTCTGTTTTTCTTCTTTTAACTTTTTCCTGTTTTAGAGCAACATACATAGAAATTTACAAGAATGTGTTCTGGAGTAATATTGTGATTGAATCTTTTTTTTTTATCTTTCTGGTGTTGCTGCAAAATAAATTAACTAGGCATAGAAAATAATTTTTTTAATTATTACTAAATGTAAAAATGTTTATATTATTTTATTTACAACTTTAAAAAGTAATAGTTTTTAAATAGCAGTCAGTAATCAGTTTCGCGAGTAATCGAGTCTGTTGATAATATAATGAGATTATTTTTGTACTCTTCGTAACGATTATGTAAATGAAGTTTGAAAATTGTCTAGACGGATTTTTAATATAATGTTGTATGTTTGTATATTATGTTTGTAATGTTTAATATATGTTTGTAAATATAAAGTAATAATTTACAACTCTTATACATTATATTATATTATAAATTATACATTACATTATATTGTAAATTACTTATATATATATATATAAGCATTCACGTTCATATGACGAGAAACAGAAAAGTTCTTTATTTGTGAAAATCGTGCGATTTTGCACTGTTATCATCTATTAATGTAATTAGATTACACATAAAATTTAATCCGTATAGAATTTTATTGTTTTTCTTACTTTTTGTTGTTTAACTTTGATTTCTTGCATGGAAGGATTCAGTGTTTGATTCATTGCATATAATAATTAAACATTTTATGATGTAAGTAACTTATAAATCTTTTTAGCTTAAGAGTATGACCCAAAACTGCCAAAATATTTCTACCGTCAAAATACATCTACCTCTAAAATTCAAAGCCAGATAAATCAGCTATATTTTCTGTGATTGATTCGTTTTCTGCTTCTACAAATGCTGTTGAATGAAACAAAGTTACAATTATAAGAATTTTTATTTAAATTAAAATATTACTTTGGTCTGTTTTTAACACTTTCCAAACTAGTTGAAAAGTGTTTATGATTTCGGTTTCTCTGTCTGTCCGTTTTCCCGTACTCTAAATCTCGTCAATGAGCTCGGATTGCTATGTAATTTTTATATGTTATTGGTGTTTCATATAGAGCTACTCAAAAGTAAATATTATTCAAAATGAATTGAGATACATTTATAAGTCGTATACAGTAACACGCAAGATAATTCCGTTACATTATATCTCACTGGTCAAAATTGTTTTCTATGCATTTTAATGATTTTATAACAACTCAAGCATCACTTCAAGCATTAACTTCAAACGCATCACTGAGGTGGGCAAAAACATGATTTCTAAGGAGTACAGAATAAGTATAATTTTTATTTCAATTACAGAGAGGCACAAACTTCTATTCTATTATGACATATGAAAAAAAAAACCCGTTAACGATTCATTATAATTATGTTATGATACTTCAGACATAATGAAATTAAAAAGGACCACTGAATGCATTACAAAATGTTTTCTATACATTATGCAGTGCGTATCATTTATTATAGATTTACAGAGACGCAAAAAAGAACTCGGTTCTAGGACGGACTATGATCGATTTAACTGTATGAAATAATAAAATTTCTTAATAATATTCTATTATTGTTGGAAAATGTTACGTAATCTATGTATAATGCATGATCTTTCGTTCTTGTTAACTATCACGGTGTGTAAAAAATGTTTATTTTATTTGATTTGCATTGTTAAAATTTTTCTTTTAATTGTCAGTAATATTTTTTCTCAAAAATTAAACCGATAAATCCAGATTCTTTATTTATACTTTTTTCGTAAAATTTATCTTAAAATATTTTTCTTAAAAATTTTAATTTAATAATATATAAAATAGCGAAATGTCTTTCTTTTGCTTGATTTACTTTCAAATGCAATGGATGAAAAATGAAATATAGTCATTTATTATATTAAAAGAAGAGAGTACTTGTGTTCGATTGATAATGTAATTAGATATTTTAATGTACCTTTCGCAACCATGTTATAAATGTTGAAATCTGTTGGTAAATTATGCTAGACGAAATTATAATGTAAATAGATTTCTACAATATAAAACTTTTACTGACAAAAGTAATCCCATTTACACGACTAAAAACATTAAAATTGCTTATTCGTAAAATTAATGCGATATTAAACTGTTATCAACTTGTTTTAGGTCGGAAGTCTATTGCTGACTCCTTGGCACGTATACGACAAAAATCTGAATTGAACTGAAAAGATCGTTTAAGTTATTAGGTTGTCCTAGGTATGTTTTCCACTTATAAGTTTGATCGCACAAATATAATGTGCAATTATTGATTTTCTGTAAATATTTTCGTGCCAGTGTACGTTTTCGTGTGAAATTAGGATATTTTACATCTAAAGATGCAGTGGTCAATTAAAATAATAGTTATAAAAGAAATCGCCTATTATAAAAGCGTTATAAATACACGAACGAGGTAAGATAATTTTATAAGTCTCGTGTCAAATGACTGAAACTGTCTGTAACTTAAATTTGTTTTATTGACTGCTAACCCCTTCTGTGTAGTTGTGTAAATATGTAACCGTGAATGTGCTGAATCAGTTGTGGATACATCTGTAAAGAATGCGACCCAGTGTTGAATTCAGGGGGTGGCCCGGGAGGGACATTCCCCCACGGAGCATTGAAATGTCCCCCCCGGAAGATGTGAGGTTTTATACTTTCAATGGGCAAAAAGTGCCATTTCCCCCCCGGAAGTCTATAATGTCCCCCCGGAGCCCCAGAAATATCTCCCGGGGAAAAGTGTCTGAATTCAACACTGATGCGACCGCCTGGTGCCGTCATATCCTATGTGATACATTCAGGTGTTTTTAATAAGTCGACTTTTAATTAATTTTACCTTTAAATGCTACAATAACCCAGCAGGTGCAAAACAAAAAAAATCCTTCTTATTAAGAAAAGATGGTTCTTACCAGTGGGATTTATTATAATATTTATTTCACATCTATTAATGTCAATAATTTACACATAACAAACAATGCGTATATGATTTTAGTATATTCCTTGATTTCTGTGGTTTAATTTTGATTTGTCGAATATAATGATTCAATACATGAGACAACTGTTTATAAATATAAACTCTTTGAAATATAAATTGGTTTCGAACAAGTATTTGATTGAAACGTAATAGGAAATTTAATTAAAGTACAAGGAATAGGTATAATTTAACTTAGCGAATAGGTATAAAGAAGTTTAAAAATATTACATGAAATGTTAAAGAAAAAACTCAGTACAATTTTTATATTAAAAAAAATGTTTCGTAGCATCTTAATAATACATCTTTAATTTAATAATGATGCATGCCTGGCAATGTTTCAAGAATTAATCTTAAACAACTAAGTATTTTTGTATTCTCAGAAGGCATTAAATATTTGTTCAAAATGAGTTGTGAAAAGGAAAAAGGGTAATTTTCAATCCTTGAATTCAATTAAAGTTTACAAATCTTTTGAGAAAAAGTAAGTTATTTAGCGTAGGATGAAGCAAACATATTCGCTTAAAACTCAGTAGCAGTAATAAGTTAGGAAATAAAGTATTTAATTTTAAACTTCAATACAACAGTTTTATTAGACAAAGTAAATTATGAATTTCATTGACGTAATTAAATAAGAGTTACATATCTTCGTATATATAAAGAGCATAAAAACGTACAAGAAGTCTAAAAATATCGGTCAAAAATCGTGATACACCTATTTAAACATTTTTTCTGGCTATATATTCCACAAATTACGTGAACTAAAATGTTATAATAAACAATTTACATGTTTTGTTAAAAATTAAATTATTTTAACAAATATATAAACCACTTGTGAAGTGAATTATTCTGGATCTGAAATTCTCACGTCCTTTGACTTTTGAACGAGTGCAGGTATATTGAGTCTAGGTATAGTGAGTTGACTGGGCGTTTCTCAATGGCACATCTTACAGCACTACATAGACTTGAAATTAGGAATTAGCGTACCAATCGTACGAGATACGTTGAATACTCTTTTCATACATCATAATCAGTTTAGATTTACTTAGATTTTCTATGTTAATCGACTGACACTTTTTTCACATTGATGCTAAGAAGAGAACGCTCAAAATTCTCATTTTTGCGTTTTCCAACACTATAACGTAACACAAATCAGCATTTTACGAGTTTCATTCTTAACATTTATGTGCACATGATAGTTTACAAAAGCATACCTCTTCTAATTCTGTCACAAATCCTCATATAAAATGTATAATTATATCAAACAATTGGTATTAACGTCTACTATTATACGTTTTCCAAGGATTACAGTTTTAGGGACATCTACACATTAAAACTTTTCCAACACTGTTACGTAACACATGTGAACATTTTACGAGTTCCATTCTTAATATTTATGTGCACATGATTGTTTAGAAAATGATACCTCTTCTATTTCTTCTACAAATCCTCATATAAAATGGATAATTGTATCAAACTATTGGTATTAACGTCTACTATTGAACATTTTCCATGTATTACAGTTTGAAGGACATCCACACATTAAAACTTTTCCAAACATTCTTTTTTGCAATGGTAGCATCCACGTTTGACACTATATTTGAATTCGTTTGATCAAAAGAATCCAGAAAAGTATGTAGGCTCTGCATTTTTACTTAAATCATTATTGAGTTAGATCAGGTAAAATATATAATAATGTTATGTAATGATGGTATGCTCTTTTATGCAATTTTAATATCCATGTTTGACACTACATTTGAATTCGTTTGATCAAACAAGCCCAGAAAAGTATGTAGATTCTGCATTTTTACTTAAATCCTCATAGAGTTAGATGAGGTAAAATACTTAATGATATTATGTAATAATGTTATGTTCTTTTATGCTATTTAACATCCACGTGTGACACTATATTTGAATTCGTTTGATCAAACGAGCCTCGGCATTTTTATTTAAATCACCATGGAGTAAGATGAGGTAAGATACTTAATGATGTTGAGACGTAACAAACTTTAATTTATGTGTTACCAAAACGAAAGAAGTGTTTTCTTTTTAATGAGATAGAATAAACGGGCCGAAACATAACTTAGGTATTTTATTTATGAAATTATTATTAAATAAAAAAAAAACTTGGATAATAGTAAAATAAAATTTAACGAAAGATATTTTCTAAATATTTTTTTATTTTTAAATTCCGACAATTTTACTTTCGTGTTCAAAATAAAATTAACAAACAATATATAAAAGAAGTCTTTAAATCCTTCAAGAACTGAGAATAAATAAATCCCTGCCCAATTTATGTTTTCTCTAATGTATATGTCGGAAAAATATGTTTTAATTTCAGGAATATATATATGATTTCATATGTTTTGAATTGTGGTTTTAAAAAAGAAAATCTTTTAAACATAAATGTAAATGGGAAAATATGAAAGTTGTGATGTCTTTTCTCGTTCAATAATCTTGTATGAAACGAGTTTTTTTCAGAAATTTCCTGAAACATACAAGTAATTTAAAGTTTCCCAAAAAGTCAATATTTTACATGTTTAAATTTCTGAATTACAATGGAGTAATTGAAGTGTCATTGGTTAAAACAATGATAGTTACAGATAGAGGGTAGTTATTCTTTGTATTTTTATTACGAGCGTCGACATTCATCATTCTTCGCTTTTCGTACTAATCTTTAACTGTGTTATTTAAAATAATTTTCATCGTTCTTTTCCACTTTGCACCTGTCTTTAATGGTGTTTTTCACATGATTATTTTTCTTTTTGCTTTGATCAATGATTGGCAAATGATACTGGGGCTCTTGAGTGACTCTTGGTAATTGTGACTTGTTTGGCAGTCGGAACGCAAATTCAGGAAGAAGTGTACTATTTTAAATTTTGATCTAATTCTTAAATGGTTAAATTCTAAAATTAGTGATCAACACCACTCTATATTAATTGATATTATGATTTTTTATTGAATGTTCAGGTACACTTCACTTTTTAAAGCTGAGACATAATAAGAGATGCACCAATTTTTATAGCATATTTTGGGTTCATCATTCGTCAAACAAACAAATTTTTAAATAAGAATAAGAACTGATAGCATACCAAAAGATTTAAAATGCATTTCATACATTGTATCTTTTCTGTCGTATTAATTGAATATTTTTACTTTATTTATTGTGATTTAATGCTTTGTTAAAATAAGTAATACGGTTTATAGTAAAGAGTCATTAATATCTCCTTTTTTCCAATATTCAGGTTTTAGTTCTCTATACATGAAGTTGTTCTAAAATATCTTCAAAAAATGTTCAGATATGTTGCATTATAACGACATATAAAACTACATTTTCTAAAATCAATTAATCAATTTCATTAGCTAATAATTTAAGGGTTGATATTTCTATACTTTCATTTTAGCGAAATGAAACTTTTAAAGAAAATTTTTAATTAAAATGTTTTAAACAATAATTTTTAGAATAACATTTTTTTTTTCTACAAAAGAGGGTATAGTATAGAATCAGATGTAAAAATGTTACTCATCCATTAATAGTCGCATTTAAACTTACGTTTTTCGACTTTTATTTTATTTATTGTTTTCCCATGGTTAGCCAAACTCTATCGCAAAATATAATGTAAAAGGCACAAATCTTCTTTTAAGAAATAATTTTATTGACATCTTCTACAAATGTAATGTGATGGGAGAAAGTATGTGCGAAGAAACCTGTATGTTATAATAAAAAATGACCATATATCTTACATTTGAATTGTAAGATTGGTTGTAGTTTCTTTTCAGAAGTAAAAAGTTTGGCGATATATAAAATAATTTTCAATAATAAATCTACGTTTTACATACGATTGCTTTGTCAAAAAGTTTTGTTTCATATGAATTCTGTAAACTGTTGTTGCACAGTAACATAAAAGTGTGCAGATAAAATATTTTTTTTTCCATTTATAAACTCGTGCTATTAACAATTTAACTACTAATATTATTTTCTCTTCAGTAATATTTTTCAGAACGATTTTCTATCTAACTTACCATACTGTAATATGCTAAAATTTAGTTAAAAGAAATGTTTAAGTTCTACATAATGCTACTAATAATTATTTTGAGCTTCCGTTTGTATAACATATGACATGGAAAATTCAATATATGTATTGCACTAAATTAAAATTAAAATTCATCATGTATATGTTTTCTTAAAGATTTAACTAAAACTTTTGCATCTGTCACTGTCAACATTTTCAAAAATATATCGATATAAATATATACATGACAAAAAAATCGGCAACATCTTATGTATAACATCAGAAATATTTCTATAAAATTTGCTTCCTGATGGTTGCACTTTTAAAGGCTTTTAAGAAAGTTTTTTTTTAAATAGGTTTTTTAGTCAAAGAAGATAACATTGTTAAATGTATTTTATTCTCTTCCTTTTCAGTTTTATATTTTATTTTAATCTTTAACGTAGATGTTTAAAAGAGGTTTTAAGAGAGACCACTATTTTTAAAGGCAGTTTCAGTACATTTAAAGTTGTAAGTCTTTAAATGAAGTAAAAAAAAAACTAAGTATATTTTTTCATTACATTATTTCAGTTAAGCATGGCATGTTTTATAATTTGTTTTCAGAACGATATTTTATGTACAAAATTTTAGATTGAAATTTATTCCCGTTTACGATTTTATATGTTGGTATTCAAATGTATAGGTAGATCGAAATAATTGTTAAGGAATAACTCTAATTTAACACGTGAATTTTTACGTATGTTTTCGGCGTTACGCTCAATTCTCTTCTGGTATATAACTATGTTTTAAGACTAATAATAGCATTAAATGTTTATTGAAATCAATACGTGAAAGCACGATGAATGATGTAATTTTAATAATTTTTTCTGCAGTTTTCCATTTTAAAGATAAAACTTTTAAAGAAGCTGAAATAACTTACAAATACATTACAAATACCAAAACTTAAATTAAATTAAACCACTATCCAATGTCTCTGATGCTAGAATACAGTTCCAGTTAAATTATCTAATTCTAGAGGATTTATATAACAACACTTCAATATTTCTGAAGTGAGCAGACGCTATAATCTTAGAAGAATTATTATTTGAAGACCAATGTCAACCCCTTACAACTAGAGAACACCAACAATTATAGACTGAAACGATATGGATTGGAGATGCATATCTATCACCATCTTTTCGTTTTGCAGATCAAATTACGCTGTAAAACTCACCTATCTGAGCTGCAACCATACAATTTAGAGTGTTCAAAGCAAACAAACAACTACGTGTGAATCTCAGTTTTACAATACGTAAATTACTAAGAAAAACTGCATTTTTCTGGCTCATTTACCACATCAGAAACTTAAAAGTTTGAAATGATAGAACCATTCAATCATCAACACACAGTCCGGTAGAAAAACCATATATTCGCATAGAAGGAAAATATTCCCAAACAACATTTATAATGAGAGTAACAAATGCTCACATCGCATTGCCTTTTTCATCACATGTGTTTTAAATCCCATTTTCACGAGAAATTTCTGAAGAAATAAAATGAACATAACGACGCTAATAAGTTTTTGTTTAATATAAAAGTTTAATATTTCTTACACATTAACTTGGACATATCAGGAAAAAAACACTTATAAGTATTTAAAAATACCTTTATCAGCGTTAAGTAAATATGAAAAAGACAATTTATTGTTACATTTCATAATAAATTTAACAATTTCATGTTTCAGAAAGAACTCTTCATACCAAAATTATATCCGACAGTGGTTTCCTAGTTTCTTTTTAAGTCTCCCTGACAGTTTTAAAAAGATACGTTTTAATTTAACACTTTTTAAGGTAAACTAATTATGTTGCTCGAATGTTCAAATGATTGAATGTCTCAAAAATTTAAAACTAAATTGAATTGAAAGTAATTAAATGATTTCCGTTTCGAGCATTATAAAAGAAAGTTTTTATTCAAATATTCTGGTACAAATTCAAAATTTGGGGGTTAAAGTTGTGCAGGATAAATTCTTTCCATTGCTTTACAAATGTTTAAAAAGTATATTATTAGCTTTCTATTGCATATCTTTCATGTATGTATTGTAAAAGTTTGATGTTATATTAATCTTGAACTAATGAGTTCAGGAGTAGCTGAAGGAGAATACTTTCGTTCTTTAAATACTAATTTCGTTTTCGTATTAAATTCATTTAGTAAGAAAAGGAACGCTTAATTTTATTTGTTTTAACTAAATGACATATAATACTGTTTACATATACAGGGTGGTTATAATATAAGTATCCCTATTTGGAGCTGTCTGTAGCTCGAAGGAATAACCCGAATGAAGCCAAAATCGGTACACTTACTATTCGTGAAAGGGGAAGAAGAATGGAATAATAAAAAAATAATAATTGCAATAATCACCGAGAGATGGCGCTACTGAGTGTGAGATGTAATGTATAATACAAGAACAAAGAATTAAAGCGTCAAACCAGATGACACACCTAATTTGTTCGAAAATGTCACAGTGAATGTGGTTACGCTTTCGCAAGGCGTTGCCGATCATGTTCCGGTTCCACACGGCCATTGTGCTCGAGGACACAATCCAGGTGGTGCACAACTTGCTCAACTCCGGAATATAACGCATCAGGAGAGATGTTTCGCACATGTTTTGATATGCAGTAAAGTAATTGAGGTTTGCGACAACTCCACGGTACATAATATTACACATTACACTTTACACTCAAAAGCGCCACCTGTCGGTGATTATTGCAATTAATATTTTTTATTGTTCCTTTCTTCTACCCCCTTCTTGAATAGTAAGTGCACCGATTTTGGTTTCATTTCTGTTATTCCTTCAAGCTACAGACAGCTCCAAATAGAGATACTTATTTTGTAACCACCCGGTATACCGTAAAATTGTTTACATAATAACATATAACCTATATATAAGACATAAGAAGAAAAAAAAAACTATATAATGTTACATAAATACATATAATAATATATAAACTGTAAAAAAGATATTTTATGTACAAATTGTTTAAATTCATGTGTTTTATGTGTTAATATTTACTACGGAAGATAAAAGCGATGGTAGATAAAAGTAATTTTGAAAGAATATTTTTAATGGCATTTGTAAAATTTGCATATGTTTTTCAATCGTATAAATGTATTTCAAAAAAGGATACTAAATAGTTTAAAGTAATGTAAAAAGGTTACGTTAATCTTTAATTATGCAAGATATGTTTGTGTCTAAATGCTTACGACATGCATAAATAAATAAAAAATAAACCCTTTACTTTTAGGGATACTTAACTAAACTGTAACAAAAATTCCTGAATTCCTCAATACAGACATTCTTAATATTTCTTTTTATTAACAAAAACAAAAATCCTAATTTATTATAGCTAACTATTTTTTTAAACTTTTAATATGTTCAATATTTTTAAAATGTTTAGCTTTTAAATATTTCATTTAAAAGCATTTTATTTTTTATCGAAGTACCATTCAAATAGTTTATAAAATAATGATTATCCCTTTAATGAATGAGAATTTTATTCAATCGTGAAATAAGAAAGAACAATGCATTGAACTCAATTGTAAAGAAGAAATGCTAAAAATACTTGATAGAACAATAAAAAGTGAAGCGGTATTGACTGTTTGCAAATATATGAAGAGCGATTTAGAAGAGTGCCATTAAACGAAAGAAACAAGAACATTTCTTGTTCTATGCAATGTTGCTTTCTAGATAACCGAGAAGCTGAGTGAAAAGAAATGTTAAAACCTTTTTCTTTTGTACTGCAATCTGATGAGAAACTGGATTCTAAATTTCATTGGTAGATACTAATGTTAGAATAATTAGAATATTATTTTGGGTTTATTTACCGTTTATCCTTGATATTTATCACAATCAAGAACTAAAATATGGAGAGATTTTTTCCATCTACTTTGACCAAACACAAAATATTTCAAAAATGAGCGTAGCATATTCTAATAAAATTGTTATAAGATTACGTTTAGGTTCCAAGAACGTCAGTGATAATTGCTGATATTCTAATGAGTATATTAAAAGTCATCTCAGTGAGAAAATGACTTTGAAATATTTTAAATAAAACACAGAAATCTTTTAGAAAATCTATTTTATACTACTAAGAGAAAAGTTAAAATATAACAATAAAAAGTTTATTTTAAATAAGAAATTGTATTATTACTTATATCTATTGACACGCTTTTATTAAGTAAAGAAACTAAAATTGAAATTGATATACTAAGTAATGAAGAAATATTGATAAGAATTTAAATAATCAAAATTACAAAAACAACACTCATATGAAAACTCGTAGCCAGTTACTGCAATTATGAAGGTAGACATACCGTTTCGCCCGAATGCAAAGTAAACTGAAAGGAGAAATATATTAAAATTACATATCTGTAGTAGTAACGTTCCATGGGTTCAGCTTGTTTTATATTCACAATTTCCTTCCATAAACATAGCTTTATTAGAATAATTGTAACATAAAATATATAAATAAGTGATTACGAACTCCACATATAATATAACCTCGATGAAGGTACACTCTGTAATATCATGGCACATTGAATGTTTAGACCACATGTAATTAATTCAATTTGAAACAGAATACGATGCAGATTCTTTTAAAGAATATCCAAATAAGACATTTCACATGCTAGGTCGATGTTTCTGTGTCTTAAAATACATGGTACGTCGGGAAAGTATAGTGAATGTTCCGATATTTAAACATCTCGAGATAAAAAGCCTGCGTGTGCATATGCGTCGAAAATCATATGAAGAAGCACTTCCTGCCGACCAAATACCTATGTTCAAGCAGATTTGCCCGCTGGGACCAATCGGGCGAATTCAGTGTGTATAAACATGAAGTTATGTTACAAATATTGGAAAACGGCAACGGAGATACATGCAATGTTAGCTCAAGTTTACTGGTAAGATACAGTAAATGAAAATTGTGTTTATGTCTGTTTCAAGCATTTCTGCGACTAAAAGAAATTGTTGATGAATGAGCCACTCTCGTTTCGACTGTCAACCAGCTCAATTTCCGACAACATCGCCCGAGTACGACAGACTTATTTTTGTTTCCCCGCTTTAAACCTTTCGCTACGAAACCGGCCAAGACGCCTGGACAAGTAAACTACTGCCAGACCACCCGAGACCTGAAAACAGGTGTTCTATTTTCTGTCCCCCGGCAATATTCAACAATCGTTGCAGAGTATGGGATTATTGCAGTCAACTGGGGGGGGGGGAGGGAGAATTTCGTACTAGTGACCTTAGAGGTTCCATTTTCGAAGATAGCTGCCTTCTTACTGCGCTACTCACAAGTAGACACGAAGAATAAAAGGAGGGGAAAAAATCTAGCAACATGATTCAACGTTCGGGCGTTTGCCGTATTTTGAAAGGTATTGCGTTTTTAGACTTCGGTATTCAAAGGCGTGTGCATATGTGAGCGTGTCAGAAAGGTACTACACTTTGCATATGTACATGAAAATCAACAACGTTTCGATATATTCCGAACGACAGTTTCCAGCAACTCTATCAGCGATTCCAAAAGTGTTTTGTGCCTAATGGAGATTACATTAAAGGGTCAAAAAGATTTTTTTGTTTCTATCTTTCGTTTTTTATTTTATAAGACCATTCGTCGAACATTTTAGACGCAACTTATACATTAAATAACTAGGTAACATGTAAAACCCATTGTACATTCAATGTTAATTCAACCAAATGAAATACAGTTGTATAAAGAACATGCATAATCTATAGCGCCTCATTTTTTTGAGTTTTTTATTCAATTTAAATAGGGGTAATTTTATAAAAGCATTATTTGTAGTCAAATGAATATTATAAATACTTATACGGGGGGATGGATCGTTCAAATTTGGTGAGGAGGTAGCATATAGCAAAAGAAGACATTCTCACATAGCAAAGTATGGGCGCAAAGAACGTATGATGTTGTAGAGGGCGCTGTGTATTCAGAACTACTGATCACACGCAAAGCTCTCTGGCAAGTCCGGTCAGTTTTCATTCAACAAAGGGACTTTTGCAAAAATATTCAAAAGTATAAAAATGAATAGTAATACGTATTATGAATATGAGATATATATCTAACTTACAGTACGGCAAAGAAAAGCGGTAGAAGGGCTGCTCAACAATATCCAGAACGCTACCGGCACAAACCTAAAAACTTAAATAATACCCTGTAACAGGAACTGTCCGTTTCAATCGGTTGCTTTCTCAATCATGAAGATACTGATAACCGATCAAGTTGCAAACATTTCATTTTGAGGTTTGCGCCGGTTTGGGCAGCGTTCTAAATACATTTTCGCGGTTATCCGACCGCTTTCTCCTACCGCACCGTAAGTTAGATGCATATCTGCATATTCACTAGAGGTATAACGATTCATGTTATTTCTGCAAAGTCACCTTGTCGAATGACAACCGGCTGGACTTCTCAGAGAGCCTTGCGCGTGATCAGAAGTTGTGGAAATACAGCGAACTCGTTTGTGGTCATACTTTCCTATGTGAGATTTCTTCTTTTGCTATTTTCTACCTCCCCACAAAATTTGAACGATCAATCCTGATACACACTGTACATTTCAGTTAATGACAAATACAAAAGTGTAACTTTTAATTATTCTGTGTAGTATTAAATTCTGCAAAGGATTAAAAAATTTGAACTTCACTTATTTCCATGTTCAGAAATAAAATAACATTTAGATTATTTAACTGTATGGTTACTCTTTTTAAGAATTCATAATACACTGCATGAGTATATCTGGATGGGTGACCCCATCCAGATGATTTCTCATTAAGCTTTTTTTCCTTTAGGTTTTTGTTGTGGCTTTTTTAAATATTTTTTTCTTTACTCTTAGTTTGGCGCAGATTGTCCCCAACGGGACCTTGTGCCATTAAACTTAGTAAAACTAACCAACCAACCTTTAACTGCATGGTCATAATATTTATCTTGAATGCTAAAGATCTTACGTCTGATTTCAATCTGAGATCAGGGTTGGCAAACATACTAAAATTTTATTTTGAATACCACTTTTTTTGTATAGAATTTTTTTGTTTGATTTAATCGCAGTATTTCTGTAATGAAACAAAATGTCTTTTTCAAAATTAAATAGCGGTACTCAAAATAAAATTTTAGTATTTTCCTGGCAACAGTGGATGAGATAAAACATTTTGAGTATAAGAAAAAAAATACAAAAAGTTGAAATTGAAAAAGGTTAAATTTTATAAATCCATTTAGAAAAACACGTATGTATGTGCAATCGTTTTTTTTTAGTTTTTTTTTTTCAGCTGTGAAAAAACTATACAAGTAGAGTAACATTTAAAAATGAAATCTGTTTCTGTCTATTTTAAAAGCATAAAAAAGTTATGAGGAATTTCGAAAACATAACAAAAGTTGAAAACAAAACGCTCTGGCAGAATTTCAAGCGAACAAACATTTATCATTTTTCATATTAAAATTTTGTGTTTCTAAAAGTATTGAAAAATAATTAAATATTCGTTAATCACTATCAACCATAAACAGATATATTGAAAAATATTTGTCATCCTAAATATAAATATCACAGCAATGCTTTTTCAATAAAATGATTCTGCAATTAAAACTAATTTGTTATATTTAAAAAACAAAATAGAAATTTTTAATCCTCACCTTTTTAAAGATTTATAAATCAGTAAATTATAATATATATTAATATTTTATATGACAGTGAAAAATAATTATAAATATCATTACAATAATTAATAATATGTTTTATAGAGTAGAGTAAATAAGTAGCACATAGAAATTTCATGAACAAATGAATAATTTCAAAAATATCAAACAGCAAAATGAGGAACGCAAACAGGTAGTAATTTAAACTTACATTATGTGTGAAAGCAGAAAACAATATTGAAAACACATATCAAAATGATAACAGTCATTTGACTGCCATGTATTGGAATCTTTGCATGCTTCCGTTATAAATTAATGATGTATTTCCCTTTTTACAAAATTTAGAGTGGTGACAGATAAATAAATATTGACAATTATATCACACAATTTAATAAACCTATAAAAACTTTTGTAGCCTAAAACGGTTAAATCTATCTAAAATGTTCTAGAAACACTAAACCAAGATAGCTCGCAATGTATCTAAATTTGTATGTGTGGTTTTACAAACGAACTAGATTATTTTTTTCCGTTTTTGCAAGGTTGATTAAAATAATATGTTGCTCATTATATATAATTTCAAAGTCCCAAATGATTCTTAGATCCAAATCTAAACTGTTATAACTCTTCTTATAATTTAAATATGTATCTTAATTTAACAGTTGATATAGGAATATTTCTTAATCAGTAATAACTTAGTAACAACTCAGTTTATAACACAGTTTTTTCTGGCACTGTGTTCAGAAAAGGTTCTTTTGTGTTTTCAAAAATTGTACATTTAAGTGTTCAAAAAATTTATTCCAGTCTAATAGTAGCGGAAAAAGCACCTGCATGAGAAGTGTATGAGCTATTTTTTCTTTCTCGTCTAAGTTTTTTGGGGGGTTGAACATTAGTTTAAAATTTGCGACCTCTTTAGTTGCGTGATTAAAAACTTATAAGCAAAGAAACAAAGAAAAAGCGTTTTTTCGTTTTTTTTTTTTCATTGTGTTTTGTAAATAGTGAACTTAAAAAAAAATTGTTACCCCAAATTAAACTTAAAAAGACAACATTTGTCATATGAAAAATGTTTTTATGTTCTAAATAGTTCAGGCAAATTTCAGCAACGTATTGATGTTGCGGCATCTAAAGGTGAGAAAAAAATCCGACCATTCATTTTAATCACCAATTTCGACCTCTTGAAGCCATTTTAAATTCATGAAATTTCACTACGTTAACATTTGCATTACCAGTTTCGACACTTTTAAAAGCATTAGAAAAAATAGGAAAACAAACACTCCGAAGTGAATCTGGACATGAATTTATATTTTCCTAATAAGTTAAATGAAATAATAAAACATGTGAATGATTAGATACTTCTTTTTAAATGCTAAAAGGTGTAAAATAAAATGATAATAAACAGTAAAATAGGTTTTATTAGACTGTCACAATAAATTTACAGTCATGTATGTCATTACAGTATGTCAATAGTCTAATAAAACATTTTTTACTGTTTATAATCTTTTTATTTTACACTTTTTAGCATTTAAAAGAAGTATATATTTACAATGTGTTATGATTTGTTATATTTATGTGAATGATTACTGACAAAAAACGAGAACGAAAGTTCTGTATCCTATTAATTACATTTCGCTGGCTTTGATGGTGGTCGCTGATGATTATTCCCCACATCTGAAAGCTCATCATCAATGAAATGTTCTTCATTCATTGAAGGCTCTCCTTCAGTAAGTATGTCTTGGACGATAGCTTTGGTTTTATACTGCTTAAGTAGAACATATTCCTCTTTAGAACATGTACAAACAGGATAGTTTTGGATACAGCTCTTTCGTTTGTATTTTCGATAAATTGGACTTCTGGATAATTAACATTTTATGACTTTGTATAAAAGTTTCAAGAAATATACTCTGTGAAATGGGCAAAGGCAATTTAGACCACTAGAATCTCTACATATTTGACAGTGACTACAACCCTGTGATGCTTAGGTGCTACATTGATGCAGTGTTCATAATGAATTATTAGGCATCTTTTTTGTCTGCTTTCTAACAATATTTGCAGTGGTATATCTACTTATCCGCACGGTAATTAAACGATTTTTGTTCTTGCGGATTGCAAAAAGTTTTTCCAGTCTAATTAAAAAAAAACTCCATTTTACGGGATGTTCCTAAAGATTCAGCAGAAAAAGTAATACTTCTATCATATTTGCTGAGTAACCATCGACATTTGCTATAGCATTCGTTGCGTATTTCGATTGAACAAAAGCCACATAACTTTCACAAATTGATAAAAATCGTAAAACTTTTGAAAAATAATGATATATGTTAAATGTGTTAGACGTATTTAAAAAGAGAAGATGCAGAATCTGTAACTAATACTGGGTTGCTATTTATTGCATCCTTGTATGTCGTTCTGTGAAAAAAACGGCGCATTTCTTGAAATTTAGTAGAGGTGTAACAAGAAATCAACTTTCATGTCGACTGTTGATATCGCATCCCTTCCTACCTCACAAGACGCGGAGAAATTGACAAGATATACTACCATGTGCAGTTATGGCTGGGATATGAACAATTAGCAGTGGAGTTGGGTTTGAAGAAATATAACAATGGAATATCATCGAATTACAAATTTTCAATCACTGGCACCAGAAGCTGAGCTCTTTTAAATGCAATATAAATTGGTGTGGAAAGTGTGGCTGAAAATAAAACAATCATAATTGCTTGCTTGCCTGCCTAAATTCTGATAACGTTGCCAGAACATCATTGTCATTTTCGACGGTAGCGATAAAAATGGAGAGGTTGAATACCCTGTCGCCCAAGGAATATTTACTAAATAAAAGCTTCAAAAAGATTCTCCAAGTGATAAAAACAATTCACTAATGATAATCTTTCTAAAAAATCTAAAAAATATTTTCATTGGCCAGGACCATCAAAGTCGAAAAGTTCAAATAATTGTAACTACAACTTCCTTTCCTTTTTTTTTTTTTTTTTTCTTGTATTAAATGATTCACACATTTTATCACTGTATTCAACTTACTGGGAAACTTGAATTTTGTGCCCATATATACTTTGGTGTTTTTGTTTTTCAAGTTTTCCAGATCACCTCATTTCACTTGTTTTATATTGCTTATAAAAGGTTTAAAAATTGGTAATGCAGTGTTCATAATGAATGTTGACATAAATGATATAGATGAAATAACATGATGACATAAATCACATATGTTGACATAGATGAATGTTGACATAATGAATGTTGGTAAACATAATGCAACTACATATAACTTTAAACGGTTTTCTAGAGTTGCACTTTAGAGATGCAAATGGATACATAGTTATCGGATCACTTTCTCATCCTTCAACGTCGGAATTTCAAAACATTTAAAAAATATATTTACTTGTATGAGGGGAATATTTATCACAGTCTTTACATTGTTGTTATGATAAATACAGGCCATTTTCTCTAGTTTAATTTGGTGTAAAAACATTAAAAAAATAACCGTTTACAAAATAGAAAGATAAAAACCAACAAAAAGCGATTTTTTGGTAATTTTGCAATATATCACTTTTTTTAACCATGCTATTTAGCTATTTACGAGGTCACAATGTTGAAGGCCTTTTGCAACGCCTCGAAAAACATAAAAGAAGAGAAAGAAAAATGTGTACAAAACTTTCCAGGCAGAATGAAAACTTAACTTGGATAATAGTACCACTTATATTTATAATTGTACCTTAACGATATTACAGATATGTATTCACATCCTTTTAAGTGTGTGTGTAGGTATAATTCATTCAATTAAAAATTCAGAAGAATTAAGTGTATATGAAATTTCATCTCTCATTTATTTTAAAAAAAATTGTTATATACCTGCGTTGCAATGATGTAGGTAACAAATTCTAGTCATGTTAAAGTTGTTCTTAGGAATGAAAATATAAATTATCAAGAGCACAGTTAAAATTTCCTCAAACGTAAACCGGCGTTTTCTTTCTTTTCTTTCTCTTTCTGGGATTGAGAGTACCATATATAATTATGATTGCGAAAATACTAGAACCAAGTTTCTGAAAAATAAAATATTGTTGTGAGCTCGGGATACGAAAGGATTGATGCCAATATATAAGAACAATCAACAGATTTCATTTACTCCAAACAGTTCGGTAAATACACAAGAATCTTCACAATGACACAAATATTCAGTAATCTTCAAATCTAATAACAGCACAGCAAAATTTCACACAGAACAATATAGCGTATTGTTCAATACGAAGTCGCTTATAGACGACAGTCTCAAAGTAAAAGCCTCACAGCTGATAGTGAACTCAACTGAACTCATGGAGGTCCCGGCTGGCCCTTATATAGGCTTTAGAGATCATTCCAGAATTTTCCAGAGCTTTCGGATGTCCAGAATTTACCAGAAATTACTTCGACTTTCGAGAGAGAACCTCAAGCGAGAACGGACCCCAATGTACAGGTATAAGGGGTTGCACAAAAAGTCGCCAAATCCGTCGCCAACTTGGCGACAAAAATAAGTTGCCAAAACCATCGCCAACTTGGTGATAAACCCATTCCTTGGCGATATTTCCATAGACTTCCATTATAAAGATGAGGGTGTAAGGTTGTTTTTCTTGCACAGCACCCGAGACCTTTTGCATACAGTTACATGATGCTCAATAGGAAATACTTAAATAATGCTGCAATTTTCACAGTAATAAAATAAAATAAATGAAATATTTACAAATATATACAAAGTTCATAACAATATGAAAATATAAATATTGTCATACAACCAACATCCTTCCAATCATTTTTTTAACGTAAGTTTATTGAAGTGAAGAGACCAACACTTCGACCGGATGTGAATTGAAGTGGAGAGAGTAAGACTCAGTCAGTGGTGGTGTTATGTTATGAATAGGATGCCGGCAGTGCATCCGAGTAAATTTCTGTTTCGTTTTAAGAAATAATATGAGTAGTTTTGTGAAAGGATTGTTTCTCATAAGTAATGGTAAAAGTGTATATAGTTCTTTCCAAGTGTAAATAGCGTGTAGATAATCGTTTCTATTTAATAAACTTTATGTTACATTTTCAAGGAACATTACTTCATCATCGGCTATCATGATATTACCAATATAAAGATTTATTTAATGGTTAAGCGCACTGCGGTGAAGTTTGGGACAAATTTTCTTCTGACCCATAACTTCCCTCTAACTATTAGGTTAGAAAAAGACGTGGGATCTATAACAGCATAATGACCTTTGGAAATTATCTTATTAGAGTATTTTATGATTTAAATATCTCAAATAGCGCTCAGTTAAGAGAACACGGCAACTGTTGCACTGCAATACATTGAAAAACAGAAATGAAAAAAAGAAAATTAGCCTGTTTAATTTGTGAAAAGAAACAGGGAAAAGTTATGGTAAAGTCAGTATAAGTAAAATGTGACTTAAAAACTAAAATAATTGAAGGCGAATAATGTCTCAAATTTATTAATAGCTGGCTCTCCAAAAATTTAAAACAGTTATATGTTTTTCCATGATATATTTAATTAAATATGTAACATAAAAAACTCAAACCAAATTATTTCATTAAATAAAATATTCACATTTGTAAAATCAGAAATGTCAGTGAAACGTAACACAATATTTTATGGCATTTTCCCTTACCAAGTTATTTCATTAAAATTATACTTTATGGTTCAGAAGAAACTTGCTGTATCATTTTATTTGCGTATGAATACCAAAATATCCTTCCGATGTTTCCGAAATTTTCAAAAATCGTACAAACTTTTCAATTTATTTCTTTATTCCTTTGGGCTACATCCTTAGGAGAAATCTAACAAAGTTACAAATTGAAAGCTAATTATAGAAATATATTTCCGTGCATGTTTTAGGAATTTCGTCAAAATGTTTGCAAAAATTGCATTTTCAATGATTCAACTTTTTCGTTTCAGACTTACTTCCGAAATTAGAAAAATTACGAGGATAAAAGTATATATTCGTGGGTTTGAATATTTCATGAATGTGATTCGTGATATAAAGTTAGTTTTCAAAAGTTTATTTATTCTGCTGCGTATTTTGAGATATAAATAAACATTGGAAAAACGGTTTCTTTTTCATTCTCTGCATAATTCTTTAAGTTTGTTCCAAATGCATTTACAACATTTGTAAGAATTTTTAAATATTGCTTTTAATGTATTGAGTATTACAGATGCTTCAAAAAAAGTTAATGGCAACAATTCAATTCTTTCAAAAATATATGAATAAAAACATGCAAAATATAAATTTTATTTTACATATTACTTGCTATAGAGTGTTTCAAAACGCCGGAGCAAAATTAAATTCGAAAGAAAAAATATTTATTTGTCGGAGGTATTTGCCTTTTGCAGAATTATATTTACTTTGATAGGGGATTGTGTATTGCAGAAAGAAAAAGTAGCTCAAAAATCTCAACTGTAGAGATTAAGGGAGATGCTGCAAGTAATGGCATGGAAGTCAAGTATGAACATAACCTACAATATGAAAAATTACGATACCAAGTAATTACATCATTTGATTTTTGTTTGTGAGGCTACCTAAAACTATGTGTTTACAAAGCAAATCGCCTATTTTTACCACTACTGAAAAACATTATTTTTTCATCTAGATGTGTATTAAAAACATTTGTTAAAATTACTGCAAGTTATCAAAGTTAAGAATACATGGCAAATATTGCACTGGAATACATTTCAAAACGGAAATGAAAGAAGAAAATTAGTATATTTAATTTAGATAAAGTGAAAGGGATAAGTTATGGTAATATCTGCATCAATAAAAGTTGACTTAAAAACTAAATTGAAGGCGAACAATGATACGATAAAACAACTGCATAAATGAATAATAAATAAACACGATAAAACAACTGCAAACTATCAAAGTTAAGAATACACGGCAAATATTGCACTGAAATACATTGCAAAACGAAAATGAAAGAACAAATTAAAATTAGCCTATTTAATGTATAAAAAGTGAAAGGGAAAATTTATTGTAATGTCTAATAATTTAAATAGAGTTAAAATGGTTTAAATAGAGTACGGGAAATAATAGAAGATTATTTATTTCATTAATACACGCATTGAAATGTATTCTTGTTCATACATGACACAAAATTTTAAAAATGAGAATATTTTTTTCTTTAGCAAAATATATATTTTTTTCAATTTAATTGCTTACTTTTATGTTACTAATTTAAGTATTTAATGGTGTTACAAAATATAGGTTAATACATTTTTTCAGGAATTATTTTGTTTTGTATTACTAGAGATGTATAGTGGATATTTGGCATATAATATATACATTAATTAAAATAGCCTAAAAATCGAAAATTTTATAGGAAATATACAATTATAGGTTAATAATGGCAAGTTGTTCGTGAAAATAGATGATTGTTTTGGCTCAAAATTTCAATTTGAGCATTATTATTTCTCAATCCAATAGAGTCAATTAAATGCTATCAAATATGAAACTATTTTCTAACTAAAGTGGAATGAAAAGTTTTAGGATGCTGCATTTTCAAAATATTTATCTATATTTCATGTGTCACAGCTTATGTCTGTTTTATTCAACAGCAGCAACCCTTCAAACGCAATTCTTTATCGGTTTATTATCCTATTTCATTATTAATATAATTATCAATGAAAAAAAACTTAATTTTAAATTCAAAATATTAAAAATGCATAAAATATCTGATACAGGTGTTAATCGCTGCATTACAAATATAAAAACGTATTTTTACTCTTAATCTTTGTATTTATTCGGATAAATACATTAGATTTAAATTTGCATCTAACTTTATTAACTTATATGAAAAGCATTTTGATGCCAAGAGATTAGAACATTATATACCAATCTCAAAATGATATTCTAAAAACAATAAATAGTTTTTACATTGTTTTATTGATAAAAATATTAATAGAAACTTTTGGTTTATTCATTTTATACAAACATGTGTAAAATAATTGTTGTGGTTGGAAAACCTTTTTTACAGTGCGCAAAGAAATAAAAATTTCATGAAACGTTAAAAATCTATTAAAGACAGAATTTGAGTACATATTTTTAATTAGAAATGGAATATTTTCTTGCGAAACGTTTTGTTTGGTTCAGAATTATCAGAGAAGTTACCAACGGTAAAAAAATATATATGAATAGAAAATCGTTTTTTTTTCTCTCTTTGAAGACTAGGGGGCTCTGCCCCCTGCTCGCTACGCTCACCAACCCCCGTTCTGGTTTCACAGCCTCTTAAAACCTGGTAAATGCAATGTATCCTGTTTTAAAAAGATGATGATGATGATATCACGAACGGCGACTATCTTCTGTAATCAAGTTATAATGCTTTTTCGTTTAACTGGTTATAATGCTTTTTCATTTAATTCATCTTTTTTATTTTTAGTATTCATGTGTAAACACAATTTTTATGACGTAATTTTATTTATTTCCTGCTTTCAACACGTGATCATTTAATTATTATTTTAAACTTTCATTATTGTTTTTAATAGTCTCGCGCATATACATTTTTTATTTGAGATAAAATACAATCATTTGCTCTTATTTAGAAATGGCAACAATATAAAAAAATGACTTTCAATAAAATATCTTTTACTCGATTTTTAAGGATTTTTTGAGTTTTAACTGTCCGACCGTGATTTTTTGAATTTCTGAAAGCTTGTTATATTTCGCGTCTGGTGGTATGATTTTCGAATCCGTAGGATTTCTAGAAAAAAAGTAATCGCTCCTCAAAAAAATCCATAGTAAAAAAGCGATGAGAATAACCCGGAATATGTACGCAGATTTTCATTGGTCCATTTTGAAACCATTACTTTTTTTTATATGTAGAAGGATTCAAAACTGTTGGCTCCTTCCAAAAGTCAACTACTGATTGCTATAGATGTCCAAAAATTCCGATAAACAAAACATTTTTAGGGACATATAATATTGCATTGATAATTAAACAAAGTTTTACAAATTCTGCATTACAGTGTTAGTTATATAATATTTTTTGCGCATTTCCCAGTCCTTTATAATGAAATGTGTGTATCGTCATGGGAATTTAATGAATTTTCTAGCTTCTTGGGCAGTTACCCAGTCTTATATTACGGTATCCTAATGTGACACGAAAGTTGTTTAAAGTTTAAGTTTTCAAATATATGAATATTCATTTATTAAACTTTAGAAAACAACTCTCATACTCCGTTAATTTCCCTATGGCCGTCATAAAGCGATATTTAATGACGCAATTCAAATATTTATTCTTCTTACTGACTTTTAGTTACAATGGCGCTTTGTATACTAATTATTTCAGAGACTACTCGTACAGTTTTTCAAATGCAAAACTCACAGACGAATAATGCGACAGAAGATGATAACGAAATTTGATAACTTTGCAGTATTTGAGTTAATCTTTACAAAATGAAAAATAAAACATAGTGTCTGCTATTCATAAAAAATATAGTGCAAAAAATTTAAAACCAAATTTTGATGATGCCCGGTAATATCGGTTTCTGACTAGTACTGTTCAGTTTTTATGAACTTCAGAATCAGAAGTTTTTAGATGTAGGGTAAAAACATTCCATAACTTTATCACAAAGTAAAGTTTATTTACAGTTCTAATTTGTACACTCGTACACTCGTTTGTTTTAACTCACAAAACTATACACAGCAATACTTATGGCGTAATAATATATATTAAATTTCTCAAAATAAAAGAAATAGAATCTCAAAGCCATTTAACTGCGTATTAACCAAAAAAGGAAAACATGAACACAAGACTGTTGCCATCGGCAACGTAACTTACAAAATATCAAAAACAAAAATAATAATCATGTAGAGTTTTAACCCAACATCCTCCCACCTAAGTTAAATTTTAACATAAAAGTTAACTTACAATTAATAATAGTCACAATTACAATAGCAAAATTATATAAATAGTTCACAAGTCCAGTCTATGAGGCATTTTAATGATACGGCCACTCACTTTGATATCTTGTAGGAACATTGAAAGAGTCAATGGAACAAGCTCTGCGTCGTTATCTGCGATATACGTCAACGGTCTTGAATTGATTATGGATTCGCAATCACACAGCACCGTCGTCATTTGTTCGTAAGTTAAAGAAGATCGGCCCAGTACTCTTCTCAACAATTTTTTAAGAATACCGACCAGTCTCTCCCACCAAGAGGCAGTCGGTGGGTTGAATTTCCACTTAATAGGATGAAGAGCAGTGTCACTTACAATAAGGTTCCAATCCAGTGCACTTAGCAGATTTGAAGCACCCACAAAATTGGAGCCATTGTCACAATAGATAGTGCTGCATCGTCCTCTACGGGCTACGAACCTGCGCAAAGCTAGTAAAAAGGAAGGTGTAGATAAATAATCCACTAATTCAATGTGTACTGCCCAGTAGACGGCACATGTGAATAGACAAACCCAGGATTTCTTATTATCTCTGAGAAACAGTGGCCCCCCCAAGTCAACTCCACAGATCTCAAATACAGCAGCGTCTCGTATACGGTCCTCTGGAAGAGATGGAGTGAGAGTATCGAGCTTTTTTACAGAATGTCTCCTACAAACAATACATTTGGATAAGATGGATCTCACTGTCTTCCTACCATGCAGAATCCAGAATCTCTCTCTTAAAATGTTAAGCAGCATTTGAGTCCCAGCATGAGCATATTTTTCATGATAGTATGTCACTATACGCTTTACAACTTCATGTTGAGATGGTAAAATTGCAGGCATTATAAAATCTTCACTATCTTGTCGATACAAAAGTTTTGTTTTCAATCGGATAATATCGTTTTTATCCTTGAAAGCTCCCAGAGTTTTTAACTTTTCATCCTTTTCATTAACGAAGCTTTCTTTCTGTATTATTCTGATAACTCTATACTCAGCTACAGAAATTTCTTCGGAATCAAGGCTACCATATTTTCTACTACTTCTCGGAATACGACTATTATTGATGAATCGAAGTAGCCAGGCAATAATTCTTACAGTTTTGTTGTAGTTCGAAAACTTATGGATAAAGGAACTGTCTATATTTTGAAGGTTCACCATAGATGATACTATTTCCTTTCTCTTTTCCTTTAACACTTCTTCTTCATTTACTGAGAATTCTGATCTAGGCCATTCATCAGATGGGTAATACAGCCAAGGAGAACCTTTCCACCACTCTGTCTCCAATAATTGTCGAGCGGAACAACCTCTGGAGGGTAAATCCGCTGGATTGATCGACCCAGGTACATAATACCAATTTTCTGGTTTACTCACTAATCTAATTTCTCGCACTCTGTTATACACAAATGGTGTTCAGTTTTCGCTACTCTTTATCCAATATAATGCGTTACTGGAGTCAGTCCAAAAGAAGGTGGGAATATCTCCTAATTTTAAATCTGCTATAACTCTTTGCCACAGTCGGGTACCAATAGTGCACGCTAACAACTCTAACCGAGGAATTGTAATAGACTTCAGCGGAGCTACTTTAGATCGTGCTTGAACTAGTTGACATGAAGTTAAGTTCTTACTTTCACTCCTTAAATATATGCAGGTAGCATAAGCTACTTTGCTCGCATCACAAAAGACGTGTAAACTTAAATTGCAGGTATCATCAGGGTCTTTTATTAAGCATCTAGGTATAGTAACTTCTTTTAGTAGATCAAGCTGTTTTCTCCACTTTTTGAATTTTTTAGAAATTGCTGATGGCAGCTCTGCATCCCAAGTTGTTTTCATTTTCCACAGTTCTTGTAACATTAATTTCGGATATAAGGTCACTGGACAAGTATAACCAATAGGGTCAAAAATTTTGTGGACTTCTGACAATATTTTTCTTTTAGTAACAGGTCCATTATCTTCACAAACTTCTTTTAAATTTACAGAAAGAGTATCTGAGTTCAAGAACCACTGCAGGCCTAATACTGGGACAACTTTATTTTTTGTACAAGAAGCCTCTTTTGTTGAGGAATGGGGATAATTGTGCTCCCACCCTCTAAGGTCAAACTTCCTTCCTGACATAATATCTGTAGCTACTTTAATGAATTCATGCAATTCTGTCTCCGTTTTTACACTAGTTAGACAATTGTCTACATAAAAGCTGTTCTTAAGTTTCTGGACAATATCCACAGGGTATTTTGAGTTTCCAAGTTGTGCTTCCTCCAAAATTATTTCCAGATGATACTGAATCACAGAATTAAGTAAGAAAGGACTACTTGAAATTCCGAAGACGACACGACAATGTCTATAATATTTCAGTTCATTATTTTCGTCATACCAAAGAAATCTTAAATAATCTTTATCGCTTTCTTGTAGGCGAATTTGTAAAAATGCTTTACGGATGTCCGCCGTAACTCCAAACTTGTTCATCCGAAAACGTGTTAATATTGTAGGAATTAACTCAACAAGGTTTATCCCTTTCTCCAGGCAGTCATTTAAGCTTGGGAAAGCTCTCAGCTTTGCTGAAGCATCAAACACGGGTCTGATTCTAGTTGTGCTATTTTCTTTCACGATATGTCTGTGTGGTAAATAATGAGACGGTAATTGAATCTCGTGCTTAGGAATTTTTTCAATTATTCCTTCTTTTTCCCATTCTTCAAATATTTTATTATAATCATCATATAAATTTTCTTCTTTCAACTTCCGTGCAGTACCTTCCAGTCTCTTTAAAGCCAAGTTATAATTATCAGGTAGTGGAGGGTGATCGGCAAGCCAAGGTAAATGTACCACAAAACGATTGTCTTTGTCGATTTGAACTGTGTTAAGAAAATGCTCTCTGGCGGATTCATGAAGGTCTTCTTTAGTTTTCTTCTCAGAAGGATCTGTAATACCGAGAGTGTCAAGAGTCCACAATTCTGTTATTGTTCGAGTAGTAGAAAGCATAGAATTAGCTACTGAGATTTCATTTACCTCTGAAGAAATCTGGGGTATACGTCCCATTGTGGTCCACCCTAAACGTGTTTCCATTGCTGTTAAACCACATGATAAGGATTTGTAACCACCGGTAATGATTTTTCCGGCTACATCGGCTCCTATTAAGATTTCAATAGGACCTATATAATCATCGTTGACACAAATATTATAGTCAGTAAGCTCTTTTAAATGAATCGCAGGTATTGTCGGTGGAACGCTCCCACAGATAACAGGTTGACTCAGTACTTTAAAATGACAGTTATAAGATCCATCGCAACTTGTCAAATATAAAGTAAACACATCATGCTTGCACACTCCTGTATTTTCTCCTCCGAACAGAGAATGCTGAAGATATTCATAGTCTTCCCTTTTATATTTCATCTCTTTGGCAGTGTTTTTTAAAATGTAAGAGCGCTGCGAAGCAGAATCTATGATGGCTCTTGCCTTCCGTTTTCTCCCATTACCTCTGATTAAAACCGTTAATGTTAATAACATAACACTAGGGCTTTTGGATATATTCGCAAGTGCTTGATCCCCTTTTGAAACATTATCTAACTCTGTAGTTTCTTTTCCGGTTGGTGAGAATGCTGGTTGCTTTATGTTACGACAGAGTAATATATGATGTCTTTTTCCAATACCCAAACAAGTTATCTTTGAATAACACTTACGAACTTGATGACCCGGTTTTAAGCACAGAAAACAGCACCCTGATTTCTCTACGAGATTTTCTCTATCTTTCATCGTCATTTTCCGTACCTTCAAACAGTCAGTGGAATTATGGAAATTGCGGCAAAATATGCACTGCTTTTGTTCATTCGAAGAGGTCAAAAGCTCAGCTGCACTAGCTATTTGACGAGTGTCCCCGTATTTGTGTCTATCATTTCCAGCCCTCTTCTCTTTGAACAATTTAAAATTACTCTTGGTCTCAATCCCAAAGTTTTGAGAGGCTAGGATTATGCGCTCCTCTGCCTGCACTTCATCTTGAAGAAAATCAAGAATTGAATCGAGATCAGTCTTTTCAGTAATTTTAGATGTATTTTGATCCTCCTCCTCATGTGATCTATGACTTACAGATCTATATCGTTCCCAAGCTAGAAGCGTTTCCTCAGGTAAAGCAGATTCGACAAGTGGTAAAAGCATCGACACATACTTATCTCTCGTTACCCCTAGTATTTCAAGCGCACGAAGCTTTGTTTCTAATAAATCATAAAGATTTCTCAAAGATTTTTTCGACATATTCTGCTTTTGGATAACCAATGACAGAAGATCCCTAACATACACCTGTATAAGTAGCTCTTCTCTCCCAAAACGTAATTTCAATTGTTCTATTGCTTTCTCATAACTATTTCCCCCGGGTGGAAAACTTTTAATTAACTCTTCGGCAGCACTTCCCTTCTCCATACATTGGGATAGATATGCAAACTTATCATGCAGATCTAAATTAGGGTCTTTATTAATTTTCTCAAACTGCCCCCAAAAACTAACCCAGTTCCTTAGATTTCCATTAAATGTAGGCAATTTTATTTTTGGGTAACGTAATAACGTATTTTTCTGAGAATCACTACAATTCGAAGAAACGTCTTCTCTTTCTGAAAGCAAAAGCTGACTCAACTTAATCTGTAATAACCGCCAACGGTCTATATAACATTCGGATTCATCGATCTCTTTTTCAATTAAATCATCTGTAATGTTTTCAGAATAAAGAAACTGTTTAACATTTTCTTCAGAATTTAGCATTAGCGTAGTTTTCTCCTCAATAAGTTTCAGTTTAATTATTTTGTCAGAATTTGTTAAGTTTGTTTCTTCAGTATCGAACTCGTTACAAGCTTTGCTAAACAATCTCCTATGCTGAGTTCTAATTTTCTTTTCTGCTTCCATATCAACTCAAAAATAAGACAAACAAAACAAAACTTACTCGATAATCAGCAGCCGAGTCCTGTCGGCGGACGCCAGATGTTCAGTTTTTATGAACTTCAGAATCAGAAGTTTTTAGATGTAGGGTAAAAACATTCCATAACTTTATCACAAAGTAAAGTTTATTTACAGTTCTAATTTGTACACTCGTACACTCGTTTGTTTTAACTCACAAAACTATACACAGCAATACTTATGGCGTAATAATATATATTAAATTTCTCAAAATAAAAGAAATAGAATCTCAAAGCCATTTAACTGCGTATTAACCAAAAAAGGAAAACATGAACACAAGACTGTTGCCATCGGCAACGTAACTTACAAAATATCAAAAACAAAAATAATAATCATGTAGAGTTTTAACCCAACAAGTACTGCTCATTTTGTACAGATCTATAGGCCCTTATTTAAATCAAATTAACTACTGCCACAGAATATTATGCTTACAATATGTATTTCTAAAAATATATATAGAGAGAAAGAAGTATATTTGGTTAATATTTTTGTATGACATAAAAATTTTACACAAAAATAAATACATACATATAGAATTGCTGTCTTACACTTCCAAAAATAAAAACAATGAACACCTTATTCTATATGATTTTAGACGTAAAGAAGAAATTGAATTATTTTTTCATGAAGTATTTATTTTAAAACAAATAAATATCTTACAGAAAATCAGATAATTAAACTTGTCTGAAAAATAAAATGTTATTTAGTTACATAAATGAATTCAAATTCAAATATACAACTAATCATAAAACTTCAATACTAATTGCTCTCTTTACAACAAAATTAAAAAAACAAACACTATAGATCGTATATCAATTGTTGTTCCCTAATACGAGTTCTTATGCTGTCATCACAACTATGTTTTGTACTGCACATAAATTATACAGTCACAATATTAGCATTTATGCTTCAGAGATCGTGTGTGGTATTTCACAGAAACGTAAAGGTCCATTTGCATTCTGATGTTAAATTCCTAGGTGTTGGGTAGCAGACGTTAAATACAAAACCTAAGCAATTAGCAGTGCGAAGATAAGCAATGAATCATACTGATTGGTTTGAAAACTTGTGCCTAGCAGACCTCATATAACTGAGGAGACGGTTACATCATAATGTAAACGAAGCATAACAGAATGGCACTGTGATGCCAGGATTGCGCGTGAGAAAATAATTTCAGCCTTATCTGTCGTGCAAGATGGAAGTTAATTAGTATTAGAAAATCAACCGGATGTTCTTGATCACCCCCTTAATTCATCTAATTTTTCACCTTAGAATTTCGATTTATACAGAAAACAAAATAAAAATCACCACGCGATAAAGCACGATACTCTCTAACACATCAATACTTCAAAACAACACATGAGTCAAATCGAACAGTATTCCACCGCCCTTACATCGTGGACAGCGTGTCATCGTGGATAGTCTGTTACATCGTGGACAGTCTTAAAAAATTCGTACCGTGATCATAAAACGACAGTGAATTTCCTGTCAATGTCATTTTTGTCTTTCTCTTTGCAATAAACTTACATAACACGATTCTGGTAAATATGTTTTATATTAGTATACCAATTCCAACAGGCATTAGCATATATTGTGTGGAGAGCAACTTTGTATAGCAGTAAATTTTCATATTGTTTTATTTTAAAATACGACGAAAAATAGTATGTTTTAAAGTAAAAATAATATGAAAAGATATTGTCATGCAAGTGTTGCTCACCACACAATATATGCTAATGCCTGATGGAATACATATACTAATATAACATATAATTATAATACCGGCATTAAAGAAAACAAGATATTTAGTTTATCAACTATTTAAAAACGATTCTGGTATTTATAATTTTTTCATAATTCTCATTTCAGGCTTCGTTGAAATTTATTAAGTTATTAATATAAATGTACATAAAAATAATTGCATTTATATTTTTTTCATGTTGAAAGATCTATTGAACGAAATAATTTTCTTTCTATTTGCAACTGCGATTGAGTATTTCAATCTAATATTTGAAATCCCTAACACATGATTTTCAAAACATTATAACACTGTAAAAATTTTTCGTAAAATTTCAGTAAATGTACCGTAAATTAACGGTACTTGTACCGGTTTCACTCTTTACGGTATGCGTACCGTACTTCTAAGGTACATTAAGAGTAAAAAAAAAACAGTATATGTTCCATTTCAATTATAAACGGTATTTATACTGTAAAATGATTGTTTTTCAGTAAAATAATCACTATTTATACCGTAAAATTTTTTTTTTTCAGTAAGTAAAAAGCTGGTAACCCCGCCTCGGTCTACGGCAACCCCTGAAGTGATGCTCTTGCTTTTGTTACGTAATGCGTGCAGGCCTGAGGAGAGGGGTGGGGTGCAGGCGGTACATATATTTTTAAATATTTTACGGTACATATACCCTCCAGTTAAATTACGGTATATACACTGGTCACAAAGTTGCCAGTATATGTACCGTAATTTTTGCCCAAATTTTTTTACAGTGTAGCTACGACGACTTGAATAAAAATTTATTTGTAATGTGTAAGCAATATTTTTAAATCTGAATGTTTGCTTCTGTTTTACACTCCATTTAACTACTGTTTACTTTTCTATAGATTGTTACATTTAGAAATATTTTACATGTATATTTTACAAAATAAATAAAATACTTCATGCAAAACTTACAAAGAGTTTCTCTCTGAACATGAAGTTAAAATATTTCAAAACATATTCTTATTTTAAAGGCGGAAAAATCGCAATAAATTAGTTTGCCATTTTATCTGCGTTTAAGTATTTTCAGTTTGCGATCAAATATTTTTGTTTACTTGAGATTTCTACACCTCATTTATTAACTACGATCTAAACGCATACTCTTTCTACCAATCATTTTCATTTAATTTATTAATGACTCAGTACAAAAAATAAAATAAAATTAAAACAAAACTTCTGTTAAAATATCCGTACAAAATTATTTTTGCATACCACTGTCTCTCGATAAACTTTCAAGTATTCGGAAATTTAATTAATCGACAAAGTAACTTATGAGATTCTTTAATGGAAATATTGCATTTGTATTTATCAAAATTTGGTAAAAAGGGTAAAAAGGGTAATACTATGATAGTTTCAATCAGTAATTGTAATCAGTTGAATACTTTAAAAAGTATTCATTAAACATAAATATTTTCGTCAAAATGCATACAAACAATGGAAACAACGTGCTTATATATTTTACAAAATTAAGCGTTCGTATTGAAAATGTCAAAGTCTGCTACAATTTCTATATAAAGATGGCCCTTAAAGTTATTTTTTAACATTAATGAAAAGAAGGCATAACTGCTAATCGAAGAAGCATTTTTGTTTTTCTCAGCAAAATTTTGGCAATAAAAAAATACTACATTTTTTTTTTCCAACTGTATATATATATAAGATATAAGTACAAAAATGCAAATATTATCTCTATATTGCCATGTACTAAGAAATTATTATCCACATTTTTCAATAAAAGAAATTGCTTCAACTTTCAAGCGGTAACTCTGCCAATGTAGTATATAAATGCGTATATATATATATATATATATATATATATATATGTATATATATATATATATATATATGCGTGTGTGTGTGTGTGTGTAATCGAATGTTTGACCGAGTGTATGACCGAATCTCTTATTTATACATCTCTATGTTAAATGGATTTTATAGTAGAAGTTATTATATATATATAACTTGTATTCCTGAAGGAGATATTTTGCATTGATACTGAAAACAATCTAAAAAATTATAAGAAATATATAAATAAATACATAGTAAAATGCGTAAATTATCTATACCGATATTTATAATGAAAGCTAATCAACAAACAAAAACCAAAATTGGACTATAAAAATATGTTTTAAATGTCAACAAAGCTCCATTGTTCAACAAAGCTTTCTAAAAACACTTCTAAGAAATATAATTAAATAGCCCAATTTCGTTTCCATTTTATCAGCTTTAATTGAGTTTTAGCACAGTAAATATTCTTAAAGTCTACCAAAAGTAGCACCGTTACGGAATTTCTAACTAAGCTACGATGTTTTTAGCTTTACTCAAATGGCTTTCTATTGATCTGCGTTAGTTTTTCTTTTCTTTTATTGATTTTTCCTGTTTTCACTTTTTTATTTCAAAAGTTTCTGAAAAGCTTTTTCATTTAAGTTTATGGGTTTTATTTAAAACATTGCAACAGTGAAACTCTTTTAAGTAAGAACTCTAGAACCTAGTTTATCTAATTTATCATTACAAATTTATTTGCTTAATCTCTACAAGACAAATATATTAAAAATCAAAGTTTTTAAGAATTAGCAATAGCATAAAAACAATAATTTATAAATTTTATTGAGATTAAAATGCTAGAATTCATATGCCAAGATTGTGGTATTTTCAAAATTATCTTAAAATAATTAAATAATTATGCTGCATGCAGACATTTTACTTTCTAAGTGGAATATTTTATGTAAAATGTACGTGTGCAATTATCATTTGAATACATTAGATATGTATGGATGTGTTTTGTAAGATAAATCAGATATAAGAGCCTTAATTGAAAAATGTTATAAAACATTTCAGATCCAAGTCTTCTGTACTTATTTTTATCCTTACAGTTTTACATTATATTCATTAATTGAAATAGTAAATAAAATCTAAAAGCTTCTAATACAACTATATGTGTGATGTGAAATACTGTCTGTTTAGAAAAGCCGAAATCTGAGGGGACAAACTATTTTCTACAGTCGCAAAGCGCAACACCTATTTGTAAAATTTCCAATTTTAAATAAATATGTGTATGTCTTTCCTAGTTTTTCCTCTAGTAAATATTAAGAATGATAAGTACATTAATAATAGTCTTGTTATATATCCTTTTATAAAAAAAGTACTGTACGTTTCACATTATATATATATATATATATATATATATATATAATAACTGACTATCACTTTCAAGCAAGTGGGACAGTGCGATCCAAGATCGCACAAAAGGTTTCGTTTAATACCCATATAAAAAAAAAAAAAACTTTATCGTAAATAGAATTAGTTCTGTGAAAAATTGGCGCATTAAATATGTATTATTAAAAATGGTGTCATATAAGGATAAACCAACCGCTGGAGGGAGCGGTTCACTAAATGCACTATTTATAAAAACATCCCGATCCCAGCGATTAAAAAAATACAAACGTTTCTTTAATTCTTAAAGACATTGTCAATTAGGCTTTCATTCCTTTACCGTAAAAATCAGGTGCTTTTGATTACGGTAAAAACGTATTATCATTAACGCAAAATAAAATCGTAATTTCTGTTCTAATTATGCAATTCTTATAAAGATTCGAGTTATGGGTTTTCCATAAAAAAATAAGCATAGATGGCTAAATCGATAAATTCAATATTAAAAAATAATAATAATACAGCTTTAAAACTCTGAGTTCATTCAAAGTCTGTGTTTTACGCTTTACATATGTCAAGAGCTCGCAAACGACGTGTTTGCTATGTCTAGCTATGATGTCACATGTTCAAACACATTATTTTTAAGCCGTCTAATAAAATAAATAAATAATTGTAATTTACGTTCTAATTATCGGAGAATTACGAAAATTACATTTTCAGATTCCTCGGGAAAATATACGCGTGGATGCATAATTTTCAAATCGATAAAGGCAATATTTCAAATAATAATAATAATAATAGAACCGAAATTCTACCAGTATAAAGAAAAGCGGTTTCTGTTTCATTCTTTTACCCCAGCGAAAATGAAAATTTTAGAGTTGCAGGTGAAAGACAAAAGGTCATTGGTCGGTTTCGACCCTCGTATCAGGGTACCATTTCAGTCAAAACTAAACTTCTATCTTTGTTTCGGTAAAAATGTTCCTTTTTAGCTAATTTTCGATGGTTTTTAATTAATATCTTACACTAATTAAAGACTATTTCAAAAATGTATGATTTCCAGTGTGACAGTAGGTATGCAATTTTAAGTACACAAAATTGCAAGCCTCTAATTGGTAAACATTCTGAGAACGGACTATGACAGACAGACAGGCGGATAAGCAGACATAGGAGTGAGACGAATAGGGTTTCGTGAGGCGAGCGAAATCCTAAAAAGTAAGACGGTAAGCTTAACGTAAATAATTATGTACACAAAAGCTATATACATTAATTAATGGACGTCTTTAAAATAAGAACATTTCTGTTCCTTTTTCTGTCAAAGGCCATATACGTTCTATGTATCAAGCTTTCTCGACGTCTCTCTGAATCTGTTCTCGCACGGTTTTCTTCCCGCACCGAAAGTGCGTTCATATGACGTATTTTTATGACGTCCGCTTAAGTGACCTCGGTATGGTGCACCATTCTCTGCTACTTAAACAGTTAAAACAGGCGTTATGGAAACAGAAGATATGGCCACCTACATATAGCTATATGTATTTTTAAAACAATACTGACATTTTAACACCTTCTGTACTGTTTCAATTATTGAAATTCACATGGTGGCGATACACAGGATGGCCATAATTAATGTGCGAATGTTGGAAGTGGTCTACAAGTTAAACTATTTAGAATATTTTTAAGAGCTTTGATTGTTATACTGTTTAAAGAATGCTGAAACAAATTTTACAATTAAAAAATAGTTTTAAAATTTTCCAACAGACGCCGCTGTATATCATTAAATTAAAAAAGAAATGAAAATAAATACAAAGAATTTCCCACCTTCTAAATTTTAAACATCTTTATCAAAAATTTGACGCAAAATTCTAGCCACGAGTTTGTCACATAATAATAATAATAATAATAATAATAATAATAATAATAATAATAATTTGCTTGAAAAACAGTATAACAAAAAGTAAATGGATTTTATTCTCCTTTACAGATGATGGTCGACCAGAGTGCACATCGTCTTCGAGGATGAAATTTCCGCGATTAAACTTTTCAAATCACCTGTGAACTGTGTCATCTGAAACAGAACTTTTTTGATATACTCTAGAAATTTTACAAGCAGTCTGACTAGCATTTTTACCTTTCTTGAAATAAAAGAGACGAAACTGAACTTTCCGGTTATCCATTCTTAGCACTGCACTGACACAAACATTATGCCGCAACACAAGCGAGAATTAAGCAGCGCAAACAGAAAAGACGGAATGTACATATGAGTCATTGAAGGTCACTCGTTAGCAGCAGTAGTAAAATAACTAATCGAAATCGGGCTTCACTTTTTGAAAAACCGCGCAACTTACCGGATGATCCAATATATGTTCTTGGGTTTTGATTTTGTAAGACGTCTATTTATAAAACTGATATCGATTTGAACGTTTACAGAGTACTGAGGGAATTCAGGGGATTTGAAAACTAGATTTTTCCTAAAGTAATGGTATCTATATTTAAAAATAGAACTTTTTCATTAAATATGGCAAATATTAGTTTGCGAAAAATCTGGTATACTTCCCTTGAGACGTACGATCCCTGCTGTATTATTGTACATCTCTTATAGGTAATACATTTAAAATATGCTACCACGTATTTATGGTAAACGGGATTCAGTTTTATGAAAAATAGTTTTATGCTGATAAGTACTTTTGAAGATTTCACATAAAATTGGAAATTTTTTGACAATTTATTTACTACAACGAAATTTAATCAAGTTTCTCAGAACTTTTGTGAGAATTTTCCATGTTATACAAGTAATTAAGTTCACTATTACGTTTACAGTTTGTATAAACCAAAATAATGAAGATTAAATATAGATTTTTGTTTTAAATTTTAACTGCAAATATGATGAAACTTATGTAAAAATGCCTGTAGTGCTTTATATTCACTGAATTTTTATGAACTATTATTTAACATTTAGTTTTATAAAAATAGGTCATGTTATTGATCGTCTAATAATATAAAATAACTTTGTGTTGAATAAAAAGTCAAACTAATTTTACACTTAAATGTATTCCATTTAAATTGAAAATCCAGCAACTAAAAAGTTTAATACAGTTGTTGCCATTTCAACATACAAATATACAAGTGGCATTTAACAAGATTTTTATTGTGAGTAAATATACAGTAGTGTGCAAAATATAAATGGACAAACTCTGTAATTAATTTCATGTAATATAGGTTTAAAAATGACCAATTGTTCATCTATGAAAAAAATTTTAACTCAAATATTCGCATATAAACTTAAAGAATACTTTTCAGTAGTTTCATAATTAAGCACAATATTCTTCTATTTATAATATAACTATTAAAGTATTTCATTAGTAATAATAGCAACAACATCAACAACAACAATAAAAATAATAATAGAATTTTACTAAATGAAATTACCTTTCATTAAACATTGCACCTACGTGATATTTTCATAAATATAAGTTAATCAAGGAAATATGTATTTGGATTACCTTCAACTAACATAACTTTATATTACTCCTCTTCCACTAAAGTATATTTTATAATTTTGATTTTGATTTTTTTTTCCATTTGTAGGAGTACTTATACATTGTTTTATTACATCTCAGGAGAAAAAAAAAAGTTATATTTTGCATTAAATAAATTAAGAATTAACAATTAATTTCTCGTATGCTTTTATGAAATGTTATTATTCAAAAATTTTAAATAAACTTACTTGAATCATATAAATATGTTTATTAAAACCTATGTGAAAAATGTTGATTTAAAATTAATGAGTTTAGTACATTTCATTCAGATATTAGAAATTGAAATATATATTTTTAAGTTACTTTTATTTTCAAATTTTGAAATAACTAACATCAAAGACGGTGTTTGAAGCTTTCATTTCTTGCATATTAATTTTGCTGCAAGTAAAATTCTAAGTAGCTTATGGAGATTGTACTCTTAAGAGCATACGCTAGTCACGCGAAGAAACGCTCCAGCTAATGTTAAGTCTATGGGGAGGTTATCGCGCGATTTCTCGCTCGCATTTTAATATTTTTAAATGATTTTTTTAAATAGGATAGCTGAGGTCGATCTCTAACGTTGTTAGTTTTTACTTTTTCAATTTTGGTTACGGTTTTTTTTATAAGCGGACATTTTAAATTTTGAAACCGGTTCTGAAAGTGAAATTACCCTTATATAAAGAAAACTGGAAATAAAATTGAATATGTAAAAACTAACAACGTTATAGATCGACCTCAGCTATCCTATGCAAAAAAAAATTATTTAAAAATATTAAAATGCGAGCGAGAAATCGCGCGATAACCTTCCCATAGACTTAACATTAGCTGGAGCGTTTTTTTCGCGTGACTGATGTAGGTTCTTAAGAATGTAATGTCTGATACTATTAAATCTACAGGAAGTGGTTTTCGTGTGAATAATTTTTATTATATAAAGTATTTTCATCTCAACGAAGTATTCTTATCCAATTGCATCACAAATTTGGATATCATAACTCTCTGCAATTTATTATATTAAATCTTTGTCTAATTATTTTCGAGTTCAATAAATTTAATAATGTACATACGAGATATAAATATAATTTTAAATTATCCACTTTAAAATGTATGAGTGTAGGGTGGACTGGGGATTAATGGAACAGGTGAATTTTCTCATGAAGTTAATCAGTTATATGTTCAAATATTTGTTAACAGATAACTGTGCCAGCATTATACAAGTACATTTGTTGAACATTTTTTTCCATTAGATGGTAAGAAAATAAGAAACAAAACATGTTTCAGCCTAACTGAGAGGAATATTTTCTATGTTTATTAAATTCTTGCTTTGATAAAGTATTACCTCTGTTTTCAGCAAAATTACATGCTATTGTACACTTTTAGTCGATGTTATTCATTTTCAATCTTCGTTTTGTGCTGGTGATAAGTAGTTTTTTTTTTTTTTTTTTTTTTTTTTTTTTTTTTTTAATACAACAAACCCAAATGCAGTTAAAAACGGTATGCGGACTAATGGAATATTTTAAATTCAGGGTCAGACAAAGACGGGAAAAGCTTCCTATGTATCCACACCAATCTGGCAATGATATGAACACGATTTCTTAGTAATAAGTTGATTAATTACAGTGTAATTTACCATAACCATAGATTTTAGTAAAACAGTGTTAATTACGCAGCCCGATTTTTTAAATTCGATCCATAGCCTCATTAACAAACGGTTAAAGTTCTGATGCAGCCATACTCAATCTGCGGCCCGCGGGCCGCATGTGGCCCGGCGACCTTTAATATGCGGCCCGCTACACATAATCATTAATCTCTATATATAAAATCAATTGAGATGTGCGTAAAAAAAAAATTAAGACCTTCACTGTTCTTTTATATATTTTCATGGGAAGACAAAATCTACCCTCTTATTTATAATCATTAATTTAAAATTATCTTAAAACATGTTAAAGGCCGTTCCGTTAGGCCCCACTAGTGGCTGAGAGGTTCTGATCTCGAAGCTGGTAGACGGAAGGTGCTGGGTTCGATCCCAATCGCGCCCGTCGGCCTAATCGATCGGAGTTTTCGTGGTTTTCTTCGAGCCGTGGATTTATCCATGCGTAAATACGGGTTAGGTTGGTTCCCTTAGAAAGACCCCCACGAAGGGCACTCTTCCCCGGGCCTATATCCCAAATGTAGATAATTGGCCGTCAATAATCAACCCAACTCAACCCGTTCCGTTAGTCAACAGTTCTCTTTACATGTAGTTCTATTTGTGCTATAGTGGTGTATATATTTCTTAATCTTCAACACTGAACAAATATTATTTCAAATTAATTAAATTTGCACTATATATTTTTAAAAAAGATTTTGCTTTGAAATAATGACTGTTTTATTAAAGAAAAGCACCTGCAATTTTTTTTTTAGAAACTTGGAAATGCTGCATTGTTATATTATTACGTTTATACTTATCAAATAGCTAATAATGCCTATTAGGGAAATTAGTGTTAAACCTTTGCCGCAGAAAAAAGTTTTATATCTAATTCTAAACAAAAATTTTCGCGGCAAATTTCTACATCATTAGGAATAGAAATCTACTACGAAGTATATTGTTCGGAAAGAGTGGTGTTAAATTATTTAGTAACCTTTCTTCCGCGACAAACCTTCCATCCTACTAATTTATTAACATTATTCTATAGCTTTGTTATATTAATTTTGTTATCTTACTATTTTAATTACATTTTTTTATATTATTATACAAGTGCGTTGCGGCCCGCCTAACGTCGCAAACATATGTTTGCGGCCCGCGAGAAAAAAAGGTTGAGTATGGCTGTGTCTGATGTAAGCCTAATGTTCAAATTTTGTGGCGACTGATTAAATTTTAGAAAAGTTAAATACTCTAAAGTGAAAACAAAATGCATGAAAAAAGACATACATACACACTTATCATTTTTAGATCTTAGTGATATTGAAACAGGACCATCCGTAGAAAGTTACCTTTTTGTTAATATGAAATATAGTTTAACTGTAAGTTACGTCAAGTATAACGTCATGTTCATCTTGAATATTTTATGAAATCTGTAAGAATATTTATTTTTACTAAACAGGTGCAAATATATACATATAAAGATTTTTAAAACATAAAAACCCGTCAAAAGATGTTAAAAGATGTTAAAAACCATAGCGCTTTCAACTGCTCTAAACAACCATCATCAGGGGAAATTCGGAAAGTGTGAATGTTCATGAATGTTTGTTGGTTAAATAGTAAAAATCATTGTAGGTTAATAGTTTTTATATGTATATTTGCACTTTTTTAAATACCTTTTTGACAAAAAATAGTATTAAAGTCGGAATAACCATTTCAAGAGTTATCGTGTACATACTTAAAGAGTGAAAAAGAGAAAAAAACAACGTTGATTTCCAAAAGAAGAGAAAAGTTTTATAATGTAACTGCATTTTTTAACCCATTTATGAATAGCGTCCCAATTTTGGACGCTTTAGTAGAATGGGAAAAAGTGCATTTCACACCTTTTTTTTTTTTACATAAGTGATAAAATAAGACACCAAATTTCTACTTAAAAAAAAAAAAAAAAAGGTGTGAAATGCATTTTTTCCCATTTTACTAAAGCATTGACGCTAGGCATAAGTGGGTTAAGCTGATAATAATGATTTGTACAATGTTTCACAATTTAATCTTAAACAGGTACCTGTTTGCATATTCCCGGAATCATTTATATTTTTTCAAATGATTTGTAAAAAGACAATAGAGGGCTTTTCAATCCCCGGATTCAATTAAAAATTTCAAATCTTTTGAGAAATGGGTTACTTAGTTACATTATTTAATATTTATTCTAAAATATATTTAAAGGGAATATTTTTCTTCTACCATAATAGTACATAAGATAATGAATGCTTAATTTAATTTAAAACTAGCTGACCCACCCGGATCCGTGATAATAACGATAAATAAACTTGAAATGTCTATCATTTGATATTTTTAAACCAGTTTTGTATGAATTTATATTTTTATATGAAAAATTCACTAAAAAATATATATTGATAGGTGGTAAGAGGGCTTTTAAGAACACATTTTCTTGTTTTGTTTTACGTATGTTCGTTTCATATTTAAAAAAAAAAAAATAAATAAAAAAATAAATAAAAAATAGTTCTTTTTGTCCGAAATCATTGAAATTTTGATGGATAATAAACATAACGTTAAAAATTATATTAAGCCATAAATACAACGTTAAATGCCGTTGTAAAAATTTCGTTAAAAAAATATTGCTATCTAGTTTCAAAAGAAATATTTTTTCTTCTCGTTCTTTTATTGTATTGCTGTTGTTGTTTATTTTTGGGTCGGGTCCTTTAACATAACAGAAAAAAATACACCTTTTCGACCGAACCCTACTCTCTGAAATTTTAATCAGTCATGAATATAATTGTATCCCTGCCTTCTTTAAATGTCTTGAAATAATATGCATATTTAATATTGAAAACATGATCCGAAGCCGCACCGAAACAGCCCTCGTTTTAGCATTTTCATCGAAAATGTCAGAGATATTACGTTTTAAATAAACTTCTACTCATCCGAACGCCTCGAAAGATTTATAGATGATCTAAATGTGGTCTGCTGAAACGCTATATAAAGCCTGTGTAGAAATACCGACGTTTACTTGCACTTAGCGTAGAAAACAGATTGTCCTTGGTAGGCACGAAGTGATGTCCAGTTGCAAATTTTTTCAAAAGGGTTAAAATACATATTTTTTCAAAACTGATTGCACCGTCAAAGAGAAGAAGATCTCTGTTGGGAACGAGCCCTTGAGAAGTGTCGCAGAAAGGGAAAAAAATGTCAATCGCAAAAACTATCCTTTTTTAATTTTTTTTTTTTTACAAAGGGTTAACAAGAATATTTTTTCGAACTGATTACTGCATTTAACACGTAAAAGTGCGAAATTTAGGAACGTGTCTTCCATATTTTCGTATCCCAAACGGTTTAACCATAGTGCATTACCACAAACTGCCAAAAAAAAAAAGCAGTTTTTTTTTCGTGCTAGGCGCTGGGGAAAGAAGGGACTGAGTATGCACACGCTTTTTTGACGAGGTTTTAATTACTATATCGGCTAATTATAAAAAATTCTTAGCCTCAGAAGAATCAGGACCAGCCTTGGACCTTCCTCACCTAAATTTTCAGCCTTCTACGTGCGGTAGATTTCGCAAACAGACACACACAAATAGAGAAAAACTTTCTTTTAGGCGTTACAACATGCTCCTAAAAGAAGTTTAATAATATTGCTTAACACGCATTAAAATCTATAAATGAAATCAAAATATGTGGATCAAAATTAGTTCTTCGATTTGTTGTTGACATGATATAAGTATGTTTACGTTCATTTTTGGATTTCAATATATGCTTTTAATAAAATAAATAAATAAATAAATAAGATTTTTTTATGTCTAATGATTCGTAATATTAATTATAATAGATTAATTAGTAATATATATATATTTACATCGTAAACTATATTTCGTACATTATTTTTCTAAAAAGGGTTACCCAACCCAATCCGCAAGAGCCTAAACCGGATACGAAGCCGAAACAATTAGAGCCAACCAAACCCGCAATGAAAAAGTTTATTTCCTAACTGACACATCCGAACACCGTGTTGGGTTAGTTTTCGATACCATTGCGTTACTCGAACTGATGCAAGAATGCAATGCACATTAATTTTAAATATTATTGTTGTCATCGCTTATTTTGACTGGACGTATTATTTTTTTTAGGTGTCTCTGTAAATAAATATCATTTTTAGGTCTTAATGATAATGAAACAGCACTACCTGCAGAAAGATACTTTCCTAACAAACAAAAAATATGAAGTCGGAACAGCCATTCCACATTTTTTCGTTGACGTACATAAAACATTATACAAACATGTTGTAGGGGAGATGAATGGGACATTTTCACAAAAATATTTATTTTAAATATTTTATATAAGTTATTATCAATATTATATATCACATGTCCAACTTTAAGTGTTTGACTACATCTTATGCACAATATTTGTTCAATATTATTATTATACAGATATATAAATTAAATTTAAAAAAAACGTTCTTGTATGTCCCAATCATCTCTACAGCAGGGATGAATGGGACACAAACATTTTCCTCCCCGTATTCGTGGTTAAGGACTAAAAGCTGAACAAAAATGCCACCTTGGCAAAATCTGAGAGATTATAAATTGTAATATGATCTCCAGGATTATTTGTTAGTCAATGATCTTGTACTCATCTCAGCTTTGCCTTTAAAGCCCCATAAACGGTGGACTGAAGACGATGGCTACAAAGAGGATGAAATGTTAAAAGAATAATTACCATAAAGTATTAATTTATCAACCTATATAATATTATTAGTTAATAAAAAAATTTCAGTATCCTCTAGGCACGAATAAAGCAGTCCCATTCATCCCCGTTTGAAAGTTCCTAATCATCCCCATGATGCATATATTCAATTGTCAGCTATTTTGTCTCAGAAATTATTTTGTCACAATGGTTAATATGCATTCATTTTAATTACCAATATTGAGCCTTTAAATAAAAAACTACAACATATCTAATTGCTTATATTGCATAAGATATTTAAGTAACTTCAAATGTAAAAAAATTTACTTTTAAGCATAGCTCTCAGGAAATGCAAATTTGAAGAAAACTGAAAACAGCCATGTGCTCTTGCTTTTGGTTCTGAAGCACACTATGGTAGTGAAATCTATGAGGATAGGAAGCAACAAAAAAAAATGTTTATTGCCTGAAATATTGAGAGCGTCCCATCCATCCCTTGTCCCATTAATCCCTCATCTCCCCTACATGTATTTTGTTGAAAGTCGATTTAAAAAGAAAAAAAAATAATAAAGAACGTGGAAAAAAAAAACATGGCACTCCGGGAGTGCCGACAGAAGTGAAAACTTGAACAATTACGTGTGTATTTTTTGAATCGTCAGGAAATACTTTTAAATGCAGTGTTTTTTATTCATTATTATAAACTACTACTACAAAAATTATATTACAATTTTCATTTAATGCGCTATTCTGTCCGTTGTTGAGATATGGAAACGGGGCATAGTTAGATAAAACACCGTAAAAGGAGTGCCGGAGGCGGGAGGGAGGGAGGGGAGGTCCAGTGTCCTTCGTTAAATGACTAATTAGGCTGATCCTACATCTGTGAAGATTGATTTATTTCGTTCAGCTAGGAACTGAATTTCAAATGCCGCTTAGTTTATTATTTAAAAATTCTGGTTCACGCCACTCATACATTTATTTTAATGTTATGGAGATTCATTACTCAGTGAAAATATAATGTTTGAAATAAGTCGCGTTGAAATTGGACTGTCCGTTGTTGAGATATGGAAACGAGCATAGTTAGTTAAAACACCGTAAAAGGGGGGCCTGAGGGCAGGCGTGGGGTTCAGTGCCCTTCGTTAAATGACTAATTAGGCTGATCCATATACATCTTTAAAGATTGATTTATTTCGTTCAGATAGGAACTGAATTTCAAATGTCGCTTAGTTTATTATTTAAAAATTCTGGTTCACGCTACTCATACATTTCTTTTAATGTTACGGAGATTCATTACTCAGTGAAAATATAATGTTTGAAATAAGTCGCGTTGAAATTGGACTGTCCGTTGTTGAGATATGGAAACGAGGCACAGTTAGTTAAAACACCGTAAAAGGAGGGCCTGAGGGAAGGCGTGGGGTTCAGTGCTCTTCGTTAAATGACTAACTAGGTTGATCCATATACCTCTTTAAAGATTGATTTATTTCGTTCAGCTAGGAACTGAATTTCAAATGTCGTTTAGTTTATTATTTAAAAATTCTGGTTCACGCTACTCATACATTTATTTTAATGTTACGGATATTCATTACTAAGTGAATTATAATGTTTGAAATCAGTCGCGTTGAAATTGGACTGTCCGTTGTTGAGATATGGTAACGAAGCATAGTTAGTTAAAACACCGTAAAAGTGGGGCCGGGGGTCCAGTGTCCTTCGTTAAATGACTAATTATACTGATCCCTATACGTTTTTAAAGATTGATTTATTTCGTTCAGCTAGTAACTGAATTTCAAATGTCGCTTAGTTTATTATTTAAAAATTCTGGTTCACGCCACTCATACATTTATTTTAATGTTATGGAGATTCATTACTCAGTGAAAATATAATGTTTGAAATAAGTCGCGTTGAAATTGGACTGTCCGTTGTTGAGATATGGAAACGAGCATAGTTAGTTAAAACACCGTAAAAGGGGGGCCTGAGGGCAGGCGTGGGGTTCAGTGCCCTTCGTTAAATGACTAATTAGGCTGATCCATATACATCTTTAAAGATTGATTTATTTCGTTCAGATAGGAACTGAATTTCAAATGTCGCTTAGTTTATTATTTAAAAATTCTGGTTCACGCTACTCATACATTTCTTTTAATGTTACGGAGATTCATTACTCAGTGAAAATATAATGTTTGAAATAAGTCGCGTTGAAATTGGACTGTCCGTTGTTGAGATATGGAAACGAGGCACAGTTAGTTAAAACACCGTAAAAGGAGGGCCTGAGGGAAGGCGTGGGGTTCAGTGCCCTTCGTTAAATGACTAACTAGGTTGATCCATATACATCTTTAAAGATTGATTTATTTCGTTCAGCTAGGAACTGAATTTCAAATGTCGTTTAGTTTATTATTTAAAAATTCTGGTTCACGCTACTCATACATTTATTTTAATGTTACGGATATTCATTACTAAGTGAATTATAATGTTTGAAATCAGTCGCGTTGAAATTGGACTGTCCGTTGTTGAGATATGGAAACGAAGCATAGTTAGTTAAAACACCGTAAAAGTGGGGCCGGGGGTCCAGTGTCCTTCGTTAAATGACTAATTATACTGATCCCTATACGTTTTTAAAGATTGATTTATTTCGTTCAGCTAGTAACTGAATTTCAAATGTCGCTTAGTTTATTATTTAAAAATTCTGGTTCACACTACTCATACATTTATTTTAATGTTATGGAGATTCATTACTCAGTGAAATATAGTGTTTGAAATAAGTCGCGTTGAAATTGGACTGTCCGTTGTTGAGAAATGGAAACGAGGCATAGTTAGATAAAATACCGTAAAAGGGGGGGGCCGGAGGGGTGCGGAGGGTCCAATGTCCTTCGTTAAATGACTAATTAGGCTGATCCCTATACATCTTTAAAGATTGATTTATTTCGTTTAGCTAGGAACTGAATTTCAAATGTCGCTTAGTTTATTATTTAAAAATTCTGGTTCACCTTATTCATACATTTCATACCCCGCCCTACCTCATACGGAACTATACACAATACATGTACATACTTATATACAGAGTTGTCGGTTACAGTAACAGTGTCGCGAGTTCAATGGTTTTTTCCCATCTCAAAAAATGCCCAACACGCCTAAAGAAGTTTTCACTTCAAATATACAGAGGTGTCGGTAACAGTGACGGTTACATTAAGAGTGTCGTGAGTTCATTGTTTTTTTCCCATCTCAAAAAATGCTCAATGCGCAAGAAGTTTTCACTTCAAATATACAGAGGTGTCGGTAACAGTGACGGTTACAGTAACAGAGGCGCGAGTTCAATGTTTTTTCCCCATCTCAAAAAATGCCCAACGCGCCTAAAGAAGTTTTCACTTCAAATATACAGAGGTGTCGGTAACAGTGACGGTTACATTAAGAGTGTCGCGAGTTCATTGTTTTTTTCCCATCTCAAAAAATCCTCAATGCGCAAGAAGTTTTCACTTCAAATATACAGAGGTGTCGGTAACAGTGACGGTTACAGTAACAGAGGCGCGAGTTCAATGTTTTTTTCCCATCTCAAAAAATGCCCAACGCGTCTAAAGAAGCTTTCACTTCAAATATACAGAGGTGTCGGTAACAGTGACGGTTACATTAAGAGTGTCGCGAGTTCAATGGTTTTTTCCCATCTCAAAAAATGCCCAACACGCCTAAAGAAGTTTTCACTTAAAATATACAGAGGTGTCGGTAACAGTGACGGTTACATTAAGAGTGTCGCGAGTTCATTGTTTTTTTCCCATCTCAAAAAATGCTCAATGCGCAAGAAGTTTTCACTTCAAATATACAGAGGTGTCGGTAACAGTGACGGTTACAGTAACAGAGGCGCGAGTTCAATGTTTTTTTCCCATCTCAAAAAATGCCCAACGCGCCTAAAGAAGTTTTCACTTCAAATATACAGAGGTGTCGGTAACAGTGACGGTTACATTAAGAGTGTCGCGAGTTCAATGGTTTTTTCCCATCTCAAAAAATGCCCAACGCGCCTAAAGAAGTTTTCACTTCAAAAATTCCATGAAGCTGGACAACGAAGTCGGTTGAGACCTTGGTATGTTCTGTACTCTTGAAATAAAAACCTATGACTTTTTATTTTTTTATTTTTATTTCCCTATGTTTTCTGACAAAACAATATTCTTTCTCAAAATTAGGAAAGCTAACTTCAATCTCATTGTAAAATCTTACCTTGGCATCTTGCTCATTCTCGGTAAAACCTACATATTTTTTTTTTCATATTTATTCGAAGGAATTAGATTGTTCGGTAATGTTCTAGAAATATTTTTCCCGCATTTTTTCAACCTACGGTCTGATAACTTCAAAATTATACCGCCAGAGATTTTAGTCCCTTAGAGGTGATTGGTCAAAAGACTGTTTAGTGAAACTGTATTCTGGGGCGTTAGATAATGGATATACGCGGAGTTTTCCCGCGTAGCGTCAGTTTAGTTTTATTCCTGGAGCCGGTTGTACATGTAACCCCGACGCGTACTTCACGACGATGGAATAACTCTCCTTGGCTGCCGATAGAAAAAACGACTGCCTGTAAGAACAAAATGTCTTCTTAAAATATTAAATTAATTCACCAAGTTTCTCCACGGTATTAAATTCATCATGTACGGAATTAGCATCGTAATTAGTAAAGCATGGCCATTTTCCTTTGAATTCTAATAAAAAGTGAACTGGAATCAACTGCCTCTTATTTGCATTCTGTACGCACACTATAAATTGGATATATATATATACAATAGGTTTACTATTTAAAAAATGTAAAGTTATACCTTAACTCAATATTCAGTTTTCGTGACGATTGGTCACATTTTAAGAAACTTTAATCATCTAACGCGAAAACAAAAACAAACAAAAACAGACATAAATACGAACATATCATTTTTAGGACCTAATGATATTGAAACAGGACTATCTGCAGAAATATACTTTTCTAACAAACAAAAAGTATGGGAGTCGGATCAACCATTCAGCAGTTTTTCGTGGACGTGCATAAAAAATTATACAAACATGTTGTACATGCATTTCGTTGAAAGTCAATTTAAAAAGAAAAAAAAAATAAGTGGAAAAAAAAGAGGAGTGGGTTATAATACCTTGGCAAATTTTTTAAGCTGATAATAATTATTCGTGCCATGTTTCAAAATTTAATCTTAAACAAGTGCTTGTCTGCATATTCTCAGAAGGCATTAAATGTTTGTTTGAAATGAGTTGAGAAAAGGGAAAAGGGGAAACTTTCAATCCCTGAATTCAATTAAAGTTTACAATTCTTTTGAGAAATGGGTTACATAGAGTTAATCTGTTTATTCTAAAATATATTTAAAGTGAATATTTTCTTCTGTCACAATAATACATAAGGTAAGAAATGGATAGTTTTATTTAAAATCTAATCAACAACAGTACAACCTGTTCTTATTTTTTTAAACCTTTTTACATAATACTCATTAAAATCTGCGAATAAAAGGAAAATATTTGGATTAAAATTAATCTTTTGATTCGTTGTTGACATGATAGAAGTAATGCTCTCTTACATTTTTGTATTTAAGAAAACAAAAGAAGTATAGATGTTTTTTGTTGTTATTTTTGTGATGTCGAACAATTTCGAATACCAATTCGGATATTTACCATGTTAAATTCAATCTTAAACACAGCTTTAGCTTTCCCCGAAATATACCACGAATCTTGCAGACGAAAATAATTAGCTACAATACTCAGTGAAATAATGAATTAATGAAAAAAATACAGTAAAAACAGACAAAAAAAACAACAAGTTGTAAATTGTACGGCAAATGTGACAAATGAGTTACGTTCGTACTATAATTAGTTTCATAAATATTCATATATTAGAGCAATAGCTGTTGCACTCTTATGCAAAAATGCATGAATACAAAAATCATTTTATAGGCAGATTTTCATATTATAGATATTAATTTTATTCTATGAAATTAAGTTTCAATACACTTTTACAAAAAATTAATTACAATTATGTTACATTAAAATTATGCTATGCGCAAATATGATACAAGGCAATGTATAAAAATCATCGTTATTATTTCCGTGAAACGAATTATATCGTCTGTCATTATGATATGATTAATTTCCATAATAAAATATGCACATTTTAAATTGGCAAAAATTTATCTTTTGTTGACATTTACTGAAAATTCTAATTGGAAACTTAATACTAGTTTTCAAAGTTTCAGAACTTGAAATCCATATTTAGACTATTATTCCATTTAATATATATTTCTCCGGAAACATCTATCCAAAAAACTGTCGGTAGAATATAGGATTGCTATAATTGAACAATTTTAGTATAAAAATTCGATTTTTAAATTTGGTTATACGGAAATAATATGTATCCATCTTAAATATGACTTAATCACCATGGCAACTTAGAATCATTACCTATCATGAAATATCATTCAATTAATTACGTATGGTAGGATTTAATAAAATAAAGAAAACATTTATTAATATGTTTTTCCATTTTGATTCGATTTTCATAAAACTTGAAATGACTCGAGAAGATTCTGCAGCTATTATATGCAGTAAATTTCAAACCATTTGGTTGAGTAGGACAGACGGACGGATCAGACGACGACTATAGGTGCTTCGTAATTATATAATTACGAATGCACCTAACAAGAGCATTAAACACAGTAACAAAATTCTAAGACCTAAAAGAAGATGTACTAAAAAATGTAAAATAATTAAATAAATAATTTATTTAAAAAAAACTGAAAAACTAAAAATATTATTTTGAATGGAACACACACACATTCACATGTTTACCTTTTAATATTTATATATTATTTTTAAATGTATTTATAACTTTCTTTAACGTCTACCGATACCATATATATTTTTTCGAAAGAAGTTCGTATAAAACTAATTTTACTTGAAAGATCACGAACAGGACTCATTTTTACTTTATTTTCTATAAAATTAAAAATCTAACAAATGATTCATTCAACGGAATTGTTAAAATGAATAAGACTGCAGATTGTATTTTAATTATATATGATATAACTTCTTGGTGGAACAGTTAATCTTCAAAACCAGTTTATTTAATTAACGAAAATTTAAACATATTTAAGATTTTTACCTTTAAAATTAAAACATTTAATAATAATGATATTTTAATTTTTAGCATTTTAGAATTACATACGTGAATAAATAAAAAAAGAATTACAAGAATTACAAAAAATATATGTACACAAGAATAAAAAAAAAATCCATATAAAATTGAAAAGTTTCGAAATATTTAAAGGAAATGTAAGTGTGTATATAAATTTATGTAGGAATATGTATATTTTAGAAATATCGATAGAAATGATTAAAATAGGTATCTCTTGCATTCAAAACTCAGTATGCGGTAAAAATATTGCATTATTTTTTAAAGATGATGTATAATAGCCATGTTCTAAGAAAAATATTTATGTAACTCAAAGCATGATGTATTGCCGAGTGCTAAATAAATATATATCCAGCATTTATATTTTAAATAAATCTTTTAAAAAATTCTTAAATTACCTTTCCGATTATGTCAAACATATCTTGATTCAAAAAAAAAAATGTAAGTATTAGTAAAACGAGAAAACCTTTTTGTGCGTGTTTTTAAAATTATTAAATTTATCGATATTTTGCCTTCTTAAATATGATGGCATAGATTAACTCTAAAAGAAATATCAATTTATTTTAGAGTTAGAAATAAATCCCATCCCATTTTATGTTCTTCCCAATGTACACGTCGGAAAAATGTGTTTTGATTTAAGACTTATTTATATAGTTTTAAGAAAAAAAGGTAAATACTGCAGAGAAATGAAGAATAAATATATTATTTTTTTGTATTTCGATTAATTTGTTTGGAACTCAAAACCAAATTTCAAAATATTAGATGATTTTTTACATTTATGTTGATACAGAACTATAGAATTTTTTAAATAAAGTAGACATTTTCCGGTATTTTATAAAATAAACCTAGAAAATGCTTTGAACAATTACTGAAGTATGTTGGTTTTATAAATGTTCTCGATTGCATTTCATGGATTTCATATAATACATTTACATTAGTACATCGGAACACAAGTAGTCTAGAATAAAAAAATAACTAAAAAGTGCCAAAAATGTGTATTTAATGTGTTATCATGCCTGTCTTTTCAACGTTATATATAAATAACCTAATATTTTACTCAGTTGACTATATGGGAGTACATCCTCAAAACCGATATATTAAATGACGTTGTTCTTTAAAGATTTATTGTTAAAATTTATTGTGAAGCCAGTTTACTTTTTTTTTAAACTTTTTTTTTATTCTGTGGGCCTTACACATCCATTTGCTTAATATTTTGCAGTTATTTTGAACGTATTGGATTTATCTCTGCTTGTTTAAAAACAACTTTTCCTCAATGTCTTTGGAATATTAATTAACCTTTTACACTGAATAAATAAAGTCCGTAGACAAAATATTTGAGCCGATTCTGGGAATAATCACTTTATTGGTTTTATGCCATACGATTTTCAATGGCAACCGACATCTTATTCTTATAAGTATTTCCCGTCACCCCAGCAATTAAATGTCATATTTCTGATACTCCATCCAAGTGTTCAGGGTAGTGTTTTCTATTCTTTTATGGGAGTCACGTTACGAATTTCACAAGATAGCGATATATTGATTCATTGAAGTTCAATTTATCTTTCGAGGGGTGGGGGTTTGGATTTCCTTGCTCTTTAAAATTAAAAACGTTCATCGGACATGTCGGCTCTTTATTAATGTTATACAGTTACACGATGAAATATCTATTTTTTTTTTCATTTATCTTTCACAATATGGTATAAATTAAAATAGATATTACATTAACCATGTTGAAGAACGAAATTGTGTTTCCAACAGCAAGTACTTCACCAAATATAAAGGAAGAAATAAATATATATCTATAATATTTTTTTAAACATTTTTAATGATTTTTTTCTTATACTCGTCAAATTTCGGAATGTCTTATCTATTTCATTCATTTGGATTTATTGTAATCCGCAGATAAAATACACATGCTTTAAACCGGAAATTTTATTTAGTAATCACAGTCAGATATGTGCCATAAAAACACCACTTACATTTCAAAAATAGAATCTCTAGTTCTAACAGAATCAATAGTACAAGATAGTAATATAGTGATTCACTGAAGTTCAATTTATTTTTTCGGGGGGTGTGGGTTTGTATTTTCTTGCTCTCTAAAAATAAAAACCCTCATCGGACATTTTTGTCTTTATTAATGGTACAGTTACACGTTGAGATATCTATTTTTTACCTGTACTTTTGGTGCTTTACATTTCTAAAATTCTCGCCGACCAGCGTATACTTTCATTATGTGGTACATAAAATTTTAATTTATCATGGTCTACAGCGGTTGAAAATTGCCGATATTGACAATATTTTGATTTAAACCTAGGGGGCTTCACCCCAATGCTCGCTACGCTCACCAACCCCCCGCGTAATCACTTTGCGATACCGATTGGTATCGGGCAGCAATCCCTATTTTCAAGAAAAAAAATGCCGGGGAGATCTACGCAGACTTTCATTGATTCATTTCCAAACACCATGTATACAAATGAAAATATATTTTGTATTAATTGTATTGAAAAAATGGCATCAACAAATGCATAATCATAAAATAAACCCAATAGACAATATTCCTCTAACGTCACAATAAATATGAATTTTTATTTTATTATGAAAATAAAGTGCTCGCGGATAAATACTTTTACCGAAATTTAACTTGCAAATAAAAAATTCTACCTAAAAGCCACGTGTCTTTAAATATTTATTATTTCTCTTTTATCCTCGCAACAGTGGAAAGAAAAATAAAATCAAGATCTACGCAGATTTCCATTGGTCCATTTCCAAATCGTTTGGCACATTTCCAAATCGTTACTTTTTTTTTTTTTTTATAGAGAGATAAATGTAGATTATACTCACGACCCGTGGTACGGATCGGGTTTGGTTCTCATTCTCTCTCTCTCTCTTTTTTTTTTTTTTTGTCGAGTGCCAGTTAAGTTGATATTTATTATCCCGGGTTCGTGTCGGTTTCAAATAAACTGTTAAGCGTTAAGCTTGAGAGTCGGGTCCAAAGTCTTTTGTTTGTCCTCATTTCTTATTTAGAAATTCCGAATTCACAACGTAAATTCCTAAGAAAGAACTTATGTGTTATGTATTCACAAAATGTCTGTTATTAAAGAAAACTAAAATTACTATTACAAATTTGTAGTATGAATTTGGCATTTCTGAATAGCAAAGGAGGCCGAACTGACAAACTTGGCTAATGTCTGACAACCCAATTTTTCAAAAGAAAGTGCACAATAATGTGGCAAATTCAAAAAATATATATTTACATATAATAAATGTGAAGAAAAAATGTTCAGTTATCTACATAAAAGATCAAATTGATGATAGGCAATATACAGTCCCTGGCCAAATTATTAGACGCAGTTGTTTTTATTATAATTTGTTAAATATCTGTAAAGATACATGAGGAATTATCTTGAAACTTTAGGAGTGTAAACAACATGATAAACGTCATATATTTCTGAGAAGATTTTTTCTTGAACAACAAATTCGCCGTCAACAAATTGAAGAAAAACGAATATCTTTTGGATAACCCTGTAAAAACTAATATCACAAAAGCGTTGAAACGGTATCACACGCTTAGGAGGCTTATTGTAATAATTTGGGTTCATTTTTATGAAGATAGCATGTATACTCGAAGAGAAATTCAGGTTTTTATAAAAACGGTCCCAAATTTTACGAGGTTTTTTGCTTATAATTTGTAGAGTTTTTAATATAAAAACAAGTTATTTTCAGAAATTATGACAAACAAAATTATACACAATACCCTGTAATCAGAATTAAAAAATAATAATAATTGCATGAAAAATGAGCAGGTTTACTAAATATTTTTTCACTGCGCATGCGTGAATTCAATCAAAATATACTGTGCATAATATATTAGCTAAATATATAGACCAACTTTTATGAAAGTCTCAAAAACATAGCTTGAAAATACTGATAGTGATCGTCGATAGAATAAGCTCGAAATTCGCTGTTTCCAAAAGGAAGAAAAAAGATGAGGGGTTGTATCAAATATAGAATGAGAGACGCTTCATTCTTATTATGTCAACTTTCAAAAGCTAGTATATTTGGATACAACCCCTCATCTTTTTGCTTCCTTTTGGAAACAGCGAATTTCGAGCTTATTCTATCGACGATCACTATCAAAATTTTCAAGCTATGTTTTTGAGACTTTCATAAAAGTTGGTCTATATATTTATCTAATATATTATGCACAGTATATTTTGATTGAATTCGCGCATGCGCAGTGAAACAATATTTAGTAAACCTGCTCATTTTTCATGCAATTATTATTATTTTTCAATTCTGATTGCAGGGTATTGTGTATAATTTTGTTTGTCATATTTTCTGAAAATAACTTGTTTTTATATTGAAACCTCTGCAAATTATAAGCAAAAAACTTAGTAAAATTTGGGACTGTTTTTATAAAAACCTGAATTTCTCTTCGAGTATACATGCTATCTTCATAAAAATGAACCCAAATTATTACAATAAGCCTCCTAAGCGTGTGATACCGTTTCAACGCTTTTGTGATATTGGTTTTTACAGGGTTATCAAAAACGTATTCGTTTTTCTTCAATTTGTTGACGGCCCCTTATGGGGTTTCAAGAAAAAATCTTCTCGGAAATATATGACGCTGATCATGTTGTTTACACTCCTAAAGTTTCAAGATAATTCCTCATGTATCTTTCCAGATATTTAACAAATTATAATAAAAACAACTGCGTCTAATAATTTGGCCAGGGACTGTATATATATAGAGAGAATTTTTTTTTCGGAATTGGTTTAATATATAAATATAGTTTGTGTTCCTTTCATTTCAAGTTTCAGGATGTAGTGCGTCGAGTTCAGGATGACATAGAATAGAATATTCAGGCATTGGTCCAGTTTATACAGAACTTGTTCAGGCTTCTAATATGATTAACAATAAAGGTTTAAATAAAACACGAAGATAAGAAATAATTCCTTAAAGTCAGTTTTGTGTTATCTAAAGAAATACTTTTTTTTCAATTCAAAGTGCAAAATAACAATGCAATACACTGCAAAAAAAAAATTCCTGAAAAAAAAAACGGAAATTGTACTGGCAATCGAGACGCCAGTACTATTTCCGTATTTTAACGGGAAAAAAATATGTGAAATCCAAGAAATTTTCCGTGATTTCTGAAATATCCGTTTTTAAATTTCCGTTTTATAACAGATATCTTCCGTATTTTTTAGAAATTTTCATGTCGTTAAAATAAAATTTATAGGACAAAAAAAAAAAAGTTACTTCGCGAGGACAAAATTATAAGGGCTGACATTTCTGCTTTTTTTTTTTTTTTTCATTCCTGAGTGAGTTTACAGTAATTAACCAACCCTTGCCATGCGCGTAATCGAACCCGTAATCTCCCAAATACCAATAGCATGAGCACTCATGCTTCTTTCTCAAATGTTGTTAGTTATTTTATGATGCAAAAACTTGCGGTTACATCTGTAGATGAATTTTTTTCAGTTCCAATGTTTTTAATATTTCCTTTTCATAATTTTCAATATTTTATTGTATTATTTGATGCCTTATAACAGATAAATTTTTATTTATTATGTATTATATGTGTAAAACATTGTAATAAGAATAATGATTGCTTCTTTTTGCAACTGTACCAACGTTTTCTTTTTTCGAACATATATATTTTTTAAATTATTTGTCTGATTATCTATTTATCAATTCCAAAATAAACAACAATTATCTTAATCAGACGTGTTTATTTCATGCTGTTATTTTTTTTAATGTCTTATTTTAAAAAAATTATGTAAATAAACCATTTTATAATAAATTAAATAATTATATTTCAGCTATGCTGAGAGCTTTTGCGTACGGTTCTGTTAACCTAAATAGTTAATATATATATATATATATATATATATATATATATATATATATATATATTTATTTATTTATTTTAACTATTTAGGTTAACAGAACCGTACGCAAAAGCTCTCAGCATAGCTGAAATATAATTATTTAATTTATTATAAAATTGTTTATTTACATGGGATAGGTATTACTTGGGATAGGTAAGTTTAAATCTGGACTTATTGATTTAATTTAAATTAAATTAGTTTAATTTATAAAAATATAAACTGACGAAATAAATTAAAAACATTATAAAGTTAAAAACTTTATTTTTATTTAAAAAAAGGAAAAAAATGAGAGATATTATGCTATAAAACTTTTAAATAACACAATATTGCCTCACGTTAAAAAAGTTAAAATAAATTTTTAAAAAATTAGTGGAAAAAAAATCATAATTTTGAAGTTACTATCAAGAAAAAAAAGTATATATATTTTTCTGTAATTTATAAAAATATAATAAATTTCTAACTATTTCATTAAAAAATATAAATATTACTATTATTTTCACAATAAATTGGCATGCTCTCCGTTAGAATGGGCCAGCCGATCGAGCCGGGCCAGGCCTGTATCCTAGAAGAACTCTAGTAAATACAACAATCTTAATTCGCATTTCAAAGAAGGCGATTTCTGTACGGAACTTTTAAACGTCATTTACGGAAATTGCACTGTTTTGGAAGAAATACGGACATTATACTGTTTTGAATGAAATACGGAAAAAAATCCATTAAATTTACGGAAAACTTTCTGTATATTGACGGATGTGAAATCTCATTAACGGAACTAATGTCATTTACGGAAATTGTACTGAAGTTTTGGAAAAATGAAACTTCTCCGTAAAATTTTACGGAAAATCTCTTTTTTTTAGAGTGTAAATCAAATTTGCATTATTCAATGCATATTACTATTGTCGTTCATTTTAGATTAATAAATATATCTGCGATTATTTTATAAAATAATCAATTTTCAAATTTTCAAATATTTCTCCGAATGTTTTAATCATAGCTTCATTTTAAAAAATAAGCTTATAAATAAGATAAATGAAATAACGTAAAAGTTTTTCAATTTCTTACTTTTGATAGATTTTTCGAAATGTTCAATAGAAAAGAAATAGATTACTTCTAAAAGCAAAATTAATTCCTTTAAGAGTTGAAAATAAATCCCATCCCATTTTGTGTTTTCCCTAATGTATATGTCGGGAAAATGTGTTTTGATATAAGATGCATTTAAATAATTAGAAAAAAATATATACAAAAGTAGGACCAAAATGAGATAAAAGTCATGATCTTTTCTCTATTTACATTTTTGAAATTGAAATCATTTTTTTTAAACGTTTTATTTATTTATTTGCTGTACTGTAACAAATAAAATAAAATAAAATATGTTTAGAAAATTCTATTAGTTAAAAAAATATGTTTTTTCGTTAATTATGAAACATGTACACAAAACAAAATTATGCTTTCATATAAACGTTAGACTACGTTATATTAGTTTCTTAAACTGCATTAGAAAATCTAAATCATAAACGTAAGTCATAACTCCAGTTCTAAAAGTGTCAAAAGAAATGTTCTTGCACCAGTAAGACTTTATTACCATTTTCTTCACTTCTAAAAGTTTTTATTTTTGGCCGTGAGTGTCCGCTTGATTTATATATTTTTTTATTTCTATATTTAAATCCATGTTTTCTATTCTTTCAATCGACTTATCATGCTTATATTACTGCAGATATAAAGTTCTACACATCCATCTTGAAAAACCTGTCACTAAAATATTTAAAAACTGTTTCAATAATGAAACACATATTTTTAATATTTAGAGATAGTGCAAACTATTAAAATATAGTTACAAAAATTGTGTTTTTTAAAATAAGAGTAAATATTATCTCATCTTGAAAATACCATCCTTTCTTGATGGGAGAATATGGGGATGGGAGAGATGGAAGAATGAGAGTAAATATAATCCTTTCTTGATGGGTAAAACCCATCTAGAAATCGAAAATTATATCATTGATTTTCTGAATTTATATGAAAGTGTAACAAAGAGATTTTATACAATATTCTTAAGTATAGTTCCTTACTTGCGGGTTTAATATACTTCAAGATAAATTGGCACGTACTGCTCATGCGGGAAAGACATATTATTTTGAATTGCTATATGGTATTCAAATTCTAATTGTGACGTTAAAAATATATTTATGCGTTTTTTTCCTGATTTTGTATAACAGTATTATTTAAAAAATAATCTAAAAAAGTCGGTTTCATAATATTTTTTAAATATCCGAGCACATCATGCTTGTGTTCTTACAGGAAAATTATATAGAGAAACTAGCAGATGATTCAGTTGTATACAAATGATGCATCAGAGCAGCATAATAAAATGACAAAATTTCTTATATAATATATTGCTCTTTACTAAATGCGTTTGTATTTATTTAATTAATTGTATTAATTAAAATGTACTACATATATATTCTTTAACGTTTAAATAACAACTAATGTGCCGACTATGTTCCTTTTTATAAGAAATATTTCGCATTTATACACTTTATTTTCTAATCTTTATAAGCGACATCTATTTCTTTCAAAGATTTTTCATATAGATTATCTGTCTTCAATAAACAAGTCAAGACCCTGTACAAATTATTTGAACACATTCTGATATCACGTTCATTACTGGGTTCACCCATATGTTTTACAAAAACATCCAACTTATCATCCACATGAGTATTTCATGCCAACTTTTCAATTAAACGGTGCAAATCAGATACTTAATCAAGGTAGTTTTTTCTCAACGTAGTATTTCATTTTTATGGGAGTCAGATTACGGAGCGTACCAGAAAGACAGCAAAATATTGATTCACTCAATCCGTTTTCTTTTTTAAAGTTGGAATTTCTAGCATACAAAATCACATTAGCGAAACCATTTTTCTTTTTATTTTAATGATACATTTACGCCTTGAGATATTCTTTTATTTTCCAGTGCCAGTAAATACTTTATATGAATTTGATTAACTTATCATAATGAAGAAATAAAATTGATTTTACAATCGTACTCATACTAAATAAATACAAATAAATAAAAGCATAAATATATAAATAAATAATGCAAACTGAGCCATATACACCAGGGTCTAGAGTTATTTCTGAGTGCCAGTATTTACAAATAGTAATCTTTGAGTTACTTAACATCGGTGTGTTGCGATTTTGCTAATACCTTTACAGTATAAAAAAACAATATTTACGGAAATGCTTTTTTCCACTTGGGACATGACACTCTAAAAATAAACCAAGAAATGTTACCTGACAAAATAAATAATTACAGTATAGTGTAGAATTATATTGACTAGTTAAAAGTGCATTTGGCATAATTTGTGGATTAAACAAAGTATCATTCAGAACAGCGCTAAAATATATAAATATGAGAGTAACTGATATTAAACTGTATTCATATGTTTGAAAGTATAGATGTAAAATTTTTCAGCATTATATTTTAATATTAGGAACAAGTATGGTTTCAACTATCTTTAAAATGTCGAATAAATAGAGATGCAGTCAAATTTCTGCCATGAAAATTTCAAATTTATGTTTATTTGCATACGATAAGTTTATTTAGATGATAAACGTATATGTTCAGATTCGGTTTTATAATAACCGTGTTCATTTATACTTGAAATCAAATACATTTGCAAGTTTTAGTAGATTACATTTACACCAAATGCAGTTAAAAAAATAAAGTCTGTCTAATTACTTCTTAAATCAGTTTAAAAATTAAAAATGCTTTCACAAGCATGTAATTTGGACAAACTCGGTAAAAGCATAACTTAAGTACTTAAAAGTAATCTGTAAGCGTTAATTAAACATTAGAAACATGTTTGTGTTTAAATTATATTTCATCTTAAATTTAACAGCTTCAAGTTTCAGAAAAAAAAAATCATACAAATTTGTAACCGAAAGTGTTTTTCATTTTCCTTTTACAGTTTCTTTAATAAATTAAGAGGAAATGTTTTTAAATATAATGTGGGTTGTTTTTTCCAATTTATTTTAACTATTATTTGTGTCATTAATGATTTGGGCATATTTTTAAATGTTATTGAAATGGATGCTATTCTCTTTTATAGAAATATTACGTTTAAGAAAAAGCAAATTTGAAGTATATTAATTTTCAATAAAATAAATATATTATGATATATAAATCAGTTTTAATGTAAACATAATTATTCAAAAACTGCAATAAACAAAACAAAAGATCGTTCTTTTAGATTATTCTATTAATAATAAGCTATCATTGCTTTTATTTTTTATGACTTTTTCTGATTCACCAGTTTCTAAATCGTAGGAATTAGATCAATCACGGTGCTATTTTTCAACATACAATTATTTTGAATCAGGTTGGAGACCTTTAAGATTTTAACGGAAGAATCTAAAATACGAGCTGTATTAAAAGACCAGAGAAAAGTAAATTCCTGTTTTTAAAAATGATCTATGGGCGGAGAGAAACGCGTTTGCAGTTTAATGCTTCACTCAGATATGGAATTTATTGTAGCATGGAGAAAAAAGTAGTTCAAAACATAGTTCTGCTCATAACATCATGGAGTTCGTATATGGATATGCATATAACACACACAATTCAAAATTATGTTTAGATGAAACAAATTAATAATACATGCATATTTGTGATGCGCAAAACAATAATAGTTCTTATTTGGATTCTAAAAAAAAAAACAGAAATAATTTTCTAAAAGCCTCAAACATCCGAATTTAAAATTACTATTGATTCCGTAGAGTTGTTTTAAAGTTATAATAAAAAGCTATTTGCTTTGCAATCTGGTGGATTTATGGACACTGTATATTTATCTCATATGTAAAATTAGAAAAATCAATAGCTTGAATCAAATGGTGACAGAGCCATCGCGGTATTTTAAAAAAGTCGGTGCGGCATTTCTTTGAAACATGAAGAAACGTATTCATTAGGGGCTCGAGAAAATTTGTCAAAAAAGAAATTATTACAGAATGTGTGGTAAAGTTAATGAATTGTGAACAGTTAATGAATTTTTCACAAGTATAAACAAATAATATTTGTTTTACTTAAAATCAAAGCAAATGCAACTACAGAAAAAAAAAGTCGGTTTCATAAAATAAAGACAGGAAAACGATATACGTATATATATTTTTTAATTTAACATTAGTGCGAAGTAGGTTGCTTAGAAAACTAATTTATTAGAATATATTTTTGCTTTCCCCAATGATATTCCTACCAAATAAACAACATTCATACGGCCGAATAATTTACATATTTTTAGATTAATTTAGTAATAAATTTGTTAGAAAATTAAAATCTGTTTTTAAGATGAATTTCTTTTTTTTCGATAAGATAATAGAAAATATTTTTGCAAAACGTAAAAAATTCCCCACTTTTTAGTTTTTTTATAATTATTTTTTTCATCAAGAGGAAAAAAAATACGAAGTTGTATAATACAAATTGGTACTTTTTTTATTGTTTGCTTTAATTTTATTAAGAATACATAGCAGTTTTTAGAAGTAAATACAAATCCGACGTATGTTTTAGTGTCACTTTCCAACATATTTGAAAAGTTCTTATATATTTTCGTTTTGTCTGCTTACTATTTGTTGTCTGTTCGTACTCTAACTTTTGTAAATATACTCGGATTTCTATGTATTTAATAGATATTATAGAGATCTTTTAATTTTTTCCGTCTGTTCTGATTCTTTTTTAATTAATATAATTCTCTTAAATGTGGATGGAATTTAGTCAGTTGTTAATTTGTGGTATAATAAATTAGCGTTTGTATATATATAGTAGATATCTGCTACCTCGTTATAGGAATTTCCAATAATTGATTCATTATTTTCATCACACGATTCATTATATGAATTTAACTAATCCTTTTCTAATATTCAGTGTGTTGGGGAATACTTTCATTGACAACTAATTATTACATACTTAATCATTATTTCACAGTTTAAGTTGGTGTTATGGTAATGTTTCATTTATGGTTATATATATATATATATATATATATATGGATTGAAAATAGAAATTAGTAATATATTTTAATGTTTTTTTACAATGCATTATAGGCTAACGAAAACTCTAGAACATGCGGATCTTTTCAAATAGGTACAAGCTTCTTTTTTAGACACACTTATAGATATCATATTAAGTGGATACATTTTGTAAAAAAAAAATCCACACAGGAAACATTTTAGTTTAAATGCGGACATTTTCTTATGAATTTACATTCGTAAAAATCGAAAGTATTTCATCTCTCTGTTATTCCATTTAATAATACACATTTTAATTGATCATTCTCTTAATCAGTTTTTTTTGTGAACAGGATACCTAGAGTGAATAAAAATATATTATGTCTAGAGTAAATAGTGGGCAATTACTTTAATTGGAAAGGCAAATTTGTCCTTTTCTTCATAGAACTTCCATTTAAAACAAGTTAAATTTGAGGGATCGTATTTACTATACATCTGATGATCATTAAAAACTAAAGATTCAAATATATTTATAATGAGTGCACTTTGAAAAAAACCTCTTATTGCTGCAGATAAAATAGCATTTCTGTTGCATTTTGTACCTTAGCTAACATAGGTTTTGTGTCATTTTGTCAAACTAATTTGAATTCAAAAATATCAGATTTATATAAATTATGTTCATTCAGTAAAAACAAAATGAGAAAAAAATTTATTTGTTTTAATTTTACTATAATTCCATTTTATATATTTTATATTAAACGTTATTCTTTTTTTAAGCATTTGATATATTTTTTTTTCGTTAGAAATATTATTTGCAATAATGTTTTAAAATATGAGTATCTAGTTTATAAAGACTGATTGAAGTATATAGATTACTAAAATTCGGTTAATATTCAGCTTTGCTTTTTTTTTAATTATTCCAATCAAAAATGTTTAGTGAAAAATCTACCAGAAAATACTAAATTTATAATTTAAGAACAAAAAAGTATTCAAATAAATATTTTAGTTCAGTACGTGTTTTTTTAATTCGGTAAATATATACTTGTAATCTATATAACATACTATACATTTTAATCTTCAAAAACAGATTCCTTTTTTTTTTTATTTATATTAAATAATCAATTTGTGTGAGACTATAAAACTGTAAGAAAAATAAATGTTAACTATGATCAGTTTAACTTTTTTCAAATTTAACGTCTATTTTTTGTATATTATATAAACTAAGAATATAATATGCAAACATTAAAAGACCGCAAGTGTTCTCAAAAGTTACTAATTGAAGCATTTACTTAGCAGATCAAAATGCTACAGATTTTGGAAACAACTGCCTTGTTGGTTATACAATTTTGAACACTGCTGACATTTAGGTTGCACTATTGTCCTTTGGGATCTACAGTTTAGAATTTTTCATAACAGCTTTCAGCTTACGAGGAGGAAAAACGCAGTGTAGCCCATCAGTACCCCGCTGTTAAATAAACTTTGTTTTACTTGCTATCTTGATCACATCTGTATACAATATATATATACTACAAATGAAAGCGAAATGTTTGGATCAAAAATAATCTTCTGATAGGTGTTAGGCATGATATAAGTAATGCATGCGATAATTTTTGGATATCAATTTATATTTTTACAAAACAGAAAATAAAACAGTTTTTTTTCTTTACGTAGGACGATTTGGAAATTCTATTAGGATATTTTTGATATAAATTCAAATCACAAACACAACTTTATCTTTTCAGGAAGTGTATCATGGATTTTAAAAAAGAAATTAAATTAACTACAATAATGAGAGAAAAGAAAAATAAATGGAATAATGAAATAAACAATAAAAATTGAAAAGCTAAGCTATGTAACAAAAACTCTAATAAACAAAATTATTAAAAATAACTAAAAACAAAGAAAAAGAAAATACTTTTTAAAATTAAATTTGGGCGGAGTTTCTACAATTTATATGTGAACCTTTTTCTATTTAAATATACTTTCTTAAACCTATTATGTCTTTCCATTTAACAATTATCATCAGGGCTTAATCTTCATCAAAAAAGTACAGGAGCCCTAATATTCTGAAATAAAACCGTAGCGTATATGCCTGTCATCTTTATACTGCATTTCTTCGATTAATATATATATATATATATATATATATTATATATATATTAATAATACATAAATATTTATATTAATAAGGAATAAGAACAGTCAACCTTTAGAAAAAGAAACAATTTTGTTTTGCCGCCCTCACCATTTCTAGAAATCCCCCCCCCCCTTTCTGTGGAGGGGGAGAATTTCAAAGAGAAGGAGGAAAATTTAGATTACTTACCATTACTCTAAAGTATCAAACAAGGCACTTAAAAGAACAAATTAGAGCTTTAAAGATTTTAAACAGTGCTAGTAAGGGGGTCATCAATTTGTAAGCGGAAATTTCGCGGGTGGGGATAATTAGATACACTGTTAAAAATTTGCAGCAAACTGTCCAGTCATTTGACCATTTTTATATAAAACGGGGTACTTCTCTATTATCCCGTCGATCACTTTTCATAACAAAAAACTATCGCCAAACTGTAAGATTAAACGCCAAAAATGCAGTCTCATTTACTTGATGTCAGAAGCATTATACGTGTTTGTTATGTTTTCAAGTGGTTCTTAATTAGACATTGCGTGTATTTTTCATTATGTTTTACTGATTTATTAGTTATTTCATTAATTAAAATAACAATTGTGTCCTTAAATTCTTATATTTTATTTATTTATTTTGATATTCCTATGGCAACGTTCTCCCGTTTATTTGGCGTTACAGTTTGGCGATAGTTTTTTGTTGTGAAAAGTAGTCGACGGGATAATAGAAAAATACCTAAAACGGTTACATAACCATAATTTAATTCTATTCCGAGCATAATATTGCCCATATTATAGTCATAATAGAGTTAAATTACGGTTATGTAACAATTTTCTATAAAAACGGTCAAACGACTGGGCAGTTTGCTGCAAATTTCTAACAGTGTATATAGTTGTTTAATTTCTTTAACAGCAATCATTAGTACAGAATTTATTATTATTATTTTAGTTCTAAAGATTTTAAACTTTCTATGCTGGGAGATGGGATTTTGGAGGTAGGAAAGGGCAATTCAGATAACTGCATGTTTATTGTTATTGGACAGTAATAAATAAGGAAGATAATTTTAAGTCTTAAAAAATTTTTAAAAATTTGCGGTGGGGAGAAAAGAAAGTGAGGAATTGCATATAATATTGTTTTTGTTTTACAGATATATTTTTATTAGAAATGTTATTTAAAGTAAAAGAATTAATTACAAGAAACTATAAAGAAAATGAAGCTTCATTTTCAAAAAATTTTCTATTTTCTCCGAGACTATAAATGACATCTTTTGATTTTAGAAATGTTATAATGAAAATTTAAACTTATTTTGCAAACAATCGCCATTGTTATAACATCATCCATTATTTCTTGAATAGTTTTTAAGAAAATCACACTTTTGAAATTTCTTTTAATAAATCAAACATTTAAAATATTAATTTTCACCTGAACGAAAACAGTTTAATTTTCTTTAGTTGTAAAATAAATGCTAAATTCCATAATAATTAAGTATCATTTTTATTTACCACATTTGTAAATTCAATGCATGAAAAAACTTATTTTTTATGACCTATGAAATGTTGGCTGATGTTCGAGAGTTTTGCTTGGATATACATAAAAAAGAGATGCAAAAGAATTGTATAAGCTCCTTCGTTGAAAGTATATTTAGAACGAAAATAACAGCGTGCAGATTCGGAAAAAAGCTTTATAATACCTTAACAATTTTCTTAAGCTGATAATAATGATTTGTGCTATATTTCTAAATTAAATCTTAAACAGATGCGCGTCTGAATATTCCCCGAAGGCATTAAATGTTTGTTTGAACTGAGTTGTGAAAATGGAAACGGGAAACTTTCAATCCCTGAATTCAATTAAAGTTTACAAATCTTTTGAGAAATTGGTTACTTAGGGCATTACTAAAGTTAATCTGTTTATTCTAAAATATATTTTAAATCAATATTATTCTTCTATCAGAATAAAACATAGGTAATAAATGCATAATATTATTTAATATTTAATCATTGGCATTATAACATGCGACTAAAATAAATGTTTAACCTGTCTACTAACAGTCATTAAAATCTATAAATGAAAGCTAAATATTTGTATCAAAATTCAAAACATAATCCTCCGATTGGTTGTGGACATGGTATAAGTAATGTTTGCATTAATTTTAGGATATCAATGTATATGTATTTAACAAAACAACAACAAAAAAAAACAGTTTTTTTATGTAGGGTGATTTGCAATAACAATTATGATATATTTGATACAAATTTTAATCTCAAATATATCTGTAGCTTTTCAAGAAGTATATCATGTATCGTACAGAAGAAAATAGCTGCATTACTGGACGAAAAAAATGAAATAAACAATAAACTAGTCGTCGGGGGCTACCGCAATACTTACTTATCATGCATATGCATAATATAAAATATGAAAATAAAACATATGTAAACTATTTATAAAATGCATTGAAATTCGAATAAAATCGGGGCTTGATGACTTCATAAACCCTAAATGCTCTATTACTGAATTGCGTAAAATAAACATCCTTATAACTAAAAAATGATAATCACATTAACTAATAGTTTACTGCGTCGGATTACGCATCTAATTTCCAATTAAGATATATCTTTAAATTGAAATTTGAATGAAATACAGGGTCATGAAATATCGAAGAGTGTAGAAAATACCTCGGTAACTAATTATCCGATCAACTTCATTGTTTATGCAAAATTTATGGGTTTTTTTAGTTTTTTATATCCAATCCTTGAAATAAACAATTTCGAACAATTTTATATAACTTTTATCAGATCAGATATTTCGAGAGTCCAAAAAAATTGTTTCGGATAATCGACATTAATGGAATTCAATAGGCTTCTTCTCATTGTTACATACTAACTACTTAACAAACTTCAAGTCTCTATCACAATTTGTTCGGGAGATAGAGCGTTTACAGACACACTTAGAGACAGACGGACGGCATTTTTTTAAAATAAAAATATGTTTTAGGAATCTCCAGTGTCTGAAACGTGTAAATCCGTCACATTTTTTTTTCGATTTTTACAAAAACTAACCCTATACTACGTATGATGGGTAAGTAAAATAGAAAAGCTAAGCTAACTAACAAAAACGTAACCAAATAATTAAATAATTAAATAATTTGTCATAAAAACATTGAAAAAGAAAAGTACTTTTATTCCTTAAATTTGGGCTGTGATTCTACAAATCACGTGTTTACCTTATTCTATTTAAATATAATTTTTAAATGTATTGCTTTTTTTCTTTTAACAATTACCATCAGGGCTTAATCTCCAACAAAAAAGCACAGGAGAACTAATATTTTGCAAAAGTACCGTAGTGAATCTACACGTCAGCATAATACGCATTTCTGTAATTCATAATTTCTTTTAAAAAAATGAAGAAATTTGTTCTTCAGTAAAAGGAAAAAAAATATTTTTTAAACATGCGTATATAATTTTAATGTATGAATAATAATAATAAGTATTATTATTATCGTAATGTATAATTATTAATTTAACATACTTAAAATATAACAAAATAAACTTGGCGTTGGCTCATTGATAATGAAATTATTTTTATGCAATTAAATTATCATTTAATTGAAAAGTATTGCACAGAGGAACACGCATTTAAAGATTTTCACCGTTTTATTTCCTTTTTCTTGTCTAGGCAGTTGCTGCTAGACATGAATGGACGTATGTCAATAACTCAAATTTGTGGAATACAGGGTTGCTATTCAAATTTGGAAAAAAAAATCTTTTGCTTTCCATGTATTTATATGCATCTAGAAAATGCACAATGTAAGAAGACATACTTTGGCTGCGATGAAATTTTTGTTTACAGATGTTAAGGAGACTACATTTCTTAGATTAAAAAAATCAGAAATTACAAATTACCTGTATTTTTCAGACCTTTAAAGAATGTTATAAATTGCCAGATTTTCCATGTTTTTGAAGTGATTTTCTTAACTGTTTCCATTTTCCAATTTGTCCAGGTGATGTAGCATCCTTACATTAGAAGAACCAACAAGTCTATTAAATATTAAATGTGGTAATGTTTTTATGCTAAGTTAAGCTCGCGGTGTAGTACAATTTAAGGTCGAAAATCCTCATTAACATTTGACACTTGACACATGGATATAGTTCACTATTGTAAACAATATATTCAGTTCACCTCTACATTCTTTATTCTAGAAGACTCTTTAAAAATTCGGGAACAATCTTTTTGTGGGCTTCGGTGCACAGTATTTAAAAATTCCGGTTAGTCCCTGCTCAAATTAAGCACTGATTAAGATAATTCTTTTTAGTAATATGTTAGTATGAAATAAGGATATCCGACTCCTGCCAGATATCCTGCTTAATCGGCACTCAAACCGGATATTCGGTCCGGGCGAATACTTGATTACCCTTTTGCCGAATAGTGACTCATTTTTTAAATTATATTTTTAACATTATCAGAAAACGCTAGTGCGAATTTAGTTTGCATCTTACCAACATTATACCATTAAAACAATGTTAATAGAAAGAAATACTCATTATTTTCATAAAACGGAATTTATAGGATTTATATATGAAACTATAATATTTTGAACATGAAAATATAATATTTAAATATGACCACTAAATTATAAGTTAATTTAAAAGGCAAGTTATGATGTAGGAACATTAGGTGCTCATCATTTTGAGGCTGTAATGTATTACATTTCTTATCGCAAATATTTCCTGTATCTGAGAATGAGCTTTCAATCTCTGGTGGTCTCTTTTTCTTGTGTTTACAAAAATTTTAAAGTAAAAATGATTTTATTGAATATGTTGTCACTATTTTTTTGTCTATGAATGGAAACCCAACTGTGGTAAAATAATACTTCTCATGAAAAGAATTGTGCCACTTTCTTGAATAGTTCACTGTCCCCTTTGTACTACAAAACGCGATACTTGCAATGAAGAGTTAATCTATTTAACTTCTGTTAGAAAACAGTTGTAATGAAAAAATAAGTAATAATATGTACGAGTATGTTGCTAAAAAAAAGCCATTTCAATAGGATGTTTAGTATTTATAAATAATGAAGATTTATAAATATGAAAATCAGAGAAATTACTTAATTGTTTATCTTTTTATGTTCAATGACCCAGGATAAAAAAATAAATAATAATATGGATATTGGAATACTCAAAAGTCAAAACATGATTAAATTTCAATACTTAATTAATATAAGGCATTTGTTTTATAGTACCTTTAATTTAATTAGTGAATTTAAAACTAATATTAACGTTTGAATAACATAAATTATAAAAATTTAAAGTTACTCTTCTTTTAGCAATTATAAAATAGAAATATTACTATTGAAATTAAAAACGAGAAAGCAGTCGGCCAGATTCGGTAAAATTTTTGCCGGATTTTTAGTATCCGGTAACCCGGCAAAAATTCACATCCGGTGCATCCCTAGTATATAACTATATTTACTTGAATAACCTCGAAAAGGATTCTTTTTTTTTTCTTTGATAAATCTAATCAGTTAATAAAAGATTATTTCAGCTAATTGTTTAAAAGAATAAGGCTGCAGCTTTTATTGATCATGAAATAATTTTTTTGAGAACACAGTTAATCATCAAAACCAATTTTTTAATTAACGAAATTTTTAATAAAATTAAAATTTTGAACATTAAAATTTAAACATTTAGTAATAATGATTCTTTAAGTTAAAGCACTTTAAAAGTACATGCACGAACAAATAAACAAAATAATGGAGATTCATGCATCAGGGCTTAGATTATGAAACACTTTCCAACACTATAAAAATATTGTTATTAAAGATCCCTTTTATTGTTAATAAAGGTCACTTTTGTTCATACAATGAAATGAGATATCCAAATAAACTTTAAAAACACACACAATCCAATAAAATGCCATTTTCAGCAATTGCTGTCCATAGCCAGTAATGTGTACGAATTCTTTCGTGCAGCCCTGTGTATGATTTACACACCTCAAATATTACAGCTGAAATCGCTCATCCAGCAGTTATGGCTTATAATGAGTCTCGTAATCAAATTGTTTTGTTCGTCTCTATAAATAAACTAGTCGTTGGAGGCCACCGTAATACTTACCCATCATGGATATGCATAATGTAAAATATTAAAATAAAACATGTGTAAACTACTTATAAAATGCATTGCAATTCGAATAAATTCGTGGCTTGATGACGTCATAAACTTTAAAGGCTCTATTACTGAATTGCTTAAAAGAAACATCCTTATAACTCCAAAAACTAAAATCCTATTAACTAGCGGTTTATTGCATTTGATTAAGCGTCTTATTTCCAATTAAAATACATCTTTGAACTGAAATTTGGATGAAATACAGGGTCATGAAAAATCGAAGAGTGTGAAAATAGGATTACAAATATATCGGCAACTAACTATCCGATTGACTTCATGCTTTATGCAAAATTTATGGTTTTTTATTATCTTTTAGATTCACTCCTTAAAATAAACAATTTCAAAATTTTTTATATACCTTTTATCAGAACGAATATTTCGAGAGTCCGAAAAAAATAGTTCCGGTTAATCGAGGTTACTGAAATTCAAAAGGCTTCTTCCCATTATTACATACTAAATACATACCAAATTTCAAGTCTCTTTCTCAATTGTTTCGGGAGATAGAGCGTTTAAAGACACACAGACACACAGACACACAGACACACAGACGGACGGCAATTTTTTTTTCTAAAAATATGTTTTTCGGAATCTCCAGTGCCTGAAACGTGTAAATCCGTCAAAAAAAAAAATCGATTTTAAAAACGATTACAAGACTTACCCTATACTACGTATGATGGGTAAGTAATAATAAAGTCTCCATACTCAATAATCTATAGGAAAATTTTGTAGTGCATCTTAGTAACGTTTATCAACGTCATTGATATAGTGTAACATCGTTAAAATACACTACAATCGATCTTCCCCATAGTATTATAATGTAATAGAGATTTTGTGTGTCCCTTTAAGCGAACTATAATTACTACTTACTCTGTACTCAGACAGACAAACAGTCACACTGAGAAAAATTACACTTTAAAATCTGAGTAAATCGATGTTTTCATTTTGTTATGAAACTTTTTGTTTCAAATAGGACGACTCAATACTTTCAATTCTGAAATACCAAAAATACTCATAATATTGAAACATGGACATACTCAAAACTGGGCACATAGAGGTCCGTTCATATTCCTTTTTGAAACAGGGACATACTCAAATATGATTAGCATCAGTTCAAACTCATTTTTGAAACATGGAAATACTCAAAAATGAGCACATAGAAGTCTGTTCATACTCATTTTTGAAAGATGGACATACTCAAATATGAGCACACGATGTTTTATTCTTTAGTGTGTGCATGTTTTTAGAAATGAGTATATGCATGTTTCAAACTGGAGTCATTTTGATTCGGAGTCATTTTGACTATGCGACATACTTAGATTTCAGTATTTTTTGTTCGGTTTTGAAAATGTCGTTTTCAGAATGTACACTCTAAAAACGACATTTTTATGAAATGACTTCTATATTCTCATTTTTGAGTATGTCCATGTTTCAAAAATGAGTATAAACTGACCTCTATGTGCTCAGTTTTGAATATGTCCATGTTTCAATATTCTGAGTATTTCTGGTATTTGAGAATTGAAAACATTGGGCCGTTCTATCTGAAACAAAAAATTTCATAAAAAATGAAAACATCGATTTACTCAGATTTGAAAGTGTCATTTTTCTCAATGTAGATACGGAAAGACTAGCCGAATTCATAAACACTTTTTAAGTATGTTGGGAGTGTTAAAAAAGTATACAGGACTTACAAAAAAATATATACAAGAATAGAGAATCTGTGTAATTAATAGAAAAATTAAAAAAATATTTATACAAAATATAAACTTTTATAGAACTATGCTAAGAAATGTTTTTGCTATATTCTTTTAAGTATTTTTTGCTTTAAACAGTCAGTACGTACTAAAACTATTGTATTAACTTTTTAAGGATGATGCCGTACAAAAATATGGACGTAATTCAAAGCACGTTGTAATTGTCAACCGTTGCAATTCAGCTAAATAAATATTTGGAACATTATTTTTTGTCAAGAAATCTATTAAAAATTTCTTAAAATACTCTTTCGATTATGTCAAACATATCTTTATAATAAAACATAAACACTACGAAAATGAGAAAAAAAATATTTTGTTCGTGGTTTTCAATTTCTTACATTTATAGATTTTTCGCCATCTTCAATATGAAGGCATCGATAATCTCTAAAATAAATATTCACTTATTTTAGTGTTAGAAATAAACTCCAGCACATTTTATATTTTCCCTAATGTAATACGTCGGAAAACTGCGTTTTGATTTAAGACGCATTTACGTAATTTGACGAATAAAGACAAATAAATTTGAAAAATGAAAAGGAAATAAATGTATTAGATATGTATTTTGATTGCTTTGTTTGAAGTTGAAAATTATAGATTTTTTTTTACTTGTATGTCGATACAGAAGCATCGAAGTATTACATAGAAAAAACATTTTCTGCTAATTAAAAAAAAAAAAATCTTGATTCAATTCGATTGGTTTCATTGGGTTGGGTTGATTGTTGACGGCCAATTATCTGCACTTGGGATATAGGCCCGGGGGGAGTGCCCTTCGTGGGGGTCTTTCTAAGGGAACCTAACCCGTATTTACGCATGGATAAATCCACGGTTCGAAGAAAACCACGAAATCTCCGAACGATTAGGCCGACGGGCGCGATTGGGATCGAACCCAGCACCTCCCGTCTACCAGCTTCGAGAGCACAACCTCTCAGCCACTCGATTGGTTTCATTGAATGTACATACATTCATATATCAGGACAGAAGTGGTCGAACACCAAAAATAACAATTTCAAATGCGTAACGCATGTGTAAGAGCCGTATCATTTCTTTCATTTATACAAGTATCCTAATACTTTATTCGGTTGGATACACGTGTATAATTCCAATTGAATGTACAATTACATATTAAATGACGTATACTGAGAAAAATTACACTTTCATATGTGAGTAAATCGATATTTTCATTTTGTTATGAAAATTTTGTTTCAAATATGCCGACCAAATGTTTTCAGTTCTGAAATACCAGAAATACTCCGAATATTGAAACATGAACATACTCAAAACTGAGCAAACAGAGGTCAGTTCCTACTCATTTTGAAACATGAACATATTAAATGAGGTAGTTGCTTAAGCATTTAATGTTTTAATTTCTCAAAGCAAGGTTCCTTTTTTTCGTACTTTTTTCTTCTTAGGGCCAAAAATATTCATTGATATCCAGTTAACAGCATAATTTTTAACACTTTCCAATATAGTTTAAACGTGTTTATGAATTCAGTTTGTCTGTCGCTTTACGGTTTATTTTAATAATGTTTCATTACTTCAAACATATTGAAATTGATAAACAACTTCTCGAGTATATTTTCGTTTATTGACGGAAATTCCAGAAGGGGAATTTTAAACTGTATTGCGCGTTTCCTAACTGAACTAAAATTTAGCATTCGACGTAGTATATATACAAATCTATGGATCATATACATGGCTGCACAAAATAATTTGGATATTTTTCCGAATATTGTTGGTAATTCCTGATATTGGTTTTTTAAATATGTTATGCGTTTTCCAAATTGTTTACTTAGATATCACCTTGTTAAATGGTAAAGATTTGTAAAATTATTTGGGAATTTTTGGAAAGTGGTACGAAATCTATATGCTTGACGCTTGATTTATCGTTCTTGTTGACAGTTATTTTGATCATTTTGGATTTATTTCTTACTAATTTAAAACAAATTTTGTATTTTTTAAAACGCTTTGGGATATTAATTTACCGCTTTCACGGAATAAATGAAGTCCGTAGACAAAATATTTGAGCCAATTCTGAGAAAAATTTCTTTATTGGGTTCACCCCCACACGATTTTCAAAGACATCCAATATCTCATCCTTATAAGTATTTCCCGCCACCCTTTCAATTAAGTGTCACATTTCTGATACTCCGTCGGAGTTTTAAGGGTAGTATTTTCTATTCTTTTATGAGAATACGCATTTCACAAGACAGGGATATATTGATTCAATGAAGTTCAATTTCTTCTCTTTTTAATTGGGATTCCCTTCAACTCTAAAAATAGAAACCCTCATCGGAGTTGTTTGACTTTATTTAATGATACATTTACGCGTTGATATATCTATTTCTTTTTTAATTTCTTGTATCTTCCAATATTCCATATGAATTTTAAAGGAAATATTACGTTAATTATCTTCAAGAATAAAATTGCGTTTCCAACAGCAAATTTTCCTCTAAATATAAAAGAATAAATAAATACAGATCGACATAATTTTTCTTACATTTTTAATTTCTTTTTCTTGTACGCTTCAAGCATTGGAATATCTTACCCATTTCGTTCTTTTGCATTTAGTATAAGTAAAGCTCTTTTAAAACAGAAATTACATTTATAAGTAAATTTAGCCCCACCAGTGGCTGAGAGGTTCTGCTCTCAAAGCTGGTAGACGGGAGGTGCTCGGTTCAAACACCTGTTGCGCTCGTCTACCTAACCGTTTGGAGTTTTCCTTGGTTTTCTTCTAACCTTGCTGTAAATACGGATTAGGATCCCTTAGAAAGACCCCCACGGAGGGCACTCCCCCTAGGGCCTATATCCCTCGTGTAGATAATCGGCCGTCAAAAAATCAACCAACCTATAAATAAATTTATATGTGCATCACAATGGAATAACTTACATTTCCTTAATTAGAATATCTAGCTCTAAATAGGTTTATTTAATCTATGGATTGCGCTAACTGAATTCCGCTTTTTTTTACGCCGGATTTGTTTTATTCTATAATAAATCACTTTTTTTTCTATTTTAAGTGTAAAATAAAGATTTAGTAAAACAAATTTATGTTATTATGGATTTTAATGCTCGTTATATTTTAGGAAAATACATATTTCTGCGATTGTTTTATAAGATGATATTTTATAAAATTTTCAAATATTTCTCCAAATACTTCTCCGAATAATTCAACCAAACCCACATTAAAAAAAAAAATAATAGCATCTCAGAGAGATTGAGGAAATAACGATTTTTTTTTAATTGCTTACTTTTGATAGATTTTTTTGCCTTGTTCAATATAAAAGAAATAGATTATTTTAAAAAGCAAAATTAATTCCTTTAAGAGATAAGAATAAATCCCATCCCATTTTGTGTTTTCCTTAATGTATATGTCGTTAAAATGTGTTTTGATTTAAGACGCATATATATATATATATATATATATACATGGCCAAAGTGAGACGAAAGTCATGATATTTTTTCTATTTCTATTTCCGTTTTTTGAAATTGAAATCTCCTTTTGTTCTACTTCTTTGCTGCACTGAAAAAAATTAATTAAATATGTTTAAAAAGTTTCGTTAGATTAAAAAAAACATGTTCTTCCGATAATGTTGAAATATTTGTGTTTTCATAAAATTATTAGATTGCGTTATATCACTTTCTTATATTACATTAGAAAAACAAAATCATAACGAAAGTCATACTTACAGTTCTAAAATAGTCAAAAGGAATGTTCTTACTCCAATATGACTTATTTATGAGTTTCTTTTTTTTTTTTTTTTTTTTTTTTTTTTTTGCCTTGAGGGCCTGTATGTTTAAAAAAAAATGATAATTTAGATATTTAAAGCCCAGTTTCTTTATTGTTTAAATCGACTTGTCAACTTATGTTACTGCAGATACAAATTTCTACAGATTTATATTAAAAACCTATCAATAAAACATATTTAAAGACTGTTTCAATATTGAAATATGTATTTTTATTATTGAGAGATATTCCGACTAACACTATTAAAATAATGTTAAAAAAATGATTTTTTAAAATAAATATGCCCAAGTTCAAATCCATGATTATTTCATCGATTTCCTGAAAATTAACTTACACGAACATTGCAGAAAATATATTTTAAACCCTAACTTCATGTATATTCACTAACATTTGACTATTGAACATTTTTCAAGTTAAATTGATAACTAATACAGAGTCGTGAACAGAAGTTTGTTTGAATTAGAATTGTAACAAAAAATATATTTATGATGCTTTTTTATGATTTTTTGATAGTCGCATTACTTAAAAAAATTAATTCATATTTCAAAAAACGTTTCATTTTAAACTTGCTTCCGTATCATGTTTATGCTCTTATAAAGCATTTATATAGCAACTTAACAGATTATTAGACTGTATACAAGTGACGTATCACCTCCATAATACTGTAATAAAATAGCAAAGTTTCTTAAATTTTAAAGACGTCAAATTTCGCAAAACGAGTTTGCATTAATATATGCCACAATTATATTCTGTAAGGTTTAAATAATAATTCATATATACGACTATATTTCTTTTTTATAATATTTGTTTCACATTTTCGTACTTCATTTCTTTAACTTTAAAAACAAATTAACCATCTCTTACAACACTTTTGTATATTAATTCACTTTCTTTCATAAACAACTCAAGACCCTAGACAAACTATTTGAACATATTTTGAATTGAACACATTCTTTATTGTGTTCACCCATACGTTTTACAAAGACATCGAACTTATCATCCCAGTGAGTATTTCCCGCCAACCGTTTAATTAAAGGGTGAATATCAGATACTCAATCAGGGTAGTTTTTTCTCAGGGAAGCATTTCACTTTCATTGGAAGCAGATTGCGCAGCATATAAGACAGCTATATATTGACTTACTCAATTTACGTTTTTAAAGCGGGGATTTTTTGTACTCTAAAAACAGCTTATTAGAGTGATTTTTCTGTTTCTTTATGTTTCGTTTTCATCTTGACTTTTGTTTATGTTTTCCGGTGCCTTGAAATATTTTATATGAATTGTAATGCCAGCAATATACTACTTATTATGTTCAAACATAAAATTGCATTTACTTTTGAACTTTTACTAAATACATAAGATAAAGAAAAACATAAATAGATAAATAAATAATACAAACACAGCCATATACATTAGGGTGTGCAGAACGGTTTATTTTTTACAACTAGCACTTACGAATAGTAATCTTCGACTTACTTAATATCAGAATTCTGCGATTATGTTTATACCTTTTTAACGTATAAATGAACAAAATTACCGGAATTTCACCTTTTTATTTTCATTTTGCGCAATTACCCCCATAAATAAACCTGAAAATATCAACTGACCAAATAAATAATGGGAGCATAGTTAAAATTAAACTGGATAGTTTAATCCTGAACATCTCCGCAATATGTAATTATAATCCTGTATTAGGAGCAACTGATATTAAACTGTATACATCTGTATACTATTTAATTTTTCAGCAGAGCTGAAATTACGCTGTAAATTACTGAAATACAAAGGTTGTGAATTATCACTTTACTAAACAGCGTACAACAACAGAGTGAAAAAATCTCCTGACCGGGGTTCGATCCCGTATCCCGTGGTATAGCGCACCAAAATGGGAAATGGTGCGCAAATGGTTCCAAATTCCAAATGGTTAAAGGGATCCGGGATCGAACTCCGGTCTGGACATTTTTTCACTCTGTTGGTTGTACGCTGTTTAGTAAAGTGATAATCACATTCTTTGTATTTTAGTAATGTACAGCGTAATTTTAGCTGTGCTTAAAAATTAATTAGTATAGAAATATTCACCACTACTGTGTTTGATTTGTCTCATATATGTCACTAGTAGTTGCGCCATGATTGACGTTTCATCTTCTGCTGCAAGGTTGTAGCCTAGCCATATAAGAGTGAAAGAATGCTAAACCGGATGCCGTCCGGATGGCTTAATTGGTAAAGCGCTTTGTACGCTATACCAAGGGATCCGGGATCGAACCTCGGTCTGGATATTTTTTCCCACTGTTGGTTGTACGTTGTTTAGTAAAGTGGTAGTTCGCATCCTTTGTATTTCATTGTATTCATCTGTTTGAAAGTATAGATGTACATTTTTCTGTTTTATTTTCTAAAGATTGGGATAAATTTCGATTACAACAATATTTAAAATTTCGAATAAAAAGAAAGGTTGTAAAAAGAAAGGTTGTAAGGAAAATATCTCTGTCATGTAAAACTCAAATTTATCTTTATATTCCCATGATAAATTTATTTAGATGGCAATATATGGAGATTATGTTTTTTTAATAACCACATTCTTTTATTGTTGAAATCCAAAATATTTTCAACTTTAGCAAATGCGATTAAATGATATTTTCACTAAATTCAATTAAAAAAAATAAAACCCTATTCATTCTAATTATGGCCCCACCAGTGGCTGAGAGGTTGTGCTCTCGAAGCTGGTAGACGGGAGGTGCTGGGTTCGATCCCAATCGCGCCCGTCGGCCTAATCGTTCGGAGTTTTCGTGGTTTTCTTCGAGCCGTGGATTTATCCATGCGTAAATACGGATTAGGTTCCCTTAGAAAGACCCCCACGAAGGGCACTCCCCCCGGGCCTATATCCCTAGTGTAGATAATTGGCCGTCAATAATCAACCCAACCCAACTCAACCCATTCTAATTATGTTACTTCTTAAATGAGTTAAAAAAATTAAAATTCTTTTTTGGAACATGTAATTTGGGCAAACTCAGTAAACGCCTGACATGAGTACTTAAAAGTTATCTGTTAGCGTTAATTAAACATTAGAAATATTTTTGTGCTTAAATTATATTTCATCTTAAATTTAACAGCGTCAAGTTTCAGAAGACAAATTCACAATGCAAATTTGAAACCGAAAGTGATTTCCTCTTTCCTCTTAAATTTTTTTAAAAAATTAAGAAGACGGGTTTTTAAATATAATGTGTTTTTTTATTACTTTTAAATATTATTTGTGTGCGTATTTCTGTATTTTAAGAAAACAATTCAGAGGATGCCATTGTATTTTATAGAAAGATTGTGTTTCACTTATGTTTTTCGATAAAAAACTAATTTGAAGTACAATAATTTCCAATAAGAAAAATATATTATGACATATAATTGTTTTTAATTGTATGTAACTTGAAAAACTATTTAAAATCTAGGAATAAATAAAACAAAGGATTATTGATTTAAATAAGTTTATTAATAAGCAATATTTGCTATTACTTTTGATGACTTTGTGTGATCAACTAGTAGCTAAATGCTAGGAATTAGATCAACCATATAGACATTCTTCAGCTACAAATATTTTGAATCAATTTGTTGACCTTTAAAGTCATGAAACAAAGACAAACAAAATAAAATACTAGTTGCATTTAAAGTCCAAGTGCTTAGGGTTAATTTCGGTTTTTAAAATTGATCTGTGGGTGGAAGGACATACGATTTGCAGATTAATATTTATCTTGGTATGAGAATTATTGTAGCATGGAAAACAATAGTTCACAATTTTAACAATAGGGGGGTGTTGCTGAAGATAGCCCCATGGAAGAGATATGTGCGTACATTAATACCATTCAAAATTATTTTGAGATAAAAAGTTATTGAACAAGGCAAGCATATTTTTAATGTGCTAAACAATAACGGTTCTTGTAATACCCCATAAAACAGAAATTCATTTCAAGAAACTTCAATTATGTGAATTCAAAACTACAGCTCATTCGGTCAAGTTGCTTTTGAGTTATCTTAATTAGCTGTTTCTAATGTACTAAACCAGCGGTTCCAAATCTTGGATACGCGTATCCTTGGAGGTACGTGATAAAACAATTGGGGGTACGTGAAAATTATATTGGTAAAGGCGGTTAACGCAAAAATTAAACTTAAATTGAAAACAGAAAAACTACAAAGAGAGACTTGGGGAAAACTAAAATAGGCTATTAAAATACAATAAAGGGAAATACCTGAACTTAGTAATTGGTTGATCATATCTCTGTAGACTGCGAATAATCTTGCGATTTCGCATGTGTCCTTCTTTTTCTTTTGCTGTTTTCATTCCTGTAATTCTAGCAATCTCCAGAAAAAAATCATGAATTGTACCAAGGTTTCTACGAATTCATTTTAAACCAATTTGAAAGCAGGCCGTCATTTTAGTGTGCGACTGGTCAGCATTAGCATGAACACATTAGCTTAAATTAATGGGTGTAGAGATTCATACTTTCTTTGTGACTGTTTAATTTGAAATCTTTAGCTAATATTTAGTGTTTTGAGAGACTTTATGTTGGTATTTTGTTGTGGCTCTAAATGGATAGGTGGTCGCAAATTAGGATTCTGAAAAAGAACTGAATCTAAAATTGGTAAATAGCATAAGAATATTAGTAATGAACGAAAGTAAAAATAATTGGAATGGGTTTATGTGAGAAGGGCTACGCATAAATGAAAAGTCTAAGCGAGGGGTACGTGAGAGGAAAAAGGTTGGAAACCGCTTTGCTAAACAATAACGGTTCTTGTTATTTAGATACCAAAAACCTCAGAAAACATAAATTTATTTCAAGAAACTTCAATTATGGGAATTCAAAACATTCCAGATCATTCGGCCAAGTTGCTGTGGAGATATCTTAACAAGCTATTCGCTTTGCCGTCTGTTTTGCAATGATTGAAAATGAATTTAACGTTAGAAATTCCGACATTAAACCTGCATAATTCTTATACTACTTCACAAAATGCCCTCCCTATAGTTATAGTCCCCCCTGCATTATAGTGTAAAATTTACCCTAGGATCAAAATATTATGTTGAAATTAGGTTTATTGCACCCAGAAAAAGGAATTGATCAAAACTACAAAACATGTTTTGTTCAGTACATTTTGGTTGTTTTAGCAAAATTCAAGTAAAATTGAACCATTTTACTTAAATTAACAAAACGTTTTTTAATGACGATACACAATTTAGACTTGCAAAAAAATTTTTTTTTTGTTGATTCAAACAAAATTTTCATTGATCTATAGTTAAACAAAAAGTTTTGATGGGTCAACCAAATTTTTGTTGATTCAACAAAGCTTTTTTCTGGGTGTGAAAATATTAAGGTTGGAACTTCTGGGAGTCCCGTCTGACCCATTGCCTTAATTTGCTTTATCAAAATGAAGTCCGTCTCAAACTGGTTGGTCATATGTTTTACAATTTTATGAAATTTCAAAGTAGTCTTGAGATAGAGAAGGGTGGGTGAAACCTGCATAGTTATCTTCAATGTTAAATTAGAAAAAAAAAACTAGCGTCAGTACAAACAAGAACGAAAAATCCTCCGTTAAGCATAGATTATATAACACTTTCCAACGCTTCCAAAATAATTTTACAAATCATACCGTTTAATAAGCTAAAAGATAACATCTAATTAAACAATTTGGAAAACGCATAACATATTTAAAAACATAATTTCAGGAATTTCCAACATGTACAATATTCGGAAAAATATCCGAATACTTTTATTCAGTCCTGTATAGGATCTATAGATTTGTATATATACTACATAGGATGCTAAATTTTAGTTCAGTTAGGAAACGCGTAGCACAGTTTAAAATTCTCCGTCTGGAGTTTCTGTCAATAAACGGAAATGTGTTCGCGAACTTTTGTGCTTCCCTGTATAGGATCTACAGAATTTATACACACCACGTAATAAACAAAAAGCGAGTTAAAATGAAAATCGCGTTCAGTAACTTAAAACGCACTTCCAGGAATTATTGTTAACAGACAGTAGATAATTATTTTGTGTGTCCCTGTAAATGAACGATGACTGCTATACACATGATATTCTGTAGTAAGTCTCTTGTCATGCACCTTAGTGATATATATAAATTTCAATGCGTTTAAAATAGTGAAACATTATTGGAATAAACCGCAGACGATTTTTCAAAATAGACGTAATGTAACGGAATTTTTTTGACTGTCCCTGTAAAGTAACTGTAACTGGCATGCACACCCTATTCCATATTTAGCTTCTTCTAATGCACCTTAGTGATATATATATAAATTTCAATGCGTTTAAAATAGTGAAAGATTATTTAAATAAACCGCAAATGAATTTTCCCCATAGACCGCAATGTAACGGAATTCTTTTGAGCGTCCTGTAAAAAAACTATAGGTGCTACACACTTCCGTTCAAATAGGGAACATGCTATAGATAACGACAATAACATATAAAAATTGCAGAGCAATCCGAGCATATTTACTGGAGTTAGAGCACGGACAGACAGCCAGACGGCAGACGGCAGACGGCCAGACAAACCGAAGTCACAAACACTTTTCAACTAGAATGGAAAGTGTTAAAAAGTGGGCTTCCTAAAATTAAAACAGGAAAATAAGATAATTTTTCTATTTTTGTTTTCTACGTTGAATATCAGTTCTATAGGTTGCTTAGAAAGAAATTTATTTAAACACATTTTTTTACGTTTTAATGTAGTATTCCTACCAAACAAACATGCATACGGCCGCATAATTTATATTTTTATTTAGATTATTTTATTAACAAAGTTATTGCAGAAAATATGAACAGTTTTTGATAAACTGCCTTTTTAAGATGAAAAAAACAAAGAAAATTTTTTGAAAAGTTTAATAAAAAAAATGAAGAAATCATTGCTTTTCACTTTTGATACTTTTTTTTCCATTTGATTGTTATTTTGAAATAATTTTTTCATGATTAAAAAAAAGTCGTAACAAGTTTTAAGTCAATTCGGAAAAAATTGTTTTCGATAATTTATTTTAATTTCATTTGGCATGCATGGCAGTTTCTGGAATGAATTCCGTAAAATATTTGTATTAAGATTTTTCAACATAGTTGAAAAGTATTTATGATTTTGTTTTGTCTGTCAAATTCATTATTGTTCATTTAGTGCTTACTTCTATCCATTAATATTATCTACTTCAGCACCTTACAGTTTTATTACATCGTAGTATTGTTGCTCCGTATCACATAGTAGTATTTAGTACTTGGAAAATTGTATTTTCAGAATTTGTATTTTTGGAATTTTGTATTTTCAGAATTTGTATTTTTGGAATTTTGTATTTTCAGAATTTGTATTTTGCATTACATAGTGTAATTATCGCTCAATATCACAAAGTATAATTCAGAAATACTCAATATAATTAGGTAAACAAACCTGCTGGACGGGGCTAGTTGAGCTTAAGCTGAAAGGTAGGCCTCCCGCCCGGTTTGACCATGACCGTGGCCTTGTCTGTCTGCCGTTTGCAGTGTTTTAAGTCTCGTAAATATACTCGGATTGCCATGTAATTGATAAAAGTTAATCAGGTGATTTAAACTTTTATTCTTCAGATTTGATTCTGTCTTAAGTAAAATGATTCTTTAAAATTTTGAATGGAATTGAATCAGTTGTTAGTTTGTGGCATGAAGAATCCGCTTTTTTCTCATTTGTGTTATATGAATATCAGCATTATGAGAAAGGATACTTTTAAAAAAATTTAATAGATATTATTAATATATTTTAACGGTTTTTAGGAATTATTTGTAGGCAAAGAAATCCTGCCAAAATTCTGTCTTGAGAGAACAGTCTGTTCTGTCTTTCTAACTTGAGAGAATAAAACGGATAATGCCAAGAAAAATAGTGGCCAATTACTTTAATGAGAAAAACATTTATCTTTTTTTTAAAGTAATTAATAATAGTTATCACAAGTTAAAGTTTCGGTATTATATTTATTATTAATCTAATGAAGAATTTCATTGAAAATTTTGGATTCAAATATATTTCGAACGAGTGCACTTTCTAAAAAAGCGCCTTGTTGCTGCAGATATAATAGCATTTCTGTTGCATTTTTGTACCGTGGCTGACACGCTGTTTTCTGTCATTTTATCAAAAGAATTTGAATTTAAAAGTTCCGTATTTGTATAAATTAAATTAATCAGAGTAATGATGTGTAAAAAATATACAAAAACTTGAAAACATATTAATATCATATATATAATACTTTGGAAATTTTTCCATAGAAATTTTCTCCCGCCTTGCATTCATAATAATCAAATTTTAATTGCTTAATAGGCGTATAGCCAACATGGTAAAAATTTCATTGAATTTTTCCCCATGTTGGCTTTACGCCTATTAAGCAATTAAAATTTGATTATTATGAATGCAAGGCGTGAGAAATTTTCAATGGAAAAATTTCCAATGCATTAAATATATGAATTTTTTCAATTATCGATGATGGATTTATTTTTAATTTCGTGTTTGCCCCAGGGTTGGTGGCTCACGGAAAATATCCATCTTGTGCTGCGTTTTTAGCCTTGACAACATGTTATAGTGAGAAAGTTCCAGGCTGAGTATCGTTCCCAAGTGGTTCAGTTGGTAGAATGTCGATGTGCTATACTGGTGATACGGGTTCGAGTCCCGGCTTAGGTACTTTTTCACCCTGTAGGCTAGACGCCTATTAAGCAATTAAAATTTGATTATCATATTAATTTGTTTTAATATTCGCTTTAATTATTATTATAACTGTCGTGGTCTCTAGCTAAAAATTTAAATATTCACTTTAAAAAAACCAGAAGTACCAGAGCTCCGTCTCGGTCACCTCCGGCGCAAATTAATCACTAATTACCTTTTTTATGAAAAATAAGTTCGTATAAAATTAATTTCATTTGAATGATCACGAAAAAGATCCATATTTACTTTATTTTGGATAAATAAAAAAAAATTAAAAACAGAATCATTCAATGAATTGCTTAAACAAATAAGCCAGCAGTTTTTATTGCCATTAAATATGATGTAATTTTTTTTGAAAAATACAGCTAATTATGAAAACCAATTTGTTTAATTATCAAAATCTTTGCTACATTTAAAATTTCTACAACAAATAATTAAACATTTACTAATAATTATTTTTTAAGATGTAACTTTTTAGAGTTACATACGTGAACAAATTAAAATAAAGATACAATAATTACAAAAAATATACAAGTATAAAAGAATTCGTATAAAAACATGAAAGTTTTGAAATATTTCAAGAAAATAGAAATATGTGTAGTTTAGGAATATGTATAGAAATGTTTTATTTATAATCGTTTGTGTTTTTATTGCTTTAAAGTTAGAGTAGGTGCGAACAATATTGCCTTATTTTTTAAAGATGATGTATAACAGCCAAATTCGAACAAAAATATTTAAGTATTTCAAAACATGTTGTATTGTCCATCTTTGCAATTCAGCTATATATATATATATTTCAAAGATTATTTAAAATTATTATGATTATTTAAAAGAAATATTTAAAAAATTGTTTAAATTACTTTTCCGATTATGTCAAACATGTCTTTATAAAAAGGCGTAAGAAGTACTAAAACGCGAAAAAAAGGTTTTGTGCATGTTTTTCAATTTCTTAAATTTATAGATTTTTTGTCCTCTTCAATATGAACACATGGATTATCTCTTATCTCTAAAAGAAATATTAATTCTTTTCAGAGATAGAAATAAATTCCAGCCTATTTTATGTTTTTCCTAATGTATACGTCGGAAAAATGTGTTTTGATTTAAGATGCATTTATATAATTTGAAGAATAATGATAAATAAAGGAGAAAAATGAAAAAGAAGTCATATTAATTGTAATTCGATTAATTTGTTTGAAGAAGTACAAAATCGCGAAAAAAAGGTTTTGTGCATTTTTTCAATTTCTTACATTTATAGATTTTTTGTCCTCTTCAATATGAACACATGGATTATCTCTAAAAGAAATATTAATTCTTTTTAGAGATAGAAATAAATTCCAGCCCATTTTATGTTTTTCCTAATGTATACGTAGGAAAAATGTGTTTTGATTTAAGATGCATTTATATAATTTGAAGAATAATGATAAATAAATGAGAAAAATGAAAAAGAAGTCATATTAGTTGTAATTCGATTAATTTGTTTGAAGAAGTACTAAAACGCGAAAAAAAGGTTTTGTGCATGTTTTCAATTTCTTACATTTATAGATTTTTTGTCCTCTTCAATATGAACACATGGATTATCTCTAAATGAAATATTAATTCTTTTTAGAGATAGAAATAAATTCCAGCCCATTTTATGTTTTTCCTAATGTATACGTCGGAAAAATGTGTTTTGATTTAAGATGCATTTATATAATTTGAAGAATAATGATAAATAAATGAGAAAAATGAAAAAGAAGTCATATTAATTGTAATTCGATTAATTTGTTTGAAGAAGTACTAAAACGCGATAAAAAGGTTTTGTGCATGTTTTCAATTTCTTACATTTATAGATTTTTTGTCCTCTTCAATATGAACACATGGATTATCTCTAAAAGAAATATTAATTCTTTTTAGAGATAGAAATAAATTCCAGCCCATTTTATGTTTTTCCTAATGTATACGTCGGAAAAATGTGTTTTGATTTAAGATGCATTTATATAATTTGAAGAATAATGATAAATAAATGAGAAAAATGAAAAAGAAGTCATATTAATTGTAATTCGATTAATTTGTTTGAAGAAGTACTAAAACGCGATAAAAAGGTTTTGTGCATGTTTTCAATTTCTTACATTTATAGATTTTTTGTCCTCTTCAATATGAACACATGGATTATCTCTAAAAGAAATATTAATTCTTTTTAGAGATAGAAATAAATTCCAGCCCATTTTATGTTTTTCCTAATGTATACGTCGGAAAAATGTGTTTTGATTTAAGATGCATTTATATAATTTGAAGAATAATGATAAATAAATGAGAAAAATGAAAAAGAAGTCATATTAGTTGTAATTCGATTAATTTGTTTGAAGAAGTACTAAAACGCGAAAAAAAGGTTTTGTGCATGTTTTCAATTTCTTACATTTACATGGATTATCTCTAAAAGAAATATTAATTCTTTTTAGAGATAGAAATAAATTCCAGCCCATTTTATGTTTTTCCTAATGTATACGTCGGAAAAATGTGTTTTGATTTAAGATGCATTTATATAATTTGAAGAATAATGATAAATAAAGGAGAAAAATGAAAAAGAAGTCATATTAATTGTAATTCGATTAATTTGTTTGAAGAAGTACAAAATCGCGAAAAAAAGGTTTTGTGCATTTTTTCAATTTCTTACATTTATAGATTTTTTGTCCTCTTCAATATGAACACATGGATTATCTCTAAAAGAAATATTAATTCTTTTTAGAGATAGAAATAAATTCCAGCCCATTTTATGTTTTTCCTAATGTATACGTCGGAAAAATGTGTTTTGATTTAAGATGCATTTATATAATTTGAAGAATAATGATAAATAAATGAGAAAAATGAAAAAGAAGTCATATTAGTTGTAATTCGATTAATTTGTTTGAAGAAGTACTAAAACGCGAAAAAAAGGTTTTGTGCATGTTTTCAATTTCTTACATTTATAGATTTTTTGTCCTCTTCAATATGAACACATGGATTATCTCTAAAAGAAATATTAATTCTTTTTAGAGATAGAAATAAATTCCAGCCCATTTTATGTTTTTCCTAATGTATACGTCGGAAAAATGTGTTTTGATTTAAGATGCATTTATATAATTTGAAGAATAATGATAAATAAATGAGAAAAATGAAAAAGAAGTCATATTAGTTGTAATTCGATTAATTTGTTTGAAGAAGTACTAAAACGCGAAAAAAAGGTTTTGTGCATGTTTTCAATTTCTTACATTTACATGGATTATCTCTAAAAGAAATATTAATTCTTTTTAGAGATAGAAATAAATTCCAGCCCATTTTATGTTTTTCCTAATGTATACGTCGGAAAAATGTGTTTTGATTTAAGATGCATTTATATAATTTGAAGAATAATGATAAATAAAGGAGAAAAATGAAAAAGAAGTCATATTAATTGTAATTCGATTAATTTGTTTGAAGAAGTACAAAATCGCGAAAAAAAGGTTTTGTGCATTTTTTCAATTTCTTACATTTATAGATTTTTTGTCCTCTTCAATATGAACACATGGATTATCTCTAAAAGAAATATTAATTCTTTTTAGAGATAGAAATAAATTCCAGCCCATTTTATGTTTTTCCTAATGTATACGTCGGAAAAATGTGTTTTGATTTAAGATGCATTTATATAATTTGAAGAATAATGATAAATAAATGAGAAAAATGAAAAAGAAGTCATATTAGTTGTAATTCGATTAATTTGTTTGAAGAAGTACTAAAACGCGAAAAAAAGGTTTTGTGCATGTTTTCAATTTCTTACATTTATAGATTTTTTGTCCTCTTCAATATGAACACATGGATTATCTCTAAAAGAAATATTAATTCTTTTTAGAGATAGAAATAAATTCCAGCCCATTTTATGTTTTTCCTAATGTATACGTCGGAAAAATGTGTTTTGATTTAAGATGCATTTATATAATTTGAAGAATAATGATAAATAAATGAGAAAAATGAAAAAGAAGTCATATTAGTTGTAATTCGATTAATTTGTTTGAAGAAGTACTAAAACGCGAAAAAAAGGTTTTGTGCATGTTTTCAATTTCTTACATTTATAGATTTTTTGTCCTCTTCAATATGAACACATGGATTATCTCTAAAAGAAATATTAATTCTTTTTAGAGATAGAAATAAATTCCAGCCCATTTTATGTTTTTCCTAATGTATACGTCGGAAAAATGTGTTTTGATTTAAGATGCATTTATATAATTTGAAGAATAATGATAAATAAATGAGAAAAATGAAAAAGAAGTCATATTAATTGTAATTCGATTAATTTGTTTGAAGAAGTACTAAAACGCGATAAAAAGGTTTTGTGCATGTTTTCAATTTCTTACATTTATAGATTTTTTGTCCTCTTCAATATGAACACATGGATTATCTCTAAAAGAAATATTAATTCTTTTTAGAGATAGAAATAAATTCCAGCCCATTTTATGTTTTTCCTAATGTATACGTCGGAAAAATGTGTTTTGATTTAAGATGCATTTATATAATTTGAAGAATAATGATAAATAAATGAGAAAAATGAAAAAGAAGTCATATTAATTGTAATTCGATTAATTTGTTTGAAGAAGAACTAAAACGCGATAAAAAGGTTTTGTGCATGTTTTCAATTTCTTACATTTATAGATTTTTTGTCCTCTTCAATATGAACACATGGATTATCTCTAAAAGAAATATTAATTCTTTTTAGAGATAGAAATAAATTCCAGCCCATTTTATGTTTTTCCTAATGTATACGTCGGAAAAATGTGTTTTGATTTAAGATGCATTTATATAATTTGAAGAATAATGATAAATAAATGAGAAAAATGAAAAAGAAGTCATATTAATTGTAATTCGATTAATTTGTTTGAAGAAGTACTAAAACGCGATAAAAAGGTTTTGTGCATGTTTTCAATTTCTTACATTTATAGATTTTTTGTCCTCTTCAATATGAACACATGGATTATCTCTAAAAGAAATATTAATTCTTTTTAGAGATAGAAATAAATTCCAGCCCATTTTATGTTTTTCCTAATGTATACGTCGGAAAAATGTGTTTTGATTTAAGATGCATTTATATAATTTGAAGAATAATGATAAATAAATGAGAAAAATGAAAAAGAAGTCATATTAGTTGTAATTCGATTAATTTGTTTGAAGAAGTACTAAAACGCGAAAAAAAGGTTTTGTGCATGTTTTCAATTTCTTACATTTACATGGATTATCTCTAAAAGAAATATTAATTCTTTTTAGAGATAGAAATAAATTCCAGCCCATTTTATGTTTTTCCTAATGTATACGTCGGAAAAATGTGTTTTGATTTAAGATGCATTTATATAATTTGAAGAATAATGATAAATAAATGGGAAAAATGAAAAAGAAGTCATATTAATTGTAATTCGATTAATTTGTTTGAAGAAGTACTAAAACGCGAAAAAAAGGTTTTGTGCATGTTTTCAATTTCTTACATTTATAGATTTTTTGTCCTCTTCAATATGAACACATGGATTATCTCTAAAAGAAATATTAATTCTTTTTAGAGATAGAAATAAATTCCAGCCCATTTTATGTTTTTCCTAATGTATACGTCGGAAAAATGTGTTTTGATTTAAGATGCATTTATATAATTTGAAGAATAATGATAAATAAATGAGAAAAATGAAAAAGAAGTCATATTAGTTGTAATTCGATTAATTTGTTTGAAGAAGTACTGAAACGCGAAAAAAAGGTTTTGTGCATGTTTTCAATTTCTTACATTTACATGGATTATCTCTAAAAGAAATATTAATTCTTTTTAGAGATAGAAATAAATTCCAGCCCATTTTATGTTTTTCCTAATGTATACGTCGGAAAAATGTGTTTTGATTTAAGATGCATTTATATAATTTGAAGAATAATGATAAATAAATGAGAAAAATGAAAAAGAAGTCATATTAGTTGTAATTCGATTAATTTGTTTGAAGAAGTACTAAAACGCGAAAAAAAGGTTTTGTGCATGTTTTCAATTTCTTACATTTACATGGATTATCTCTAAAAGAAATATTAATTCTTTTTAGAGATAGAAATAAATTCCAGCCCATTTTATGTTTTTCCTAATGTATACGTCAGAAAAATGTGTTTTGATTTAAGATGCATTTATATAATTTAAAGAATAATGATAAATAAAGGTGAAAAATGAAAAAGAAGTCATATTAGTTGTAATTCGATTAATTTGTTTGAAACTAAATTCGAAATTTTAGAACATACTAAGATTTTTTTTTTTTACTTTGATGCTGATACAGGTGTATCAAAGTTTTTAAATAAATAAGACATTTTCTATTATTTAAAAAATCAAATCAAAAAATGTTTTGAGCTATTTCTGAAACATTTTGGTTTTCATAAATATTCTCGATTGCATTCAATTGATCATCAGGACACAAGTCGTCCAAGACCAAAAATATCAAAACACACGTCGTCCAAATATGTAATTCATTATTCAGAGCAGTATTTTTACTTATTGTTACTTATTTTTGTTTATTACTTCATTTATATAAAAAATAAACGTCAAATAAGTCAAATTTAACACATGATTGCATATCGAACACTGCAAACTCATGAAGTATGTGACTGCGAAATATGGTTAAATTGCTATGCATAGTTTTCGATCCCATAAAACCTTTTGAACTGAAATATTTTGACCGACTTCAACGATAAATAGCGCTTAAAATAATTCTTCTATTTAATAGCCGTCTGCTGCAGTGGATTTATCGAGGATTTCTCTCTAAAACTAACAATATGCATATTTTATATGCAATATTTTACTCAATATAAGTCAAAAAAGACCTCCGATCACAAAAAATTGTTTACGGTAGCGACAGCGTTTGTTACGTTTTCTTAGAATATAGAAATAACACAATATTTTATTCAGTTAGATATACCTGGTGTACAAATTCAAAACCGCTATATTAAAATACGCAGCTGCTTCAATATTTAAGGTATACTTATTTTCAAAACCAGTTTCCTTTTTTTGTTCCATTTATATTTTGAGGACCTCAAACTCCATTTAAAAACAAGTATTTTGCTTAATTTTTGACAGCTACTTTGAACTTATTGGATTCGTTTCTCCCTGTTTAAAAATTATTTATGTCTTTCTCCAAAGCCGTTGGAACATTAATTAACTCCTTTCACATAATAAATGAAATCCTCAAACAAAACGTTTGAGCCGATTCTGGCAATAATATTTTTATTGGGTTCACCCCTTTACGGTTTTCAATGATATGCAACATTTTATCTTTATTAGTATTTCCCGCCATTCAATTAATTTGGTGTCACATTTCTCCTACTCCATCGAAGTTTTCAAAGTAGTATTGCTTTTCTTTCATGGGAGTCACGTTACTCATTTTACAAGATAGCGACATATTGATTCGTTGAAGGTAACTTTGTTCTTTGGTGGTTGAGGAGGATTTCCTTACTCTTTAAAAATAAAAATATACATCGCCTTTGTTTGTCTTTATTTAATTATATATTTATGCATTCAAATATGAATGTTTTACTTCAATTTCATGTATCTTCCAATATACCATATTAATTTTAAACGAAATATTAAGTTGATCACGTTAAAGAATAAAATTGTCTTTCTAAAAGTTAAATTTTCTAATAAATATACATGAATAAGTGTACCTACATCGACTATATTTTTATACCTATTTAATGCCATTTTTTTCTTATACACCACAAGCTTTTGAAATTCTTATCTATTTCTTTTATTTGCACTTAGTGTAATTCATGGATAAAGTAAAAGTGTTTTATTTAGTAAACGAAATCAAATATATACCACAAAGCGATATATTGATTCATTGATGTTCACTTTCTTCTTTGGTGGATGCGGGGGGATTTCCTTACTCTTTTAAAAATAAAAATACTCATCGCTTTGTTTGTCTTTACTTAATGGTACATTTATACATTAAAATATGTATTTTCTTCTTCAATTTTACGTACCTTCCAATATCCCACATGAATTTTAACTTAAAAATTACGTTGATCACGTTCAAGAATAAAATTGTCTTTCCAAAAGCAAACTTTATTTTCCACTAAATATAAATGAATAAATGTATATATATCGACTACATATTTTCACATTTTTTTCCCTTATACACTTTTCTGAAAATCATCAATTTCTTACATTTTCAGTTCGTGCAATTCATGGATAAAGTAAAATTGTTTTACATAGTAAACGAAATCAAATATGTACCACAAAGAATTAACTTAAATTTCATTAAAAATAATTTCTAATTTTAAATAGGTTTATTTGTTTCATAGATTACTCTAAAGGGATTCCGTGAATATTTTGGATATCTTTTAAATATATTCGTAAAAAATAGTTTTCAGAAATACTCTGGCTTACATTTTAATCATATGTTGTTTTCTTTTGTTTTAAAAAAAAGTAAATATGTTGATTTAATAAATAATTTGATTTTTTATTCGCCATATCCCATCAGTTACTGTTTCAAAACGAACAATATTGTTGTAACATACACTTGAAAATTCTTTTCATCTACGCGATGAAATTATTTTATTTTTTTCTCACCTTTCTATAATCTATTTTACAGTGAAATAGTTACAACATCTAAATCATATCTTTTTAAACTGCAATTATGCAATTAATTTTATTGCGTTATTAAAGAAATCTATCAATGAGCTTTTATGTGTCTACACTGCAACAGTGAACAGAATCATATACAATCAATAAAATTTCGGGTTCGGGTTGCGTATACATTAATTGTACCGGTTTCGTGTTGGTATCACATTTGTTTTTTGAGATTGAGGTTCGGGTTCAAAGTTGTCTGTTTGGCCTCCTTTTCAATTTAGAAATTCGGAATTCATACGGTAAATTCCTAAAAAAATATTTTCTCTTTATATAATAACGAAAGGTCTGTCATTAAAGAAAGCAAAAATTACGATTTGGGATTTTCTCATATGAATTCGGAATATTGAATAAGGAAGGATGTCAAACTGGCAGCACTGGCTCAGGCCTGCTTACCACATCTTTTGAAAGTAAGCGCACAATATTTTATCCTGTTTAAATATAAATGTGTAAATAGTATAAGGATCCCTTTTCCACATAAACCATAAAATTTATATTTGACATATAATTACACAGAGTTTTTTCTAAATTGCTTTGATACATAAATATGGATTATGTTTCTCTCAATTATGGTTTCGGTATGAAGTGTTCGGGATGACATAAAATGAAATTTTCAGATTTGGTTCGAGTTAAAACGGAACTAGTTCAGTTTTCTAATGTGATTAACAAGAAAGGTTACCATAAAATACGATGATAAGAACTAGTTATGTTTTACGTCGGTTAATTTGTTCTATAAAATTACATTTTCTTTTTTAATTTAACGTGTAAAATAGCTATTTAATAATACAAATTTGCATTATTCAATGCATATTGCTGTTGTCGTTTATCATATTTTAGGTTAATAAATATATCGACGATTATTTTATAAAATAATCAGTTATGAAATTATCAAACACTTCTCCGAGTATTTCAATCACACCTTCATTTTTAAAAATAAGTATATCAACAGGATAAATAAAATAGAATAAAAGTTTTTCAATTTCTTACTTTTGATAGATATTTTCGCCATGTGAAATATAAAAGAAATAGATTATTTCTAAAATAACAAATAATTCCTTTAAGAATTGGAGATAAATCCAATCCCATTTTGTGTTTTCCCCAATGTATGTGTCGATAAAACATTTTTTGATTTCAGATGCGTTTAAATAATTAGAAAATCATATACAGGGTGTCCATAATTAAACGACCCTACTTTAAAGTTGTCTACAAACGAAACTATTGATCAGAAAGTTGTGAAATTTTCTGAAGGACATAATAAAGGAATGGGAATTTGTTTAAGCGAAAAAAAATTAGTTCAAAATTTCGCCACCAGATGGCGTTTTTTATGAGTCAATCGCATTTGAAACATTCTGTAAGTCATGATAAACCAAGAACTTTACCTGATCTTAAAGACATATTCACGACATGTTTTTAGCATTTCCCAGAACACACTGTTGTCAACTGTGGGACATGCTATCCTACGATTCCAGATGGTAGCTGAAAATGATGGACGTCATGTGGAACACGTTTTGTTGCAATAAAATATGTAAATTATCTAAAATGTATGCTAAATGTATAATTCATTAAATGTTCTTGGTTTATCGTGACTTACCAAATGTTTAAAATGCGATTTATTTATTAAAAACGCCATCTGGTGGCGAAATTTTGAACTATTTTTTTTTTCACTGAAACAAATTCCCATTGCTTCATTATGTCCTTCACAAAATTTCACAACTTTCTGACCAATAGTTTCGTCTGTAGACCACTTTAAAGTAGGGTCGTTTAATTATGGACACCCTGTATATAAAATTAGGACCAAAGTGACACGAAAATCATCATCCTTTTCCTATTTCAATTTTCGTTTTTGAAATTGAAATCTGAATTTCAGCATTTTATAAGTTTCTTTTGTGGTATGTTTTTGTTGCACTGACACAAGTAAAATAAATTAAATAATTTAGAAAAATTCGATCAGTTAAAAAAAAATATGCTTTTTAGGATAATTCTGAAACATTTTTATTTTCTTAAAATTATTACATTACGTTATATTAGTTTCTTAAACTGCATTATAATAACAAAATTAAAATGCTACTTATAACTCCAGTTCTTGCACCAATATGAGTTATTTATGATTTTCTTCTTTTAAAAATGTTTTTTTTCCTTGATTATCCGTCCGGTTTTTAATTTTTTTAAATTTAAACCTCAGTATTTTTATTCTTTCAATCGATTTGTCATGCTTATGTTACCACAGAACAGATTTCCACCGATCCCTTTTGAAAAACCTTTCACTAAAATATATTTAAAGATTCTACAACATTGAATATTATTTTAAAGTATAACTTTTTATAACTAAAGTATAACTAAAGTATAACTAAAGTATAACTTTAAAGTGTAACTTTTTAACATTGACAGATATTGCGACTAACACTATTAAAATAATGCCACAAAAATTATATATATTTCATATTTTTTTAATGAAAGTAAATATGGCTTTTTGAAATCCATAATTATTTCATTGATTTGCTGAAAATTGCAGGAAATATCTTGTAATTGCAGGAAAGATTTTTTTAAACATTAATTTTACGTACAGTCACTTAAATTTGATTATATAGCATTTTCCAAGATAAATTGATAATAGCCAGTCGTGAAAGAAGTTCAATTCGAATTCGAATTTTATAAAAAATAAATTTACGAACTTTTTATGAATTTTTGATAACCGCATTAATAAAAAAAAATATAGTATCTTTCAAAAAACGCTCCATATTAATTATTCACGGGCATCATGTTTGTGCCCTTACAAAGCATTTATATAGGCAACCTAACAGGTAATTAGATTGTATAGAAATGACTTATCACCTCGAGAACACTGTAATAAAATAGCATACTTTATTAAATTTTAAAAATTTTAAATTCACAAAACGAGTTTGCATTAACATATACCACATTTATATTATGTAAACTGTAAATAATAATTCCTATACTGGCTATGTTTCTTTTGTATAATATTTATTACCTATTTTTAGCTCACAAGCTATCAAAGCCTGAGAGCTTATGTGCCCGCCTGTTCTGTATGTATGTACGTATGTACGTATGTACGTAACGCGATAACTCCTGACAGAAATAACCGTTTTGCTTCCAAATTTGTTTATAGGTTCCTTGTGATAAGGCGCTTCCCGGATTAGTTTTGGGGATTGATTGGTTAACTATAAAGGGGGGGAACGGGGGGCTAACCCCCCTTAATTTAGATAAATGGTTTTTTCATGCAGAATTGTCCAATTTTCTACAAATTTTGTATATAGGTTCATTGTGATAAGGTTCTTTCCTGATTAGTTTTGGGGGTTCATAGGTTAAGTATAAAGGGGCTAACGGGGGGGGGTGCTAATCCTCCCCCCTTAATTTAGATAAATGAATTTTTCATGCAGAGTTATCCGATTTTCTTCCAATTTTGTTTATAGGTTCCTTGTGATAAGGCGCTTCCCTGATTAGTTTTGGAGATTGATTGGATTACTATAAAGGGGGGGAGGGGGGGACACCTCCCCTTAATTTAGATAAATGGTTTTTTCATGCAGAATTGTCCAATTTTCTACAAATTTTGTATATAGGTTCATTGTGATAAGGTTCTTTCCTGATTAATTTTGGGGGTTCATAGGTTAAGTATAAAGGGGCTAACGGGGGGGGGGTGCTAATCCTCCCCCCTTAATTTAGATAAATGAATTTTTCATGCAGAGTTATCCGATTTTCTTCCAATTTTGTTTATAGGTTCCTTGTGATAAGGCCTGATTAGTTTTGGAGATTGATTGGATTACTATAAAGGGGGGGAGGGGGGGACACCTCCCTTTAATTTAGATAAATGGTTTTTTCATGCAGAATTATCCAATTTTCTTAAAATTTTGTATATAGGTTCATTGTGATAAGGTTCTTCCCTGATTAGTTTTGGGGGTTCATAGGTTAAGTATAAAGGGGCTAACGAGGGGGCTAATCATCCCCCCTTAATTTAGATAAATGAATTTTTCATGCAGAGTTATCCGATTTTCTTCAAATTTTCTATATGGGCTCATTGTGGTAATTGTCTTCCCTGATTAGTTTTGGGAATTCATTGGTGAAATGTAAAAGAGGGAAACGGGAGCTACCCCCCCCCTTAATTTTGATAAATGGGTTTTTCATGCAGAATTATCCGATTTACTTCAAATTTTGTATATAGGCTCATTGTGGTAAGGCACTTTCCTGATTAGTTTTGGGGGTTCACTGATTAAGTATAAATGGGGGAACAGGGGGGGGACTAACCCCCCTTAATATAGATAAATGGGTTTTTCAAGCAGACTTATCCGATTTTCTTCAAATTTTATATATATGTTCATTGTGATAAGGCGCTTCCCTGATTAGTTTTGGGGGCTCATTGGTTAAGTATAAAGGGGGACGGGGGCTAACCCCCCTTAATTTAGATAAATGGATTTTTCATGCAGAATTATCCGATTTTCTTCAAATTTTGTATATAGGTTCATTGTGGTAAGGCGCTTCTCTGATTAGTTTTAGGGGTTCATTGGATAATTATAAGAAGGGGAAACGGGGGGATGGTTCCCGCCTTAATATATTGTCGATTTTTTCATTTTTAGAGGGCTTATTTCAAATTCTTTGAAATAAAAATATAATTTACAGTTAGTGTGAATAGCCTGTGATCTCAATGCCGTCAGTTTAACTGGGCAGTCTTCTTTTTTATTAACACTTTCAACCTAGTTGAAAAGTGTTTATGACTTTAGTTTGTCTGCCGTATGGCCGTCTATCCGTACTCTAACTCCCGTAAATATGCTCGTATTGCTCTGCAATTTTTATATGTAATTGTCGTTATCTATAACATGTTCCCTATTTCAACTGAAGTGTGTAGCACTTATAGTTTTTTTACAGGGACACTCAAAAGAATTCCGTTACATTACGGTCTATGGGGGAAAATCCTTTGCGGTTTATTTTAATGATGTTACACAATTTCAAATACATTGTAATTGCTATATATCACTAAGGTGCATTACATGAAGCTTAATATGAAATAGGGTGTGCATAGGACTTATAGTTACTTTACAGGGACAGTCAAAATAATTCCGTTACATTACGTCTATGGAGAAAAATCGTTTGCGGTTTAATTAAATAATGTTTCACTATTTTAAACGCATTGAAATTTATATATATCACTAAGGTGCATTACAAGAGGCTTACTACAGAATATTGTGTGTATAGCAGTCATCGATCATTTACAGGGGCACACAAAAGAGTTCTCTACTGTCTGTTAACAATAACTTCAGGAAGTGCGTTTTAAGTTGCTGAACGCGATTTTAAATTGAACTCACTTTTTGTCTAATACTTGGTGTGTATAAATTCTGTATTTCATATACAGGGCAGCACAAAAGTTCGCGAACACATTTCCGTTTACTGACAAAAACTTCAGAAGGAGAATTTTAAACTGTGCGACGCGTTTCCTAACTAAACTAAAATTTAGCATCCTATGTAGTATATATACAAGTCTATAGATCATATACAGGGCTGAATAAAAGTATTCGGATATTTTTCCGAATATTGTATATGTTGGAAATATATGTATATATATATATGTTGGAAATATATATATGTTGGAAAATCCTGAAATTACGTTTTTAAATATGTTATGCGTTTTCCAAATTGTTTACTTAGATGCTATCTTTCTGCTTATTAAACGGTAATGATTTGTAAAATTATTTTGGTAGCGTTGGAAAGTGTTACATAATCTATGCTTGGCGCATGATTTTTCGTTCTTGTTAAAATTAATTAATTCATCTTTAAAAATAAATTATCTATTTTATTCAAGGGTTTTGTATATTACTTCTCTTTTTCCAGAAACAATTCAAGATCATTGAAAAAATATTTTTGCAACACATTCTGAAACCACGTCCTTTCTTGGATTTACGCATACGTTTTACAATGACATCCAACTTAACATTCCAATGATATCCATTACAAGAGGAAACTGTAATTACCTCTGTAGGTCTTCACACCCCTCGAGTTTTTGTAGAGCAAATGCGAGTCGGAAAAATCCGACTTAAGGTCCAGGACTTGGCTCACGCTTGGGTGTTCAGGTCCGAAGCTGTTGGGGCCCCGGCTCCTCCCCAAGTGTTTTCCTGGTGGTTTCTCCTGATATTGGGATCCACCTCGTATCACAACGACCTATGTCGTCACCTCATAGTTCAATAGGAGTAATGAGCAGGTGGCGGTGCTCCTACCGGTCGAAACGCATATGGGAGCCCCCTCATTGTTGTACGCATTGTAAGTCCCTCAGAACTTGGATGCAACAGTTGACGTGCGCCATTCTGGCGTTTGTCGGCGCAGCTCAGTTTTATCATCCCAATGAGTATTTCCCGCCAACTCTCGGCAAAAGGGGCATTTTAAATCAGGTAGTAGGAACGCAACTTTAATTAAATAAATAGAGCCGGGTATTTTTTACTATGTATTTTGAAATTCTGAATCGTATGACATCACTTGCAAGTCGATATAATCAATTATAACGAAGTTACCACAGGTTTTATAAATAAAAAATTTCAAATTATATTTTATGAGAGAGCACAACTTTATTACACTTATTTTACGTTGAAAACATGTTTTTTATATCTTATTTTTTTTAAATGTCATCAAACTAGCAATAATCAAAATCAGGATCATCTGAGTCTTTTTCCAAGTCATCAAAAGTGTGGACGTAAAATAAGTGTAATAAAGTTGTGCTCTCTCATAAAGTTTAATTTTGAATTTCTTATTAAAAAAACTGTCGAAACTTTTTTAACACGTGACTTATCGACTTGCGAATGGCGTTATTCAACTAAAGAAAATACACTATAAATGACAAATAATTCAACCTGAATAAAAGTAGTTGAGTCCCTTCCCCCCTTGTGTTAAAATGCTTCCTTTTGCCCCCATATCCTGTTAAAACAACTTTATTTTCTGGGAACTCATCGGTTCGTCATTTCTAGTTCCAAAACGAAGTTCTTCTAAAATTTTCGTGAATGGGCGCTAGTTGTCGTCTATTGCTCTTCGATCTATTTTACTTATTAAAGAGTAAACTGAAGGCTGCCAGATGTGATGCGGCTTCCGTTTACCACAGCAAAGGATATTTGTGACAATTTGCCACAGGGCACCAAATTTCGTCAGTCTTGTCAATGAGTATCTTAAGAAGTCAAAGAGGGCAATCGCCAGGGAGTGCAGGTTGACGAGGACGCCATTGGACGGGTGGTTCATGCGGATACAAGTTGTATGTGATGAGTAAAAGACAGTGCTCGTCCGAGATGATCAGGAAGAACCTTTTGACCAGAGCCAAACTCTCTTGAAAAAACGGAAGCTTCCCACTGAGCCAGGAAAACTGTGTTTTTTCTCCGATGAGATAAACATTGTTTATCTCATTATATTGCGATAAACTTTGTTTAGGTCCAGAAGCTGAAGCGCAAAAAAATCAGTGGTTGTGTAAATCACCCGAAGAAATTTATCTCTGAAAAATCCTATTTTACCTGTACTATATGTTAAAGACGACTGACCAGACGAGTTTCAAGAAAGCTGCAATTTCTGAATCGGAATCGCCTGAAAAAGGGAGACGACGACGGAATGCTTCTTCATATTTCCTGAATTAGTCTAGCTTCTAACATGTTTACATGTAACACAAAATGATTTATAACTATGGCTTACAGGGCAGTATTTCACCAATAATATGTGCTCTCAAATACCTGCCTCACCCTGTACATAGATTCGGTTATTTGATAACCGTATTCTTTTAAACTTAAAATCCAAAACATTTTGAAACTGAATTATATGTATCAATTTGAATATGTTTAAAAAAGTGTAACACCACAAAAGTGTAAAATACACCACAAATGATTTCTCCTCATAGACCGTTATGTAACGGAATTTTTTAAAGTGTCCCTGTAAAAGAACCATAAATGTTACACACTTCATTTTCAATTCCATACGAGCCATAATAAACAGCAATAACATATATTAATTTCAAGGTAATCCGAGTATATTTACACGAGTTAGAGCAGAGGCAGACGACTTACAGACGACAGACAGACAGACAGACAGACAAACTGAATTCATAAACACTTTTCAACTATGTTGGAAAGTGCAAAAATGCGGTTAAATTACATTTTTCTCAAATACAATTAAAAACAGAAATGAAATCCAAAGTCACTCTAATTAAGTTACTGCTTAAATCCGTTTAAAAATTAAAATTAATTTCGCAAGCATGTAATTCAACGAACTCAGTAAATAACCAACATAAGTACTTAAAAGTAATCTGTTAGCGTTAATTAAACATTAGAAATATTTTAGTGCTTAAATTATATTTCATCTTAAATTTAACAGCTTCATGTTTCAGAAAAAAATCCTTCATGCAAATTTGTAACCGAAAGTGGTTTCCTCTTTCCGTAAGAAGGCTCTTTAAGAAATTAAGAGGAAGTGTTTTTTAAATATAATGTGGCTCGTTTTTCTAATTTCTTTTAAATAATATTCGTATAATTAATTTTTTATCCGTATTTTTTAAAAGCCATTTAAGAGGATGCTGTTGTTTTTAATAGGAAAATTTTGTTTCTTATATATTTCTTCTCAAAACAAAAACAAACTTGAACTATATTAATTTTCAATAAGGCAAAGATATTATGATATGTAAATGCGCTCATTTGTAAACAAAACTATAATAAACTGCAATAAATACAAAGAAAGATTGTTTTTAAAAATAATTTTATTATTAAGATATCTATGCTTGTATTTTTGATTACTTTGTCTGTTCAATTAATAGTTTGATGCTAGGAATTATATCAATAATGTTGCCAATTTTTAGCCAAGAACATTTTAATTGAAGTTGGTGACCTTTATAGGTATGAACGAAATAAAATAAAACAATGTATTGGTTGTATAACAAGTCCACAGAAAACAAATAATTCCGGTTTTTAAAAATGATCTATGGACCTAAGAGAAATGCCATTGCAGCTTAATATCTACTCAGGTATGGGATTTATTGTGGCATGAAAAAAATTAATTCAAAATTTCGACAATATGGAACGCTGCTGAAGATAAGTAACACCGTGGAAATGGTACGTACATATCACCCAAATAATTTAAAATAATTTATAGATAAAATATTACTGTATGGTGCACGCATATTTTTAATGAGAAAATAATAATAATAATTCTTGTAATTTAAATTCCAAAAACACCCCAAAACAGAAATCCATTTCTGGAAATTTCAAACACATGAATTCAAAATTACAACTCATATCATCTAGTTAATTTTTATTTAACTTAAAAAGCTTTTCAATCTGTTTTACAACGGTTAAAACTGAATTTAATGTTAGGAAATCCATCCTTTAAATTTGCATGATTTCTAAAATATGTGACCAAATTACTTCCCTTGCCGTATCCTAGTGTAAAATTTAGCGAGAATCAAAAAATAATATCAAAATTAGGTGTAACTAATGAAACAGGGGGGGGGGAGCTAAAGAACCTTTGAATCAATGTACTTTAACCAAATGATATCCACCTCAAATTGGTCGGACCAGGGATTTTACAATTTTTCGAAATTTCATCGCGTTCCCGAGTTATAGAGGGTGTGGGTATAGACTTTTTGCGGACCGTGTATTCTTTCAAATGTAAAATTTAAGAAAGTAATGGTTTGAATAAAAAGTTGACTTAAAAAATATCTATTTTATTAATTTGTTGAGGGATTTTTACAAACAGAAATAATCATATTTATTAAAATATCTATAATTTTTTTAAAGAGATATTGTTGGAAAATTACAGTTAATGTATTTTTCATAAGTATAAACAAATATGATTCAAACAAATATGAAGTCTGTCTGTCTTCTGTGCGTACTCCAACTCTCGTAAATATCCTGGGATTGTCATGGAATTATTATATGTTATTGAGGTATTTTAAACTGTTTTTTTTAATTCTACTTTAATTAATATGATTGTCTAAAAATTTTAATAGAATTGAATCAGTTGTTAATTTGTGGCATAAAGTACTATTAGCTTCATTCTATGATTATCAAAATTATGTGAAGTTATACCTTTTTGGATTTCAAATAGAAATTATTAGCACATTTTAGCGATTTTTTACAATAAAATACAGGTTAAAAATTGTGACTCTTTTCAAACATGGGTATACCAACAACTTTTTAAACATAGGTATAACATGTTTTTAAACAGGTTATAAATATCATATTAAATGGCAAAAAAAAAATTAAACAAAAAACTTTTTTTGTTTAAATACAGTCATTTTTGTGAATTTATATTTGTAAAATTTTCAACGTATTTCAACTTTCTTTATTCCAAATAATAGAACATTCTTTATTGATCATTCTCTTAATAATTTTTTCCTTGAACCGGATACCTTTAGGGAATGAAAAGGGATGATGCCAGGACAAAATAGTGGCCAATTACTTTAATAGGAAAAGTATTTATCTTTTTTTTTTTTCATGTAACTCACTGTTAAAAGATGTTAAAGTTGCGGGATTACATTTACTATTAACCTAATGAAGAAAGTTATTAAACATTTTAGATTCAAATCGACTTTTAAAGAGAGCACTTTTTAAAATAGCTTCTTGTTGCAGCAGATATAATAATATTTCTGTCACATTTTGTACCTTGGCTGACATATATGGTTTGTCAAATTTTATAACTAATAATTTCCTTTAAAAAAATATGAGATTTATATAAATTATGTTAATCTTTATATTATATAGTAATAAAATATACAAAATCTTCAAAAAAACTATTTTGTTTGTTTTATTGTCCGCCATTTTTTAAGATTTTATATTATTCAGTCCTTTTTTTCATCACTCTATTTCATATTTTTTTATTGAAGGCCATTTTTTTCTTAAATAGTTTTCTTTAATGTTCATGAATTAGGAATATTATTTGCCATAATGCTTAAAAATGTATGTATCTAATTAACAAGGGCTGATAAAGATATATAGATTACAAAAATTAGTTTAATTTTTAACATTGCCTTTTGTTAATTATTTTAAACGAAAACGTTTTAGGAAAAATTTATTAGAAAAACACTGAATTTATAAACTATGTAGATAAATTACTTATTTTTAGGGTTTCGTTCATATCACGAAACCCTATTACTCCTGTTCCGTTGTCTGTCCGCCACAGAGCCATTCTCAAAAACTATATAACTTACAGAGTTGAAACTTTGTGTATATAGATGAATACTAACTGTAAAGAGCTCAAAATATTAAAATTTGAAAAATTTGTATTATTTTAATAAATAGAGATAAAAAAAAACAAAATTCTAACAGACTTTTCCTATTAAATTTAAACATTTTTCATTATAGCAGATGCCAAAAATTTAAAATCCACAATGAAATTCTTTCTACAGTAATTAATTTTCTATCAGGCGATTTCCACGTGAAAAATGAAAATGAAATAAAAAGTTTCATCAATTGAAAGAAAGATAAATATGAAATAAAATTGATTGACGTCATAGTAGTAATAAAACGGAAAATGTCTAAGATTTCTCAATAATACAAGAAGTATGAGTATGTGTATGTATACAAAGCAGATTAATATCACGTCACTAGAGAATTAAAAAGAAAATCTGATGTCACATTGAAAGTTTAACGAGTTTTTCAGATGTTTGAGAATAATACAAAGCGAGTATCAATATGAATAATAGAGAATAGTAAATATATGAGTTTGAGAAACATATTGAATCGATATAAAAATCCGATTATGGAAATATTCGCTTATTTTAACATTTTGAAGTTGTACAGTTTGTGTAATTTTGAAATTATTTTTTTTAAATATTGCATTTAGTCCGTATGACGGATATTATTATGACAGAATATAATAGCGGGCTTCGCTCGCTATCCGGCTGGTTTAGATATTCGAAAAAACGAAAAAGTAGACCGGTAAATTTTTACTTTATAAAAAACATGACTTTTTTTGTTGCTGTTGTTGCTAAATGAAATTTATTTGAATTCATTAAAGAAAGGATAAAGTGTTTTGAAAGGAATATTAAACGAAACCCTTTGAGCGATCTTCAATCACACTTACACACTTGTTTTTTTATTTTAGTGAGTGAAAATTGAAAAAAAAATGTATTATGAAATTATTTTATTTAAATTGGAAAAATAAATAATTGTAATCATTATAATAATAATAAATTCTTTTTTTCTTCAAAGGTAAAATTTCTTAATTTATCTGAAATAACGATTTTGTTGGAATTATTTTATAAATAAAAATTTAAAATATTTAAAATTTATATAGATTTATTTATATTCAGTTGGTGAAATTTAGAGCATTTAAAGCATCATCAAAAGAGATTGTAACTGTAGATTATATTGAATAATGTAAAGTCCAGTTAGTCACGTCTAGCAAAGATGCCATAACGCATGTTTAAATTCTAGATTCAATATTATATAGTATGGCCAATTCCAATAAGGGTGCTATTTAGATTCTATATTAGATATAAGTATTTAGATTCTAGTAAATTACGAAATTATTCTCTTATAGCTCTTTTGATTTTTTATCCTAAAACAAAGCCCTCTATACCCTACACACCTATAGTAAATTGGATCAAATTTTAATTTTTCATGCGTCTTAGAATTCGATCCATAAATGGTTTAGAAAACATGCTGTTTTGTGAATAAGATATGAAAATGCATTCCTCACTTTTTCAAATATCCGCTGCATTCATAATGCAAGCATTCATCAAAGGCTAATACAACTCTGTAAAACGTGTCTCTGCTGAAACTTTGTCATAAATAAGAGATTTAATATTACATATACATTTACCATATATGGTTTATTCTCACAAAAATTTAAATGTATCACTAATCATTATTTACACTTCTATATTTAACGCATGCTTATAATATATTTTTTTATTTTGTTTTCGAAAACATATCGTAAAACAAAATCATATCGGTTAAAAAAATAATCCAGTGTATTCACGTATCCAGCGTTTACTGGAGTTCCATTACCTGCGATCTTTTCTGTTGAGCTGATTAAAATATCAGACCAGATGCTTTGATCAATAAGGTTAACTGGATGAATTAAGCCCTCCAGATTTGACCGGGATAGCTCAGTGGTAGAGCGTGGCGGCTTCAGCCAAGCGATCCCAGGTTCGAATCCTGGCCCGGATATTTTTCGTCCAGTTGGAAATTTACAACTTGTATGATTACTTTACCAATTTGAAATAATTGTGTTAAAAAAAAATAATCCAGTGCAAAATCATATCGTCAAATTCTTCGACTTTGGAGAGTGCCACTAACTCAGTGCTGTGAAGACTCAACAATAATTAAAGGTCAATGTGTTTTACTTAAGCATCTGGGAAAAGGAAGTTCAGCTCGGTGTAAGTAAAGATAAATATAAAGATATCTATTGTATGCTTCACCATTATTAAATTTCTCAAATAAATTTCTATTTACACAAATTTTGACTAAATATTTTCACACTGCTTCAATTCAAAAGGACATTTCTTATCTTAAACACAGATTTACACTATATTATTCTCACTAGAACAAAACATCTAACTCTATCAAACTTCTAAATATCTAATTTCAGTCTAGAAAGGGGATGTTTCGAGGTCAAAAATGCAGAATGCAGTGAAAGTTCGTCTATCGATAGAGTATAGTTAATAGATAAATATATGAAAGCCATATAAATTACGATAGCCAGGACGTAAAGAAAATAAAGTTCAAAATTTACGTTGCAGCATATAATCGGATACATAACATCTTTTGGAACGAGTCCCAGCAACATGGCTGGTACCACTTTGGTTTTCTGAATTTTTTGTTTAAGGCTTATCTCACTTTTTTGCATATTTGTAGAGTTTCTCTTTTCGTAAATATTTCCTCGCCAATTGACTCTACTGTCCGAGCTGAAGCCTTGTGTATTAATCCGTTTTAACACATTGTCTGCCATGGCACACAATTATATGTGCCGGAAATATTCTCCAGGGCACCATATCGCACAAATACATGAGCCATAAATATTTCCATTGACGACAATTTATTACTATGAAACGGGACGATTGTTAATTTATTATCATACATATTTAAAAAAAAAACCGTTGCGTCCCAGACATGCTTAGTGATTTCAGTTTGGAATTCAATGCGTAAAAATAACGAAAATTTGTTATTTCTGAATTAAATATGTATAGAATAAACATTTTTTTTTAAATTAATAAACAGTGCGACGATTGGGAATAATAAACTCACTCGATAAACACTGAAAACGGCTTTGTAAACGTCAGAAAAAAGCCATTTCGTCACAATATGTAGTGGTTAATGCTTTAATAAAAAAGTACCATTCTTAAGCAGTTTATATTCTACCACATTTGTTTCTACCGTTCTTCATCCTTTGAACACCGTAACTTACTGTCATGGATTTTAATGTTATTGTTTTACCTACGACTTCTACAATCCGGGCTGACTCACGCCGCCATTTAATTGCCCATAGGAGAAGAACGATTGGCCACGCCACGTGGGCAACAATAGCTGATTGGTCCAAGTGGGCATCAAAATGCTTGATGATTCACCCTAGTTTTACAATTTAGGCAAAGGCATCATTTTTAAACTGCCGGCGGGGAAAAATCCATGACGAAATAAGTGGAGATAGATTGCATTAAAGATTTAAAAAAAAGTTACAAAATAGTATTTCTATAAATTTTGAAGTTGTCTAAAAATGGACTGCTGTAGTTTATTTTCAGGATTTGAAGATTATTCACTACAAGCGCATGCTAAAATTTGTATAATATTCTCTAACAAGTAATCTAAGTAAGAATTATGTTATCCAAATATCTTTGTAAAATTATTCAGCAAATACAAAATAATTTTCAAGGGCTATAAAATAAAAAGTATGAAATGTCTGATTTTAATATTTCTTTGTTATTATAAAAATTTAGGAAATCATATCATTTTGCAAACACTTTTATTTATTTTTTGGTATATAAAATTAACTACGGAAGAAAAAGTATGGTTTTAAAATATATTAAATAGGAATATTTAAAAAAAAAGTAATATACATGATCACCGATATTTTGTATAGAGGTGGTTAGAAAATAAGAAAAACAGAAAATAAACTCATTATTTTATAAGATTTGGAGTTATTACGAGGTTTCCAGAAATAAATTTTGTTGTAACAAAACAATCTCATTCTATTTCAATTTGCACATTTTATACGTTTATTATTTGGTTGCAATTTGTAAAAATCTTGCAAATTTTCTGAGTTATTTTATCGTGACTTTAAGCTATATCCTTTTGCGTTTTGAAAGTTTCAACTCAATTTAAACTAATTATAGTAGCTACTTTTTTCTACATATCTATACAGATTTTCCAAAAGTTAGCAGAAGAATATTTTCAAAAAACATTTTTATTTTAAGTTTGAAATGTATCTTCTGAAAATAATTTTGAAAAAGGGGAGAAATGTTAAAAGAAAAGTATGTTTTCGTGGGCTTTATATATTTTATTTCATGTATAGAATTTTGGTATTTAGCTATATTTTAAGGATTAGATCTTTCTATTTCATATTTAAATAAGATATGTATATATTTTAATGATCAGCTTTATTCGTCATTTTCCTACTCTGTAAGCTTATTAAAAGGACTTTTGTAATATTTATACAATTTTTCTTCGAATCTTTTTGTGAATAAAGAATTGTAAATATCCTTTATTTGAAATTCGACTTCAATACTCATTTTATTTCAGTTTATCAATTAAGTAGTTTTTCAGTTTGGAAAATATTTTAATACCACGTAAAGAGGTCCAATTTAAGGCGTAATCTATAATTATATTTCTCTATAATTTAATTTCCTCTCACGAATTTAGAGCCGAGTGAATACTATAATTTATTATAGTCCCAAATTTATGAAAATAAATTGTGAAAACTAGTAAATAAAAATAAGGCATTGAACTTTTTGTCTTAAATTAAAACCATAATTTCCCATATTTTTAATTTTGATATGCATTCCCACTAAAAAACATTATTTGTGGCATCTTACATATAGTCGTTAATGGTAATGAAGGAAAAAATAAATTGTAACAACGAAATTTCCAAACATGGAACTCGTTCTAAAATATTTACAACCATAAAATGCTTTTAGCCTTGTCATATGTTCGACAATTGTTTCATACTTTTCGTTGGAATTTTATGGGGTTTTTTTTTATAAAAAAAATTATATCTGTGTGAAAGAACATGCAAATAATACTTGTATACTTATAGGTGCCGAATACATTGCAGTAATGCGAATTGTTGTCTTAAATGCAAAACTTTTAGGTAACTGATACAGAAATAAATATTTAAGTTTAAAGAAATATTTATTTTTAACTAAAAAATATTTGTCCTTAAAGGAAAATGATTATTTTATGTTAATACATTACTTTAATAAACAGAAATAAAATGCAAAATTTCCATTTAGAAAATTCTGAGTATGTGTTTAATATAGCATTTAACAGCCTAATTCATGTTTCATTCTATTAAACGCTATGATGTTTCTTGATACCTAATAAAATCTAAGATATTTTAATTAAATAAGGATTAAAAAATACATAAAATTGATAAAATTAGAATGCAAAAAGTCTTTATCACTATGTTTTCATATGGTCGTCGCAAAAAAGGAGTATTTATATCGTTATATTGCTTTAAAAACGTCCATAGAACTAGAAAATTTATGTTGATCTGCATTACAACGGGATTTTGTTTTTCGTCTATTAAATGAATGTAGAATATCCGCGATTTCTTCGTATATTATTTGTTTTCACATAAAAAAATAAGTCAGTTATTAAAAATGTAATAAAATGAATCTTATATATAGTCGAACATGGATAAATGGGAACTTAAGGGGCAATCCATTAAATATCAATTAAAAAGGTTTCGCATTTATCCGGTTGTCTATGTTATCGCTGATAAAAACTCGCTAATTGAGGATCTGAAATAATACAGATTTTTTGGAGTTTCTATGTAACTTATTTGAACGTCATTTTCGTGGTTGTCTCATTTAGGGTGGTAATTATCGTATACAAAGGAAAGTCAATCTCAATTAAGGAAGATTCGCTATTTTATAAATAGAGTTATCGACGGAAAAAACAAAGAATTAATGACAGTAATATATATATATATATTTTTTCGTTTATGCAAGTCACACTTTGGTTGTGTTTACTTTAAAACTTGAAAACATTCTGCTTTGCAAAAAGAACAATTTTAATTAATTTTACACGAGAAAAATATTTGGAAAGAATAAAACAACTTACACCCAGAAAAAAGTTTCGTTGAATCAACAAAAATTTGGCTGACCCAACAAAACTTTTTGTTTAAATATAGGTCAATAGAAATTTTGTTTGAATCAACTTTTTTTTTTTTTTTTTTTTTTTTTTTTCAATTCCAAAAAGAAAAAAAAAATTGTATCGTCAGCAAAAAATGTTTTGTTAATTCAAGTAAAATGGTTCAATTTTAATTGAATTTTGCTAAAGCAACCAAAATGTACTCAACAAAACATGTTTTGTAGTTTTAATCAATTCCTTTTTTCTGGGTGTAAAATCTCTATATTGAAATATTTGCTATACCTTAAAAAATACATTGTAATATCCTAATTTTGAATCTTCTGCTAATATAACCGAAATAGAAAAAATAATTTTTATTTGAACCTTATCACTCACCTGAATCTTATATGAGGATTCTAACATAACTAATAAAAATTATTCCTTTGAAATAGTTTTTTGACAAAATTTTATATTATGTCACACCTATTAAACATCAGGCTTCATATGTGGTATAATTTATACAATATAGAATAGCATTTTATTTACACCAAATAACAGACTAATCATTAAAACTAATTCGTGAGCGACAGTGTTAAACTAATTTAGCTAAAGAGTAATAAGTAATCCCAAAACATTTTCAGTTTCAAAGAGTAAATGCATATTTATATATAGAGATTCAACCAAACAGGGATGCCTACCATATGGGTTTAGCCTCTACAAGCCATGCTTGAATATTTATATATAATAGTAATGCAATTAAAAAAATATAAACAACTTCAAAACTCACTACATGTCTTTCACAATTACCAAACAAATATCTAAATTATGAACGCCAGCATCAAAATTTCTAAAATTCTTACTATCATCATTGGAATAGTCTGTGTCTTCATAAATAATACCACTATCTTCAATTCAAGCCAAGGTTTTTTTTTTTTGAAATTCCAGCCACATTCAAAATTTATTTAAGAGTAATACAATAAAAAAATGTAAACAACTTCAAAACTCACTACATGCGTTTCACAGTTACCAAAAAAATATCTAAATTATGAACGCCAACATCAAAATTTCTAATATTCTTATTATCACCATTGGAATAGTCTATGCCTTCATAAATAACACTATATTATCTTCACTTGAAACCAAGGATTTTTGAAATTCCAGCCACTTTCAAAATATATTTTTACAGAGTTTCTACTTTCGATTTAACGGAATTCAAAGCTTTAAATTTTAGAATTAATTTACGTCTGATAGGCGAATTTTAACTTATTTGGTTTTTCCATATCACAACCAGAATGAGTATTGTACACTGTAAAAAAAAGACAGATGTTTCTTAATCTAGAAAAATGTAATATAACTACAAAATAAACTAAATTAACCTCTTCACAGTTACCCGCGATTCCAAAAAAGCATTCTTTAGAAACCTCACAAAATGATATATTTCCGAGATTTAAAAGAACATTTGTAAAAACAGAGTTTCTTATGGTACCACTGATTTTCTGAAAACGTTCCAAGTAGTTTTATATTTTATTAAAGTTTATTATGTTTATTTTATTATATTGATTATATTGATTATTATTTATTATTATTTATTATATTTATTTATTATATTTATTATATGTATTTATTATATTTATTTTATTAATGTTTATTATCCGTTTCACACACCGGAATATAGATTTTTACGATACTATCAATTCACAATTAAGCATTTTCTGTTGCATAGTTTAAGTTATACGTTAGAGACGAACATAAAATATTAATTTTAAATACTAATGCTGTTAATACTTTGTCTTTAAAATATGTTTGTTGGACATGAAATTTCCTTAAGTTTATAAATAACAATGGAAATAAAAAATTAAACCAGTTGGAGATTGTACATCAAACGTGACTAATGAGGTGCGTTCGAACTATAACTAGATTTATAAACATTCAGATCTTGGTGCAATAGTTGTTGCACTCTTATTCAAAAATGCATGTATACAAAATTTATTTTATATGCAGAATTTCATATTATAGATATAAATTCTATTTTATGATCTTAGAAATTAAGTTCCAATACACTTTTACAAACAATTAATTAGAATTCGGTTACATTAAAATTATACAATGGGTAAATATCCAATACAAGACAATGTAAAAAAAATCATCGTCATTATTTCAGTGAGATTAATTATATCGTCCTTTATTATGATATGATTAATTTTCGTAATAAAATACGTAAATATATTTTAAGTTGGCAAAATTTTACATTTTGCCGACTTTTACTCAAAATTCGAATGAGAAGCTAGCTTTGAAATTTTCAGAAATTGAAATCTACATTTAGACTCTTTTTCCATTTAATATCTATTTCTCCAAAAAACTGTCGGTAGATAATATGATTGCTATAATTAAACAATTTTAGTATACAAATTCTGTTTTTAAATTCAGTAATACGGAAATAATGTGACTAAATCTAAAACATGACGTAATCACCATGACAATCTAGAATCATTGCCTATCACGGGATATCATTTAATTACTTAGGTATGACAGGATTTAATAGAATGAAGAAAACTTTTATTAATATCTTTTTACGCTTTGATTCGATTTTCATAAAATTTGTAATGACTCGACAAAATTCTGCAACGATTATATACATAGCGCGTTCCATAAAAACTGAGAGTAAAATCATAAAAATTCAAGAAATATATTTACAGCAAAAAGTACATCATTTTATTTTTTTATAAATAACTTCCCTCAGATGATATGCGACGGTCCATTTGTCCAGCACATTTTACAAAAAAAGGTAGAGAAGCCTTTTTCTGGAAGCTGCTTCAAAGAACCCTGCACTGCTGAAATGACTTTAGAATCTGTATTAAATTTTCTGCCACGGAGCCTTCGACGACAGAAACAGCCTCAAATCGCAAATGATTTTGAAGATTCCGTTTCCACTCATAACATTGGTGAATTCTTGTTTGCATTTGTTCTTTAGTAAACTGAAGAGGGACCCATCTGGAACCAACATTGCGAAACTGTAAATTATTGCGTAGAATGCGAAATATAGACGTTTTCGAAATGTTAGTTGATGCCGCTATCTTCTCACATGTCATTCGCCTATTTTCTTGCAAGATTGCCTACATAGTATTAACATAATTATATAATAAATTATAACACTTTGTAATAATATATTTCTTTTAAATGCTAAAAGGTGTAAATTAACAACATAATACTCAAAGTCATTTTCAAAAACAAAATTTTGTTTTTGAAAATGACTCGGAGTGAGTCCAAACATGTAAAACAACCTAATAAAAGTTATTTTAATTTGTATTATGTTGTTAATTTACACCTTTTAGCATTTAAAAGAAATATAGTGTTAACATTTTAATCATTCACAATACTTTCTGGTCGGCCAGGCTTAGAAGCCAGTTCTGCAGATAAACGTTCTTTTTTTAAATCACTATACCATCTAAAAATCGTAGACTCACTAAAACATTTGTCTTCGAAAGCTTCTTTAATTAATTTAACTGATTCTGGAGCTGTTTTGCCCAAACGATAGCAAAATTTTACGACACAACACATTTCGTTTTTTAACTCTGAACCACTCACCTCCATTTCTGTAGGACAAATAATAAACACAGCTCTTTAAACAAGCACGAAACTAGGAAAATAAAATCGTCTGTTTCGTTTAGAATATTTATAAACGTACAGTTAACAGTTTGAAAAAATCGCCTGCAGTGTTATTTTTCAGCTTCGGGATGTTGTCACTACATAAAAAATCATCTCTTAGTTTTTATGGAATGCCCTTTGTGATAATAAATGATGATGATAAATTTGGCTGATGGAAAAAGGCTTCATGGTGCAAAATAAAAATAAACTAAAGGGGGACACGATTAAATTTTCAAAAGGGAACACAAGTTAAATTCCTAAACCTGATCGAAATAGTGATTAGTACCAATAAATGTTGGCCACAATAACAAACCACCTTAGCATCCTGAGCAACAACCTGAAATAGCTGAAAACTAAAAGTACATATTATAAAACACTTCATGCTAATTAAACAAAAAATAATAATACTTTAGAGATTATTCTCGATTATTTATTTGAATATAAGACATGTTAATTATTACACAATTTAATATTAATCATAATAAGAATGCATTCAAATAATGTGTTATCATATAATATTACAATTTTTACATGTGGGTGCTCCATATTACTATTAATTTTTAACTATTTTAATCTATCAGCATCCATCAGAAATTATTGTCAATTATTTAACATATATATTCATTTAAATGCAGTAAAAATATTTGTTTCACCTGTAGGCACATTTTTTCTTTATTTTTGTTGATTCATGCACATACGATTGCAATCTTTTTGATGAACGCTGTCATTTTTTCAAACATGCATTAAGAAGCACTTTGTAACTTGTTTACACATTTTTAAACTAGTAGATAGACTTCGCACTGCACTAATATATAATACTGGAACAAAACTTTCACTTTTCACAAACACAGAAACTCACTAGGGTGGCTCCTCACACGAGAAAATTCTCGAATGAATGGGATACCACCCTTCTTTCGCTTGAGACTTTATACCATCCAACACACTGCTCGTCGAAAAAAACACTAGTCATTCACATGCGTTGCCATTCCGAGTGAAGGAAGCTTGGTCGAAAAATATCCGGTATTACCACTACTTCGCGCGCCGATGGAAGAAGATACAGCGAGAGAAATTCTTCGTATGCAGGCGTTCGCCAGCTGCTGCGAGTTTAGTAACGATGTTGCGAGATGTTTGTTGGTGCGTTCGCTGATTTATAAAGGCAGATGCGCTGACACGGAAAGACAGTTCTTTTTGCATATTGCGCTGAACTTTAAAGGCTTTTTTGATGACTTGACTGAATTGTGAAAGGGGTTTTTTAACACTTTGTATATTAAATTTCGGTTAAACCATTCGGTTGGGTAGTTTTTGCGCTATTAGATGCGGACAGACGGAGAAACGACCGGACCAGATGACGAGTATAGGTGCTACGTATTTATATAATTACGAATGCACCTAAAAAGCATTTATCAAGGGCTAGGAGAATAGATTTAATATTTTTATAGAAAGAAAAACGGTTCACCCGCTGCCGAGATATTTCTGATACCTTTTTAAAAACATATTTTTTAAAAATATTCGTTTATTTTATCCTTTTTAGCACTGTTTACATAACACCTGATGTATAATTATTAATAACTAGCGTGATTATAAGAATTCCTTTGTGCAGTTTGTTTTAAAATTTGTAGAAAATATTGCTCATTTATATGCTAACTTTTAGAAAAAAAATTGAATATTTTAAAGTTTGATGCGCATTTAATGAATTTTTAAAAATCCTCTTGATAAAATAATTTTCTTTTAAATATTTTTTTTTTAAATTATTATTTAATATTTTTTTTTGTTGTGTGTAAATAAATTAAACTACAAATTTAGCATATAAATACTAAAATTTAGTATAAGAAAAAATATGAAAATACGCATAAGCCAATAAGCCATGAAGAACTTCGTGTTTAAGATTTTTCATACAATATTTTCGTTTATGTATCTAAATAGCCTTGTAGAATCACCCAGCTTAAAAATATCCTTCTACCTATTTCATACTGACAGGCCTAACATGCGTCGAAACGTTTGGGAAAGATTACAGTATGAATAGCTTTATGTTATTTATCTTTCTGATGTGAATTAGGAAGTAATCTAGACACAATAACGCACATTTGTTCAGTATTGTTTAAAGACGCTGGAAAAGAATTGAACACGAATGGTCAAACACCTGAGAAGCTCAATCTATGTCATTAACATATATTTGATCCGTACCTTCTTAAATTATAAATTTTGTCATTTCAGAAATTTTCAAATTAAAAAAACGAGTATACGAAATTCCCGATAACTGACTCTAATATTTGTATTTAGAGAATGTTTTATTAAAAAAGCTTTTTATTTGACATCATTTTCAAAACAAAACTATTAAAATTGCTAATGCGTCAAATAAAACCAATATACTGCCACCTGCAAACTTAGATTTTTGCTAATTAATTTGTAATTAAATTTGAAATTGGCAAAGGTTTGTGTTGTTTTCGTTAACATTATTGTTAATTCGCTGCAGAAGCTATATTTTTGATTCTTATAATAATTCGGGTGTGTAAAGGACCTTTAAAATTACATTAAAAACAGTAACTGGAACTCTTCTAAACATTTCATACGAACAAAGAAGTTTCTTAACGCATTGTGACAAGTTGGATCTCTTGGAAAAACTTTGTTTTATTTCTTTAAATCAACAAAAGATCAGTTATTGATTCTTTGATATTTTTCCTTCTTCTAGTTATTAGAAAAGTACATTTCTGAGATTTTTAGATTTTAAGCAAGTATCCATTTACGTACATTTTTATTAGTGGTTTTTTAGTGACGGAATAGCCGTTATTTAAATTTGTTGAAAAGGCATTATTTACAAAAATTGGGATTATTGTATATTTTTTAAGCTTTGGTCGAATTATAATTGTGTAAGATGCATTAATTGGAAAAATAATCTTTTGCAATGGAATGGTTTCTTTTACTGCCAGTTATTGAAAAAGTGTTTTTCAATGCATTGTATGTAATGTATGTCGTGTATGTATTGCATGGAGTGTAAATTCTGTTGCACAGGGTGGCAAAAAATAAAAATAAATAAAACAAACTGGCATTTCGTAATATATATATATATATATATATATATATATATATATATACAGGGTGGTTATTAATTAACGTGAGGTTTTCAGAGCCCTCTAGCGAGTAAAGTATTGGATGAAACATAAAAAAAATTGTTGGACATGTATAGTAGACCATGGGATTTCAAATTTTAAAAAAAATTTCCAAAATTTGCCACTAGGGGCAATTTTGGCGCTGCAAAAGTGTATTAGTGTAAATATTGAATGATTAAATGCCAAACAATACAGTACACATCAATTTTATTTACAACAAATGTTTTTTACATACAAATTAGGTTCAATATGTGCACCATTGGTATATTCCAAGAACTGCATACAATACACAACAGTTTCTACTGCCGCTCGCAGCATATCAGAGTTGATCTGCTTCACTTGTAACATTAATCGATCTTTCAACATTGTGATATTGGAGACATGTCCTTGATAAACAACACCTTTAAGAAATCCCCACAACCAAAAATCACAAGGATTGAGATTGGGCGACCTCGGTGGCCATGCCGTAGGAAATGCACAACTAATGATTCTGCTGTCAAAAAAATGTTGCCGCAACACACGCTGAACCCTATGTCCAACGTGGGATGGTGCACCATCCTGCATGAATAGGGTCGAATCGAGATATCCTCACTGCTGTAGTTGTGGAATCGTGAAGTTCTGTAGCATATCTGCATACCTGGCAGTAGTAAGGATACAGGTCACTGGTCCACTTGCTCCAATTTCATCATAAAAGTAAGGACCGATGATAAAAGATGCTGTAAAGCCACACCACACTGTGACTTTTGGCGAGTGGAGAGGCTCTTGCACATAAGCGTGCAGATTATTCGCAGCCCAAATGCGGCAGTTGCGGGTGTTAATGCCACTGTTTAAATGGAAGAACTCTTTATCACTCCATAAAATCTGCCACGGCCATGTAGCATCAACTTGCATGCGTGCTAAAAATATCAATGAAAAATGCAATCGGGTGGCCGCATCGCCTGGGAGCAATTCTTGAACAAAAGAGATTTTGTATGGATAAAACTGTAACATCTGATGCAGGATCTTCCTCACTGTTGAGTATGGGATCTGTGTATGCCGAGATACTGCACATTTTCCATCTCCTGTTCGACAATAGCAGTTGAAACTTAGTCAGCTTGTTGCTGACTAGTCACTTTGCGTCCATGGCCTGGTTGCCGTGCTAGAATCCCTGTAGTTTCAAATCGTTGAATCATCTTTCGTAAATTTGTTATGCTCATCGGTCCTTTTCGTAACTTCTTTAATAGGCAAAGTTCACGAAAAGCAGCATTGCAATTCTCGTTCCGTTGATAATACAGCTTGACTAGCAAAGCACGGTCTCGTAAGGTAAGAGCCATCGCAAAGCAGTTGGACTCAGAATGATGAGAAGTCTCCCAGCCTTTCCTTTTATACTCATGATCACTACACAGAACGGATTTTATGCAAATTAATGCATTTTAGTCGGTAAACAGCGCCCAAATTGCCCCTAGTGGCGATTTTTGTTTTAGAATACGAAATCCCACGGTCTACTATGCATGCTCATCCAATTTGGTTATGTTTTGTCCAATACTTTACTCGCTAGAGGGCTCTGAACACCTCACGCTAATTAATAACCACCCTGTATATATTTGGTTGTAAACTAGAATAAATGATCAAAATGCTCCACCTCATTTTTTCCCCAAGTGTAAAGATGGGTTTTCACCTGCTTCCTTTTTTAGTGTTCATTACAAAACAGTGCCCGTTCATTAAAAGAAAGGCTGCATTCTACGGCACATTGTTGAATCGGAATGCTTACTATCCACCAAACGTCTCATGAGACAGCCTCCTCATAACTTTGAAAAAGTTCATGTTTGAAAAATAAGCTGTAAAATTAGTTTAACACGACAACACTGTTCAGGATATATACCGGCGATCGCGTTCATAGACTGTACTACTAAATGCTCTTCGCTATACCGATTTATCATTTTACATGATACACTCCAGTTTTAAAAGTCTCCTGATCTTTTATTTTTAGCGTGCGACTTATTTAAATCGACACTATCATTTAATTTGGTACCCTCTATATATTGTATGCGTTCGAAATAGTATATTTATTTAAATATGTGTATATGTTGTATGATGTATGCAAGTACGTATGTCTGTAATTATGTATGTGTAGGTATAGATGTACTGTATTAAGTATAATTTGTAGTGTACTAACTGGCTTGCGTGGCGTTGCTCGTGCTCGCGATAATAACCGTGAGTATAGCTAAAATAAGTGTTAAATTCAGACATTTTTCTCCGGCTGGGATTCTATTCGCTGCTATAATTTAATGTCTCATATGCTACGCTCCACTATTGGAACTCCAATTCTCTAAAAGTCTCTTGAGTTTACCTTAGTTAGCATGTAAAATATTTAAATTCTCCCTAGCGTTTATTTTAGGACACTGCTTACCGCAGGTGTTGGAAATGGTATATTTGTTAAAAGATATATATATGTTGTATGATGTATACACGGATGTCTGTAATTATGTATCTGATATTCTATACATGTAGTGTATTAATGATAAACATTAATGATTGCCCCCTTGCGCATAAAAAAATATCTGACAATAATAAAAAATTTCTGTTAATATTGATATGTCTAAAGTTAGTAATTAATGTTTGAAAGTGAATATTGTTATACGTTTCTTGTTCTGAGAAAATCAAATAACATTGTAACCATAAAAAAATTTTAAGCAAAATAATTTTCCATAAAATAAAATTGTGACGAATATTAATAATATGTATAATAATTATTTTATGTATCAAATATTATATTATTGCTGTTAATAGGAACCGCTTGCAGATCTTATTTCTTTTGTTTTTTTTACGGATGTTATTTATAAATTTAAATAAATTTAAAGCTTTTTTGAAAATTTTTAATGGGTATTCTGTTTTAGAAATAATGATAATTGTAACGGGATTTAACTTGCTTTAAAATACACAATAATAATTTAATTACTAGATTTGTGAATCTAGAATGAAAATTGCTTTTGGTATAATAATAATAATAATAGATTTTTTTTCTTTACGTTTTAAAAAAAATTGTGACTTTCTGTGAATGAATCCATAATTTGTTTTATTTTAATAAAAATAAAAATAATTAATCATAATTTACTTTCCTTAATAATATATATATATTTTTTTTTATTAAGTATGTTAAAAGTTCAACATGTATAAGGTGTTATTTATCTTGATTTTTGTTATGAATTTATGTAATTGTCTGGTTAGTGTAAACAGGAAAACACACAATGTTCTGGTCCTAATGATAATGATTCTTTAGGGGTAAGAAAAATATATGATTTTCAAGAAATAATCCATAGAATGATGGAAATATATTTTTATCTTTAAAAAATAATTGTAAAGTTCATTTAATGTTAAATTTACTGCAAGTGTTTAGTTTTTATTAAGAACTGGTCTTCTTGTTCTTCTTTAATTTTCTTATGAATTTATATAATGGTATGTGTAATTTGAAATGAAATACAACCAAGTGCTGACTATTATAAAAATGTTAATGATAAAATTAGGATGATTTTTTGGTCATGAAATAAAACAAAGTTTTCATCAGAATTTTTAGGATTATAAAATGACAATAAACAAAAGTAATATTCGACTTTATTTCTAATCATTTTTTCACGGAGCTCTTCAGTTAAAAATAGTTTTTAACAAATACTGATTAATAAACAGCCTCAACCCCATTTTCAGTAATAAAACTATGTGTGTCTACATTACCTGTGTTTTTCTGTCTATTGTTTATCAAGTGCAACAATTATCAAAAGTCACAAACTGTCATAACATTTGCAAGGAAACCATAATCTCAGTATCTAAATTTTAAACTATATATATTGTAACTGGTTGACCATATTTAAAATTTATAATTATTTTTTTTAATAAATGTTTGAGGGATAGTTGCTACATTCCCTTGGCATAAAAATATAAATTAAAACTTTCATAACTAATATAAATAGAAAAATTTCCCATATAATAATAATGGCCATATAATAATAATCCCATATAATAATAATATTTCCCAAATAATAATAATGGGTACAAATAATAAAAATATGCTAATCTTCTTTTGATTATATTATAACAAAGCTTACATTTTAAGTCAAATCTACAAAACAGGCTTTAGCTACGCAGCATATAACATAGCATATAACTCAGCCTATAAATTGGCATAACAGAAAAATTTTAAATGCTAAGAAATATTCCAGTTTTTGTTTTTCAATAAAATCATTAATTCAAAGCCATATCCATCAATAACAGATGGTGCATATCCATCCCCACAAGTGCTTAAACACTTGGATCAAATAGCTATAGATCAACCGACTGAAGCTCATTCAATTAAACATTGATCGTTATTTAATCTCTTTTTAATGAGCAGGAGTGGATTATGAATAAGACCTGTAGTAACGTCTCTTCAATCATTCATAGAAATCCCGATGTTATATATCGATATCAACTGACAATAAACGGATCTGAGATCATGATGTCTTCCATTTGCATGTTGATGGTATTGTATTATAAAATAAAAATAAAAATAATAAAAAGTGAGAAGCGCTGATAGCAATACTCTAAATAAACTGGAATTTGAATCACTTACAAGATATGGTTTAATTTTTAATGAATGTTTAGGACTTTTTAAATTTAAGATTTATAATTGTGCATAAATTCCTTAACGTTTTGTTTTCCTCTTCTCATCCTTTTGCGACATATGTTTTAACATTCAACATTTTTATAATAAACTTAATTTTTTCTTTCAAGTACGCACTTAAAAACATTACTTTAAATTTAGTTTATTTTCTATATTTAAGTACCTTCAACCTGGGTGACTTTGTTTCATTTTTTCTCTCTTCTTGACTTTAAAGATCTAAAAATTATTGAAATTTTCATTTAAACAATTCATAATTCTTTTTTCTTGTTTCCAAGATAACAATTGTAAATTTTAAAATGCACATTTAGTATTTTTAAAGAATAGTTTTTTTAAATATTTTTTTTTACTGTGGGACAAAGCCACATGTGTGATTTAAGACATTGTCTAACTAAAAAATCATTGAATAAACCTTAAAAACTTTTCTCGAAAATGCTCACCCAATATTATGATAGTATAATAAAACATAATAAAAAAACACGTCATTTCGTCAGTAAAAAAATGTTTGAAGATAAATAAAAAAAAAACACTGTTATTAAAAAATAGCCAATATTGGAGAATCTATCTATCTATCTATCTCTCTCTCTCTCTCTCTCTCTATATATATATATATATATATATATATACTAGCAAGCTACGCCCGCTGCGCTGGTCGTTTTCTACAAATGAACCTTGAATCAAACGAAATATATCGTTTAATTTGACCTTGTATTTGAAAGCAATCTGTATATTTACCTGGAATATCCTTTCACATTACTGAAAAATGACGTGATTGCGCTATTATATTTTCTAATGTGCAGTCAAAATTTTAGCTGTTAAGGACCAACTCTTTTAGTTGGCCATTTATAGTTAAGGTTTGCTGAAGAAATATAAAACTATATGCAATATACTAAAACCATCACTAAAAACTGTCGAACTAACATTGGAAACAAATTAACTAACAAAATCCATTCAGTAGAAGTTTTTTATAAAGGCTAATATTTGATAATCGGGTTCATCTGATTATAGAACTTTTCCACATAATTCTAAAACTAACAGAACGATATAAAATATACTAAAAACATCCTTATAAATTATCTACTTAACAAACGCAAGTCGCAAAAAATACGCCCAGTAAAAACTTTCAAAAAGGCTAATCTTTCGGAATCAGGTTCACCTGACTATATAACCTTTACATATAACTGTTTGACTAAGCAACGTAGAAAAATATGTAGTACATTAAAACCATTCCTGAAATAGCATCTAACTAACAATACAATTTTCATCAAAACCCGTCCAGTAGAACTTTTTCAGAAGGCTAATGTTTCATAATCGGAATCAAATATTGAAAAGACTAATATTTGATGAGAAAATGGTCACCCGATTTTCGAATTTCCCCCTATAATTCTAGAACTAAGCAACGTAGAATGATATGTTATATAATAAAACTTTCCCTCGAAAATTATCTAACAGTGTAGGTTCCATCGAAATCCATTTGGCAAAATCTCTTAAAAAGGCTAATATTTCATAATTGGATTGATCTGATTATACAACTTCCAGAATAATTCTATAACCAAGCTAACCAAGCTACGTAGAACGATATGTTATACAATAACACCTTCCCTGAAAAATTATCTTACAGTTTAAGTTCTACGAAAATCCATTTAGCAGAACTCGAGTTATAAGCAGCCGGAACGAAATTTCATATATGTAGAAGTAAATAGAAGCATATTGCCATTAATATAGTTTGCATTTGAATAGAAAAAAAAGTACTTTTCGGTTAGCCGGGCGCCAGTGATATATATATATATATATATATATATATATATATATATATACAAGCAAACTTCGTTAACATGAACACGCTTAACGTGAATTACTTTGTTTAATTGTTTTCATAGTCCCCTATAAAAACGAGTACAAAGATTTGATACTGATAACATGAATTACTGTTAACATGAACAAAATTTTGATTCCCTTTGAGGTTCATGTTAACGAGGTTCGACTGTATATATATATATATATATATATATATATATATATGTATAAGTGTACATATAAGTATACATATAAGTGTATATACTATATGTATGTTAATACATGTATTTGTGTAGATATATGTATGTATATACATGTATTTGTGTAGATATATTTGTATATATATACATGTATATATATATCACTGGCGCCCGACTAACCGAAAAGTACCAAAAAAAATACTACAAAAATGCAGTCGTTCACTTAAAAAAAAACACCTTTTGGCTTAAAATCTCTCATCAAAACTGTTTTTATTTTTTTCTTGTCTTTCTTTTTTTTTTTTTAAATAAAATTAGTAACAGTTTTTTCATGTATTTCTCCAGATGTATAGCCATTTCAATTCTTTCTGCAACAAAAAAAGACACCTTTTGGCTTAAAATCAAATTGTTTGAGGTCAAAAGTAAAATCAAAATCACCAAAAACAAAAGATACACTGACAAATATTGTTTCAATATAGAAATCTTGCCCCTTGAATAATTTTTTAAGCATTACGAACATTCCCTATCATGTTTAAATTAAATATTTTCATTTTATAATATTCTCACATCAAAATTCTTTTTTTTTTCTTTCCCTTTCTTTTTTCTTTCTTTCTTTCTTTCTTTTTTTTAAAATAAAATTAGTAACAGTTTTTCTTTTATTTTTCGACATGTATATCCTTTTCATTTCTTTCCGCAATGATCGCCAAAAAATTAGCAATGGTAACCTTTTCGGGCAAAATAACAGAACTTTGTATCATAATTCTATAACTAATATACATAGAACATTGTGTTATATACTAAAACCTTCCCTGAAAAATTATCTCTCGAACAGTGTAAGTTCCATCAAAATCCATTCGGCAGAACTCGAGTTATAAAGGAACGGAACGAAATTTCCGTTTGTGTTTTATATATATAGTAGATATATATATGTGTGTGTGTGTGTGTGTGTGTGTAAGTGAAAATTAACATCCTTTGTTATATTAAAAATGACCAGTATGCGAGACATGTAAAAACAAATAACAATTAAGACATGATACGATAATGTTAAAAAAATAATAAAATAAATATTAATAAAATTTTGTTAAAAAAAAAAAAAAAAAAAAAAGATGTATTTACTTAATTCGGGCACTGAAAAAATTATTCATTTTAGAAAAAACACTTCTTGGAGGGTTAATTTCTTGAGGAACATTTAGCTTATTCTTAAAAGTAGTGATTGAAATTGAAAAATGTTCAGCGGATTTTCTTTGTTAAAACATTCGTAGAACATATACCGCTGTCTTCAGCATTTCATCAATATAATTTTTATAAATACGATTACCTATAAGAGATTTATACGTAAGAGGCATTGTTACACCAGCATCTGTACAAAAAAAAAATAAATATATATTAGTAAAATGCTTACATTAGAAGTGAATGTTTGCTTTTATGTTTATATTTTCAGAAAAATTAAATATAATAAATAAACTAAATTTGTGGTGATTTTGTCCCGACACAATTTCACCCAAAATTGGCATTCAAAATGACGGTTGTGAATAAAGTCAATGTTAAATCTAAAATAATCAAATTAATATACAGGGTGATTTTTTTTAAAGTTGTGAAAGTAAAACCCTATAACGAAAGAACCACTGATCCAAATGACCGGAAATTTCACCAGTATGCTCCCAAAGCAATGGGGATTTTTTTGGCATGGTTAAAAAAAACTTAAAATCTCACCGACAGATGGCGCTGTATATGCAGTAAAGTCGGGAGAGGAGCTTGTGCAAGACACACGCACAGCGGATACTCTTCACTCTGTTGTGGAACATGCGGTTTCACGTTTCCAACTCGTAGCTGAAAAAAAAGAAACATTGGACAGCACACTGAAAATCGTATGCGTTAGTTGCGCAGTTCTGTACGAATGTTTCACTCCAAAATTTTATTTCATTCTGTTTCTGCAGGTGTTTGCAGTTCCTTTTCCCAATTACTGCATTCTGTATGTTTTTGATATACAGAATGCAGTAATTGGGAAAAGGAACTGCAAACACCTGCGGAAACAGAAGGAAATAAAAATATGGAGTGAAACATTCATACAGAAGTGCGCAACTAACGCATACGATTTTCAGTGGGCTGTCCAATGTTTTCAGCTACGAGTTGGAAACGTGAAACCGCATGTTCCACAACAGAATGAAGAGTATCCACTGTGCGTGTGTCTTGCACAAGCTACTCTCCTAACTTTACTGCATATACAGCGCCATCTGTCGGTGAGATTTTAAGTTTTTTTTTAACCATGCCAAAAAATTCCCTTTGCTTTGGGAGCATACTAGTGAAATTTCCGGTCATTTGGATCAGTGGTTCTTTCGTTATAGGGTTTTACTTTCACAACTTTAAAAAAAAATCACCCTGTATATAGATGTCATTGGTTGGTAAGAAAATATATTAAAAAATTTAAAAAAATTCATTTACCATTTTACAGTATCAAATATAACTTTTCAAACAAAAGTTTTCCCCAGTAAAATCATGCGCAAAATATTAAACAAAACAAAAACGGAAGTAATGACAAAATCAATTTCTAAAATGTTGAATTAAATATTTTATGTTTAAGCTACCGTTGCAATCTATCAGAATTTCGGCATTACTAAATTTGTTTTATTGAAGAATGTTCTATTTATTACATGTTGTGTTTTTATCACAGAGTGGAACAAAGTCATCCACGGTACGCAGTTAAAAGCATTTTTCTTAAAATTATTAATTTTATTTAATGTCTCATTTTAAGTACGGAGTCAAAGACATGATTTTTAAAAAATTACTTTACTTTTTTTTTTCTTTTGTAGTTTTAAATACACAATTAAAAGCATAATTTTTAAAACATTACTTTATTTTTTTTTAACTTTTAAGTACGCAATAAAAAGCACATATATATTTTTAAAACACTACTTTAGTTTTATTTGTTTTCCACTTTTAGTCTTGAATATATTTCATAGTACATTATTATAACTGTAATGTAATTCAAAATTTCTGAGAAAAATGAAGAAAATGTTCTCGCCAAATAATCAGATGCTGATTTTAATAAGCTGCCACGTTATCCATATCTTCGCATATTTAATTATATCACTGCAAAAATTGCAGTACTGGAGCAGATACATTTTCTTTTCTTTTCACTTTTTTTCTTTTTCTTTTTTTTCAGTTACATAATAATAGAATAAAAAGAAATTCACATACTTCCAAAACATAGTCATAAATGTTTTATGAACAAATATTAAAACGTTACTTTAAATAATTCTTTCATATGAAAATTAAGTTTTAAAATTATTCAAATTTTGTTTTGTATTTGAAAATAACCAATTCTACATAATTAATGAACTGTTGCACAACAGGGAGTCAGCGAAAAATCAGTTACAAAATGCGATATTTACAAACAAAATAAATTAAGTGGAGAAAAAATTAATATAGAATTACAATTTTTTAATATTATTTTGTTGATAAATTTTACAATGCCTATAACTAAATAAATAATTTCTTACACAAACTGATGTACGATATATTTACTGTATCTACAATAGATACTGGCAAGTTTAAGATTATGTTTCACGCAATATTGCTTTCATTAGCAATCTTACCCTCATTAATAATATTACCCTCATCCGTCGTTCTGTCGGCGGTAGAAGTCGGAGGGAAAGCACTCGGGTGTCACGTGGAGACAACCTAAGCCAGGACGTGTCTTGCGTTCAGGAATGCTTTTCCTCGTCATCTCGGGCTGGCGAGAAGCTTCTTCTCCCCACCGCAGCTGATGAAACCAGTCGTAGCCTCCAAAAGCGCTCAATGGTCGGAAGCTGCGACAAAGTAAGAGTCTTTGGGGAACCACAGCATACGGCCTAGGGACAGGTTTCCTCTTTGGGTTTCCGGCTCCTAAGCTATCGTGGGACTCTAGCGTCTCCCAAAGAGTAGACTGGTGATGACCTAAAATTCTAGGCATCTCCGCTAATCGAAACGACCTCTTTCGTCAAATACTTGGGAGAATGGGAGTGATCAGCAGGTTGCGGTGCTCCCACCGGCTGTAGAGCATACAGGCACTATCCTTGTCGCGCTCGTTAAAAGTTCCTCAGAGCTTGAGTACGGCAGTTGACGTTCCTGTCGGGCTTCACCAGGCTCCTGGCGGCGAAGCTCAGTTTTACCATCATTAGATGGGACTTATGTACTACTTATTTATAATACAGACTAGCCACAATGTAAAAATGTAATAACAAAACACAATTTACGTAATATATTTGACGTGTAATAATTTTCACTATTGTGATTCTCTAGAAAATAAACAAGAGTCATCATTATAGGTTGATCACAAAGTTTGAAGGTGGACTAAAATTTAGCATGATCCTCACGATATATCACTAAATATATAGAATAGATATTGTTTGACACACAAAGTGCGCTACCGCGTGTTTTCGTCTTCGATGAAAAGAAAGGTAACGTACAAAAGTAGGGGATTCAAGCAAAATAATTTATTGAATTTATGTAATCATGTATTTTTTTATCCCTTATTATGAAAGTCCACTTTTTATGAAAGATTATGCGAAATGAATAAAATTATTGCTTCCACTGTTACATATTCTTAAATATTATATACAAAGGGGACATAAGGGATCATCGTAAGTCCATTATGAAATTGAAATGTACAATAACATTTTGTGTAACTATTATTTAGACCATGGGTAATAGATTTATTAAAAACTAAAAAGAGTTTTTGTTTTTGTCACCAGGGTCAAAAGTAATGCTTAAAGGCATTGGGAATAGGTTCTACATAATCGTAGACAATTACGAAACCTTATATTTTAAATTCCTATGTCATTGACATTAATATATAAATTTAAGTTTCCACAAAATATTAGAGAATTGCGTGAAACGTTAATTAATTTATGTTTCCATGCCTATTTAAATGTCAAGGTATATTTGAAGTGCCACTTTATACCCTCTGAACGTCTGAGCATTTCATGTTAAATCGGTTGCTATAATCTAAATATCAGGATTTAGAAAATCTTTTGTAATATTTAGACAAAAGCTTGGTCTTCAATTAATTCTACTTATATCTATTTTAATACTGTTGATGTTTTCTTAGTGATTCAAAACGGATATTTTTTGGTTATATTGGCAAATTGTAATTAAATTCATCAATAAACTAATCAATGTCATATAAATCAACTTAAAAACATTTAAAGTATATATCCTTGTACATATCATTATAAATTATATTACTTGAAAACAGAATGATGTAAGGATTACTCATTAAAACGGTCTTAATTGTGTAAATTACCTCAATTTCACTGGATAAACATGCATGTGTAATGCCTCATATTATTCATAATCAAATAGTATAATCATGCAGACGCATTATACCTGTAAACAGAGAAGATCATGTGTTTGAACAGTAATCTGATGCAACTTATTCTGCATCACTGAATGTTTATTAGTCTAAATTATGCAAATACCAACACTCGAAACAGGAATTAATGGACACATAATGATATTGTAACAACTAAATATGTAAACGAGTGTTTTCATTGTTATAATTAGAATAAATATATTACAAGCAACGTATTTTAGATGAAAAGAAAATTGGTGACAAAGATTTTATTCAGTTTTATTTCAATCTAATTGAGGAATTTTAAATGTTAAAAAATAAAAAGTAATACAAAAATAAATAACACTTATTATCATGAAGTAGTGCCATTTTTCTGATATCTCTGTAATTAAGTAAGCGAATTGTATGAAAATGCGCGTTTGTACCTCTTTTTAAAAATATATATGCATGTTGTTTTGTTGCTTGACCAAGGGGAATGAAACGAGAATGCGTGTGTTCTAATATAAGGAAAGAAAAATATTTCAAGCATATAGTTGTCGTCTGGTCCGTCCGTCTGTCTGTCTGTCCATCTGTCCGCATATAACAGCGCAAAAACTACCCAATCAAATGATTTGAAATTTAAGATATATTATCTTTCCAGAATTTTGTCGAGACATTTCAAATTTTATGAAAATTGAATTAAAACTTCAGAAGATATTAATAAAAATATTTATTAAGAAATGTGAATTTTTTTTAAAGAATCGGTGCTTTCTTGTTACAGGATCTACCGAGGTTTAATCCTCAAGTGACCGAGATACTTATTTTATTACAGAAATTAATCTGCAGATAAGATAATTCATTTCACAGAATTAAAAATCATGAAGATCTGAATATTTTTAAAACGAGCTGTAGTACGAACGCACATCATTTGTCACGTTTGACGTGCAATTTGCAACTTGTTTCTTTCTTAAAACTGAAAGTTTTACATTAATTATACAAGATAAAATCATAATAAGTTTTATATCTTGCTAGTATGGAGGTCATTTCTTGATACTGAAATGAAATGGATAAAACATTTTAATTTCAGTTTGTTAACCAAATAATTTCACAAAAATATACACACATTGGAAAAAATTCAGTGGGAGAAACTGAAATTGTTTTTACTAAAATTGTATCAAAGTGATGTCATTTTCACTACAGTTCCAAATTTATTGGGTGTGATATTTATTAACTGTACTCTTTCTTAATCCAATTGTTAGTGCAATTTTGAAATATTTTTTTTAGAACAACTATTTTAAGATCCACCTCATTTTTTCTATGATAAATCGATCTGCATACATTTCCTAAAATCTTAAAATTGTTATAGATGCTAAATTTCTGTTCCAGCAGAACGTAATCTTCATCGGCGGGAGTGTTTCTAAGCACACAAAATAAACACCTAAATATAAATATTAAAAATTTTACTTTTAACAAAAAATTATATACACTATATGGCCATTAATGACCGGCAACTTTCAATTTTAGACATTTTGTCGAATATTTAAAAATATACTTGCCCGATTCTTCTGGAATTTTAGGATTAAAAAGAACAGGTTTGACTTCATATTTATCAACGTCGATTTGATAAGGAGGTCAATTAGGGGGCTAAAAAATATTAAACAAAAAAAGAATACCTTGGTTCACCCTCTAAAATAAAATGCACGAAATGATCTATCGCTACAAAATATACATAGGCATACATTGTACAATATGTGTATTCATTTGTGTAAGAATAGCACTTATATTAATAGAGATATAACGATTTTTTTTTTTATTAAAAAAAAATTCTTGCATGTTTTTTGCTTATAACATACAGGGTTTTTAACCAAATTTAACGCCAGTTTCAAATGTAGTAGAAACAATATAGTGCAATAGGAATATAAATATATTAAATATTTAAGGAAATATGGGCAGTTGTATAAAATAATTTTTATCTGCGCATGCACGAACGATAACAAGGAACTTTTTGCATAATTTAACAGTAAACTCTATCGAGCAACTTATTAAAAAATATCAGTCAAATATCGTAAAAATTTAGAGATATCGCATTAGAGTGAGCTGTTTTTTAGCTTCTCACTAAAACTTGTTGAATGATAGGAGATTAACCACAAATTGTCATGTTAAATTTTTATACTATATTTCATTTTTTATTGATACTTTAGTCCGCCTTGGAAAAAAAAATATTTCACCAGGTTATAATAGTTTTGGAACGGATCCTTTGATTTTGATTATACTTTTTTAGTTCGAATAAGCTCGTTAGGGTAGTTTTTCAAAGAGAACTAAAGTATCATTAAAAATTGGAAAATAGTATGAAAATAAAAAATGACAATTTGTTGAAAATCCCTTATCATTCAGTGAGTTTTAGTGAGAAACTAAAAAACAGCTCACTGTAACACCGATATCTCTCTGATTTTTTATGATAATTGACTGATTTTTTTTAATAAGTTGTTCCATAGTTTGGACAATTAAATTATGCAAAAAGTTCTTTGTTATCTTTCGCGCATGCGCTGATAAAAATTATTTTATACAACAACCCATATTTCCTTAAATAAATAATATATTTATATTCCAATTGCACTATATTGTTTCTACTACATTTTGTCAATTTTTCTGAAACTGGCGTTAAATTTGGTTAAAAACCCTGTATGTTATAAGTAAAAAACATGCAAGATTTTTTAAATTTTTTTAAAAAAATCGCTATATCTCTATTAATATACATGATATTCTTACACAAATGAATACACTACAATGTATCCCTATGTATATTCCGTAGCGATAGATCATTTCGTGCATTTTATTTTACAGGGTGAACCCAAGTATTATTTTTTTAAAATATTTTAGCTCCCTAATTGTGTCCTCCTTATCAAGTCGACATTGATAAATTTTAAATAAAACCTGTTATTTTTAATCCTAAAATTCCAGAAAAATCTGACAAGTATATTTTTAAATATTCGACAAAATGTCTAAAATTGAAAGTGGCCGGTCATTAATGGCCATATAGTGTAAACTAATATTAAAATTTACTTAAAAGGCCTTAACTGCTTGACTACGGTCAGTACGTGGTTGACACCACGTAGATTTTAAACAATCTTTTATTTTGAATGCAATTATTTATGTACAGTAATAGTTAACGGATTTAATGACATAAATTGAATGATTAAATAACATGAATATTACTGTACGGAAATACTGGTATCAAAACTTTAAATCTGAACAAATCTTGCTACATGGGCTTCGACGGAGACATAGACAAGGAGTTAAACTGGGAAAGACGTATTGCTTGTTCTGCTAAAATGAGATTATGTTTCCCGAAAACGACATTTTCTTCATTAAATTGAATTTTTTTCTATGACTAAGGCGAACCGAAACAATTAATAAATGATTTCTCGTCATGATTCTGACTCTGCTGAGATTAAGACAAATAAGAATAATGACGCATATGAATAATGAAATTTTGCATGAAATGAATAAATTCAAATAAATACGTTAAAAATGACATGCATGAAATAGAATTTCCTTACATTTACCTTAATATAATATATGACACTATGATACGCAATATCATACTATGGTACAAAAATATAGTATTACTATGATATAGTATAATGTAGTATTTTATGAGCACAAAACGTGCGTATTTAAACTGCCATATGTGAGACTACACGTAAATTATAATAGTGTGCTCCCTATTAAATGTGTATACACGTATAATACGTATTATACGGGGTACATATTTTGAATACGTATGATACGGCCAAGGTGATTATACATATAATACGAAACATTATGTACGGTACAGCGTATATACGGAACTTATCCCATCCATTATAGCTTTACGTATTTACGCAATTACGTAAACATGTTTAAACGGTTTCGTACATTTTATGACAAAAGATAGAAAAAAGAAATAAAATACAGTGTCATCTGTTTCAGCAAATTTATATAATATTTCATCACAAAATTCAATAAAAATTAAAAGTAACATGAGTAAATAAAATAATTATAGAAGAAATAACTTAATTCTATGTATGAAACGTATTATGCACGTTAACGCCACCGATTTCCATATTGTTCTTTTTACAGTGACGTAAGAATGATAAGGTTCATTGGTAATAAAAGAAAATACTTATACTTGAATTGTACGTTTAACCTATATACACTTATACGTATCCGGATACGTTTAAACGTAAGTTTTATAGTATACGTATTTCATACGATATACGTATATCGGATAGACGTATAACTGAAATACGTATCACGTCGAGAGCACTATTATAATATAGTAAAACATACAAACTTTGCCATTTTTACAAATGTTTGATGCAACTGACCTTTATTAGTCTTCAATATCATACAAAGAGGGATTTTAGCATTCAGGTATGAAGAATATTCGGGAACTTAATACGTGTAATCTACCATCGAAATTTTACCTTACAACTAATATTTTGCAAATTATTAGATTATGTAACTGCATTTTAATGAAGTGTTTACTGTTATTATTCTTATTATTTTATGTATACATGTTTTCTGAAATACGATTTTATACTTTTTGTTAAATTTGTTTTCTTTTAAAGTATACTTTATGATAAAATGAATTACCCTTTTATATTAACGAAATGACTTTCAAAAAATCATAATAATTAGATTTAAATGAAAAACTTAAATCAAGTTTATTTAAAAAGACTAAAAAATTAATGCCATAGATATTATATAACACATATCAAAATACCTAATACATCATGTGTTTTTTTATATGATTTCATCTGTTTTTAATGGTTGTTTCGTTTCAATTTTTATTCAAAATACATATATTTGCTTTTAACTTTTGATGAAATATTTCATAAAAAATTCTTTCCTTTTACCTTTATTAGCCTGCAATTCATTTATCAGAAAAGCATATTTTTTTAATTTCCTAATGGATTGAGGAAAGATAAATAAAAGAATTCAACTTAAGTTAAGTTTATAAATATTTTCTATAAGTTTTGAAACATAGTAATCAATTTTAACCCTGGAAATAAGCAATTAATTTCATTAATTTGATACTCATGTTATGTAGTTTATAATTATTCCAATAACTCAAGTCTTAAAAAGGAAAACGTATTAAAAAATGCAATTGCTTTTGAAATTGCAAAGAAAAACGATATATTTTTTTTTGAATACGGAAAATTATATTTCTATTTATTTTTCCCTTAAATGTTTAAATGTTCCAGTATTTAATTATTTCACAATTAGACTACCGTAAAGTTTTATTCAAAATGATTGTTTTTACTTAAATTATACTTTTTTATTAATAAGTATTTTTGTTTATATAATTAAATGTGTATAAATTATCAAACCACATCATGCATTTCAAAGCACTTATCATGTAAATCATTGTATTCCGGAAAAATTATATCATCAGATAGTTTTGATTTGCATAAGTAAAATAATTTATTCTTTAACACACGTTGCTTTCGTGAATTATCAAAAAGAAGTATATGGTATGTGAAGTGGTGAGGCAGTATTTTAGATAGTGAGTGAGTCATTTTAATTGTGTATAAATACAAATTTCATAAAATAAGTACTTTATTCATTTAGTCGTTTTAAAGGCAGACTGAAAATATGCAATAATGTTAATGATTTAAAATTTTATAGTTACTGGCTAAAAACAAAGTACATTTTTCATAGAAACAAATAAGAACATATATTATAAAATTTTGCATTGAATACTTACAATTATTTCACTTCAGTTTCTATTATATTTAGTTTATCAATATTATTGATTTCATGAAATGTGAAATTTTATCAGGATATTGTGTGCACTAAAAAAAAAATATTTTTTCAGCTTTAATAAGAAAATGTCCCTAATTAAAATATCACCTGTTATTTTCCCTTTTTCCTCTTTTATCCACAATAATAGAATAATTATGCTCCAAGCATTATAAAAATATCGTTAAAATGCCCTAAAAAATAATATCTCGGAAAATATTAATTTTGAATTATCACATTTCAAAATTTCGAGAGCTGTTATGAGATCCTATGATCAGTACAAACAATTGTTGTTATTTTCAACCAGAAAATTGACCTATTATCGGAAGAATACTGTGAAATGAAAACACAATGTCTGAGTTTAATATAAAAAATTCTAAGTAAAAAAAAAAAAAATCTGATTTTAATAACGACACACCGACATATTTGCTGCTTCTGGAGGTTGATTCCATGTTTTATAAATTTTTTTCATTCTGCATACGTTTGAAGATTTATCTGAAAGGTTTGTGAAATATGTAACTTATCTTATATAAGTTCAAACCTGTACAAGCTTAAAGTACGGTGAACATATATAAGTTCACGGTACAAAATGTAAAATCAGACACCCAAAATGTTTAAAATGTAGTGATTTTTTTCCTTCATTACACTCTTTTTACCACTGATTAACAACTATAAATCAATAATTTTCTTAAATACTAAATAAGATATCATTGTATACTAGTATAAAAAACTAAAATGCAAAAGAAGATTTTTCGTTTTTCCAATATTCGTTTAAAAAAAAAATCTGCAACGTCATTGACAGTCGATCGTGTCCTACGGAAATCACAAAATGATCTTTAGCGTCACTCTCAATATGGTGACCGAAATGTGATACCTTTAATTCGTCACATTATGACTTTCAGGTGACCATCATTTGGTGAGCACATTGTGAAGTCTTGGTGATCCTTAAACTGTGTTGAGCCACCATGTGCTGTCAAAATGTAATCATTTGGTGCCTCTCAGGGGACCATTATTGGTGAATCTATAATGAAATTGCCATGACTGTTCCCTCGTAACGAGGAACTATGCAATGATGCGACAATGAAGTCACATGATGACTGGCTTTTGAGTATCATTTGTAGATTCCAATGTAAAGTCACCGTGGCTTTTTCAATGTGAACGAGTGTCCAGATGTCACCACAATAAGGTCTGTTCACTCTTAGGAGACCGTCATTTGCTAATTCCAAATTAAAAGTTACCATTACTGTTGCTTTTTGACGAGGCACCCGGTGACATCATAACGAAATCACCTGGTGACTCTCATGTGATCTTTATTTTTGGATCAACTGACAAGTTTATGTGACCGTTGCTTTGTGATGTTTGACCTGATAACTATTGTAACATCATCTAGTGACTCGTTGCAAAAATGTCTTTAATTTCAAGTTCAAGAGATATTTTGCACGCAGCAAAATATAATAAAAAATATGATAAATATTTTGAAGATATTATTTAATCATTGAAAACAAAGAAAATCACCTACATATTTCCTTATAACTAGTGTAATTATAGTATGCTTCAAAGTCAATTTCCATAATAGTCTAAAAGTATCGACTTGTATATCATTCATTTTTTGAAAGAAAAATCGCTTTTTCTCTGTATTAATAATCCTGTACTATGACCCGTTTTTTAGTGTTTTCGGAAAATATAGTTTTTTTTTTCTAATGAAATAATATTTCCCAATCAATACATTTGGGAGAATTAAAAAAAGCCCACTGCAAAGTGTTACTGTTTCAAATGTATCGTCCTCATACTGATAAAGCTGATGGATACAATATTTTATTTATTTGAGAATCTAAAACATCTACTTCCTATTTTTCCTTTGGGCAGATAAAAAGATGTATTACTAAGATATTGTTTTTCTGAATGTGAAACTGTACTAATAATGTACTGATAGCTAAGTAATTAGTACTTTCTTTTGAGTTTGTTAAGTAAAGAATCCTATATTTTACAATAAAAATAGAAGATTTTAATACCTTCGAAGTAGAATATACACTGGCGGCAAAAATTAAAGGAACGTGTATAAAAACTCATGTAACTTAAATGATTTTACAGCTAAAAACACGGAACTTATACAATATCTTTAAACTGTGATAACTGAAATATTTTCGAAAAGCATAAAATCCTATTTCTAAAAAAAAATAAAATAAATATCAATAATTAAATGCCATAAAAAGGGGATTGGGAAAATATTATCTTACCTTTTAGAAATTTTGTTGGTTATCTATTCGGTTGAAGAATATATTCATTATATATTCATCATATTCGGTATAATTCATTATGTTATTTTGTTTTTCAAATTTAAAAATGCACACAGTAATAAAAAGCATTGGAAAAATGTTTTATGTTATTTAAAAGAAAACGTTTTGCTCTATAAATTAGTATATTATTTTTTATTTTATTTTATAATTTTTTTGTTTATTTGCAAATCAATAAAATGGAGTGATAAGTAAACAAAAATTAGCATTTTCAGAACAATTTCCTTTTTGCATTTAATTGGACTGTTAAGGCCGCCTAAGATACTCGTGAGTTTCGTTCTGCGCATGGAGAAGGAGAAATTCCGCAAAGTACTGTCCGTCGTTGGTTTTCGTGCTTTAAAAATAGGAATTTTGACCTCAAGGATATATCTTGCATTTCTAGTAGTTTTTATCTTGTATTTATTCTTATCACATACCAATCAACCAATTGTGATCGATGAACCGTTTTCTTCATGTCAAATGATCATCCTTGTCAAATGATCAGATATTTTGTAGAGTACACCGATTGCGATTAACAAAATTGTGGAGAACAACTTGCACGCATTGCGCAGTTTTCAGAGATTGAAAATATAACGGTCATGAATTATTCCTTATCCCAATATAAATGTATCATGTACAAGTTTACTGTCCTTCTACTTTTACCCAAATTAAAAGTCATTGCGTACAATTCATCAAATGCTTTCTCAACGACATGTTAGACCTTGCACATGCGAAACTTTTAGCAAATTTGGATATTCCTGTGTACTCGTTGAATACCATTAGACTGCGTGGCAACGTTGAGCTGAAGTTGCCAGCCTACTACCTTTTATTGGACTTCACTATATAGAATTAACATGTAATTTTTTTAATTTTTCTTTCGTTAATTTTTCCGACTGGTGAAGGTAAATTCTGATTGATTGTTCTGAATTTTAATCATATGTGATTAATTTTTAAGAAAATTATTGTTATTATTCAGACTATGCTTACTGAAAATTGGATGATATTTCTATACTTGGTTTTTATTGATAATACTACTTAAAATAATGCACTATTACTTAAAATAATGCTTAAAAAATTTAAAATAATATTTCTATGTATTTGTTGAGTACCACTGGACTACGTGGTAACGTTGGGATAAAGTTTCCAACCTACTATCTTTTATTGGACTTCACTATATAGAATTAACATAAAATACATTTTATTTTTCTTTCGTTAATTTTTCCGACTGGTGAAGGTAATTTCTGATTAATTGTTCTGAATTTTATTCATATGTGACGAATTTTTAAGAAAATTATTTTTATTATTCAGACTATGCGTACTGAAAATTGGATGATCTCTCTATACTTGGTTTTTATTGATAATACTACTTAAAATAATGCTTAAAATAATTAAAATAATATTTCTATGTAATCGTTGAGTACTACTGGACTCTATGGTAACGTTGGGCTGAAGTTTCCAACCTACTACATTTTATTGGACTTCACTATATAGAATTAACATAAAATACATTTTATTTTTCTGTCGTTAATTTTTTCGACTGGTGAAGGTCATTTCTGACTGGTTCTTTAAAATGAAATTCATTCACTAATCACGGTAATTAGGATCTTTCTAAGTAAAATTGTTATTGCTTTTTTGATAATAATATGAAATAATACTTTAAAATATATTGGTAAAAATTTATATTCTTTATTGTTATCTTCTGTTAAATATAAACCGAGGAGATATTCAAAACTTTGCCTCTGAACTTAATACTGAAGATATTTAGATTTTCGTTATCAATTTTAATTTAGAATGTTTATTTAAATTTGATATATGTTCTGAATTTTGTTCATATGTAAATATTTTTTTTAAGAAAATGATTTATTTTATTAATACTATGAGTATTGAAAATTGGTGATCTTTCTATACTTGGTTTTTATTGATAATATTATTTAAAATAATGCTTAAAATAATTGAAATAATACTTCTATGTTCTCGTTGAGTACAACTGGACTACGTGGTAACGTTGGGCTGAAGTTTCCAACATAGTACCTTTTATGGGATTTCACTATATAGAATTAACATAAAATACATTTTATTTTTCTTTCGTTAATTTTTCCGGCAGGTGAAGGTAATTTCTGACTGATTCTTTAAAATGAAATTCATTGACTAATTACGATCCCTAGGATTTTTCTAAGTAAAATTGTTATTGCGTTTTTGATAATAATATGAGATAATACTTTAAAATATACTAGAGAAAATGTATATTCGTTATCATTATCTTCTGTTAAATATAAACCGAGAAAATATTGAAAACTTTCTGGCTGAACTTACAACTGAACATATTTAGATTTTCGTTATCAATGTTAATTTAGATTGTTTATTTAAATTTGATATATGTCCTGAATTTTTCACTCACATGTGATTATTTAAAAAAAATATTTTTTTTTATTAGAAAGATTATGCGTGTTGGAAATTGGATGATATCTCTATATTTGTTTCTTATTCATAATATTACTTAAAATAATGTACATAATCTTAAATTTTAATTATGCTAAATTCTCTCTCTCTCTCTCTCTCTCTCTTTTTTTTTTTTTTTTTTTTTTTTTTTTTTTTTTTTTTTTTTTAACATTTGGAATAAGAAAGAAATGAAAAAATGTAAATACATAATAAAATGAAGAATTTTAATTGTGAAGAATTTGCAAAAAAACAGTGTATAAAACAAGTATTTTTTCCTTGTTATAAATCTGTTATAACAGTTCTTTGGCTTCAGGCTTATTTTATTTTACTTGAATTCAAAAGCGTATAGTTTAGTTTAATTTTTAAAAAATTACCTTAGGTCTTTAGATAGATAATTAATTTTTTTTAATACATTTTAATGGATCTATTAAATGTACTTTAATACTTTGATTTAAATTATTACTTTATGCTTACTTTTAATACTGTGTTAATAAATAATTAAATTGTTAATATTTTGTTTTCATTAAATGTACTTTAATACTCTCATTTAGTATGATTTGAGATTTTTTTAATTTTTATGTCCATTTCTAATGAAATTATAATATTACTGCAAATTTATATTATGTTAAAGGAATGGATTAATGTTTAATATGAAAATAATATATTATACCAGTTTATAAGCATACCTATAAAATGCATGTTTAAAGTATTTACATGCCTTCTGGCCATAAAAGTTATTTGTTACAGCCGTAAACTCTTATCGGAAGCTATTATATTATCTACATCTAATATAAAACACACAGTCGTAATAAATGTACAGGAATTTATTTATAACGCACGATTTGCCTTATGACACATGAAAAAAGTATCCTTCCTTAATCTAAAAAAAAATTAATAATAATATTTATAAATGTTTTCACGTATAGTGATCATTTTATGCAAATGATATGTTCCTTTGATGTGAAGGGAGTGGAATATGAAATTTTTATATCTTTAGTATATTTCAAAAGTATACTAAATTTGTACTTGAAATGTATGTATGATTGTATATACTTTAGTATACTTGAAAAATATACTAAATGTGAGTTAAATTTCTAATATTTACTACCATAATACCATTATTTTCTCAGTTTTTATAATGCAGGAAAAATATTACAACTTGCAGTGTACTTTTATAAAGTGCAAAAAAAATACAAGTAAATTTCTGTAATAAAATATAACTTTTGCTATAAACTTAATTAAACATTCAGAATATCTCTAAAAATTTATTACTTCTGAGAGTCAGTTTACGTCCAACAAATGTTTTCTTTTAATAGCTATTTGATGGTTTAAAAGCTTAAGGAATTTGCATTATTTGAGGAAGTACTCCCAAAATAGCAATATTTTTTATCGTAAATTTAAACAAGATAATGAAGTTCGCACTGCAGTCATACTTAAATTATCACTTTTGAAATACATAATTGTTGCCCTCATTTAAATTTTGATTTCTTTAAACATTTCAAATGAAAGATTTTAAACCTATAAGGAATATTTCAAATCATTTCAAATTATTTTCTTTCTTAGGAAAAATATCTCAATCTGTAATTTGTTTTCTTAGAAAAGCAGTGCATTTATTAAATATTATGTATTTATTTCAATATTTTATGGAAGTATTTTAAGTGCACTACTTCATTTTCTGTTATTATTCGAAAGGAAATCAATGTTTTATATTATAATTTTTTAATTTGTAAGGTAATAATATATAAGAATGTTTAAATAATTATTTTATAGACATAATACTGAGTGATTAATAAACTTGGACTTAAAATAAAACTCAATAAAATAAGATATATAGATTGGGGTAACATGTGGTTCGCAGATTAATACTTATCGTGATAAGAGTTTTCGTATGACATAAAAATAAAATTTCTTAAAAATGCAGAAAGCTGAGGGTAATTCTATGGATATTTAATAGAGATGTCGTTTATTCTGTACAAAATTAAGATAACGAGGAACAATTTTTAATTTCTGACTTAAATTTACCTAAAATTACGGGTCTATAAAAGAAATCCAAACTCAGTAAAAGCATTAAAATATACAGTGTAGGAGGAGGCAGTAATATGTCACTTTATGCTGCATCAACTGTAATACCGTGGCTGCACACTATACCGAAAAGTGTTTGCAAATTTTGAAATGTTGTCTCTGTAAACATTTTAAATCATTTGTTATTTTTCATCACAATTTTGTACGCATACTTTGAAATATCTACATCTAAAAATTCAATCCAATTTCTTCCACGCTTCGGTTACTCAATCGTCATATATCGGCAAACTTTTTTTATGTCCACTCGTTTTACACAGAAATTTATGTTAAAAATGTTTAATATCATCGGTATTAACAGCTATACATCATGTACAACATTGTAGAGCCCAGAAATAAATATTAAATACTGTTTTCTAATAAGTGTGATTTCAGGTAATCTTAATCGCACGTCTTCTGACATCTCATCTCCACGGGCATGTAGATTACATAGTGTACTTAAAATTTATCACAAATAGTTTCAAATACTTAGATCTCTGATATTCTCTTTCTTTTATCTGTAGTTAATAATGATAATATCAGAAATGCCTAGGGTTCACATACGTAAACATTAATATGTGGCGCACTGTAATTTTTAGCAACAGTTAATATCAGACGTCACTAAAGTTTGCAGTGTGCAATAATAACTTAAGACACATTGCAAATTCATACATTATTTATGAAAAATAAAATTATTGGGCATAATCTGAACTTTTAGAAATCCAAAATAATTATTTTGATAAATTCATTTTAATCTTATATTTTCTGAAAAGAAATATGCTTTTTTAGTCAGTACTATATGATTTAGAAGGTTTCGCTACTTCAATTCTTTAAAATATTTCCAGACAAATATGCAAATAATTATTATTTTTTTAATTTGCATGATGAATTAAAAGCAGATATTGATCTCTCTTTTCAGGTAGACATTAATTAACTATGTCAAAATAGGAAAATATTAATTCTTCTTCCGTTTGAATTTTTATTTAATTAACTATATCAGCCGAAAGTTTTGAATTCAGCAAGGAATAATTTTTATTTTGAATGATTCTTCTTCTTCTTCTTTTTTTTTACATGGAATACTTTTGATTGTGATACTTTACTCTCTTAGTATAAACAGTGTTTTAGAAACGTCAGATTTATCTAATAAAATAATTTGATTATTTATTTAGAATCGAGCAGTTTTCACTTAAATTTTCTATTTAACGTCAGTGTATGGAAGGATATAATTAAACTTTTATTTGATAATTTGTAATAGGGAAAAATCAACATACATTTAAGGCTTGACAGAAATGCGAGTTAATAAATAGGCAAGCCAATTTTAGTATTAAAATAATAATAAAGGAAGAAAGAAAACATATTGAAACAACAACAAAAAAACACCATTAAATAAATATATATGTATCTTCGCTTATGTTATTAAAAGATATATTTTTGTTGTATAATTGAAGTTATAGTATTTACTTTTCTGTCATGTATGTTTATTCTATGATAAAATTAATAAATGTTTTTTTTTTTTTTACATGTTTGTTTATTCTATGAAAAAATTAATAAATAATTCATAAACCAGTTTATTTGTTATCGACAATATTTAAAGCTTAACAATTTTAATTAATATACAGTTTGCCCACTAAAGTCTCTTGCCAACGTCTTACGTTCGGAACGGCTGCTGCTATATTCATAAAAGTGGTGTCTAGGTATATTAAAGTAGCTATTTAATGAAATCACCTACGGGGCATCCTGGTGAAAAACCGCGCAGTTTTCATTCTTATCACGAAAACGGAAAGAGAAAGGGGAAAAAGGGATTTAAAAAGTTGTAGCGCATCATCGATTCAGTGCGAAAAGATACCTTGTGGATATTAATTCAAAGAATAGAATGGTTAAAACGCGCATTTTTTTTTAGTTGTGATTTGCTGCACTGTGACGTGATAAAACGACCTTAGAAAGGAAAAAAAACAACTATTTAGAAGAATAGACCATTATTTGAAATGTTCAAACTTCTCACCGTCAGCTGCATTGCACAATTGAATCCTTCTTTGAATTTCACGTTGCACACGTTGGAGCATAGAGGGTGACACGTTGGCACAGGCGTCCGTAATGCGTCGTTTGGATTGGGAATCACAAGCGATACTACTGTGCCACATTGCAATGTCGTGTTTTTTCCGAAATATAATCATTTCTCATTCCGTTCAAGTTTCGTGACGTCACACTGTAGGAAATCCCGAAAAATCAAATGCGCGTTTTAACCGTTCTATTCTTCGCATTAATGTCCACATTGTGTCTTTTCGGACTAAATCAATGATGCGCTACTACTTTCGATTCTAAGCATATAATATTGGTTGACGTAAACAATAAACAATAATATTTATTTGTATATTTAAACTTAAGTTCTAAATTTATTTTAATATACAATTACAAATCTAACAAAACTGAAGAATGTTAAAAATATATAACTTTAACTCTTAAGTTTGTTCAATGTAAATGAGTTCTTCCAATTGATTTTTATGTTCAAGAAATCGTAAAAATATTCCAATTCTTTTAGTAAAAATTCTTAGACAAGCAAAGAAAATCTCTAAATTGAATACAGATATTGAAATTTTAATTTCTAATGACCATAACTTAACGGCGACAAAATGTATTCTCGAGTAGTTCTAACTTTTTATTACTTTCAACAACTTAGAAGGGATACGAATTCCTACTTGAATGTGTACGATTTCCAATAAAAATATTTCGCATTATTTCAGATATTTTGTGGTTTATGGCTGTGCTGATGTATATACTTTTTATGTTTAGCAGAAATTAGAGCTTCATATACTACATAATATTTAAACCTATGTAAAAGTTATTGTTACATTTTTCGAAAGAGTTTAACTTTTTTTTTCTTTCTAATAGGAAAGCTTAAAAATATTTAAATGATTATTTCATATATCAATTTTATTTCAAATAAGTTTAATACCATAACATCCAAGTGTATGGATTAAAAATGCTAAGAAAATTCAAATACATTCACCATATATAATTTAAAAATAAGTTTTGTTCAATAATTAGAAATGTAAAATTGTATATAATGTAAAAGTAATTTGTAATGTTCTAAATTGTGAGTTTTACGAACAATATAATCTATTTTTTAGAAGAAAAGTACAATTTTTAAAATTGGAAACACCTATATGATTTAAAATAGCAAAATGTGCTGTGATGCAAACTAAGTAAAGAAAGACTATCTGAAGAATAACTAACTAACTAACTAACTAACTAACTAAAGACCAAAGACTACAGACTAAGTAAATACTAAAAGTTCTCTTGAGGTATAATATTATAAAACAAAGAAATATTCAGAATGGTCAGTTTTGTAAACAAAGTAATCTATTTTATAATAGAAAAGCATAATTTTTTTTAATTCATTATTAAATCATTAATTCACAATTTAGTAATAGGATATGAATTAAAATAGAAATATTTCGAATTATTTCAGATGTATTGCGTTTCATGACTGTGCTGATGTATATATTTTTGATGTTTTGGAGAAATTAGATTATAATACTATATCATATTTAATTGCATGTAAAATTTTTGTTACTATTTTCGAACGATTTTATAGTTTTTCTTTTCTAATATAAAAGTGTAAATTTATTTAAGTATTTATTTCATATATAAGTTTTGTTTGAAATAAGCTTTAATTTTATAAATCAAAGTTGCTGTGATAAAAATACGAAAAAAATTAAATGTGTTCACCAACTATAATTTAAAAATAGGAGTAGTTCAATAATTATAAAGGTCCAATTGTATGCAACGTAAAATTTATTTTTAATAATATTCTAAATTATTATTTTTACTGACAATACAATATAGTCCAATATTACAATTTTCTAAATCTTAAACACCTTATAAGATTTTAAATAGAAATATGTTTGTGACACACTTTAAGAGAGATATTCTGATGACACGATATTATAAAACAAAATATGTCATCCGTAATGGTAAGTTTTGTAAACAATGTAATATAATTTATAACACCAAAATCCAAAATTTTACGCCTTAATCACCTAAAAGAATTTAAATAGCAACCTGTCGCGTGACACATATCAAAAGTGATTGATATAATGATGACATATTAAAAATTAAAATACATGTACTGGTTATTTTAGCAACTGGTAGATTTTTAGGCCTTACTTTAATTTACTTTCCAAATTTATTGACTTACTTTACTTTGTCACACTTTAAAACTTTTTTGGTTATCCAAAATTCTGCACACGCTGAAAAATGATTAGATAACCTCATACATGACCTTGCAACTCTTCACAGATAGATTTAGGAAGATTTGTCTTTTTTACAGTGCTGGAGCATTGTTATCAATGATTTAATGCAGAATTTTCTATGTTCAAGATTTTATAAATATTAATTACTTTAGATTAAATTGATATTTTCACTTTTATAAAAATATGTAAGTAAAGGTATTCAGTTAAATCATTCCTCAGAGAAAGTATTCGAAAATATTTCTGAATATGAGTTCTGTTACTTGAATCTTCTGGGATATAATTAATTCATTCACTCATATATATGTTTCGTAGTTCAAACAAGAATTAATTTCTAGGTTAATTATTCCTCTGTGTGCTTCTGTTAATTATTTTCTTGTAAAATTACATGAAGTGAAATGTTATAGAAATGTGTAATGAATAAATAAATCGAAAGTGTAATTCATAAAAATGTTTCCATTCATACGGTTCTTCGAATTAATTGAAAAATTCAATTAATTTGAAGAACCGTAAAATATCTATAACTGTCAATTTCATTATTAAATAGAATGAACCTTCCTAATATACTTAAGCTATACTACTTTTAATTAAGTTTGGATCAATATTATATTAAATTTCATCTTATTTTTTTTTATTTAACTCTACAGGTTTACATCGAATCCCTTTTCTTGCCGAATATTTAATATTCCTTTAACACACATGTGAAAGAAACAAGAGAAATCTTAATAAAAAGAATAATTATCTATAATAATAAAGATTAAATTTTGTCTGTATGTGTGTGTATCTGTTCGCTGTGTTCTGAAAAGACCACTGCACGCAGTCTTACAAAATTTGGAATCAAGGTATTTGTATGTATTTAGTTTTGCACCTCGAAGCCCGATTTGGGAATTTCTATTAGATTTTTAAAAAATTTCTTATGCGATTTTTAACGTTTTTTTCACGTTTTGCTGCAGTTTTCCCACATTAGTAACAGGAATCCGGTTACAATCTTTTAGCCTAATATAGTAAATTTTGTCCTCGTTCAATAAAGTGTATTCGGAATTTGTACAACGATTATTGAATTTTTGGCGATATTTATTAATACTTTTCAACCTATTTGAAAAGTGTTTATGACTTTGTCTGGCCGTCCGTCAATTCTCCAACTCTCCTAAATATACTCGGTTTTCTCTGAAATTTTTGTATCATATAGACGTCTATTATAGCATAATTATATTGAAAATAAAATTTGTAGCACTTATAGTTTATTTACAGGGCCACTCATAATTATTCCGTTACATTGCAGTCACTGGGAAAAAATCTTTTCAAGTGCGTTTTGATGATGTTACGCCATTTAAAACGCGATAAAATTAATGCACCATTATGAAGCGCACAAAACATGCTTTTTGTAAAACATGTCGTGCAAAGCCTTTATTATATTTACAAGGTCACACAAAAGAATTCTGTTACACAATGTTGTATGGGGGAAAAATTGTTTGCAGCGTAATTTAATGATATTTCACTATTTCAAACCTAATGAAATTTATATGCGTTAGTGATGTGCATTATAAATTGCTCACTGAAAAGTACGGTGTGCTTTGCGTTTATCGTTCCTTTACTGGGGGACACACAAAATTCGATTGCAGTCTTAGTGCGATAAGTACAGTCAATGTGTGATAAATGCATTTTCAACATAACATGCGTTTTTAAGTTTAAGTAAATTTTTGAATAGTATATGGTGTGTATAAATTTTGGTGATCATGTACACGGCTACACAAAGGAATTCGTAAGTATTACTGACAATGGAACTGAATTGCTTAAGGGTATTTTTAACTGTGCGACACATTTGCCAGCTGAACTATGTTTGGTAGACTTATAGAAGTTTGAGGAATATAAATAAATTCATATACATGGCTACGTAAAGAACAAGATGCATCGTTGTTTATTATTGGTAATTGTTGCAAGTAAGTTTTAAGATGCCTTATTAGTTTTGTACCTGAATTAACTTTTAGCTTAATATATGGTGTGTACAAAAGTCTTTATATAATATATAAGGTTGTACAAAACTACATTTTTATGAAATTACAATATTAATTATCATTTAATTATATTAGTTATTTAATTAATAACGTATTGAGTTGCAACTTTACTTATATGTAAGTTTCTTTGTGTTTTTTTTAACTATAATATTTTTCGTCATGTTTTTAATTGAAATGTTACGAGATAAGGAAACTTCACAATAATTTAAAGACAACCTGCACAATAAATAATCATAATTTTTTAAGAAATATGCATAATCTTAGAAAAGTATATCTTGGCAAACGTTCATGTTATCGTATTCTGCTAATGTTATACTTCCATTAAAAGGCAGAATATTTGGTCTGTTTTTCGAAAATCCTTATTATTACACATTTGTTAACAATTTAATTTAATTTTCTTATAAAAAAGCAGAAAAACCATCTATAAATTTTGATTTTTGAATCGACTCATACTTGTAGAACTGATATAATACTTTATTGAAAACTTTATATCATATTTCCAGAAAAGAAATTTTTACTCATTTTACTATAAAGAATTAGATTTAAAAGACATTATTCTAAGAAAGTCAAAATAATTTATAAATTAAAATCATTATTGTTCTTTCAACAGCATAGAAATTCATGATATATTACTTCTTTCGTATAAATTATTTAAGGTACCTGACTACGTACGGAGCAATTTTTTCCAAAAAAGCTATTTAATTATTTTTTGAATTTATTTTTATTAATATTATGACTAGAAACTCTGAAAAAAAGCAAAAAATATTTCATTCGTTGATGAAATTTTGGTAAATGGGGGATTTTGTGGTAAAATTTAGCGAAATATGGCCCAATACGCAAAACACGCTATAGAAAAATGTATTGCATGTATCGTAATTTCCTTTTTACACTTCATACTTATGACATTGGTGAAGGCAATGAACTAAAATCTAAGAGATATTTTAAATGTTTCAAAACTTATAGCACATCGCACCTTTTTACATGCAGATTTTCATAAAATTTATCAATGTCTTTCCACGAAAACATCCATAAAACAAAAAATATTTATTCTAAAAGTAAATCTTTAGTTCATTGCTTTCACAATAGTGTAAATAACATGCAGTTTAAATTTCATAGTGATATTCTAATAACTTTTTGAGAAATCATGTTTTGCGTAAGGAATTTTCACGAAAAATTACATTTTCCAAAAAATGCATTTAAAGTTTAGATTTAAGTTTTGCTACAAGAATTTGCACAGTAATATGCCTCTAAACTTCACTGTTTTTATGAGTTATGCACTTTTTTTAAGAACTGAGCCTTTGTTTATTTCTAGAAGGCCATAGTTTTACTTTCCCCCTGCCAGTTAGTACCTTTAAATAGTACTTCCAGTCCTTTAAACAGTACTTCCGGTTTGAGTGACTGCTATTGAGTAGTATAAAAACCGCTACAACCCCAGTTCTATTTATCGTACAATAAAAATAAAAACAGTTTTGAAAAGGTACAAAGCTGGGCTTTAATAAAATGTAATAAAATCGTTTTGACCATTTTGGTCGAAAACCACTCTTTAAACGTAGTCAGATACCTTAATTACATAAATATTTTGGTATTTAGTACTGTGATTAATAGAAACCCCAGCTATCATCGATAGTATTTTTAAAACTTTATTCATATTTTAATGAACTACCCTTCAACAAACAACAATTTAAATATAATATTCCCCTTCACCGTCTAACTTTTTAACTTTAAAACTGATCTACTGTTGTTGTTTTTTTTTTTTTTTTCAAAAAATAATAAAATTTGAATTTTTTCTCTTTAAGGTAAATCTGAATAAGTTCAAATCTATAACTTGAAATACAGAAAACTTGATATTAACAAGAACAACCAATATCTATTAAATGAATTTTATTCTATTATATATCAGTTTAACCTATTGTGATAAGATTTTCTTTTCAAAAACCACTAATATTTCTAAAGAGAAAACTTGAAATTTATAAAATTAATTATGAAAATTTGTAATGAAAAAATTAACATTTGTAAAAAATATACAAATTTTGTTTATTTCATCTTACCCTATAATACTGGATAATTTACAGAATAGTTATTATGTGATATTTGCAATTAACAATAATATTTATATTAATACGAGGGTTATTTTAAAAGTAGGTACCATTTTCAAATTTCGGCGTCGTGGCGCTGCGGTCGTTATTCGGCGCGTCATTTAGAAAATAACCTCTTTTTCATGTTGGTAATCTATATGGTGATTTTTTTTTTTTTTATCAAATTCTACTTTTTTTTACATCTTCAAAACAAATATAAGAATGAAAGTTTTATAAAGAATGTTTCTTTTATACTGTACAGATTAAATTTAAAGGAATAAGAAGACACCATTTTAAAGATCTTTGATATAGTCCTTGTTTCAGTTTATTGATTTATTATTCAAACTTTGTTATACTTTTCAAATATGTAGGTTTATTTTGAAAAACAAAATTTATTTCTATTGTACAAGTTTTCTTTTTCAGGTACTAATGCGAAAGCAGTTTTGTAGTTTATAAAAAATGGAATACATATTTTTTTAAAAATCAAAATAGACAAATGAGCTTATTTTGCGATTACATAGATAGAAAAATTATATTTTTTAAAATTATTTCTTATCATTTTCAAAGGCTTTTTGTGCATATAAAAAACAAACAGAAGAAAAAGAGAATAAAAACAGTCAATGAAAAATACATAAAAAAGTTTTAATGATAAAAAACATAGGCTTAAGTTGAAAGTTTTTATATGATAATTAAATTTATTATAAAACAAGAGATAAACATTTTTTTTGACAAGCACCTTATAAAATTCTCTTAAAACTATCTCCTTACAGTTAAAAAACAATGCCTTCAAAAGTAATAAAATAATTATGTTTACTCACTTAATTCAATGTTATCTAGATAACATTGAATTTCTACAGCTGGGAATAAAAAAATTTCATTTTTTATACTGATTTGTTTTTTAAATAAAATACATTAAAATCAAAATGAAAATGTTGAACTTTGTTGCATATTTCTTTAACTATTACAGAATGCTAATAAGATTATAAACTTTCGTTGTTTAGATTTAATATATTTTTACGCGATATCGATCTGTATGTAAAGGTGCCTAATTTATGTGAATTTTTATAAATTATTTTTCAATTAAACCAATTTTCTTTCTCTATGTCTTTTCCTAAAACACCTGATAAGGTAAGTACAAGGACAGATGCGTAAAATAACCTAGATTACAAAACTTTAATAAAATATATTTCATGTATGTGATTAAAATAATACATTATTACATACCAGAGCACAATTTGTTTCCTCTTTATATAGATTTTAGTATTTGTAATTTCTAAATATTCACTATTTTTGTATTTTAAATAGGTTATGGTTCAAGAGTACTTTTATCTATAAATGTGAAAGTGAAACGGTTTATGGCATGATATATATTCTATCATATAAAACGGAAATAACTTGCGTAATCTTTATATAGTTTGTACTGATACAAGGATTATAGTTTGTACTGATACAATCACTGTATTTTATTTTTCTTATTGAATAAAAGTATAATATATCCACGAAACAAATACATACAATAACAATTTCCGAGTTGCCCACATACAGAATAACGTTCTTTATATTTAGAAATTTCAGATACCAAAATATTTTCGATATTTAAAGACGTTTCTATAAAAACAAATTTATTTTTCTGCCACTGTTCTTTCGGAAACGTTTCCGAGAACATTTTATAGTGTATTAATCATTTTTTTTAAAACTGGAATATAGGTTTTTCGGAGTCTATCAATTCTCAATTAATCATTCCCAGTTGCTTAACTGAGCTTATGCACATTAGAAAGAAAGAAAAATTATATTAATTGTAATTAATAATTATTTTGTCATGTATGTTTGTAACACATGTTTATTGAACATGCAAACGGCTACCTGAAAATTGGTAGCCTATATTACTGGCATATTTGCGAAAAATAATATATTTCCAGCCAAATATAATGATTTTTTTAAAAAAGGAAAATAATATAAAAACAGACATAAAATTGCTAAAAAATGAAATTTAATATATATATAAATACAGTACATGCAAATCTTAAGTTATTATTATCGTAATTCACCACTTTATAATGATAAATGCAGAAAAAGAATTCAGTTTATATCATTATCCTGAATAAATTTTAAAACTTAATCTTTAATAAGTCTTAAAACAACACTTGAAAAACGTAGCTCTGCGTTTGAGAACTCTCAGATTATTCTCGTATCTGTCTAGGAAATATTTTCGCAATTAAACTTAAATTTTAAAGCATAAGTGGCTACTTATTATTAATGAGACTTTAAAATATGTAATTACAACTAAACAGATAGAATGCCGGTAATAGCAGCTTTAATTATATTCGAATTAAGCTCAAACACTATTGCCTAATTAACTGGGTACATAGTAAGAAGTATGAGAGTGCAATAATTACCAAAATTCTAATCATTTGAAAGTTACTTGTAATGAATATTTCTTCTTATCAGAATATTCCTTATCATTTTCATTAAGGTATAACAATGTGTAATCAGGCTGTAAAATCGCAGAAAGAGATATAATAATTTTAGTAAACAGTCGTACAAATCTTTAAATAATAATTAAAACGATATTTTGCTATAAACTTAATAATGGGATACAAAAGATAGACACAAGTGTATTTTAATGGCAATAATTCACTTTAAAACTCAATAAATATATGTGTTGTCGATATTAAATGCTATTTATATCTTGTATTAATTACACACAGTTAAAGTTGCGGATCTAATGCATATTCGGCCACTATTTGGTACTTGGGCCTTTTGCCTAATATTTGGTTGGTCGAATACTGCACAGTAGCTAACCGAATATTGGATATTTAAACAAATATTATCAGATGATGTATTTTTTTTTCAACACCTTCCAACATACTTTAACTGTGTTAGGAATTTGGTTTGTCTGCCGGTCGCTATCTGTCTGTCTGTGCTCTAATTCGCGGAAATATACTCGGATTGCCAAGCAATTGAAATATGTTATTGAGTTTTTTATAGCATAGTAGGAATTGAAAATGAAGTGTGCAGCATTTATAGTTCGTTCACAGATATACTCAAAAGAATTTCGTTACATTGCGATTTATGGAGAAAAATCGTTTCATTGTATTTTAATGAAGTTATTATTAAAATGCTTTTACACTATTTCAAACATATTGAAACTGATTTGTGCTCCACAGGGTGCTTACTATAGAATATGATGTGCAGTGTATATCATTCATCGTTCATTTACAGAGACATACAAAAGTATTCGGTTACAGTACTATCTGTGAACATTAATTGCTAAAAGTGCATTTTTAGTTGTGGTACGCGTTTAAAAAATTATCATTTTTTTTACATATTACTTGATGTTTATATATTCTGTAGATCATATACAGGGCTGCACAAAAGATTTCGAGTTCATTTCCGTTTTTTTGACGGAAATTGCTGAAGATGTGCTTTAAACTATACTCTGCGTTTCGTAAGTGAACCAAATTTTAGCATACTATGTAATATATATACAAATCTGTATATCAGATACAGGGCTACACAAAATAATTCGGATATTTTCAACTATTGTTTGTAATTGCTGAAATTGGGTTTTCAAATATGTTATGCGTTTTCCAAATTGTTTATTTAAACTTCATCTTTTACTTCATTAAACGGAGAAGTTTTGCTACAGTATTCTGAATGTGCTGGAAAGTTTTTCATAATCTATGCTTGACACATGATTTTTCGATCTTGTTTATTATTCAATAGTTTTCTCAAATCCAAATTGTACATTGTCTTTCGCATTCATGGAGGCATTTCATTCGTATATGCACGAGATTTATAGTTATTCTGATTCATATATTAGGAAATCATGCACAATTTTCTATTAATGCTAAGGATCTTTTTGAAAATGATGTCAGAGTTCAAGAATTAAACCAGTTTTGTGGACGCAACTGTTAGGTAAAAGTCTTAATTGAGAAACAATCTATTACCAATAAAAGATGTAATACACTTTTTTTACGCAATTAATCTTTGGTTACGTACAATCTAACGTGCAGCCCTAAATGTTTAGTTCCTAATCAAGCTTAATAGTCATTTCATCTATCTCTAATTGTCTCGCCGACTATTCCAAAAACTAATGATTCATTTTCAAATTTCAAACTGAAATATTAACATATCATAAATCCATATTTTGAGAGACAAGAGTATATTAAAGAACTCTTAAATTAGCTTATTATGTTTTACATATGTTGAATTACAAAAGGATTACCAATTAAATTTGAATGTAAAATCAGCAATATATACTTATTGCCGATGGGGATTTTAAATATATAATTATGGTTAAATAGGTATAATACTGTTTAAGGCACCTTTAATTATATTCAAATTAAGTTCAAGTATTGTTGTATAATAAATTGCAAACAGAACAAGAATTATTTGAATACAGACATTAGGGATATAATAATTATTTTAAAATGATTTTCAACGAGTTTCTATTCATGTCAAAATATTTATAATTGATATCGACCTTACGGAATATGTAAAATTCTCATAAGTATCTTAATATATTTTTTTTAATAAAGATTAAAAAAGGTATTTGCGTTTTAAATGTTTAATTTAACTTCAGAAAGCCCTTTTCTTTTCATTCAATTCATTTTAAATGCACTTAAATATATAATTATGTGATAGTTTCATACCTGTCTTACGAAAATTTACGCAAATAGCTTATTTTTTTATTTTAAATTTAATGATGTGTGAAGTGCACTTGAAAAAAATTACTAAAATCGCAGAAAAACTTAAACAGCTTCTTATAAATTTATTTATTGATTGATATATTTGATAGCGTATATTTTAAGTGGGTTAATTTTAGATTTCCCAAATTCTGATTTTCTGGAAAATATATAAAATAATTTCTGTACTTAAGTCTTAAAGCATATGCTTTTCCTTATTTTAATTAGAATTAGCGAGTTTCAAGCTATTTTTTTTTAATAAAGTTTTGAATTTTGAACTTATTATTCAGTTCTAGACAAGATGCAAATATAGCTTAATAAGAGTTGATTTTTGAGAATGAACATTTTACTCTAAGCTTTTATATAAAATTTAGGCTGTCTATATTATTTTATTAAAAATAGGTGTTCACCCGTTAATGTCTGTACATATATTTATTCATAAATTTTACCAATCTCTCTCAGACATTACTTATAAAAAAGCATGGTCAAAAATTTTCACTAAAAATGTCCTTCATTTAAAAAATTAAAAACAGTCTCTAATAAAAAGGAACATAGGAATGACGAAGAGGAAAATAGAAGAAAGAAAGAAAGAACATATTCGAGATATAAAATTAAATAAACAGTCAACAGCTCTTGCAAGATTAAACCTTAAAACCCCAATACAACTTGATACCCTACAAATAAAGAAAATAGCTAACTACGAAAACTTGCATAACGCGTTATTACGAGAATCAATTGAAATAAATATATCCAAAGAAACGTGCAATGACATGGTACACTCAATGCTCGATTGCCGCTGGAGAAGAATGTTGGAGGAGGAGGAGAGAAATAGAGAGAAAATATTGAAATCCGATAGGGGGAGCTCTACAGCCACCAGTCATCTATATAAAGGAGAGGAAGTTGGATAGAGAACACAACTGATGATGCCCTGGCGAGGGGTGAAAGCGCTTTTGTTAGGTGGTGGAAGTTTTTATTAAAGACTGTTTTTAATTTTTTAAATGAAGGACATTTTTAGTGAAAATTTTTGACCATGCTTTTTTATAAGTAATGTCTGAGAGAAATTGGTAAAATTTATGAATGAATATATATTTTTTTATTTTAGAACTAATTGGTAGATTATTTACATTATTTAACTTTTGAAATATTGAAAGCATCTGTATTAGTCAGTTTGTTCATAAATCGCCTTGGAGTTTAGTTGTAATACTAGAATATAAGATGAATTTTTCAACAAGAACAAACTATATATTATTTAACATTGGCCACGTGTTTTACATTTTAGGTTGTAGGCAAAAATATTCTTTTTTATCTAAGTGAGACATTTTCCATAGAGTTGCCTTCCGTAAAATAAATTGAACTAGCCATTAGTAACTAGGGTGAAATCCCCAGTTATTGACACCTAACCAGTCACTGACACTTCAGCAGACATCTAACTCAAATAAGCATTTCTTGTAAAAAATCTACAAAGTAATGTCATTTAGTGGTAACTTATTTGTCTTAACTGTTATAACTTATTTTCCAGCTATTGCTTTTTTTTAAATGGGAATGGTGTCAGTTACTGGAGATATTGACCATATTTATGAAATAAATAAATTTTTAGCAATTAAAAAAAATAATTTTTCAAAATTTTGTCAACAATAATTTTTTAATGTATATTTACTATACTTTCAAAAACAAATATAAGTATAAAATAGATTAAAAACTTTGTAATAGTGATTTGACAAGAAAAAATCATTAAAGTGTCAGTTACTGGAGACTTAACCCTACTTTAATTTTTACCAATACTCAGAGTAAACAAGCAGTCACAAATATGGATCAAGTATGTAAAGCTCAGAAGATATATCCCTGCATTCATTGTAGGAGAGATAATCATTTTAACGTGAGACCAGACATTTTTTTAGCATTCATCTGTTTTGTTTCAAAGTAACTGGATGTCAAAATTTAGTAAGTTATATTCCTTTGTCGACTGCCGAATTTTTATTATTTAAAATATTTATGTATTACATTATTAAAGATTTTTTATGTACACTACCTAACTTCATATCACAACATTGCATTCTTTACAGTAGTTTCAAAATTTAACATAAAAGTTTAACTTACCTTGAATTCACTAATAATATAAAATAAAATTGCAATAAAACATTGATTCATCAAGAAGTAAACTTCGGATAGTTTTTCTGACTCCAGATTTTTGGAATATGTTTAGTAGTTCTTAAACATCATAACCTTTGATTAAAAACATTAATATTCATGTGAAGAAACACTGACAGACAATATATTCTAGTATATTAATCTATGTGATCAGTGTTAATAATTATTGGGATCATTGTGAAATTTATATGTTGCATTAACATGTGAAAATCAAAATAAACTTTTCTAGATATTATTTTTATAATTTAATACTTTTCCTTCTCTTTAAAAGATTTTATCTTCTGGAAATACACTTAAATATCTAAGAAAATAATTATATATATATATTTTTGTATGGGATAGTGGGGACTACATTGTATGTTATAATTGCTACATTTTGTGGCAATCTCCAGCTATCTTTCGTGAAATTTGCCTTTTAAGAACAAGAGTACTGTTTTATAATTAAGATTTTTATTATACCCAGATTATTATAAATTCTTGTTGCACAATCTCCCTATTAATACCATTAATCTACACTTGTAATCAACAATAAACTGTCTTTCATGTATTAAATATTATATTTTTCACTATCCCAATTAAACTATTCGCACAATATATCTCGAATTATTTTGTAAGTCACATTATATATAATATATATATGTGTGTCCCTGATGTCGCGCGATTCCAGTTGAGAAGAGACAAAACCCAAAAAAAGTGCTCCCTGAGCTTGTGCATTACCTTATATTGCCCAAGACCTTATATTACACAAGACCCCCGAAAAAGCGCATTACGTTAAGAGTTCTGAACCAATCACAGAAGACGCCGAAACACTTTTAAAGGTTTATTTACAAAACGGATGAAATACAGCACATCTTTTGGTTCTAGAGTTCTCCAAACGCATAACATTAAAAATTAAAAATAGGCTTACAGCTTAAATAGAATATTCAAGAATGAAATGGCCTTTGATACAAGAAATCTAAGTTAATAGGCGTATAAAAAATTGAAATTTGAGCTATTGATATAAGGAAAGAAAAGAAGGTTTTTTTTCTAAATGAGCATAAGTAAATTAAATGGGAAAAAATATAGAATATTAGAATATTATATACTAGCAAGCTACGCCCGCTACGCTGGTCAATTTCTCTTAACAAACTTTTAATCAAACAAAATATTGACGTTCCATAATTCACTCTTATATTTTAACAGAATAATAAGGCTACTATAATTTGTGACTCGTGCCAATATACACGTCAGGACACGTCGCCCTTATCATTATCTTTTTACGCATGAAGGTTCCGCTATGGTACTCCATTGTGAAATTAAGTAATTTTTGAAATTCAATATTTGAAAAACGGCACAATCATTAGATTTTAAATTTACATCAAGAAAAATACAATTTTTTACATTTCAAACGACTTGTCTAACAATTTTCTGACAAATACTTTTCGAGCTATTATTTTTTTCAGTAACTTCAAATGTTTCATTTTCCGAGATTAATCTGTGGCAACAATTAGTGAAAAACCCAGTCGTCAGCAACGCATAGCTTTTTATTAAAGAGGCTGTTGGAGCAGGAATTGTCACCATCCATTTGCCACCATCACTTTTGAAATCGGTTCTGTAGTTCCAGAGATTCCATACAAATTGTAATTTAGAATGTTTTTAGAACGCTTTTCGCTCATCTCACGCTTTTAAATTTCGATTTTTTTTAATTTGTTCTTCGAGAGCATTTACATGTTTTAAGTAACCACAATGCCAAATTTCAAATTTCTAGCTCCTTCAGTATTAAAAAAAATTGCAATTTTAGAACGTTTTACGCTCCTGCACCCCGCTGAGATTAGTTGCGCCGACATAAAATATAGCCTATGTTGGAGCAGGGATTGTCACCATCAGTTTGCCACCATCACTTTTGAAATCGGTTCTGCAGTTCCAGAGATTCCATAGAAATTTGTAATTTAGAATGTTTTAGAAGGCTTTTCGCTCATTTCACTTCTTTAAATTTCGATTTTTTTTTAATTTTGTTCTTAGAGATCATTTACATCGTATAAGTAACTACAATGCCAAATTTCAAATTTCTAGCTCCTGCAGTATAAAAAAGTCGCAATTTTCGAACATTTTTCGCTCCTGCACCCACTGGGGTTAGTTGCACTGACATAAAATATAGCCTACGTTGGAGTAGGGATTGTCACAATCAGTTTCCCACCATTACTTTTGAAATTGGTTCTGTAGTTCCAGAGATTGCATAGAAATTGTAATTTAGAATGTTTTTAGAACGGTTTACGCTTATTTCACCCTTTTAAATTTCGAATTCTTTTTAATTTGTTCTTAGAGAGCATTTACATCTTATAAGTAACTACAATGCCCAATTTCAAATTTCTAGCTCCTTAAGTATAAAAAAATTGCAATTTTAGAACATTTTCGCTCCTGCACCCCGCTGAGATTAGTTGCGCCGACATAAAATATAGCCTATGTTGGAGCAGGGATTGTCACCATCAATTTGCCACCATCACTTTTGAAATCTGTTTTGTAGTTCCAGAGATTCCATAGAAATTGTAATTTAGAATGATTTTAGAGCGCTTTTTGCTCATTTCACCCTTTTAAATTCCGATTTATTATTATTATTATTATTATTAGAGAGCATTTGCATCTTATAAGTAACTACAATGCCCGGTTTTACAAATTGAAGCTTAAGGATTAAATTTTATATGAAACACTATTTCCAGATAAACTTATATTTTCCGATTAGAACATTATAGAATTTTACATGAAGGGATTAAAGAATTCATAAACAGCAAACAAATATCAGCATCATTACTGCCGTGAGACTGTTTCACATTTTCCGCTACAACGACTGCAGTAACACGGCTTTATATCATTTTATGTCACTGCTTATCATTAATATTTGTTTCGAAAGAGTTGGTGAGAAATAAGTAAATATTAAACAATCACATTCCAGGTTCGGATGGCCGAAAAAATTACTAATTTATGTAACTTATTATAATATCTAGACAGGGCATGCTTACTTTACGTACAGTAATGGCAAGATAATATTTGTCTACTTATAATAAATTCGGCATGGAATTTCAAAGAAACAATTATATTTTCTTACAGAGGAAAAGTATCCATTAAAAATACTTAATTGTAACATAAAAATATCCTGTAATATATTTTGTGGAATTTAATAGTATTCCATGAAAGATAAAATATTTGTTATTATATACATTTAGTAAAACAACTCTGATTCATATTTTACAATCTGTTTGTTTCACATTTTAAAAAGCATAAACACAATAAATAAAAATTATTTTTTAAACACCTTACCTTGATTAGCACTTTTTATTGCAATTAAATTGTAACAATGACAGGGAATTATAAAAACTCTAAATTTATAGTTGTAGGTTTAAAAATACGCTGAGAATTTTTTATAGAAAATAGGACATATAATATTAATATACACTGGAGAATTTAAACAAATACAAGTGAATATATACATACAGCTCTGTTAAATAAAGAATAATTAATTAATTAATTAAAAGCACAATAATAATATTTTCCCGTTCCAATAAATGAATATTGCTACAATTTTTCGGGAGTATTAGAAGTTGAAAATTATGTTTGGAATACATCTGTTATTTAACAAATATTTTTCATTTTGATAGTGAATAAAATTTATGTGCTCTTTCAAATGAATAATTTTTCATCTTCATTTAACATAAACAATTTTTATGCAAGGTAAAAAAATAATAGGTATTTTTAACAATTTTAATAAAGTTTATGTTTAATACATTTAAAAATGTTTTAATCAATAATATTTCTTTTTCAACCATCAGTAAAAAAAATATGAAAAATTAAATATTTTAAAAAGATTGCGAAATAAACTTAACTTTTAACTGTAGCAATGCGTATAATGGAAAATTATTGCTCACATCTAACATCCTACACATCTTTATCGATCCTCTATGCCGGTCATTAGAAGCACACATCATTTAAAACTTACTGCTCAATGCAAACTATTCAGAACCCTGGTACCTTAGATGATAGACATTGCCACGATCTTACATAATATATGCAACCATAATCAATATCACATATTAGGTGTAATAGGTGTACATATCAATATCATTCGGTTTAATACTGCCACACACAATCGAAATTTCTGCTGTAATAAATGTTCCCCAACCATCCATTTCACAATGCCGAGAGCGTGGCTCAAAAGTAATAAACATGTGTTCCATATGAATTGAATGAAAATGACATGACAAATTCGACATGTTAACTACTGATTCAAAGACAGAATTTTTTTTTGTATCAAATTATTAAGGTAATGAAAAATATATTGATTACTATAATCTTAAACGATTGAAGGCATGGATGTTTCCAAGTGAACCTGGTTCCTAAATGTTGAAAGAAAACATTCATGTCAGCAATAATATGCTTTATATCTGGTGGGAACGAAATGGGTAGTCTACTATAATCTGTTGCAACAGCGCCAGATAATTAATACTTTGTTACAAGCAATAGTTAGTAAATATAAACGAAGTATTGAAACAAAAACGTTTAGAATTTTCCAAAATATGCGACTAATTGTCTTTCCAACATACTCAGTCACAAGTTGCAAGACCAGGCAAGATTCAACCAAGCAGGGAGGCCTACCATATGGCTTTAACCTCTGCAAACCCTGCTTGACAAGACCAGGCAAGGAACTAAATTTTAACAGTAAGAACGTGTATAATGGAAAAGTATTGTCTGCATCTAACATTTACGCATCTTTATGGATCCACCATGCCGGTCATTACAAGCTCACATAATTTAAAGCTTACTGCTGAACGCAAACTATTCACAACCCTGACACCATAGAGGATTGACATTGCCACGACTTTACGTAATATATGTAATCGAAATCAATATCACATGTTAAGGGTATATATACATATGACTCGGAGAATCACTTTCTTGTAGATTCCCTATGTAAAAGAAAGGCAATGTACGAACAAAGTATTTGATTGGTCACGACGATTTTGCACAAAACAAACTGTCAAGCATCCTGGAGAGCATGCATTTATCGACAATTTAATGTTTGTTAAATTGCTTCATTATTTTACTTGAACTCTACAAAGCAATTACTGTCAAATTGTGAAATGTCAATTGCGATAGTTTAGACAGAAACACTGCAGTCTGAGCATGCACTCTGTGCTCATATCGGCACACTTTTATAGAGGAACTGAACTTCTCTTCACCCCATTCCTAATATTTAATACATGTCTCAACATATCACGTTGAGACACGTCAACGTATGTTTCATTCAGAGTGCCTTTTCTGTAGAGGAAATCTGTAGATAGTTTCTGTAGTAATTTCTGTGAAATAAAAAAATCAATGATTGAAATGCTTCAAATATATATATATATATATATATACTTCTTTAATTGCGGTATTCGATTGTTGCATGGCCACTGGGCAAAAGTCATAGCTTCTCTGATAGATAATACTTTCTGTATACATTTATATAAATCTCTTCGACATCGCAGAAGTGTATTATCTTTACTCGAATAAAGGCGGAGCCATATTTATATTCAATACCGTAGTTATGAATTCGTAATATGTAAGTTATTTTAAAGGTGCATTAAATTGTTTGCAGTAAAAGATTTGCATTTAAATAAAAGTTTGCATTAAAGATTTTTAAAATTTTGGAAATTTACATTACATATTTAAAAACAAAAATTACATGGAAGTCTGTTTCTATTTCCTTAAAATTATTTTCACTATAAACACAGTAAAGAAACACATTTTATTAGAAACGAAATAACAAAATTTATATAATTTTTTTTTCATAAGAAAATTAATTTTTCTAATAAAATATAGTAAAAAATAATAACTTCCTTTATCTTTCTTATATTTCTTAACTTTTTTGAAAAAAAAATCTCTTTGTGGCACGATGGCATATATGTATTGAAGGATGAAACGATGAAAAAAATATAACTAATTTTTTTTTCAATCTGAACGTTTGTAAAGTTTGTCTCAATTTTTAAAGTTAATATAAACAAAAGACTTTAATGAATATTTTCAATTATAGAGAATTAACAAATAATATTTAAAAGCTTAATATATTTACATCATCTTGAAAAACATCCGATGAATTAGTTGGAATATTTTTAGCAATGAAAACTTCATGCACTTAATTAGAATTTTTCCGCACCTTTATGAAAAAGTATCCGAAACAAGATTAGTCAGCTTTTTTAAATTGAAAAACATCCAGAACAATAAAAATTCTTCTATAGAAAGAATTAAATTTATATTAGCGTTTTATACTTCATAAAAAATGTATAAATACAGATTATTTCAAAGGTATTTCGCATAAATATAAATTGTTATATAACAGGGGAAAATATAATTTTCAGTCGCTTCCTATTCATTGTTTATTACGTAAAAAAATAGTTCAGGTGTTACAATTGCTAAATTTAAAAATATTGTTTGTTTGCTCCAATTGAATAAAATATTTTTATAAACTTCTCCTAAATATGTAACATGTGTTAAATCCTTATTATGTTGAACATATCTTTTACACATTTCTAGATTTTTAGATAAAATTTACGTAATTTGAGGAGAAGTTCAAATTAGTAATGTGTACATTGTCGATATTATAAACAATAATATTACGAATAATTTCGTACTCTAACAATATTGCATTATATATTACTGTTAATAATATAAAAGTTAATTATATTTAAACCCCTAAACATGTTGCAGAAGATATTTAAGAAAAAAACACTTCAGAGCAAGAACCGATTGCACAACCTATCGCGCAATTATTCATTGAGTAAATACTTCAAGTTAAATTTTAATACATTCTTGGTACAAATTCCATTGGGTGTGCGTCTCCATGTTTCTACGTAGCCATTCATACCTCGATTTTACTGTCTGTTCTAATATCATACACTAATTGGTATGATTACACCAATATAGTACAAAGATCTTGGCTGTCAATACCATAGTTGATCTGCTACATTTTGGTGACCAATGCCATAGTGTCCCAGTCAACAAACATATTTACGAAAACATTTTATCATTTACCTTCGCTGCATCCTATGTACCTGGTACTCGCAAATCAATCTTGGTCAATTAACCTATGACATTACATATGCATTATCACGACATAACATATATTATTTACTAGTCGGTCTTCGCCCGTCTAGCCGGTCGCTTCCGAGTGGGGCCCAGATACATAGTGCAGCATACCATTCTGACTTCGCTTGGGGCCCAGAAAGTGCATTTTACATGCAACCAGAAAAATATAAATAAAATACTTTAAATTAAAAGTATACGGAAATGACTAATAAGAAGATAAAAAAAAGTACTTAAATAAAGATTTCGCGACATAAGTATTTTTGTTATGAGCCCCCTGACAAAATACTACTGTGCCCTACCCGTGATTATCTATGGGTGGGGTCCAAGTAGTACTTTGTATCTTGGCCCCACTCGGAAGCAACTGGCTAGTATATAATAAAAAATCAGCAATAGTTTTCTTTCCGTCTAAGCTTCCACAATCGGGTTCACAGCCAATGTTGCCCACGAACTCGCTACCTCTAAAATCGCTGGGAAATATATGATTAACTACTTTTTTTGTAGATTTGTAAAGCGGGGTTTCACATTCTTACTTAAAACTGCTGCTGAGATATGGCACAATTACCTAAAACTTTCGACACACAGTGTGAACCTCTTGATGAATTACTATCTGAAATTGCTGAAATACATATTTAACTCTTTTCTAGTACATTTGTTATCCTAAATTTAACGCTCCTACCTATTACTGAGATATCGCGGAATAACATAAGAAATTCGACCCCCATTTAACCCTCTTTAGGGGCTGAATTTCTAAAATTGCGGAAATATATGTTTAGCTATTTTTTCATAGATTTGTTATCCTTAATCTGTGATTTCAAGCTCATAACTAAAAATGCTGCTGAGATATGGCAAACATTCGAAATTACCTAAAATTTTCGACCCCCATTTAGCCGCTTAATGGGTGAATTTCTAAAATCACTGAAATATATATTTAATTATTTTTATAGCAGATTTGTTATCCTGAATTTCACGTTCTTATCCAAAACTACTGAGGAGATATGGTGAAAAGGTGAAATCATCGAAAATTATCGACCCCCCCCAACACTTAACCCCCTTAGTAGTTGAATTTCCAAAATCGCCTAAAATACATGTTTAACTATTCTTTAGTAGATTTATTATCCCGAAGTTCACGCTCCTAACTATAACTTCTACAGAGATATGGCAAAATGGCGTAAAACATTCGACCCCCATTCAACCCCCCTTAGTGTCTGAATTTCTAAAATCGCTTAAATACGTGTTTAACTATATTTTTTGTAGATTTGTTATCCTGCGTTTCATGATTATACCTATTATTTCTACTGAGATATGGCAAAGTAACCGAAAATATTTGACCTCCTATTTAAACCCCCTTAGTTTCTGAATTTCTAAAATTGCTGAAATATATGTCTATCAATATTTTTTGTAGATTTGTTCCGAGCTCCTAACTAAAAATGCTGCTGAGATATAGTGAACTGGCAAAATGACCTAAAACTTTCGACCCCCCATTTAACCCTCTTAACGGATGAATTTCTAAAATCACTGAAATATGTGTTTAATGATTTGTTTAGTAGATTTGTTATCCTGAATTTCCCGTTCCTATCTAAAACTGCTGCTGAGATATGGCGAAAACGCGAAATGACTAAAAATTTGCGACCCCCATAAATCCCCCTTAGTGGTTGATTTTTTTAAATCGCTGAAATATGTGTTTAACTAACTTTTAGTACATTTTTTTATCTTGAATTTTGTTATATTAAACTTCGCGCTCTTACCTAAAACTGCTGATGAGATATGGTGCAAATGTGAAATCACCGAAAATTTTTGACCACCCATTTAACTTACTTAGGGGTTGAATTTCTAAAATCGCCTGAAATACATGTTTAATTATTCCTTAGTAGAATTGTTATCCCAAATTTCCTCCTATTTAAAACAATTGCTGAGATATGTCGAAAAGACGAAATTATCTAAAACGTTCGACCCCCCATTTGACCCCCTTATGCTATGAATTTTCAAAAATCCTTTCTTAGTACGCGCCTACATCGTGTAAAGAACATGTCTTCCAAATTTCATTGTTCTAGGACAAACGGTTGAGGCTCGGCACTGATTATGAGAAAATCCAGCTACTCTTTTATAAGTATAAGATTAGGATATTTCAATTTTATTCTAAAGCTTTTACCATTTAACTTACTACATTTTGTCTTAACATACTTTTTATTTTTCTTTCTACTTTTCATTTTCCTTTGCAAAATTTCATTTGCCGATTCCGTAATTATTTTGCACAGTCTACCTTCATTCGAAATAAAAACGTACTATTTCTATCATGAGCTTTGGTTTTTTTAGTTCCAAAGTACGATTCGAATTTTCTATCCATGCCAATTTTTTAACCAAATCGCATCGATCTGATTACACCGCGGTCGGTGCTTTAATCGAGGTCTATAATTGGATAAAAGGGTTATATTTATTGCGTTTTTGTGACCTTCCGCGATAGTCTCTAAATACGTCTGCATAACCTAAGACTAGAGATTTTCTTGTCATTTCAAGTGTTTTAAAATATATATAGACAACAGAGAAATGTGTCGAAGTAAATGTTACAGTACTTTTGGAATAAAGTAATTTAATTAGTAACATCTTTATTGGAGTCATGAATTGTGATCTATACTGTTTGGTGCACGTTCTTTGTGGAATAATATTTTGCTTCAGAGAGTCTTCCATAATTACATAAGAAACTGAAGAATAAGTCCTGTCGTTCAAAATGATGACTGATTATTTTTGCTGTTCAGGGAATCTTCATAGTTGGTACAATCCATTTAATGCCTAGCATGTTGGCGTTGATTGCATTTTGGTGATCTTGATTTGAGTTTGAGTATGTGTTATACACGACATATTTGCATTGGACACTGTGAATTAAATATTATAGCTGCTATTCATCCAAATTATACCTTCCCAATCATTCCTACAACCATGCAAAATCAATCTTTTTGGGTGCCATATAATAAACTTTAACACAATTATCATAGCACTTAGCGCTGTGACGTAAAGGTTATGGCTACTATTCATTCATTTTACACTTTTTCCAACATTTCCTCTACCATGGAAACACAATTTTTGCGTGTAAGTTAGAAATCATTGTAGCTAATTGATAAATACTACATGCATTTTAACCTTTAATATTTCTCATGGATAATATCGCAAATGATAATTACTATTTAACTAATTTCAATACATGTAACAAAGTTGAAAACAATAAATTGTAAAATACATTTATTTATATAAAAAATTAATTTATGGGGATCTTTAGTAATATAACGCGGATAAGTGTAATCCACGAGGTGTTTTTAGAAAAACTTAAGTAATAGTAAATATGTAAATGTGTGATATAACATTATATTCCATTATTTGACACAGAAATTTAGTTCAAACTGATACTTTTAGAGGGAATTCAAATTCCATACGTACTTTTTCCATAAATTGAATGATTAGGAACTTCTTCTGCAAAGTTTGCAAGGTTTACAAAACATCAAAACAAGCAACAATCACAAATGAAAATAGGTTCTGATTCATAAATCGTAGGTGTGTCAGTATGAGCATTCGTCAAATTAAATCAGCAGACATGTACCAAAAAGCAGCGTCATATTTTTGCAGCCAATTTTATTGCCGATTATTTAGGTATATATATTATATAACGTGCTACAAATAACGAAACTGGCAGTTAGCTGGTGCACCAGTGGAGGGGTAAATTGCCATTGCATCATTACACAGCCCACTGTATTCTGAGGTGAATGACAACCTAATTACTGATATTAACTCAGCTCTTGAACAATCATTAGTTATCGGTTTGCCAATCATTTCACATGACAACGGGTTGTGCGACATTACTATAGTAACCTCCAACTGGTGCTGACTGCCGAGTTTGTTATCGGCACCCTCTAATCTATGATATATAGCAAAATCCTTAACGTTAAAATTAGTTTCGAAAATGTAACGCTATTCTCGACTTCGTGTGTCCGAAACGATGAGTCAATGCACAAACAATAACACATTTGATATGCTCATCATGTTACGACAGAGAACAACCTGCAGTCCACTTTCTGAAAGACACATGCATCGAAAACAGTTTAAATCTGTAGCATTTGTATTCACAAATTTTCGCTTATTTGTATATCCGATTGTGCGAAGGATGAAATGTCGTAGCTATTAATTATAATATCTTACAGTTATCAAAAATCCTTTTTTTAATTTATCCTTTTAACAGTCCATGTACAGGAAGCACAGAACAATGTTGGCATCAATTTATTAGAGTAATATTTGGCAAATAAAATAAATCAGTTAACTTAATTAGCAACTAACATAAATCGGATAATGTTTTTTACTTGATATTTGTTTGTTGCTGCTTTAGATGAATTTAGACGAATGATATTTAAACTGTTGCATTTGGAATTGCATAAGAGGAAATTAATGAGCTTTCTGTTTCTCTCCTGAAAAGTTTTGAAAATGGGAAGTAACATCACACTGAAAAATTACTTTCGCTCTTTTACTTTGCTGATGTGTTTAAAGATAAACAGTCAATTCATGAAAATGTGATCTTTTAAATCTGATATGTTTGTATTCGTAGGTTAAGTATTTATTGATTAATTATGTAACATACAAAAATGCAAACCCGAAACTCTTAAATATAATTTTTTATTTAGAATTAATTTATTCTTTCATCATCTACTACGATTAAGCTGATTGCAACGATTTTAGAGATTGTTCTTTTTGAATATAACAAATAATTAACATTTTTGTTTGTTTGTTTATATTGTGAATAAATAAAAAGTACGTTACATGTTCTTCTGTAGCACATATCTGTATACTGCTTTCCTTAATAATTATAATGTATTTTTTAAATACTCTTTCTTATTCATTCCTAATTTAAATAATTTATATCATTTTTACATTCAGAATAATGTTCAAAGTAAAATGATTGTTCTTTGGGAAATAGACTCAGTTTTTAATCTTCAATTTAAAAAATAAAAGCACAGACATTCTTAAGAAAATAAGTTTCATTTCACTTATTTGTCAACATTACTATAGAATATTTAAAAAAATGGCATAGATCTGTTATCACAGTGAATATTAAGAATAAATGAAAATATATTTCAAAGAAATTCCCTTTGTGTTTAAACTGAAATGTGTCACTTCAATGGTTATGTTTTTCCATATTTTTAGCCATAACATTCCTGTAATTTTGAATTCTAACTTACAGTTGTGGTATGTTCTATTTTAATTATATTTATTAAAATACATAAAATGCGTTTAATTAATTTATATGTCATTATACTAGTAACATACATAAAATATATAAAATAAAATGAAACTGATTTGGAGCGCATTTGGATACACTGGAAACTCGCATGCAAACAGTTTTCAATGTATTTTCGTGAAACAAACGCGATAGTGAATGTGTATGTACCACGCGTGCGCATGCGTAAGCAGATTTGGGGTAATTTCATTCGTAAGGACGTGACATTCAGTTAAAAATGTCTGGTGTGGATGCAAGTGTTTCCAAAACAGATCAACGAGCTGTAATTAAGTTTTTAACACTGGAAGGGTGTAAGCCGGTGGATATTCATCGCAGAATGATGGCTGTGTACGGCTGTGTCAAAGCCCACGGTGACGAGGTGCGCGAAAATGTTTAGCGAAGGTCGACAGGAGACAACGGATTTTCCGCCGCCCGGTCAGACACACAAAATTGTGACAGACAAGCTGATTACGGAGATTGACACTGCAATTAAGGAATTTTGACAGCGAAACATTCGTGACGTCGCAACTGAGTTCGCGGACGGAATTCGTAACCTTCCTAAACAATAGGACGCCTGCCTAAACGCCATGGGGGATTTTTTTTAGCAAACTTTGTATGAATTCCACTTATTAAATATTGTTGTTTCTATCTATGTATCTGTCTCATTTCTGTCCCTACGCATATCATGGATACACACCTCGAATCACTTTCATTTGAACACCCCTCATATATAACATATTTTTCATTATGCTAACGAATATATCAATATAAAAATTAATTTCTCTAAGCAATTGTTTAATAATATTTCTTAGAACACCAATAAAAATGGATAATTTATTTGTCATTCAGTGTGATAGAAATGTGCATAAATTCTGTAAGAGGAATAAAACATCATTGCTTTACTTCTACATAGTTAGATATGGAAATGGCGCAACAAATACAGATATAGTTTTAAACGTAAAACTGAAATATGTCAAGTAAAACATTTTTAGATTGTTATCGATCAACATTTTATATTTTGTGAGAGAGGAGAAATAGCTGAACTGTTGCATTTTCGCATTCAGCAGAGAGAACTAATGAATTTTCTGTTTCAATCAGTGAAATGTTTCAAAAATGGGAATTGAAGAAAGATCGAAAACCTTAATTTTTCGCCCATTATGGTTCCGATTGTTTTAAAAATAAAGTTTTATTCAAATGAGGAGGAAAATAAAATTGAAACGTGCAGTTCCCCATTCGTTAGTTTTGTAATTTGAGATAAGATTAATTTTTGTTAAAGCGAATAACAAGTATGATAGTCTCATGAAATATTGTGCATAAAAAATTATATTTAATTATCTTAAAAATTCAGAGTGGAAAGTCCGAAAAATCCCACTTATATAAATTGCTATAAGAAAATCAAATCTTCTGTTTCAAATTATAAAAATACAGTTAATGCACGATATTTTGTAAAACGTATATAATTATTTCCTTTCGTAATAGAAAAGTGATTTTTTAAGAATTAATTTATTTACAAGACATAAGTGTTTCAACCTCCTTACTTTTTTTAAACAAAAAATTATTTATTACTCATTTTTGTATATTTTGTTTTTAAAATGTTTCATATCAGTTTTTTTGCCATTGTGCGATGGGATATTTGTAAAAATACATTGCAAAATGTTTTGTGTAAAAGTTGTTGTATTTTCCCATTTTAAAATCAATTAATTAAATTGCTGTGTAACACAAATTCAGTATTGATTTCATTTATCTCTAGTTCTTATTTAAGTCATTAGAACTTCGATATGAAATTCCAATTTATTTTCAAAAATATTTATGATCAACCAATTTTCAATTATTGTAACTTGTTAAATAATATATATTTTTTTAATTCTGGTTATGTGGTGATTATATTTATTTACAGCCTGTTATCTTCGCGAGGTACATAAGCAGAAGAGAAGTGGGCTGCCCTCAATGGGGGTCTCTATAAAGGAATCTAACCTATATTTAACCAAAATGTATGCAGTTATGAAAAAAAAAGAAGCAGAAAAATTTTAACGGTTAGACAGACGAGAGCAATTTAATTGTGGTTAGGACATTGAAATTTTGCTACATATAAGTTTAGTTCCAATAACTCTTGTTCTATGGAAAATAGTTAAAGTGTAGTTCGTTTGAAAATCCAAACAGGATCAGTAATTTAGTTAAAAATAAATTTGTATTTTATTTTATTCCAGTTCAGTTATTAAGTTCAATTTAATTATGGAACGTGACAAATGTGTGACACAAAAATTGCGCCATAACAGTTTACTTCAAATCAGAATTAAACAATTTATGATTAAATAAATAAATTGTCTATTTATTGAAAATCCTTTTTGATCCAGCTACTGTAAATATAACTGTTATTTAGATCACTATATTGCGATATTTTTCGAAATTTTATGATTTTCAATGGCCCTTTTTTAAGTTTTATCAATTCAAATTATAAAAAAATCATCTATCAAATTATACAAAAAAATATTGTTATCGTTTGTGCATGCGCAGATAAAACTTATTTCATACAAATGTGTAGATTCAATCAAATATTTAATGTATTTATAACCTAATTGTAATGTGGTGTTTCTACTCTAATTTTTCAGGATTTGTGAAAGTGGAGTTAAATGTATTAAAAACCCCTGCGTGCTATAAACAAAGAACAACCTAAAGTTTCTTGAATAATAAAAACAAATCTTTATATCGCAGTGAATATATGTGTTATTATTTTCCAAATGAACGCAAATGTTGTATAATATCTACATAGCCATGTGCTACAGCTACAAGTTATTTCGAAAGTTTTACTTTACAGAGTGATTTAAAAAAAAAAAAAATTATTCAATTACTTTCTTGCCCCCGAACTAACTTCGTTAAAACATATGTTGGAAAACACATTCTTCATATTCTTGAAGTTCCAGAAGAATCCGTCAAGTATTTTGCTAGAAATTGGGCAAAACGTCTAAAATTGAATGTACACGGTGTTTATTGGCCATATTTTATATATCTGCTAATTTCAAATTTATCATTTCAAATTCTGTCCTTATTTTTTTTTATAGATGCTGTAAAAGTATATGTAATACCATTTTTCGAAGAGTTTGCATTTATTTTCTATATATCATATATTTTATAATTTATACTTTATACAGTTGTTTTCTGTAATCATATTAATATTTTGCAATCACTGGTTGAAATTCAGTGCAATTATAGTACAAAAATTCCTGTTTTATAAACACCTTTATAGTTAATAAACAGCTATGATACATTTTAAATTTAACATTAAATGTATCATATATTCGCAATTTCAGCTTAAAGTTATTTAACTTTGACAGAACGGTAGAATATGTGAAATCCTAACATTTTAGATTTCAAATAAAGTGACAAGAATTTTGAAATGTGGAAGAATGATTTTATGTATATTACAAATGTCTCAGAGTAAAAATGAAAAATTTTAGTTCTTTTTAATAATCGCCTTTAATTTCCAACGGAAATGATGCTACATTATGATTTTTTCAGAAAGTGAAACATAAGATTATTTTATTAATGTTTTATGTTTGCATTATTTATGCAATTTATAACAGCTAATTTAATTATTGCACGAGTCACAAAAATGTACAAATATTATAACATAATGTATTTTTTTTTAAATGTACAATTTTATAGTCTAAGGAAAGAACACGGGTTTTCTTCTTGTTAAATAAGTTTAAGCGCATCGTTCTATATTTTAAATAAAGCAAGAGTTGTTCTGTTGTGTTAATAAATATCAATATTCTGTTGTGTTTAATATGCTATGAATAAATAAATCAATGTAAACCAATATTTATAAAAAACGCCAATAATTATTAACTTATCAAAATATTTATTAACAGCTAATTTTAATTAATAATGCCTGGTGTCAAAGAACATCTCTTGTGAAAGACTAACTGTTTGAGAAAAGAATTGACTCTATGGAGTCTCCACGATAATCACCTGACCGAATTTAATAGATGATACTTTGAAGACATGTTGTTATTTGTCCGAAGTTTCCTCGGACATTTCGAAAGTGACAAGCTGCACTTGTAGCCTAGTAAGAAAAAATGCTTCGGAATACGTAGATCACCTTCCAATTCCAAGCATATTGGTGTCTAGCGGTTTTAGCAATTCAAGGAAAGCTAGCACTCTATTAATATCGTATGAAATTTCAATAAAAACTATTTTTTTTTATCACAGTAACCTGTCACACCAACAACAGATGCTTTAGACAAATGTTTATAAAATAAATTGAATAAAAGTATTTTGTAATAAAAATATTTTAATATCTATCATTTGTAGGACTTTTTATATGCCGGGTGTCCTATAAATTTGTTAACGTTTCCAAAATTTGTAAAAAATTAAGGATTTGGTTCATTTTAATGCATTTTGCGGCAAAATTATTTCCATGCCTTTTTTTGTTTTATTAAAGTAAATGAAAATTAGTGAAAATGTTTGTCAATAGAGGGCGATACACGAGTTCCAATTACAGGAAAATATGCAAATTATATTCCTATAAAATGTCGAGTGCACGTGTAACAGCTCATTTCAAATTTTTCCTGTTACGGGCACAGACATACATCTTTAAATTTGATGTTGACATTTGTGGATAAAGCTCTCATTGTGAAGCGGTTTTACCCTATCCAGAAATCGCCGATGGAAGCTTTATGGTGGTTTTGAACACAGAAATTAATGAAAAGAGAAATAACTCTTATCTGACTGCAGTCACTCGTTCAACGTTTCGAAGAAAACGGAGTTTGTGTGATCGACCTTACAGAGGTACAACACTTTATTAGAAGCCCTTACCTCTGAAGTAGCTTCGCAACTGTACACCTTAAATTAACAGTACACGAGTAGGACAAGTAGCGCAAGATAAGTACAGAGAATTACTGGCATAACAAAGACATCGGTATTTCGTATCTTTCGTTGTGTGTTAAACTTATGCTCTTACAAGTTGTTATTACTTCAACTTATTTCACCAAATGACAGAGCTAAGCTAAAGGAATTTGCAAAGTGGGCTTCCTTAAAGTAACATATAGTGAATTTAAATCATCTTGTCAATAGATGAGGGTCCTTGTTCACTGCATGGAACAGTTAATACACATAACTGTCGAATCTGGAAACAGGATAACTCATATGCCTACACCGAGTATCTGCTACATTCACCATGTATTACTGTTTGGTGTGGCTTCATTTTGGTGTGGCTTCATTTCAATTTGCATGCAGTTAAATGTAATTTTCTACCAAATATAGTGCTTTGAATGTAGAAACGCCATCTTTTGAAAAATAGTTTCACTATTATTTTTTTCTTTACCAAAAAATAATAAATATATATATCTCTTCGCATGAAAATAATTAATTATTCTCAAATCGCATTGAAAGAATCCTATTCCTTGAATTTTAAAGAATTTTTTAAATGTTACCAAATGTATGGTATACCCAGTAGATACATTCTTTTTCATACAAAATAGTGTTTGAAATAAATACATACTACTAAAATATCGAGAAATACTTACAGTTTTTGGATCCGTGTATATCATAATTCTTTGACAACAAATTCAGTAAACTTGTAGCCGTATACATCATTTTACGTCGTTGGTATTCTAGATCTGCATTAATTATTTAGGCCGTTTGACGTTTATACTATAAATGTTATTTTAAGTCCGCAGACAACAAGTAAAATTTTCTTTCATCTGAAGAAACTTGTATCATATTAATCATCAGTGTCAGTGATTAAAAAAATACACATTACATCATAATTTCTGTAGGGTCCGTGAATGAAGCTTATTTAAGAGAATTTCAAATATGTAGCCCTATCCGGTTTAAATAACGGTGCAGAGTATGTTGCGAAGACATGTTTGAACAGAGAACATCCGACAGCTGAAATTCAGCTGTAAGACAATTTGTTTTCAATGTCAGCACGAAGAAACCACCTTTTTCTTGGGTCGTTTTATTTTACTCGACATTACTGTACTTCATAGGAGCTCACAATTGGAATATTCTCCATATCTTTGAGTGTATACTAAATTAATCCACTAAATTAATTATATGTTATGTTGTACCTAATATTACATTAGATATATGCAAACACGTGGTAGATAAAAACAATTGTCTAACATAAAAATAATTAATTAACATGACCAAAACGTAAATTATTTAGAAAATTATCTTTTGTAAACAAATTCTTAGATCGTACAGTATAAATACTTTAACCAAAATAACCAACTGAAATATAAAATACTGCCTACTTCTGATGTAGGAGAGAAATATTGAAAACAGATTTATTTTAAAGTTCAGGGAAAGAGGCTTTATTACAAAATTATTATTAAAAATTAAAGAATAGTTTATTTCCTCGTATAAAGGCTTATAACAATATATGAGAGTCTTGGAGCTATAAAAAGAGTTATTTCTTAGGACAAACATTGTACAGCAAAATGATACGAAGTATTTCGGGAATGTTACATTGAATGTCTCTGTAGAAGGCCCATTATTTAAGCTAATTTAGAAAACCCCAAGATTATGCCAAAACAGGAGTACACTAATTTATTGAATCATCACCTTATTTCTTTGACCACTCTCTTTGCCGATCTCCCGTGGCATCTCCAGAAATTCCTCGTCGATCTGACGTTTTCTGATTTTCCACGGTGAAGCCACCACACATTTTAGGTCGGCAGTCAATCTGATCCAAAACAGCCAAAGAAAACCACTTTTTACCACATTTTACCTAATTAAAAAAACACTTCATCCTAATATCGCCGATGAGATTTCTTTGACTTCTTCGAATACTCCACATGAAGAACCATGAAGGTCACGAATGTACAATTCTTTATAAAGCAACATATCTAAAGAATCCAAAATCACCTCTTAGAAAATTAATTTTGAATTGTTGCAGGTCACGCAGGATTTCACGAAGTTACAAAAGGCTGTGCCGAATGGTTTAACTTTATTCAATTGTTCGTAACTAGTTGTTACCGTAACTAGTTTCTAGCAACAGTTAAATAATTTTATGAAAAACAATTGCCGTTAGTTTCTAACACATTAATTTGTTAATATCGAATAATGTACGAATATCTCATCTTACTAATACATGTGAAATTCATTCTTCGTTACTTTAAGTTAAGTAATTAATAAGTCACATTGCTTCAAAATAGTGAATAAATAATTAAAAGTAATATCAGAAATTTCACTAATTATACTCTGTTAGCTATATTAAAGCAATCTCTTTACTGTATTCAGTACATACTTATTTTTTTTTTTAATTCTTAAAGTATACAAAACACACAAAATATCCGAAAGCGGGTCTCGAAATCCTTATGTCAAAGATTTAATCAAATCGCTAGAACGAAATTTACAAATGTCTCGAGAATGCCATAAAGGCTATTTTATTTTATACATATCTTTCCTCTTAAGTATTCCTATTTCTAAGATATGATGACTTTCTCTAATTGTTAAGCTTTATCATACGTTGAATTTGAACTTGCTTTGAAATTTATTCTAGTGTAAGAAATGCCAACAGATGTTATATATTACACTATTTTTTTCTAGATACATGTAAGAATAATATTTTAACAATGTCTTATAATACATGTGTGTTCATATATTTAACGGCCAAATATAATCTTCTAATTTCAAAATGGTAACATAAATAAACGGCATATTTCAGAAAATTGCAAACATTTTTACATAACATTTGCTGCAAGTAAATTGAAATGTATTTACTTTTTAAGTAAATAATGCTTGAAAAATCTAACTGTCAGATACTTCAATCATAGTACTTTTAGAAAGCAATTATACCACTTTAGATTTAAAAATTGCGAATGAAACACAGAAATAAAAACTATCGATATAGTAAAGAATGAGTTTGAATAGTTAGGTTCAGTTAAGTTTTTTTTTTCTCTAAACGTGGTCTTTTAAACATAGCAGTCTTTAAAAAATACTTTAACACCTTAAGCACCACGACGTACATGCGTACGTCATGAACTCGTCTATTTGTAATACCATGATGTACGTGCGCACGTCCTCGTCTTAGGTCCAGAATGCAATGTTCTAAGCATCTGTGTTTTTTTTGTCACTAATTGCTAGCGATTGGTTTTGTACGGGCTTTATAGCAATGATTGTTTTTGCATCTAATAGATGGCGTTACATATAGAAAACGTATTAATTTTCCCGCTGCTCTGTTTCTTTCTTCATTGTTCGTTTGTTTATATGTTTGTCATTCTGCTCAGTTGTGTTTCGTATATTTTTGTGTTTCGCATTTGGTTTTGTGTTTTTTGTATCTCTGATAGATAAAAATAATGATATAAACTACTTCTGATAAAATGTAATATATTTGGTATTCAACATACTACCACTAAATTGAATATGGGGCTTAAAGGGTTAAATATAGTTTACTGTTTTTTATCTATTGTTTCCGAAATATTCGAAAAATTGCAACCTTTCTCCACCACTTGTTTTAAGTGTGTTTGCAATTTTAAAGCCAAAAGAAATCCATTTTATTGGCGGATAATCTCGTAAATGAAATATTCATAGAGTTGTATGTTGATAGCTTTATGTAGAGCTTTGTGTATTTCAGATGTATTTTTATTTCTATAGTTCTATTCATTTTTCTTTGTCTTAAAAATAGTATTTAATTTTGTGTTTATTTTAGAACATACTTTTTTTACTTAAACAAGAATACACTTTAAGAAACACAAATGTTTCTTAATTCACGAAAACATAATAAAATCACTTACGAAAACATACAATAACCGCCTCTGTATTACCAACGATTCTGAAATGCATCTTTTAGATTTAGAAACCTCTGTAAGCAATATATTTTACATATAAAAAAAACATTTATATAAACAACGTTTATTTTGCGGCCTTGGTTTTTCGGAAACGTTTCGAAGTAGTTCGGATAGTGTATTAATTAGTTTTCTGAAACATAAATATGTGTTTTGTTTAATGCCTTCAATTCCCAATTAAACATTTTTAACTGTGTAATTGAATTTATACATGCAGCAGTAATTAATCTAATATTAATTTTAGTGTTAATGTTGATGCTATATGTCTGTAAAACATGCTTGTTGAAAATAAAAATAATTACTCTAGAATTGATATAGCATTCGAAAAAACTATATTTCAGGTTGATAAAACTAGTTAATACAATACAAAAACTACTCGGGAATATTTCCAAAAATCAGTGGCAGCAAAATAAACTTTTTTAGAAATGCTTTTATAAATCCCAAAAATATGTTCATTTCTGAGATTTCTAAAGATAAAAAAACACTTTTCGAAAACAGGGAAACTTAGAAGAGATCTTTTGTATATTTTTGTTCGTAGTTTTTTTTATATTTTCGTAGAACATTTGTATTTTTTACAGTTCTGGAAGAATGTTAACAATGATTTATTTCTGAATTTTCTATATTCAAAATTTTCTAACTATTAATTAGTTTAGATTAAATTGAAATTTTCACGTTGGTAAGAATTGATAAATGAAGGTATTCAGTTAAATCATTCCTAAGAGAAAGTATTCGCAAATATTTCTGAGAATGAATTCTGTTACTTAAATCTTCTGGGATATAATTAATTCATTCACTCATATATATGTTTCTGTAGTCAAACAAGAATTAATTTCTAAGTTAATTATTCCTCTGTGCGTTTCTGTTAATTATTTTCTTGTAAAATCGCATCAACTGAAATGTTATAGAAAAGTATAATGAATAAATAAATCGAAATTGTAATTGATAAAAATGTTTCCACTCATACGGTTCTTCAAATTAATTGAAAAATTCAATTAATTTCAAGAACCGGAAATATCTCTAACTGTCAGTTTCATTATTAAATAAAATTAACCTTCGTAATGTAATTCTAATGTACTATTTTTAATTATACAGTGGTGGCCAAAAGTTTGGACATTTTTTGAAAGTTTCATGTTTTTCAAATTTGTGTGCTTGTAGAATATATTTATTTTCACTTAAATACAAACGTTTATATATCAAATTGAAGATAATTTAATGTAAAATGTAATAATAAAAACAGTATTACAATATCTGTATTACAAAAAAAGTAATGCTCATTTTAGTAGAACAAACAAACACAAATCGTTTTGAATAAGGACGTGTTTTGTAATAAAAGCGTACTAGCCAATCACAAACACTGTTCTGAGGACCAATCAAATGCCTGAAACTATAATATAGGTTATTTGTATGGTAAAAGAGTTATTGTTGTGGAAATATTTTGCGGAATGATGCATACTACTACAATTAAATAGAGTATTGCTGTTTTTGAATATTTAAAGTCCTTTTTTTAATTAAACTAATTTTAAACAATGTCATCAACAAGAAGAACTAATTGGACATCTACAAAAAGAAGCCGATTCGTCATATTGAGAGAAAATGGCCTCTCTTATGCTGAAATTGCAAGACAAGTTGGTGGTTCAGTGGCTTGTTCTGGTGTACGAAAGTTCTGTTTAAGTTATGAAAAAACGAAATCACTGGAAAATATGGCCAAATCAGGCCGAAAAAAATACACAAGTGCTACTGCCGATAGGAAAATTAAACGGCTATGCCCTCAAGATAGAAAAATTTCATCAGATGCCATTAGATGTGAAATGAATGCAGCGGGTATTGCAGTAAGTGCAAGAACAATAAGAAGGTTATCAGGATTTGGACTACAAGCTTCAAGGAAAAAACCATATTTAAATCAAAAGCAACGCGAAAAAACGAGTTAAGTGGGCAAAAGAACACATTAAATGGTCAAAAAATGAATGGAAGCAAGTAATCTGGAGCGATGAGAGTAAAATATCGCTCTTTGGTAGTGATGGTAGAAAATACGTGAGACGTAGATTAGGAGAAGCACTTCATCCTGATTGCATTGCAAAAAAACCAACAAATGTCATGATTTGGGCATGTATGTCTGCAGATGGTGTGGGCCGAATTCAAGTGATTGATTGCATCCTGAATGCCAAAAAATACATCGAAATTGTCCAGGAACCAAAATTGATACCTTCCATCAGGGATCTCTTCCCCAACAACGCACCATTTATTTTTCAGCAGGATTCAGCTCCATGCCACACAGCAAAAGTATGCAAAGCATGGCTTCAAAATAAAGGTATAGATATATTACCATGGCCAGGAAACAGCCCTGATCTCAATCCAATTGAAAATTTGTGGCAACGTTTGTAAATTCTTGTACGAAAAAAACGTCCATCCAATAAAAGACAACTTATTGAAGCTATAATTGATTCTTGGCACATTGCGATTACGAAGGATGAACTCCAAACGCTCGTTCACTCGATGAAAAGACGCTGTGAAGCTGTCTTAAAAAATAAGGGTTATCCTACTAAGTATTGATTGTGTAAGTATCATATTAAAAAAATGCAAATCTAAGATAGGTCTTACTATTAGTTGTATAACTTTTTTTGTAATACAGATAATGTAATACTGTTTTATTATTAAATTCTACATTAAATTACCTTCAATTTCATATATAAATGTTTGTATTTAAGTGAAAATTAATATATTCTACAAGCACACAAATGTGAAAAACATGAAACTTTCAAAAAATGTCCACACTTTTGGCCACTACTGTATATTTTCATATTTTAGAGTAGCGCAACATTATATTAAATTCCATCTATTTTAAATCACAAAAAATAATGTATTATTATTTTTATATTATTTAATATTACAGGTTTACATAGAGTACATTTTCTTAACGATAATTTAACATTCCTATAACACATTTGTGAAAGAAATAACATATATCTTTAATATAATAATAATAAGTATAATAAGAATAATAAGAATATCACTTTATACTAATAATAAGTCAAATATGCTTAAAGAGTATATTCGTTTTGGAGTAATATAACTTAGTAACTTAAAAATGTAATCAATCGTATTTATTTATTTTCTTATTTTATATCAATTTATTTGTTAATTGATTTTATTTATACAAGACAAGTTCACAATTCAAACATAATGGCTGGAAACGCATTATTCAAACAAGCTTGTAAGTGTATTTTTTTATTTACATGGTATCCAGTACAAAATTCATTATGATAAAATTATAGATATCTGTGATGTAAATATTAGTAATTGTTTATTATATTCTTGTATAAAGTGTTCCTCTAAACGTTAGTTAATACGATGCTTTTAAAGGAATAGGTATACTTTTCAAATAACAAGAAAAAAACATTTAGGTCACATATATGCTATAACATTCTGTGTAACATTAGAAACTTTTTATGATTTCACACTTATTAAAATAAAAATATATCTAATAAAATTCTGATAATTCATTTATTTGAAATTCTTGTTATTCTTCTCTTGCTTTTAAATTCTTATATTAGTGTTATTTCGTATTTTACGCAAGACGATGTTCCAAGTGCAGGACATATCTGAAGATTAGGAAACTATTTGTAAAACTGAATTTATGAATTTATTTAAAGTAGCACGCAAAAATATCATCGATATATATATTATTAAATCAGATATTATTAAATGTTTAGCTATTCGTGTCGCTTAAAGAACGTTATAGTGCGTGGACAGATAGATGGACAGATAGTCAAGTACACAGCCCGTTTCAAGAGACATACTAGAAACGTTCATGAAAATATAAATATACGGCATCTTTCTAACATATTAAAATAAAAAACACTGAACGGGATATAATGAAGACATTTTTTTTGCTGTTACACTAAAATAGGAATAGCTCCGGGGTAAATATATTTTTAATATAGAGAACACTGCAGAGACTGTTAAAATAATTTGTTTAAGTGATAATTGATTACGTTTTAATTTGCTGAAATAAGTTACTGAAGGATATTGGATAGTATTTACGAAAACGTTAGCTAGAATATTGAAAAAGAGAAACAGACAAACACGTTTTGAAATGTAAATGCATTTTCTGTGTGTCATTAAATATTTTAGATAAATATATATAATTTTTAAAATGCGTTTTTTCGACCATTTGTAAGCAATTACGTTTTCTATCTACACTCTGATGCCTTGTGAAGACGTATAATCATTCCCAAAACCATTTCCAACAGCAAACAACTTATTATATTTCTAACATTAATCTTCAGTGTATGGAATACACAAGTATTTAATAGAAGTATAATATGGGGCATGAGAATAGTCATTCTGACGGATAGGGAGACAAACCTGAATCATAAACATTTTCATAGTATTTTTATTCTGGTAATATGAAGAAAAAAGATTATCCGAGAAAATATGAAACGTTTCATCCTCATTCTGTTTTTTTTTTGTTTTTTTTTTCTAGAAACAATTTTTTTTTTTAGGGTAATATAAAAATTATTAAGAATGCTGATCATTTTGAAAATGAAATGTCATGATATTTATATTGTTAACGTGCATCAGCATTTTAGCTATATGATTATTTTAACAAAATTTAAAAAAAAATGGAACATTACGAAACCTGGGGACACATAGACAAATCGGAGATATAATTATTCAGAAAAGAGAGTGATAATAAATACTCTAAAAAATAATTTCAGTGTAAACAATAATTTTCAGAAATACACAAATCGAAGATAGACATATTGAAAAAAGAGATTGATATTGTATTTTTTAAACAATCCTGTGAGTAAAAAACAATATTTTTCCAAAATATTGTTTTTTACTGATACATTTAATGTATTACATTTACAATTTTTTCAACAATCTGTTGCGTAATTTCAGGCAATTTCATGCTCTCATTTTCATAAAATTTTAGAAACAATTCTCAGAAGTCGCTTCATTCTTATTTTAAATAGCTGTTTGAAAAAAAGGGTTTTTCACACAAAATTTTATAGTGAAAGAAAAATATCAATTCCAAGAGAACATGGTGGATATGACAGCATGTTACAACCATTTACCGAAAATATTTGCGGAGTGACCAAAGGAATAAGTGTACTTGTATAAGACGAATAAGAATAATGAATGGCTAGCTTGGAAATTACCACCACACCTACCATTTACACACTCAAAATATTTCTGATTTAAAGACTCCTTCAATTTATATTTCTTACAGCATACAATAGAGTGCACTGTTGTGGTAAGTGATAAATGATCCAAATACACTTTGTTTATGCAATCCTACCTCCAACATAATAATTTACAAGCATCATCATTTTCTATGCTAAACCTTCATAAGTTGTCATAAACAGTTAGTTTTGATTAATTCAACTTTTTGGTAATCTCAAGAGCAGCTATGTGGCATTTATTTTTAATAAGTACATTTCCTCATCAACCTTAGTAGGCCTAACAGAAAAAAAAATCAAATTCATTATAATAAGTAAATTTTTATCCTGTCGCAATATCATACACAACACATACATTTTTATTTACTTCTGTGGCTTGCATACCTTTTTTTGAAGTAACAAATGCAGAATATGTTGTGTTTTATCTTTCATTCTTCTATATAAAAATATCTGCTGATACTTTCCTGAATTTTGATCATTTAAAGTTAGATACAATTTGATGGAAATTGCCTAATTCATTACTAAAATTTCATTTAAAATAGCACGAAAAGTTTTTGTCATTTATACATATACCTTTGAACAAAACACGAAAAGAGTTGAAAATCCAATAAAATGTAGACATATGTGTAGACAGATACACTGGATTTTTCTTTGTCATCTCTCTCCCCCCCCTACACACACTCTCTCTCTCTGTGTTTATCTTTTTTTTGTAGATATTAAAATAAAATATTTTAATTTGCATCAAATTCCAAAAATTATCTTTCGTAATGGGTAAAATATATTCTTCTAGATGTATGTTATAAATATTAATGCAAAAAATATATGTATAAAAAAATGTATAAGAGAACATGAAAAATAATAAGAAATAAAATATGGGAGAAACTTTGCGAATGCTTCTAATGTTTTTTCTTTCTTTATTTTTTTTCCGTCTGTTTATCCTATAAAAATAATGTACTTCAAAAAGGGTGATATTTTTTTTTAGATTTGTAGAATATACCTCCCTTTTAACGTTTTTACTAATGCAAGTGTCACAAAAATGTGTTTTGGTTTTAGAGATTTTTTTTATGTTTAGATTAGAAATTTAATCTAAAAAAAAAAAGTTAAATAAAGTACATTATTGCAAAGCTTAAGTTTTCCTTGAAAAAGAAAATGCTTTCTTGGATTCTTGAAAATGAAATTATATGATGATTCTGATATATTTCAGCTGTTAAAAATATTTCTCTCGTAAAAATGCTATGAGCTAAATTCTAATTATTTTATAAACTTTTTTCTCTTTCGTAATAAATTTGCGATAGCATAACTCCAAGTTATAATGACACAATATTTTTCCTATTATATCCTATTTATACTGGGTGTCTCAAGAAATTGAATCGCGGATTATTTTATTAGCTTTTGGAAATACATTGTAATGTAAATTGAAAAAGTGTGCAAAATAAGGTAATATTTAAGAATCCTTGCTGAAATTGTCCTGCAATTATTTTACAAAAGTTTCAAGTTTAAAAATTTTTATACGGTGCCTGAGTTCTAAAAGTTATATTTAGAAATGTGTTTTCCATTCTTTGACAAATGCACCAGTGGACAAAAAAAACATTTTTCTACTTCCAGAATTTTCCGAGGTTGTGAAATTCTGGAACTTTCTGGCACTAAAAGGCAAATCATGGTTGTTTTGCACAGAAAACTCTAAAACTTCATAAAATTCAAAATATCATAATTCGTTGAATTTTAGTCGTAGAATAATATAAAGTTTACTGTTCTACATGTGAGAGCACGGAGAAAACAATCTAAAAATATCTTATAGGTCACAGGACCCATAGAAACAAGACATAGGATCCAGGGACCGTGGGTAACACATCAAAGCATGGAGTGTATTTATCAAGTAGATATACTTATAAAAACTTTAAAGTGTATACTATATATTTCAGAAATGATTTAGCAGAAACTAAGCAATTCAGAAAATATTTTTAAATTAATATATAATTTAGGAGAGTGTTTTCAATTTCCATTTTCTCTTCTTTATCAGATTTGTATTCATCTATAAATTGCAGACACAGGACTATTATTCGGTGTAAACATACGTTTTTATATACAAGAACCATGCTAAATTTGAAATAATTCTAATCAATTATCTCACTGCAAACGCTTTTTTGTTAAAAAAAAATTGGAAAGAGATACTTTTTTGTATAATATACTTACATTTTTCCGGTTATGCAGGAAACATATATTTTTATATCACTATTAAAAACTTAATTTAGTTAATGTGACAAATAATCTTGGTGCTTAGAAAGAATGTATGTAAAATATTATGTGTTTTTATTTTATTTAAAATATTTATCAATACACGTAGTTAATATCAAAAATGAAATAAATTCTGAATGACATACGTCATTTATTTTAAGTAAATAAATAAGATATTTCTCTAACAACTTTTATTAAATTAGGTTATAACTGTCAAAATTAGTTTCTTCAAACTTCCATAGGTTAATAAAATTACGTTAATGATATTGTTTAGATATGTTTAAAAAAAATCCTTTTTTTTTTCTTTTTGTTTAAAACCAGACACAAATTTAAATAAAAATCAGCTTTTTAAATATATTTTATACAATTCTAGACTTATCTTATATATTTGAATGCGAGAAAATTTCTTGAAAGTTTGCAATATACGAGTACCTATGCAATACATATCCGGAAGTATCTAGCATTAAGGCATTTGAAAAATATCCTTCATTTCTCTGAAAGTAACTTACAAAAATAATTTTGCGGAAATCGTTTATGGTATAACGTAATTAAATGGGCATAAATTAAAAATAAAAAGACTGTCCATTCTAAATAGCTGAAGGCAAAGATTTATTTTGATGCTAAATGTAGTATTATGTTGGTTTACTAAAGATTCAAGTGATACAACTTCAAACTTGTTTTCAGTTAATTAATTCATTGTACGTATTCTGTGCAAATGACCAACGGAGTTGCTAATGAGAAGTCATTTGGAATATCTCATTTAGATCTTGAAATACTTGTAAGGGGAGTTATTGATGCAATGCCATTGTGATGACCATTGTATACAGAGAAATAGTTCTTGAATTAAAAAAGAACGAAAAATCATGCGTCAAGCATAGATTATGCTTTCGAACACTTCCAAAATACTTTAAAAATATTTACCGTTTAATAAGGTGAAAGATGATGTCTCAGTAAACAATTTGGAAAAAACATAACACATTTATTAAAATTCAATTTCAGGAATTATTAACGATATTCCGAAAACTATCCAAATTCGTTTGTGCAGCCCTGTATAGGATCTATAGATATGTACATACACTACATAGAATGTGCTAAATTTTAGTTCAATTAGGAAACGCGTATCGCAGTTTAAGATTCCTTTTATGGAGTTTTCGTCGATAAACGGAAATATGCTCTGAGAACTTTTGTGCTGCCCTGTATAGGATCTGTAGAATTTATACAAACGAATTAATAGGAAAGAAATGGAGTTAAATTAAAAAACGCGTTCAGCAACTGAATACGCAGTTGTAGCAAATATTGTTAACAGGCAGTACCAAATATTTTGTGTATCCTTGTAAATGAACGATGAATGCTATACACACAATATGCTATAGTTAGCCTCTTGTAATGCACTTTAGTACTATATATCAGTTTAAATATTTTTGAAATAGTCAAACGTTATTCAAATGAACCCCAAACGATTCTTTTCCAAAGAGCGTAATGTAAAGGAATTCTTTTGGTGTCCCTGTACAGGAACTATAAGGGCTATCCACACCAAACACTATAGTAAGCCTCTTGAAGTGCACCTTAGTGATATATATCAATTTAAATATGTGTGAAATTGTGTAACATCAGTAAAATAAACCTCAAATGATATTTTCTCATAGACCGTAATGTAATGTAATTCTTTTGAGTATCCCTGTCAAAAAAATTAAGTGCTACACTCTTCATTTTCAATATCTAACATGTCTAAGTAAACCTCAATAACATATATTAATTGCATGTCAATCCTAGTCTATTTACGTGAGTTACAGCACGGACAGACAGACAGACAGACAGACAGACAAACGGAATTCTTAAACACTTTTCAACTTTGTTAGAAAGTGTTAAAAATTGAAAAATTAAAATTAAAATAAAGATTTTTATTAAAAACACACATTAACAATTTATGAAGGGAATGATGCTTTAGACAAATGAACTTAATGTAATATTTTACATGTATACAGGAGTAGGTATCGTAACATCTAACTATTATATTTAAGTTGAGTATTCTTTATTGCTTTCAAGCATATTCAGTGTATTGTATTAGAACAAGTCCTTTCGGCGCAGTCGAATGAGTAGGTTGATTTTGTTTTTTTATGTACATACATCAGATTCTTTACAACTGAAATAAATTGGTCTCGCTTCTTCTAACTTCTGTATTTTGGTGAGAAGGTTATTTTTCAGGAAAATTTTTGATTAAGCTTAGCAAGTATAATTGAATGAATATCAGAAAATTATATAAAAAATTATATATATTTTTTAAATCTTATTTAAATTCACCGTAGGTAGTAATATAAAACATACCATTCAATGAATGTAATCGAAAACTTTTGTGTACCCTAGAAACTCACGCACAATAAACTTTATTGTAAACTCTCAAAGATACTGTAAAGATCGATACGCTGTACAATAAGGTTTGAATTGCCATAGTATTTCGTCCGTTATCGTGATGAAAAGTTTTGAATGTTTTTGTTTTGTGTGTACCTATAACGACTATAAGAACTACGTAATTAACTATCTATCTCATTCAAGATGTATGTAAGATCCATACATTGTCTCATTAATGTTCAATATTACAGAAGTTATCGTAATGAGAATTTTCGCATGTTTTTTGCTTTTGTGTGTCTCTGTATCTAAACCATAAGAGCAATATACTTCATTAACGAACAAATATGTGATACTGGACGGAATACTGCACTGTTTCTATTAGGTTCGAATGTGTCCTGAATTTCGTACCCTATCGTGCTGATAAAGTTTGTATGTTTTATGATTTTGTGTGTCATTCGTAAGCAAACCATAATACCTATATACTTGATTAACGAACTCATTTAAAATACTATGGCAAGAAATATACATTTCCTAATTAGCCTCAAATTGAAGTAATATTTCAAAAGTCATCTTCGTGACAAGATTTGCAGCATGCATAGATAGATTGTATGCACTATATAAACAAAAGTCACCTGAAACTTTCAGATTTAGACATTTTGTCGAATATCTAGAGAAATACTTGACGCATTTCTCTGGAATGTCAGGAGTATAAAGAAACTATTTGCGTCATATTTTCCAGTAAAGGTTTGATTACTGGAGTAATTAGGGAACACGCAACAAAACAAAAATGTATTTTCGATCACCACGTCAAAATCTTTACGTGTAGCACTTGACTACAAAGATCTTGTGGAAAAATTATGTTTATTTCTGTAGGAATAACACGTATATTAATGAAAATGTAAAGTGTACTTTATAAAAATTAAGAAATGCCCGCATGGTTTTTGTTTAACAAATGCAGGGTGTTCAACCAAATTGAATGCACCTCCAATAAACTTCACAAAATACTGTAGAAATAATATACTACAAATAGAATATAAATATATAAATATATATTAAGTATTTAATGAAATATATGTATTTATATGAATTATTAGTAACTGCACATGCGCTGAGGATAACAAAAAATATTTTGCCTAATTTCGCAGTACACTACGTAAGGCAACTCACATAAAAATAAAGTCAGTCAAATACTATGTAAATTCTGTAATATAGCGGCGATATTAAAAGCTGATTTTCATTTTATTTTTAAAAATAGTTGGATGACAAGGGGTTTTGAAAAAAATTGTCGTTTGGCTGTGTCTAATTTCATTTTTTATTGTCGTTTCAGTTCTTCACGAAAAGACACCAGAACGAGGTCATCCCAACAAAAAAATAACTATCAAAATCGAATTTACGTTCCAAAGCTACGTATGTATACATACGTTAAATACTAACTGCTTTGCTTGAAGTCGAAGGAACAAAAAATTATTTGTGGAAAATAATTTATTATCTGGTTACAATTCGAAGGCAACTAAAATGCAGCTGACTATATCCATGATATTTTTCTGAATTTTTACAATATTCGAGTATTTGTACAAGTTTTCTTTCTGTACATTAATTTTCATTTCTGTCCCATTTAGTTTTTGCAAAGATTTTTTTTTTTGAAGAAACAAGTATACACTAAGGACTTTGTCTCTAACACATCTTTAATTCATTATTTTAAAATAAACTGAGCAAACCTGACTACATTATTTGAAAAATATAGCTCAACGAAAATGGCCAGAAATAAGGGAATTTATTTGAAAGAAAGAATTTGTAATGTACGAAATGTTCATGTAAAATACAGTATTTTAATGTACCGATTAGAAATATAATTAAGTAATTTGCTGACACAGGCATACTTACTTGCAACTTTATTCCAAAAATCTCTGAGTAAGAAAATACACAGATAAAACCGCACTTTATTTTTTACATGCCCAGTTTCTACATTTTACTTTTTCAATTATTATACGTTCAGCATCTCGTGAGTGTGATTCCGATCCACACCCTCTCTATAATGTGTATTATAATAGTCCTCTAATGACATTCCAATTAAATTAAAAACACATTCACACTGGAACGGAACTTTCTCATTTTGATACCAAAAATAAGATTGATTAAAATATGTACAACAGATAAATAGAAAATTCATTTGAAAAATAATTTAGCTGCCGGCTATTTTTTTACTTCTTTATTTTTACTTACGATAATTAATTAAAGCATTTTACGTTTTAATTCATCTTATTTGTATAAGAATTTTTACTATTACGGATAACGTATTGTTACAGTAATTAAATATCTAAGTAATCTATGTGTCTATGCATCTCGTAGTACTATATTGGAAGTATTGTGCTTCTAACGAAATTCCTCCCGAAACGTGTGGCTTTGACTCTTACAAACCTTCTGATTGCTGGTCTTTAGTGGCTTGGGATCTGTTAAATTATAAAAAGTTCATGATTTTTTTTTTCCTGTCAAACAAATATTTTTATTTTGACACAGTAATGAATAATTTCATAAAATCACCAACTGACATTTTAATTAATTAATTTTCTAACATCAGGACTTCTGAATACAAAAGTTCTAGGTCAAATATGAAAAAAAATATTCTAAATATTAATTTATTGCATTTTTAACATTAATTTATTGCATTTTTAACATTAATTTATTGCACTAAACTTTAATTTATTGCAAGGCCTACAGAAAAAAATTCATGCCAGATCATGTAGAGGATTGCATGACGCCATTTTATTATATCTTTAAATGAATTGTCATAAATGGCCTATTATTTTGCATTAAAATTATTCTATACTAGTTTGTTTATTTTTGCAGTATGTAGAACTAAATTATTTTTTCACTAACTTTTTTACAGGTTTTTAAGCAACCGGTATATTAAGCAATGTCTTTAGAAATAACAAATATTGTACCACGGCATCTTATTTCGTAAGTTTTTCCATATATTTTAAATACTGTGCTTGAAGATAGTATATTTAATAGTTCTAAAACATATAGTCAGATAATTAAAATTAATATTTTGTCAGGACGACTGACAAAGAGCAGGTATTTTAAAACTTTATATAATGATATAAAAATAAGATATTTCTTGCGAAATTCGGTAGCTGACTTTTCTTCTTTACTTTCTATTTTTATTTCTATTTTAATATATATTTTTTATGCTTTTTGTGTGTAAAAAAATGAACATATTCATTTAAATTGCTTTTTATGAGATTTCGTTAATTTAAATGTCTTCTATATTCAGAAATAATCATAGCAAAGTTACTATTTCATATTATTCTTTTAAATATTATTAATCAAAGAAAAAAAAATAATGGACTGGTACATATATTACAGGTGCAATAAAAAGTTCTTGACGTAAAAGTAACCTTAAATACAGTAGAACCAAGCTATTATAAACTATTTGGGGCAGTTTCCTGTCTGGATTAGCATAATTTCGCATTATCCGAAGTGCCTATACATAGATAAAAAAATTAGAACACATAGCAGATTGAAAGTTATGAGTAGGCAGTTGGCGATGCATTAATTCCAGGCAATAGAAAGAGAGGGTATCTCCCTCATACCTAAACTTAAGATAACTCTGAAATGGAAGTAAAAGATAATGATGAAATAGACTCATAACATACATTTAACGTTAAATACAGTAGAATCAAGCTATTATAAACTATTTTGGGCAGCTACCTGTCCGGATTAGCATAATTTCGTATTATTCGAAGTTCCTATACATAGGGGAAAAATAATGAGAACACATAACAGATTGGAAGTTATGAGTAGGCAGTTGGCTATCCATTGATTCCAGGCAATAGAAAGAAGGGTATCTCCCTCATACCTAAACTTAAGATAACTTTGAAACCGAGGTAAAAGATAATGATGAAATAGACTCATAACATACATTTAACGTTAAATACAGTAGAACCAAGCTATTATAAACTATTTGGGACAGCTACCTGTCCGGATTAGCATAATTTTGTATTATTTGAAGTTCCTATACATAGGGGAAAAGAATGAGAACACATAACAGATTGGAAGTTATGAGTAGGCAGTTGGCTATCCATTGATTCCAGGCAATAGAAAGAGAGAGTAACTCCCTCATAGAAAAACTTAAAATAACTCTAAAACCGAGGAAACATATTTGGCAGATAGTGTTCAAGTATTACATAATGATGCCGCAGATGTATTAGAAATAGCACTTAGCTATGTAGAGCAGCTTTTATTTGCAGTGTCAGCAAACGTCTTACTGGTGGGACGTTGGAGTAATATTGTTTCATTAGACAGTTATACATAACTTGGTCAGGTAAATCTAATAAATTTCTTCCTCCAAGAGATATTAGTTTTTAAAACTAATTTTTAAACTCTGTTAACAAGACTCATTTCCTTTTTTTCCATTTCGAATTAATTTCGGTACGGATTAATCATCTTCGAACCTTTGAGATAGTGGATTTGCTAGATTAACAATGTCGAATTTCAAATAATAAAACTTTTTGCTCAATATTGTATATTTGATACGGTTTAACTTGTATTTTCTTTACATGTTAGATGAAATGGTATTACAGAACTATAACAATGAAAAATATAACTGAAATCGAAATTACTGCACTGGACTTCCATTAGATTCGAAGTTTTGAAATCTTCATTAAGATATTTGGCGTGTTACAGATGCATGTTAAAAACAAAGAAATGTCTCTATCTATCAGCGATGTTTACGAAAATATAATAAAACATATTCCGAATTATCAACGATTCCGAAATAGATATATCTAGTTTTAGGAACCTTAGAAACCAATAGATTTCAGAGATTTAAAGAAGCTATCCTGAAGCAAAAGTTTTTTTGCTGTCCGTGATTATCGAAAACGCTTCCGAGTAACTTTTTCAGATTACGGAATATTGGTTTCCAGATGCTGTCATTTGTCAAATAAATGGGTTCATATTTAACAGAAAAACATGTTAAGTTATAATAGAGTTGTAATTTTTGCCTGGGTACTCAGTTTGAAAATTACATTACGAAAATATAATAAAACCTATTCCGAATTATCAACGATTTCGAAAATGGTTTCTCTAACTTGAGAAACCTCAGAAACCAATAAATTTCAGAGATTTAAAGAAGCTATCCTGAAGCAAAATTTTTTCTGATGTCCGTGATTCTCGAAAACGCTTCCGAGTAACTTTTTCATATTACGGAATATGAGTTTCCGGATGGCAAATTCACAATCACTCAACGTCCTACGCACTTGATGCCAACCTCTGTCGCCAAGCGCTTTGGCGAGAAAATGAACTTCGCGCATGCGTAGCATTTGTCCGGCAAACTCAAAATCGTACAAGTACCATTGAATAGAAGTTTTACTACAATTATACATCCTACAACATTCATCCTACCTTTTTACCTCGAGTTTCATCGTCAGCATTCAAATGCTTTCAAAATAAATGAAAGCTTTCATTTTTTTAAGATATTACAAAGATTCAGTAGCTACTGAAGTAGCTACTTGTTAGCTTAGGCTATCAAGCTTATGAAAATGAATAATTTCCTGTTTTGTAAACAGTTACATTAAATAAGCAATAATTGTTTTTATAAAATGAGCTTAGAAAGAAGTAAAAACACATTTTATAATACATGGTGTTATTTACATTTTTTACCTTTTATACTACTTTATTTTATCTCGAATAAACACGGATACTTATTTATTATATTTAATTAAACGCTTTTTCACTTTTAAATTATTCCCCCCCCCCCCCAAAAAAAAAAAAAAATCTTATACAATTTGTTAAGCATTGATAGAATGAGATACATTCTAAAGGGATAATACAGCACTGCAATAACACCAAATTCAATACAATAATTAGGATCGTTAGGTGTTTACTTTTCAAATTCATCCTAATTAAGTATATATATATATATATATATATATATATATATTAGTTAGTAGATTAGAGAAGAAGCCTAATTGAGCATTCCAGTAATGAATACTCAATCTTAAAAATAAATGAAATTTTGTAAATGGCCATTAGTATAAAAAAATCCAGTTTTCTATTACTGGGAAAAAAAAAAAAAAAAAAAAAAAAAAAAGCATGCAATTTTTGTAAGAAAACAAAGAAGATATAAATGAATTAAGTAAAACCATCTCTTAGCTTGTTCAGTAAAATTTTCACTGAATGGAACAGTGAAGCAATATTTTATGCTTGAGTAATTCAATAAGATATATTGAGTATCAAATATTGAGACCAGATATATTCTATATTGAATAAGATACATTGAATATCCAATAAGACATATTGAATATTATTCTCTATCCCTGGGTTTGAGTCTCGAATTGGTTTATTTAATGTGATAAGGCACCATACACTGATTAAATGCAAAGAGATACGATTTTTCTCCCTCTTACGGAAATGTATTTTAAGCGTCTGTAACTTTGAGGTGTGTCGAATCTCGAATGGTTTTTTTAATGGCATAAAAGCAAAATGAATAAAAGGTTGTTGAGTTTTATATGATTTTCACTTATCTTATTGAAATATATTATTTTCATGTGTTCTGAATGGCGATAATATAAGATCGGGTAAATTTTTGTTTATCGAATCGCCGTCGTTTGCGATACCACATTATAAAACATGCAAGGAAGAGTCTGAAAAAAAAAATAATAAAAGATGAATTTTTATTGGATATTTTTTTATAAAGCAAAAACTTTGAGGGGGAGGGGTCCATTACTGTTATGTCACATTTACCCTATTATCAATCAGCAACAAAACACCTATTTTAGCATTTCCTCAACAAGTAATTAAGGTCAATATAATAAACTTTCATCTATTTATTAATTTATTGTGATCATTTTAAGAAAGGTAAAGTTATAAAGCGGCTGGCTCTAAAACATTAAATAATGCATATGTTCACAATATATATGCATACATATGTATTACAATTAGTTAGAAATACTTCTTACATAAACAAGAAATGCGCGGTCGAAATGTTGAAGTAGTTTCAACCGTTTGCAAATTCGTATAAGACACGCGAATGCGTGCTACAGTTCATTTTCTCGCCAAACCGTTTGGCGTCAAGTGCGTAGGACGTTGAGTGATTGTGAATTTGCTTCCGGATGCTGTCATTTGTCAAATACGCATGTTCATGTTTAACAGAAAAACATGTTAAATTAGAGTTGTAATTTTTCAACTAATTCAAATCCGAGCCTGCATACTCAGTTTGAAAATTATAACTCTTATGAATTTTAGTAGTTTGAAAAACTACTACGATTTGTAATAATTTGGATGATTTTGTTTAATAATATAAAGTAAACTTTACCACAAATATTTCACTTCCGCTATTATAGGGGAGATTAAAAGCCACAAAATATAAATTTCACTTTACAGTAAGTTCAATAATTTACTTTTAATCAGAACACTTTCGCTTTGAAGATGAAATTTATAATGTCAAAAATTTTAATGACTTTCGTTTGACTTCTGGCAAAATTAGTAATCTTTATTACTAACAATTTCCTTTAATTGGAGACATTTCAGCTTCTTATTAAGTCTTCTCATGTCAAAGTTGTCGGATTATGTTCCGTCCTCCTATTCAAAATAATTAGAAATTATTCTTATTTAAATACAAAAGTGCATAATTGAGGTTTTACGCTTTTAGAAATTTCATGGCATTTAAGGATTTGAACGTGCTTAGAAATTCATGATTGAGCAAGCAAATATTCAATACATTTGCTTAAAATATTAGATCTGAACAAATCATGTATATGATGAAGTAAATACATATTTTATACTATTCTGAACCACTGAGTATTTCTTTTTCATTTAAAAAATAAAATGCAGAGTATTTATTATTTTAATGCATATCATTATTCATATCTGTATCTGTAAAGTATATATTGTTTCTTAGGAAAATATTTTGAGAAAATTTATTCCCTAACTAGGCAAAAGGGCAACTTACGTTTTGGGATGTTGTAACATTATCCTTATTATTCACAACATATGAATCTCCTATAACAAATTTATTGCTTAAAAAACAGCAGAATATTTCATTAACGAATTCACTGTAATTTTAGATTTAATAATATGTAGAGTAGATCTAGTTTTATAGATAGTTTAACACAATTTTAACTAATTCACAGGATATTTATTTTAACGGTTAAAAAGCATCAATTAATTCATAACTATATTTAGCTAGTGAAATTCTGTAGCGTAGTGGTCAACGCGACTGTGTATCACACTACAGGTGCCCAGTTCAATTTCGGGGGCTGCGTACTGGGCAAGGTTAACTCACGCGCTCAGCTTTTCAGCGAATAGTGCATTGCCATTGTTATTAACATGCCCCAGTTTACCTCCGGAGTTGGGAAAGTTAACTTGCCATCCCTTCTTTGTGGATAAAATTTGCACTAAGCATTCTCGGGAACTAAACATAGGCGTCAGTTGATTACTTGACCGAAACTCAATAATTATATAGTCCCTTAGAACCTATGATGGATAAAACGGCCGTGGACTGTAGAGTCGAAAACCGCTGTCACAATCCTTTCCGAATGGCAGCACCGCGAACAGTTTTATTTCTATGCGTCTGTCAAGGAATTTAATCCTAAGATGTATGATTTTCAAAAACAATTACTTTGCTTACATTTTCTGGTAAGATTTTAAATTGTATGTTTCCAGTAAATGTTTCTATGTATGTTTATTTGTGTGTATAAAGGAATTTAATCGTAAAATGCATGATTTCCAAAAGCAATTACATTTCTTAAATTTGCTGGAAACACTTTAATATTAGAGTACTACAAATTTAGTTTCTGTTACTATTATTTGAAAAAAAACATTTCCTTAAAAATAAAGCAAAATACGATAATTTTCAAAACAAAGAATTGTTAAAAATACCTATTTTTAAACATATGGGACGTTTAGTAATCTGGCGGAGACCGGATGACAGAGGTCTTACGACTTAGATACAAGGGTAATTATTAAAGGGGCTCATCAAGAATTTAAAACGCCATAGCTCCTGTCATTTCATAGCCCCGTGTCATGGTTAAACACCTTAAAACTCAAATTTCAATAAAGTCTCAATGTGGGTTGTTATTTTTCTAAAATGTGGATAACAAGAAAATTTTTATCTGAAATATAATCCTTTATTTTCAGAGTTGGCAATTAGTATATTTCCGCTTAATATTTCTAAATAAAATTAGTAACACTTCATATGCCACTGAATGTCTCGTAGGTATATATTTTTAAATGATGGCATATAATTACCAATCCAAATTAATCATAAACATAAAATAATCAAAATTTAGGCCAAAGATCCATGTTTATTGCAATAATATGCTTATTTAATATTTTCTTAGATTTTAGCCGGTACATGTTTACTTCTGAGATATACAAAGATGCAACTACTTTTTTATAGAGACTTTCCACTTAAAAAAATATTTTTTTTTAATATAAAATCAAGGAATTGTTGGAACCCTCCCATCCTGTGATATACAAATATGTATTTATCTTTTTTCTTTTATATCTCCCCATATCACACTTAAAAATTATTGTTCAAATAACGAATAAGATTAAAATATCAACATAAAAGGACCTTTATATTTCACTATACAAAAGACACATTTTCCCACATCAATTCCAATTCTTCTTTAATTAGATATTAAAGCAGTCCAAATAAGCATGTTTATTATTCCGTAGCGGAAAGGACTTTGTCTATTCATTGTATTTACAGCAGTGAATGATATCACTCTCAAAGGTGTAATTTATCATCGACACACTATGAAGTTGACAATAGGAGGTGATGGTTGACAGCAGAGGCAATATATTATGTATTATATACTATATTATGTTATATTACACTATATACAGGATTATTGTTGTACGCCCTTATGTTTTACTTTCAGCAACTAAGAAAACCTGTTATGTTAAAGAAATTAAAGTTTTATAATTTTGAACACAGTAAAATGCGTAAATATGATTCTATACCGTAATTAATAAATTGTTTGAGCGTCTAAATGCTCACTGGTTTGTATATACGACTACATTTTTAATGATGAATAATTCAAGATGATACAGTACGTTAAAAACAAATTCTTTATTTATACTTAATATTTTGAGAATTACCAGCATCAATATTGCGTTGTTTGAACATTTTGTAATAAATTGTTTTTATGCAAAAGGATATATATGTGAAATTTTTACGAAGTTGATTTAATATTTCACTAAAAAATGGCAGTTTGTGAAAGATGTAGAATATTTGCAGTCGATATCAAGACTCATGGTGGGGAGGTTAGGTAATGATGAGACACCACAAGAGTTTCTTCAATAAGGAACAGTCAATTTCCAGATAAATCTTTTATTAATAAACAGGAGCGATGCAAGTAACAGTTCCCACAGTATTCGGTATAAACTTATAGCCCTCAGGCTTGACGATGCCTCATTACATCATTTAATAGATCTTAAAGATCTGTTATGAAAATTCGACTTTACTTCAACACCAGATAACCATTTGGTCAGCACTTCCAAACACGACAAAAATCTGTCTCCAAATGCTTGCTAGCGAATTTTGTTCACGGCGCGTAGGGTTACTGACAACGACGTAACGAGCGCACGATCCAATGAGTGAGAGGCGAATTTAAGCTAAGCGAATGAGGTGCGAGGGAGAAGATTTAACATGAAAGAATCCCCATCGTAGCCACGCATTGATTTTGAAGTGAAAAATACCTATCGCGCGAAGCAAAGCATGGAAATAAAAAAATGGCTTTTTTAAAACATTCGAAATGACAACACGCGTCTCTCAGAATTTTACATATTGGGGAATTGATAAAAGTTACGAATGAACTTAAAGTTTTAGGTTAAGATTTGGAATAATATAATTATTAATATATGTGTTATTACTTTTAAAAGGACATTAAATAGGAATAAAAATTATAAAGAATTAAGGAAATAATCACTATGTCAGAAGTTAGATTAATTTTAAAGAATAATGCGAAATAAATGCGAAGGATATGCGAAGGAAATAATTTTTTTATATAACATATATATATATAAAGTTTCAGTAATCCTAGACATTTAAGAAATCGTTCATAAATATATTTTGCTTCTTTTTCACATACACAGTTAGGATACATTTATTATTTGACTTTATCTCTTTTTTATAGTGCATAATCTTATAAAGAAAATTTTGTCATATTTTAAGAGATTTATAACCAGTGGTAGCAAAAACGACTTTTATTTTCTAGCAAACTACAACTGTAACTTCATTTTCGAAAATGCAGTTAAACACAACTAAAACTATTCGTTTTGAAAATAGTGACAAAAACTTCTTTACAAAAGTATTCACTACTTCGCTACTCCCAGTTTTTGTCTGGTATACAATAAATTGATGGGAATAAAACATTAAGAAAAGTAACACACAATAAAATGTTTTATATCAGTCGCAAAAGTGTTAGTTTGTATAAATATTAAAATTTTCTTAGAAAATCTAATACAGATACATAGTACAATAAACATTTATATGTAGTTATATAAAATGCTGTTAGACTACAGATTAAATTTTTAATATATAAGAGAGGGTCGGGGCAAAACAGTGCTGAGCCACATTTTTGAACTTCTGAGATATTTCAATTTGAAAATTTGATCAAACACTCAAATCAAGATATATAACATAAAGTTTTTTCGTCAATGTCTTTGTAACATTTGACATATTCTGAGTAACAATATAGCATTACTTTAATGATATTACTATTTACTTCTTTGTAAATTAGCTATCTTCATTAGGGGCTATCTTCATTGAACGCCTGGGGCAAAAACGAAACCTGTGACGTATGCTGCCACCAAGTCACATTAGAAACAAATTATATGTAGGATATTATAATGTGCAATATAAGCAACAGATTACAGTATTATATTTATTTCACCAAAAATGTGGCTTGGCACTTTCTTGCCCTGACCCCCTCATATATACACTAAAACAAAGGCATATATCTGAACCAGGGATATAACGAGAGAGTACTATTGTACATAAAATATATTTAAATAAATTTAAGCATAAACCGATTACTGCTCATTTGTTTTTACTATTATCGCAGTGATTTGCAAATTAATGTGTAAAAAAGATTTTCCATAGAACATAAAAGTTACGCTTTCATGGTTTCATAAATGATACATTTTATGTCTTGAAATTTTATCTAAACCTCCAAGGATTGCTAAAATTACCAACTCTTTCTATAGAATTACTCGCGATTATTTTTCAAAATTAATCGCGTTATTTTATAAACTACTAGAACAAATATTGACTAATGTATGTTAGCTACTTATGCGCTTCTTCTGAACACTGCCTATGAGAATATATTGAACTTAATTAAGGAACTACATAAAAAATATAATTGAGCGAGAGGACTAAAAAACTAGATCAGAATGTTGATAAGCATGCATCGTTTTCAATATAATTATTTTCGATTTCATTTAATCATATTTACCCTTAATTTTGCATTGACGCTCAAATTTTCCAAATTCCTCCACATCTGCAACAATTTATTTCATCTGGATAGTGCCTACCTAGCTAACATTAAAAAAAAGTTACTGGAAATAAATGCTTTGTGAGCATTGCATCATCCATTAAGTCCACATGTTTATCTAATGTCAGTATTAATCTGACTTAAGTAAACTGTCAACTGCAACAAGTAGGATTACGGAAGGGTTAAATATGACCGACTTGGGACGTGGCAGAGGTAGTAATCAACTCACTTGCAGGTAATGGGAAATGTTATCTCTTAAATGCATATGGGAATAAGAAGGATACTTTTCTCGCTTTTTTAAGTTATTTTCATATTATACTATAGTTTTTTTTAAACAAATAAATTAAAATGATTTCATGAGAATTTTCTAAATGTTTAATTTCCAATATTAATATTTTAAATGTATCAGACATTAAAATATTGGCAGTATATTGTATATTTTGGTATTATTATTGGTATATTTTGAATATTTATTGGTAGTAAAAGCTTTGAAGTGCATAATGTTTTTTAATTTTACTTATTTTAAACTACTGCGCTTCGTTGAATATATAGATTGAATTCTTTTTTTATAATCTTTTTCAAACAATTGTGCAATAATATACGTCTAAAGCGGTTTAACGTACACTAATCCAAATAACTCGACTTAATACATTTCGATTTTAAAGCATGCACACTTCGGTCTAATTCTTAAATTCAGGTTTAAATTGTAGCTGAATGAAAATATTTGTGGACAAAAGCATAATTTTTAAAATCCTACATTATTTGAAATATTTTTAAATATAATTTGCAATTTAAAATGTAAGTGTTTTATTGTTATTTTATTGTTTTTTTGCCATGTTATAGGAAATAAATTCAAATTCTGTTTTTTTTTCTCAAAAGGTGGTAGAAATACTCGCAAGAACATTTCAGCGGAATTTCTCTGCTATATATTTTACGGAACCTTGTTTTCTGCAATGAAAATTTAATAACCACAAACTGCATTATGCAAAGCACAATTAATAACTAAAAGTTGCCATATAGTTAAAAAAATCAATTTTCACATTAATTATTGAATTATCTATCTTAAAATAATCGAACAGATTGAAAATTAAATAGCCTCTGTCTTCAAAAATTAGATGTAATTTGAGAATAAATAGCATATTTATTTCATAAAACATAAGATAGAGTTTTTTATATCAAATGTTTGTACCACGTTTCGCATTGTTTTAGTGTGAAAAGATTTTAGTTAACAAAGGTTAATCTCTATAAAAAATAAAATAAAACTTTAACTAGTTATTCGTTAGAAAGAAAAAGAAAAAGAAAAAAAAAATGCAAATTTACTCCTCATCCTGCAAATGTAGCAGGAAATCGTAAAAAATATTTTGTTCAAAAATAATTTGAAAATTAAATTATTAATAACAACAGAAAGATTTAATATAGAAGACATTTCCTAAATATGTATGAATCGTACTCTTCTATGCGTAATAAAATACATTCTCAGTGATGAAAATATTAATATGAAAAATACTAAAATATTAATTGATATAAATGTCAGATTTAACAACGAAGATTGCACATACTATGGCGCACTGATTAAGAATTCCAAAACTAATAGAAAAAAACATTTAAAGAGGTACTACAATTCCACTAAATTGAGGTTTGAAGCTGCATTATACTTACCTAACACAGGTTATGTTCATAGTGGCAGTAATTTTGCTTACTTTAGTAGAGGGCTCTCCAAAATTGGTCAATGTAGTTCCCGTGAGTATGATACGACATTCAGAAGAAACGATTCGGGTTTGAGATCGATCAGTGGTTGATGAAATATAAGTTATGAAAAATCGCCAATATAATACGTAACTGAAAACATGTAACAGACTTGAAAGATTATTTTGTAGTAGCAACTTTAATTATAATTATTTTGCTACAACTATGGTACTACACTATATTGCCAAAGGTGACCGGTCACTTGGACGTTTTGTTAACTATCTAGAAAAATACATGAGGAATTAACCTGAAACTGCAGGTGTGTAGACAGTGTTGTATAGGTTATATATTTCCGTGAAGATTTTTCACGAAACCCCATAGGGGACAGTCAACAAATTGAAAAAGAACGAATATCTTTTGGATAACTCTGTAAAAACTAATGTAGCAAAGGCGTTCAAACTCGAGATCATTAATAAGTGGCTTATTGTAATATACTGTGTTCATTTTTATGAGGATAGCATGTATACTCGTTGAGAAATTGTCCCAAATTTCGCCTAGTTTTTTGCTTATAATTTGCAGAGTTCTCAATATAAAAAAAAGTTCTTTTCAGAAAATATGACAAATGACATTCTACATAATACACTGCAATCAGAATTAAAAAATAATAAAAATTGGATGAAAAATGAGTTAGTTTACTAAAAAATGTTTCACTGCGCATGCGCGAATGCAATCAAAATATAATATACATAATCTATTAGCTAAGTATATAGATAAACTTTTGTGAAAGTCTCAAAATCATAGCTTGTAAATTCTGAAAATTATCGTCGATAGAATAAGCTCGAAATCCGTTGTTCCCAAAAGGAAGCAAAAATATGAGGGGTTGTATCCAAATATAGTAGTACGTGCAATATTGCGTACGCTATCTTGGCACTAATCAACAGATATTTGATACAACCACTCATCTTTTTGCTTCTTTTTGGGATGAACGGATTTCGTCCTTATTATATCGACGATAATTTTCAGAATTTTCAAGCTATGATTTTGAGACTTTCACAAAAGTTGCTCTATATACTTAGCTAATACATTATGCATATTATATTTTGATTGTATTCGCGCATGCGCAGTGAAACCTTTTTTAGTAAACCTGCTCATTTTTTATCTATTTTTTATTATTTTTTAATTCTGATTGCAGAGTATTATGTACAATGTTGTTTGTGATATTTCCTGAAAAGAGTTTTTTTTATATTAAGAACTCTGCAAAAAACTAGAAAAATTTGGGACTGTTTTTATAAAAACCTTAATTTCTCTACGAGTATACATGCTATTCTCATAAAAATGAACACTTATTAATAATCTCGAGTTTGAATGACTTTGCTACATTAGTTTTTACAGGGTTATCCAAAAGATATTCGTTCTTTTTCAATTTGTTGACAGTCCCCTATGAGGTTTCGAGAAAAAATCTTTGCCGAAATATATAACCTATACTATACTGTTTACACACCTGCAGTTTCAGGTTAATTCCTCATTTATTTTTCTAGAAAGTTAACAAAACGTGTAAAATCGCACGTGACCGGTCACCGGTATAGTGTATAATGGTAGTTCAAATTTAAAATAGATGCAGGCAACATTGAATATAATCTATGAACTTGTATTTAATCCTTTATAAACGAAAAAAGCAGATAGTTAAGATTGAAACGCTTGTCCTGGTGCACTTGCAATTCAGAATTTCAATATTTTGATAATTAGCCGAAATATTAATTTAAAACTCATTAAACATCGCTTTCAAAATGCCATCTTTTCTGACATGGTACACAAGAAATATCAAAAACGCAAAAAGGTGTCTGTGTTGCGAGGGTCAAGAAAGATTTTGGGTTTACACGAAAAAGGCCGGGCTACCACACTGACTTCTAACTACGCGTTTTCAAAACACGTTGAAATAACAAAAACTATTAGGTATATCGACACAAAAATTTGCAGACCTGAAAAACTGCAATCTTGAACCACTGCAATCTTGAAACTAGTGAATTGTTCATCAGGTAGATAACAAGATTGGAGAATATTTCATGGTAAGCAGGTAAGAAGACTGGAGCAATGATCATAGGAAGCAGACAATACACATGGCATAAAGTTCCTAGTACGTATAGCTGCCGTTCAACTGTAATATCAGAAAACAAAACACGTTTGTTATATACACACAATAGCAATGTAGTCTCTGCAGGAGTAGGGTGCAGAGCCTGGAAGCATACATGTAAGTTCCATATGTTGTTGCCTCCATATCTTGGCTATTGAGAAGAACTCTAAAATACTAAATCTACGAAAATATAATAAACTACGGACAAAAATATACAAGTTTCCCACTTTTCCGAAAATATTTGCTGCCGCTGATTTTCGGAACATTTCCGAGTAGATTTTACAATGTATTAACTAGTTTATAACGACCTAGAAAATAGGTTTTTCGAATGCTGTCAATTTTCAAGTAATTATTTTCATGTTCAACAAACATGTTTTACAAACATGATAAATTAACAGCATCAACATTACCACTAAAATTAGTATTAGTTAGTCACTGCTGCATGTACGATTTTAATTTCACAGTTAAAATTTTTTAATTGAGAATTGAGAGCATCAAACAAGACCGGTTTTTCTGTTTCAGAAAACTGCTTTCTGAACTGAACAACACTATCAAAACTACTTGGAAACATTTCCGTAAATCAGTGGCCGTAAAAGAAACGTTGTTTATATGAATGTATTTTAAAATGACTAAAATATATTGATTACTGACATTCATAAATCAAACGAATGCATTTCAGAATCGTTGGAAATTCGATGGAGGTTATTGTTTATTGTCCTAAGTGGTTATATTATATTTTCGTAGACTTAGAAACATTTGTATTTTGTTCTTTTCTTTTACAGTTTATTCCCATATAGGTAAAAAGAAAAAAAACATATATTCTAAAGTATTCAGTAAATTAAGTTATATTCTTATGAAAAATAAAAATGGATAGGTTATTGGCACAAAGCTATCAACATAGAATGAATGAACTATGAATATTTCATTTAAGAGATTAACCGACAATTAAATGAATTCATTTTGCATTTAAAATTACGAACTCTCGTAAAACACGTAGTGCAAAAAGTTTACAATCTTTTAAATATTTCGTAAACAATAGACTTAAAAGTTATCTACTATTTTAAAAAAAACAAAATGTCCTAACAATTCAAACTTATTCTTTATTCTAGATTCGGAACTGTTGATAGTTTTTATTTCTGAGCTTCATTCATCATTTTAAAATTTAAAGTGATATAATTGCTTTCTAAAAGTACTATGATTGAAGAATTTAACGGTTAGATTTTTCAAACATTATTTACGTAAATAGTAAATACATTTAATTCTATTTGCAGAATATGTTAAGAAAAATATTTTGCAATTTTCTGAAATAAGCCATTTAATTATTACCATTCTGAAAGAAGACGTTTAATTTAAACCGTGAATTATATGGATAGACATGTGTTTTTGAACATCTTTAAAATATTATTTTTAGATATCTATATATATATATTACACTATCGTACGTGGCACAGAAATCGTGATTATTTGTTAATTGTTTAACGGCAATGCCCGAATAAAACGCATCTCATTGGTTAAGTCCTTTGTCAGGATTTAGGCTAGGATATTTGGCCTGTTTGTTGCTGCCATCTACAGGAATAAAAGCCAAACAAACAATGATTTCAAATTGTAATTATAATTTGTCACCATTAACATTTAAATAGATATATTTTTATACATTTTCATTTGAAAAATTGATTTTTGTAAGCATTTAATATTTATAATTTAAATACAATTAGTAATATAAAAATTAAAATTTAAACAAAGCAATGATTTTTAAAAAAGGATTTTTAGTAAAAAGGGAAAAGTAAGTGTAATAATTTTCCCTGGCCGTTTCATTTTTTAAACGTAACTGTTATACTTTTGAAATTTTAGCTCTCATTTAATACTTTTACACGTTTTTAGTATAAATAAACATTATTCAGTCTTTTTTTTCTGAAGTCCACTCCACTGTTACATTTTTCAATGACAATCTGACCGGGCATTGCCGAGTGGGTTAGCTAGTATCTATAAAAATAGTGTAATATGCAGGGTCATTCATAATTCCCTCCGGGGTTTCGAAACGTTATAGTAAAAAAAACGAAGACGAATATGAAGAAACATATGAAATTATTCCGAAACTATTCAAGTTTTACTTACATACATTACAGGTGTTCTATGTGTGAACCCTTGGTCACACGGCATACATCCATGCGATAGTCCAGTTCCTGCCATACTCCGTTTCTTTAAATTTCCGGTACCACACATGAATTGTTTTGTCAGTTGGTCCCTGTTTTCGATATTTATTACGAAAGGCCCGTTGAACAGACACCACTGATTCAGATTTAAAGAAACGGAGTATGGCAGGAACTGGACTATCGCATGGATGTATGCCGTGTGACCAAGGGTTCACACATAGAACACCTGTAATGTATGTAAGTAAAACTTGAATAGTTTCGGAATAATTTCATATGTTTCTTTTTTTCATATTCGTCTTCGTTTTTTTACTATAACGTTTCGAAACCCCGGAGGGAATTATGAATGACCCTGTATAATATAGGTTAGCAATTTCTATCCTAGAATAGGTTGCAAAGCAACGTCAAATTCTACATAAATTAAAGATTCAAAATAATACAAAGTCATCATATTTTATAAGTAAGAGGAAACACACATACATAAAAGTAAAAGAATATCGCCTTTCTGACATTCTAGAGACATTTGTAAATTTTGTGCTTGCGATTTGATTAAATATTTGACTTAAGGATTTCAAGAACTGCTTTTGGATAGACTGTGTGCTTTCTGTATTTTAAGAATAAAATTAACAGAAGTAAGTATCCAATGGAAAAAGACGCAGTAAAAAAATATTTTAATGTGTATAGCAAAATATAAGTAGTGAAATTGATTATATGAATGTTAATTAATTATTTTAAAATATAATGCACAGAGAATTATTTATAATATCACAGGATATATAGATAGAGAGAGGATTTATAGCATATATCACACCGCATATTATAGATTAATAATAAATGTTAGTACATAATATTTCAGAAAGTTAATAAATATTTGCGTGTTCATAAATATGGATTTACATTGACGTCTTTATTCATTGCATATTACATCAAATTATAACAAAATTTCAGTATTATATATGCTAGTTTTAGTATATTTTATGATTTCCTCAAATTTGTATAAATACAACATAATATTGTTATTTATAAATAAAACATAACATCTTTCGCCTTTTTAACACTTTGCAACATAGCTGAAAAGGGTTTATGAATTCGGTTTGTTGGACCGTCGGTCTAGCTGTCTGCCTATCTGTTTCGCTGTTCAATTTCTAACAAGCATAGAAAAACACGGATTTGCATGTAAAGAAATATATTTTACTGATGTTTACTTTGGCATGTTTGGTATTGTAACAAAGTTAGTACCATTTATAGTTTCTAAACAGGGACACTCAAAAGAATTCCGTTACATCTCGAAAGAATTCCGTCTATCAGGAAAGATCGTTTGGTATGCATTTTAATGATGTTACTCTATTTCAAAAATATTGAAATAGACATACATGACTGAGGTCTTATTACAAGAAACTTAATGTAGAATATGATGCACACATAAATTTATCGTTCATTTAGAGAGACACACAAAATAACTGTCATACTCAAATGTCAGCGATAATTGCTAGAAGTGTGTTTTCAGTGTTGGTAGGCGTTTTTAAATTTAACTAATTTTTTGCATATTACTTGTTGTGTATAAATTATATTGATCATATACAGTGCTGCATTAAAGAATTCCAGTACATTTCCGTTTTTTGATCAGGCAAGGGAACTACACCTCACTTGTCTCACTAGATATCAAAGGTGCATTCGACAACGCTGAGTGGAGAGACCTCATTTTACAACTAATAGCAATTCACTGCCCGGCAAATATAGCTGGAACCATCGCATCATATCTCAGCCAGAGAAGCATCTTAATCAACTGGGGCTCAGGCACATCTACACATAACTTAGAGAAAGGTTTTCCACAGGGCTCGTGCCTGGTTTCCGATTCTCTGGCTCTTAATAGCTAACGTCATCCTCAAAGAACTTGAATTAAGAGGCTACAAACTTTATGCATTTGCTGATGATTTCAGCTTTATCTTCTGGGGCAGCCGGCGCAAGGACGTAGAGGACATGGCGGCTCAAGCACTCCCCGCATTCAGCCAGCTACTAACTAACCTCAACCTCCAGCTTTCCACACAAAAATCACAAGCACTCACATTTGCTAAACCACGTGACCTCAAGGGCAGACCGCCCACCATAAAAATCAATGGGGTCAGTGTTAAACATGTATCACATCTCAAACTTTTAGGCCTTACTATAGATATGAATCAAAGCTGGGTGGAACACATCAACACCCTCAGGATCAAGCTAGAAAAATTACACAACAACGCACGTAAACTTACGTCCAAATCCTGGGGCATCAAGCCGACAATATTAAAAATTTGGTACCACACAATAGTTGAACGGATCGTCTTTTACTGCGTGGGCGTCTGGGGAGAAAACCCGACACAATATGTGAAGGACAAATTAACCTCGATGCAAAGGCTTTTTCTGCTACAAATGTCTCGGGGTTACAAGACCATCTCATCGGACGCACTCGCAGTGATCACGGGGATCCCTCCACAATAATCCCTCCACACGGAATCACAATAACCCTTGAATATGAATTCAATAAAAATAGAATTTCACACTTGGAACACGAACCGACCTGTACAGCACTTTTTCCGAACATAACACTACAGAGGAAGGTTCCTAGCTGGAGAATGCACCCTGCGGAAGAGACCTCACACCTACAAGTTAACACTGCCAGGCACGGTTTTGAACACAGCTATTCACCTCGACATCCAACCATTTACACTGATGGGTCACGAACGGAGACCGGCGTGGCGGCAGCCTTCTGCACCATGGAAGGCGATGTGGTGACTCATGAGTGGGCCTGCAAAATCGGTGACAACAACACTGTTTTTCAAGCGGAGTTGTTTGCGATTCTGAGGGCAGTGGAATGGATGGTCTCTAATCCAACACACAACTACACACATATCTACTCGGACAGCCTCTCAGGTCTACAAGCAATCTTCGCACACCGCACTAAACATCCCATTGTACTTCAAATAAAACAAACCTTAAAAGTCCTTGCAAGACGCGTTTCCCTTGGTCACGTGAAAGCGCACATCGGCATTACGGGCAATGAACATGCAGATAAATTAGCCAAATAAGCAACGACACACACACAAGTAGAACAAAATCTACCAGTACCAACATCATACATCCGCAGGACACTAAAAGACAAAATCATCACTCAGTGGCAGACCCATTGGAATGCCACACCAAAAGGCAGACACACATTTAAACTTATCCCCTTAGTTTCGCGTAACCTCTTAAACTTAACCCCACACACGACAGCATTTTTAACAGGACATGGTCCTTTTCAAACATATCTACACTACTTCAAGAGAGCACGCACCGATGTGTGCTCATGTGACCAACAGGGCACCCCCTTTCACTATTATTTCGATTGTCCACTCACCGTAGACTGGCATCTCAAAAATCCTTCGAACCCACCACCTTCATAGCTCACTAACATCCTCACACGTGATAATCTCCTCAACAAATTAAAAAGCATCTTTCGTCACCAAATGGACGTAACGAATCTAACAAACTAACAGGATATCTAAAAACTGAACTAGTAACAATAAATTAAATTTTAAACTGTAACTTCTCCATGTTCTTATCTAGTAAGCCTTCTTAAATCATTCTAATGACAACACTCTAAAATAATCTTAAACTCTCACACACACATAACTCACTTTCCTCTGAGCCGAATTTAATTCTCTTTTCTCTCTCTAATCGATCCATCTGGGTCAGTGGTAGTACCTTGGCGTCTCAACCTCCAGTATATCCAGTCCAGTGAACCAGTGCAACCCAGCCTTGTCAATCGACATATCTGTGAAGGGCCGCCTTTGTTATGAACTGTGCGCCATGGCGCAGGATTACTTAGGACTGCCCAGCAACCACCCAAAACCGCAACCACCGCTCCTTGTCGCGAGGGAGTGCTGACTCCAGCGGCTTGGTTTTCTCATGTTAAAACATATCCCACTGGACTCAATCATCACCAGCAATTACCACCGCTCCTTGTCGTGAGGGAGTGCTGACTCCAGCGGCATGGTACTGTTTTGTAAATATACACTTCTCATTTTTCACTACTATCTTGCCTGCCCTTTGTCGCGTGGGGCTTGTCCCGGCAGTGCCGGCCATGCTGGCCTAGTTTGTAGATTTCTTAGTGTTTTTTTAATAAATGTTGGCTGGGGCCGTGCCCGCGTGGCATTGGCGGTCTCGGCGTGGGCTTTCCCTGCCCGTCTGGACTCCGCCCAAAACGAATCCCCGCGTGCCGGGGAACATCCCGGGCGGGGCGCTAAAGGTCTACGGTCTGAACTCCAGACCGATCTGCCCCGCTTAGGCATTCAGTACATTTCCGTTTACTGACGGAAATTCCTCAAAATGCGTTACTTAACTCAACTAAATTTTAGCATACTATGCAGCATGTATTTAAATCTACAGATTATATACGAAGGTAGTTTCATAAGTTCTCCATCTGACACAGAGATGGAACAAGTATAACCAAATGACAATGATGTTTGTAAAGTATTATATTTTAGATGACATGCTGCCGAGTTTCAGACGCGTGAGTTTATAGGTTATTGCTTAGCAAAAAATAAATTTAACCTTCACGGACATACAAAAAGAGTTACATTCCACCTTAAAGTGTTTTTGTCCTTCGTATTCGACGATAAAAGAGTGGGCTACTGAATTTAAACACGGTAGGAAATCCATTCACGATGAGGAACACTCAGGATGCCCAAAAACCACCATGACTGGCGAAATCGCCTCATAAATTCACAATGCCGTATTGAATGATCGCCGATTGAAGATACGGGAACTTGCTGACATTACAAACATATCGATAGATCATATCCACTACATTTTACACGATGTTTTGGGTATGAAAAAGCTTTCTGTTCGATGCGTCCTGCGTTTGTTGAACATCGACCATAAACGCCAAATAATGAACTTTTCTTAAGAGTATTCTGAAAGGTATTGTGTTGCAAGTTGAAAAATAAATGAAATATTGTCAAAAATCGTATATTTTCTTTTTCAGGCCGAGAATTTTTCAAACCACCCTCGTACAGTGCTGCACTATGAATTCGCACACAAGAGTAGGTTTTAAATGTATTAAGTTGCAAGGGGACTTACATTGAAAAATAATATTAAATTTTGTCAAAAATCTTGAGCTTTCACTGCCACGCCAATAACTTATCAAATCACCCTCGTACAGTTCTTCAAAAGAGATTTGAATGCTTTTCCTACAATGGACGGTAATTTCTGAAAGAGAGTTTTCAGTTGTGTTAAGCGTTTTCGAAATTGTTTTTTTTTAGATGTAATTTTTCACTTTAATTAAACGTTGAAATTTATTTATAGTATTCTAAATATGTTAAAAAATATTTCATAATCTATGCTTCACGCATGAGTTTTCTTTCTTGTTTTAATTTAAAAATGCTACGAAAAAGAGTGTTTAATAAGATGAAAACATGTATATATTTTACTGTTTATAAAAGTGTATGTTTAAAAAATCACTATTTTCTAACATTTGTGAAATTCAGTGTTCGTGACACTTGAACCTAAAAAAAGAAAAATATATATCTTATTTGTAACCTGCTGCAAAATTAGAATATTGCATCATTATTGTTTATTGAAGTTAAAGACGATTATTAATAAGAGAAGAAACTTTTGACTTTTACTTTGAGACGTTTGATATATACATAAAATCTTGCTTCCACATTTCAAAATTCTTGTCACTTTATTTGAAATCTGAAATGTTAGAATTTCACATATTCTATTATTCTGTCAAAGTTAAATGACTTTAAGCTCAAATTGTGAAATTTGTGATACATTAAAAGTTAAGTTCAAGATATTTCACAGTTGTTTATTAAATATATATAAATGTATATAGTGATGTACATAAAGCAGGAATTTTGTTACATAATTACATTGATTCTGAAACAGTAATAGCGAAATATTAATTAATTATTAAACATAAAATAAATATAAATTATTAAATTAATATTAAATATAAAAGTATAATGTATAAAAAATACAGATTGCTTTTAAATCGTATTTACAAACTTTTTTAATACATCCTTTAAAAAAGAAAAAAAATTAAAATAATGAATTTAAAATTTACAATTATATACTATATGGCCAATGGTCACCGCATACATTCGATTTTTTACGAGTTGTCGAATTTCTGGAGAAATACTATACGGATTTTTCTGGAACTTCCGAAATATGAAGAATATGTTTGAACTCATACTTTTCAACAAAGTCAGTTAATTTTCAACAAAGTCAGACAGAAATTCAAATATATATATATAGTTGAAAAAAATATATATAGTTGATCAAACTGTAAATAACCTGTAGCTGTAGCACATGACTTTATATATATATTGTATAACATTTGCGTTTATTTTGGAAATAACAGCACGTATATTCACAGTGTTATAGAGGGGGGGGGGGTATTAAAAAACTTTCGAATTTCTTTTGTTTATCGAACACAGGGTTTTCTAACATATTTAACGCCACTTTGAGAAACTGGACAAAGTAGAGTAGAAATAACACATTACAATTAGGATATAAATATACTAAATATTTCAGGAAATATACGCAATTTTTTTCATATTTGTGTGAAATGTCTTTTTTATGCGCATGCATTCGTCGGCCTAACCAATAGAAATTTTGTGCAGATTTTTTTTCAAAACTGCGTAATCTTCACATAAATAGTGGTTACTTTCATGTATACAGACAACCCCATTGAGGGCAGTCCCCCTTTTCTCTGTCTATATTCCTCGTTGCGATTTTCGGTCGTAAAGAAATACAACCACCACATAACCACAATTATAAAAAAATGTTTATTTAAAAATTACGACAAATAAAAATTTTTTAACCTAAATATTTTTTAAAATAAAATTGGACTTCATATTAAAGATCTAATGACTTAAGTATGTAAATATATATTTTTTAAATATCCCTTTGTACAATTGCAACAAAACTGATATGAAACATTTTAAAAACAAATTACGGAAAAATTAGTAATATATCATTTTGGATTAAAAACAGAAAAGATTTTGAAACATTTAAGTCATGTAAACAAATTACTTCTTGAAAAACACTTTTAGTATTTTTCCAAAAAAATAATAATTATATACGTTTAACATTATTGATTATATATTTGTATATTTTGAAGATTTGAATTATTTGATACAAATTTGTATAAGTGAGAATATTTCGAAGTTTCCATACTGCATTTTTTAAGGTCATTAAACATGAATTGTATGCACAATGATTTATGACACTATGAAATTTGTTATTAATGTTAACAAAAATTAAATCTTAACACAAATTACAAAGATAACGAGTGAAAAACTGTATGTGTCAATTTTAGTTGCCTCCTCATTTGAATAAAACTTTATTTAAAAACCAATCGCAAGCATAAAGGGTGACAAAATATATATTTCTGTATTTCTTTCATTCTTATGTTTGAAACGTTTCACTGATTCAAACAGAAAATTCATTATATCTGTCTGCTGAATGCGAAAATGCAACAGTTCAACTATTTCTCCACTCTCATAAAATATAAAACATTGATCTATAAAAGTCTAAATGTGCTTTATTTGACATATTTCATTTTAACGTTTAAAATTATATCTGTAATTGTTGCTCCATTTCCATCTCTAATTACATAGAAGTAAAGTAATAATATTTTAGCCCTTTTACCTAATGTATTATTACATTTCTATCACACTGTATAACAAATAAATTATCCGTTTTTTCGCTGTGTGGATGCATAAATTATTACAAAAAACGTTATAGAAATTTATATATATATATATATATATATATATATATATATATATATGTATATATATATATATATATATATATACAGGGTGTTTAAAAAATGACCGGTATATTTGAAAAATCAATAAAAACTAAACGGGCAGCTATAGAAATACACCGTTTGCTGCAATATGCTTGGGACAACAGTAAATTTTCAGACAGAAAGAAGGCTTTCGAAATTAGTTACAATTTTCAACAACAGATGGCGCTGCAGTCTGCAAAAATCTAAACCACGATCTTTTCCACATATCCACCATGCGCAGCAATAATATGGTGTAGTCTCTGAACGAAATTACCAGAAACCTTTGTAAACGTGTCAGGCGGGATGGCTTCACATGCAGAATAGATGTACTGCTTCAGTTGTTCAATTGTTTCTGGACTGTGGCGGTACACCTGGTCTTTCAAGTGTCCCCACAGAAAGAAGTCACAGCTATCGCTGCCCGTTTAGTTTTTATTGATTTTTCAAATTCACCGGTCATTTTTGAAACACCCTGTATATTGTATGTTACAATTAGAATGAAACGAAATTTATTTAGACGCAATTTAAGTTTTTTAATAAATATAATTTATAGGACATATCAAAAATGTAAGTTAGCATTCAGAATTACAGGAATGTTATTTCTAAAAAATCGCCAAACATAACCATTAAATGACGTATTTCACTTTACACTGTTATAAGAAAAGTATTCATAAGCAAGAAGGGAGTTTCTTTAAAATATATTAGTCGTTTATTCTCAAAACCAGCTAGGAAAAAACGAGCTACGCTCGGTTAAAATTATATTTGTTTTCAAATTAACCTTGTGTTTAATATTGCATTTTTATCGCACATAATCATTCAAATATCACATAATCATTATCACAATAAATTCAGTATATACTGCTCTGAACTACCAGAATTGTGCTTTCTGTTGTGTTGTGAATTATTGGTTAAATCATCTATCTAGGCTCCTGTAGGAAGTTTCTGGAAAATTCCTTCAGTTCTGAAAATCCATTTTTTCACCAAAAGTCGTTACATTTCGACAAATATTGTCAAAATATGTGACATTATATCAGGGCCAAGCATATCTTTGGGCGCTGATAATCTTGATAGTTAATTTTCGGCCAACATTTCAACAAATTTGGTGAAATGTTCCCAACTTTGCGATTTCCTTTTCTGTCAACTGTTCAAAAACTTAATAACTGCTTCAACCTTCATTCACATTGGAATATAGTGGCTTGTAGTGACCCAAAAATGACACACTAATAAAAATTTTCTCGAATATGTGACTTAGCACAACGGTCTTATCGTAATCAAAAATGGTAAGTTACAAAATTTTTTAAAAAGCATTTCATCGTTTTTCTACATAAAATTAGCATGAACTTGACACATAGGGACCCAAAATGACCCACTAATCGAATTTTCCCGGACATGTGACCTATTCAATGGTTTTGTTTGTGCTCGAAATCAGTAGAATAAAAAAAATATAGTTAAAATAGTTTTAGCCGTTTTTTGCATAAAATTAGCTGGACCTGACAAGTAGTGACCAAAAATGATATATTAATCGAATTTTCTCGATCATGTGACCTAGCCCAATGGTCTTCTCATGCCCAAAAGCGATAGGATATACTATTTAGTCAAACTCGTTACAACCATTTATTAGATAAAATTAGCTTGACCCCTAGTGACCCAAAAATGACCGACTAATCGAATTTTCTAGAACAAATGACTTAGCCAAATGGTTTTCTCATAATCCAAAATAATATGATACAAAATTTCGTGAAAATTGATTCAGCCGATTTTTACATAAAATTAGCTTGACCCTGACACATAGTGACCAAAATCACCCTCTAATGGAATTTTTCTAGATCATGTGACGTCTTCTCGTGCTCGGAAACGGTAGGATAATACAATTAGTCAAAATCGTTTCAGCCGTTTTTTATATAAAATAACTTGGTCATGACCCATAGTGACCCAAAAACCCCCAAAATGACTCACTAATCGAATGTTCTCGAACATGTAACCTAGTTCAATGGTCTTCTCGAGCTCGAAAACGGTCGGATAAAAAAAAAAAATAATCACTATCGTTTCATCCATTTTAGTAAAACATTAGCTTAACCCTGACCCGTAGTGACCTAAAATGACCCATTAATCGAATTTTCTCGATCATGTGTCCTACCCCAATGGTCTTTTTGTGCCCGAAAACGATAAGATGCAAAATTTAGTCAAAATCATTAAAGCCGTTTTTCAGATAAAATTAGCTTGAAACGTTCTGATCCAAAATTGATCCACTAATCGAATTTGTTCGAACATATGACCCAACCCAATGCTCTTTTCGTACCAGAAAACTGTTAGATACAAAATTTGGTCAAAATCGTTAGAGCCGATTTTTAGATAATATTAGCTTGACCTGCGTTGACCCAAAAATGACACATTTATTGCATTTTTTCGAACATATGACTTAGCCCATTGATCTTCTCGTGACCAAAAACGGTAGAATACAAAATTTCGTTAAAAAGTTTTGAGCTGTTTTTTAGATATAGTTAGTTTGACTCTGACCCATAGTGACCCGAAATGACACACCAATCGAATTTTCTAGAACTTCTAACTTAACCCTATTGTCTTCTTGTGCCCGAAAACGGTAGGATACAAAATTTCGTCAAAACCGTTCCAGCAGTTTTTAAAGTAAAATTTGCATATATACAGGGTGTCCACGTATAACCTGACCGAACTTTATTTTCGCAAACGTTGGTCCTAGATGCATACTTCCAATTACAAAGATTGTTTTAAGTAAGGTAAAGAATTACTTTTAAAGCAATTTGGGTCAAGAAAATCATTTATTAAGAAATTAGGAAATTAAAATTTTTATACGGTCCCCCGGTCCTATAAGTGATATTTAGTAAAAATTTACTGTGACACTAACAAGTAAGAAAAAAAAAAGTCCCATCCATCTAACATTAAAATTGACCGAGTTATGAAACTTTGAAATGCATGACTTATACCACTTTTATGCCTCTCACAACAGATGATTTCTCACCTGCTTTCAGGGGTCGTATATAAAGTACTCAAACTTATTTCAAGATATCTGCGCTTTGAAAGAAATCGTACAACTATTACTATTGAGTTAACTTTTATTAGTTAAGTTTCAGATTAGTTAAAATAATTGTATTTTAACATATGTTTTATTTTGTAAGGATTTGAGGCTATGATTTATTTTTACAAAAATTATGTTATTTTCATAAGTTTTTATTTAACTTGCAAAGATCGTCTTTCCAGTTTAAAATTTGTACTTGAACTTTAAATCACTTTCAAATGTTCGACCGAAGTTAAATTTTACATACTGACTTAAATCCGATGACAATGTAATATTATTATGATTTTCGATGCTTATCATCTTATACATACTTATATGGAGGATAACGCAAAAAATTTCGGATAGATTGCCGTCAACAAGTTTAAGAAAGTGTTTTAGGCTAGATAGCATAAACCTGCAATGGTTATGTTTTTTAACTTTTATAATTACGTTTTATGTATTTTTTAACGCTGAGTAAAAAAATTACCTTCACTTTTAACCCTTATGTCAGGATTTTTCGCAAATCGTAAATTTCCAGGTTAAAAAATAACGAAAATCTGATACTATAAAATAGATGTAAGACTTTTTTATTCAGTTTAATTTTATTTAATTCAATAATTTATTCAATTTTTCGGCTTATACTGGGTTTCTTACAGATAAAGAGCTCAGGGGTCCGATGAGGTTGGGAGGGGAGGGGAGATCGATTTTAACTTTGAGCTTTTTAACTTTCAAATTTGCGATTTGAGAAAATGATGTGATTGTTTAAAATGAAGGTCATTTTCGGATTCAGCGATAAAAAATACATAAGAATCAATTTTCAAAAACTAAAAAACATGGCACAACCCAAAATTTGAAAGACAGTGTAATCTAACAGCATTTTAAAATCTGTATCACTTTGTAAAGAATTGAGGCTGTTGTTTTTCATCCTTTTATGTAACAAAAATTCTGTTAGTTTTATCCTCTTATATGTTCAGTAGAAATTGTGTGCATTAATATGTCAGCTTTCACATTTATTTTAGGTTGCAATGTTAATTTTGGTCTCAACTTTTTTTTTTATATATCGGACGATTATTTATATTTCTACAACATTTGTGAATGACCCCTATTTCGCAGCAAAAAATGTACCCAACTTTAAACAGCTATTACTCGGTCAGTTTTAATGTTAGATGATTGGGACTTTTTTTGTCATACTTGTTATTGTCACATAAAATTTTTACTAAATATCACTTATAGCACCGGAGGACCGTATAAAAATTTAA